>CM060561.1:1025604-2230604 GCA_030625065.1 Alectoris magna | reverse complement strand
TCTCCTCTCCTCTCCTCTCCTCCCCTCCCCTCCCCTCCCCTCTCTTCTCCTCTCCTCTCCTCTCCTCTCCTCTCCTCTCCTCTCCTCTCCTCTCCTCTCCTCTCCTCTCCTCTCCTCTCCTCTCCTCTCCTCTCCTCTCCTCTCCTCTCCTCTCCTCTCCTCTCCTCTCCTCTCCTCTCCTTTCCTCTCCTCTCCTCTCCTCTGCTCTCCTCTCCTCTCCTTCCCTTTCCTTTCCCCTTTTTCCCCCTTCCCCTTTCCCCTTTCCTTTTTTTTTTTTAATCCCCTCCCCTCCCAATATTGTTATCCCCCTTCACCATATTGTTGGGGATGTTTTGGATCATTTCAGTGATAATATTGTGATAATCCAAAGGTTGGTCTCGGGTGCCACTTAGAGATGGCCAAGCAGAGAACTGTAAATCCTTACACCTGCCTTGCAAAACTCTCAGCATCAGCTCCATGTAAACTCTATTTAAATGTTAAAGCTGTTCCTTGTTGACCAAATGGGCTGTGGAGGACAGCTCGCTCACCCCAAGGAAGTGCTCTGCCTACCTGTAAGACACCCAATTGCAAGAAACTTGATGGTCTCATATTGCTCCCAGCAACATGTGTGGGAATGGATTAGTCAGGGAGAAGTCCTAATGAAATCTAAACAAGGCAACAAGGCAAAAATGCAGCAGCTGCAGCAATTAAACTCAGAATAATCTTTTTATTTTTATTTTTTCTTATTTTCCTCACGCATCTGTGACTTCTTGTCTTTTATACTTGAAATTCATGAGATGAGTTCTTTTATTGTTAGTCTTTTATACAGCAGTACAGTAACTGCTGGTAGTAGAAATGCTATTGTCATAACCCAGAGTAATAACTATCAGCAGTAACTCTCTTCCATTTCCCTGTTTCAGTTGTATGTAATGACCTGACACAATTTATCAACTCTCTGTCTCAAAAAGGGGCCTATCAAAAAAACATCCAGCATTCTTGCACCCCCATTTCAACCCTTCCAGCATCCTCCTGCTTTCTCCTGTTTCTCTTACATTATAGCAGCTTTTGAATGGACGAAGATGCTCTCCAGATCCCTCTGTGATCACTCTTAGTTGAGAGGAATCACCCACAATTGAGATACTCACTCAATTGCCACAAAAACTGGCTTGTCAAAACAGCCATATGTTTTTATGTCAGGTATATAAATAACAAACCATACTGAAGGTTTTCTTTCTGATATAAACAAAGGGCAATGTTCATGGTGGTTATAACTAGGTGATCTTTAAGGTCCCTTCCAACTCAAGCCATTGTATGACTGTTTGATTCATCTGGCAGCCTTTCATATCTCATATTAAAGGTCAGGTATTAGGAGAAAATTATTCTCAGAGAGAGTGGTAGTGCACTGAAACAGGCTGTCCAGGCAAGTGATGGAGTCACCGTCCCTACGTGTTCAAGAAATGTGGAGGTGTGGCACTGAGGGACATGATCTAGACAGCATGGTGGGAATTGGTTGGCGGTCAGACAGGATGATCTTGATGATCATTTCCAATCTTAATGATTCTATGCTTCTGCGAGTGGGGATGGTGGTAATGGGTTGGTCATTGGACTTGATCTTAGAGGCCTTTTTCAACCTTAATAATTCTATGATTCTACAAACTAGTTGGGAATTAGTCACTTTTACGTATTTCCCAGAATTACAATATCCTTTTGATCATCACCATTTCAGTCAAATCCCAAGTCCAGAATTTCTTTCGCCTTTCACAACTAATAGCAAGTTATTCAGCTCTGAGAAAACCCTCGAATCCTCCTCAGACCGGAAGGGAATTCAGCACAAAAAGGTGCTCACTGCTACATAAAGGGAGCAGAAAAAAACAGTTTGTCTTTAAAAGTGGAGAAATTGGACCAGAAGAATCTTCCGTTACACCACTCACTATCTTTACTTTCTTAAGAAATTCCATACGGCAGCACTTGGTGCAATCTCAGATGTGCTTCTCCCATTAGCTTGCATTGCTGAAGGACATTCTGTTGAGAAGGAGAAAATAATCCAGAGATGATATCGTAACTACTTTGATTTTTGCGCTTTTACATCCTCTGGATGTGCTCCAACGGGTCCATGTCTCTCATGTACTGAGGACTATATGTAAATAGAAGTCTTCATTTGAGCCAAAGACATTAAGTTGTCGAACGAGACTGTGGGCTCAGGCCAACAACTAATACAGAGCTATCTTTATGTCATGATCAGGCTCTGCCAGTAATATTGTTGTTTCTGCTTTGTTACCTGGTGATTATCAAGACACACATCACCCACCTAGTTTTAAAGAGAGTCCAGAGCAATTATTTTTTATTCTTTTCTAGGTATATGCACCCAAACATCATCCTTTTACCAACCACGCCCAAATTCTTCTCTCTAATTTGTTACAACAAGCCCTCTCAAAGTCTTATGCTCAGATGCAACTAGCAAGAATATACTTATCTGAAAACTGCTAACGAACAGAAAGGACTGTGTGTGCTGGTGCCATCTGACTCCCACTGTGGAATTGTGCTAATTCTGCGCTTCAAGATATCAGGCAAGTATTGGTAAACTGCAGAGGATGGTGTAGAATAACTAGAAGTATTTTAAAAGTCAGTAGAGAGATGAGATTAAAAGGAAACAATATGCACATTTTGTCTAATCTATGACTAAGGGGACCAGAACTGTCTACGAGCATTTGCAAGATGTAAAAACAACAAAGAATGGGAAAGATTTGTTTAGAATGGAACAAAGAGTGCTATTAGGAGCAGTGGGAAGTGAAAGAAAGCATAGCATGAATTGCTTAAGACTTTAATGTATTCTGCTGTAGACGTTTATATTGTATAATAGTCTTTTAAAATACTTGATCTTTTTTTTTGTGGAAAAGTCTGGCCTTTTCCAGAAATATCTTTTTATTTATGATCATAATTCACTGTCTTTTTTTCTTCCTTTTTCCTTTTTTTTTTTTTTTTTTTTTTTTAGTAGAAACAATAAAAAAAAAAATAGTTCTGACTTTCAGTGTCTGACTTAGAAAGCAAGACCATCTGTATTTTCTTAATAAGAAAGACGATATGGAAAAAGAATAGTGGCTGGAGCCCATCCTTATATTCGAGTTCCTAGAAAGGCAATAGGTCTCCAAGAGATAAGTAGACAGATATACATAGAGACAGACAGATAATATGTATCTGTTCCAAATATTTTATCGGCACAACTTACTAGGAGCCTTCACATTGAAAAAAAAAAGTTCCTATTCTGAATAGCTGTAAGATTCAAATTCACTGGGATTTTTTTTTTTTTTCTTGAAGTCAGAATAATCTCTGCTGCTGACTCCTGCAAGAAGATCGTCACTTTTATGTGAGATAAAATACACTGAAAGGGGTATTCATAGGATCATGGAATCATTTGAGTTGGAAGGGACCCTTAAAGGTCATCTAGTCCAATTCCCCTGTAATGAAAAGGGACACCTACAGCAAGATCAGGGTGTGCAGAGCCCTGTCCAGCCTGATCCTGAATGTCTCCAGCTAATCCACCACCTCTCTGGGTAGCATATTCCAGTGCCTTGCTACCCTTATTGTAACAAACTTTTACTTATATACCATCTAAGTCTCTCCTTTTAGTTTGAAACCTTTTCCACTTGCTCTATCTCAGCAGTCCCTGCTTAACAATCTGTCCTTTCTTACAGGACCAACCCCTTTAGATGCCAAAAGACTTCAGGAGAGCATCGTGTCCAGGGGAATTTCAATTAGTATTTCTGCCTTAAAGAGATGTAGCTAACATATAACATGAACATGTTCACCTCAAAATTCAAAACACTGAAATAATACTCAATAATATATTGCCCAGACAGTCAAATATTTGTAGTGGCCAACAGTCTGGCTTCTTCTTCCATGAAGATGGTAAAAACCTCTTTAAACCACAGAGAAATTCACAGGACTCCTTCCTACAGAGTAACAATAATCCAGGATGTAACCACAAGTAATGGTGAAGGGAGGTAGTAATTCCTGTCCAAAAATGCAGCTCTCATGAAAACATTACAAGGAGAACCTGTCTGTCTCCAGCTTTTCAGTTTTCTTCCTATGGACCCTAAAGTAAATCTCAGGAGAGTAAATTCTGTTTTCTCTCCTCCTCTGCTTTGAGATGGAGTTTACTTACCTCTTCTTTGGAAGACCAATCCAAATTTTTGGGGAAAAAAACATCTCTGCCATAGTGTACTACTTGGTATTTTCCTAAAGGTTCCTTTCAGTGATGTGTTGGAATGTAGATTTAGGCTAGAATTTGTTTATATCAAACTTTGCATCAGTCTGTGGTAGGGGCAGCCCAAATTACACCATCGTCTCACTTCTAGCCAAACCGATGTATGTCATGTTACAAGTAAAGACAGCTGTTTCTTATGTTGTGTGTGTATAGCCCACCATGGGAGAGGGTATAGAAGTGCAATCCCATCATATGGTTTAATCTGCATAAGCAATCTCATAATATGTCCGGATGCAAACATTTTCTGATAAAAATTGCCTATTCAGCTATTATATGACACTACACCATCTTATGAGAGCAGGAAAGGTTTGACATGGAAAAGATACCCCAGTCTTTAGGAGTTTACAGTACAGGTATCTCTGAATCAGTTGCTCAGTCAGTTAAGATAGGTTCATATGATCTGTTCAAACCTCTCTGTTTGATGAAACTTTTTTCCTCAGCCTTTGGTGGTGGTGCTCAGACAAATCACTTCCCACACGTATTGACTAATTACCATCCTTTGCCCAGCTTCCATATACCAGTCCTCCAAGAAAAAGCAAAACATCTGCACCCACTGAAATATTGGCCATGAGCTGAATCTGGAATGTGATTCCTATTTCCTGTTCTCCTTGTAGTAAGACTGTGCAAGTCAGAGCTGTGCTTTCATATTCAAGCACAGAATCAAACAAGAGCTGACAACAAACATATCCAACCGTGTTTCAGATAATGAAGCCCCATGAAACACAGAATGGAGTACAGAAGTTGACATACAAAAGCCAAAGTGACTTCAGTCCCAAGGTTTATTATATACCCTGCTTAATTGCTTATAATTCACAAGTGGAAAATAATAATTTCTCCTTTCTTTCTTAATTACACTAAAATATTACGAATTCAACTGTATTTTCCCCCCTTTCAATCTTTGGACGCAACTGTTACTATGACTGGGCTTTTTCAGTTTTATTCTGCTGCTGATTTGCATGGTGGATGGTTTATATAGCTAATTAGCATCTATTAAAGTTGATGTCTCATTCAAGCCTCTGTGAATGGAGATGTAATAGAATAAGGCATCAGAATAAATCAGAACATGAGAAATTGAGTTCCCTTTCACTGCCACTGGGAAACATCTCAGAGTTGAACTTCAACATGCGTATATGAGTGCACGAGTATTACACATGCACTTATTATCATTACTATGTTAGTTAATATATCTTTTAAATACGTCATCCAAGGTCTGGAAATTACAGAACATGAAACATCTGGGAGCTGTGTTCTGTCTCTGACAGTGAGCAACTGCAGATTTCTGGGGAGAAACTGCCAAAAATATGAAAAATCTCAACATTTCTTGAACATCTTGAGGGATAGCATCTCCACCACCTCCCTGGGCAGCCTGTTCCAATGCCTCACCACTCTTTCTGAGAAGAAATTTTTCCCAACATCCAACATGAGTCTCCCCTGGCACAACTTAAGACCTTTTGTCCTTGTAACGTGAAATTGTAAGAAAATGTAAGAACACCATATTTCATAATCAAAGCCCAGATGAGGGCTAGAGGAAGCAAAACCATACTCCTAGTCCTATCAAAACAAAGAGAACTCTCAGCATGCAAGGAAGCAGGATTCTAGGGACTTGCAAGTGCATGACACATAATGCCTGAAAACATCAGATGTCTTCAGTGAGTGGCAAAGAGTAAACTGTAGTTCTGAGAATTGCCTCGGGTCTTGACAGAAAGGTACATTAATGGTTTTGGGTAGTAGACTATAAGAGACACACTAAATTTAAATTGAAAGTCTGTATGTAAGGTGGAAACTGAATCTCAAACACGGCATGCCTCCAAATCTTTTGCACTGAATTATGTTTTCCACTCTGACTGGGTTGTGTTCTCAGAATATGCAGGCAATGTGAATTTTTCAGGACTAAGAAAATGTATTTACTGGAGAAAAAAAAAATAATTAAAAACGGGGAGAAATTCCTAAACTGCAACGTCTTGTCCCTGATCAAAATGCATTTTGCTATTGGAGCAGGACCTTGCACTAAGTTGCCTTCGAAGTGAAGATATTTGAGAAAGCTGCTATTAAATATAACTCCCTACTCTACCTTACCTAATGTTATTTTCCAAATGTACATTTTCATAGAATCATAGAATCATTTGAGTTGGAAGGGACCTTTAAAGGTCACCTAGTCCATCTTGGTACAAACAAACTCATAACTGGGTAGTAAAACATCCCAGACTCTTCTAGAAAGCATCCTGGTATTCAACTGTCTCCATGGTGGAGGCTTTCTTTTTACAGTCTTCATTACAGAGACATTACTGGCTGAAATGTCTCCAAAGGCATAAAGTTGATAAAAGGATGCTACTTTACCTGGGTGAATAATGCTCATTTTGTTTAATCAGTCAAAATGAAAGCTTAGAGAAAGGGAAGAGTATATGCAGAAAGAGATCATAAAATCATAAAATCATAGAATCGTAGTACAGCTCAGGTTGGAAGGGACCTTAAGATCATCTAGTTCCAACCCCCCCCCTGCTATAGGCAGGGACACTAGACCAGATTTATCAATGCCCCATCCCACCTGGCTTTTAATGCTTCCAGGGAGAGGGCATTCACAACCTCACTGGGCAACCTATTCCAGTGTGTCACCACCAAAATAAAATTATCTCGTTGGCTTCTGAGCCCTAGATTACTCTTTAGAAGGGCACAATAGGCTATGAGAAAGGATTCCTCCTGTTGCAGTCCAAACCAGTATATGGGCTTAAGAAGTATGGAGGCTTCTATGTTGTTCATTGACAAAACCACATCTCCACTTGAAGAGACACCACATTTTGGAGATGACATATTTTTTAGAATATTACAATAAAAAAGCTTTGATTCTTCAGACTTTCAGTAACCAGCTGTTAAACTAGACAGCCACAGGATGTTCATGGACAAGATCTTGGTACAGCTTTGACCCACTGGATGCTGACACCAGCAACCAGAGTTTCTAAAGCTAAAATTAGAAAGTTTAATGCGGATTTAAGAGGAGTTTTAGTAAAATCTTTTTCTGTCTCAAACTCCAAACAGAATTTTATAACTGAAGCAATGTCCCAGATCTACCATTCACACGAATGCTTGCATCTTCTTGCTAAAGGTATGACATTCTCTTGTAGGGTACCTGCTTTGGCAGGGGGGTCGGACTTGATGATCTCAAGGTCCTTTCCAATCCTTGCAGTTCTGTGATTCTGTGGTCGTTTGAATGATCATTACAGCACATGACTGTAGAAAACCATAGCAGAGGGGAAATCAATGGCATGCTGCAGTCATTGTTTTTGGGCTAACACGGCTGTCTGCTTGTCTGTGCCTCTTTAAATTGTTTGCAAACTGCCTCTTGCAGGAACAATCTGTTCATCCAGTACTTACTGTGATGGAATTTTGCTTCAAGTCTGGATGCTTTTTGTAATTAAAGTGATACACGTTCAAAAATAGAATAATTTGCACAGATTGCAGAATTTAAGGGCTTTAAGACATCAATTTAAGAAGGCCTGAATGCCTCATTCCTACTGAATATGGAAGGATCTCAGACAGCTTTACGTGAAGCTCAAAGTATTGCTGTTTGTAATGATGAGATCACTGGTTACTGTTGTTGGTGAGCGCCTGAGGAAATTAGAAGAACTGAATCATAGAATGGGTTGAAAAGGACCATAAAGATCATCTGGTTTCAACCCCCCGATATGTGCAGGGCTGTCAACCACCAGATCAGGCTGCCCAGAGCCACATACAGCCTGGCTATTAGTTTAAAGCCGTTCTCCCCTTGTCCTATCACTATCAGACTGTGTTTCTATATGAATTCAAATCCCTCCAGCCTTGTATCACCACAGTTTGATACTTTAGCAAGGACTTCAAATTGCAGCTCAGGTATCTGGATAAAAGACAGGCAGGCAGAGCAGGAGATCTCATATGCTCATGACCTGTGACAAAGATGTTCTCTAGGCCCATTGCCAAGGGTCCGAGCTATCCTGAGCAGATTTTGAGCAGGATTTCCTAAGGGCTGATCTGGTCACCTAGTGTCTGTGTGTTCATTGCTTTTTCTGTCCCCCCTTCTCATACCTTTCAAATTCATTTCCTAGAAGAACTCTCAAAGGCTATCAAGAGCGCATTCCTGCATGCTTCAAATCAACAAGATTCACATCATTTGAGGTAGAGGTTTCAAAAGATACTGGAAACTGTTGGACTAATAGGAGAAAAAGATCTGTTTTCTATGACAAAGGTCAAAGGACATTTATGTTTCCAAACTTGCATTTTATTCAATTTTCCCTAGAAGATCCAAAGTTCCTTCTTTGAACAACACAGTTCTCTATTCTGAGTTCAGCAAAACATACTTTCAGAGGAGCAAAAACACCTGAACAACTTTGCTTACTTACTTCAAGTTCCAGGCATAACCCATTTTAAAACTGCCTGACTTCAGGCCTCGTCACAGTGACGGGCCTCTCCAAGCCCTTCCAACCCTCTTATCTTGAATTCTACCATGTTCTGGAGATGGTCAGCCGGGTGATCTTCCTTGCTCAATAAATCAGATATATCCCATGCTTTGAGATGTTATCACAATAAATAGCATCCACCTATTACCTACCGTTCCAGTCCCAAGGCTGTTCTTTATGTCTATGAGACAGGACTGAAACACACAAGAGGTGTTTAGGATTTCTTAGTAAGTGGTAGGAGAGGAGTCTAATTTTAGTATTTCAAGGATAATACAGTTGGAAAACCACCACTAGTGTTGTCAATCAAGTAAGAACTAATCTTTGTATAAGTCCTTTTATGTGTATTCTTAGATACAGCAAATATGTACTTTTATCTAGGTCAGGATGACCATCCTTGAAACTGCTAAGGTGATTAAGTAAAGGAACTCTTAATCACAATGCAGCAACTAAGCTTGTCTTTGAAGATAGGAGCACCTTGAACAAACACATAGTTAATCTGCACGACTACCATAGCCTGCAGGTAGGAAGATTCGTCCTGTCTTTAATTGACCAGCTGGAGGCTGGAGGCTGTATCAGAGTAATGAAGTGATAAAAATATGTGTAAAACAAATAGCAAAAATTCTGGAGTGTGCTAGCTTTGTGGAAGACCACTTAGCACTCAAACTTGATCGACTTTGAAATAAATATCTTGTCTGTGTGTGAGATTGGCTTATGGCACCCCAGTTAACAAATGTGCCTTTTGGACAAAACTAACTGCAAGAACCTGTAGGGATAGTGTTGATCTATGTACTAGACTGTGCATAGAGGTTTGTAGAAAAAAAAAAAGGGGGGGAATGTCTCTGTGTGTAATTATATAAATATCTCCATGGATCTCCAGTCACTTGAACAGCTTGCTACATTTTGTTGACTCTTAATTGGGAGTTTTTGTGAGCTTTGTTTTTTCTTTTCTTAATTTCCGTTTGTGTTCTGGTTGAGACTCATCTGTTTACATGCTCGAGCCCCTGTGAGTCAACAGCAGGGGAAATCTGCCCTTTGGTCTAATGTAAAAATAATTATTCACCCAAATAATTGCTTTCATTCCTGCAACATTGTGGAGACAGCTTTCCTCTCTCTTTCTATTATCACTATTCTTCCCTTCCTTCTTTCCTTCTTTCCCTCCCTTTCTTTTTTTTGTTTATTTGTTTGTTTGTTTCTTGTTTGGTTGGTTGGATTTTTTTGTTGCTTTTTTTTGTTTGTTTGTTTGGTTTGGTTTGGTTTTGGTTTTGTTTTCTGGGAGAACTCACGGAATCACAGTATGGTTAAGGTTGGAGTGGACTTCTCAGAAAGCCATTGTTCAACACCTACTCAAGCAGGAGCACCCACAGCAGGCTCTCCAAGACCACGTCCAGGTGGCTTTTGAAGCTCTCAAAGTAGGAGACTCCACAAACTCTCTGGGTAACCTGTGCCAGTGCTTTATCACTTTCTGAGTGAAAAGATGCTCCTTGATGTTCAGATGGAACCTCATTTGTTCAGTTTGTGTCTGTTGTATCTTATGGGAACACTACTTGGCAAGAGAAAAGTGTCCAAGCAATGGTACAACAAGTATGGATAGATCATTGCAGTCCAGCACCTCAGCTTCTGTGCACTGAATTCACACAATCCCATTGAGGTGATCATAGGCTAGACTGATCTCACTCAGTACAAACAAAATTTAAAGAGCTACCTCCTCTGAGGTCATATTGTAGCATCCTGTAATGCAAGAAAGAAAGACTATACTTTTTGAAGCCTAACAGTACTTTATTCTGATAACTAAAGATCATATCCATGACTAATTCACACAATAGGCAACAGGACATAACATGGCCAAAGAAGCATATGCTTATTAGGTTCTCATTCTGCTACATCCCTCCAGACACACCTCCTGTCAAAACAAACATCAGGGATTCTACTTCAGTTTTTTGGTATTCTATTGGTCTATCAAAACAAACAAAAATATCCAAGCAATTGTTTTATACAACAGACTGGAAAGAATGATGTATTTAGAGACTTGCTGTGTCCTTCCTACAAAGAGAAGAAATCTGATGTTTACTGAAAACTGTTATTTTTAGTGATTTCTTTCCTTGGCTCTTTCAAAGAGTCTCTTTGAAAGGGTACATTGGAGCAGGACGAGGGGAAATGGTTTTAAGTTGAAGGAGGGAAGAGTTAGGTTGGATATCAAGGGGAAGTTCTTTACTATGAGTGTGGTGAGGTGTCGGAACAGGCTGCCCAGATTGGTTATGGATGCCTCATCACTGGAGGTGCTCAAGGCCAGGTTGGATGGGGCCCTGGATAGCCTGGTCTAGTATTGTATCAAGAGGTTGGTGGCCTTGCCTGTGGTGGGGGTGTTGGAGCTTGATAATCCTAGAGGTTCCTTCCAACCCAAGCCATTCTATGCTTCTATGATTATGATTCTCTCCTTTGAATGTCATTGACACTGCTGGGATTCTGTGACTTGGTGATGATTTTAACTCCTGGACCTGAACTCCAGCATGTGACCATGGTGACTGTTGCACCTTGATATGCCTTGATTTACTGGATCTACTTGATTTGTTGATTTCGCAGTAATAAGCGCACTCAAAGATGCACATACAAGAGTGACTGATTGCAGAAAATGAACTTCTGTGTTCCTCTTAGTGGCCTGATGTTTTATGGTCTTCATTGTTTTATGTAGGCTAAATGCTGCCAGTGAATTGAAGCAGAACAGCTTGAATTAAACAGACAGTCTAGGAAACATGCCAGCTAATAAACGCTACAGTAAACAGGGAATCCCACCTGCTTGTAGGTGTCTCTTGTGTTTTACAGGACAAGAGCAATGTGTTTAGTACTGTTATAAAAGTCGTTTCAACAAATTTCCAAAGTTGAAAATTGCCATGATGCAATCGGCATTGGCGCAGATTTCTCCCAGCAGAGTTCAAAACGGAACAGAAGAATGTGAATAGATGCGCATATAAGCTAAGAAACTCAGGTTAAATTGCTCTTTGGAACAAACTCTGCATTCAAGAAATGACATTACTTGAACTATGATATATATCTTTCTACTGTTACAAAAATAATAATGAAAAATTTTATTCTTAAATTCTTTGAGAGAGGTATGGAGGGAACACTGGCAATCCGCTGCCAGATTTCAGGGAAATGAGAAATGCAAAATAATTGTTGTTTGGCAACATCACAGTTTTTCTGGTTAACAGCGAGAGAGAATTCCAGGGTGGTCTGAAGCCATCTAAACACAACTACAAAAAAAATTATTCATGTATAATAGAAAATGCTAACGTCCTTGAAAGTGAGAGAGCAGGCAATAGTAATGTTGCTGATAGCAAAGCAAGATAACCTAAAATCTGCACTAAGTACCCACAGAAAAGAAAGCCATTTTAGTATTTTCCAGACATAAATCATTGTTTTCTTAGGCTGGGAGATCTAGAAATTCGCAGCAGTCCATAATCCTCAACTGAAGAAAATATTAAAACAACATCTCTGTTTTGGAGCAAGAAAATAGGCCTTGCTGAATGCATCAGTATGCCCTTCTGCATCCATCAGGGAAGAAATAAAACGCTCACAGCTCCTTCATAGGGGTACAATGTGGGTAAGTGTTTTGGAGTTGTGATCAAAGCCCCAGTAAAATTGAAGCTGGAGTTTATCACAGTGGTGCAACTCTGAGTAACTTGCTGGTAATGTGAACTAGATGTTCAAAGGAGCTCAGATCTTTTGGTAGCCTCCACATTCTCTTTGATGACATGAAATAAAAATATGGGCCATCAATACTCAAATTTCTTGTAAACTCTTGATACGTATCTCTGCAACGGGAAAAAAAAACAACAGTCTGGACAAACTCAAAACACAGCCCAGTGCACCAATTCTGATTAGCCTAAAGTATTTCAGAATGACACATCCCTATTACAAACCAGGGAATTCAAGGCTATACTTTCAGGACACAGAGGACAGTAATTAGAGGGTCAGAGCCAACCTCACTAGGGTCTAAACGTTCAACCTAATGCTTTTTTTTTTTCCCCTTAAAAGCAAAAGGGACAGATTTTGTTGGAGAAATAGCAGTAATGGCTACACTGCTAGGGAACCATATGCTCTGATGCTTCCTGGTGTAGTAGTTCCTACTGCCTGTTTATCTTATACTCACTTCCAATCACTTCCTCCTTATTTTTCTCTTTGTTGCCTGTTTAGGCATTCAGTGCATTTTTAATATCGTATTCAGATAACACCATCTCACTCTCTAGTTTCAATGAGGGGATTTATCTTCCACTGTGATTTCCAGACACCTTACATTAATATCCCATGATAATTCTTGCCAGAGAGATAGTCTTTTAAATGGCAGTGTGCATAAGCGACATTTCAACATGACTGTTCTTCATTAAAACACTGAGATTTTTCAAATCCTAATTAGGAGCCAGAAGAGGAATTTGTTCCAGCCTTTGCAAGACCTCCCTTCCCCCTCAACTTCTGCTATAATTCTAAAATATGTTTTCCTCTGCCATTTTGTCCTGCATGAGTGCACCGTGTCAACTTCTCTGGGTAGCCTTGGCATTTTCAGAGCTTATAGAGAAAGGAGGTAGCTAAATCATCTTCCAGAGGATCAGGAATTGAAAGGCGTTGACGGAGGGTCTAGGGATTTTTTTGTGATGTCTGGAGCTGTACATTAAACCTCATTTTATGACATGTAATCACTGGATCAGGCTCTGAGCAACCTGATCGAGCTGTAGATGTCCCCGTTCATTGCAGAGCAGTTGGACAAGATGGCCTTTAAAGGTTTCTTACAACTCAGATGATTGTCTGATTCGATGCCCTGGAGACATTCTACAGTCCCCAAGAGATATTTTTCATTATCTTGAACTATTTTTCATCTTGACTGTTTCTCCTAATGCAGGAAAGAGAAATTTCGTATACATAGGAGTTTGAGCTTGAAGCTGGAACTGAAAAGCCTGTCATTTTCCCCAAGCTTAAGCAGAAATGTATATTGTATTTTGTACTGCATTTTAGTTTAATATGCCATACCATATTGCATTGTAAAAGGTAATATTGCATCCAATTGTCTTGCAGCATACTGTATTGAACTTCTGGACTGTACTGGAATGTAGCTTATCAAATAACAATATTTTATATAGTGATGTCCTACATACTAGATTATATGTACCTGGATAAACATATGGGATATCCCTGATAACCCCATGCTAGAAAGTGTTATTCATTAATGAACACAGTGTGTACTGGCTTGTGTCACTGCTGGGTTCTAAGAAAGGTGAGAAGACAAACTCGATGCTCAGACCTCTCTGTGCTTTGGGTGGGATCACAGCTTCAGTATCTGTGATGACTTCTTGCAAGCATTTAAGGTTTCAGACAAGATCTACAATGATATTGTAGCTATCTGGAAAATGAGTCTTCGCTGTTCTTCCTTGCCAGCAAAAAAAACCACCAAAAATAAACCCAAAAAAACAATAAACACCTCCACGTTGGTCAAATTTAGAAACAGGGAAATTTAACCACAGATTCATGCGTTACAAATAAATATCTCAAGGCAGTTCAGGCTGCCTTTTGCACTGAGGAAATTGTGAGCAGACTTGATCAGGCAGTGCAGGCTCTCTGGAGAGATTTTGAATAGCAAGTAGCTCTCTAATACCGAAGACTGCAACATTCAGTAACTGGAAGTGGAAAACAAATGTTATCAGGTCAGTGTTAAGCATGTACCTTTGCCCTCCCATCTTCTACAAGGAAGTAAATAAAACACGTTCTGCACAGCCATCATAGTGCTAAGGACAAGGGAGAAAAGGAAAAGGGGACAGCACCCCAGGAGAGAGAAATCTTTTTCCTATTTCCAGAAGCAGGGTGGGGCTCATGTACAGAACCTTTATGTCTGTTTTTAAGACAGTAAGTACAGTCTATGAGCTGTTGTCACAGGCAGGAGAAGCTGTGCGTCACATCGATGTAATATAGCAGGAGCGCAGCTGGCACATCTAGAAATTGGCCATTCCTGCTGATTTAAAATCACAGAGTCATTAAGGTTGGAAAAGACAACTAAGATCATCATGTTGACACCATCAGCCCACTCAACTCCATGCCCACAAATCATGGCCCTCAGTGCCACATTTACCTTTTCTTTAAGGTGAGATCTTTGTTAATAAACAAAACAAACAGCACTCCTCCTTCTCCTCAGTTCCAAAACATTGCTTGACATTTGTCAATCTTCAGCCAAAAACCTGAAGTTTTTATATTTTAGCAGGAAAAAGGTGTCAATTCTGAGGAAAGCATGAAGTGTTTTATTTAAGCAAAGAAACGTTGGGACCGTCTTACACTCAGTACTGCTTTTTCCTCAAGGCTCTGTTAAAAGAAAGGATGTGAATTTCTATTGCTGCTGTTTTGAGGGAAATGCACTGATAAGTCTCTGAGAACCCAGATTCTCCACTCTCTTGTAGGGTCATAGAAGATCCTGGTTTGGAAGGGACCCATAAGGATTATCTAGTCCAAATCCTGGCTCCACACAAGACTACCCAAAAATCAGATTGTGCTTATAAAAGTCTCCATGCAGAAGCATGGATTCTCCAGCATCCATCCTTACTTATACCACTGAGAGAAGAGACAGATTTCATGCACTGTGTTGCATGCTTTGTGGAAAGATCCCCATTTCCAAAGCTGTAATAAACCAGTGCTGGCTTTCTAAACTATCCTTTCATTTGGAGAGATTTCTTGGTGAATCATTTTGGTAACATCATGAATTATATTGGTTTTTCAATAGAGAAAGACTGAGCAGATAGTAATTTGGCATGGCACAGAAGTGCCTGCATCATTACAGAAGCATTATTCATTGCTGCTGCACTTCTCATTAAAGAATTAATACATCAGTCTGCAAAGAGAAGAGGATTTTGCACAAATCTGGTGTCATGGCAATACAGTATGTCTCTGTATTTATGCTGCATTGTATTATAGAGCATCTTAACATATGTTTGGATGTCATTACATTTATGATGGGTTATGCTTAAGGCTAGTTTTGCTGAGCAGGGATAGCTTACCAGGGACAGCTGTCATGGGTATGGAGGATTACATTTAAATCTTCCTTTATGCTCTCTGTCCCATACTTAAATTTACAGTGAATGATATCACAGATTTCCATTTTATATCCTAGGGATTTATTTATGTAGAGTGGAAAAGGCCGGGAAGGACACTGGTTCATTTTCTCTACTCATTTCTTACTTTTAATGCTTGTCAATTAGAATTCATTTTTGCAAATACACAAAAGAAGAAATATGCAAATCCAGCTTACATTTCTGGAGGTTTCCCCATACCAAAAGGATTCAGAATTAAAGAAAAAAGGAAAAAAAGAAAAAAGAAAACAGCATCTTATGGTATTAATTTTATGTGGAATGAACTCAATTACACTTCACTATTTTAAAATGCTTTAAAAATCAACTACTTATATAATTTCTTACATTTTTCACCTGGAAAGTCCTTAAGCTTTGAAAAAAAAACCAACCCAGCAAAAGTTATTTTTCAGGACATAGATGAAAAAAAATCAAATCTAAATTTTTAAAGCAGTAAACTCTCTTTTCAAAGTCTCTTATATCCATCTTAAAAATTAAAGAGTTTTGACAAAGTTTCAATTAAATCTTTTGACAGAATAAGCATTTTCCATCCCTCGGTGTTTAGTATTACTTGTAGCAGTGCTTTAGGGTCTTAGCTAAGGCAGGATCCCTCCTAGTCAGTAATGTGAAAAAGCAAAGGTATTTTTCTAAAGAGTTTAGTCCAATTTTAATTATATTTATTCCAGTGATGTTCCTGGCAATGTTGATTAACATGCTTATCAAATCTGAGCAAAGAGAACCATGATGTTCCTGAGCATGACCTGGAACCACTCTCATGTGAAACAACGTGGTCTCATGTTGCCCAGGGAAATGGTGGAGTCACCATCCCTGGAGGTGTTCACGAAATGTGGAGACGTGGCACTGAGGGATATGGTTTAGTGGACATGGTGATGGGTTGATGGTTGGACTGGATGATCTTAGTGCTCTTTTCCAACCTTAATGGCTCTGCGATACTATGAAAAGTTGAGCTCCCCGATCTTATTCACAGCATTTATGATAACAAAGAACCTCAATGCACAAGATATTTTATACCACACTGCAGGACCTATTCACACACACCCTCCCCCTCTTCCCAAGTTGTGCTTTTGTCTTTTTCCTTCACCCTATGATGATGAATGCAAAGCTTTGGGCAGTGAAAGACCGGGAATTTCATCTCCTTCCCTCCAAACATCTATTTGAATAACAATAGCTCAGGTAATCTTCTCACAAAAGTCAACAACAATGACAACTAAATTACTTAGTTTTTTTCACACACTGAGTGACTCCTGCGTCTTTCACCCTATCTTTTAACTGTTCAGACCTTGCTTTTTCAGCTCTTACAGAAGCTTAACCAACCAATCAGATGCTGAGTTGCAAAAGGCCTCTTGTCCTTCTGTAAGCACCATGATTGAAAAGGCAAATTACCTATGGAAACATGCCAGTTTACTAAACTTCTTTACCTTCCTTTTTGTTCTTTGGTGTGATAAAAGTCCAGCATACAGATGAGTCACCTCTAATGAGAGTCACTTTTACTGTAATCTTCCTTGAAGAAACTTTAAAACTGCTCAGTTTGCAGAATTTTTTAAGTTTGCTAGTTGGATTGGAGATTGTGCTGAGAATTATTTTGTTACTCCCCAAAGAGTCATACCCTCTGAGCAGCAGGAACGTGTTTACCCAGGCTTTAAACAAGTAAAAGAACTTTATTGCTGTCATTGCTAATAGCATCCTTAAAACATACAAGTGGACTTTAGATTGTGTTCAGGGGAAAAAAAAAAAAGAAAAAAAGAAAAAAAGGATGAAAAATCAACTTATTTTAAAAAAGAAAAAGAAATAGTGAAATCACTTGCAGTATGTTACTGAAGAAGGCAGGTGAGCTTGTGAATGGAAAAACTGTGGACTCCAAATGTTTATTTACTGCAAATGAGCCCCTATTGCATTCTTTTTCTTTAACTAAGATTAGCAAAAGAGATACTTAACCTTCACATAAAGGCATTTTACCCATCCAGCACTGAAATGAAGCCAGCCCTAGCAAAAGGTTCATGCCATGAATCCCAACATGAATGAAAGGCAGAAGAAATGATCTAAGAGTAAATTCCTAAATGCTTGAGAATTCCACCAGTACTTTCCCAGGGAGATTTGGCTTGGATATCTTTCTCAGACAGAAAAATTGCCCAAAGAAGCTGTGGATGTTCTCTGGAGGTGCTGAAGGCTGGGTTGGATGGGGCTCTGGGCAGCTTGATCTTGTGGATGGCAGTCAGGTCCATGGCTGGGGCCTGGCAGTAGATGACTTTTAAGACCTCTTTCAAACCAAACCATTCTATGATAATATGATATTTAACTATAGAGTCTTCTGTACCTTGAACTCCAGGAACTTGCTGTAGTCTTGTTCACACATGGACCACGCGTCACTCCAAACCTGCTGGATGTTTTGGGAGGCTGTTTCAAACCTCCTTGGCTTTGATGCTTAGAAATGTTAGCATTTCCAGCCATCATGATCTGAAATGAGTTTTTAGCTCTTTGTCCTAGTGCCAGCTTTATCCTGGAGCTAAAATAGCTCTTCCCTGCTGCTTGTCTAGAGGAAGAATCTGTAGACCAGGCAGACTCCTACTCAGCTTTCAGTGCAAGCCAGTCTCTTCTAGTTTTTCTATTAAAAGAAGCTTTCCTTAGGTCTGGCAGTACCTGCAGCCTTTTCCTGCATGTGTTTCATGTGCCCATCTTGCTTTAGTGAAGGTGAGCGGGCTGGTTTGTGTCTTTCCCAACAAGCTTACACAAATATGAAATCTTTGCTCTCTCTGTAGCAATTTTATCTTCCGATATATTGTTAGCATTACATTAGGAGTAGGACTTGATGATCCTTATGGCTCACTTCCAACTTGGGATATTCTGATTCTGTCTTTACCTTTCCCACTTCTCCAGCAGGTCTACAGTTCATTATTGCCCCATGATTTATTTGTAAATCCAGGTTATTTTTCTTCTTTTCAACTTGAGAGTCACAGAAAAAAAAAAAAAAAAAGACAAAAATGGACAAATAGGAGTTGTTCAACCTACTGTTTCTTGAACAGTTTCAAACACTGCATTCAGATAAACAGAAGGTGGTGGAAATACAAGAAACAAATGACCACTGTGGTTAAGTTTAATTTACCCTATGGTAAAAGAAGGGAATGTCTTGCAGGCTGACTTCTGATTTCATTATAAAGTTTGTCTTCGAGTTTAAACCTTGAGGCATCATCTCTTTCCACTCCACCTTGGAAGCTTCCAACCCATGATTTTAGCCCATAACTCTTAAATTTCCTTCTGTGTTTGTGTGTGTATGTATTTGGAAGTATTTGACTTTTCAACAATTCATTATGCCTTTTGTTAATAAATCCTAACCTTTTTTAAGCTTATACTTGCAGGAAGATTAAGAAACACTGGTGGGAGTTGCAGGACGTTTTCAAGTTTGTATTTGTCAGTGCAACTCATTTGTCATCCATTACTTCACCTTTCTCCTTTAATCCATTTCTAAAATCATAGAATCATTAATGATAGAAAAGACCACTTAGTCTAGTGGTCTATCCAGTCCAACTGTCAACCCATCCACTCCATGCCCGCTAAAGGATACCCCTAAATGCCACATCTACCCTTTTCTTGAAAACCTCCAGGGACAGTGACTTCACCACTTCCCTAGACAGTTCCAATACCTCATCGCTTTTTCAGAGAAGGAATTTTTCCTAATATCCAATCATTTGCAGCTAGCTAGCCTGCACTATTTCAATGAGATCTCAGACCGTGGACTCACACAATTATCTTGCCTGAGGACGAAGGTCCCATGTTACCCACCTACGCTCGGTATATAAGCCAGGACTCAAATTCTCCTGGCTCCTTGTTTTCAGCATAATGAAAACTTGTTTTTGCAGTTAATAATCACGTATCTGCTGACCTCTCTAGCATGGAGGTCACATTGTGATGGACACTGAAAACAGTGGAATAAGGAGATAATAGGAAAAAAGGAAACATTGTCAACAACCTGGTGTGTATCAGATGCACCAGGGGATCCCTATGCAGTGAGGTGGAGACCTTTCCCCAAAACAAGTAGCAGCTTGGGCACTGGGGCTGACAGTCCCCATACGGATGAACCCATGACATTAGCTCATTCGAAACCTCCCATTTTAATTAGGCAAATTTTTTACGGAGCTCTTTCAGTTGCTCTGTGTAAAAGGCTAAGCCAAATTGTGATTTTTTAATGCCTCAAGGAGGAAAAAAATCTTTTCACTCAGGAGTAACATTTTCATTTTGCCTTTTGCAACCAAGATAAATAAAAGAAACATTGCAACTGAGAGTAAAGTTTGTTTTAAACTTCCTTACTCCAGAAATGATCCTGGAAGAGAATTGTTTCCACGAGACCATTCAATTTCTTTGAAAATAGAAGTCTTAGGAGAAGGAAAAAAAAAATAATTTAATTTGCTATCATTAACTTTGTTATCTTTTGCCTGCTGGTCACATGAGATATCACAATGCAGTCACCGCCATTCCCCAGTGCCATTTCTCAGAAGGCTGTAAAATCTCTTGAAACTGAAACATATTGGTACCACAAGACCATTTCTTATGGATCCCATCTAATATGGCTGGTGCTTCTAGTTCTCATTAGCTGAGTATTAAGTGAATAATGAACTATAGACACCAAAACCTAAGTGCCAAAATAGTTCAGCCTCCTAGGCAAGTGAATAAATCCTTTGTAAATTAAGTTTTATTGAATTCAGATGTCTAAATTCTACTTTCTTGACCCCTTAGACTGCTATTTGTCATTTTCAATCTCATCCTTTAACTAATCAATGCCTTACTTTCTAAGTAAAATAAGGATAAATAAGTTCAGAGGCGCTGGGAAGGGGAAAGGATATTTTCATATTTATAAGATGCCCTGAGATTCACAGAAATGAAAATGATCATTTTACAAGTTTTCCAAGTGTTTTTTGTGGTCCAGAAAGCTTGTCCAAAGTTCAGGTCTTTGTTTTATGTAACTCTTCAACCACTGAGAATAAACCACCTGCTGCTGGGGACAGCCAAGAGACTTGGTACTTTGAGTAATTAGAGTGAAGATGTAGACATGAATCAGGAAAGAAAGGAAAGTTTGGATGTCAACACTGAGCTTAAACTCATTAGTTCTGTGTTCTTTTGAGGAAAGAATGAGGGTTGAATTGATACTCAGGTGGAATGGGTCAACCGCACCTATTTCATACTTGGGGTTATACTTGACAGACTGTAAGGGGCTGTATGTACCAGAGAACACAAACCAGTGCAGGGAGATGTTTTACTATATGTTCTCTGCTGGAACAGCAGGAGGAGGGGGAGAACATTTAAATGAGCTGCAGGCAAGAAGAGCTTCTAACCACATCCTTTGTGAGACAGCACACATCCTCAGCTTTCATGGCAGCATATGGGACATGGCCAAGGATTCCTGCTATTGCTCCTGGGTAAGTGAAAAATATAGGGCTGAAAGAGTTGTTGTGTCTTACTGGAGCTGTGGTCTGCCTTCTTCAGAGGTGTCAAGAGATATTATAGAAGATGAAATGCTGTACAGAGTCATCATGGGTAACACTACACTGGGAAAAGTTTTCTTTGGTGCTACATATTTCTTCAGGATGTGCAAATCAAAAAACTGTGCTTTCTTTGTATGATAGTATTGCCTACTTATGAATGCACTGTCACCAACTGGAAGATCTATGGTGTCTTGTGCTTTTGACTTTAATGAATGGCCATGGTTAGGACTTCCATAATTTTATAGTCTACATTTGAGAGGCTCAAACCGTTAAAAATGAAACTACCCTTCATTAGATGTCTCATTTGTCACTTATCTAATAATGTATGTTTGAAGCAACAGTCCTCCTTTCAGAAAGTAAACAATCCCAAGTTGAAATTTTTTTTCCCATCCCTCTCTCTATATTTTTGAAGATGGAATCTGGGAGGAGAAACGAAGTCAAATAAACTTGCTCATGTGAATGGTTGGGCCAATTAATCTCCCAAGAAGGCAGATTAAGATTGTAGTTGTAAATGAACCACAAGTGGAGACTGGGGCAAAGAAGAGAGGGCGAGGGTTTTCAGTTCTCTTACATCTATGAGTATTGTGTAAATATTTTAAACATGGCCTAAATCTCATTCCAGGAAAGCTGGATTGTCCACTCTGCCCTTTCCGACTTGTTCTCACAAAGACATTCATTAGAAACAGAGGTTCACATCTCTATGCAGTCACATCAGGTACCCCAAACAGCTGGTGGAGGTGGGAAGGCATGATGCTAAAACTCACTGTGATGAATCACAAGGAAAAGATTAGCAGTTTAGCAGATTTGCTCTGTGAGGACTCTTCAGATACTGAGAGGCACACCCTTACAAAATGAGTATGTAAACTCTCTTTGCAATCCAGCCATGACAGTTACAACTCTTACCTGAAGGCAGTAGGCTCCAAAGAGTCAATGGTAATAGATTTTTGTAGTTCAGCCTAGAAACATAAACATAGGATTTTAGCACTGAAGTGGTTCTCACTGCTCAGGTTCAGGCAGATACGGACTTCAGTGGCCTCTACATCAGTGCTATGTAGAATACTGAAATGCGTATGCTTTATCTATTGATTTCTAGCCTTCTTCAAACAATAGACAAAGTGAAATTAGTTCCAATTCCCCTACACCCTCTACTCCCACCCACAAAGTAAAATATCACAGAGGAACAGTACACTTGACCAGAAACTAAATGGAGATCTGACTCTTGAAACTCAGACATATACAATGAGCAGTCAGCATCATGGAATCTCTGGTATACTGAAAAGGACAGTGGAACAACCGGACATGCTCTGAGGTGAAGAGATGAAATATTCACTGAGCTCAGATGTGGCACTGTAGCACTGGCCATGAAGAAAGATGTTAGAGAAGACAGGAAGAGCTGAAATAGCAAAGCAATGTGAGGTGAGACTGTAGTGATTTGTGGGTTCAAGTAGGCTTTCATCTGGGAAGCATAAAGATGGGTGAATCTTTGTTAAATATTAAATGAAATATAGTTCAGGTCTTGAGGAGCAAAAGACAAGGAGATCAAGGGTGGTTCTGAAACACTGAAATGATGGCAGACAACATTGTCTGAAAATCTTGTCACTGCTTGTTTACTAGCAATGCAAAATTTAAGTGTTCTCTACAAAACTGACATAACAGTTTCAGAAATGTACCCTCAAAGGTGAATTTCAGTGAAAAAGGATCAGTGAAAAAAAAAATAGGACATCAAGGGAAGTTCTCTGGAATAATGCATGGCATCCTTTACCTCTTGGTCTAATAGTAGAGGTATATCATCCAAGGAATTACTGAGTAACCATCCATCAGCTGAGTAAGCATGTTTCAACTTCAATCTTGTTCAACATCTTCATCAACGAGCTGGATGAAAGGATAGAGTACATCACCAGAGGTGCAACTGATACACCAGAAGGCTGTGCTGCTATTCAATGAGACCTGGATGGGCTGAGAGTTGGGCAGAGAGGAACCTTAAGAGTTTAAACAAGGGCACATATGGAGTTGTACACCTGGGGGAGGAATAACCACATGCATCGATACAGTTTGGGGGCTGACATACTCAAAAGGAGCTCTGCAAAGAAGGACCTGAGTGTCCTGGTGGACAACAGGTTGGCCATGAGCAGGCAGTGTGCCCTGGTGGCCAAGAAGGCCAATAGTATTATGGGGTGCATCAATAATAGCACAGCCAGCAGGTTGAGGGAGGTGATGCTCCCTCTCTACTCTGCCCTGCTGAGGCCATATCTGGAGACCTGTGTCCAGTTCTGGGCTCTTCTAGTCAGAAAAGACAGGAAAATACCAGACAGAGTCCATTGGATAGCTACAAAGATTATGAGGGGCCTGGAGCATTTATCTAATGAGGAAAGGCTGAGAAACTTGTGGCTGTTCAGCCTGGAGAAGGGAAAGCTAAGGGGATTTCAAAGCTTATAAAAATCTGATGAGCTGATGTCAAGTGGATGAGGTCAAGCTCTTTTCAGTGGTTCCAGGCAACAGAACAAGGGGCAACAGGCACAAACTGGAACACAAGAGGTTTCATATGAACATGAGGAAACTTCTTTACTTTGAGGGTTACAGAGCACTGGAACAGGCTTCCAAGAGAGGTTGGGAAGTATCGTTCTCTGGAGATATTCAAAACCAGCCTAGATGCTTTCCTGCGTTGACCTCCTCTAAGGAACCTGCTTTAGCAGGGAGTTGGACTGGATGATCTCCAGAGGTCCCTTCCAGCCCTTACAGTTCTGTGATTCTGTGATTATGTAAGGTTTAATTCAAGTGTAACACCGTGAGCTATTATATTGTACTCCATACCTGTGTCTGACTCATAGCTCGTATAAAGTTGGGTACCAGGGCTCGCTAAAATCTGGGCTATTGGACTACGATGAAGCGATAATCATAGAGCACCTGATGCCCCATCATCTAACCAGGCATGAAATTACTTCAGACATTTCACTTATCACTGTGAGTCATTTCCAGCTCTTGTCTGTTGCCAAAGGTTTTGGCTCAATCATTTGTAAAGGTGTATAAATCACTCCTAGGTGAGCAATACCGTATAATTGTCCAGAGTTTGAACTGAAATGGACATTGAGCTGAAGCATTCCAATCAGAATAGGTCTGACTTTGGCTACCCATGCTGTGAATTCTACTTCTAAACACACAAAGAGCTTTACATGTTTCTCACCAGGATTTGATGTACTGAAGACCATATTCAGATCACTTACTGCAAATGGATAATAGATGGAGCCTACTACTGCATTTAAAGTCTGAGACTGATGAATGAGTCAGACAACCTGCTCAGTCACTATAAGCAAGCTTCCTACAAGGGAAGTATTCGAGTCCACATTTTCCTGTTCCCAGTTTGTTACATAGGAAACCTGGAATTGCAAAGTGTTTTTCAGAACTTTTGCAAACAGCTTTTATAGCTGCTAAAAGTGTGTTTCACTGAAATCCACTGATTTGCTGAAGACAAAGTGCATTTCATACAGCCTTTCTGATAGGAAGATGTTTAAGTAGATTTTCTGATTATATCATAGAATCATAGAATGGGTTGGTTTGGATAGGATCTTAAAGATCGTTTCCTAGTTCCAACCCCACTTCTGAGAGTAGGAACACCTTCCACTAGATAAGGTTGTCCAGGGCTCCATTCAATCTGGCCTTGAGCACCCTCATAGATGGGACATCAGTGGAAAAAAACTGAGCCAGTATTCATGAACAGCATTCAGTTGTTCATTGGTCCGATTTCTAAAAATAGAGAAGGTTTTTGGCAGTCCAAAATTCTCATGATTAAGATTCCAGAGGAAGTAGCAAGTGATTTGCATGGGGTGTTGAGTGAAGGAAAGCAGAGAAGGGATAGCAGAACAGAGGGATAAGGAAAAACACACGTTTTGCCTTGTTGCCTTGTTACAGTACTAGAGGGAAACAGTTTGACTAAGGATGTGACAACAGAGCAGAGGTGAAGCTCTCCAGGTCTCAGTACAGGAATGAAAGGTCTACAGTCTAGTCCTTGAACCTAAATCTAATTCCCAGCTACTCCTGTAGACTTAAAATATAGACCTTGTTTTGGATCTTGCAGTTCTAACCAGAGAAACATAGAGTCAATTTGTCTTACATTTGATTTTAAATCTTATTGTTTGTGGTTGTAAGAGAATATCAGAAATACTGTTGACCAATTTGCTGCAGCAGTACTGCAGCCCAAAGCTTATAATTTTATTTCATTGCAGACAGCTGCCCTGTCACTTGCTGCACAGTTTATATTTTGGGACATTACTGCTGTGATGGATGGGATGCAAGAGACACCTTGTAAAAGGGGTGATAATAAGCATGAAATATTGTCACGATGGCGATAAGTGAAATCTTACTTTACAACTGAAAAATCAGAAACATCCTAATTTATGAGTGAGGGTTGTAACAAATACCCCCAATTAAGATAAAACGATACACAGAGATCTGCATACAATCACCAATTTTAATGAGAATCTATACACTACTTTTATCCCAGAAATACTGGCACACAATTATCCACAAAGTATTGGCGCTCTAATACTTAGAATCTATCTCAAACTGTGCAGCTAAACTATACATCCTTAAGGAACCAAAATAAGCCCCAAAACTACTTAGCAACTTTATGACTTAACAAGCATATGAGATACACATCTTTTAAGAAGCTGAAATAGGTCTTGAAATGACTTAACAATTTTATGAGAGAAGAAGAGAGAAAAGAGAAAACTGAGGAAAATGGAGAATGGTAGTCAAAGAAATAGACAGGAGAAAGAATGATCACTGGTCAAAGGCCCGTTTCAAGGAGTTCCAGTGTTGGCTTACAGCCCTGGAGAAGGGACAGTGAGGTGAGCATGCTTGTCCAGAGATCATAATGCTGAAATGACAAACAGTCACAGCAATGATGACCACCAAAAAGAAGATGAAGAAAAAGTCAGCCTTTCCCAGGGTCCCTGTCAAGCATCCTTTTATGCCTGATATGTTTACAGGTGCACCATCTCAAAGTCATTAACAAGTGAGTTTGCAATAACAAATGTGTCAAAAATATGTTTGCAGCCAAAACTTTATTGCAGGAAAGGTAGGCCAGATTGTCAGTGAAGCAAGACTAACCTGTTAGGGGATAGGATACCGTGCTTACTAATAGCATTCTTACTTATCGTGCTTACTAATAGCATTGACTGGTTGTCATGGTGACAGACTTGCACTGCAAGTATTTGAGACATACCAAGCACATCCCAGAAAGAGAAAAAGTGCTTTTTTGTTGGTCCTTTACAAGGGTTGCTCTGACATAACCCATCACTTGGTGTAACTACAGATGGAGGTTAGAATCTGGCTTCGTAGCAGCTGCTGACTGGCACCATGGTCCTGCTTTACACTTCATGAGCAGCCGCTGAATATTATACTCATAATCAGTGTGCTGGGAGCAATGATGAGAGGTTCAGAGAGATTTGTTTAATAAAACCCAACCTGTGCTTCCACCAGCTCAAGTGTGTGGGTCTGATTGCAACTGAAAGAACCAGAATGGGTGAGAGGAGGGAGAGCTGGAATGACATGACGTGGCATGGAGAGTAACAACAAGGTGAATCCCAGAGCACTACAGAGAGATAATGGCAGCACTGCAGTTAAATAGCACAGTTGTATGTAAGTAATTAGTAGTTAGAGGAAGAGTTTCAAAGGAATGTGCAAGCAAAAGAATGAGGTTTGGCCGAGTTACATGAAGCAAGCTCACATAGATTGGCTTGGATTGGAAGGGACCTTAAAGACAAATGTCTGTGCCTTCATGTTCTATGTAGAAGCAGTTGGCCCCACTCAGTGGTATCTGGCAATACCTGTTGTTGGCATAACTGATGCACAAGTGCTTGACTGGGATTGCTCCTTACACTGAGGTTATGCAAAATGGACTCCTTAGACAGATGCTCTCCACAGTATCAAAGCAAAAACTTGGGGCAGGGCCATCAAGTTTTTGAACAATCCAAAACTGGGAAGGAAGGAATCAACTGTTCTAACATACTCCTCAGCAGTACATCTTCTTGTGGCACTAAGGGATGTGGTTTAGTGACAGGACTTGGCAGGTCAGGTTTATGGTCGAACCTGATTCTTTTAAAGGTCTTTCCAGTCTAGATGATTCCGTGGTTCTATGATTCTTTGCGTCATTGGATAAGATCCTTGCATTCAGGAACATGCTGTCAGTTGATACCTGCCATGGACGTGAACTTTCAGAGAGAGGATGCGTTGGTGTCCACCTGTATCAAAGAAGCACTGCAATGTCCTAATAAACTTGTTTGATGCAAGATTTACACTGTGCCCACACTACCTGTGATGTTCACATCACACATTCTCCCAGAACTTTGGAAAGGCTGATTTAGTGTTAAACAAGGGGAAGGCAAACAGGAACACCTCAGGAACTGAGGTATCAATCTACCACATAGAGAAGAATAATACACAGCTTGCACCCATCAGTAGATACTCTTTATTGTTACAGATATTGCAGTAGCACTTAGCTCTGACTGAGACCTTGTTGTGCTACACTCTGTGCGCACACATGATGAGGCAGTTCAGGAGGGATTCACTGGCCAAACGGAGCCATCTGTGATTGTCACCCTGAATTCGTTTTGCAATCAACAGCCATTTCCAGGGGGTAATTCCTCTTGTCCTAAAGTAGACAGATAAATAAGATGAGATGAATCATGTTTTAAAATGCCTGTTTTTCTCCGTTCTATGAAGTGGGGCTGCTCAGCAGT
Source organism: Alectoris magna (assembly GCA_030625065.1). Taxonomy (NCBI): domain Eukaryota; kingdom Metazoa; phylum Chordata; class Aves; order Galliformes; family Phasianidae; genus Alectoris; species Alectoris magna. Next base: position 2,202,605 of record CM060561.1, on the reverse strand, counting down.
ATATGTCTACATGAATTTCTTCACATACATTAGAATTGAATCACATATTCATCTCCTTTCACAGGTGGTGAAATTGGGTGTGATAGCATTTGTGGTGAGCCACACAATGAATAATTTGCAGATGACTGCTTGTCTGCATACTTCCAAGGTGCTAAATTCATCCAAGACTGCTTTTCTTCTTCCCAAGAATTCTTTACTATCCAGGCATCTCAAAGCAGGCTGCAAGCGTAAGAAAACAATGCCTTATACCTATGGGCTGGGAACTTGGTGCAGAGCCACAGGGAGATTTTAGTAGAATCATAGAATCGTTTGAGTTGGAAGAGACCCTTAAAAGTCATTTAGTCCAACTCTCCTGCAGTGAATGGGGACAACTACAGCTAGATCAGGTTGCTCAAAGCCCTGTCCAGCCTGAGTTTGAATGAATCCAAAGATGAGACATCCACTGCATCTCTGGGCAGTCTACTCCAGCGCCTCATCATCCCAGCTGGATGCAGGGAATTTAGGCACTGTGTCCTTGAAGGCAAAGACTGAGAGAGGCTCAGAGAAAAAGCTCTGAGCATTTGCTTCCCAAAGCACAAATTGAAGTGAGGAAATAAGCGTTGGTCATGGGCAGGATGGTTGGGAATGTGAATTTCTAGATACCTGCTGGTGCTTTGAGCAAGAGCTTAGAGTAGGCAGTAAGTACTGCTAACATCTGGGCACTCCCTTCACCTTGCTGGTAAGGCTGAGGCTCCCTTTTATAGCATTCAAGGGACACATTTCACTGAGAAACAGCAATGCTAACTGCCTGTGTTGCTCCTTCCCAATAAGTCCATTTCAGAGCTGCTTGGCAAATAGGTTCCTTTCCAGGCCACACAGGCACTTTAAAATATCCCCAGGCATTCACTTGATGTCTAAGAAGAAACCCCTACTCCAACCACTAACTCTAACATCATTGCAACCCAGAGCCCAATTATGTACCAGAACAATCACAGAAGTATCTGCTGTAGTGCAAGGGAATTTGATCTATGGATAAGTCTTTGCATGAGGACAGCCAGTGTGGTACACTATGAGCTTATCGAAGTAGAATGGAAGAATTCAAAATATTTGCATGACTTTTTATTGGGTCTTCCTGATTAACTTAGCTAAATTTGAATAGAATCATAGAATCGTAGAATTATTAAGGCTGGAAAGACCTCTAAGATGATCCAGTCCAACTGTCCACCCACCAATACTTGAAGCAGGAGAGAGCTCCTTGAGACTCCTCAGTAGGAAAGTTTAACAAACACAGAATTATCCACAGGATGCCATATATTATATCCAAAAATAATTTTCTCTTTATCACTTCTTGTTAGGAAAATTTCTGCTCCAATAGGCTTGCTCAATTATCTTTATCCCAAAAAGAGACAGAGCAGAGTCTTCATCTTTCTTTATTCAAATAAAGGGAGAATCTGCTGAGCCATACCCCTGTGGGGTCTCAAAATACTGCAGAACGCAGTCCCTTTTTTATCACTGTAACCCAATGCTGGTGAGCTGTTCCCTCTTTCCCCATTGGCTGAGATACCTGGGATTCATATTCCTCTTGGTTTGCTTATCATCTTGTCCCCCCAGTAGATGCGCCCCTTCATTTCCTTTGTTTATCCTGACATAGGCTGGTTTGTTTAGCAATAGGGATCAGTATATTAGTTTAAGGACCAGTATATTAGTTTAGGAAAAGGAAACAATGACTGCCAGTTCTAAAACTTTCTAGTTTAGCTTTGCTTTGTATGTGAACAGCCTTGCTTTTCTCAATGATCCTGCTTTACAGAACCACTGAAGTCACAACAGACTACTTTTGTCTTTGCATTTCGCCAGTTGAAAGGACATTTTTCTTGGATTTCACTTCCTTATATTGTTTTGGAAATTGCTCATCATGACCTAACAAACAATGGAAGTTTGCAAAATTGGAGAAACACATCTAAAGGTTGGCCAAAAGTCACTGTGATGAATCTGATAGAAAAATGAGGAGAACATATGTGGTCTGAGACCACCAGAGGCTCCTACCATGCACGCCCAGAGGAATATTAGCATATGCTAATAAGTTCTTGGAAAATAATGAATACGTGTGCCAATGTACTGCATATGTATGTCTTGACTTTTTAAATGTATAACCTGAACTCTGAGAGCATGCATTTGATTTGTCAAATGGCCCAGCATGTATCATGAGGAATAAAGGAACGCCTCCTTCTAATTGGTGTTAGAGAGTTTTCTTCCCAAATTTTGGATGACAATACATACGTTGGAATCTGGATTCAGAGTCTGTTGTTTAGCCCAACCAGAACTATCTTTGTATCCTGTAAAGTCTACCACTCTTTTTTCTGTCCAGCAAACAAGATTTACGCACAGGTGCTAAGTCAGCATCTCCTGCAAGATAAGTTTGTTTAACCAGATCCTTGTGACTGAAACACTTTTTTTCAGCCTGTTCTTTATCTTGTTCTGCAGGGACCCCCTATCCTTCCTTTGCTCTTCACAAATTCCCATTTATTTTGCAAGGATACCTTATCCTTGTTTTTCCTTTGATTCTTAATAATATCATATGCAATCTATGCTCAGACTTGGCTCCAAGTGGAAAGAGAAGCACATCCTCCAGGAACAGCTCTGGCTTGCTGTCTCCCAGTACCCATTTCAAAAATCTACATTCAGTCTGAAAAGTCCAGAAAAGTGTCAAAGCAAAGTTCAACCCTTTGCAAATCAGCTACCGAGTTACAATTCCCTTTCATCTTCATTTCAGAGCCTATGGAATCTCTGTGCTGTGCTTAGAGCCTGGGACTTACTGTACAGCAAGAAAAAAATATCACATCAAAATTATCATTCCCTTTGGCAAGTAATTGTATTATAGATGCATGAGGTGAGCTCTAACGTCTCTTTCCATTTACTTCTCTACCTTCCTCCTACTGCAGATTTCTCTTGTGCTCACTCATAATGAATTCTGCTGTTTCATGGAAATGACCCAAGCTGGGCTGTACTGGAATGGTGATGTCTGTTTGGATTACCTTTGGGAATGTGCTAATGAAAGGTGGCAGGGCTGTTACCAAGGCAGCAGCTCTGGGGAAGAGTTGCATTTCAGCTGAGCACACCTGGGATGCCCACACCTGACAGTGATCTCATTATGCAATTAAAAAACAAGGTTCAGAAAGTGTTAAGCCACACTGCGCTCTGTCTGTGAAGCATCAAGAAGAGCCTCCTTCACATCTCATTTATTGTGGTAGGAATACAACTCAGGAGTGACATCCTTTTTTGCTTTTCTGTGTTTTCTCATTAGAAACAAGATGCACAAAAGTAAGTCCGCTCTAAGTACAACTTTTCTAAACCCTTTCAATGAGATTGCAATCCTCTGCGTAACCAATAGTTTGTCCCATTAACTTCATTTTAACTTGTCATAGGAGGCACTGGCAATAACTTATGAGTAAACTGGACTTGAATTAAATGGGTCCTCTGGACAACAGAGAGTGCTAGTACTGTAGAATCATAGTACTGTTTGAGTTGGAAGGAACCTTTAAAGGACACCTACTCCAACTCCTCTGCAGTGAACAGGAACACCTATCTGTAGGTGCCCAGAGCCCCATCCAGCCTGACCTTGAATGTCACCAGACATGGGGCATTCACCACCTCTCTTGTCAACCTGTACCAGTGCCTCACTGCTTTTATTGTAAAAACCAATTTCTTTATATTAAAATATCTAAATTGCTCCTCTTTAAGCTTAGAACATTTCCCCTTGTCCTGTCACAGTAGACTGCTCAAGGGTCTGACCCTTTCTTATAGCCCCCCTATAGATGCTGAAGGGATAATGTAGCTCAGTGAGGTGGGAGATTCTTCCTTCACTGCATAAAACGGATCTAAATCCAGGACATGGAAGCCAAGCATAGATACAAGCAGACTAAAAATACCATACCAAGATAGGCTAACATGTGCTATTGGGATAAATAATACTGAAAATAGATTGGCTCAGGTCTTTCTGAAAAATCTGGGAGCATTTCACATCTGCATTATTACAGAAGAACTCTCTGTTGGTCAGACAGAAGAATTGTTGGGAAAATTTAATAACCTGTCTCATGAAGTAGGTCAGGCCAGAGTTTGCAAAAGTTAGGAGAGGCTGTAATGAATTCAGCAAGTGTTTTCTAGCTTTACAGTCTCCTCAGACTGGATAAAAAATGGTTCATATCTGAAGCCTATGATACGTAATGGCATTTTGAATGAACTGTTTCAAAATGACCCTGCACATCTCCAAGACCTCTTCTAGTGCAAATGAGTAAAAGTCTCCTCTTCTTTAATTAGAGAGAAGTCAAATCCACTTTTTCTCCTGTATTTCTCATCTGTTTCTTTTTCGTTATGACATTTAAACAACACCTTGATTCAATCTGACAGAGGATGATTATACTTCTATTGAATTTTACAACTGAGAAGAGTTTTGGCTGTGTATTTTCACACTTACAAGGGCTGCCCTGAAAGTAATGCCTCCTATTTTCCCTCCCATCCTATTGCTGTTACCTGGGAGAAGAACCCAACTCCCACCTCACTACAATCTCCTGTAACATAGTTGTAGAGAGTGATAAAGTCCCCCCCGAACCTCCTCTTCTCCAGACCAAACAACTTCTCACCAAAGAGAAGAATACAGGGATTGCATCTACTATTCAAAAAGTTTATGGATGACAACTAAGATGACTCCCCGGAGTCAGCACAGAATATTTTTTGTAAGGAAAATCATAGGTAAGAAGCTATCCCATGTAACTACGAGCTGATCTCACTTGAATTCCTCAGCATGGAGAAAAAATCTTATATGAAGAGTTATTTGCAGTGAGATAACATCAAATAACATAAAAACAAATGTATTTTTATAGTTGACTTATAACCATAATTAACCTTCTTGAAAGTTTACTTGTCAGAATAGGCATGAAGTGCTAGAATGTTATGTGGCAGACAAAAACAATCAAACCATTTTTTAGGAAGGAAAGTCTAAATTCCATGTTGGAAATAGAATGCACACTGTTTTGTTATTTTTTTCTTCTGGGAACTGACAAATTTATGAAGGCTGCAATAATAATAATTTGCTGTACTGACTTTCCTTTTACAAACAGAACCTATCCTTCCATATGCATAACATGCCAGCTGGAAGTGTGTGTTGAGTACTGACATACAAATTATTAGCACATATTTTGTTTCCTTGAGTGTCTATATCAAGCCTGGAACATAGTGTACTATTCCTGTTCACATTTTTTCTCACCAGTGCACTTTCATGTTGACTGTTCTTCCTCCTCAAGGAAGACACATGATAGAGATTCCAGGGCCAGATTCTCTTTTTGAATACAAAAAACCCACCAAAAAACAAACAAACAAAAAAAACTACAAAAAAAAAACCCATCACCTAAATCAACCAACCAACCAACCAACCAACCAACAAAACCCCCCTTCAAATAAAATAAAACAAAACCACCAAACAACAATTCCTTAAGCGTGCACATCAATTTACTTCTAAGTATGTTCATTCAACATTAAGCACCTTATCCGTATGCACTGTGGATGTTCTCCCTGAAAGGAACCGAGATGAGTGTTTATTTATTATTTTGTAAAACTCAAAAAGGGAAAGGGCAAGCAGCAACAGTTAGACTCGATTTTGATTTAAGTTTCAACAAATCAGATGATTCTGACTAACAGCAGATTAATTTGCGCACCCTGCACACTGCTTCACTGCGGAGCGTTGCTGTCCTTCCTTTTGTCCATCCATTAAACAGAAATGTCTTTTGCAAAGCAGTGGTTCTCCGGTGTTCTATTAACCTACACCAGTAGTCACCTGAGCCTGGCTACGTTGGATTAGAAAGGTTAAAAAAAAAAGAAAAGAAAAGAAAAAAAAGGGTATGTATATTATTTTAAATGTATTTTATGTAATCCAGAAGTGCAGCCAGAATCAGGTGCAGCAGAGTAGGCACTTATGTTGCAATTTTATTTTTCTCCAGAGGGGATGAGCAGGAAAGGGACACAAGATAGGGTATTTTTCTTTATTCTTCTCTCAATCAAAATCTCCTTAAGTACAACAGCTTAAGTCTTTCATACTGAGCTCTGTTTGGTTTCTGCTAGCTTGTAGGCAGTTTACTCAGCGGAAAGTCACTTTGCTGCTTCTAGATAACCTCTGTAGGCATCTCTATTAAAGTCTAAGTCCATTTTCTTGCCATTTCATACCAGCATGCTTTGTTGCTGAAATGCACCAGATCTAATACACAGAATGACAGTGACTGAGGTTTCTTGGTTTGTTCAGCCCAGAGCAGAGGAGGTTGAGGGAAGTCCTCATGACAGCCTACAGGCAACACTCAATCTCTGCTCTTTGGTGACAGCAGCAGGACTTGAGGGAACGACCAGGGGAGGGTCAGAGTGGGTGTTAGGAAAACTTCTTCACCAGAGGGCAGTGGGCATGGACCCAAACTGCCAGTGTTCAAGAAGCATTTGGACAACACTCTCAGACATTCCATTTGGATTTTGGGTGGTCTTGTGTGGAGTTAGGAGCTGGATTCCTTTTGGGACCTTTCCACCTCAAGATATTATGAGCCTATGATTCCTTTTTTTTTGTTTCCTTTTGCAGCCAGGACTTTTCCTCACTTTTTGTTATGATACAATTCAACCACCTGTGCTGTTTGTGTTTGTCCTTCAATATATGGACTGAATATTCTTGCCACTACTGGTGTTGCAGAACCATCTCATAACTCAGTACAAAATCCGGATTAGGCGATGTGCATTGGAAAGATCATCTTTACCTTACATAGCCATCTGAATGGACAGAACGATAGGAGAAAATAGAGACTTGGGAATGAAATGACTTGCCTAAGGTACCACAGCGACACAGCAGCAGAACAAGCAACGAATCATAGAGTCATTAAGATTGGAAAAGACCACTAAGATCATCTAGTGCAAATGTCAACCCATCACCACCATGTTTCCTAACCATGTCATTCAATGCCACATCTCCATGTTTCTTGAACACCTTCAGGGACAGAACTCTATCATCTCCCTAGGCAGCCTGTCACAATATATTATCACTTCTCTGGAGAATATTTTTTTTTCCTAATATCCAACAAGAACCTCCCCTGGCACACCTTAATGCTATTACATCTCGTTCTATTCCTGTTACCTGGGAGAAGATACCAACTCCCACCTCACTACAATCTCCTTTCAGAGAGTTGTAGAGAGTGATATGACATCCCCTGAGCCTCCTCTTCTCTAGACTAAACAATTCCATTTCTCTCAGCTGCTCCTCATAAGCCTTGTGTTCCAGATCCTTCACAGCCTTATTACCCTTCTTTAGACACATTCCAGGGCCTGAAAAGAGACACCTTCTTTCTCTCTGCTTTCTTTCGGCTTCTCCAGTATCTGAACAAATCCAATATCTCCAGTTGATGAACAGCTGTAAAGGGAACACGGATGACAATTATAGTTTCTAGGACTGGTGTAAGAACCCCTTTCACCCCCACCAGAAATGGCATCCTGGTCTCTTCTGTTTCCCTTTTCCTTTCCGGCCTTCCCTATTCCAAGTGCACCTACACAATTAATTCAGAGATGCTTTTTTCACTGATACAGCTGAATTAATGTCTCCTGATTTCCCCTTAATCACTCTGATAAGCTCCATCTGTCCCAGACAGGGAGGGAAAAGTTTTAGGGTGCAACGATGGACTGCTGGCTCCATCTGAGAAAGAGAAGTAGAAAAAGGTAACACATACAAAAAAAGAGAACAGTTAAGTGTGGATCAGTCACTATGTTGGGTACCACAGACAAGCTGGGTAATATATTACTGACTGATGCTCTATCTTTGCATGAGACCGTTAATTATGACTATTTCCTGGCTTGAATTATTTTTAAAGACTGCAGTAGGCAGGCAGTATTTGTAAGGGAAAGTATTCAAGCTTCACATATGTCAGGCAGAGAGAACAGAGAGAGTTGGGAACAAGCAGCAGACGGTGAGCTTCAAAGGAACAGACAAATAAAAGCCCCCTAGAGCAAAGAATACCTCAGAGACAAAATGAGAAGCCTACAGCTTGCAATACTATTCAGGAAGATTTTATTAGTAGACAGTAAAAATTCAACCAAGAGAACTGAGCTGTGTTGTTTTAAAGAGTTGTGGTGGAGAGTTTCAGACTATGCCAGGAAATTCTAAATCCTTGCTGAACCTAAGTGTTTGCAATAGAATCCTAGAATCATAAAGGTTGGAAAAGACTGCTAAGGTCATCTAGTCCGTCTATCAACCCATCACCGCCATGCTCACTCAACCACGTCTCATGTTGTAGCCACAGCTGTATTAGTTTCATAAGGCAAGGACCACAGCTGTTCATTCTGGATAAGCAATCTTATAGACTGAAAGTGTGATGCTTGCAATCTCTTTCCACTTTGTTCTTCCCCTATAGTCAAGCTTGGCTATGAGGTATGAATGGTTCAAAGTCAGGGAATGTCTCCTGTTTTGGTCACCCACATGCCACATATAATTATTGATATGAACTGTCACATCTTCACCAACTGAGCCAAAGACTGAGGAACCAGTCATGTATACCTATTGAAAGAACATGAAGTCATGAGATCTGTAAAAACTCAAGGCATTGTTACATGTATCATAGAAATACTTGGAAACTTAACAGAACTAGAGGCCGCCTACCAACCAATGTCATGTATCTATGCATATGTGTATATATAACTACATATCTATATATAAGAATATATAAATTAGACATGCTGCATATATATATCTATATATATATATTTACGTGCCGAAACTCATGAATAGATGAAGGCAGGAGAATGAGTGAGAGAATCTTGTCTGTACAGGAAATGATTTTAGAAATGAGATTTCTTTCATCCAGATTTAACTGCTGAAAACCTGATAACCTAATGCTCAGATTGGATATTTGGAAAAATTTCTTCTCAGAAAGATTGCTGATGCATTGGAACAGGCTGCCTAGGGAGGTGGTGGAGTCACCATCCCTGGAGGTGTTCAAGAAGTGTGGAGATGTAGCAATGAAGAACATGGTTTAGTGAGCACGATGGGGATGGGTTGACAGATGGACCAGGTGATGCCAGTGGTCTTTTCCAACCTTAATGATTTTATATTTCTATGAGAAGTCACTGAATCTTTAGACAGCACCACAGTATAGGAGAAAATGTCCTTTGGAGATGACTTTCTCTTCTCTGTATTTCAAGGAGGAATCCTAGATGATTACTTTAGTATTAGGTGGTTAAATTCTCCAAGATTATCCAAGATCTGAAAACACCTCAACTGTACAATTTTAAGTAACTTCAAGTATTCCTAAGTTACTTCTTTACAGTTATGTTGATTCATCTCCTGTAGCCAGCACACCCATATCTCTACTATATCTCAGCTGAGTCTTAGGTTGTTATAGAATCATAGAACCATAGAATCATAGAATCACAGAATGGCTTGGGTTGGAAGGGATACCAAGGATCAAGTTCCAGCCCTCCTGCCATAGGCAGGGTCACCAACCACCAGATCTGGTACTAGACCAAGTTGCCCAGGGCCTCATCCTACCTGATCTTGAACACCTTTAGGGATGGGGAATCCACAACATCTCTGGGCAGCCTCTTCCAGCACCTCACCACTCTCTCTGTGAAGAACTTTCCCCTGGCATTCAATCTAAACTTTTCCTCCTTCAGCTTAAAACCATTCCCCCTTGTCCTGTCACTATCTACCCGAGTAAAATGTTGATTCCCCTCCTGTTTATAATCCCATTTTAAATACTGGAAGGCTGCAACAAGGTCTCCTTGCAGTCTTCTCAAGGGTGAACAAGCCCAACTCCCTCAGCCTGTCTTCATAGAGGAGGTGCTCCAGCCCTCTGATCATCTTCGTCAATCCATCCCCACCATGCCTACTAAACCTGTCTGACACCTATAACAGTGTAATCACCTTTTCTATAGAGATCAGAACAAGCGCAGCGTTGAGCCAAAGCTTGTTTCATGCACTGTGAATCTTTTTATTGCTGTGTTTATGGTCCTGGAATTCACTGGAGCAGAGAGTGATTGTGTAGAGAACTTTTATTTCCCTTAGCCCCTGTGTACATCAGGGCTGAGAGAAGTAGGGAAGGACAGGAATACCATGGACTCCACCTGAATGCAAGCAGCTCAGCTACTGAGCCATACATTTGTTGAACTAAGAAAGGCAGAGAGCAGTCCGGCATCTCTCTTTATTGTTCTCATTCTGCATCTGAGAGACTCCATCACATGACAACAGCATCAATGTGGGAAACACCACTCAGTGCAAGTGAGTGAAAAGAGCTCCAGGTTTGTTTGCTTGTTTGAATAGAATACTCTACGGGTATTTCCCCTTTTAAAATTCTGGTTCTATTTTAATTTCCTCTCATCACTTAGTACCTGAGAGCCTAATTTCTAAAGAAGCTAATGGTAAGGGAGTACTCAACCTGCTGATGCCAAGGAAGCAGTCTCCTTAGCAACAGCAGCCATGGAAGCAATCAGATCTAATTAGTTCCTCAACTCATTCATGTCCATTGCATTCCCGGTGGCGTCCTGCCTGAGGGATGAGTTGGCCTTTATATTAAGTGGCATGGGGTATAGATAATTCCCTTGTGATCATCTGATCTCACTCCTATCAGATCTCTTCCTTCTTCATTGTTCAATTAAAATCTAGCTTCAGTGTTCAGAAAAAGTGTCAAAGCAAAGATACAGAAAGAAAAACCATTCTTGAATTGTGCAGAGAGCAGATGCAGGTGGAAGCTGGGGAAGTTTCTTCAGCGGTGGTCCTCTGCAGTGATATAAAACCCACAGTGAAATTAAACCTTAAAGAGGTAGAAACTTAATCGCCGAGGTTCATTTTTATCTCTAAAAGGACATTAGCCATGGCAAGAAAATAATTTGCTTGCAAGTTATGGTCACGTACTATCCAAAACCAGAGCTGATGCTTCCAGATGTTCTGTCAGTGAGCTGCATACCTGAGAGAGCTGAGGAAAGTGTGATGTCTCCACCACTAGAAGAGCTTTTACAATGGTGTAAAACATGGTCTGTGAGTTTCACACACAGCAGTATATAATGTTCTCCTGAAGCAAGTGGACAACATGATCCTGTTTGCTGTGATCCTTTATGGCTGTGAACCTCTCCCCCCCTCCCTCCCCCCCCCAACTGACTGAAGCAGATGTTCCTAGGCTCTGAAGTTTCTAAGGGAAAACATCTGGCACAGATTCCTCTTGCAAAGGACAACACAGCAAATGAGTAAGTAGCAGGGGATGAGTGACAGGAAAGCCATTGCCAGGTCTGATCAGGAGATGGGTCGTGACTCACTGACTCACTGTGTGCTCCCTGTGTTTCCAAGCCCAGGGAGTAGCAAGATTCATACTCAAAGTCACTCTTGACATTTTCTGCTGAAATCCTTATTAAAACCCCTGCTGCAATCCTTATTAAACCACTACCCCAGGACTTGACAGCTCCTGCTTGACTTGTAATATATTTAGGCAGGGACTCACTGAGTTTGTGAGGGCCAGAGCCAAAGTTCCTAGGAGACAGACCCCTCTGCCTTCACTGAGTGACTGTCAGAACTATGTCATGATGCATTTTATATAAAGAAAGTTTGTTATGTCTGATGCTTGGACATCCGCTGTACCTATTCCATGGCCCCTTGGCACTCCACTGTCCCTCCCCACATATTTACTGTTGTACAATACAGAGCTGTATTATTAGAAGCTATATCTCTAATCTTTCAACCCCATGCATGGCCAAACATTATTTCAGATTCCAGATTCCACAAGGGCAGACACGGAATTTCTTCCAGTTATGAATCCATCCATTTACCTCCTTAGATCCAGTCAGGAGGATGAATAACTCACCAATTCTTCTCCTTTAACCCAAAAACAAGCAATACAGCAACAAATGTGAAAGGGAAACCACATACCTATTGAGCAGCTCTGAATGGCTTAGTTTGAAGCATCCTCTCTGCTTGTATCTCCATTCACAAATCATAGCACCATAGAATCAAAGTATCATTAAGGTTGGACCTAAGGCCACTAAGATCATCTAGTCCAATTTTCAATCCATCCCCACCATGCTCACTAACCATGTTCCTCAGCACCACATCTACCCCTTTCTTGAACACCTTCAGGGATGGTTACTCCACCAACAACCTGGGCAGCCTGTTCCAATGCATCACTACCCTTTCAGAGAAGAAATGTTTCCTAATATCCAACCTGAACCTCCCCCAGTGCGTGTTCAGGCCATTACCTCTCATCCTATTGCTGTTACCTGGGAAAAGAAGCTGACCCCCACCTCGCTACAGTCTCCTTTTAGGGAATCATAGAGAGTGAAATCCATCTTGGAAGGCTGCAGATCTGCCTTATATCCTGACATTCTCTATAGAGGGAAGCTCAATAGATTGATTTTCCACCTGCATCAAAAATTTGGTCATTGATAACATGCTAGCAAACAAGTAGAACTAGTTAAATGTTATAGTTCCTTGGCTGATGTTAGTGGGTACAGAAAAAGTGAAGCAGGACCAGGAAAACTAAATCATTTTTTATCTTTTCTAGAACTACAGCAGTATAAATACCTTGAGCAAATGTAAACTGTCGGGATGGGAATCTATGCAGAATGCTGCTCTGTAGTCACCGTCACCTCTGTCTCGTTTCCATAGAGATTTGGGTCCCTGCTTTCAGTGGCAAAAATCCTGATTGACACCTTCTACCTTCTGAGATGTGGAGCCTCAGCAACACAGAAACAAGCTCTGAATGCTTATGAATGCCTTGTGACAGAAGACTGAGTTTTTCAGGGTTCCCTTATTTTATTTATATATATCTTTAAATTTGTTATTATTATTTTATTATTACCTTTGTTCCATGCCATGGGAAAGGCACTGGCTTGATAGCTTTGGAGTCTGTGGTTGCAGCTTTATTTCAGCAACCATGTAAAACCACAGGAAAATGGCTATTATTTTGCACTCTGAACACTAGGGGAAAAAAAAAAAAAAAAAGAAAAAGGTTGAGTAGGAAGAAAGAAAACACAAAGGTGCTTGATTGTTTCTGATGATCAAAATTGCAAGGGAATACAAGTTCATGAGTTGTGGGTAGACTTGGAAGGGTTTTCCACAAAAGCAGAAAAAGGTGATTTCCCAAAGCCACGACAGTGTACAAGGGGTCAGGCAAGGTGATGTTATTCTCTACCCTGAATGCATTGCAGGGTTTAGGATTAATAGGAGCCATTGGATGAAGCCATTTCTTTCTTGGATGGCAAATGAGCCTTGCTCTGGTCTCATTGCTCTGGTCTCATTGTCCTGGTGCAGTGCTGGATTTGGACATTCGACACTAAGTATGTCCAGTCTCTGAAAAGACATCTTTGGGTGACACAGGTGGATAAAATGGGGAATTCTTTATTTTAACCAGGCAGAGTCTTCCTGTTTGTTTTTGTTGCCTCCAAACCCTGTTTCACACTGTATGTTTACAGCAAAAACAATTCTACTCTTGTGCTAGAATTGTTGCCAGACAGTGATTTCTGCTGATATAGGTAACAATTAACCCAATTTTCCTGTGGGCAGTTCCAGGTGAAACAGCTTTGACAATGTGCTCCTGTTCTGCAGAGATTTTTTGTGGCCTCCTCTAAATCATCTAGCTTGGCCCAGTGGCTGTTGAAAGGGCCCACTCCCTTTAAGTACTTTGATTTAAGGTAAAAACAACAACAAAAAAATAGTGAAAATTGCCAAGAAAAAAAATAAAGTGCATTTTTTCATGATCTTGATAGATGATACATAACATATACTGCAGAATGACATTTGCCAGCTGTTCAAATATGATATCTTATATAAAAAGCCCACAGGAAAATTATTTCACTGGATTTTTAAGAAAATTGTCTGCTATTCCAGGTCCCTGACTTGAACATACATCATGTAAAATTGCATCAGTCTGTGTGTGCTTGCTGATCAAAGGTCGATTCTGTATGGAATCTGTAATATCTATGATGGTCTAGATGCTCTGTGCTAAGCAGAACCTGAGAAGATTTTTGTGCTCTTGTTATAGAGGGGCAACCATGGGTCTAGCTTCTACTTGATTCCAAGGAGACTTAGGTTCCTTAAATGACCATGAGAAACAAGTGACAATGATTGCAGAGAAAACTATTCCCTGAGCAGTGAAAGCGCAAAGCACTAATAGAAGATCCTACACTGTTCTCTGTTTCTAACATTGGTAAATAATTAATTACCATGCCTCAGTTTCCCCACATATAAAATGAGAATAGTATTTGCAATGGTGATATTGGCTGATGCATGCAATGCGAGTGTTATCTCAGAGGGGATTCTACATGAATAAGTGATGTCTGTAATCATTATTTAATTTCTGCCTTTACCTGCCTTCACTCTTAGACATTTTGTAAACCACTCTCTACTTTAGTACCACTGCCTTCCAAGGAAAAACAGGAGGATACCATATCCCAGGTATCCCAACTGGGACAGTGGGTTTTTAAGATGTGACACTGACTGCAAGTGAGCCAGTTTTTCTCATTAGGTCTAGGGGCCATTAGGGATCTGAGAGATCTGTGGATCTCTGGGGATCAGGGCAGAAGGGTGATTGCTTTAGGTTGTAAAAGTCCAGGAGACAGTTAGTTAAGTGAATGGGGAGGGAATGACCCCAGGATTTCCTCTTCCTGGTACATAAAATCCCTGCCATTCTCATCAAAGGAGTGCTAAGGGAACCTTTATGCTATCTAGAAAGTCTGCTTTAGAATTACCCTCTCATCAGTTTTCCAGCACTAGATAATCTATACAGCATGAATAGACCTGCATAGTCCTTGTGAAACTCCAAAGAGGATTTCTGGGTAGTACATGCGTAACTGAGGAGCCAAGGTGGAGAAGAAGGGTTATTTTAGTATCTATTGTTCTCAACTTCCCTGAGGGCTCTTTTACACTATTGGCATGTTCTTGACCTGAGCACCTGGATGGAATGCTAGAGTGACAGCATTAGTAGAGAAGAGCAAGTGATGTCACCTACCTGGACTTCTGCAAGGCCTTTGATATGGTTCCACAGCACATCCTTATCTCTAAGTTGAAGAGAGGGATTTGAAGAGTAGATTAGTCAATGGATAAAGAATTGATCAGAAAGTCACAGCCAAAGCATTGTGGACAGTGGCTCTATGTCCAGGTGGATGCTAGTCATGAGTGGTACCCTCCAGGGGTCAATCTTGGGACCAGTGCTCTTCAACATCTTTATCGGTGACCTAGATTGTAGAATTGAGTTTGCCCACAGCAAGTTTGCTGGTGACACTAACCTGAGTTATGCAATTAATACAATAGAAGAAAAGAATTCTATCTAAACAAACCAGGGCAGCTTTGAAAACTGAGCTCACATGAACACAGTGAAGTTGAACAAGGCCAATTGCAAGGTGTTGCACTTGGGTTGAGGCAATCCCAGATATACGTACAGACTGGGAGAAGAACTCATTAAGAGCAACACTGCAGAGAAGGACTTGGGGGTTTTGATGGACAAAAAGCTGGACATGAGCCTGCAGTGTGCACTTCGAGCCTGGGAGGCCAACTGTATCCTAGGCTGCATGAGAAGAGGGGTGGCAGCAGGGAAAGAGAGAGGACTGTCCCCCTCAACTTTACCCTTGAGAGACCTCATCCGGAGTACTGCATCCAGGCTTGGGGTCCCTTGCACAAGAAGGATATGGATACAAAGAGGGATCGTTCATCAGCTGTGTTGGGGAAATGACTTTACTTGGGGTAAGGATTTAATGTCGCTCCTAGGATCTTCAGAAAATTCTGCCTCATTGAGGTGTGCAGCATAGAACCACGCAGCAGGTATTTTTGGCAGTGAGAGAAACAATGGAGCTCTTGTAAGTTCAACAGTCAAATAAGGAGTGCATAACATTGAGAAATTTGAATTCAAAGGAGAAATCTTCCAAATGAGGTAACGGATGAAGTTGGAGATGAAAAAACAAACAGTATGTGCCTCTCAGTCCTGTAACAAAACCCATGTGGTTATGAGTATTCTAACCTTTCTCTTTCTATTTTCCTCTTTCTTTTGTTATTTTTCAGTTTGAAGTCAGCTTTTTAGCAGTGCTGTTCAGAAACAAAAAGTCAAAAAGGTTTATTTTGAAAAAGATGATGCTATTCCTTTAGGAAAAATAAAACAAAAAACCAAACCAAAACAAAAAAATAATAAAAAAAGTCAAGAGCAATCGCACTTATTCCAACAAGTGAATCGATAAGATTCAGGACTTAATGAGGTCTGAGTTTCTACGGACTTCAGGCTTTTGTTTCTGTTCTTTTATATGTCATATTGCCTGTGCCCATATCCCTCAGTGCCACAAATATAGGAATTTACTGACTTTGGGAACTTGTGTGTGATGCAAGCTCACAGGTTAAATTTGCAAAGGGAAGGATGGAAAGACATTTACACTGCATGATCAGTTTCATAAATGTAGCCTAAAAAGTAATAAAAATGGTTGTCACCTGAGCAATTATCATTTGCATATTTTTTTTCATCTGAAACTGTTGCTGAATTTAACTCAATTTTGCACCTAGCAATCCACCTTTCTGTTTTTCATTATTAGATATTTTTTTTTGTAGAAAGAATGTTACCTTTAATGCCTGCTTGTAGTAGCTGTGGGAATAGCTCTGAAATAATGATGTCCAACTGCATGATCGCAGTTAGTGCCTGGATCTTCTGAGCATCATATTGACATGGAAAGTGGAGCCATTATAGCAGATTGTGTCAATAAGAAAAAAATCACAGCCTCCCTAATTACACGTTGCTTTGCTGGAAAAAAAAGTGGCTCTAGGGAGGCAGTTATGCTGTGCATAAACATACCTCTGCTAGAGGAGCCAATAAATGTGATTTACATGACTGACCAGTGCAAGCACTTTCATCAAAAATAAAAAGAGAGAAAGAGGGAAAAAAGGAGAGAACACGTTTCATATGTGAATGCAGTACTCTGAGAAAGTCCATTTCACGTCTTTCTTTAAGCTGCCTTAAATAAGAAAATTAAAGAGCTCATTATCATAGCTCTGATGGAAAGTGAGGGGAAAAAAAAAAAGAAGAAAAGACAAAAGACAAAAGGAGAGCAGAGGAGAAGTGAAGAGAGGAGAGGAGAGGAGAGGAGAGGAGAGGAGAGGAGAGGAGAGGAGAGGAGAGGAGAGGAGAGGAGAGGAGAGGAGAGGAGAGGAGAGGAGAGGAGAGGAGAGGAGAGAAATAAAGGGAAGGGAAGGGAAGGGAAAGAAAAAGAAGAAAATCAAATATGCATGAATCAACAACTTCTTATCAGTTCTATATGTGTGTGACTTCACATTCATTCTCAGTCAGTGGAGGAGCATTTCTGAGTATGTCTGTATGCCCCAGTAAACACAGGGTGTGGAGTGTTTCCACTTCGATTTTGGAGAGGATTTCCACTAGTTTGAGACAGGTAATCCATTGCTAGGCTATATCTGTTTCAGGTGACTCCCTGCTGATCAATCCAGGAACATTGATAAGGCATTTCTTCAGTAAATGAAGGTGTGAGTTCAGTGAATCTCTAGAGATTTTAAGCTGGAGATGGCAGAAAGAAAGTAAACAACAATTATTGGATTCAAATCCAGAAAAGTCTGCAACAGAATTCATCTGGTACTGTCAGACGTTCCCATTCTCATCCATGTTTCTCACCTCCTTTGGCAGGATGCTTCCATCAGTTCCAAATCCTTTCACTGCATCTTGGTCATCAGCCCTCCATACTACCTTGCATTGTCCTTGATTCTCCCTTCATGCCCTTAGACACCCTCCACCAAAGCAATCATATATCTCATATTGCTGAAGCTGTGGGGGTGTGTCAGGTTAGGATGAAAGATAACAAGAATTTTTCTCTTTTCTAGCAGTTTTTAGTTTTAATTCCCGCAGTGCACAGTGGAGTTCTGCCCCCCTCTACTGGAAGAGCTCAGCATCACCAGCCAAACTGCTCCTGACTTTTCTTGAGACATGGCATTGGTCCTTGCAGTAGATCCAGCCCTTTGGCTATGTCCATGGACTGTTCAGAGTCTAACTTCCTTCTCCTACCCAGCTTCCTCCAATACTCTCCCACCATCGGATGACTTTGTCTATACCCTGTTGCTGGTCTGACATCTCAGTGGCAGTTTTTCATCTCTTTTCTTTTGTTGGGAGCACAAAGGTAGAGCTTAAGCTGTGGACCCAAATTGCATCTTCAAACTTTCATGGAACCATAGAATCTCTGAGTTTGAAGGGACATGTCAGGATCATTGAGTCCAACTTGTAGTTCCACATAGGACCACTCAGAATTCAAACTATGTCTGAGAGCATTGTTCAAATGCTCCTCAAACTCCAGCAGTTTTGTGTTGTGACCACTTCCCTTTCTCACACTTCAGTTTGTGGTTGAATGATCTGTAAATAGTAGAAGACACAAGGGTTATTGATTGACATCTGGGGATCTTTGGCCATCAGACCATGTCCTGCCTTTCCACCAAAGGAAATACCAGGGAGATACATTTGGCAATGTCCCATGGGATGAAGGTCTTTGTGACCAGATCTTCGGACTTAGCCTATTGCAGAAATATGTTTAAAGCTCTCTGAGCTGTTTCCCCTGACATGTTTCTTTCCCTCAGTCCTGATGACCTGAAGGTATTTTATTTTTAATGAACCCAGAGAATGGAGAATATCCCTTCTGTAAAGGAATATATAAAATAGAAAAGCAATAGCCAAGTGACAGCTCCTGGACATCTGTGCTGTTGAGTGCTGGCAATTCTGACTGCTGAAGTCATTTTAAATATCCGGTAGAGTAAACTCAGGCCTAGCAACCTCTTTAAGTTGTCCTGACTTGCCTCAGCTCATCCATGCAAATTACCTCTCAGTCGTGGGTAGATGTGATTGCCTTCTGTTTCAGACAACTTTCTCTTTGCTGTACACGAAAAGAGCCTGCACAATCCACAGTCCCATGTCTCCCAGACTCCTGGAACACATGTGACCCAATATGAGGGGCTAAATAAAACAATTAAATCACCTTCTTAGCCACATCTAAACCCTCTTCTCAAAAGCCCCAGCATACTCAATCTTTATGTCAGTCATCAAGTGAGATTTATGACTCACGTAAGCCCAGATGACTGACAAGACTAAATTTTCAGAGAGCAATAAATACTTAAGTATCCCATGAACCAAGGAAGAAAGATAAGAAAACAAGGCACAAAGCATTTGAAGCAGATATTTCAAAGTTTTATTGTATAAATCTACAAAAGGCTTTGCTACAATAGCAAATAAAGTCTAGTACTATTCTATTGACAGGTTCTAGTGGCTTGGTGTGATCTTGTAACTCCAACATAACATGTGAGGAATAAGCTGTCTGATACAGTCAGATCTAGGGCAAGTGATGTCGGCTTACAAAGACCTTTGGCTTCAACCCCTATAACCTGCAGTGACTCAATGTGTTTGCCTTTTGTACAAGGTTGTTTGAACTAATAATATTTCTAGTAAAAATAAAAACTCTAAGGTAGTTTTGTCAGAATCAGATGTAAAATTGCCTAAGGAACAAAAATCCAATAGTTGAAATTTGCTAAAGTTTCACAGGCACAACACATACACACTTCTTCATTCACATGACTTTGCCCCAGCAAAACAAACTACCAGTCCTTCTTGGAGAAGCTGGTAATATAAACCAGGGTGCTACAAGTAAAGCTCCAGTCTGCTAGGAGCAATAACTGAAATAAAATCAGCCAAGGATTCTCACTTGTGCACATTCCACAAAGTCAGTTCAAAATGTATAAAGCTCAGGACCAAATCAAGTTTCACAGGCAGGCTAACTCATTGGAAAGTCTATGGATATAGAAAATGCTTATTGAGGCAGTTAGGTCCCTTGAGAAGGACTGTAGAAATTAAGCACCTCAAAATCAAACTTCATATTGACCTTGGGATGATGCCTACCAACTTGATTTTCACACGTTTTCACATAATTTTCTAGTCCTGGACATTTTTGTTGAACAATGTTGGAATGTACATTAAGTTCCATTGGCTTAGTTTAAACACAACAGAACAACTCAGAATTTGGTTAAGTAGATTTGTTGGCTCAAAACACACACACCCGCATTGACACACACACACGCATACCCAGGACAGTTGGCTCTGGAAGAGAGAGGAACCAACTGGATCCTTTCAAATGAGATGTGAACCAAACTGTCTTGCAAAAAGGCTTGGTTCAATTCACACATTGTCTTTCATGCACCTTTTGCACTCCCTGGGTCTGGATGGAAGCAACCATACCAAAGCCAACACAAGAACCCTTGTTCTTGCAGTAACTCTGGCCCATGCAGATCCAGGAAGTGCCTGCTGTCTCAGAAGAGTGTCCCTTTTGGCAAGACAGCTGGCCCTGTTGTGCAAACTCAAGCAGTTCAGACAAGCATCTGAACCCCAGAATGCTTCTCCGAACCTCCAGAGCTGTTTGAGGTTTGAAAGCTGATACCCGCATGAAATGAAGCGACCCTCAACTCAGGAAAAATGAGTTACAGCCTTGAGAGCATGGAGGGTTCGTAGCCTGTGTAGTGTCAGTCATTTGGCAAAGTTAATCAGGAAAGTTTTTTTTCTAACTGATAATCCAGTGAAGATTTCTCAGTGGCCCCAGATGGCAGAGGTATGGTATCATCTCAACAGACAGTCACTACAAATCCAGCATCCTTGCTGTCCTCAACACCCGAATTTGGCTCTTTTGTTCTGCCTTTTGGTTTCTCTTTCTCAGCACTTTCTTCTGCACTTGGACTAGTTGGACCAGCTCAGCCTTTTCTTCATCCTGTTGGAAGTGGCTCCACCTTTCACTCAGGCTCTCAGCATCTTGAGTATGGCACTGCACTGCATGAGAGGCTCTTTGGTTCACACTTTGCCTTCTGTCTTCTAGCAGTGCTTGCTTATCACCTGGGAAGACATGACTCTTGGGCACAGAGGAGGAAACTCAGTAACAGGAGCAGCAGGAATATCTAAAAGAAAGAAAGAAAGAAAAAAAAAGATACAGCTCAGGTTAGATTTCCAAAGTGGTGGGTACAAGGTATTTCTCAGGAGATGGGTTAATAATCAGCTGTGCCCACCAGATGCTCAAGAGCTGAAAGTCCCATTAAGCATTTTAGTTTCAGCTTTTGCCAGTGGTCCGTCAGAAAGGAAGGCAGGACATACACCACTCCCATGGCATTAATCACTGGGACTGATGCTTGTATTTCCAAATCAAGCAGCTGAAATCCCACTATCAGGTGGCGATAGACCCTTTTGACCATTAGGTCTGAGGTCCCAAGACCAGCACAGATATTTGCACCTGGGCTATTCAATATTTTCAGTAAGGGTATGAAGAGGCTAAAAAAGGCCCGTAAGGATAAAAGGAGAGGTAATTACCTGTGCCAGGCTTTCATTCAGACAGTAGATCTGGCACTGGGTGGCTGGGGATCCTGGCAGCAGGTCCCATGTTGAATCACTGGTTTTGAAGTCTTTTCCCTTTGGCTTTCCTTCTGAGTCTTGAGTACTGTGATTTCTTCTCAGAGGAGGATCTGAGTGAGTCACTGTAATCAAGAGAAGATAATGCTTTTAATGCATGGCCAGCTCATCTTCAGCAGTGACACCCACTCCTCCACCACCCATTCCAGGTCATTAGTAAGAAATGCTCATTTCTCTCTACAGACACAGCCACTGCAGACTAATTCACTCTAAACAAGTGAGAGGAGAGCCCCCACTCCTCCTAACAAAGACTTACAGCTAGGCAAATGTGCAAAACAGATATGCATCCACTTTGGGCTGTGTATAGACCTGTGATGTGTTGTCACAGTTGGGCACTCAAGCCCAGAACTTCATGGGGCAGATCCTTCCCACTCCCTCCCCATATTAATGGGAATGCATAAGACTGTTGTGTTTGGAAACTTTTTCTTTTCATTGTCCTTTGTTTCCCTTTGGTTGTCCCTCCCTTCTTTTCCTCCAAGTTCTGCCTTGTCATTTATAATGCTCTATGTCCTATTTATTCCAGTGTAAGGCTCTCACTGGACAGGCTAAATTTGGCCTAAGGAGTGCAGACAGAGCAATGTCAGAAAGTTGTCCTACCTTCAGCCTCTCGGAAGGAAGCAAGCCAAAGGTCTTCCAAGCCACTATTGCTGCTGTTGCAGTGCCAGGAACATCCCAGGGGCACTCCTGTTGCTGCATCACTGCTGTATCTCCTTGCAGAGATGTTTCTTATTTGGTCTGCTGATGAATGCAGATGATGCTCGAGATGTGTCCAGCCTTGAGAAGCTTCAAAGAGCCAAATTTCATCATTCTCACAGCAATTTCATCTCTAAATCCCATCATCAGGCATTGGTCAAAGTGAGGTGAAGACTGAGCATTGCTGTCTCAACATGGAAAATGTCACCAAGTCCAAGCCTGCCTCCATCCATGACAAAGGGACTGCTGTAGTAGTTCTGTGAGCAGACAATGCTTCGTCCTCAGGTGCTCCAGGACAGAGGTGCCAGACTTTCCAAGAGTATTTTGAGTCTGTCTGTTAAAGCAGAAGTTCTTCTTTATGATGCACAGGATGAGCCTGTGCTGGGACATACAGCTCCTCTTTTCACTTTGTTTTGCTTTTATATGGCAGAAGTTCCTGTTGTCTCCATTCACCAGCATGGACATGATTTGCTGCTCTGGGGATATTTTGCTCTGGATTTAGGATGTGTTTGTTTGTTTCATTCAAAATATAAGGATTTATTTCCCTCAAACCACCCCCCCCACCCCCCCATCCACTGAAATCTCTCTAGTGTTTTCTCTCTCCACCTTGAGACTCTCCCTTCTCTGAAGGGAGACACAATTCTCCTTTCAATAAATGAACTCAGAATTTAATCTGAAACTCTATTTACTACTGAATGCACAGTATAATGTGCAGAGAAAAGGTGAAATTTGCTTCTGCGCTGCAGTGACCTTGATTTGAGTGAACAGAAACTAAGATAAGGAATAAACTGTCCTCTTGGGAGCAAAAGCATTAAAGCAGGTGTTAGGAGCAGTAGAATTAAAACCACTAAAAATTATCCAGATTCTTAAAGTTTTCATTTCATGAAGTCATAGGATTTCTCCTTAAACAAACAAATTTTTAAAAATAAAAAAATTCTTTACTCCTTTAGATGAAGATAGGAGATTGTCAAGTAAACAGAAGCCCAGTGGTAAACTAGAAATGGTCAAAGGTAAAAAGAAGGATGTCCTCTCAGAACAAGGACACCTCTTCAGAAGAGGGAGGGGAGAAGGAAAAGAGATCCAGATGGGTAGGAACCCTCAGCCAATAGCTGTGCTCATGTGAAGTCCTTGAAAGCCGCCAGTGCCAAGCAACTGCTTCTGAATTTGGGGAATTGTCTCTAGTTTCTTGTCATGGGTCTTATAAAATAGTCCATTCCCCACAGTGGTGCAAGTAGCATCTCCAGCACCACTGGATTGCGTGGCTCATGTGAGGTGGGCAACCATATCCAAAGGTGCCTCTCCCCCTTCACCACCCTCCCCCCACAAGCAAAGTTAATTCCTTTGCTATGGGCTGTTGGACAGAGCACACCTCATGTCATGTCTCAGCCGGAACCTCTCTTTGACCAGAAGCTTCCTAAATATGCCCTTTTCTCCCTTTCATGTAACCCAGATTGATGTCTCCATCCAGCTAGCTCATATGACAGTAGCTGGTGGGCTAGGGGGCTCGGGTTGTGTCCCATTGCTTGGCACAGGACTGGCAGTGGTGGAGGGAGGCATGCTCTCTACAGAGTCCCCAGACTGAATCTCAGGGGTCCTCTGAGGGCTGGGCTCTTCTGACTGGTCCATGTTTCCTTGAACTTCCTTCCCTCTTTGAATCAGCTGCTCTAATGTCTTGGGCAAGGGGTAGCTCAAGAAGCGCTTCAGTTTGGGCTGGAGGGTTCCTACCACGTACTGAATAATCTCTTCCTCATCTGCATCAACATAGAGGGTCTGATACAGGTCTCTCTTGCGCCAGAGGAACTGGTCCAGGGGCTCTCCCTCTTTCTGGGGTAGATCCAGCTCCCTTTTGATAGCATCCCTTGTCAGAGTCCCCTCGCTGTACTGCAGGAACTCTTTCTTGAACTCAACCCAGTTCTTGACAGAGTCCTGCTTGTACTCCCACCACTTTTTAGCAGGACCGTTCATATGGTTTTGGATCTGAGACAGCCAGTACTCCTCTGTCCCACCCACCTGCTTTAAGTACTCCTCCAAGTGGCTCAGAAACTCATGGGGATCCTCAAAGATCTGAGTCTCCACTGGAGATGCTGGAGCATCCTCTGACACAGAGACCCACTGGTAGGAATCATGCCCCTGGGGGATGCTGGGCACCTCCCCAGGAGCAGGGGTCAGTGCGTACATTTGGCTCATATCAAGGGCATAATCATATATCTCCCCCTCACTTGGCCTTATCTCTGGGCCTCCCACCCCAACAGACACGGTCTGCTTGCCGTGCTCCCCTGGACAATATTTGCCTCCCATGGACTCCAGACGGTCCGCCCACTTCTCCAGGCGGAAAAAGACCTCCTTCCAAACATTCATCTCTCTCTTGACCCACCTCTCCAGATGAGCAATGGTCTCCTGACACCTGGCCAGGCAGGCCTTGATGGACTTCTTCCATCTCTGATTATCAGTTGGCACATGGTCCTCTAAGTTATTCTCTAACTTCCCCACTGATTTCTGCAAACCTTTCAGCTCGCGCTCTACCTGCTTGGAGACTTCGGACAGGAGGTGCCGGTGGGTCCTCCTGACATGCTCCAACATTTCTGCCCTGCATTTCCCTATCTGTAGGATCACATTGGGCTTGTTGGCTACTCCACGGTGCCCCTGGAAGGAGTGGATGCCCGCGTTGGTGACATTATCCAGCTGCATGGCTCCTACTGTATGAGTATGGAACACAGACAGAACTGGGTTATAAGCCCTGGCCCTAGAGCCTGCTCCTAAAAACCTCAACACAGCACTTCCCAAACAACACACAGAGACTTCTAAACCCCCCTCAAAGGACTTTTAGACACAAACACAACCGAATCAGATATCACCGCAGAGCGAGCTGTTCAGTCCCCGTGGATCGCAGAAAGAGTTGGAAGCAAATTTTTCCTCCTGCAAATGCCGGTCTCACGTGTTCAGAGTGTCCCAGAGAGAGCCAGGATTCTTCAGGAGCACAAGGAGAGGAGTTGGCTAAGACGTCTGACCCCAAATGCGTGCCCGCTACCTTCTTGTCTGTAGCTGAGAATCTCGAACAGCGCACAGTCCCCGCTCGTTGAAACACGCAGCGATGCTCACAGAAGCTGGAAGCTGTTAGTGCTGCAAAGAAAAAAAAAATAAAAAAATCCTGATGATTTCTTCTCCGGTAAACTTGTCAAGATAAAATTGCTTTCGGTAGAGATGCAAAGAGCTCTGCTTCTCTTCCCTGTCTGAACTGCCACTAGTCCAGGCACTTCCATCTACTTATACCCCACACAGCTCAACATGTGGGTGTTGCCCTGCCTCCTCTCGCACTCTCAGCACAGCATTCATTGGAGGAAAAGCAAGGCCGGTGTCTGTGGCAACCCAGATCTTGGCAGCCTCCCCTTGCTTCCCACCCCCTCGCCTACGCCCCCAGACTCGACGCGAGAAGCACTTGAAAGGTGCTGGAGACAGTTGGATAGATGGATGAGTAATCGCACCTTCCGCCTTTCAGATTGCAGGAAAAACACTTATTCATGCCACAACTATTTACTCAGCAAGGTCATCATTAGCATGCTTCTCCTGGCAGGGCTCTCAGATGGAGAGATGAGGAGGAATTCAGTGTGTCACACCAAGGCAGATGCCCACGGTCCCCCCACACGTCCTCACATGTGCACACGCACACACACAGAGCTGTTCACTCCTAGTGCACATGCTTGGAAATGGTGACAGTTCAGCAGGAAAAAAAAAAAGAAAAGGAGAGAGAGAGAGAGAGAGAGAGACAAAAAGAAAAGGAGGGGGGAAGGAAAAGGGGGAAATACTCAAAGGAGCCACTTCAGTACACACTGCAGCACTCTGGACTTTTCTAAAGCATTGGCAGGTGGGAGTCATCCCCACTGCTTAATTGCACAAGACCAACCGCTATCTTGGGAATATTCAGTCAGGGAGGGGGATGGCATCCTGGTTTTCACACCAAATTAAATCCGCCCATCAAAAGCCTGTTCCGTACTTAGCTTGAATCAGATGCTTAATCAGTTAGCCAACCCACAAGCGCAGATGAAGCTACATTTGTTCTTTGCTCCTGACAAAGCAGGAAAAGCCAACCATAAAAGGAGACCCGGGGACTTATGTAAGCTGAAGATAAAGGATTCCCTAATCCGTGAGAGTTCCCCGCCGGAACCTCCCTGGAGAGGTTCTGAGGACATCCGGGGCTTCTCGTCCCCTCCTGATGACAGTGACCGGAGGCAATGAGATGCTGATTCATGAATATTACCTAAAAAGAGGTTTCAAGCTTGTTACCACCAAGGAGGTGCCTTGTCTCTGCTTGAGATAATGGGCAATGTGCCAGGCAGGCTTAGAACGGGTTCCTGCTCCCTTGGCTCCTTGCCACATGTTTTCTGTTGGTCAGAGCAAAATGCAGAGTTGATGGTCATGAAAGGGGATCTCAGTGATCCCATGCATTTGGTCCAGGTAGAGTCCCCCAGGAAGAAAGTGGTGGTGGTTAAACAGCATGTTGTGATGAATGCCACGAGGGACTGGGGTCAGGACATCCCTTCCCACCATATCCATGTGCTCCGTGAAAATACATCTGCTCCCTACCAGATGCAGTATTGGCACATGAACAAATGACTCCGGCTACTAGGGAAAACAGGAGGGTTATCTGAGGCTGTGTGGTTGAGTTAAGGTGGGGAGTGCCAGTGAGAAGGGAATGGCTCAAAGGTCTGAGGATTCAGAGATGCTGGATCCTAGAAACCCAGGATTCCTAATCCAGCAGACCCTCCTAATGACACTTTATCCCACACATATTATAATGGGGGTATGACTGACAGGCTGCTATGCCACCTGTCTTCCTTATTTCTCCACATTCACCCAGCTTTCCTGGACATGAGATGTTTGTACAACTGTGTTTGTGTTTAGAAAGGGTTAGAAATGAGATTATCCAAGGATGTGGGACAGATCAATAGGTTTTTATGATGAAATTTCTATACTCTAGAGAATCCTCCTTAAGCCTATCTTGCCTGTGAAATACCACAGAAACTGGGAGAGTCTATGCAATCTATGTATCTACGGTTTAGAAGAAAGGTTTTAACCCAGGATCCTCAGAAATTACCTTTAAGAGAATACCAGCGAATGCCGTTCCGGCCCCTGCTAACTCTCTTTCATTTTCCATTAGTTTTCAGAGTGGAAGGATTATTTGGGGACTGAATGGCATCTTTTGTCACTTAGAATCACAGAATCATAGTCTATCCTGAATTAGTGGGGACCCACCAGCATCATTGAGTCCAACTCCTGACTCCACAGAGATCCACCCAAATTTTAAACTCTGTGTCTGAGAGCCCTGTCCAAACAAGATTAGTAATGCTGAAAGGAACCTCAGGAGATTCCCAGACAAACCTCCTGTTCCTAGTAGGGTCAGTAGCTCCAGGGTCAGATGAGGTTGTTCAGGGCCTTATCCTGACAGATCTTAAAAAGCCCCAGGGATGGGGTTAAGATAGCTCTTTGGACAACCTGTCCTCAGATGGAAAATATTTCTCCTTACATCCAGACTGAGTGTCTTGTCTCACTTTATGCCTGATATCTCTTGTCTTCTTACCCTTGACCTCTGTTTTGTCTATGATAACCTCCACACAGGTGCAGGGGACCACTGTTTGGTCCCCCAAGGACATCCCTTCTCCAGGAGGAACAAGCCTGGGTCCCACAACAAGTGATATCAACCATCCCAACCCTGATCACCTCAACATCCTCTACTGAACTTGGTCCAAGTGAGCAATGTATTCTACTGAGGAGTGCAAAGCTGGATATGGTCTAATACATCCTGAACAGAGAAGATGAATGATTTCTGTTGATCTCCTGGCTGTGCTTATGCTATCTCAGTCCAGGTCATCTTTTTTTTTGCTTCTTGGACACGCTGCTGGATCATGCTCAATTTATTGACTCCCAACACTCTCAGATCCATTTATTTGACCCCAACCAGTGAGTCCCTGCCAGAAACTCTTTCTTCCCAAGCATAGGAAGCTGCTCCTGAATATCATATCCTTGTGGAATGGAAAGCATCTGTTGGTACATTCCTCCAGCTTGACCAGGTCTCTGGGTTCACCTCCTTCTGCACCTCTCTCACTGAGCTCTCCTCCTAAACTGTGTGCTATTTTTTTGCAGAAGGGGTGGTGAGGGAGACTGAGGAGGAGGAGGAAAGGGGGGTTTTCCTTCTGGACCTGCTGAGGAATGTCTGATTAATATATAGTGAAAAGAATTTTCATTGTCTTTCTAATTAAAGTAAGGTGTGTGGGAAGTGGAGGAGGAGAGAGGGGAGCCGGAAGAGATGGGAGGACGATGAGGTAGAGCACTGAGAGCTGACAAGGAAAGGCAATTTGAGGCAGATAGATAATTCTGTAGCACAGACAGAATGATGGGCATGGAGGGACAGGAGGTATGGGGCAAGCTGGGAAGGAGGCTTTCACTGCTACAGCATTTTTATTCTGTGGCTTCACAGAGAGATGAGGGGACAAGAATTAGAGAAAGAGAGGTTTGAAGTGAGAAAGGAAAAGGGAGAGCACTGAGCAGGGATAAATTCCTCCAAAGCAGCTGAGCAGAAAGAAGGAAGGGAGAGAAAATAGTAAAAGCCACATCTCGGCTCAGCAGGGATGCTGTCAATGTGGGTTGTCTCTATAGAGCTTCCCAACAGTGTTAAAGCACAGGAGATTAGGATCAGGCCCAAAACACGAGGAAAGAGAAAGAAAAGCTGACAGCCTAATTGTATGGCAGCAAGAAGTAACAGAAAACCCCGTTGCAGGGAAGGAGAGCAAAAAAAAAAAACAAACAACAAAACAAAGCAAAAAACAGGATAATTGAGCCATAGCCAGCACTGGAACCTTCCTGGTGAGGGAGGGTTCTTTGCTAAAGACCCATCTCACCCACGGATGAGGGATGATGCCCTGTCCCTGGAGGTGTGTATGGCCAGGTTGAATGGGGCTTTAGGCAATATCTGATCTAGTACTTGATCTGACAGCTGACAGCCCTGCCTGTGGCAAGGGGGCTGGAACTGGATGATCCTTGAGGTTCCTTCCAACCCAAGACATTCTGTGATTTTATGATTCTGTGATCCTATGATTCTATGATGATTCTATGATTTTTCCTTCCCTATTCTATCTCATGACAGGACAAGACACTTTCTGGGGATGAGCCCAATCTGTGAGCCAGATGAGCCTTGGGTCAGTGGGAAGGGAAGATTTCAAGGCATTGTGATGTTTAAGGGACAGCAGCCATACAGTCTTTCAGTATTCCATACTCAGAAGAGCTCTTCTGGGTTCTGTGTTATGCACTGCCAATACTCCGATTATTCACTGTGGTGTGCACAGCGTTCCTCCACTGAATAACTGTCTGGAGGTCCCCATCCTTCACCAAGGACTGTGTGAAGAGCCTCACGTTAGAAATCTGAATGTAAATATGCAATGAATCCCATACCTTTTCCAGGGACTAATTTGTTCCACTGGTGAACAAGGAGTTTTCTGTTTTAACCTGCAGCTGCTGTGCTAGAATTTTCTCTTTCACCTCCAGAAAAACTTCTTTCTTCTAGAAGGAAAAAAAATAAAGAAAAAAAAGAAAGAAAGGAATCACAATCCTTCCCCTACTGATCCACTTATAGCATACTGCAGAAAGCTGGCCAATCATTTGTTTCTCTTGTAGCAAAATCCTCAAGAAGGGAAGAAAAAGAGAAACCAAACTGTTGGGCTTTGTTTTATATATATATATATATATGTATATATATAAACAATAATAACACGTTTTATTTACACCACACGTCCCTATTCAACCACCTCCATCCCTGGAACACTTTATTGCATTGAAGTTGGCACTCACAACACAGAACTCTGCATTGAATGCACAGTTCGCGTCAGTGGCTCCATTGTTCCTACCCACCTGGCCAACCATTGTCCTCCACGCCTGGGGCCCACACGTCACATGCTGGGAAGGTTGGGAAACAAGCAGGGAGCTGAGGGCAGTCTGCTATCAATATTAACAATAATCATAGTAATTACTTTTATTATTAGTGCCACTCCTTCTGGTGTGGAGGAGCATGCAAGTTCTCTCTTTTTTCTTTTCAGCTGAAAAGCTCTCCTTCCTGGGGATGATAGAGTATTTTGTTTTTAGACTAAAAATATCTTCTGCCTCTTTTTTTTACCCCCCTTTATTTAATGGGAACTTTGTTATTTTTGCATTCACTCTGTGCAGAGAAAACATTGAGTGCCTCTGAGTACTTCATTTGCCTCCTCAAGACTGCCTGAAGCTAAATCCAGAGAGTCAAGGGTAGCGTCAAGTATTTTCTCTGTATGAACCTGAACTTTGGTGTTGGCTGTTATGATCCTCATAGGGTCAACACAAACAGACATTTTTGAATGAACTTCATTTTCCACCCATGAAAATCACTGACAAGGTGTTAGAGTATGTTTGTTGCTAGCAAAACAAGCAATCCCTGTACCTAAAGGCCTAATTCAGATTTGATCTATGATGGAAACCTGGGGAACTCACAGCTGCCTTTATGCTAAATGGCTGAGAGCTGAATCTGGACCACATTTGGTCTCACCCTTGATTCTTCTCCAACCTGTTCCCCTTCAGGGTGCCCCTCTAAGCGTTCTAGTAAGTTTCTGAATTTAGTGCTTCTTCACTCCTCCTCAGCAGCAAACACTGAAAATCAGAGGTCTGCTAAATAAGGAAAAGTGTTGGGGTGGCTGTGAAGAGCAGAGCCCTGGTTCTCCTCCCGGTACAGCATCCCAAGTGCCTGGGAGAGCTGTGCTCCTCACCATCTGCCAGGACAATGTAAATCACTAAGGGTTATCTATGGTCCAGGGAACCACTCCCATCCTCTCCGGCAACCTTGGCTCTTCAACATTTCTGTCTACGTGGCAGGTTCAAATGAGGTCTAGTGGTGATGATTGGAGAGCACTGGGAGATCGCACACAGAGAAAATGGGACAACACTCTTTTTGACAGCAGATGGTTGAACCTTCAAACCATACCCTTGGTCTTCTGGTGAGCCAAGGGAAGCTGTGCAGCCGCATGGCTTTGGAAGCACCAGCTTCGCCTGTGAGGAGGAAAGTGTGGCTCAGATTGCCCCATATCTTACCCGTTCCCATTTCAGCTCCCTTGGAGACACGATTCCTATGGGGAGAACCTGCATTAAGAAAGGCTTAAGGAGCTTGGATTCTTTGCTCTGGAGAAGAGAAGGCTTTGGGGAGACCTCATTGTGATCATCCAGTACACAAAGGGTGCTTATAAACAGAAGGGAGATTAACTATTTGCTCAGACCATGGAAGGACATGAGGGAATGGTTTTAAACTAAAAGAAGAAAGATTTAGATTACATACTAGAAGGGAATTTCTTATTCAGAAAGGGGTGAGGCATGGACTTGGAAGTAGATGACCTTCAATGTCTCTTCTAACCTAAGCCATTCTATGATCCTGGTATGATTCTGTGATAAAGCTCTCTTTGACCTTCTCACCACTTTTATGGGTTATTCCTCCTTCATTCGATCATGTGGGAAGGTTATTAGGGTTAATAGGAGCCTGGTTTTCCACCAGTGAATCTGGACTGTCTCATTGGAAGATTCCCAAGCTTCTGACTCACAGCTATGAGATATGGGATATTTTTGAGACAAGGCTGATATCACTTGATGCCGTCCTCTTTCCTCCACATGATCCCAACACTCAGCTGCTGGGTCCTCCTGGGTGTCTGTATTTCTTGATGTGGTTGTAATCAACTAATCCCACAGGCAATCTTCTAGAATCCCTTTTTCTCACTGCAGGTCCTGATCTAGGGAAGTCATAGAGCTACTGGACATTCAATTGCAGCAATCCTCCAAGATGGCAACAGAAGTCATGGTCCTTTGGACACCTGCATGCTATCCTCCTTTTCAAATCCCTTATTAATTACCCCCTGGCTGATGTCTCTCTCCTATGCTAGAGAACTCTAGACTAATACTAGGGGTCCATTAAGCAGGATCTCCTACTCATCCAAAAATACTCTTATCTAACTGAAACATGGATCTTCTGTTATCTTACTGAATCATGAATCCGTTGTTGACTAACAGAATAGACAGGTTTTCTCTTCAAGCGCACATGAGCTTCTCTTAATGCTTTATTTTCTTTTACTCAGATTGAAATACCAAAGCATTTTCAAATCTGTTTTACCACAGCCATTGCAGAGCTTCACCATATAGATGTGTTCAGACAACACCTTGGACAGGTTCAAAGCTCTACTAAGGTATCTACTCAGGTATCCTCAATTGCTAGAACATTTCTAGAACTAAAACTAAGATAAATGCATTATTTTAATCCATTTTGTGGGCATGGTCGCAGCAGAACATAAGGCTGCTGTTCCCAACCAAACCCAAACTCCAGTGCTCTGTATACTGACGTAAATTGGTTCACAGCTAGTAGCTCTCAGAGCCATCGTCACCATGAGGTCATCAACTAGACCACCACTTACCTGCTTTCAGCAATTGTATCTCTCAGTGATTTCTTGATTTGCCTTATTTTTATCTTTTTCCATTTGCTTTTCTTCCTCTAGGCTGGTTCTCTCATTTTCTTCTCCCCCAGACATCATTGTTAACAAAGGTTTTCCCTTCAGCATCCTTGCTTTCGGTTGCTAATCTCTCTTAGGCACAGGGAGCCACAGTTTGAGTCAGTGTATGAGTTGTATCCCCTTGGCTCAGGATAACAACAGGACAGCTGTATTGTGTGGAACTGGGGAGCCTGTATCACTAATAAAAGAAAAGGTAATGTTAGGTCTCTTCTTATGGGAACAGAGCCCCGTGGAGGACATCCTCACCCCAGACTAATTCAACCGGTTTTTCCATTTCCATTCTTTAAATCCCTGCAAAGAAGAGACGGATCATTAAGGACGGCAGGGAGACTCAGGGGAGGAGGAGGAAATGTGAGCTGCAAGGAGCAGACTGTACTCATTTTCAAATATATGGGGCCCCAAACATCACTAAAAGAAGTGTTAGATCAGGACTAGCAGTATCTGGGGAACAAGCTGCTGGGTAAAGCTCTCTTGGAGCTTTTCATCCTCCCAAAATGCTGGCACAGTGCCAGACTGTAGAATCAAAGAGTCACATAATGGCTTGGAGAGGAAGAAACTTTAAAGATCCTCCAGTTTCCACCCCATTTCCATGGGCAAGGACACCTTCCACCAGTTCAGGTTGCCCTAAGCTCCATCCAATCTGGCCTTGAGCACCTTTAGGGATGGAGCATCCACATCTCTAGGCAGCCTGTTCCAGTGCTTCACCTCTCTCTGAGTAAAAAATATTCTAACATCTTATCTAAATGTCCTCTCTTTTTTGGCTAAAAAAATGCCCCACCACTATACCCAGTAGATACAACTTCTTGGTGGTCTCAGGTGGAAATCACCAGGTGCATGGGAACTAAACAGTGAAGTGACTTCACACCCCTGACTTGTGGAACAAACTCTACAACCACGAAGTAGTTGCAGAGCAGGTACGTTTATTCAGCCAGCTGGGTGCAGGGGGGATAACTGCTTCCTAGCCTGCACACTGAAAGCAGGTGAACATCCATATTTCTAGAGGGAATACATGCATGTTCATGGTACGAGGAGAGGTTATTACAATTAATTCTAGAAATTTGTTACGATCTTACGATCTTGTATGTCTATTCCATGCCCCAAACTCCACCCCTAACTAATGGCCCCATATCGTTCCCATTGTTCGTGCTCAACTACTCTTAGCAACATAACAGATTAGTCTTTTATTCATCTCTACACTGAAAAAAGGTGAACAGTTGGGAGCATTTAAATGAAGGGAGCATTACTTGAAGGTGCATATGTAGGTTGTATTTAAGATCAAGACCTGGAAATTCACAGGGCATGGCCAGAATAAAGTGCTCTGTGCTCCAAGACCACATGAGGATAACAGTGACAGGGAATCATAGCATCACAGAATCGTTAAGGTTGGAAAGGACCTCCAAGGTCATCTAGTCCAACCATCAACCTATCCCCACTACGCGCACTAAATGATGTCCCTCAGTGCCATAGCTACACATTTCTTAGAAATCTCCAGTGACAGTTACTCTACCACTCCCTTGGAAGGGCGTACTTAAAGCATGGAGGAATAGAAAGCATATTTAGGAGACCAAGGTGATCCTAGCACCAATTTCCTTGCTACTGCCTCCTCATTTGAACTTACTCAACCTTCCTTCTCCTTTTGGAGGTTGTCTCTCCTCAGTGGAAGGCTCATTCCACCTGGAAAGACCACTGAGGAGGAATATGCTAAAGATTTGCCCCCGTAGGTCTGCTCAATAGCCAAATGACTAAAACTAAGAAAAAGAAAAAATAAAAAAAACAGGAAAAAAAAAGAAAAGAATTAAAAAAAAAAAGAGAAAAAAAAACAGACAGACAGCCAGATTTACTTATGTCTGACTTTAAGGAAAGATCCCTAAGCCCTGAAGGCTGATTTTTCAGGGAGGGTGAATATTCCTCAGCTATGAGTTAGGGAGAGGCAGACCAGCTGTAGGGCTATGGGGATGGGAGAAGGGGCTGCTCCCATCCAGGGCTCCTGCATGCAGACTGGTAGATGGACAGAATGGCAGCACACTCACAGCACAATAGGATTCAGCCCTCCGCGGAATGTTGCAACAGAGATAAGAAAGGATCTGGGGGGAGATGCAGAGGTGTTCAGCAAACTGTGCCACTGCTGCTCAGCTGATTGTCACTGTTTCTCCTTGCTTGACACGTGTGACAGTCTCACTGCTGACCTTCTCCCAAAAAACGCAACCCACGCTGTGGAGGAGGATGCAGAGGCCTGGATTTCTCACCTTGCACCCCCTTTTTTCTGTCTGCTTATTCAGCAGCTGAGCTTGGCTGCGGGAAGGAAGGGGAGGGAGAGGCAGCAGCTCCATATTAATGGGTTCCTTAAAGAGCAGCCTGGCACAGGTTAGTATCCATCCTGGTGGCTGCCTGAGGCATCCTGAGCTGTCCCTGGATGAGACACAGGAGTGGGTGGTAGTGTGGGGGAGGAGTGGGAGCAGGCGGAGGGGCAGACAAAAGGGATGAACAGCACAGATGCAAAGGAGATGGGATCTGCAGCACGCTTCTGCCTTTCCCCTGCCTCCCTGCAAGCAGGGAAGGGAGACAGACTGCTAGGTGAGCTGTTAGGGGGAGAAAGTGGGCCAGGGTGGCGCCTCTGGGACATTGCTGAAATGGGAATGCCTCTGGGTATGGCTCTTCATGCATTGTGCCTGCCACGGAGTGGCTTACAGCCTTTTTTCCTTTTCCCCAGGCTCTGCATTGGGGAGGAGGGGTGGGGGCATGGCGGGTCCCCGTGGGGGGGGGGGGGGGGGGGGGGGAAGGGGCAGGTCCCCATAGCATCACTTTCCTTTAAGGCAGCAAGGTGTTCTGCAGGGATGCTAGGTGATTTTGGAGCTTGTGAAGGAGGGTGAAGCCCTGAGATTGGATTTTTTTTGTCCCTACAATGAACAGATGCATCCCCTTCCTTCTGTGCACTGTTTGCTCTCCAAAATCCTTAACCAACCCCATCCCCAGTGTTTGTATTTGATATGAAAGACACTGCTTGTCTGTTCCATCACCTTATGAGGGCAAAGATATCCCCATGTTTCTGGCAGTAATCATACAAGAAGCACTGTCCTACTGCTGACACAATAGGGAGGGATGCTATCCAGATGGACCTGAACAGCCTTGAAAAGTGGGCCCATGTGAACCTAATGAGGTTCAGCAAGGCCAAGTGTAAGGTGTTGCTCCTGGGTCAGGGCAATCCCAGACTGGGAGAACTCATTTGAAAGCAGTCCTGAGGAAAAGGACTTGGGGGGGTTCTGGTAGACAAAAAAAAAAAACTGGACATGAGCCAGCAGTGTGCACTTGCAGCCCAGAAGGCCAACTGTACCCTGGACAGCATCAAAAGAGGGGTGGCAGCAAGAAGAGGGAGGTGATTGTCTACCTGTGCTCTGTCCTTGTGAGACCCCATCTGGAGTACTGCATCCAGATCTGGGGCCCCCAGTACAGAAAGGATGCAGAGCTATTGGAGCAGGTCCAGAGGAGGGCCATGAAGATAATCAGAGGACTGAAATACATCTCCTAAGAAAAAAGGTCGAGGGAGTTGGACTTGTTTAGCTTGGAGAAGAGATGGTCCGGAGAGAATTCACTGTGGCCTTCCAGGTTGGATAGGACCTTGGGCAGCCTGATCTGGTGTTTGGCAACTCTGCCCACTGCAAGGGAGTTGGAACTTCATGATCTTTATGGTGTCCCTCAAACTAAGCCATTCTATGACTCTGTGATGCTATGATCCTCAATCCAATGCCCTAGTTCTGGACGTAAGGGGTCTTAAAAGCATGTTTATCCTTTATTGTGCAGAATAGTCTAGGGGTAAGACAGCCTTCCAGAGGCTGTGGATAATCAGGTTCAAAATGTCTCTCTTGTAACTAGGATATAAATTGTGACTTATTCTCATACAGAGTGCTCCAACCTCCACATAGCTAAGCCCAGCATCTTCTGGACGATGTTTTCCATTTCACTTAGGTCACCAAACTTCCATCAAGCCATCCTGAGATAGAGACCTGGTAGCCTCAAATTTCAGGATGTAAACCCAACACTGTATTTCCCATACCTCACAGGAAAGCTAATAATAATGCATCTCTCTGCATTTTTCTGTGCAATCACACACAAAACATAGGGATCCCACAAGGAGCAACCAAGTCTTCTCCCCGCACAGGAGGGGTGCTCATCTAGGACACAAAGGCTTAGATCAAGAAGGGATGTGACACATCAGCCTCATTTCACCCACCTCAAGAGTGCCTATTGCCTTTGGTCAGACCCATAAACAGATGATTTCTGATTTCTGATCATGAAAGGCCTGGATGAGTCTGTACTATGGCATAGTAGAATGCTGAAGAGACCATGGAGGCTCTAAAGTCAATCACCTAAGAGTTACCAGGTAGGCTTCTCCTCAGCCTCTGACAAGGCACTTCCCTACCCTTAATTTGGAGTCTCACTGAGCAACATATAACTTCTTCCCTCTTCCTTTCTCATCTCCTCTCTCTAAGTATTTGTGCACACTGCTTGTGCCACTTAGAACAGCTAAAGTCATCTCAATTAAATATCTCCACTGCTTTCCTTTGTTCCTTTTCTTTCTGGCCCTTTCCTTTCTGGCAGCTGGAACTTGTTAAAAACAGGGTGAAAAAAACAAACACCAACCAATAAAAAGCATCAACTCCAAACAGCCAACAGCTAGGTCTCATGTAGCTTCAATTAGACTCTATTTAGGAATGTATGAAAGAGACTATGTGAAAAATATGAAAAGACCTAGTCTTCATCTATTCATCTGCACCACCAAAGTCATCCCTTTGCAAATAGGCTTACTGGAGCAGTGGGGGAAAAGACTAAAGGCTTGTGCATTGTTTCTGGAGGCATGCTTGGTACCACTAGGTAAGATATAATAGTGCTGATCTACTCTGAAATATACCCCCTGCTTGTCCAAGTGACTGTCATAGCTACAACTGACCCCTTTTATAGACCAAAGAAGTTAAGGATGTTCCATCCCTGGAGATGGTGTTCATGGCCAGGTTTGTTGAGGGCATGGGCAGCCTGATCTTTGTAAGTTCCCTGCCAGTCTGTTATGGGAGAGAAAATTCCTTCCTGGCATCAGATTCGGCAGCTGCCTCGTCCCTGTGCTTGACAGCGTGAATCACCAGAGTTAAGTAACAAACCCATTTATATATCAAGACAACATTACTGTCCAAGCAATCATTCTTAAGTTTTCAACGTGAAGCCAATTACCGTGGATTCTGCTTATACTTTTCTTATTCCCCCTTCTTTTTTTCCTAATTTCCCTTCAAGACTTTGCAAGACAGAGAAAGCTTCAGAAAGGGGCTGGGATGTTAGGCAGTCAGACAATATTTTCCAAACCCCATGAAGTGTTGTTTACTACTAATTTAATGACTTTCTGGGAAACCTCTTGGGGAATCTCACCATAGCTATTTGGCAAGAACAAGTAGATCGCTAATGAAGTAGCATGCCACCTGGCTCTTGTGTTTTTGTCTTATATACGTACCTACATACCCCCACACAATTTAATGCACCTGTTATTTTTACAAGGCATTTCTTGGTGTTGTTTTTCTGTTTCTCTGAGTATCCATTTTATTTTTCTTTTCTATTAATGCTTATTAAAAAAAAAAAAAAGTGATTCCCAAACGCATCAGGTTTATCCTTCTGAAAATGAAGTTTTGATGGATTGAGGTGGCAGTGGGCGATCCATCTTGAAAGAAAGATCTGGGGAAAGCATAGCACACTTGTGAGCTTGTGGAGGCAGAGAGGGATCTGCAAATGTTATTATGCCTGTGAAAAGCAACAGGACTTGTACGCTGAGCACAATTGCAGAATTGCAATATCCAGTAATTGATGCAAAATAAATCTAGGCTGAATTCACGTAGACTCGTTTGTCTCAGTGCTCAGCTCCAAAACAAAAGTCTCGGGTGCTCCCCTGTTGCCTCATGAGCCTGGACCTATACAGGACACCACCAGGGGATGGTCATTCTTTTTTGCATTTCAATAAAGCTCACCTGATGCTTTCCAATAAAGTTCAACAACTTCTGCTCTAAATACCTTCTGCCTGATCAGGAACAAGGATTTGGTGAGCACAAACCTCTGTTTTCCAAAATTGGCCAATTAGTCTAAACAAAATGTATCCGAGATCTTTTGGATGTCTGTCTGCGTATAACAGGTTCACTAAAATCAACATTAAAACTGAATTTTCTCATCAAAAGAGTGATTCAGATCAAGGGACAACTTAAATAGCAGGTCTGGTGCTTTTGATTCAGACTGCCCCATCCCCGGAGGTGTTCAAGGCCAAATTAGATATGGTCCTGGGCAAGCTGATTTGGTGGGTGGCAACCCTGCGCATGGCACAGGGGTTGGAATTAGATGATATTTAAGTTCCCTTCCAACCTAAGCCATTCTATGATTCTTTGATTCTACCTGGGTAGTTTACAACAGGGAAGATTACAAATTTTCACCCAGAATCACATCATTCCGCTTAGGTGGTAACAGGACTACAGCCTGCATCCTTCCATTCAAAGCACATGCTTCAAGCATGGGGATATCGCACATAAGGCCACCAGTGCCATTATGTGTAGCCTGGATTTTTAAGAGCCAAACCCAAAATTAAAATTTTAAATAAGCCCTAGTATTGTCATTCCCCCCAAAGGGTAGGTTAATGAACTCGGCATTTTTTAGACATCAGGCTGATGGAGGGAAAGAAGAAAAAGTCTATGTGATAGCCATAGTTAGGCAGCTAAGCTTCATTAATTCTGTTTTTCAAAGATGTATTTATCTCTCAAGAATAATGACTGAGTTATCTCAGGCACCATATTCTAACCCCTTTAGTATGTCCCCTCACAGCTATTGCAAGAGACAGCAAGCACCCACAGTCGCCTTTGTGTCATTAGCTCATCCTTTCCCTAAAATTAAACTGCCATCAGAGAAGAGGTTTGCAGATATAGTTTGTTGCCTACTGAAGCCTTACATTTTGGAGCTATTGCTTCTGCTGTTGCATATTTTGTAGATTTTTTGGGGGGCAGTCCATTTTTGCTAATGGGCTCACTTGGGGGGTTTGTAAAACTGCAGGGAAAGTGGAGACAAGCAGCTCTCCTGCTGGGAGACCTTTGGAAACCTCAAGGAATCATTTTCAGAAACAGGAGTTTGGTGTTCTTAATGAGATCATTTTCAGAAAAGTCTGGAAAAAAAAAAAGAAAGAAGGGAAAATAGCGACAGCAAAATAGAGATAATCACTGTAAATGCTTTTCAAGTAAACCAGCAACCCACTTGGTGTAATGAGAGCAAAAAAAAAATAAAATTAAAAAAAAATCAAGAAACCTAAAGGGGAAATGTGCTTTATTTGACATATCAGAGCCAAGTCAGTATGTGAAAATCTATAGCATGTTGAACCTGCCATTATCTGTTCCATCACTGGTGCAGGTAGCTGTGTTAGGAATGGAGAAATAGGATCACTGGTATAGTTTGGTGCAAGGAAATCTGCGGTGAAAATGAAGATTTATGACAAATCTTATGTGCTGAGCCATGTAGGGAAAGTCAGTTCTCTGTACCTCAATCTGCTTGATGCATTGACCCCCATTAAAAAACGGTGCACTCAGCAAGGGGTGATGAACTCATGTTGACTCACAAAGGCAAGCTCCCAGCCTCCCCTTATGGTCAGGCACATCAGATCCAGAGAAAAGCATTCAAAGACTTCTTTCTCCCTAGATGTGAAGTGATAACTTTTGAAAGCTGCATCTGGTGAATGCCAGATGGGTAACTTAAAAAGCACAGGCAGACGAGCCTTGACTGATAGGAAGACTGGAAGAATAGAAGGAGAGAAAGTGGGAACAGAGGGATCTCCTGTCAACTGTTTGACATGGCTGAAGCCTCAAACACCCGTGTGGGAGTGGTAGATCCAACAGTTGGCTGATAGCTTAAATTAACACCTCCAACGCATCTCCATTCTGCCCTTCATGACAACATGGTTTAGCAGGCTGATGCTATCTAGATGTCTCAGGAAGCCCAGGCATGAGGATAGGAAGGTGCCAGAGAAGTTATGCAGAAGAACATCTATATGCATCTATATATTGCATAGAACATCTATGCAATAATAGAAAGAACATTCGGTGTTATGTCATCAGATACTCTCCCAATCTCCAGAGATTTATGGCTCAGGCACCAGATGAGCCAAAGTATGTAGTTTCATGTCTACATACTCTTCATGGATTTTTTTTCCCTTCCATTAGTTTGGCTCATCACTTTCTGATTGCCTGTATGTTTGGCAATCTATAAGGTCCTACAGCAGTGAGTTGAACAAATAAGTAGATATTGTGTGAAGCAATTCTTCCTTTTTCTTTGTTTAGAGTTTGACATTTGATAATTTTAACTGATAAACGCTAGTTGCTACATCAAAAGAAACAACACGCTGTCGAACTCTTATGACTTCTCTCTACATCCAGTAATATCCTTCCTATTTCCCTTTCTTTTTTTAAATATACTGAATAATCACATCTTAACCATTCCCAGTACAGAACTTTTCAAATTGTTAGCATTTTTCATATCTTTTATTGCAAAGGGATACTAAAACTGCAAATAATATTCAAGATGTTGGATACTAGGAAAAAATTGTTCTCTGAAAGAGTGGTGAGGTATTGGAGTAGGCTGCCCAGGGAGGTGGTGGACCCACCATCCCTAGGGGTTTTAAGAAATGTGGAGATGTGGCACTGAAAGACATGGTTTAATGGGCATGGAAGGGATGGGTTGAC
Organism: Alectoris magna; assembly: GCA_030625065.1. Lineage (NCBI taxonomy): Eukaryota > Metazoa > Chordata > Aves > Galliformes > Phasianidae > Alectoris > Alectoris magna. Next base: position 2,161,178 of record CM060561.1, on the reverse strand, counting down.
AATTGGACTAGATGATCTTAGAGGTCTTTTCTGATCTTAATGAATCCATGATTCTACAAGAATGAAATGGGATTTTTTGCAGTAGAAATAAGGACAGGTAAGAGAAGAACCTCTTGTATAGCCCTGAAGAGCTCACACTCTATGGATTTGGTGCAAAGGAGACTCAAGTGACCTAAGTAGAGCACCAGATTAAAATAAAAGAAATATGAGTCTACCTACCACAACCTTTCTAGCATAGACAGGTGAAGCAGAGACAGTGATCAATAGGAGGACAGTCTCATTCAGAGGAAAAAAAATGACACGTGGAGAGGGCATTTTTCAATCAGGAGATCATAGTGGCTGTCTGTCTCTTTCCCATGGCAGTGGATAAGGTGTAAAGCAGTTTTCTCAAATCTCTGTATTTGTACAGTGCAGCAGTGGGCTAGACTTGTTTGTGGCAGAGAGAGATGTCCATAGCTCTGGCTCAAAAAGCAGTGTCTGCTAGAAGCAGAGATTTTGACCTGCCCACAATGCAGCTGGAACAGTGAGTGCGACTTCCGTTCTTACACTTCACTCACTTTCCTTGGAAGAGCTCCCTATAGAGCTCCAGCCCTTAGGTCTGAAAAACTGTAGGGTCAAGTTGAATTTCTTTCTCTTCACTGAGGGGAAGTCTGAGCTTCCAAGTCTTTCTAGTTTGACATGATAAACTGGCAGCACCGCTCTGCTTTCTGATCACTTTGCTCATAGACTTTCAGTTGTGATGTTCCTCCATCTTGAATGAGTCAACTTCACAGCAAGAAATTTCTAATTTAACTGCAGTGTAGCACTTACTTCAAGGCTTGTTCTTTATCAGGTGCTTCGCTTCCTTATTTCCTCCAGTGCTGCTAGCATTTGCTAGCACAGCTTATCTTTCAGAAGGAATTTTGTAACCAGCTGATGCCTGAGTATTTCCAGCAACACGGAGTGGGTTGCCAAATACCATAGTTCCCATGTTGGGATCATCTCTTCCTGTCTGAGGAAAGCTGGTGAGAAACAGATATTTTATTTTGTTTTTCTGTCTTATTTCTGGGCTTCTGCAGTCAGTTTCCTTTGCAAGGAGAAAGCTGGTGAAGCAAAAATGGTATAGATGAAAGGGCAGACCTGAGTCACAGGTGAGACATGCTTCTGCAGATGCTCACCTAGCAGGTCTCCTTTTCCTAGAGGGAAACCTGAAGGTGACTCCTTGCCAGATATTCACTCATAGGGAAATGAATACCTTGCCAGCAGGGTGTGGATGATTTAGGCTCTATGGAACGACACTTTAGCCCAGCCTCTGAGAAAACCTGTTTGAAGTTAACAGTGTAAGAATCATAGAGTCATAGAATTGTTTGAGTTGGAAGGGACCTTGAAGAGTCATATAGTCCAGCTCCCCCACAATGAATGGGGACACCTACAGCTAGATCAGGTTGCTCAGAGCCCCATCCAGCCTACTTTGAATGTCTTCAGGGGTGGAGCATCCTCCATCTCTCTGGGCAACCTGTTCCAGTGCTTCACTACTCTTATCATAAAAAAGTTTGTCCTTATATCCAATCTAAATCTCGTCTCTTTTAGTTTGAAACCATTTCCCCTTGTCTTATCATACCAGACCCTGCTAAAGAGCCTGTCCTCTTCGTTCTCATAGACCCCTGATTGTTATCATTCTTACTGATCTCTGATAATCGATGTTTGGACCATGCGTTTAAGCACTGGTTATAGATCCCTAATGGCAGCTGAAAGACAAGGTGGATATATTGTTTCCAGCTTCTTGAATATGGCTCAAGGGGAATGGAATGTATGTAATGGTCACGCTCCCATGCTTACACAATGAATCTTCTCACTCTGGTACTTTCAGAGACAGAGAACTGAAGTAGACAGGACTTACAAGGGGACATTTTATGTTTTTAGATGTCTGGTGCTTTTAAGCATTCCAAGAACATCCAAGCCAGGGCTGAATGCTGTGAAACAGAGCTGAAAGACTTGAGGTGGGGCATGAAGAAAGTCTGCGGTGACCTTGAGTGGGAGCTGTGGGACAACTGAGCTTCTGACGCCCTTTATAGTTTATCTATGGGCATTGAGTGCCTGGAGATGAGAAACCTGGAAACGAGGGCTCAGGGGATCTCATCAGTTTATACAAGTATCTAAAGAGGGAGTGTAAAGAAGATGAAGTTATGGCCTTCTCAAACATTTCCAGTTATAGGATGAGAGTCAAATGGTCTGAATGGTGTTGGTCTAAAATATAATTGTTACATCACATTTTGCAAATATTCATGCCCAGGCAGGGCTGAAGTAGCTCAGCTGGGAGAGCGTTAGACTGAAGATCTAAAGGTCCCTGGTTCAATCCCGGGCTTCAGCAGTGTTTTGCAGTAGTTTTGGGCATTCCAGTTTTGGGCTCACCAGACATGGCTTGGAGATACTGGAGAAGGTGCAGTGGAGGACCACAAGAAATGATTAATGGGCTAGAGCACTTCTGTGAAGAAAAGCTGAAATAATTGGTAGTGCTCAGCCTGGAGAACAGGAACTTAGGAGGATCTCATCAGAGTATATAAATACCTGTGAGCTGGAAAGGAAAAGACTACCATGTATGGAAGGGTTAACTTTAGTCTGAATTACGACTTATCTTGAAGCAAATTCTCTCACTAATTTTTTCTTATTTTTTTTCTTTTTTTTCCAGATGGAAAAGTTTCAGTACAACTAACTGTTGCTTACAGGTAAACAGCTCCAGATCTCTGATGAATCTTTCTACCCTTTCCTGAAACTCTTCTATTCCTAGACGAACCTTTTTGAGATGATAGCGCTGACGTGCAAGCACCCCAAAAGTTCTACAAGTGAGTAACTGTGTTTTCAGTTTTTCTCAATGTTTCTTTCTAACTAATTACTGATTTGTGGGGGCCTTCAGGCAAATAGTAGAGAAAAGACCTCAACTGCAAGTTCTCTCAAAAATAAAGTTGAAAACCAGTGAACTTTCGATTATACGTTTCTCGGGTCTCTTCCAAAGTAGGGCAAAGGCCTCTTATTTCTTCTCTTCAGTATAGTGGTGCTATTTAATCTCTGGACATAACACTATCATATCATGCAGTGCTTGATGAATAATGATTACTGAATAACAAACAGTGAAAAGAGACTCGTGCATATGTGAATGACATCATGATTTGCTCAAGCCTTGAAGAGATATCTTGAGTCTTCTGGGCAAATCTCTCTGTCCACAACAGCCATCCACTGTCAGGTAGGGCCAGAATACACATTATCCTCCCTCACAGCTCAGCAAATCTACCAGCTGCTCACCCAGCACAGCTTTTTGCAGATCTGACTCATTTGGGCAGGTTTCTCTAGTTCAATGATACATCAGATAGAAAATACATTTCCTTTGACCCTTTACTCTTATTTTCTATGCCTACATCAGGACCCAGGTAGGTGTGTAAGCATCCCAGGCAGTACCCACAGCTTTAGGAGCACCTGTATATGCTGAACGTGTCTGACTTCATCAACCACACTACAGAAGTGAAGCCTTGGACCCTAAGGACAGAAGGAAATCAGATAGCAGACCTACTGATCATGAGTCAGACAGAGAGCAATGAGCTGGCAGTAGCTTAGAGTTCAATCAGTCAAACTAAACAGTATTTTGACTCAATGCTAGACTCTTGGTTTAACATATGTTGTAGTAGTGACACTGTATGTCAGTGCTTGGACAACAGTACTGCCCATTGCCCCTCCAGAATACTTGAATATGCTCACTGTCCTCCTAAGCAATGCCCTTTTGTGCCTCAGGAATAATATGGGGCAGGGACAGCTCCCAAGTGGAAGTTTGGACAGAGGGAATTGCTATCAGCTAGGCTGATAGGTAGGAGAGAGCATTTTAGCAATATGAAACAGCAGAAGGCTGTTCTGCCCTTCAGCAAGGCCAGGACAGGCTGGAGAGTTAAGCAGAAAGGTTAATTATAAGACTCAACATGAGCAAATGCAGAGTTCTACACCTAGGGAGGAATAACCACATGCATATATACAGGTTAGGGGCTGAGCTGCTGGAAAGGAGCCGTGCAGGGAAGGACCTGGGTGTCCTGGTGGACAGCAGGTTGGCCATGAGCCAGCACTGTGCTCTCATGGCCAAGAAGATCAGTGGTGTCCTGCCGTGCATTACAAATAGCATGGCCAGCAGGTCAAGGGAGGTGACATTAGTGCCACAGACCAAAGAGAACACGTTGTTTTCCACCACTTCTCTCCATGGTGGTTCACTTCCACCCTTATCTCGGGAAATTAAGAAGTGTTAGCCACAGTGAAGATAAGAATTTGGAGTAGAGCTGAACAGATAAATCACAGCCAGTTAAATGAACTCCCTAAGCTGAAAATTGTCAAGGGACCAGGTCAAGGCCAGGTTGGATGGGGCCCTGGGCAGCCTGATCCAGGGTGTGGCAACTCTGCCCATGGCAGGGGATTGAAATTAGGTGATCTCTAAGGTCCCTTCCAACCTAAACCATTCTGTAATTCTAAGAAGCGGGAGAAATTTTCAGGGGCTGCCACATGCATTTGCCCTATTCTTGTTTCTCCCTGGTATATCTTTACAGACAGTATTGGAGGATTGATGGTCTGAGCCACCACCATGAATGTGCTGGTAACAACTGCTCACCCCCAGCACAGCTTCAGCCCAGTGCAAGGAAATACATGTAAACAAATTGCTTTGAATCCTGATCCACAGCTGTGGAAAGGCAAAGGAAAGACTCCTACTAATGCTTGCAACAGACGTTGCACACTGCAGGATGCAAAGAAATCCCTAGAGACCATAATGCAGTAACAGCAGAACTAATAATATCCAATGCTGGCTCCACTCTTCCCTGAAACAGCTCTAGCTCAATCCTCAGTGCTGTGAATTCCCATGTTTCTCTGTGTTTAGCTCAAAGAAGGGTTAACAACAGCTCCATTCTTGCTCACCGGGAGGCAGCGAGGGAAGGTGCAGCATGAATAACGGGAAAGGTGCGGAATGATTAACAGGAAGGTGCAGGATGATTAAGGCAGTGGGCGGCAGGCAGTGCGGGGGCAGATGACCTGCCAGTGCCTTCGTCCAGCCCACACGCAGAGATCCATCAGCCTGCATTGGACCCCCACAACCACCTCCTTCTAAGTTCCTTTTGTGCATGGCTGCTCCACGCTCCTCCCTCCCCACAAATTCTCTCAGCTCTGCCAATGTCATTCAGCTCAAGATTTGTGCTCTTCCTATTTCCCCTTCTTTCTCTCAGTTCCTTCTGTCCTGGCTGAATCCTGTAGTACATTTGGGAAAGTTCACATTAATTAAAACCACTGACTGCAGATCATAGCAGGGTTACTGCAAATGTAGTTGTGCTTTCTGGGGTCAGAGAGAAAATTAATTCCAACTTTCTTTTCTGCAGTCACTGTGAAACACTGCTGCAGTGCCAATACAGCTGCCCTGACAATACCTTCAAGTGGAGAGGCACACATCTTCCTATCTTCTTTTCCTTTTCCTGTTGTTTTGTTGTTGTTGTTGTTGTTGTTTCCCTCCCCGTGATTTCATTCCCATGCAGTGTTTGAGCCATTTCTTCCATCTTACGTTCTTGAAGGAACTACTGTATTATATCGACTAATTTGCCACATTGGGCACATCTGCTATGTATCTTTGTCAATAGCTAACATGAGAAGGCAATTATTTTATTAATGCCTCAGTTTCCCCAATCAGAAAATGGAGCAAAATTGTCCAGTAGGCTTGGAAAATGCCCTGAGACCTGACAAGGAGTGTTAGGCACAAAGAACATATAGACAATAAAAGACATTTCCAGCCCTGAAGATTAATTTACTAAATTACGCAGAAGCTACAAGATGAGGAAAGGATTATTATTTGCATGCCATGGGAGCAATAATGCTATGATGACTACTCCAGGCTTAAAGACATTAAGGTTTGGTTTGTGCTGCAGTACAGAGCTCTTGGAGGTATAGCAGCACTGTGCTGTGAACAACAGACAGCCTGTGTGAGGCCCTAAAGGTATCCACACACATTTGTGCTTCTCATGCAATGGTGTAGAGCATAGATTATGACAGAGACCACACATGCTTGCAGTAAGAGATGCTCTCTGCTGTCCTAGCTACAGTGGGCGCACAGAAGATGCAACACAGACCATCTGATGGATGACTAGCTTTGACTTCCTAGAACCGTAGAATCATAGAGTAATTATGGTCCTTAAAAGACCTCTAAGATCATCTAGTGTAAATATCAACCCATCCCCACCATGCCCACTAAACCATGACCCCCTCAGTGCCATATCTCCACATCTCTTGGACACTTCCCAGGACAGGGACTTCACCACTCCCCTGGGCAGCCTGTTCCAATATTCCAATTCCTCTTATCTTTTTTAACTGAAGCTGCTTGGATTTTGAAAAGCACAGAGTCCTAGTTCACCTGGTGAACTTGTGTTGCACATGACTTAGCCAGCATTGACCTTTGGATAGCAGATATGATGTGGGAGATTTATCCAGTCAGATCATATAGAAAGATCCTGGGAAATTTCAAGTTATCATTATTTCTTGCTGCCTAGGAGCATCCCAAAGCATGGTTAAGTTATGCACTATGCTAAAATAAGAATAAAATTAAAAGAAACCCAACAACCTCTTTCAGCTGTCCAGGACCTGATCTGAATATCCAGTGCTAAAAATGGAGAGTAAAAACAAACAGATTTTGGACCCAGCTCCATTCTTCAGAGGTATTAAAATAAATAGTTAAAACACTTGTGAAGGGTCTTAGCTTTAGTATCTGTGGTTGATTAATTAATTGCAGTTTAGATTGTTATTTGGTCTGTTAAGTGTTTGGGCCGTTAACTTTTGGGCAATGGGCTATCCTTCATTTTCAGTTTGAATAGTGAAGTCTAATTTTATTTGTGACTGCAGGGAGCTAGCAGAGGAAAAGGAAAGAACATGAAGCGCTGCTCATTACAAGTGGAAGTAGGCTATTTAAATATGCAAACTGTGTTCAAAAACGTTCAGAGAAAGAGGCTCGTGGAGCTCCTATTGTCACTTCTGAGATAAGGACTATTTCATTTCCTTCCCCAAGGTGGGATTCAGGCCAGGGCAAGAGTGAATGATACTGTGCCATCCTTTGGGAGCACATAGGAGGTGAGAGATTGGGTAGCCCATACAGAAGGGTGGGTGGATTGTGCTGTGGTTCTCAACAGTCATCTCTAGTGCATACAACATTCTCATCAAAGCTCTGAATTCACATAGTTAACATAAAACATAGGAATCCAAGAGAGGATTGATTTCAATTACTCAATAGCTTTTAGGGCTTTAAGCTTTGCTAGGACAAAGGGAAATTGATAGGACAAGGGGAAATGATTTTAAACTAAAGGACTGGAGATTTAGATCAGATGTCAGGGCAATTTTTTAGAGAGGGTAGTGAGGAACTAACACAGGCTGCCCAGAGAGGTTGTGGATGCCCCATCTCTGGAGTTGTTCAGGGCCAGGTTGGATGGGGCCCTGGCCTGCCTGGTCTAGTACTTGATCTAGTGGTTGGCAATCCTGCCTGAATCAGAGGGGTTTGAACTTGATGATCTTTGAGGTCCCTTCCAATGCATGCCATCTTATGGTTCTATGATTCTATGAAGCTACACTTAGATCAGCTTCTCAAGATACATGTATTATGATGACAGGCTGAGAGAGATGGGCTTGTTCAGCCTGGAGAAAAGAAAGCTGCAGGGTGACCAAATTGCAGCCTTTCAGTACCTAAAGGGAGCCTATAAACAGGAGGGGAGTCAACTCTTTGAAAGGGTAGATAACAGCAGGACAAGGGAAAATGGTTTTGATTTGAAGGAGGGAATATTTAGGTTGGATGTCAGGGGGAAGTTCTTTACTATGAGAGTGGTGAGGTGCTGGAACAGTGTGCCCGGAGAGGTTGTGGATGTCCCATCCCTGGAGGTGTTCAAGGCCAGGTTGGATCGGGCCTTGGACAGCCTGGTCTAGTATTAAATGTGGAGGTTGTTGGCCCTGCCTATGGCAGGGGGGGTTGGAACTTTATGATCCATGAGGTCCCTTCCAACCTGGGCCATTCTGTGATTCTGTGATATGACATGAGGGTTGGAAACCTTTTTTTTTTTTTTGCTTCCATCTGCAGAAATTCAGTTACGTCCCATAATCCCTCCTAATAAGAAGTTGAAAATGTCTAAAAGAAAGTTTGTCCTACTGAGTTTTGTCAAGGGAAAAAAAAAAATAAAAAATTAAAGCCACAATTCCTAGGCAAGCAGAAAACAGATAAAATAAGAAAATAACATATGGTAGAAACAAATGCAAGAATATCTCCCTGATGAACAAATTCACTAGCCATGGTTGGAAAATAACGGACAGACTTTCCACCCCCCTGGGGTTTTGGTGGTGTTGACTCCAGGCTCAGGCTCTCATTCCTTTCACCCTGACACGGGGAAACTCCTCGAGTCATTTTGAGTCAGAGTCTCTGCCTCCAATATTTTCCTGCCAGCCTGGTTACGTGGGTGATTCTCTGCTCTAGTTTTCAAGCAGAAGTTCTCACAAATTGACGGAGGAGGCTTTGGCACCTCCACAGTAGGAGCAAAAGAGAGAGAGAGAGAGAAGTATATGGAGGAGGAGGAGAAGACATGAAATGGGCTTTTGAAAAACCATAAAATTAGCATAGAAAACGGCGGCAGCTTTTCTTAACTCGGACTGAGTGAGAGGCAGTACGGTTGCCTGCTGATTATGAAGCCACCCTATTACAGATCCTGATGGGTGGCCACAGATGTACTGGATTGCCTAGTGCTTCAGGGAAGATAGCTTTGCAGCTACGGTCCCAACCTGAAACTTTGCAAAGAAAGGAAGGCAGGAAGGCAGGAAGGGAGGGAGGGAGAGAGGCAGGGAGGGAGGGAGGGAGGGAGGAAGGAAGGAAGGAAGGAAGGAAGGAAGGAAGGAAGGAAGGAAGGAAGGAAGGAAGGAAGGAAGGAAGGAAAGAAAGAAAGAAAGAAAGAAAGAAAGAAAGAAAGAAAGAAAGAAAGAAAGAAAGAAAGAAAGAAAGAAAGAAAGAAAGAAAGAAAGAAAGAAAAGAAAGAAAGAAAGAAAGAAAGAAAGAAAGAAAGAAAGAAAGAAAGAAAGAAAGAAAGAAAGAAAGAAAGAAAGAAAGGAAAAGAAAGAAAGAAAGAAAGAAAGGAAGGAAGAAAAAGAAAGAAAAAGAAAGAAAGAAAGAAAGAAAGGAAGGAAGAAAAAGAAAGAAAGAAAGAAAGAAAGAAAGGAAGGAAGGATATACAAATAAATCCAGGACTTGAGGGGCTGCAAAGCCACTGGAAATGCATTTTTGTTCAGCCCAAAGAATTTCAGTCATTAAGGTCCCAGGTCATCACCCGTAGCATTAAGCTTTTAACTAAATCTTCTATGTTAACACTTTTTTTTTCATAAGTTCTCTTGAAAAGTCGATTGACATAGTTATTTAAGCGATTCCCTGGGGAAAGACACATTAGCTCAGGGTTTGGAGCTGGCTTTGTTGGCCAAATACATTGACATATCTCAGCTGCCTGATGCTCCTGGAGTAAACCTGAGATGTCTGCACATAATCTCAAACCAATCATATTCTTGGGCAGCACAAAGTCCCTAGGCAGCTTGATCTAGTGAGCGGTAGCCTTGCAAGAGGGTTGGAACTAGATGATCTCTAAAGACCCTTCCAACCTAAGCCATTCTATGATTCTACGATTCTGAGAACTTGTGGACTTCTATTAGACTGCAGTTCATAGGCAATTTTTGAAGCTAAGCTCATTGATCTGAGTTTGGTTTGTAAATCTGACATAGATGTAACTATACAGCCATTGACAAATCTATGGAAAGCACATGGTTACACAACAAGATGAGGGAGCTTTTATTCCTGCCAGTCTGCTCAGTTGGAGCTGGCTGAGAAGAGCTGTGGAAGGAACCCACAAAGATCATTGAGTCCAACTCCTGGCTCCACATAGGATCATCCAGAATCCAAACCCTATGGAACTTTGGGATAATCCTCACAGATATAGATCAACCAGAACCCCCAGATCTCTTTCTGCAGGACTGCTCTTCAGCCTCTCATCATCCAGTCTGTATGTACATCCAGGTCTGTCCCTTCCCAGGTGCTAAACTTGACACTTGCTCTTGTTTAACTTAATTCAGTTGGTGATTGCTCAGACCTCAAGGCCTCTCTACCCTCAACAGAATGTAGAAACACTTTTTTTCTGTCAGTCCTGTAATTTTGTTCTGAAAAACACATTGGCACAGAGCTGCTGGAATCTGGAGCTGAAAGCTAGAACCTTTCGAAAGGTTGAGCAGGACTCAACATCATGAAAGCTTCATTAAGGGAAATTAAGACTGGATATAAAAAAAATTATCGGTGGTGAGGTGCTGGAACTGGTTGCCCAGATATATGGTGGATGCCCCACCTTTGGAGACATTCAAGGTCAAACTGAATGGGACTCTGAGCAACCTGATCTAGCTGTAGATGTCCCTGTTCACTGCAGAGGAGTTGGACTAGATGGCTTTTAAGAGTCTCTTCCAATTCAAATGAATCTATGATTCTATGAAGCCTTACTTCTAGAAATACAGTTCAGCAGTTTGTGCATGTGCTGATAAAGAATCCAAGTAAAACACATGGGAATCAAATGTAAGTATCCCTGGTGTGACCCATGAGAGCCACAGCTACAAGTGCTGGGGGGGATTGTCCACATCTACCATGGATGGGGTTCACCTATATGTTTGTCAAGGGTCTCTTCTCCCAGGTAACAGCAATAGGATGAGATGGAATGGCCTCAAGTTGCACCAGGCAAGGTTCCATTGGATATTAGGAAAAACTTTGTCTCCAAAAGAGTGGTTGGGCACTGGAACAGGCTGCCCAGAGAAACAGTCGAGTTACCATCCCTGGAGGTGCTCAAGAAATGTGTAGATGTGGTACTTAGGGACATGGTTTAGTGTGGAGTATTGGTGGTAAGCGGACACTTGGAGTAGGTCCAACCTTAATGATTCTTAATCCAGGTGGATTAAACACACTGGAGACCAAATATAAACAAGAGAAGAAAGTGAGTCAGGAGCTGTCAGAGAAATGAGGCTAGCACTACAAATATCTCAACACTTGGTAGCAATCCTGTAGCCATATGCAGCGTTAATTCTCCAGCAGTGCTGGGGTGTTTATCCCACTTCAGGCCTAGTGACTGTTGAGATATATAGTTACAAAATGATTTCACACACTGTCGACAACTCAAGCAATGCTTACAAATTGGGGAAGGAGAGATTTTTTCAAGGAAAATGTTATAAATTAATGGTAGAGCTAAACTTTCTGAATAATCCATTCCCCTCCATACCAACTGTGAGGATGCTAAAACACCAATCTGATCTCCACATGCTTCTCCTTTGTTCCCCATTTCATATCCCCAGATCAGGTTTATCCTAGAAAGCCTCCCTCATAGCCACAGTATGTTGCAGGATCCTCTTTTCTTCCCACCTTCACTGGAGAGTGCTTGCTTTCCCCTCCAGGTGAACTTTTCCCTTGCTGCTGCTCAGGCTGGTTCCCTCCTGCAGGTGGGTGTATTCAGCCTGGAGCTGAGCAGGTGGGTGGCACAGACAGCAAGCAGGTCTGTGCTCTGGAAATGTGTTACTAGTTCTTCCTATTCCTTGCTGGAGGGTTTCTGTTGTCACTCCAGGAGACCATGACTTCCCTCCCATGTCCATCCCCTCTGGCAGCCACCCTTGCTAGCACATTTTATGGGTGTGAGGGACAGGGATAAAAAGCGTTGGGAAGAGAGTGGAAAAGGAGAGCTCGGTGTACAGTATGAAGAAAGCTGGGAAATGAGGTTAAAGGTGTCCCTCCTTCTCTTCCCTGTCTTTTTATGACACAGTCTGAGATGGATGCATATAACTGGGACTCATGTGAACGTGGGTCACTGTGAATATAGGTGGGGAAGAAAGAGGACCTTAAATCAGTCCAGGTTCTGGAGACTGGTTTGAGGGTACTTCAGATGCTGTGCCATTTCTGAACTGTGTGATGGCCTCTTCTCTTGCCAAAGTGAGGAAGGGCACTAGAAATACCTGTGAACAGTAATAGAACTTACTAGCTAAAGATAGAAATGTCAACAGTGAAGAAAAAGTGCTTCAATTGTTATCTCAGTCTTTTTGGACGTATCTATATGAGCTTTTAAATACGGTAATGCCAAGGAAATTGGCAGCTGAAGAAATTCCTGCACTCCTTGTAGGAACTGGAATAAGAAAAGGAAAAGAAGTTCCACAGCTGTCTGTATCAGAGCTTTACTCAAATCACCCTCTGCTGACAGAGGTGTTTGATGGATTACGGCTTTTCTCCATACCACCATCCTGTTGTTCTGCTGACCTAGCTGAAATTGTCTCTGCAGCCAAGATGCAGAGTCAGAGTTGTCTCTGTTGATGTTTTATTATCTGTTGAAGGGCTGGAATGACTGAAAAGCAAAATTGCAAAAAGAGTTTGTTCCTTAGGGAACGAGCAAATTTGCCCTCCAAAAAAATACCTACCTGGAGGACAGGGTGAGGTCAGAACTCTTTCTTTCCCTATTCCAGGTATCATGAATAACTCCCTCCTGACATCTGGTTTTAACCAGAATTATACCTATTCTATAAGGATGGAGATCCATGTATGTAACCCACGCCAGCATGCCATTTCACTGCTGTGGTCACAGGTTGATGCCAATAATCTTCTTACTAATAATAAAAATATTATGGCCAAGATCCATATCCTTTGTGCCTGTTGTTGGTTCCCTGATCCTTCAGCTCTGCCAGTGAGAGAGAAAGGTTGATGACAGGAGAGGTGATGACATGAGATGACATGAGAGGTTATCTCCTGAGCAAGGTTTTTCATATTAACCAAGAAACTCAGAAAGGGCAGCAAAAAGCTGGCTGAAAGCTGCTTTATTCTATCGGATGGGAAACTTGGAATTTACAGCCAACAAGTCCTTAATCAGTTTATCTCTATTCCTCTTATGTTGCCTTCTAACTTGACCATACATTATCCATTATTGGTGTTTATCTCAGATACACTGAATCTGTCATATTCTTATCCATTACAACTTTTTGTCTTCTCCATTTGTATGATAGGTCTTCTTTTTCCAAAGTTCTTCTCAGCCACTTAAGATGGTTGATGAGCCAGGCCTTTCTACTCTCTTACATCATCTTCAGTTTATCATCCCCATTCCTACACTGTTTCTTTATTATTTACCTCATCTTTTTCTCAGTTCTTTTTAGATGAGAGGTCTCTATTTTATTTTTTTTTCTCTCTCTCTCTTTTCTCTTAAAGTTTGAAGTAAATTCACTTGAAAGTCGTAGGAATTCATAAGAAACAATCTCCTGAGCACAGTTCAATGACGCTGATGCCAGCATTATGAAGGCTATGTTTTCCTGGATAGCTGACTGTTCGCAGCTCTTGCAAATAAAAAAGAATTAGAAAAAATGAGGACTCAAGAGGTGTGTGAGTAATACAATATCATCCGTGGGGACACGTGCTGGGATAACACACAAAAACACGTTGAGAACACAGAGTACACTCACCTGCAATTTAACTCTTCACCACATCTAGGCACGTTCTGGTGTTGCAACTAGGAAAACTGAGGCATAGTGATGTGATTTGCGCAGAACATTCAGTTGTTTTGATGGAGAACATAAGCTAATGCTGTTTTTCCTTTGCAGTGGGTTGTAGCTGTCAGAGTTACGTAACAAAGCTTAATTTAATTGCACTGAAGAAGAACAAGGCTATGAACTCCAGCAATTACCAGGCAAAGAACTCAGAGCAATTGGATGCTCCATGATTTGTTTGAGCCAGTCCATAATGCCTCAACTTATCACTTCCTCATCTCACTGCATTTCCCCTCATTAACAGCCAATAACACAATTAAGCTTCTTCCTCTTCCTGAAGCCAAATATGACCAAATGTTAGCTTTATGCCTTTTGTGGAGCTGTTATTGAGGACCACCCAGCCAAGGTTAAACAGTAATGACACCCTGCTACCTGATAAGACGCTGAACAAAGTGATCTCCATTGGCATGGAGGTGGCATACATTCCAGCTGACTTTCCCACCTCCAAAGAAGGCTGCAGCTCTGTGAGAGGAACAAACATACCATAGAAGGGAAGCAGGCTCTGCCAAGTGCTGCAGAAATGGGACACAGATGGTATCTTAAATGAGAACGGAAGTTTATTTGGGGGCTCTGCACATGACGTAGCACTGCAGCTCTTGCAACAGATGACAGACTAGGATTTCAGAGCTGGTGATGAGATACTTTTGAAGCTGTCTCTCTCCACAAAGCTATTAGCTTGTATAAAATAAAATGAAATAAGATGAAGAAGAAGGAGAATAATAAGAAAGATAAGAAGAAGAGAAGAAAAAGAAAAAGAAGAAAAAGATGTAGAAACCAATAAATGGTTCTGTAAGGACATGTATGTATTAACTTTTAATATATCCAGTTTACTAATATTCCAATATCAATCACAGCTGTTGTTGGCTGGTTAGTCAGCCCATATGTTTGTGTTGATTGGCCAGCTGGCCACTGCTAATGGGAATACATGAGGATTATATTTCCTTCTGCAACCATAAGCTTGTGTGTGTCTCTCTACACACAGAATCACAGAATAGTTGAGGTTGGAAGGTCTCTTGAGGTCACCTGGTCCAAACAACCAGCTTGAATGGGGCTGCTTAGAGCCAATTGCCCAAGACTTTGGCCAAAAGGCTTTTGAATTCCTCCGAGGATGAATTCTATTGTATCTGAGCAATCAGTACCAAGTTTCTCAACCTCTCCTTGTGTGATGGATACTCCAGTCCCTTCAACATCTTCCTGGCTCTTTGTTGTACTTTCTACAGTTTCTCTATGCCATGTCTGTCTTGTGCTGGTGAGCCCAGAACTGGAATGCCCAAAACTACTGCAAAACACTGCTGAAGCCCGGGATTGAACCAGGGACCTTTAGATCTTCAGTCTAACGCTCTCCCAGCTGAGCTACTTCAGCCCTGCCCTAGCATGATTATTTGCAAAACCTGATGTGATATAATTATCTTTCAGACCTATTCAGACAAGCTTTCTTTGCACTAGCTTGTGAGTCAAAGAAGTCATTTCAGGGAACAGATGGTTCAAAAGCAATGGTTTTGCCAACTGCATCAACACAGGATCCTTGTCTTTGTAAATCACCTCTCTAAATACAGAGGCTCTGTGTGTGAGTCTTTAATAACAGCATGCTTCTGGGTGATGTATAGTAGATAAGCAGGGAAACAAAGATTCTCTTCCTTAAGGTCTGAAAAAAAAAAAAAAAAAGAGTACATTTATCTGTAGATTAGGGAAGGGAACAATCACTTACAAATCATTTCAAGGAAATGGAGATGGAGATAGGTCTCTATGACCACGAAGCTACTGACAAGGCAGTTAATGTCAGGTGACAAGGGTGATGAAGCAACACAGAATCATAGAATGGCTTTGGAAGAAGGTCCCCAAAGTCCTTCTCCACAGGGCTGCTCTAAACAAGTTCTTCTCCCAGTTTGCATGCATATCTGAGATTGCCCCAATCCAAGTATAAAACCTTACACTTGGCCTTGAACCTCATTAAGTTCTCATCAGCCCACTTCTCAAGTCTGTCCAGGTCCCTCTGGATGGTATCTCATCATTTTGTTGCGCAAACCTCCCCACTCAGCCTAGGAGTTCTCTATTGGTAAATTGTTGTGCTGGGTAAACTTCTCTCATATCACTGTATGAATATGCCTGGCTTCCATTCCCTGGCTGCAAAAAGACAGATTGATGTGAAAGGATTAGGCAGGCTCTATGGAAACCCCAATGCTACAGTGGGGTCAGCAGAAAAGATACTACAAATAACTTCTGTTATATTTTGTGTCTGGTAGGGACAGCGAACCTGGCATATTGCTCAGGGATTTGAAGTCATAGCAGAGTGATTAGGTATCAGTCCTGAAGTGGAAATGAACACTCCTTGTTGGCTATCCTATTGGCTGCCTCAACTCCACTGGGACCTCGGGATCCAAAAGAAAGTAGTTGGGGATTGTTCCCATCAAGTCCATCCAATTATTCCTGAAAGAAGATCAGACAAAATCTTTTTGGTAAGAGCAACCTTCCTGAAAGGAAAATATAAGTACAATAGATTATTATTATTATTTTTTTAATGAACAACAGAACTTCCATAAAAACAAGGTCATAGGTTCAGAGCAGGTCTGTGTATATTTATCTACAGAAGATGCTTGTGGGAGCAGTTTCTTCACCACGATGACTAAGGATCCTACAAATACAGTTTGGAACAGCCTGCAGGAATAGAAAACTCCTTCTAGAATGTTGTTACTCATTTGGATACTGAAGGCAGAAAGAGAAAGGACTGCAAAGCCAGATGATTTGTTAGATGAGTGCTGTGGAGTCTGTCACAATTGTTTACTTTGCTCTTGAAGGGATACTAATGTTTAGCGCATGCATCTGCTTCAGGTCTATTTATTCTCTAAAGACTAGGTCTATTCTGAAACAAGGGTGCCTATGATTCTGTTGAAGGAGACCTTGAGCACTGCTTTGTTCTTTTTTCTTAAGAGCTATAAGCCATTTAGCATTACCAATAGCCATGACCTGCACTATCAAATTCTCAGAAGGCAAAATGGGTACATCAGTCTGACAGGTAACAAGGACCACAAGAGAAGTAGGGTTTTCCTTAGCCTGGCAGGACTTGTTGGCAAGCTGTAGAGGTATGAAAAATGTTCCTGAGGTAGGATTTATTTTACCTGACTTCTCAAAGGCCAAAAAGGCAAAGCTCTCTCCCACCAATCACTAGAAAGAACTCTAATAGAAGTAGGTAACATTGGTGGTGAGTTCCCAAAATGGATTTTCCTTAAAAATAGAATCATAAAATCATAGAATTGTTTGAGTTGGAAAGGACTTCTAAAGACCATCTAGTTCAATTCCTCTGCAATGAACAGGGGCATTTACAACTAGATCAGATTGCTCAGAGCCTTGTCCAGCCTGACCTTGAATATCTCCAAGGCTGGGGTATCCACCATGTCTCTGTCCTCAAGCACAGCACGTGGCTTGGGGACTGGGTATAAGCTTAGAAGTTAATACACAGATTTAATGAAGCCATAACATGCTCTCATGCAAACAAACCACTCCATGGGGTTCCCCAGAAGTTGTGTTATGCTCACTGCAAGATGGACTGGTTCCCATCAAAAGCTTGTCTTCACATTTAATTAGAACTCACAGCCCAGGTCAATTCTGGGTCTATATAAATCCCTGCCTAGCACTCATGCTCATCTCCACTATTCCTGAATTCTGTGAGTGTGTGCATTGGGTCTGGACTCTCAGCTGCCTGATCTAACTGTAGATATCCCTGTTCATTTCAGGAGTGTTGGACTAGCTGATTTTTAATGGTCCTTTCCAACTCAAATGATTCCTTGATTCTGTGATTTAGAGCTATCTAGAATGAAAAAGTCAGAGCAGAAGAAACTTCTCAAGACAGTGGTGCCACCTAATGGGAAAATTCCCAGAGAATCAATTTCTCGGAAGTCAAATCCTTAATTGGAGCGTTGCTAGGTGACGTAGAGATGGAAATCAGTAGCTCTGATGCAAGTGTCTCTTTTTTGCTGCTTTACGACCATCCATCCGTCACTCTGTTCCTTTTTCCCCAGCATCTGAGCTACACACATGAGACCGCCCTGGGAAATTAATTCCGCTTCCTGCTCAGATCCATTCTCAGCAATCCCGGATGCTACTGAAGCATTTTTGACTTTCTTGATGCTTAGAGTCTGTCTGGTGAGGAAATTGTCGCAGATATTCATGTTACAAGAAGCCAAAAAAAAAAAAAAAAAAGAAAAAAGAAAAAAAAGAAAATACAACCAAAAAAACCCAACCCCCCCCCAAAAAAAAAAACCAAAGAAGAATGAAGTTCTGTTGGAGAGAGATCAGGACTCTGTCGGTTTCTGTAGGTTTTCTCCTTTGCCAACAAGAGGTGAGGGAGGTTCTCTGTGTTGCAAACTCCAGACGTTGTTGCAGCTCAGCAATACCTGGAGACAGACTTTGGCTCTGCAAAACGAGCGGGAATGTCTCAAAAGTATTTCCTGACAGAAGTTCCCACACCACAACCCCCTGCAGCCACCTTACCTCATCAATAATCATTAGAGCGGGAAGGAACAAGCTGCAAAGCCTATCCTGGCCTCAGGGGACTATTTTATTCCCTGATTGTGTTGTCTTCCCAACAGCTACACCTATTTCCTCATGGCAATCTTCCTTGCCACAGCACCCCTGCTGCCGTCATTTCACAGGAGCATGTTATAGCAGTTAGAGCCAAGTCTTGATCTTTCTCAGATCTCAGCTTTGCTTTGCCATCAGTGAATCATGTGTGTTAAGCTGTCTCAGTCAGCTGCTCCTTATTTCATATTTTCTGTCGTCAAAAAGTTATTTTCAAGAGTCTTCCTTTTTTTTTTTTTTTTTTCCACTGGTGCAAAGATGCTTACAATATTTATTTATTCATAAATGAATGAACGAATAAATAAATAAATGTTGTGATAGGTCAAAACAGTAATTCTGTTCTTGGGGAAAAGGGTGCAAGCTAAGTTATGGTGGGGATCTGGACCCACTTTCAGTGCCACACTGAACTCAAATACCATCCTGGCAGGTAATGTAGCAACTCAACAAAACTGCAGTTTTGTGGCTGAGTAAGGAATTAACATCTAGGGCAAAGGGGAGAAACAGGCAGTTAAGCAGGCTCGAGTCATTAATTCTAGCAGGGATCTGGGCTCTGCTGGTAATGATGACTCTGCAGCTGGTGCTGCTTGAAGCTTTGAGCACTGCCTGCAACAGCTGTATGGGCACCAGTAATTATCCTCAGAGCCTAGGTGATTTCCAATGTCTTTCCTTTTCATATTCCATGAGCTGAACCCAAGAAATCCAAGAAGGGGTTCATTTGTTGTAGAGCTGTAGTTGGAAAATCTATGGGTCTAAGGAATGATGTTTGGAGCACCCTATGAGCTGGGTAATAAAGGGCTAAGCCCCAGTGAGGAGTGGAGGAATGACCATGAGACATGCAAGAGTGATACAAGGGTAAGTTCAGCTACTAATTTAGCTTGCTAGACTAATATAGACTTGCTAGAGTAAAGGAAGAGGCTATGTCACAGATTCACAGAATCTCAGGGATTGGAAGAGACCTCTGGAGATATCTAGTCCAACCTCACAGCTAAAACGGGTTCCCTACTGTAGGTTGCAGTAGATCAAAGGAAGGAGTCCAGGCAGGTTTTGAATATCTCTGGGCAGCCTGTTCCAGGACTCTGTAATCTTCAGATCAAAGAAGTCTTTCCTTCTGTATGTACTGACTTTCCTAAGGTCCAGTTTGTGCCCATTGCCCTTGTCTGTCATAGGGCACTACTGAAAAGAACCTGACCCCATCAATTTCACTCCCAACTTTAAATACTTATAAGCACTGATAAGATCTCCCCCTCAGCCTTCTCTTCTCCAAGCTGAATAGCCACAAGTCTTTCAGCTTTTCTTCATAAGGGAAATGCTCCAGGGCCTTCATCGTGTTTGCAGTCCTCCACTGGACTTTCTCCATCAATTTCCTGTCTTTCTTGAACTGAGGAGCCCTGAACTGGACACAGTACTCCAGATGTGGCCTTACTAGGGCAGAGTAGAGGGGGAAGTTCACCTCCCTCCACCTGCTGGCCATGCTTTTCCTAATGTACTCCAGGATACTATTGGCCTTCTTGGCCACAGGGGCACACTGCCAGCTCATGGCCAAACTGTTCTCTACCAGAAGCCTGTAATACAGAATCATGTATTATCACAAGTTGGAAGGGAACCAGGAGTATGAAGTCCTACTTCTGTCCACTTTGCATTAAATGCCCAAACCCCATTGTCCTGCTCTCCAGCTACTATTTCAGGAAGGATGATACCAGCCAGTGTCACACTCTTTGGCTGCAATCACGACATTAGTCACTCACAGCGAGGTGATTGCAGTCTTATTTCTCCATCTCAGATAACCATCCTGGAGCTGCAATGCATAATCCCCCTTCTCTTCTTAAACTGAATCTGCATTCTGAGAATAGGGCACTTTTTAGCTTTTTCAAAGTCAGAGCTTCAGTGTATGAACCTCCTCACCTTTTCTGGATGCAGACTTCAGCTAGGGAACCTCCTATTGTAATGGAAATATGTAATGTTACACATTGTAACCACAAATGGTTGGACTAAGCCAATATGTTTTCAGCAGCTGGTTTGGTATTTGCTGCATTTTTCTTCCCCTACAGGTGCTGAACAGCAGTTCAGTAAAGAAAACATGAATTAAAAGATCATCCATTGCTTTTCTTGCACTTCAGTTTCCTGAACAATAAAGGAAGTTTCTCCCCATTCTAGTAGGCTATTGGCAGCTCTCAAGCACTCACAGCTGGGAAGTGCTCACATCTCAGAGCAGTGTTTTCATTCATTGCTTTCTAGTTTAAGCAATAAATGGATGGTATTTCCCATCCTTTAAAACACCTCAGATAGGCGATTCAGCAGCTGATAGGCATTGAAGTCCCTAAAAATCAGCGTCACTTCCTGAATATCCCTCCATTACATTTAACCTATTAAATGCAGTCTGGCCTGATTTTCTCTCCAAAGGAAAAACCTTGGACAATGAACAAATGAAAATCAAATTATTGCTGGCCAGATATTTCAAGCAGCTGAGCAGGGTTGGTCATTAAGGATTGGCACTTCTAATGACTGTGCAGAGTCCATTCATACCACTGGAGGACATGCCATGGGTTGAGTGACCAACCACAGTATGATGCGAAAAAAGTATGTTGGTCAGTAAGGATTGGCACTTCTAATGACTGTGCAGAGTCCATTCATACCACTGGAGGACATGCCATGGGTTGAGTGACCAACCACAGTATGATGCAAAAAAAGAAGAGACATTGAAATAATGCTTTGTAGGAGAAACTTCTCCCCAAGTGGCAGAGCCCCATAGACTTCTGTGGCAGAACACCAGCTGGGAAGCTGGCATAGAAAACAGAGTGGAAAACATTTCAATTCTCTTTGCCTATTATGTCATATATTGTACCGTGATGTGCAATTGTTTAACTAGACTTAAATCACTCCAAACTACATAAATTACCTCCAACAATCCCCCTTCGATCCAAATGCTGACACGTTTTTTGTTCCAAAACATGGTAATCTTGCTATCTTCCATATAATTGCATAGCGTATATGGCTCATTGCTCACTCTTAAATAAACAGAAGAGTTATATTCCATGGTACACACCTAGTCATACATAATCTTCTCTAATTGTTTTAAATAGAAAGACAGTTGAAGATGATTCGAGGGTATGTCTGTGCTTAAATGTAAAGGATTCAGAACAAAAATAAAAAGGAACTATTCGAGATTCTAAATGATATTGTTTAGCAACTTAACTTTTAATCATAGTTTCCAAAACTGAAAAGAACACGGTGTATGTTTTGTGATAATTCTACATCTCAGAAAATCAGCTCCAGCTTCATGAGCAGCCCTTGTGCAGGTGCTGTTTCAGTGGGCACGTGGATAGAACACTTCACTCAAAACACTGACAAAAAGTGTGCTGCATGTAAAGTGAAGATGGATTTACTAATGTAGGCAATGGACATAGCAAAGGTATGACATCTTCTGGATATGTTTGTCTGTCCTTAGCCAAGAAGAAAAGCAGAGGTGCCACAAAGGTTGCCTAAGTTTATAGCAGGGTCTTGCAAAACTCCAGAGCTAACATGTAGGGATCAGGGAAAAGTCTGGAGCCTCTTCTGCTCACTCCATTAGGTCCATCAGTTCACTTATCTACTTCACCCTTTGTGAAGTTCCATTTTCCTATTAGTGTCTGACTGTGTTTGGACAATGAAATCCAGAGTTTTAGTCAGTCCTAAGTTTGGACACGTGCTCCAGCTTCAATTCCATGTCCATGCAAAACAGGGCATCTCTATGATAAGACAAAAAAATAGAAATAAAATGTTAATGGACTTAGAAGATGGAAAGGGACTATGGCTTGCATCAATTAAATGTGTGATCTGGAGGATGGGAGAACCTGGATCCTTGTGGGTATCACAACTCTGACCCATCCCTGAAAGCTAAATGCGGGTGCAACCATTTCTCAGCTCTGGAGGATATTTTTCCAAACTTGGAGGACTTCTCCAGGTACCCACCCCTTTCACAAAGATAATGCTGCATATTTTAATTTAATTAATTTATTTTTTTTCCTCCAAAATTCTGCTGTCATATGTGGTTAAGCCCCTGTTGCTAGTTCAGCAGTAATTACACAGTGAGCTTGCTTGGACAGCCAGACATACCCTGCCAAGAAGTGAAACTCTACATGTCAGCTATCTAATTCCATAGGCTTTGCTTTTGTTTGCCTGAAAGCTGACAGCCACGTGGCTCTTTAAAGCTTTCAACTCAATTTCCTTCCCTGCCTCAAAGTTTTCAGATGCTACATATTCACGTTGCATCACGCAGCTTAGGGATCTTCTCATGGGTGCAATACTCAGTCCTTGGTGCCTTTCTCATACCCCCACTGAACTGCTTTGCAGGGAGATAGGCATTTGAGAGTAAGTCATGAAATCAAAGAATCATAGAATCATTAAGGTTGAAAAAGACCACTAAGGTCATCTAGTCCAACTAGCAACCAATCACCTCTGTGTCCAGAGTGATTGGACACATGTCACTCACAATTCCCAAGGTTACAGAGTGCTACAACAGGAGACATGCTGGAAGTATTTAATAAGATTTAATATATCATGTATATGGAGTAAATTGGCCATTGCACTTGACAGTAAGAGAGAGAGATAGGATGGATGTTGAAGCTTCCAGTCTGTCTGAGAATGGAACTTCCAGCATCAAGAGTCATGCTCTGTTCACCAGGCTGTGGGTATCCTGGATAACGTCAGCTTGTCCACTTGAAGATGGTTCACTGCTACTAAACACCCATTCTTTGAGTCAAGCTTTGAACACTGGCTATCTGTGCAGGGCTTTTTCGTGGTGCCTGAGATGGTGAAACCATTGGTTTAGGGACAAAACTACCTCATGAGCTTTCTAAGTTTAGCTGTCATGGTAGAACTCCTGTCTCTTGGACATCTGTTTTCATCCATAAAGGGAAGCCCCATAAGATATTCCTGGCAACTCATCAACATTTACTTCCAAGCTTCAACATCCTAGGAGGTATCTCAGACCAGTTTAGGATATCCTCCACCCTTGTCCAGGAGATTTCTTCAGCAGATTTCTAAAAAGTGAGCTTTTATTTTATTTTCTGGCAAAGAAGGCTTTGATCTTGGTGCTGGACTGTTGTGCATCGGAGACAGCCTCGTTCTTTCATAGTTATGTGTAATGAGTGACTCCGGCTGGAGAACATTCCTGAAGAATGAGGACAGGATCAAGCTCTGCAAGCAACATAAATCTGGAAAGAGAAGATCCTTAGCAAATCTATCTCTCAGTAGTCATTTTCCCATGTGAAACCTGGAGATAATTGACCTTCTCTTTTACTATGGTGTTAGAAGGGCATCACCGTAAAGTTAGGGAGATCCACAGGCAGTAAACAAGATAATGGTGCTAATAACCCAGCCCCAAGCCATGCAATTGATTTACCGTGGCTAATGTACCCAGCGTGAAATGGGCCAGAGTGGCAACAGAATTTGATGTGAAGATTGACAGGTTTGATGTATTTTAAATAGGCAGGAGGAGAAACTGGACTAAAGGGACTCACGTCTTATGTAGGTTTTGCATAGCAGTGACATTTTGACATTGACTGTGGTGTCTACTGAAGATCTAGAAGCAAAAGATCCTTGACTTTTCCTTCTCTCCAGATTCCTCCAGTCGATACGTTACTGTCCTTCAGTGCCAACAAGCACTGGACAAGGTGGATGCTAGGATGTAAGAAAAGAGCGTCCTGTACATAGCCCATCCCTGCCTGAAGTATTTTTTTTTTTCCTTCCTTCACTTCTGTATTTATCATTTTCCCCAGAAAACACCAATATTTCAATCTTCAGGTAAAAAAAAAAAAAAAACAACAAAAAAAACGAAAACCAAAAAACAAAAAACAGCTGTTCCAGCCACAAAATAATTGCACATTGTTTTGCAAAATTGCAGTCCCCCCAGGTGGGAAAAGACAGTGAGAAGAACCTGTAAACAGAAAATAGAAAGCGACTCCCACTCACAAAAAACTGCTGCCTCTCCCTCTGAAGGCAGCACACAGATGAGTCATGGCAGAAAGCATCTCTCTCCCTGCAGGGCTGGGGTTCTGTCTTGCCCACCCGCCATCCTCCGCTGAGGAGGTGGTAGTGAAAGCCCCCAAGGCAATTCCTGTGAGTCAGGAGACCCCATGGAGAAAGGCAAAGCCACCTGCCAGCTTCTGCTCCTCTGACATTCAGATGATATTTTATTCCAGTTCTACTCTTTTAGATACGTGAAACCGTGAGGAGAAAAGTCCCATTTGTCTCCCCATTGCTCTGGGAAGTCTGCAATCTTGGTTGAGGAAGCTGGGCTTGTTTATCTTGGAGAAGAGAATGCTCCAGGGAGACCTCATTGCAGCCTTCCAGCATTTGAAAGGCACTTGTAAGCTTATAAGCAGGAGGGGGACTGACTTTTTGAAGTCTGACAGTGATAGAACAAAGGGAAATGGTTTTAAAATGAAAGAGGGGAAACTGAAGTTAGACATTAGGAAGAAATTCATTACTCAGAGAGTGGTGAGGCAGAGGCACAGGCTGCCCAAAGTAGCTGTGCATGCTGGATATTTGGAGGTGTTCAAGGTCAGGATGGGTGGGATGGGACCCTGGGCAGACTGATCTGGAGGAAGCAACTCTGTCCACAGAAAAGAGTTTGGAACTAGATGGTCTTTAAGGTCCCCTTTCAACTCAAGACAGTCAATGATTCTGTGATTTAGTCTTTTAATCATTAACACAAGGTTTATTTACAAAGAAGCTGGATGGGCTTTAAGGTCCCTTCAAACCTAAGCTGTTCTATGATTCTATGATTCCATGATCTTCAGTCCTTTTGGGGATGTTCAAAGTCTCGGTCAGATTTACAGAGAATGGGTTAGCCCTCCTGACACCTCTATGGCTTTTCCCTGTGCCAAAAAAAAAAAAAAAAAAAAGAAAGAAAATTCAAGAGTAGGATTCAATGATTCTTGAGGATTCCTTTCAACTCAGGATATTCTATGATTCTAGTTCTGTGCTCCGCACAGGAACAGCATGAAGGGGAGTTTTCAGAGTTTCAGCGTTGTTGAAAATGATTGAGACAAATATGTATAACTGAATGTAGGAATAACCTCTACCCTGCAACACTGTTCCCTGGCTTATCCTATGCCTACTTTGATATTTATGGTTTGGAATGAGAGATGTCCCTGTTGATATGCCCTAGACCTGGTGGCAAAGGGCTTTGTATTTTTTGTATATCAAGAGGATTCAGATCTCTAATCCTTTCCTAAATAAAAATGAAGTAAAATAAATAGATAAATAAATGCTCAAGCTGAGGGTTACCACAAGCCAGAACCAATTTTCAGTTAGCAAAGTGTTTTGCCTTAAACAAAAGGGCAAGCCCAGTTAGAACCCCAATAAAGGTTATCCTGATGGCTAACAGGACAGGACAGAGAGAAGAATGGCCATTTCCCAAAATCGGAATGGCTGCAAACCTGTGTGTTTATTAGGCTTTGAACTTATTCTGGAGACATTACTATTTATCATCCAGCAACAACCAGAGGTAAGGAAGGGGAAGAGATATTGCTGTTGAAAAGTTTTGAAAGCAAGCAAACTGTCTACTTGCTGAGTCTTCCCCCATCTGCTCATCTCTATCACAGAAGCTTTGTGTGCTGCTGCATTTCACTCTGTTCTTGTAGACTTAAGTAACAAATCTTCCCTTTAACACAGAGTACTGCCTGTAAATAAGCAGAATAGTTGCTTTCAGCTAGCCTTTTTTACTTGTTCATTTTAACATCTCTCCAGGATTTAGAAAGCCTTTAATTTTCCCACCATCCTAATGCAAGTGAAAGTGAGCTGTAGGGGGTACCTGTAGCATCCATTAGGATGTTGAAAGCCAAAAGACTTGACAAGTCATGTGATCAGTAACTGCTCTTGTCTTCCCTGGATGGTGAAGCCTAAATATGAAACCCACAAACCCTGAACAACTTTGGCATTTCAGGCCACATACTCATCAAAAGCGTTATTCCCACAACTCTGGGTGTGATTTACCATATCTAGGGAGGATGCTTTGAAGAGGAGGTTTAGGTTGGATATTAGTAAAAAATTATCCTCTGAAAGAATGGTAATGCTTTGGAATAGGATGCTCAGAAGAAGTAGTGGAGTCACCGTTCCTGAAGATGTTCAAGGAGAGGGAAGATGTGGCACTGAGGAACGTGGTTTAATGGGCATGGTGGGGATGGGTCAGCAGTTGGACTTGATTTTACTGGTCTTTTCCAACCTTGATGATCCTATGTTTCTATGACTATGTATAGAATTAACCATTAGTCAGATATTTTTAAGACAGATGAGAACTAAGACAGGAAGCAGGGATTCTGTTTGCTTACTTGTGACAACTGGGGACAGCGTTTGTCTTCAGAGATTACCTGAACGTCCTGGGTGCAACCAAACCTCAGTTTGGGTAGCAGCAAGGTCTGTCACTACCAGCAGTGTCAGACGTGCTTTAGTTAATGGAGTTGCCCCAAGAGAGAAAATCATAAGGCAAAAACCCGATCTGCCTCAGAGTAGGTTTACACAATTACTTGCTTTGGGGGAGAGGGGAGGAAACAAAAGTAGCTTAGATATCCAGTTAACAGCTCTCTCAATGGTATTAGAAAAAGGCCTGCCTTGGCCCAGGACCTTACTGTGTCTGCGGTGCTCATGGACCTCAGTACAAGAGGGATATGCACATACTGGAGAGAAGCAAATGATGGGCACTGAAGTAGGACCGACCTGGAGCATCTTTCCCATGAAAAGAGATTCAACCTGGTCCTGGGCACCCTGCTGTAAGTGTCCCTGGCTGGGCCAGATCAACCCAGAGGTCCCTTCCAACCTCAACCATTCTGTGAGCCTGTGGTTGTGGTTCTGTGGCCTATTCCTCCTTAGTGGTGCGTGCAATGTGAGTCCTCTCTTTCCCTCCCCTTGCCTTCCAGCAAGATAAAAATAAGCATCTCCCGCTGACTCAGCCTGTGAGAAAGGGAATGGGATTTCAGCTGCGGGCTTTTTCCTCGCTGGGATAGAAGCATACAGGCTGTTAACTAATGACACATAGGGATTAAAAAAAACCCAGCTCTTCTGTTGCTTAAATTGCTGAGTTTGGAAAATGCCAGCCAAGTATTGTATGTAGAGAGGGATATAGATATACACGCTTGGAGGCAGATACATATTTCTTAAAATAAATAAATAAATAAAAATTAAAAAAGAAAAAGAAAGAAAGAAAGAAAGAAAGAAAGAAAGAAAGAAAGAAAGAGAGAGAGAGAAAGAAAGAAAGAAAAAGACTCTTTTCATAGAACAACACAAATATATGTAAGGCTTTGGACAGATTTGCAAATAAATGATATTTTCCCGGTAGCAGGAGCCTCGTTTGTTGGCAGAAGGCTGTCATGCAGGACATGCCAGCATGTCTCTGTATTACTCTCACACTGACGACGTGAAAACTAATTGGAATAATACCCACACACATCTGCTGGGTTTCCCCACAGGAGAAGACGCAGCCCACACACAGTGTAGGTGGGTGCGTATGATATAGGTCATGGTACATTGCTTCATTTAGCAAGGGCAGCCTTCCCGGTGGGTGACTGACAAGTGTTTCCCTCTGCGTCTTCAGCAAGTCTAGCAGACACTGTTAGCTCTGGGGTTGCCTAATTACACCCAGTGGGCTAGGACAAGAAACAAGAGATGAATCTATAAAATATATAGCTGGGCAAGAAACTGGAGGGAGGATTCCTTCTAGTCCCCACCTAGAGGATTTCTATAGCTTATTCTGGGCCAAGAGCATAGTGGGGTCAGGTTTTAAGGCGAGCATAAGATTTCTAGCATGCCAACAGCCTCAGTCATCATAGTGAAGAAATTATCTCTGTCCAGAGAGGTGATGGGTGCCCCATCCCTGGAGATGATGGAGGTCCAGGCTGAACCAGGCTCTGAGCGATCTAATCTAGCTGTAGATTTCAGTGCATCATGTAGATTCACTGCAGGGGGTTTAGACATTTCAGGCACTGGAATGGCCTGCCCAGGGAGGTGGTGGAGTCACCGACCCTGGGGGTGTTCAAGGAACGATTGGATGCTGTGTTGAGGGACATGGTTTAGTGGGAGCTATTGGTGATAGGTGAACAGTTGGACTGGATGATCTTGTAGGTCTTTTCCGACCTTGATGGTTCTATGATTCTATGATTCTATGACTAGATGACTGTTTAGGATCCCTTCCAACTCAAACAGTTCTACAGTTCTATGATTTTCCGTAGGTAAATGCTTTCACTGATGCAGTCAGAAAAGCATCGATGCAATAAGAAGGCTATAAGAGGATTTTGGTTACAGCTGCATGGTAAAATATTGCACCTGTAGAAAATGCTCAGATCTGCATACCTGTGCTTTTGAATGCATCTACAACTCAGTTCGGTAGAGTCAGGTCATGGGTGCATTAGCTGGCCTCTGGATCAGAGCTCTTGAGGAACTTTTAGATCTCCTAAGTCTTTGAAAAGTCATAGGATGAATGGCCTTTACCAAGCTAAATCAGGTGTGGTCCTCTTAACTGATTCTAGACCAGTTCCTGACACCTTCAGAATTCCAAGATAACTGTGTGAAATGAAATCTTGGCTCTACTCTTGCCTAGGGTGCGTTCAGTCACTCTCATCTCCCTGAACAGCAGAAGAGGAGAAATACCACAAAGCTGAGGCACAATTTCTCCCCTCCAGTAGCAGGTGGCTAAGTCAGAAGAATCACACCCTAAAAACTCATTTGCTATAATTATAAACGATACGACTAGTTCATATGAAGTTCTCCAAGGTGAAATCAGGTGAATCCTAACTCAAGCATCTCTCGTTAAGTTACTCTTCAGGGACACAGGCCATAGTTGTTCTCTCATTGCACTGAGGAAAGGAAATAGCACATCTGAGGAGGTGCCGGAAGCCTGCTGAGATGGCAGCAGTGAGTTTCACAGTTGTGGGATTTCCATAAATATGGGTGTTCCTGTCTTAGAGAATAACTGTCCAAATACAAAGAGTCCAGAAGGTAGAAAAGCAATAGTATGAAGATATAAACATGCATCTCCATTTCTTTCAGAGAGGGACAGACCATTTCACTATGTAAACCAAGGCAAGACCGAGGAAGGTAAAACTCTGCCTGAAATGAGAAGTTTCAACCGGATGTCATGAACCCTTGCCAAGACCAAAGCGATTAGAGCTCTTGACTAGAGGATAATGTCTGCAATTTCCTATTATTATTATCCATTTGATAGCTTGGTTATTAAACCAAGGATATGGAAATGTCTGATATGACCATCTGCACCTCTGCAGCTTTGTTTCTCTTATCTGTCACGGTTGGTTGAGCCCTGATACAGAACTGCTGCACACACAGCAATGAAGTCCTTGAAAACAAGAGTTCATTACTGAGTGAGAAGCTTTCATGATTTATGTCATAATACTCGTAATTAAAAAAAAAAAAAAAAAAAGGAAGGATAGCTTGACTGACTTCAGTTTAAGCCACTCTTATTGCCTTTGGTGCTAGATTTCCCCATCTGCCTCCTTCATTCATCTTCTGCCCTCTCCTAGGTTTTTTTGTTTTGCTTTGTTTTTATTTATTATTATTATTATTATTATTATTATTATTATTATTAATTTCCTTACTAGGGCTATTGTGTCTGTGCTGAGCTCCAAATCCCATCCCAAGGACTACTCAAGAATCTTATTGGTGGGAATTAAGCTCAGGGTGTTCCTTATCCCGTCATAGGTGGATGAGTTCTAGTAAGCAATTTGAGCATCCACGTGCAAGTTTTTGTCCAAGTAACTGAAAACTTAACAAATCTATTCCATGATTCTATGATTTTAAACCCTTCATTTTGGACAACAAAGGTTCCATGAGTTCTTTAATCAATGTACAAATTTTTGATGCAAAATGATTTGCTCCTAGAAAGTGAAAATGGCTTGTCAGCTTGGGCAGCTAGAACAGTGTTAGTCATCCTCTTGAGCCACTTCTCTCTGCTGATAGCAAAGGCTGCAGGTGATCAGCATAGGATGAACACAACATTGTTTAATGGCTTCATGTAGACAAAGAGTTCATCCTCACTGCAGAATGCTATTAATCTGTATTAACACCTCCACTTAGATCTGCTTGGTGTGCACAGCTCCTATCAGGCAGCTGGCAGGACTGCAGGCATGGCCCATGACTGCCTTCCCTGTCACAGGACAGGTGTCTAGTGTTATAAACTTTTCAGTAGAGGTCTATACGCATTTCAGGACACCAAAATAGAGTTACAGAATCACAGAATCCTTAGAATTGGAAGGGACATTTAAAGGTCATCTAGTCCAAATCCCCTGCAATGAACAGGGACACCTACAGCTAGATCAGATTGATCAGAGCCTGATCCAGCCTCTCCCTGAAAGCCTCCAGGGACAGGACATCCACCACATCTCCGGGCAACCTGTTCCAGTGCCACACCACCTTCTCTGTAAGACTTTTCCCTTAAATATAATATAAATCTACTCTCTTTAAGCTTAAAATCATTTCCCCTTGTCCCCTCACAATGGACCCTGCTAAAGAGCCTGTCCCCTTCCTTCTTTTAAACCCCCTTTAGATACTGAAAGGCTGCTCAAAGGTCTCCCAGGAGCCTTCTCTTCTCTAGGCTGAACAGCCCCAGGTCTCTCAGCCTGTTCTCATAGGAGAGGTGTTCCATCCCTTGAATCGTTTTTGTGGCCCTCCTCTAGACACTCTCCAACAGATCCATGTCTCTCCTGTACTAAGGACTCCACATCTGGATGCAATACTCTAGATGAGACCTCACTGCTGCAGAATAGAGGGGCAGGATCGCCCCCCCCCTTGACCTGCTGGACATACTTTTTTTGATGCAGCCCAGGGTCAGCCATACAGTTGGCTTTCTTGGTAGATGTAGATTAGAAAAATAAAAATATAGATGTTCATGCTCATTGCAAGGGATTTGGACTGAATGACCTTTAAACGTTCCTTCCAGCTTAAACATTTATATGATTCGATGAGGAACACTCCTGTTTCTGAACTACTCCTCTTTGTCTGGAGGAGGCACTACAAAACAAACTGGAAAAAACAATCATCTATTTTTCCTTGGTGGAAAGATTCCATCTGAGTTATAGAAAGAAAGAGCTTCCAGAGTTACAATAAGGCAATTCAAGGGCTTTTTTTTCCAACATGCTATGTCCTTTTCATTTATAGGCATGGTTCAGCTAAGGGGCAGTAGAATTAAGTCTGTCCTGTTTAATGCAATCAGCTGCTAATTCAGATGACAGGATATTTATTGAAGCTGGAATGGAAGATAATTTGCATTTATAAGAAATTCCAAATGACCCTTCTTTGGCATTAGCTCATTTGACACAGATAGAGCTAAGGACACTTTTAACTAGAAAGTCAATATATGACGAGCAAGTAACTGAAAAATCTAACTTTAAACTGCACATTTCAGCTGCAGTAAATTGATGTACAGATTATTTAATCATGGTCCTAATTCCAGTGTTCACAACAGTGTAGCCAACCTGCTACTATAAGCTCAGCCATGTGGCTTAAATCTGAATTGGAGATATCTTCTTGACTCATATCTGGACTATAGGATGAACATCTGTATGTGGCCCTTGGGACATCATGTATGTGCTAATTACGGTTCTGCCTATGTTTGTTCCTCACTTCTCTGCTTTACTGCCAGCAAAGCAGTAACTGTACGCCTATTTGCATATGTCCAGAGTCACTAATAGCATTAATACAGATAATACATAGAAAAAGAAAAGAAAAAAAAAAAAAGTCTAGATTTGAATTCTTGGACTAAGAATGGATGAAAAAATGTCCATGTGGAAAATTCAATATCTTTTCTGGATTTTCACCAGTTTCACCTATTTATTTGAATCACAGGATCATAGAATCATAGAATGGCTTGGGTTGGAAGGGACTCCAAGGATCATGAAGCTCCAACCCACTTGCTGCAGGCAGGACCAACAACCTCCACATTTAATGCTAGACCAGGCTGCCCAGTGCCCCATCCAACATGGCTTTGAACACCTCCAGGGACAGGGCATCCACAACCTCTCTGGGCAGCCTATTCTAGCACCTCACCACTCTTACAGTAAAGAACTTCCCCCTGACATCCAACCTAAATCTTCCCTCCTTCAAATTAAAACCATTTTCCCTTGTCCTGCTGTTATCCACCCTTTCAAAGAGTTGACTCCCCTCCTGTTTATAGGCTCCCATTACGTACTGAATTTGAGTCACAGATAGATAAACAGAAAACATAGCGGGGAGCACAAAATCTGTAGGATTTCAGTATTTTGAATTTCTAGTTGGAAATGACTTTTGTTCAATTTGAAGCTTTTTTTTTTTTGTTTTGTTTTTACACAATTAAAACAAACTGAGGGCTGAAGAGAAACATTCTCTTCGAATAAAAGCATTATCTTCAGTTTACCAGAGAAAAATAATGTTCGATCAAACTTAATGCAAAATTTGCTGTGGATCTCCTTTCCTGCGAATGCTGCAGACCTGAAGGAAAATAAAATAAATGAACCAGTTTTCCACACATTTTTTCTTATTAAAGGTGTTAATCGTAATCTTGGAAAATATGTTTATCCTAAAAGAAGAAGCAGGGTATGAATTTAGTTCCTGTGTCTTTCACAACACACTCTGATAAGGTTTGCCACTTCAAAAAAAAAAAGTTATTTGGAAGCTTGCTATTCCCTTGAACATCAATATTCAGGGTGGTTAGCTGTTCATTTCAGTATTCCCCACACAGTACTTAATAAATTGTCTGAGCATGATGTGAGAGCTGCAGAAAATACGATAGCATGTCAGTAAGGGACGGAACAGACATTTTAAAATAACACTGGGTTGCCCCACTTTTTCAGAGAGTTTCTCAACATGTGCATAATTTTTAAAGTTGTGCACTGTGGAGATAAAATTCCTAGCAGAGATTTATGGAGTGGACCTGGAGGTGCTTAGGGAACTGGGATTTCTGCCTTCTTAAAGTAGATTTACAGGCATGGGCGCATGCACACCTCTATTTCTGCTTCCCTTCTAAGTAGAGCACATACTATTCATGCATCACACAAGGGATAAAAACATACCCACATTTCAAAGGCAAACTAGGTAATGTCAGAATCTCATCTGAGGAGATGGGGAAGGTTTTTACGCATATCAATATGTATGTGAGTGTACCTAAGAATAGGTATGCACTTGTTAATGGAAAGGGCTGCCTGGATTGGGTTGTTGGCTCTGTGTAAGACTGGGAGCAGTTTCTGGGGACAGGAGCCTTGTTTCTTTCCCTTTCTTGAGTAGGAGCATTTTATAGTCTAAAGGGCGACTTCTATGCTGCAGATCAGAAAATCAAATTTGTTCCAATAATGCACAGAGAAATGATGGAAAAGTGAAACTAATTTTGTTCTCAGTGGTGACTGGCACTCTCAACTTAACCTTGAAGGTTCTATTAGATAGAGGTCTAGCCTCATTGTACAGCTTCAAGAAATAAGAAGTGAGATATAACTTTCCTTTGCAGTGAGGTTTTCGTAAGAAGATAGCCTAAAAGGGCCAAACTATATGAAAGTTCTTATCTTTTCTTACTTGTCAAAATGGCCTTCCTCAATGGAACTGTTCCCCAGGGAAGTGGTCATCATAGCACTGAGCTTTCCAGAAGTCAAGAAGCAGCTGGACAATGCTCTCAGACATATGCTGTGTTTTTTTGAATGTCCTGTGCAGAGCCAAGAGTTGAACTTGATAATTCTTATGGGTCCCTTCCATGATTGTATGATTCCATGATTTCTGGAAGATGTTGGAATAACTTGACCTCAAAGATATCTGGTGATGAAGACTACGATTCCTGGACATTCTGTTTCAGAGCTTCACCACTCTAAATATTAGAAAGCTTTTTCCCAAACATCTTTCTTGCTGAAGGATAAACCCATGGCTTCTTGTGATACCTACCGTGTTCAAAAATAATAATCTGTTCCTTTGCACTCACAAGTGTATAAGCTACTCTTTTTCCACATCAAACCATTTCTAATTAGCAAATATAACCAGTCTGGAGACATAGGTCAAACGTGCTGCCTGAGCTAAGGTATTATAATGTGGAACGAAGCTCTTCTTGCCATGCCAGAGTTCAGTAGTTCTACAGTCATCTCCAGATTTAAAAAGACCTTGAAGCAAGATAAGCTTGACAGGAAAGAGGGACAAAAGATTAAAAGAGGATTTGGATATAGGGAAAAAAAATTGATGCTAAGGGCAGTAAAGCACTGGAACTGGTTGTATAGAGTGGCAATGGATGAATCCTTGGAGACATTCAGTGTCAGGCTGGACTGGGCCCTGAGCACCTTGATCTAGCAGTAGGTGTCCCTGTTCATTGCAAGGGAGTTGAACTAGATGATCTTTAATGATTCCTTCCAACTCGAACAATTCTATGATTCTATAATACAAAAGCATAAGATATTGGATCATACCAAGCTCTCTGTTCTTGACCAAGAAAAGAAAACCAGATCTAGCTAAGCCCTTGGCCAAATATTGAAGGAGCTAAGGAAAGATTAAATTTAGAAGCTTGGGGTTAAATCTGATTTACATCTTCATCTGTGAGTGCACCTATACATAGGAGAACTTTTTGTTGAAGATTGGAAATTTATCATCAGAGAAAAAGTTGTGTCTCTGGAGCAGGATGTGTCATGACAGTATCCTGTAGAGGTCACACAGGGAAGAGTGTGAAATTAAGGTTCATATGGACTGACACATACCTACAACACTCCTACAAGTAGCAGTTCAACTCTATTATTTCAGAGCTTAAATTAAATACATATTTTCTTCTGAGCAAACAGTGTGGATGTCCCCAGAAGATGACAGGTGTTAACATGACCTTCTCAGATCACAAATCTGCAAGTAAAAGTATTCTGGAATCCCCTCCAAGGCTGTACACCCAGCATAGTCAAAATAAACAGTGCTAAAATCTAAAATAATGATTGAAATAGTAAATTAAAGAAAATATTAAATGTCTAGCAGCAAAATCACTGCCAAAGAACAGAGTCAAATCAATTTTCCAGGCTGCAAATGCAGTGAAGAACCAAAAGCTACTGTCTGGAAAATTGGTGGTGCTTTTGTTGTAACTTTATGTTTGTGTCAGTGTCTGGTAGCTCTTAAGATTGTGGCTTACTCTTAATTTATTTAATCTGATGCCCACAAAGAGAAGTGTTCCTAGGACACTTCTTTTCCCCCAAGTGTTTTTCTTTCCCATCTTTTAGTTCCTTCATACATTTCAACAGGCTCATAAAAACTTTTCTTTGCCTCACTACTTTCATTGCTCCTTTTCCCAGGCTATTTACCAAATGGAAAGGACAAGCAGCTTAAGGAATTCAGAGCTCCAACACTCCAATAAGAAAATTGCATCTCTGTGCATGTGCCAAAGCAGCAGGGGGTGAGCTGGGCATAGCAGTTAACCTTCACTCTGCATTCTGGATCACAGTTAGGTGGGAGCAGAAAATAACCACTCTTTTCTGATTTTGCAGAGTGCATTCAAGTATTCTGGTTGCAGTATTCCCTCAGCCACTCATCTCTAGAGATATACCATAGAAATAGCAAAATGTTTTTATCTTTTACATTTTATGAGGCATGATGTGTGGGCCACAGTTTGAGACAGAATAATGCTCCAATGTACATACGGCCTGACAAGATGTAGACCTGAATGCTTCTGTGTTAAGAAGGGTTATAGCACCTGGATATAGCAAAATTCTCCCACTGTTAGCATTCCCTGGGCACACAGCCAAAATACATCAGCCGTGTGCTGAGTGACTATTGAAACATTCCCAGTACATCCCACAGCATCACCAGTAATCTCATATCTGTGCTGTGTCGTGACAGTAAGTTTTTCAGTGTAGCTAACCTGACCTATAAACATTTATACCACCTGAGAACACACGTGTTGCAACGAAATATTTGACAACATCTGCAGCACATAAGTTGGTACTCTAATTTCTTATAAAAATCTATGGAATGTCAGAAGAGGTTTTGGGTTCACTTTAATTTTAATGTGTTTTGAAAAAAAAATGGAATCATTTCAAGGGACTAGAGGGCTTTCAGGCTTATTACATTAGACTGCAAAGACTGATCATCAGCACATAAAACTATTGTTAATTCAGAAGTTCATAAAACAAAAGAAGAAAATTTAAAGTTAAGAATATCAGTACTGCACTAGATGACATTGTTCCAATGAAAGTAGGTCTTGTTAAAAAAACCTGTTTTGTTTTTGATGGGATTTCAAGTCTCGTTGATAAAGAAATTCACAGCGGTATAACCTACTTTGATTTCACTAGATCTAAACCACATGCCTCTCAGATTGGAGCTGCTGCCATTGAAAGAAACAGAAAGACTCATCCTACATCAATTAAAAACTGTCTCGGTACATCAAAAAGGTATTTTTGATGGAGAAAGAAGGATTTCTAGTGAATTGTAACTTTTTAACAGTAGTGTCCCTCAAAATAGGCATCGAGCCACTATTATTAAGTACTTTTTCACTGAAATGTAAATGCTTGTTGTTATTTTTTTGTTTGTTTAGTGAAAACTAGCATGCAGCTCATGAATAAGTAATAAAACTGGAAAATCATTATTACATGTATAATCAAAGACCACACTCAGTGGTCAAAGTGCACTAAAAACAGCCAAGTGAAAGGCTTTTGCCTCTGGAAGCAAAAGAAATTGAAGTGGTTAGGAAGGTGAGTCAGTCTTAAAAATCATGAAGATTGAGGAGCATGGTATGGGCATGGTAGTGATGGATTGACAGCTGGACTAGACAATCTTAGTGGTCTCTTCCAACCATAATGATTCTATGATTCTATTTACTATGATTTCCTGGAGAAATCTTCCAATTAAAGCACTAAGACGATCTTTAAAATGTATTTAGTTGATTTAGTGTTTATTAAAGTCATGTCTCTGGTTCTAAAAGAGAATATCACACTCTTACTTGTTGAGAAGCACTGAAATAATAATAAAAAAAAAATGTAAAAAAAAAAAAAAATGAAAGGGCTAATGATATGAGCTTTAGGAATCAAAATCACATCAGTCAATTAAAGTTGGTAAGAAGAGCATTTCTTGTACAGAAATTTTTGCAGGTAGACAAAGCATCTGAGATATTGAGGGGAAAGTTGGGAAAGCTTTGAGTGTTGCAAGATTCCCAAGTCAAAGAACTGGAAGTTCAAGTTAGTTAAAATTATACTTGACATAAGATCATGTTTCCAAAAAGTGGCAGTAATTATGTTTCAGGGCAATTTAACAGTGGAGATGGTGGACTCAACATTCACTGCAGTGACTAAACCAGAAATAAACGGGAGAGTTTGTTGGAAATTAGGATTTATGATTTATTGGCCTTTTTGATAAAGACATTTTTTTGTTGAAATAAGTAAAACTTCACACATTCCCATGGAACAAGAAGTTCCCAGATCCCTGAAGTTGCTCAGCAAATCTGACACTCTTGTGCACTTCATTAGTAGCTGGCAATTAGTAAGTCCATTAAATGCTAGTTAATGAGAATGCTAATTTCACTGAACAGCTGCAGGTTGTCTCCCAGCACATCCATCTCTGGGGCAGATCCTCCAGCTGACTGCCCCAGGCTGGGAAATATCCATCTTCCCAAATCTCCAACTCCAGGGCAGCCCTATCAGGGCCATCTGCTCTTGAGCCAGAGAGGGTGCAATGGCCAAGATGCTTGGCTCTGGATAAATCCTGCAGAATGTCAGTGTGCTGCCAGAAAAACAGCATTAATGGCTCTGAGAATTGATTGCTGACCAGTCCACCACAACCCAGCTACGGGTTTGGTATAAGCTCATGGGAGTATTTCCAACAAAATCTTCTCCAACACAATGGGCTGGCATATCCAGGTGCTTCTGCAGCAAAAGAGGCACAAGAGGAACAGCAAGGTTAAACTGGCAGTCCTGACAAGGGAAATAGTAAATTCCTCTGGTGCCTTTTGCACAGCGTGACCTGGTGTGCATGAGCTTTTGAGAGGAGAATTCAGCCATCTAGCGTCTGGTTTGCAAAAGCAATCAGGGCTTTAGCAATTGATAGTTTTCTTCCCAAAGCTTTCACACTCACAGATTGTAGATTTATTGAAGAAAGATTTGGGCTCAACCCAGCTCTCTCTGTGTGAAAGATTTATATAGCACTGGCAGCATATGGAACTGAAAGTACAGATAAACCTCTGCACCTTTTGATGCTAATTCAAGCAGAACCTTCAAGTGTGGAAAGTTCAGCATCATTATTAATATAAAAACCTTTGAACGCAACAATACACCCCCAGCCCTGCACACCACACACCATTGTACTTACTTTACTTTTATTTCTTCTAATTACAAAGCATTACTCACAAGAATGACAGATTTTATTACTCACTATTATACAATTTCTTTATTCTCCAGTCCTAACAAAAAAGAAAGTACAGAAAAAGAAGTTATTTGAAAAAAAGAAAAGAATACCCCTCATAACAAATGACTTAATCATAAAAAAGAATTTCGATGCCAAAGCATTACTTTTTCTGAATTTGCCAGTTTGGTTAAAATTCCTGCCATGTTTGACTTGAGGCAATTCTGTAGTTAGCTTTAAATTTGTCACTCTCGTGACTAATTCCTTTTAATTAGACTTAACAACATACAAAAAAAAAAAATGGCATCATTTAAAATTAAGTCAAGTAATGTATTGATTGAATGAGGGCTTAACAACATAAGTAGTCTTATAGAAAATGATTCAAGCAAGAACATTTTTAACTTCAGGCATTTTTCTCTCCCTATCCTGAATCCTACTCTATATTACATTTCATGTTATGGCCCTTCCAAATTTCTTATATATGCATGCACACAGGTGCACATGTACATTAAGCAATTGTTTCATATAGACAGTCAAGACAAGTATGTGAATTGAAGTGTTTAACCATTCAGTAACAAAATGAGGCATTTTGAGGACATTCAGAAGAGAAATGACTTCTTTATCCTAATGATTTTTGTCCATGTTTAAGTGTGCCTACACCAGCAAGGCAAGAGTTGGGTATGTCTTGGTAACAATGGAGCTTCACCTCCAGACTGCCTGGAGGAGCAGCTGATGGAACTGGGATTGTTTATTCTGGAGAAGAGGAGGCTCGTGAGAGTCCTTCTTGCTCTCTACAGATACCTGAAGGGAGGTTGTGGTGAGATGTGGGTCAGCCTCTTCTCCTGGGTAACAGGGATAGGCCCAGAGGGACTGACCTCGAGTTGAACCAGGGGAGATGCAGGTTGGATGTTAGTAAAAATTTCTTCTCCAAAAGAGTGTTCAGGCACTGGAACAGGCTGTCCAGGGAGGTGGTTGAGTCATCCCTGGAGCTGTTCAAGAAACATTTAGATGTTGTACTAAGGGACAGGGTTCAGTGGGGAAATATTAGTGGGGTCAGACAGTTGGACTAGATGTTCTTGGAGGTCTTTTTCAACCTTGGTAATTCCATGATTTTGTGATTTTTAAATGCCTGACAGATTTGTGTTGAATAGAATTGTCTGAAGAACACCTCTTTGGATGTGTTAAGATCAGAGCTCAATCTTTGGGCAGGTCTGTCTAGTCTACATTTAAAATTTCTCTCTTATAAACAGTAATTGTCTTCAGAATAAATGAATTTCCTGAAATAGTAATTTTGACCCAGATCTTTTCAATGCATCATTGCACTTTGTTGATGCATGATTGCATGATGGACATGCAGTGAGCTACAGGAATGTGTCACCATTATAGAGTTACCCACGTTTACTTGAAAAGACTTCTTCTGGAATCTCTTTCTCTTGTTCTACTAGTTATATATAAGTCTAGGAGTACTAAATCTTACTCCATTGTCACTTAAGATAGTCTGAGGAAAACACATAGATCCTGTAAAGATTTTGTAGATTAAAGCTATCCTTCAATATCTATGGTGCATAGGTCCTTCCCAGGCAAACTAGCCTTGAGGGAAGACTGCTGAGCCTCCAACAATCTTTTACAAGCAATTGATCCACTCTAATAAGATTAGTTCTTCAGATAACGCATGACTCCGTGAAAATGACTCTATGAGTGTTTTTCTCCAAAGTTCCATACACAGGCAGTATCAAGCATGTTTTCAGTGTCTGCTAGAATGGTGTTTTTCTAGAGTGATGGTGAGAGAGTATTAATGAAGATATTTTGAAGCTGGAATGCTCTAGTGAAGTACATAATCATATGAAAGTGAATTCAAACAGCTAAGAAGTCGTCTTCTACACAGTGATTAATTCCCTCTGGTGCAGAACAATATCCAGAGATTATCTTCCACTCAACCTCTGCATCTCCAGGCAAAGCATGGAGAGTAGATGGAGATATAGTTGGGCTAGATGTTCTTATTATTCTTTTCCAACATTAAAGATGCTGTGATTCTGCAAAAAAGTGTCACACTACTCAAAGAAGTTGGGGCTACAGTGACAGTCATTGATCTCTCCTTTCATAAAAGCACATTTTTCTTAATCAGTCCACATTTGGGAACAGCCAAATGAGAACAGGATCACCATAGGGAGGGTGTTGAGAAGTGGCTCCTTCTCTCAAATGTCATAATAATCATAGAATCATAGAATCATTACTTTTGGAATGACCTCTAAGATCATCTAGTCCAACTGTCAACCCATCACCACCATGTCCGCTTAAAGAATCGTTGCAGATTGTCTGCAAGTTACTTCCCTGGGATAATCCACAGCCCAGAAAGAAAAAAAAAAAAAAAAAATCATCTTCTTGTGCAGCAGGCATTCATGGAAGCAGTAGCAATTCACCACCAGCAAGCAGACTGTTAGTTCCCACAGAACTCTGTGCCATGTAAGGATGTATAGAGACTCGGGGGTAAAATCTGTGATGAGTGTCAATCTGTTCTTCTTCCTTGGAAGAAGATAGCTAACAGGTATTCAGCACCATCTGCCGATGGTCCTCATTATCAGCAAGCCTGTATTAGTTTCATGTAACAGTAAACAGAAACAGTCACCTTTAGCATCTATTTGCATCCCACCTGCTCTGTCAGTAAGACAAAATAATGGTACAAAATGGGAGCCTAAGAATTAGTTGATTTATTCCGCCCAGTTATTTGCATCCTCTTTCTTCCTTTGGTGACTGGGTCCAGATTTCGGAGCTAAAGGTGAAAGGACTGCTCAGGAAATAGTTCCATAATAATGGAACCCCTCCCAGGGAAACTGCTTTTGTGAAAGACAACAGTTATGTCACAGCATGAAGATTCATGTTCCTTCAAATACTTTCCTTTCTTCCTCTTTAGTCTGTTTTCCTGATATACCATCTTGTTGTAAATCTGTCTGCATCATTGCCCCCATTCCCTTCCCACAACCCAAAAAGCTGTACATCCTCTAGCCAAGTCTAACTACATTTGATGGAATAGTAGAAGTCCACTTCCACGGGCTGTGTGCACATTCCTTTTTTTCACACTTGTAGTATTTCTTTCTTGATCTTATATCTATCATAGAAAAACAGCACGGTAAGTCTTGCATTCCTATCATCCTTTCAGTAGTAGGATCAAAAAATGATCCTTAAAAGTTGCATGTGAGTTACTCATGAACATTGGCTTGGTAGACCTGAGATGTTCAAAGAGAGTTTCAATACTGGCAAAGAACAAATGCTGACTCATGAGGTTTGCCCATACCTCTGGAGAGAGAAACAATCACAGGGTAACCAAGCATTCAAGCCATCAGTTGTTACAAAATAAGACTTGCACCATAGTGTTTACTCCACTTAAGCATAGCACTTTGCAGCTCATTAAATCTGAACCACCACATCTTTTGAAGTCTGATTGAGTCAGATTAAGTGCTCATGAATTTCTGTCAAAGATCAGGGTCCAATAAATCAGTGCATGTGGAAGAAGAACAAAGAAGACAACCTCATCCTTAGCTTTTTATCTCTGCAATGGTAGATCAGGAGTATCAGTGTGGTATCAGTAACAGTGACAGCTTGTACATATTTCCTGAGCATCCAGGGGTTACCTTGGACTCGAGATCAGGTTATTGTGATTTTTCTTTCTCCTCTTTCCTTGCTTAGCTCACCTGGTTGTTGGGGCAAATTCAGAGGACATAGTACAAGAGAGAAGTCTAGTGACTGCTAAGAGAATGGTAGAGGTATCAGTCCCTCAATCCTTCCTTGTCTCAAATGGTTTTTTTGGGTGGTTTTGTTGTTGTTGTTGTTTTAATCCACTATTAAAAATAATCAATAAAATAATAATAATAATCTACAGTCCTTCCAAGACAGGCATAACTGCTCGGCAGGGAAATGACTTCCCATCCTTGGCCAGATGATCAGCACTTTTGCGCTGACAGCGTGTTTCTGTCAGTGGTAGGGTTGGCGGCCTCCAAACCATGAGTAAAATCAACCCCAATGCAAAATTTGTGGGTTTCCTTAGCCACAGTGTGACATTTCTTCTGCATACCAATTGAGGTAGCAGGCATAGTGGTAGTTTCTTTCTCTTGACTAGTATAGGTGCTGAGTTATGTTTATTCATACACATAGAATCATAGAATCATAGAATTGTAGAATCTTTTGAATTAACAGAAGCATGGAATCATTTGAGTTGAAAGGGACCCTCAAAGGCCATCTAACCCAATGCCCCTGGAATGAACAGGGACACCTCCAGCTTGATCAGGTTGCTCAGAGCCCCTTTTAACCTGGCATTGAGTGTCTCCAAAGACAGGACATCCATCACCAGACTGGACAACCTGTCCCAGTGCTGCACTATCCTTACTGTAAAAAAACTCTTTCCTTATATTCAAATCTCTAAATCTCCCCTCTTTTAGTTTGAAACCATTTCCTTTTGCCCCACAACAACAGGCCCTGATAAAGAATGTATCCCCTTCCTTCTTATAGCCCCCCTTTAGATATTGAAAGGCTGCTACCAGCTCTTCAAAGATCCTTCTCTTCTCCAGGCTCAAAAGCCACATCTCTCTAATCCTGTCCTTATAGGAGAGGCGTTCAATCCCTTGGATCATTTTTGTGGCCCCCTTCTGATGCATTCTAACAGATCTATGTCTCTTCTGTGCTGAGGACTTCACATCCAGGTGCAG
This sequence comes from Alectoris magna, assembly GCA_030625065.1. Lineage (NCBI taxonomy): Eukaryota > Metazoa > Chordata > Aves > Galliformes > Phasianidae > Alectoris > Alectoris magna. The sequence continues at coordinate 2,118,015 of CM060561.1, read as the reverse complement.
TAGTCCAGGTGAGATCTCATCAGTGCAGAGTAGAGGGGCAGGATTACCTCCCTTGCCCTGCTGGCCTCACTTCTTTTGATGCAGCCTTGGATACGGCTGGCTTTCCCCCATTTCCCACTTCTAAACCATCCTCTCAAGGGCAGTGTGAAGAGCAGTTGCAGGTGAAGACTGAGGCAAAAAAGTTTTTGAGTACCTTAGTCTTCTCCTTGTCTGTTGTTATCAGCCTGCCTGTATTGTTCACTAGGGGAGATATGATCTCTCAGACTCCTTTTAGTTTACATACCTGTATCTTACTCTTCTCTGCACCCCTTCCAAGTCCAACTCCAAGTGGACCTTGGCCTTCCTGACTCTATCTCTACACAACCTAGCAGCAAGTCAAGCTCTTTTTTTTTTTTTTCCATCTTTTTTTCATTTTTCCCCACTTTCCCATCTCCTAATCCTAACCTTCAAAAGCATTTTGTCTCAAAAACATCTCATGAGTAAGTTAGTCTACTGCAGACAGAAAATAATGCCATGTGAGAAGAAAACACAGTATCACAGAATCACAGAATTATCGAGGTTGGAAAAGACCTAGAAGATCATCCAGTCCAACCATTACCAATACTTCCCAGCTAAATCATACCCCTCAACGCAACATCCAAACGTTTCTTGAACACTCCCATGGTCGGTGACTCCACCACCTCCCTGGGCAGTGCATTCCAATGCCTGACTACCCTTTCCGAGTAGTAATACTTCCTAATGTCCAGCCTGAACCTCCCCTGGCGCAGCTTGAAACCATTCCCTCTAGTTCTATCGCTGATTACACGAGAGAAGAGGCCAACACCCAGCTCACCACAACCTCCCTTCAGGAAGTTATAGAGAGCTATAAGGTCTCCCCTGAGCCTCCTCTTCTCCAGGCTGAACAATCCCAGCTCCTTCAACCACTCCTCATAAGGCCTGTGCTCCAGACCCCTCACCAGCTTTGTAGCCCTCCTCTGAACACGTTCCAGGGCCTCAATGTCTTTCTTGCAGTGAGGGGCCCAAAACTGAACACAGTACTCGAGGTGCGGCCGCACCAATGCCGAGTACAGGGGGACAATTACCTCCCTGTTACTGCTAGTAACACTGTTTTTGATGCAAGCCATGATGCCGTTGGCCTTCTTGGCCACCCGGGCACACTGTCGGCTCATGTTCAGCCGAGCATCAATCAGTACCCCCAGGTCTGTTTCCTCAACGCAGTCCTCCAGCCACTCCGCCCCAAGCCTATAGTGCTGCCTGGGGTTGTTGTGGCCAAAGTGCAGGACCCGGCATTTGGTCCTGTTGAACCTCATCCCATTGGCTTCAACCCAGCTCACCAGTCTATCCAGATCCCTCTGCAGGGCCTCGCTACCCTCAGGCAGATCGACACTCCCTGCCAATTTGGTGTCATCCGCGAACTTACTGAGGGTGCACTCAATGCCCTCATCCAAGTCATCAATAAAGATGTTGAAGAGGAAAGGCCCCAGCACCGACCCCTGGGGAACACCACTCATGACTGGTCTCCAACTGGATTTGACTCCATTTACCACCACTCTCTGGGCCCGGCCTTCCAGCCAGCTCCTTACCCAGCCGAGAGTGTACCCATCCAAGCCACGGGCTGCCAGCTTTTGCAGGAGAATAGCATGGGAGACAGTGTCAAAGGCTTTGCTGAAGTCTAAGTAGCCCACATCAACCGCCTTTCCTTCATCCATCAGACGGGTCACAGGATCATAGAAGGAGATCAGATTGGTCAAGCAGGACCTGCCCTTCACGAACCCATGCTGGCTAGGTCCGATCTCCTGGTCATCCCACACCTGCCGCGTGATCTCCCTCAAGACAATGTATCCTGAAAAACAAAACACAAATCCACTAAAGAACAATTCCTTCCAAAAGCAAATGATTATTAAAAAGGACATACATGTCCAACAAACCCTTACAAAAACCATCCTACTACTCAGAGAACAAGAGCAATTAGTAAAACTGCAATATATTTATCAGAGAGAAAGGAAAACGCTGTAAGGTTTCATTTGCTGATCTTCAAGCATAGGGATGCTGGGCATGATGCAAGACTAGCCAAAAGAAATATGAGCATTTATGTGCAAAAAGACAGCAGGAGATGAGAAAGTAGCTCCTCTGATGGATTTTCTGATTGCACTGAGCCACCCAAAATGTGAAGATTACTATTTTTATTATTTTGCCCACTATCTTGGCCAGAGATTTAGTGGATAGCATTTACAGAGATGATAAGATATTTAATTTCCAGAACAGGTTTCTTTTGACTGACTCTTTTCTTCTTTTAACTTTAGCTTATATCTAATCTTGACCATCAATAGCAGTGTATAGCAGAGCTCTTTCTATAATCTGCTCAATGAAAAGTCCCCAATAACGAGCCCTAGAAAGTATTAAAGAATTTCAGTTATTCTCCTGTGAAATTCATGCCTCTTGAAGTCTTAAGATGATGGCTGAAGGCTATATGACACCTCAATGAGTGTTCTTCTAACCCCTTTTCCTCACAGAATAATCTTATGCAACTCCTGTGCACATATATTCTACAAGAACAATAACCATGCGCCCAGTTATCTGACGAGGAGGCACAATTTGCTAGTTTAGTAATTTCTTTCCCTGTAAAAACTATTTTTGAGTGAGTACAACCTTCTGTAGATATCAGAGGGGCCATGAAATTCTTTTGTGTTGAGTCAGAACTGCACTGGAAATCAGTGTGCTGCTGTTCACTGAATATCAGAACTTCAAATAGTGTGTAGAAAACATCAAGGAAAATTAAGAGAAGACTGATGTTAAAAAATGTTTATATGCATTAATGAAGAACATCTGTTTGTCCAAGCGTTTGCAAATAAGGAAGAAAAGGCAGTTAAATAGTACGGAAAAAAGGGAAGGGGAGGGGGAGGTGTAAGGGAAGAGAGGGGGAAGGGAAAGGAAAGGGAGAGGAGAGGAAAGTAAAAAGAAAAGAAGGGAAGGAAATTATTTTTATATTTATTTTAATGGCGATAGACAGGAAAAACACATGAATATGGCATGATTTTTTCCATGGTTATATACTGATGGTCAGTGGGCAAACTGGCAATCGTCCTAAAATTTTCTAAGAACCAGTATAAAGTTGGAGCCTTCTTCTTCACTTGTCTCTAGTTCTCCATTCCAAGATGTATTTGTCTGAATGAATTACAGATCTAGCTAACACATTACCACATGGCTCCCTAATCTGCTTCTATATTTTGAAGAAATAGATTCTTCTAGCAGTTTGCATGCATCTAAGAGCTGAGAAAAAAAAAAAAAAAATCTTCCTTTTCCCCTCATTTCCAATTCAGTGGGGATCTGACATGAAATCTCCAGAAGCTTAATGTCTATGTCTGCCAAGAGGAAAAGCAGAACATGGTTAGCAACAGAATTCTATGATGTGCTCAGCTAACAACAACTTAAACTGAGCATTTCCTATGCTTAATTTTTGTAGGGGAAGGATGTCTCAGCCAGCCCTGGCTTCCAGTGATAACAATTCAAGTCTCAGGATTGTTAATAACACAGTGGCTTGGGTAGATCAGGCATAGGAGAGTCTGAGGACAAAATCTAGTTCCAGTATCCCAGCAAACATACTGAACTCATCTGTATTCCTTACCCCTAAGCTACAAACAGGTGATATCCTCCAGCAAGGACATGAGGTATGCAATAGTGTAGGCTTACCTCTCCAAACAGAGACATATTAATGTCTCTAAATCCCAATGCCTAGTAACTATAGGGCAGGTCTCTTCTCCCAGGTGATAGGGTGAAAAGTAATGGCCTTAAGTTGCATCAGGGGAGGGTCAGGGTGGATATTAGGAAAATTTCTTCTCAGAAGGAGTGGTAATGCACTGGAACAGCCTGCCCTGCACGGTGGTGGAATCAGGGACCCTGGAGGTTCAAGTAATGTGGAGATGTGGCACTTGGGGAAGTAGTTTAGCGGGCATGGTGGGGATCAGTTGATGGTTGGGCTTGATGATCTTAGTGATCTTTAATGATGCTGTGATTGAAAGGGACAGTAGTATGTTTTTCCTTACCGGAGGTGAAGGTGAATGCAGATAAACTATAATGTCATCAATAGCCAAGGTGAAGGGATGGGAGGATGAGGCAGTCATGACAGTCATAATACTGCTTCACGCTGATTGCTAGACTGATGCCTCTCATAATTATTCTACCCTAAAGTCTCTGACGTTTGAGCTGCCACCAATTGCAAATGCCACATGTGTTTTTTATTCTTTTCAGTTTTAGCATTGGAATAGCTATGTTAGAGCAGAACAGAGCAAGACAGAGATTTCCTGGGATGGGAAAAAAAGAAAAAGAAACATCAAACCTGTTCTTCTCTTGTCAATCCTTTCAGCTGATGTAGATAACTGGAGATGGAGATCCTGAGGGCTGCTTTCATTAGGAGGGGAAATACAGCATCTTAGATCCCACACTTCTCAGTGAGGAATGCCTTATTTTGTGGTGGCTTAAACCAACTCTATCACTATGGAGATTTAATAGTCTTGTTTCTCAGATGTCCTATAGATTTGCAGCAATTTGATGTGTTACAAAAAAAAGATGTAGATCTTCCAAACATGTTATTAATGATATCAGTATTCAATGACAAACTACCTGCTTATGCTGAATGAACCTCTCTACTGCCTCTCTGATTGCGTAATTTAGGTTTATTTCTGAATTACTGTAAAATGACGTGTACTTATGTAACTTGAATGCTATTACTCTCTTCAGTCCATCTTTTTTGGTGTCACATGAATAAAAACAAAACGAAAAAGTTGAAAAGCATATTTCTTGAGACTATCCCCAGCCAAAATGTTCTCTGGGAAAATGTTTTTGCTTAAGCCTGGGTTCAGGAACTTGGTATCATGGGATACTGAAGTGAGAAAACCATCCTGGTTTGCTCCTTTTCCCTCAAGATACTTCAATTTAAATTTCTGTTATATGTTTAACAAAACACACTGCTGTTTTTGGCTGCATCCCTTGATTCCATTTTCCAGCAGGAAAGAAACAAAAAAAAAAAAAAAAAGGAGCAATTTTTTAATATCATTTTATCTTCTGGATTCATAACGAGTCTTATTTTGTCAGCAAAGTAGAAGGAGCAAGCACAGTTTGCAGATGGCATAATTTGAGGAATGCCTCTCAGTTCCTCCTCCAGCATGTAAAATCTTCTCAGCAGCAGACTGTCCCACTCCTACTCCTGGATTTCAAGAAGGTTTAGTCTTATTCTTACTCTTGATAACAGAAAACACTGGAATAGATTTTTTCTTATATCGCTGAAAAGAGTGAATTGCATCCAAATGTAAACATTTAGATAGTTCACACTCATTTCAGTGACATTTTCCATTTTGTTATGAAAAACATTTCCACTAGCAGAATAATGAAGAATTTTTGCAGCTTATTTTACTTTTAAAAAGCTGTACCTTTTCTCTTCTTTTGGAGAGCCTTGTTTTCTCACTTTTAACTTCATGCAACCTGTCTTTTTGCAATGGAAATTTAAGAAAAAGGTAGTGAAATGAAAATAGATTTGATTACATTTTGCCAATGCTGCTTCCTTCACTTTTATTCTTGTTCTTTTTTTCAAGTGGAAGGACAAGGTGTAATTAAAAATTTAAGGCAATGTTAATATAAATGTGAATGAAACATTTCTCTTATTTCCCCCCCTTAAAAAGCTAAACTATTTCAAGTAGCTGCTCCAGAAACAGTGTTTTTCTGTTTGCTTATCCATTTCTGATGTCTAAAGGCAACCAAACTTACATTATTCATCATAACCTGGAATGTGTGTTTTCTTTCTTGTATTCCATTTTGTCTTTCCCTGTTCATGTGTTTTTCCTTAAGAACTTACACAGTCAGCAGATAATTTCAACATCATTTGTTAAGGTAAAAAATTTCTTAAAATTATGCTAACTTCCAATAAAATATGTGATTCAGAGAAATGATAAAAGAGAGAGAAGGAGAATGGATTGGATGTTAGGAAAAATTTCCTCTCAGAAAGAGTGGTAATGCACTGGAACAGGATGCCAGGGAGATGGTAGAGTCACTGCCTCCAGAGGTGTTCAAGAAAAGAGTAAATGTGTCACTGAGGGACAAGGTTTAGTGGGCATGGTGGGGATGGGTTGATGGCTGAACTAGATGACCTTAGTCATAGTGACCAGTGGCATCTGGGGCATAATCACTGCTCCATATCTGCACTGGGAGAGAAAAATTGATGTCCTGTGATCTGCTGGCTTACACTTCAGAGGTTATCAGTACAAGGACGAGCGGAAATGGTTTAAAATTAATATGAGGGATATTTAGACTAAATATAAGTAGAACATTTTTTTCAGTAAGGGTGGTGAGGCACTGGAATAGGCTGCCCAGAGATATAGTAGATGCTCTGTCCCTGGAGACATTCAAGATGATCAGGCTGGATGGGGCTCTGAGCAACCTGACTGAGCTGTAGGTGCCCCTGTTCACTACAGGGGAGTTGAACTAGATGGATTTTAAGGGTCCCTTCCAACTCAAATGATTCTGTGATTCTATGAAACTTAACTCTGGGCTAGGTGCTGCCTTTGCAACTGTTAAGTTTCTCTCCTTTCAGAGATAATGCAGAAAGCAATTCCTAGAGATAACTTTGACTTCAAGAGCTTGTGTTTTCTAGCAAAACATCTAAACAAACCACCCCTTGATGACTAATGCATTTCTGTAATTGTGTCTTCCAGCTATTCCTTTGACGTTCTGTTCCGCAAGTGAAGGTGAAGGGAAGAAATTCAGTCCCTTCCTTCTGTCTGACTCATCATGGTGGAGAAGTTGTGACATCAGAGTCCAGCCCCCCGGCAACGAAGCGCTGCCGCAGATGCAGTTTGCCTTTAAAAGTGAGTCAGGTGGGTGTAGGAGGGATGTGATTGTTATAATATAATAAGCGAGACACTCCCAATTAGTAGGTAGCCCACTCTGTAGTCAGCTGTGATAGGAGAAGAGAAACAGGAAGCTTGATGTCAGAGAGATGATGCAGTAGGAGTGGTTATTGCTACCTGGGTACGTAAAGAGCTAATTAAACTCAAAGTTCCTCTTCTGTTGTATTACCATATGAATGAGACGTAAAGAGAAATTTATGAGGATGAGCTGGCTTCAGAATGAGAACTACTTCAGCTGTTCATCTGCACTGACAGACGTTCAGGGAAGGGTGAGGGTGAAGAGTGAAGTTCGTGACAAATCCTCCAGTTATTTCTAGTTCTGTCCTAAGTGACACGTAGTGAAAGACCAAGGGGGAATGGCTTTAAACTAAAAGAAGGGAAATTTAGTTTAGATGTTAGGTAGAAATTCTTTACTCAGTGTGGTGAGGCACTGGCACAGGTTGCCCAGAGAAACTGTGGACACACCATCCGTGGAGGCATTCAAAGCTGGGTTGGATAGGAACCTAGGCAGCCTAATTTGGTGGTTGACAACCTTGTCCATGAAGGGCTGTTGGAACTAGAAGATCTATAATGTCCCTTCCAAACCAAGCCATTCTGTGATTTTGTGATCTGGTATCATAGGAACCTGTCCGTTAGGCTTCTGTGTATCATTGTGCTCTTGACAATCTCAGTGTTGCTATATCATCCTACAGAAAGAGTTCTCTCACACTTTTCCATCTGCATACTGTAGGTATAAACAATTAAGCAATATAAGCAATTAAAAACCTGAGAACTGAAACAAAAAACAGTGTGGAAAATAACCCTCCTCTATCAGCATTGTTAAAGGAAAAGAGATCTAAACTTTTTTTTACTCAGAAAGAAGTACTCAGACTGTCTTCGCATGTTACTTAATCTATGAGAAGATTGACCATTTATTTTATGAGGAGGTCATTTTTTTAGATAAAAAACATGTTGTTTTGAAATTAATGGTGAAAAAGTTTAGCTTAGAAAATGTCAAAACAAAGGAGTTTGGTATTTTCAAAATGAAACATTTCAGTTATAAAATATCAAAGGGAGATACACTGACATTTAAAAAATTATTACCGCATTAATGTTCTGCAATTTTTGGCTAAAACTCTAAATTCAGTCTAATTCTGGAAAGATACTATTTCAACTTTAAAAATTAATTTTCTTTTAGAAAAAAAAAAAAAGATTCCCAATGTTCACTCTGAGTAAATTTACAATCAGTTTAATGAGTATTTACCTGAGATTTAATATGCTGGTATTCAATCTAAGGCCAAAATGACATGTAGCATTCAAGTTTGCTGTGCAATTACAAAGATGTACAGACCATCATCAGTCCACCTTTATTATCTGTGGTAACTCCATTACTTTCTGATATATTTCCTTTAAAAAAAGGTCAATTCAATGCCAAAATATTACCTGGAATAGACATTTGATGGAACTGCCATACGGAATTTTGACCAAGGAGTATAACCTCTCCTTACAGATAGCCACCATTCCTAAAGACAGAAATAAATAAACTAATTCACTTCTAGAAATGATGCTATACTAAGCAGCTCACACTCTATTGATAGTCTTGGAGATTATAGGCTGGTGAGGACAACTCTGTAGTAAACAAGTGAAATCTATTATCAAGAACAGGACTGCTAAGTGTATGGTATACACTGACTACTATGGTAAGAGTCCACTGGAGATCTAGTGGGAAAGATAGGCTTTGACTTCCAAAAGCCTCCAGGTAAAAAGTCATTAAAAAATGCAAGATGACACAAGCTAGGAGAATATTTTCTTTCATGGACTGACACCTTTTTAAAGGAAAATTAGGGCTGAACGATCAGTTTGTAGGATACAGAAGATTGAAGTGAAATGCCATAGTGATGATTTCCAGAAGGATCACACAGAATTGCATGAGTCAGCAGTAAGGTGATATATAAGCATCTGTGTAAATAAACATTATGTGTTCAGGCAAAATAAATCAACCATACCATACCTGCATGTAACACAGTTTAGTGCTATGTGATGGGTTGCTGGTTGGACTAGATGATCTTAGTTGTCCTTACCAACTTTAATGATTCAATGGTTCTATGTTGGTGCACTCAAAACTATCAGTTAAAGTGCAGGAATAATATCACTGAAGTTCACTGGAAATTCTTTGAAATCACTGGCTTAATGTTCCACAGCAGCTAAAAACGCTAACAAATTTCTTGACATCGTCAGGAATGGCTTTGAAAACAAGACAGAGGGAATCATTCTGTTGTTACACAAAACCTCAGTACATTCACTTATCAATCTGTGAAGCTCTGGTCTTTGCCCCTTCAGAAAACACTGGTGAAGGTAAGAGAAGATCCAGATAAAACCAAGCAGGCTAATCAGGAGTGTGGTGCAAGTATAAGTATAAGGTTTGTGAAATCATGAGATTGACAAATAGAGTATGAACAGGTTGCCAACAAAATCAGAAGACGTGAAAGCAAGCCAGCACGCTTGTTGATCCAACAGACAGAATATGGGACTCACTGCTGTGTGAGGTGATAGAGTCAGATGAGAAGGTTGAAAAGGAAGAAGCTTTTTCACCTCCCCTAAATGACACCTCCTAATTCCACTTCTGGAAGGGAATTCAATTCTTTGCTAGAAGAAATGGAGATCTGACCCCATCACTCATTTCTTCCATCCTTGTGCGAGTACTAGGCAACAGTAAGACATGCAGATTGTGTACTTAACTGCTAGCAAGCACATTCTACTGAGGTTTGATGTCAAGATTTCCTTTTACCCGTTTGAATACAGCTTATTTTAAAAACATGCTTTCGTCTGAGTGCTGCAGTGACCCAATTATAACAATGAAAATGTTATAAACACATGAGTAACAAGTATATTCAATTATTCTCCATGGTTATAAGCAGCTAGTTTGACTCAGGAGCCATTCGCAAAATATGTATTAAGCCTTCTATTAATCACTGTTACTTGAGGTAAATTAATTATAAATACCAGAATAAATGACCTAGATTTCAGTGGCTTTGCATTGATTTTATAGCTGGTGAGAAACAATGGATTCATTAATCCACTTGAAAAGTTTATGGATTATCTGTAATGGAAACATTCTGGAAAAATTTCAGCTTCTTGGTGTTGGATTTTTTAGAATTTTCTAAATGGAGTTTTGCAGAAAACTTCCCTACAAGTTCATCCCACTTACATCAGGCATCTTTGGCTAAAAAAATATCCGCACAGGGAAATACAAGAAAATCCAAAATGAGCTTTCCAGGTGGGTTAATGAGTTCACACACATATACTGTGTGGCCCCTTTTTCACCATCTTCCTGGAGATAATCCTGTTTACCAAAACTCTGTCCCTTTCCAAGTGATCATTATGAGATTTCTCCAAAGGCTGAACACTTCTACTCAAATCTGATTGATACCATAGGAGCCCAGATCTTTGGAATGTATAACATATATTCTTCTGTAGCTCCACATGGACTGGATTTCACCTAAGACCCAGCTCAGATAGATCTTAGCTTGGGACCTATGACAGATGGTGTTTGTATGAAACTATCATCGCGTGTTCACAGATTAACTGGCTTCAGTTCACATCTTCTCAGTTCAATCTGAAAAAGAAACTAAAATAAAACAGGTCAGATTTCACCCTGAATAAGGTCATGTCCACCTGCTTGTTCAATATGTTTAAAAATTTGTAAGTCACACTTCCATATGAATTCCTGATGATTCTTCCTATAAGCCTCTGCACGTATTTAATCTTGTTGATGCTTGTATAGATTTCAGATGGGGTTTTCATTAACAGTAGGCATAGAACCTTTCCTCTTTCACTTGGATATAGGGTTTTTGTGTGTGTTTTTCTCAATCTCTACTCAAATTATTTTGAAGACAGACACACTTACAAAAGGCACAGATTCACCCGGGTCGGGTGTCCAAACATGATAGTGTCAGCAACACTTCAGTCCCCCTACAATGACAGGAGCAGATGGCTGGTATAGTCCCACATTGGGAAGGGTGACATATCATGAATCTCCTCTCCTCAGCCCTTAGCATTATGAATAAAGATAGGTGCAAGAATAATATTCTTCTGATATGTCTGGGGAACACTGGGCTGTCTATGCTGGATATTAAGGGCTAAGGGAATATTTTTATGTGGAGGTCAGTGATCAGGTGGAAGATGATACTTGAATTACATGCATCTTCTAACATGTTCAGAAATTGGATCTGATATCCCAACTTGGGATATTCTATGATTCTATGATATTTGCTATATTACTTCTGGAGAAGTTACTCATTCTCAATCTTGTTTGTGTTGAGAGTGCAATGGAGTAGTCAATAACAAACTAAAAGACAATAAAAAGATGGTGGTTGGGTAGAGTAGTACATTCATATTTTATCTATATTTTGCCTGTGGAGGTATATCAAGTCTGCAGATTGGTTTGGATAGAGAACAAGCAGATGTGCAGCCAGATAACATTGTAAACTTCACAAAGCCAAGATGGTAAAGGGGTTGCTCTTCAGAGTCTATAAATCAGCATAACTAATAACTCAATGAGGTTCAACTAAGCAAAGTGCAAGGCTTTAATGTTGGGTTGGGGTATCCCAGATATGGGATACGGATCCCAGATATGCATACAGACTGGGAATCATAGAATCACTTGAGTTGGAAGGGACAATTAAAAGTCATCAAGTCCAAAGACATCTATAATCTGACCTTGAATGTATCCGTGGATGGACCATCCACCACCTGTCTGGGCAGCCTATTCCAATGCTTCACTTTCCTTATCATAATGAATTTTTCCTTTATAACCAACCTAAATCCCATGTTTTTTAATTTGAAACCATTTCCTTGTCCTATCCCAAGAGGCTCTGTTGAAGTATTTGTCTTCTTTCTCATAGCTTCCCTCTTGATTCTGAAATGTTGTAAGACATTATCTGGAACTATTGAAGTATCTGGAACTATTGTCTAGCTAACAAAAGATTTTAAGACCTCAAGGAGCAGATTATCAATTTATTTTACCCTTAGTTAAACATACATATAAGTGAAAAAGATCTTAGTCCACTTTTATATTTCCTAAGGTGCTATTTGGAACCACCTCCACCACCTTAGCCACTGAATAACCAGGAAGCATTTTCTCCAAAATATAACTCTGCCTGCCAAAATTTCCAAGGGCTGAATTGAATAAAGCTCCTGCAGTAAATAACCTTCAATTTGTGTTCTCTAAAGCAGTGGCCATTCTGTTGAGCTCCCTTAATTTTCTGAAGTTAAGTCACACTGTTTTCCTTTGAGTTGTATTCTTAGCTTTCCCAGAGAGCGGAACCTCACTAAAGATTGGGTTTTTTCCCAGCTTTGTAGCCAGAAAATTAAATTAATGAGGTTAAATTTATTCTGGAAAGACCCTGAATTACATTATTTAAAAGCAAAAAGAAGACAATGATTGCATTATCAGTATGCAGGGCTTTTAGATAAGTACTTATTCCACTGGAGGTACAGCCCATGTTTTTGATCAATTCTTCATGATTTGAAGCAGCCTCTGGTCTGCAGAGAAATATATTAGAGAATTTAGGTTTTTAAAGAGAGTGAGTACAGAGCTGGTTTCTTTTCATGCTTTAATTCCTGGTAACAGCCATGTTCTTTGTAGGTTGTTGGGGGAATTTGTGTCTTGGGAAGCTCATCAATGACATAAAGGAGCTCTACTTGCTGGCTGTGTCTATGTCCAAAAGACACGTGGATGAAACGGAGGATGGTACAAACCATTTTTTTGTTTGTTTGTTTCCATGACAGAAGAGCCTGTTGGTTTGCCCAGCCATTTGAATGATTGGTTGAGGATGGAAAGAACAGTAGGTACTGATCCCTGTGATAGATTTGTAAGAGCTCTGTAGGTCTCACAGATTAAATACCAGTATAAGTAATTTCATTCTACTTCAGGTTATGTACCAAATTACACCTTGTGGGTTAACACCAAGTTAGCATGGAAGTCACACGCTGCAATCAAAGTCTTTGTGTACAAAGTTAATCATACAAAACTTCCCACTGTTGCTGACGTCTGAATCAGTAACAACAGCAGATATGCTTTATTGTTGAAGAACAAATCTGGAGTAACTTAGCATAAAACCTGCTACAGACAAACCAACGTGTCTTAGCATGTTAAGCCACCTAAATCAGTGATTTTCTTATCTCATTTTAATATTGTCCTCAGGAAAAATGCTCAAGCTCTGTCCCCTGGTCAGAGATGAGTAGTTATCTCCTCCTGAGGCATGATTATAGCACAGGTGCTGATGTGTGAAAGTGGAGCATGTTAAGTAGATTGGATAGAAATGTCCTGCTGATTCATTGATGGAGGAACATTTTGTGGATTTTGATTAAATATCTTTTGGGAAAAACAGAAAACAGAACACGATGTTCAAAGATAGACAAAACTTTCTCTCTGACCTTTACAGCAAATAACATTTTGATTCTTCATTTCCAAATTACTTTTATTCTTTTTTTTTTTTCCCTCCCTCCAACTGTGTATTCTGTTAAACAACGTAGAATGAAATTAAAAAGTAAAAACCAGACGAATACAATTCTACTTTATTTAAATGAAATGTTTCAGTTAACCCAAGCTTTTGCCCTCCAAAGCTTCTGAATTCCTTACCACTAATTAGCTTTCTCTGAGGCAGTTTCAAAATGCGAGGAAAAAAAGAGAATTCCAGATAAATGGAGAAATCATTGTCTGTCCTGTTCTGCTAATGAGAAAGAAAAAGAGTCACTGAATAGGACTTATATATTAAGGAATATCAAATTTTGAGGTGAGAAGAAATCCATTTTAAGATCAAATGTGCATCTCTACCACTGTGATCACTGTAGGACACCTTTCTAGTATTCCTAGAAATAGTCAAATGGAAGGGAAAGTTCTTGAGAGTAGGAATCATGTTCTTGAGTTCCATCCCACTGAACATCTCAACTCTTATCTGATGCTGATGTAGGTAGGAAGTGAAAACTCAGGAAGCAAAGTTTTATACAAACATTTATGTATATTGCAAAAAATGATTGTACGAAAAACTAGAAAGATAACAGCAAAACATGGATGAACTGATGTCTTAATAGTTATTCTAGATATACGATTACCAAGGATTTCTTGAAATACTCCCTTTCTGGTATTATCCTGCAAATTTTCCCAGCAGATCCATACTTGTCACTTAGCACTTTCCAGTTTAAAGACCATATGATCCCTTTGAGAACTTAATTCCAAATCTTCATTACTGTTCTGGCAGCCATACAGGAGGAGACTTTTAAACAACTTTCAGGAATTTGACTTAATTTCTTTCCTCCACAAAGTGTCCCTCATTGAAATGCAGTTATGTGAAGACCACAATACAATGCTGGACTAAGGAAGATTGTGGTGGAGGCTGGCCTCTTTTCCTATGTAACTAGAGATTGGACTGGAAGGAATGGCCTCAAGTTGTGCCAGGGGAGATTCAGGTTGGACATTAGGAAATGCTTCTTCTCTGAGGGAGTGATCAGGTGCTGGAACAGACTGCCCAAGGAGGTGGTGGAGTTGCGTCCTACCATGGAGTTGTTCAAGAAATATTTAGATGTTCTACTGAGGGACAAGGTTTAGTGGGAATACTGGTGATAGGTGGATGGTTGGACCAGATGATCTCAGAGGTCTTTTCCAATCTTAATGGTTCTACTAAGCATGAAATGCCCATTAGCTCCTCATGTTCAGCCTCATGCATCTTAGACTTATTTGCTCTACAGTGCTTCACATCACACTCAGATGGGTAATGTGGTGTGTGGTCTATTGTGTACTAGATTATGATGTGATTCCCAACATAGTAGCTGTGACAGCAAAGGCATGAAGTGATTACCATATTTCCAATTTCTTGCTATCATTTTTCTACCCATCAGCTCCCTTCTCATCTCATCTTTACTTCAGGAGAGACACAGAAACCCATCTGTCTCTAAGACTCGCCTTGATATATCACAAGATACTTCTTACCCATAGAACTTCCCTGAGTGCAAACTGTGCCCCGAACATCTTGAAACTCTTGCAACATGACAAAACCGTTGCCACCTTTCTACGAAGCAGACTCTTGAGAAGTTGTGAAAAACCAAGCTCTTATAGCTTTGCTGTGAATGCATTACCACAGTGTGAGTCACAGCAGCCTCAGCAGCGTTCAATATACCAAGCATGGAATTATGTTCAGTTCCACGTTCCTTTCTGTTTTTGATGTCAGTGCTGTCACTTCTGACTTATATCAGTAAGTCAAAGAGGAATAACCAAGATCTGATGGTTAAATCACACGGTTCTTGCATAGAAGGTCAGGTCAGGATCCTTGAAGTGTCCAATAAAGTTGGACTGGACACCACTGGGATTCCCAGCACAGGAATACACACACTGCATATATCTGGGGCTGAAACTGTGGATGGGTCCTGGAGTGCAGAATCACAGTTGGTAATCCCCTATCAGCTTCACTTCATCCTAGCTAGCTTCACACACTCATCTGAGTCTTTGAATAAGTTTAAAGTCAGTTCCGGTAAATAAAAATACAGCATACTTAAGAGTAGAGTCATCTAAATGATGATAAAGGCACCTTCCCACTTCCCTTTATATGCAAACATAACCTGGGTAACTGATCCCTAATGTAACTAATAACCTCTTTAAGAAAATAGTTTTTACGAAACTAGATCTGATGCAAAAAAAGGGAATTTGCTGCCTAATTCCAATTCACTGGAGCCTCACTCTCCTAAGTTAGGTGCTCTTTGTGAAATCGCATCTGCAGAAGACAAGCTGAACTAAAGCTAAATATACTCTCCCATTTTCACAGACGCAGAAAGACTTGCCCAAAGTTATGCCTTTGGCAAAGGTGAAAATCAAACCAGTTCTCTCCATCTCTCTCACTTAACAGCATGAAAGGATTTGAAAGTTGCAGGTTTCCTTCAAGCTCAACTTTTCTGAAAGTAGAAAAGGAAACAAAAGAAGTAGGTTGCCAGCTAGAGTTCTAAATTCTGTGATAGGAATTGGAATAAAAATATTAATTAAAATGCTATTACAATACTTAGCGGGAATTATTTGGCTGATATAATTACAAAAGACAACATGTCATTATGCCATCTCCATGATGTACAAACAGTAGCGGCATCTACTGTAACTTAACAACAGCAATAACAATTAGATACAATTCTAATTCAACTTATTGTAATGAGCCATGAAAAGAAACAGGTCTTGGTAACAGAAAGCAGCTGTTGCATCCTGGAGAGATTCTGTTGGTGTAATGCAGTGTCAAAGTCTGAAGGTTTACATGGTGGCAGAGCTGACAAGAGAACCTGAAAACAGTCATGGACCAGGATCCATGAGAAGCATAGGACACTCTTACAGGGAACAGAAATATTGAAGTTTGCTTCTTTCAGCTTAGTCCTCTGTTGTCAATTTGCCAACAAGTCTATAAATCAAAACCTATATTCATATTAAGTGGTGAGGCGTGGGAACAGGTTGCCCAGTGAGACTGTGGGTGCCCCATCCCTGGAGGCTTTCAAAGTCAGGTTGGACAGGTCTCTGAGCAACCTGATTGAGCTGTAGATGTCGCTGCTCATTGCAGGAGAGTCAGATTAGATGGCCTTTGAGGATCTCTTTCAACTCAAACGGTTCTGCGATTCTATTGCTCTGTGATTGTATGGTCAAGGTTCCTCCTCCCTCTTCAGCTAGGATCACCCCATGAAGCTACCTTCATCTCATCCTACCCTGCTCTGGAAAAGCAGTATTGTGATCCACTTCTTCATATTTCTCACCCATTGGATGAAACAGCCTTGCTCTGGGCAACATGACTTCCTTATGTTCAGAGCAGGGTGGGTCCCCGGATGGATAACAGTGATGTGCAGAATATGACAGCACCAGTAAATGTGAATGTGGCAGCTACAGACCTCCAAATTCTGTTATATCTCTTAGCCCAAAAGAAAATACGTACTTGCAAAAGGTAGAAATGGTGGGAGGAGTTTTTCTGCTTAGCTGACTTCCACAAAGCTTAATTAGGCCTCTACCCACTGATGCCAGCATGTTCTCTTGTATTTCAGACCTGGCCTGGTGAAGTTGTTATGAGCTACAAAGGTACAGGAAGTCAAAGAGAAGCTATGGGTAGATAATTGTCAGTACTTGAGTTATGGCTTAATTTACCACATCTTCCCAGCTCTCCTCACTAGAACTTCACTTCACTTGACCTGGGATCTGCTGCAGGGCTTAGATAAGGGTTTTCTATACTCTCAAAGTGCCCAGAGATGGTGGAAAGTAATAACGATAGCAATACAAATCTTCATGGTGCGTTCCTCAGCAAACCAGACTTCTCCACAAGGGCAGCCCTCCTCTGCTAGAAGACTTTGTGACTGGCAGTTGCTGGGTAATACCTTTTCTCTGTATTTCTCATTCTACTCAATAAATTATAGTCCAGCTATTGCGAGCTTACGTATACATCAATGGGAAATGAAATGTGAGTCTTTGCCAGGGAATGAGAGAGTAAAAAAAGGAGAGAAATGTGCAGTTAATTCCTTTTAAGTTCTTTTCATATGTAACGGAATGCAGTTCGCTAATTTAATCTAGTCATAAGCACTGACTATTTTATATAGATGTGTTTTATTGCTGGCATTATTGATACTAAGAAATATATATATTGAGATTTTGGATGGAAAGAGCCCCACATCCATCACATTGCATTTTTATTACTAAATTGAGATATGCAATATAAAGGAAAATGGATATAGAATTCACTATATAAGTATGTATATATGTTTAATGAGATATATTAATACATATTGATATATAGCGTTACAGAGAGAGAGACATGCACACGGTATATTTTCATTTTGGTGATTGCTGAAGAGTGCCAGAAAAACTGATAGAAAATTTGTAAAAAATTGCTAATTATTAGCTGTAGGAGACACTTCTAGGCTTAAATCCCTGATGATTTCACATTTTCCATGTGGATAGAGGAAGGAGGGCAGTGAACTGATATCACAGCAAATCCTTGGCATCCTGCTGGAGACATGTTGTTTGGTCAACAGTGCATTTTATCTAATGCACTGGGAAATTATCACCTTAGGCACTAAAGATACCAAGGGATTTTGAAGAAATGCTCTCCTATCTGAGCACCATAAAAATTTAGATCCAGCTTTTGAAAGACAGCAACAGCTTGGATGAGTACAGTCACATTGTTATTTTAGCATCTATCAGACACATACATTTTAAAAGTTAAGTCTGATAGAAAGTAGTTTTTTGGGACCAATTTTTAGTCATTGGAAAAACACTGGCACTTTTAAGAGGTCAGTTCTTCCCATCTGTTTCAGCCATCAACTCAACCCAACTACTTTAGATACCGGCCTTAGAAAGAGAGCTAGTCACCTCCCACAGATAACTAGCACTTGCCAGTGATTTATAAGGACAAATGGGATGACACATCTGATGTTTGTGTGCCTTGAGTTAGACAAAGCAAAGCCCATGTATCAAAACCTGGGATCTATAATACAACAACCTGTAAAAACCTTAAAAACCACAAAAAGTTTTCAGAAGAAAAAAAACAAACAAAAACAAGGTCAAAACAATTTTAGGTTCCCTGCAATGTGATCTGGGATTTTTTATTTTTATTTATTTTTATCACTTCCCAGGATCTGTGTCATGCAGGATGGCCCCGTGTGGGCTGGTGAGATATAGACAGGGAATCCAAGTGAAATTATAAATGCCTTGCTGCATGCTCCAGAGAAATTTGATCTGGAAGTGGAACAAACTGGATAATATTTGGGAAATTTTCTCTAATGAATAGTGTCCTATTTTACTCCTGTATGTTAAGAAGAAGTGGTGCAGAAAATGGCAACTATGCTATCAATGCTAGGTGAGGGAATTATCCCTGGAACTCACAGAAGTGAGATCGGGTATCGATGAATATACGCTTTTCACACTAAATTACATTTGGGTGGTTCAAAGGCTTTCTAGATTGTGTGACATTCTGCAAACAAATGCTTCAAGTATCAAAATAATTTCCAGTTCAAGATTACTAGTGAATACAGAGAGTGAAAAATGAAACATTTCATAAAATAAAATCCAGGAGCAACATGAAAAGTTAGGCTAGCAAAATATTCTGCTTGAGTAAAAAATATTTTTCTCCCTTTTATCTCTTAAAACCAATGAAAATATCCATCAATGCCTCTTAGTAAGAAATAAAAAAAATTATACCTAAATCCACTTGCTCCAGAACAGAAAATCTCGTTGGCAGTATTATCAAAATACTGTCTTTTAGGGAAGAGGATAACTGCTTCTGAAAGCACATTTTCAGTACAACTGACATCTTTTTTTGTGTGAAAGGGGGAAAAAAAAAAATCAATCAAAACTTTTTCTAAGCAGCTAAGAGGGAGCAGCTGTGAGAAGCAGAGACTGGTAGTATATATCATCCTCTTCTGGCTTGGGTGGAAGATAAGTGTAATCAGTTTCTTCTTTTCCCAAAATATGCCCAAGGATATGGGAATGCCCAAGGAGAATGTTTCAGACCAAAAGAGATTTAGACTGGATGTAAAGAAGTTGTTTTTAGAATAAAGGTGGTGATGCACTTGAACATGTTGCCCAGAGATATGGTGGATGCTCTGTCCCTGGAGATACTCAAGGTCAGGCTGGACAGGGCTCTGAGGAATGCAATGTAGTTGTAGGTGTCCCTGTTCATTACAGGGGAGCTGGAGGAGATGACCTTTAAGGGTCTCTCTCAGGTCAAACGATTCTGTGCTTCTATGATACTGGCATCTCTCTCCTTTTGATATTTATCTCAGCTTTTCTTCCTAACACAGATGGTCTCCTATCCCCTTTCCACCATGGATTCATCCCTTCTGCTAAGTGCTTTAGTCAGTCTCTTTTCCTTGTTTCCCCTTTCCCAACAGGCACCAAGTATCATCCAATGTCTCCATTGGAGCTAAGCTATACCCTCTTGGGTACTCTTTGGAGCTTGACCTAAAGGACCAAAGAGCTGGACATCCTCATGGCTTCTAAAGCACTAATGAGGTTGTAGTTTCAATCTATACAACTGCGTTTAATAAACCTGAGAGCTCATTTCCTATGTGACACAGCCATCAGCTGGCTGGATTTAAAATGACAGCAGAGTTCATAATCCAGTTCTGTCCCTCCCAGCTTCACCAATATGGATTTCTACCTGGTAAGTGGGATGTTGCTTGAAGAAATGACATACTGTATACTGATAATTTGATACTGTGATGCTCTGCTCAGCAAAGCTGCAGATCCAAGGGTGCTGTGAACAGATTTTAAGGAAAACCCAACACAGGACTCATATATGCATGTAAAAGATGCTTGCATGCCATGCAGCTTGTCTCCAGTCCAGCAGGAAAAACAAACCTTTATCTTTTGAAAGAATACAGTCCCCACTATTGATCATACTCCTCATAATTGAGCCATCACCTAGGGACTTTCCAGGCAACCTTTCACAGGTAACCACGGCAGCTCGTGGGGGACATAGTAGCCTCCATCACAGGAACCAAAAATTTGATGGGATTCTCCATTCCTGCTTCTGTAAAGATCCACAGCTGAAAGTTGCCTGGGCATAACACAGCATACCTCCAAGTGGCTGTCACCCCCTACTCATTGCATGTTCTTTGCACAGTCTGTGTGAGTTTGGTTACCAACAGTCTTTCTCTATGTCCTCAACACAAGATCATTCTCTCAGTGTTTCCTGCTGGACAGAAATAGTTAATTTCTTTTTTCTCCATTTTCCCTCCCCCCAGCTATTTGGCACTGCTACAAGATGGTATCTCCAGGAAATTTTTCCAAGGGGACACTTAACCATGTATCCTAATTGGACAGGGACTAAGTTGGAAACGCTACAACAGCTGTACAACTGTGCTGGAATAGGCTGCCCAGAAAGGTTGTGGATGCTCCATTCTTGCAAGTGTTAAAGACCAGGTTGGATGGAGCCCTGGGCAATCTGGTCTAGTACCAGATATACAGGTTGGTGGCCCTGCCTGTGTCTGGGGGGTTGGGACTTGATGATCCATTCCAACCCAAGCCATTCTACGATGCTGTGAACTGACTCAAATGAGCAAGATCTGCAAAAGATATGGAAGCATAGAATCATTAAGGTTGAAGGAGAGTGCCAAGATGATCTAGTCCATCTGTTAACCCATCGCCACCATGCCCACTAAACCACAGCCTTGTTAACATACCTCCATGTTTCTTTAAAACCTCCAGGGGTGGTGACTCCGTTTCACTGGGCAGCCTGTTCCAATGCATTACCACTCTTTCTCATAAGAAATTTTTCCTAATATCCAACCTGAACCTCCCTGATGAAATTTAAACAAGTAGCTCTTTGCACCTGTAAATCTGTCTGGATGGGTTTCGATATGAAGAATTTTCAGGCCACTGTTAGCCCAATTAGATAGTATTGTTCTTTTTGTGATAAAATAGGAATGTGACCATCTCAAGTGTTTTAAGCTTAATGCTAAGCTCTTAATGCATTTCAGATGTATTGGCTGAGGTACAAGGTCTAAGTAATTCCATATCTTCTGAGACTGGTCATGCAGGGTAAGAGTGGAAGAATAGATGGACATCTGTAGGGTAGTTCTTTTCACTATTACACTTTCCTTTGATGGAAATGTCATTTGCATTCCCCATGTTGCAAATTTCATCCAGATCCTCGCACTTAACAGATCTTCAAACTTCCCTGTTACTCCAGAGATCCTCAATGAAAGCACATTGATGATTGCATATTTGATACACATTCACTTCCAGCCACAGAGGTTAAGTAGATTTCCCAAGTTGGAGAGGCTAGGATTGGATTACTCACTCCAATGGTGATGGCTCAAGGATCTACATCAGCATTTTCCTGTTTTAATATACAGAAGTTTTATATCAAGAAAATATCCCTCCCTTTCCTCGGCAGCTGCCACATGCATCTGGTAACCTCAAATTCCAAGCATTAGAAACCACGGTATTGAAGACTAGCCTGCTTTTTTGCTGTAGTATTTTTATTTCCCCATTAGAGAAGATAGATAATTTTGGTTTTGTTTTTATATATATGTATATTTTTAAATGCCAATAAAAGTGAAGCAGAAGAAAAAGAAGATTCCTTATCTCAATGCCAAGACATCAGCTAATAGACTGGAATGGTTCTGTTTATATCTCGATGTTCACATAAATGTGAATGACATATAAAAATGCTCTTATCACAGAACAAGAATGATATTGCAGGTAGCACATTGTCATACAGTGTTCTTAAAGTACAGTTAACACAAACATGGAGGGGGTTAATCTCTAGTGCTGGTAGATATTCTTAATAATCAGAGCATCCCTAAAGATTTACCATTCAGAACAGGCTGTTTTAGTATTTCCATTCAATTGAAGGCCTTTTTGATGGTTTTAGAGTATATCCTTCCAAAGGAGCTTTCATTCCCTAGAGGTTTTAAAGCTGTGGACCATCTGGAATAATCTGAGGATTTCCACTGATGTAGGGCTGGATTTAGCAGTTTGCATGGATCCAGCTTTGTTCCCACCCATGGGATTTTTCCATTGCAGGTGTATTGACTGCCACTGGTGGGGGCCTGGCAGTGATTTCAGCTGAGTCTGCCTGATGCACAGTTGCTGATGATCTTACTTTGTGTAAGAGACAGTAAAGCAGACAAACAGGTTTTATTCAAGGCTAGAAGGATAAACAATGGTACAATTGGGAAGAATTGTCCAGAATCAAATGTTAGGGCTTCAAATACCTATTCATTCACTATTCTATAGATCTCCTTTGAGGATAATGACAGCAGTTCTGAATGATTTGGTATTAGCCTTCATTGAATGTATGATCTCTGTCTGCTGCTGGATGTTATTTCCTATGACTTGGAGCAATTTGGCTCCCTTCCCACCCTTCCTACACATGCTAAGTCTTACTTACCAGCTCAGTTAATTAACCACCGTGCCTTCACAAAGTCTTGGTTTCCCTGCCCATCTTTAATCCACAGCCCCCTCTACAGGTAAATCACTGAGGAATATAACCCACTCAATACTCCCAGCTAAGGAGCATATTTGAATATTGGCATTGAAAAACTCACGTGAAAAACAGCGTTGTTGCTTCCTCTGTCTAGAAGTAGTTGTTTCCAACACAGTCCAGGAAGGCTGATGTATTTAGTGCATTGCATGAGAAAAAGACACACAGCTAAACTCAGCAGAGATAATTTTAGAGTGGAGTGGTGAGGAGAAAGAAGGAGAAGGCAAAATCAGTAACACTGCTGAGCAGCCCAACAGCCTATTTTATATCTTTCCTGTCACAGAGATATCTCCATCCCAAAGCGTGAAGATCTGGAACTGTGAAAGAACCTGAAACACGTCCCTTTTCCATCCTTCCATCCATACAGAGGAAATCCCTGTAATTTAGAACCTCTCCTCCATGAGTAAGGAATGATTTTCCAGGCCTTTTTCCAAAGCAAAACTATTTTGTACCCATTCCCCAAGCTAATGCATCAGTGCACCTTGTTTTCTTCAGGAGATTCAACTCCCATTTCTTTTGGCTTCACCAGCTCTACAGGTATGTGCAACAAGTGGATTGCAGAGAGATTATGGTCCATGGAAATCCAAGGGGTTTTATGGAAGGCAAATGTCCACACTTGTATATGTAGGCAATAGATTTTAGAGGATTTGAGCAAGAAAAACCTCTTTGCCCACATCTTCCTTGAGTTACTGATCCAGCAGAACATTTTTTTGGGACTTCATTCTTAGAAATCCAACAGTACATTAAAATCCAATAGTATGATCAGTATTCTGTGTCTACATCTAAAAACACCTAAGCAAGTCCTACAGCTATCTATAGGACTATGCCAATTGCATGATCAAACACTTCCCAAGCATTCTCCCTGCCTTTGGCTCAGCTCAGGGCACTTCCAGAAACAATTCTATTGTATCCATCTCTACGAGTGTGATGAGGCAGTGAGAAGAAAAGATTCAAAGTTTATTCTGAGTAGGAAAAAAATACTGAGGAGCAATTTTTGATATCTGTGTTAGTTGTAAGCCTACAGTCCTGAGTGTTTTCCTTCAGACAAACTTTTCGTTCTTCTCTTGCTCACCAGTGATGCATGTTTCCTGTGGTTTAACCTGGCAGCCACCTAAGCATTACAGGAGACAATTGGAAAGAGATAAAGCTTATGAATAGATATAATGACAATTTACTAGTATAGAAAAGAATATGCAGAATGACTGATGCACAATGCAATTTCTCACCATTTTCTGAATGATGTCAAGCCAGTCTCTAAGTAGCAAGACCCTCCACCTGACCAACTCCTTCAGTTTTATTGTTCAGCATGATGTCATATGAGGGTAATATGAGAAGCAAAAAAGTTTTTGATGTAGTGTAAGCACTGCTTAGCAAATAAGCATCAGTGTGTTATCAAATTATTCTCATTCTAAATCCAAAGCACACCATACCAGCTATTAGGAAGAAAATTATCCCAGGACAATGTTGAAAGTCCAACGTCATGACTGATTCATTGAGCTTCCTAATGAGGGACGAGACAGACCATTGGTATATTTTAGATCCCTCTGGTTTCTTCTCCCTAATTCCTCTTTTCTACCAAATCCTTCATATTTCTTTAACAAATATTCTTTCCAGTTAACTTTGTCACCCTCTTCTTTTTGCTCATATGCTTTCTCCTTTCTTCCTGCTTCAATACAGTCAGTCTCATCTACTTCCTAAATACACCATTTCACCCATCTCATTGATTTTACTGTATGTTCATGCCTAACGCCTCCAGAGTATTTAACTTTTATCTGTTTACTCACCTCTTGTTAGACTCCCATAGCTTAGAGAGAAAGAAAGGAAACAGGATAATATATTTTAGTGACTGATCTTTTTTCCAACAAAAAATGCTTTCATCCTCACTCATCCTTCCTTTTTTTGTTTGTTTGTTTGTTTTGTTTTGTATTTTTATTATGCAAATTCACCGTCTTTCCATGGCACTGTCATGGCTCACTCAAGTGAGTGACACCTTGTAAGTCACAATGTTTTTGTGCACTATTGTGGAAATGCAAGATCTCCTCAGCAAGTGAAGTGTGTAGACAGACAATGAGGCTCCAAAGAGGATGTAAGAATGACCAACATAACTATCTCCAGGACTGTTGTCACTAGCTTAGCTACTTAATGAGCCGAGTATGGTTTTAACAAACAGTGCTTGATTTTGCAAAGGCTTTGTAAAAGCAAACCAATTGTTAAGCACAGAACAGGGATTTCTTCATTTGTTTATGTGTGTGTGTTGTGATTTGCTCTGTCCATGATGATTTTTCTGCTTTTCCCCATTATTTTCTCCTAGGTTCATGTAACTTCATCTTTGAACAGACCTCCTTCTGCATTTTTCAGAGCCCTGGTTCTCGACGGGCTTCACACCTATTCAGACATCTCATTATTCAAAGGGTTTTACCTACAGTTTTTAACCTCCTCCCCATCCAATCCTTCATACTCAACCCAATAAGAGATTCTGACATCACAAGATGCTATTGAACTAGTGAGTCTTCTATCCATACGATCTCATTTCTCACCACTCTAAATTCATATCTGTCATTATGCAGAAAGAAAAAAATATCAACGGTCCTTGTGGTCAAAGTTAGCACCAGGTTAAAAAACAGCTACTCACCTATGTAAGTTATACCTGGGTGTGTGTTTTCTACATGCCATTGTTTGGATTTCATATCGAGCATTTTATTGCTTAATAGAGCAAATACAGACACAGAGTAGAGAGAATACAAACATAAATTTATGCAGTCCAAAGTATTGGCTTAGATTAAATGACAATACTTTCCATTCTGAATTCATTCAGACTAGACAAACAAAATACCGATATATGAAGAAAAAACCTTGTAAGATTGATAAAGACGGCAGAATGATGATTTTAAAGTGGATTTTCCTACTTTAAATGCATAGGTTACATTTTCTTTATGCAGTCTTTAAATAATTCATTAGTCCCCAAGACAGTTTTATTAAGTCTGTGAGTATTGCTATAGAATCCCAAGTAGCTATAACTTCTCTGAAGCTTATGGGACCAGGCAGTTGGAATGCTAAAACATACTTAAAATTAAATAGTCATATATTTGTGCTGGGATATTGCATTTTGTCAAACTATTACTTTTTTTTTATGATCCGGGATTCTGGATAGCATATCATTAGCAATCTATAGAGCTGATCATCAGAGATCAATCAAAATTCAGTAACTTGTACCTTTCTTTCTACCCAGCTAAGCAGCAGATATCAC
The DNA here is from genome assembly GCA_030625065.1 of Alectoris magna. Taxonomy (NCBI): domain Eukaryota; kingdom Metazoa; phylum Chordata; class Aves; order Galliformes; family Phasianidae; genus Alectoris; species Alectoris magna. Next base: position 2,091,889 of record CM060561.1, on the reverse strand, counting down.
TGCCAAAGAAGTTATGGGTTAGTTCAAGTAGGCCATCAAGCTTTCATTTTTCTTTTTTCTTTTTCTTTTTCTTTTTTTTTTTTTTACTTAGGAAAAAGGCAGGAGACATTGCATCAGAAGACAACAGTTAGTAGGATATGTGGCTTGCTAGCCAGAGGTTAGTTGTTAGAACTATGAAACAAAGAGGCATTTTTGAACAAAAGAATGGTGAGTTGTACACAGTACAAAATGTGCCCTAACTTAGATCCAGGATTCACATATAATAATTTAATCACTGTGAAAAGAAAAAACATTAAATATTACTATTTTTTTTATTTCTAAAGTTGTCTTAGAAAGAAGGAGCTTGTATAAACTATATACATCACCCATCACAAGAGGATGTTTTGATCCATAATTGCATCATTGGATAAGGGAAGAGCCCTTGATGTCATCTATGTAGACTTCAGTAATGACTTTGACACACTCTACCATAATATTTTTCTCTCCAAATGGAAATACATGGATTTGATGAGTAGATTGTTTGACAGATGAGGAACTGGTTGTGAGATCATACCCGGAGACTGGAGTTCGTTGTCTCAATTTCCAGATGGAGATCGGTGACAAGTAATGTCCTGAATGGGGTCAGTACTGCTACTGGTACTGTTTAATATCTTTATTGATGAGACTGACAGTGGGATTGAATGCACCCTTAGCATGTTTGTGGATAACACCAAGCTGTGGCATGTGGTCAACACACCAGAAGGACGGTATGCAGGTTTGCCATAGTTGTTGTGGATGCCCCATTCTGGAGACATTCAAGGTCAGGCTGAATGGGGTTCTGAGCAACATGATCTAGCTGTAGGTGTCCATTGCAGGGGAGTTGGAGTACACGACCTTTAAAGGTCTGTTTCAACTCAAAGATTTCTATGATTCTATGATTGATGGGTTTCAAGTTTCTACAAAGTATGATACACAATTCAATTTACACTGAGAATAAGTTCAAATTTTGACACTGAAAATACTAATTCAGAAGTGGGCTGGCATCCATAGGTCAAAAAAAGCTAAAAAGTGAAACTGTTATGTATTTACAGAACTCTTAATATGATTAGCTTAGACTCTTTTCCTAACTTCATCCATTCCAAAAATTATGTGACATCCAACTAATGAAATGCTTATCTCTCTTCACTGTCTATTGGTGCATCCTAAGTCTGACTTAGACGCCAACCTTTCAAATGTATGAAATGAAATGAGAGGTGCCTCATGCATAACATTAAAATATGTATCTATAAAACAGCACTCTGTTTCCACACAAGGAAAACAAGAACTCTACCAGCACAACCCGATAACCTGAGCTAGCTAAATAGTCCCTTTCTATGGTGTGAGAGGATCATCCCCAGAAAAGCCTACTTAGTATTATACTCAGGTCCACACCTCCCACAAACCTATCACATTCCACACCACTTATCTCCCCTGATTGACACTATCAGACTCAGGAATAAGTGACTTAGCTCCACATTCCCTCAAAGAGTGGAAATCAGTATGTAGCTGTGCACAAAGCAGGCACTGCCCTTGCATAACTTAACCTCTGTCCAAGAAGAGGGCATCACTCCCTGAGGGGAGAGCTCTGCACTTCACCATAAATCTTACATTCACTTTGACAACTGAAATAGTTTAAAGGAGATTGCAAACTGGGGAAAAAAAATCTGAGGTTCATACTTCTTTAGATGCCTATTATCTTATTCCTTGGTTCTCTTTACATTTAACTGAGAAAAAATGGTTAATTGAATAGTGTAGTTCCCTTGGTCTTTTTTGGAATCTGTTAGAAAGAGACAATTTACATTCTAAAGAATGTTGACTCTACTAGACTGCTCCCATCAAAATTTTCAACTAAACCAGTGCCTTCATTTACCAGGGAAAAACTCAGCTTTCTGAACAATTTGACCTTGCCAAAATAATGCTTGAACATGAAAAACTGACAGAAACAGCCAGCTTATGTGCAGGATATCACAAGGAAGATAATGATGATGATTATTATAATGATAATAATATATTAATTGTTATAATGATGGCCGAAAGTCCCCATTTCTGGAACAAAGAAGGTGTTCCTTCTGTAGTATAGATGTAGTGATGCACTTCATTTCATTTCATTTGTATATTAAAAATTTGATACATAAATTCAGAGGTGAAAGAAAGCCATGACTATTAGTAGAAATCCTTAAATAGAGACTTCAGGGTAAATTTGGCTGCAGATTAGGACATGGGGGCAAAATCCATGGTCACTATGCATTCAGACTCCCATTACTGTCCCCAGAGAACTGATGTACGGTATTCAGGGAGTAATTCAGATAAACCTAAGCAAGTATTGTGCAATGGAGTTGCCTAAACATAAGCACTTAATGTCATTTGAGGCTTCAGGTCCTACTTCAGAAAGACACTGTCTCCCATTAGTGACACTGCCAGCCACAAGAAGTGGCTTGATACCTGATTACATATCAAATGGCACTAGATGCCTGTCTGTGGGCAGACAATTCATAGCATCAGTAGTTGTTGGATGAATCATTGGGACTGCATGTATCTGTTGGAGGTTCGTTGACTGTACTAAAAGCTTAGGCACAAAATCCAAATGTGATCACCTGTATTAGACTACAAAACTTCAAGATCTTCATTTCAAATAGAACCTCTCTTGATTTTTTTAATAGAAGGAGCTGCTGTTGCTCACTGCAAATGCTCTTTCTCTGCACATAAACATATGAACTTTTCTAGATCTAATTATTTTACATTAAAATGAACATCCAAGTGACAAAAGTTATTACTATTTGGAATTAATCAGAGCATCTACAAAAATTTAATTCAGGTCTTCAGCTCTCGCTCTCTCCATTTACTTGATCAGGAAAGTGTTTGCTGAAATCGCTTTCTTAATTCCTTATTAGCTCACATCACTTAGCCCTGTAAACCACTCCACTGATCCACTTTGTTCATATTTCCCTCTTTAAAATGTTTTAAAACTTTTCTCCAAGTCCTTATGCAGCTATTCCTTGCCTTCATCTTGTATGGGTTTTTTGTTTGTTTGTTTGCTTGTTGTTTTTGTTGGTTTTTTGTTTTTTTTTTCACCCCCATCCATATGTGGGGGATCCACCTTGCCTATGCCACTGCTTCACCAAAGATGTAGGTTGAACATTAGGAAAAATTTCTTCTCAGAAAGAGTAGTGATGCGTTGGAAGAGGGAAGCGATGGAGTCGTCATCCCTGGAGGTGTTCAAGAAACATGGAGATGTGGCTCAGAGGGGCATGGTTAGTGGGCATGGTGGAGATGGGTTGACAGCTGGACTAGATGACCTTAGAGGTCTTTTCTGACCTTAATGATTCTATGAATGGGTGCAGCAGTGATGAGCTGACAACTGGACTTGACGATCTTAGAGGCCTTTTCCAACCTCAGTGATTCCACAATTCTATGATTCTATGCGAATGTCTGTATATTTACAATTTACATCAGCTTCAGTGCTCAAGATCCTTATTTCAGGTCCCCGTTATACATCTAGCTTTTCCTTGGTGTTATGCCAAATGTCTTTTCAACCCTTCCACAACAGAATGGAAGAAATCTTAAGGAGAGCAAAATTTTTTTGAAAAACATAAAAGTTTCTTCTGAATCCTTACGTATTTCATGTCCTCCAATGTGAGTCTTACTAACCTTTGGAAAGAACAAATTTATTCAGTCTTTAGCCAGATGGATTAAGTAAAAGTCAAGCTGTCCTCCTTGTACTATAGAATTTGATGCCATTTTTAAACTGCAAATATCTTCTACATGCTGCTGCTGTACGGCAAATCCCACACTGTTTTGCTGACACAGAGCAACGTTTTTAAAAGCTGTGCTAATTTTTTTCCCTCTAGCTGTGTACATTAATCATTTTATGTTTGAGGGTATCTTAATGAAGGTAGAAGAGGTGATTTTAGTTAACAGCCTTCCTTTGAGATGCTGATGATCTGAAGGGAAGAACTAACACTAGAACACTCTAAAAACTTAAAATGAACCCACTCCGGACTCCTAAGATGATTTATCATAACAGGTTAGGTTATTCCAAAGCCACAAAGTTACACCACGAACCACATCTCCATCTGTACTTATACAATCATTACTGGTAAATCATTGATGATTATTATTCTCAGCTGGAACGCTGATGTAACATCAATACAAGTTTGCTGTCTAATAATGTTTCCTTTGGAAAATTGTTTGCTTGTTTATTACAAATGGTTTGCTAACAGTTTTGAAACATAATTTTCAGCCTGTTGACTGGTTGCACTTTGCAGTTGTTTGCTTAGTTGACTGGAGTGTTCAAGCGTAGCACATCTCCACAGTGAAATGTAGTGCAAAAAATGCTTAAAGTAGCATTGTAAGAGTTAGTGAGAGAGCTTTACTGCTATATTGCACAAACCAGCCATCTCAGGTTAAAATTAATAGCCTTCTCTATATAGCCAAGTTAATTTGCCCAGACCCGACTTCATTACCTTGGATACAATACACTGCATCCAACTTCTTTGCTATTGAGGCTTCGTGCAATTGTCATCCATTACAGGAGAAGGAAAAAATGTGCTGTAATTTGGGAGCCCAAACCTATTAGATCAGAAAACGTTGGCTAGCCAAACCGATAAATGATGTTCCTTGGTGTCAGATCAATTGACTTTTCTACAGCACTTAGCACGCTGCTCTATTCTTTGTTTATTTGCTTTTGGAGGCAGTCTAGGCAGTCTTGCATAGTTTTTCCTAGGAAGAAAAGGATTCCAGTGCAGTAAGGAAAAATGTCATAACCATACTTCTGGAAACTATTCCATGAGAATATTTCTGGTGGAAAAGAAGTTTAAGCAATGCTAACCTCTCCTTCATTCCTGCCTTACAAGATGACATTTATACTAAACTATATTTCTACAAGTTTTAGAGAACTGGATTCCCTTTCTTCTTTCTACTTTCAGACAAACAATTGCAATAGATGCTGAGTCTGCAAGAAAAACTGAGGGCCAACAGTGAAAGCAAATAATTATAAAGTGCTCACAAGGTTGTGGCTAAGTCTCATAATGGACTGAAATCATCCTGACTCTTCCATCAGGCTGAACAAGAACTATCTATTTTGGTGATAGATGCATGGAACTTGTATTTATCTATCTAAACATTACTTTTTTTTTCCCCACTGGAAAGACAGGATTAAAAAAAAAACAAAAAAAACCCTAAAACATGGAAAGAAAAAAGTACTTTTTTTTTTGCAAATTGCCTTCTAATAATAATAATAATAATTACTATAATTATATAATAATAATAATAATAATAATAATAATAATAATAATAATAATAATAAATTATTACTATTTGCTATTTGTTTCAAAGAATCAAGATGTGGAAAAAAGAGTTATTTTTCTTTTTCATCTTGTTTTGTTTACCTAGAAATGCAGCACATTTTCTCATATACTATCTTGTTTACTATCTTATCTGCAAGTCAGTGCAAGGCATTGATAGTTCTGAATTCTGAGTTGAAAATTTAGTTGTACGTAGATGACACTTCTTCAGTCAAGGGAGAGATACAATGATAAGCTATGTGGATTTTTTCCTGTTTTGAAGGCAGAGTAAAAACACCATTGCCAATCAGACCATTTCCAGTGGTTTCTCCATTTTTTCCTGAGCAAAACACGCAAGATACCATTTAGGTACAATGCATGCAATTTGTACCCAAAGTTGGACTCTGGATCCAAAAGAAAATGATGGCCTTGACTCTTCTGACTACTTTCTTCCCCAAATTACATTTTTCTCTGACATCATTCAATTGGATGCACGCTTTTCTCCAAAAGCTCTTGCTTCTCACTGGCACATGTTTGTGGAATCAATGAATGATTCATAATGCAAGCTGTAATTTCTGTTGATTTTTAGTGACTCATAGATATGCCAACTCAGCACGACTGACATGGGCTTGTATTTGTTAAGTATTGGTTTACAGTTCATTTTCCATGAAACCATAAGAGGTGAAATGAATAATCTTATAAGCAGTGAATTAACAGTAATTGTTAGAAGGGAAAGTATAGTCGATATTGGTACACCTGTACACTTAACGATTCTTAACAATTAACTCTGATCTCTGCTCCCAGCATTTCCAATCAGGCCAATCACTCACTGTCTCCAATATTTACCTCAGATGAAGACTGAGAATCAATGGACTCCTCCATTTTGCAAAGAAATATATAAAAAAACTTGTCTGAAAGTTGATTCAAGAAAGAAATTAAATGAAAGTAACATTTTGAAGAATCAAATACTGAGAGTATTTACTTACAGCATTCATTGATTCTCCACTCTTCGAAATCATTTATTCAAGTCTGATTTATTTTTTCCCCAAGAATGAAATTGGAGTTCAAAATGAAGAAAAAAAAAAAGAAAGAAAAAAAAATGAAGGAAGAAGTAGACAAGAAATTTTTTGTTTGTTCCCCAGAAAATTATCTAACCAGAGTTGACAATGCATAAAACACCGAGACAGTGTAGATGAGGTAAGATCATGATATTCTAAGATCTCTGTTTCCTCATTATTTTATGTTTTTAGGGGTTTTCTAGTTTGCAAGATTTCAAACACATTTCCTAATTTATGTAAACTAAACTTTATGTTAAACATAGTCATATATGTTGATTTTTTTCCCCCTTCCAAAGCAAGAGTTAAGTGCCATATAAGCCATTTGTCTTTGTGCCTCAGTTTCCCTACTGCTGACATAACATAATGTTACTTATATATCTCAGTGGCATGAGTATCTCTGTATAAAATAACTGTCCATAGAATGGTTTAGAATCATAGAATGGTCTAGAATCATAGAATGGTGTAGATTGGAAGAGACCTTTAAGGTCATCTTGTTCCAAGCCCCTTGGATGTTCCTGGGATACCTCCACTAGGCCATGTTGCCTGAGCACTACATCCACACTGTTTTTAAACACATTCAGGGATGGTGACTCAAACCATCCCCCTGGGGAGCCTATTCCAGTGCTTAACAACACTTTCAGTACAGAAGTTTTTCCTTATATCCAACCTAAACCTCCCCTTGAGGCTATTTCCCCTTGTCCTGTCACCAGTGAAAAGAGACCAACCTCACTCACTGCAATCACCTTTCAGGTATTCGAAGAGAGCCTCCCCTTCCCCAGACTAAACTGTCCAGTTCCTTTAGTCGTCCTTCATAGGGCATAGTCTCCAAGCCCTTCACCAGCTTTGCTGCCCCTCTTTGGACCTGCTCCAGCACTTCAATGTCCTTACTGTATTGAGGTTCCCAAAACTGAACACAGTACTCAAGGTGAGGCCTCACCAATGCTGAGTGCAGGGGTAGGATTCCTTCCCTAGTCCTGCTCACCACACCATTCCTGATACAAGCCAGGATGCCACTGGCCTTCTTGGCCATGTGGGCACACTGCTGGCTCATATTCATCCAACTGTCCATCAGCACACCAAGGTCCCTTTCCATTAGGCAGCTTTCCAGCCACTCCTCTCCAAGTCTGTAGTATTGTTGCCTGGGGCTGCTGTGACCAAAATGCAGGACCCGACGCTTGGCCCTGTTGAACGCAGTTTACCTTGGCCCATCGACCCAGTCTATCCAGGTCCCTCTGTAGTGCCTTTCTCCCCCCTGGCAGATCAATACTCCCTCCCAACCTGGTTTCCGTAAGGAAACTTACTGAAGGTGCTTTCAATCCATTCTTTGTCCAGTCTTGTATTGGGATTGGGATTGCCCTGATTAATGTGCTGGACTTCACATTTGGCCTCATAGATCCTAATTAGATTCAGATGGGCCCACCTCTCAAGAATCTCAAGATTCCTTTGAATGGCATCCTTTCTCTCCAGTGTGTTGACCACACAGCTTGGTACCTGATTCCTCTTTGTTGGAATACACCTTCTGAGCTTGGAGGAAGTAAGTAATGAATATTACCTAGCTTTCTGGAACCTCTCTTCCCTCCAGGGTTTTATTCCATGGTACTCTACCAAGCAGATACCTATGGAGGCCAAAGTCTGCTCTTCTTAAGCCTAGGCTTGTGACCTACGTGTGTATCCTCCTCACTGCTCTAAAGAACTCAAAGTCTACCACTCAAGGTTGCCCTTGAATCGTAGAATCATAGAATGGGTTGGGTTGGAAGAGACCTTTAAGGTCAACCAATTCCAATCCCCCTGCTATAGTCAGAGACACCTCCCACTAGACCAGGTTGTTTAAAGCCTCATCCAGCCTGTCCTTGAATGCTTCCAGGGAGGAGGAGATGTTGAAGGGCACCGATCCTAAGATGGACCTCTGGGGGACACCACTCATGACTGGCCTCAATCAGGACATAGAGCCACTGACACAACCTGTAAGAGTTTATTACTTTTGCACCCTCAAAGCTTGCTGAGGAACACAGATGGACAAGTCCAGGCAAGTTGTGGTCAAGGTTGGAGAAATCTTTTGTCTGAAGATTTGCAGGCCAGGAGCAAGGAGAGAGAGATAAGTAACAGCTTAATGTCTGGGAAGCAGTCTTTTGTGTGGGTTCGCCTCAAGGGAGATAGCCATACCTGCATGCTCAGGGGTGCTGCACATGGCTCTTACCTAAGCGCCCAGGAATGCCTACAAATTACTCTTATCCAAGTGCCCAGGAATGCCATGCTGGCAGAATAAGGAAGATTAAAAAAGGGACCTACAACCAAGAGGGTTGTGTCTGACATCTGATGCCTCATGCATGATACCTGCCTGCTGATGGACTCTCCTGGCCCTGCATATCTGAGAGTTGCCTCTTTCTCCTGGGCTCACTGTCACTGATTGATTAAGATTTGTAATGAACTGGTTGGACCAACATTTGAACCGCTGTTGCCTAATCTCATGCCAGATATGCATATATCAAAGAACCTCTCGCTGTGGTAATTGGAGTGAGACACAGCCCTCTGGCTGCAGCCCTCCAATTGATTATGTATCCACCAAACAGTCCAGCTTTCAAATCCATACCTCTCCAATTTAGAGATAAGGATGTGGTGTGAGACTGTGTTAAAGGCCTTGTGCAAGTCCAGATAGATGACATCAGTTGCCTTTTCTTTGGCCACCAATGCCATCACTCCACCACAAAAGACCACCAAGTTGGTCGGGCACGATCTGTTCCAGTAATTCTTCAAAGCCCCAGTTTCCCTCCTACAATTTTTGCTCCTTTAAGTATTTTTACATCTTCATCAGTACTCGAGTTTTGTTGCTGTGCTCTGCCAAGCTGCTCCCACCCACCTCCCCAGAGTTAGATGCAATTTTACAGAGCCTCTGGAGAAAAGGCAACATTCCCTGCAGCTGGTACTTACGTCAAGCTATGTGTCTCCATAAGTAATGGTAAATTAAAGAGCTTGGATTGCACACAGCTGATGGAGTATTTTTCAAGGTAGTGTTATATAAAGATCATTCCTTTCATTGCACTTCACTGGTTTTTTTTTTCTGTTTTGTTTTTTTTTTTTTGTAAGCAGAGAAGAAAAAAGTGATGCAAAAACATCACAGCAAACTGCACCATTTGTTTCTAGTCCACTTTTTTTGCCCCTTCTTAACTCTTGTTTTTCACAAGGGGGCATAATATATAGACTAGGAAAGAAAATACCAGTGTAACAATCAAAAGTGCAAGGCGAAGGTTTGATCTGTTTATTTTTCACAGTGACTTACTGGGCACTGTGTGAATCAATAGGTTTTTCCCTTGATGCTTCAATACATAGCAAAGTAGTTTTAAAACAAAACACAGCAGCACTATTGCATAATACCTTGCAAATCTGTTAACTTCGAGCTGGGGTTCTGTGTCAGAAAGAGAGTTTGGTATCAACGGGAAGCAACTGGCAAGAACTGTGATCCCTTGTTATGATAAAGGTTGCATTGTCAAAAGCAGCGTAGGGAAAAGCCAGAAACAACCTGGCACCACTAAGTTGCATCTTGTCATACACTTGGTTGAAAAATTGTGCTATTGTTCTCAGCTGACTGGGAGAAATAAACTTCTTGCCACCCAGAACTTCACACAAAAAGGAAGATTATTTTTTTTTTCCTCTTTCTGGTAGCATTTGTTATAATATATGTGGCATTCTCTGTACCTTTACTAGATATTGATGCATTCTTATCCAGCATACAGCAGCTTATTCCTCTCCCTCTTTTCCCATGGGAAAATGTAAACAGATGAATTGACAGTGATGTTTTATTTTCCATGGGAAATCTGTCTCATCAACAGCATAGCAGTCCTTGTCAAAAATATTCTAGCATGGACCCAATCTTCTACTGAGTTAATGCCCTCCTGCTGAAAATGGGCATGTTTCCATTTTCGGATGGAAATGCAAAGTGCTCTTTAATGGTTAACACTCTCTTTGTTGTTCTTTTTTGCTGGGTTGGCTGAGTTTTTTGTTTTAATGAGCCTTTTTTAGCTTTGTACTGAAACTAGAGATCTCTAGTCTCATTAGTTTGGCTAATTAACCATTCCCTTCTAACTGTCTGAGGTTCATGTAAGTTCAGGAAACCTTGAGAAAATAACTAACAGTTGCATTATCATGCAAACTTGTAAGTAGAAGTGAGCCAAATTCCTGCTTAAAAATATGTGCACCTTTTAACTGTGTAGGCAGCACAGTATTCCCTGGTGATTCAAGAATCATAAAAGCAATCCCTCTCCCTTTTACAGAATGAGAAATTTTAAAAAGGATGTATACCAGTGTACTCAGGACTCAAATCAGTCTGTAGTTAAAGGGGAGATCTTGCCCTTATGGAAATTTTCCAGAAATGTATTTCTGGCCTTACAGAATCATAGAATTGTGGAATCGTTAAGGTTGGAAGAGAACACTAAGATCATCTTGTCCAACTATCAACTCATCACCATCATTATCTAGATGAGAATCTTGTCTGGGATGGAACAGGGCTGGCCAGCTCAGATCTAATAATGGTCTATGCTGCCATGGAGTACACTGGAGCTGGTAAATTCACATGATATTGCTTTGCCTTGGGGTCTTGGGGTCTGCTACATAAATAGAGATCTTCACTGTGGCCTATGTTGGATGCAGAATGGGGATAAAGGTGGAAAAGCAGTGGTTCACTCAGTGGTAAAAAGAAAGACAAACCTTCCCCGACCATTCCAGACAACCCTCTAGGACTCATCCACTGTATTTCCCTTGGGTAGTGAAGATCTACTTGTTGAACTGGTTGCTCTAGACATCCTTCATGACCATGTGTAAAGGACCAGCAGAAAGCACTTTCTGACCTGACACCATGGAAAACAATATAGTGATGCCTACAGAACTTAAGGTATAATTCATCACATCTTAAAGCAGACAATGACATCTATCCAGAAGAATAATCTCTGTGTTCCAGTAACTCCATGCATTAATTATCCATGGTCTAGACAGGGATCAATGGCACTCAGATAAGATTAAGACACTCACCCTTCACAATTCCTGTGGTGCATTCAGGGTATATGGCTTTCATGTTTCTTCTCTCATTCCTGGCATCCAGACCTCTCACTCAAATAGCCAGTCAGCCCAGTATGACCTTTGTTAGCGAATTGTCCACATATAACAAGTTGCATGCTCGAACAGAAAATAGTCAGGAAAGGAACTTGGTAAGATCAGACTGTGATGGTTGTCAGACAATGGACAAAAAATGTTCTTTTTGGACTCAGCTAGTTCTTTATATCTTTCTTTCTCTCCATTTCCCCATGCTGCTTCTTCACTTGCTGTCGCTCCCTTTCATACCTCCTTTTCTCTACCCTTGTTTTCTCCCAGATAAATAGGAGTTGGATTTGATGATTCTCATGGGTCATCTTCCAATTCAGTATATTCTATGATTCTGTGAAATAACCACCCCGATTACTTTTCTCCCTATCAGTCCTGCTACGTACCTCCCAAATTTGGTATTTTTGAAGCAATTACCGCAGCACTGGTGGCCTTGCAAAATTCCACTTCAAAAAGGTCCCCAGTGCTCTCTTTAATTAACTTTGAATTTTGGCTGTCTCTCACAAAACTCCTCCTTAAACATCTGTGAAATCTGTCCATTCCTCATGGCACTATCTGTAGCTTTTGTCAGACTCTCATTCTGTTCATTTGTTATGTTCAGCAGTTTCTCGTGCCATATTGAGTAGTTTATTTGAGTGCATTCAGTTAGCTAATTCTCAGGCAAAGATCTGGTCTTCTGCTTGCATACCTTAACAGAAATTATTTTAATATAAATGTCTTTTTCTTTTCTTTTCATTTGCTTCAACAGTCAAACTGACAAGCATTTGGCTTTTCTCTCTTCCACATTTAATTTCCTCTGGAGGGACTTTAAGAGAGTTGCCTTTGTAAGTACAAAATGTCTCCAAATCCCTGTGGTCTGCCATGTATAAAATTCTTCTGTTATTTACATAATTACTGTGGGTTTTGTTGTTTTTTTTTGTTTGGTTGGTTTTTTTTTGAATGGCATATCATATAGATATGCATCCACAGAGTCTACTTATGCAGCATGGTGTTAGACATTTATGTGGATTAGAGGTTAAGGGATATTTTAAAACCTCTGATGATACTCTTTGCTATAGATTCTCTATAAATATGTGAATCAACAAGAACAATTGTTGCATGCCAGGATGTGGTTGATATTAAAGGCGAAGAGAGGATAATAATACAAAAAAGAACTGTGCTGGATAGGAGTAAAGCACGGTGTTAGCCCTGAGGTCAATTCTTGAGTTTCTCTTTGTTAGAACAGGTGCCTGTTGGGAGGTGCTGGCAACCTGGTGACTGCTCTGATTACCCCAGTAGCCTCTATTTGGTGCTTGCAGACTGTGATACCAAGAAAAAAAAGTCTTCACATCTCCCCCTCAAAAGAACACGGAAATCTGCCAATATTCACAATGTGATCTCCACACATTTGCTGAACCCTTAAAACAAAACTAAGCCAGTCCAAGGGGAACGAGCAGTGAGACCAACATGAGCATGGAGACCTCACCTCCCCGCTAACTATAGCACGGTGGCAGTTTGAATGACTTAACAACACAATTGCTCTTTGCTCTTATTCATAAGACCAGAATAGACTCTTTTCCCTAGACGTAACCTGTAAAAGATGGACTGTACTTGGCAATGGTAAAGCTGCACCTCGAGTACTGTGTTCATTTTTGGGCCCCTCACTAAAAGAAAGACATTGAGGCACTGGAGCATGTCCAGAGAAGGGCAATGAAGCTGTGAAGGGTCTGGAGTACAACTCTTATGAGGAGCAGCTGAGGGAACCAGGATTGTTTAGTCTTGAGATGGGGAGGCTCAGGGGAGACCTTACAGCTCCCTACAGCTCCCTGAAGGATGTTGTGATGAGATGGGGATTAGCTTCTTCTCCCAAGTAACTTCAATAGGATGAGAAGTAATGGTGTAAAGTTGTGAGAGGGAAGGTTCAGGTTGGATATTTGGAAAAAAAATTCTTCTCAGAAATAGGGATCAGACATTGAAACAGATTACCCAGGGAAGTGGTGGAGTCATTGTCCCTGGAGACGTTCAAGAAACGTGGAGATGTGGCACTGAGCTTCGTGGTTTAGTGGACATGGTAGTGGTAGGTCAGCAGTTGGATTAGATGATCTCAGTGGTCTTTTCCAACCTTAATGATTCTATCGTTCTATGATTGCAAAGGCAAGTGACTTAAATAACCCAAGCCATGCCTGATAAAGCAAGCTCTGTCTGAAGCAATAGAAGACCACATTCTAGACCCAAGTCTCAGAAGAGGTATGATGGTAACTTTGCAGCCTGAAACATTTGTGCCAGGATTTGCATGTCAGCAAAACTCCAAAGGGTCTTCTGGAGAATGAGAAAAAAGATTACTTGCATTTTTCAGGCTTAAGAGTATAATTCCTTCTACTTTCGAGTCTAATATGAGGGTATGGAGAGCAGCGTTCACTTTTACTACTGATTCAGGGCAGTTAAATCTTTTCTAGAGAGCATGATTTTAAATAATCTGTAGGTAGAGGAAGCTGGTGTTTGTAACATCTGGATTCCTGCAGATTCATTTTCTGCATTCCCTTCAAACATACATTTTAGGAAAATGTAAGGACAAATAAGCTGAAACTCATTTCTCTAAGCCACTGAAGGTAGAGACACTTCCATCAACACATGTAAGTGATTCAAAAACTATTCAGGTGTCTAAATAGAAATGAGGGAACAATGTATTTCAGAAAAACTGTCTGGTCTTCTTTTAACTCTAATTAGAGAGCTTCCTATGGTTAAACCCATTTCCTTTGACCTGTGATACTTTATAGCTCTATTATCTCCCACCATACCAGTACCAGGCTACTACCTGCAGCTTCACTGAATACTGTAATCTTTAAAAATTTTTAAATGTTATTCTCCCAAAACAGACCTGTAAGTCATATTTTTAGAAACAAAGCTGAAGCCAGGCATGCTGCAATATCAGAATATTCTTCTCTCTTTTCCACACACCTCATGCTTTGAGAAGGGTTGCAGTTGCTTCGTGAACGCTGATGCAACACTACGATTACATCACTATGGTCTTACTAAGAGAGCGTCATAACCCTAGATGCACTCCCCCAGGTTTTGCATCAGAATTGCCCCCCGTTCTCCAGACTCCAGAAGTACTGACACTTCTCGCTTTCCTCAGGAGTGTAGATTTATGCTTCGTTTGTACACACTTCGTTCTATGCTGACAGATCTCCTTGGCTCCGAGGAGAGTCTTTATGAGAAATGTCAGTAAGCCATAATGATTTACTCATATGCCAACATCAGAAAAGAAATTCCTCCTCTGTCTTTTATTTCCAGCGTTACAGTAGCAATCATTTTCATATTCATTTCCCCATAAACGTTGGTTTTCTAGTGGCTGGGCTGTGCAGCATATGCTTTATTGAGGGACAGTAAGTAGGTAGGTACACTCACATAGATTGGGCAGAGCCTTTGTAGCTAACCCATGTGTTAATGATGGATTGGAAGGAATCTCAAAGAGCATCTAGTTCCAACCCCCTTGTGGTAAGCCAACCACTAGATCAAGCACCAGCTCAGGCTGCCCAGGGCCCCATCCAACCTGGACTTGAATGCCTCCAGGGATGGGGCATGCACCTCTCTAGGCAGTCTGTTTCAGCATCTCACCACCCTTTCAGTGAAAAATTTCCTCCTAACATCTAGCCTAAATCTCTTCTCTTTTAGTTTAAATACATACCCCCTTGTCCTATCACTATTTCCCTGTGTAAAAATGTCTATTATTTCCCCCCTGTGTGTAAGCTCCCTTTACTTACTGGAGGGCCTCAATGAGGTCTCCCCAGAGCCTTTTCTTCTCCAAGCTAAACAAGACCAACTCCCTCAAGCTTTCTTCACAGGAGAGGTACTTCAGTTTTCTGATCATCTTCGTGGCCCTCCTCTGGCCCCTCACTAAAATCTCTGCATCTTTTCTGTGATGGAGTGCTGATTCCTGAAGGATCTGCCCTTCCTACCACACCAAAATACCAGACAGGGAGGCAGGATGAATTTCAGAGCAAAGCCACAGCACAGACCAAAATGGATAAGGGGTAAGCCAGCTCCCAGGTGACAGCAAGACCAAGATCAAAGGGTTTAATCCCCTTTGGAGAATTAGCAAAGAAATGACAGATAAGCAGAGGATTTGTTTTAAAGGAAAAGCCCTCAAAGTTCAACCGAGGATGCCCCAGTATCTGTATCTTACTGCCCGCTCTCATTTTCCAGAAGGCTCAGATCTTTCCTATTTGTTGCAAACTTCGTGCACTTATCCAGATTTCTCTAGGACATGCAGAGGAGAAAGTCCCTTCTGTGCTGCTGGCACTTTAGGAGGACGAAGGGCACAGATCCAACAAGCCAACAGGATGATGCTTGTAAGTGTGGTCACCTCCTGGGAAGCCCAGTGCTCAAGACACATCTGGGATGCATTGACATGATAATGGCTACGGCCAGGCACTCTGTTCGGAGGGGTTCTGTGTTAATAGCTTGCTGCTCAAGTAAATAGAAGAAAACCTGGATTAACTGAGGCTCTGAAGGCATAATAAAATCCAGAAACTCTTATTTGAGTGTCACTGGGGAAAAGCTGTCTTTGAGAAAAATGTGGTAATTTTGCACAGGGAAAGGTGTTAATTAAAACCACAGTGACTCCTGCTAAAGCCAAAGTAAGGTACGAGCAGATGAGAGACACTTCAAGGACATTTGTTTGCCTCATTACTAACACAATTTGTTGCCTTTAAAGTCACTCTGATAGCTTGTTGGCTTTTTTTTCTAACTAATTTCAGTGGAAAGAGGATTAATGGAATGAGGCTTCCATGTGAATGCCATGCTTCCTGATGGGAAACCTTTTCTAAGGTTGGCCATTGGAAAGACTTTCCCTCTCCCATGCTCTGAATTAGAAGTCTGGACAAAGAGGAGTGCTGTTGAAGATTTGCTGTGGCAGGGGACACTTTTCAGGTCATGGTTTATTAGAGATGCAGGATTGGGGGAACTGGGTATCTTCATTAATAAGAGAATATTTATAGTCATATCTCAATTAATACTTGAGTTGGTCACTACTGACTTGCTGAAAAAAAGAGACCAGAAACACTGAGAGGTTTAAGAGGATGGCAACTACATCCTCTGCAGAGAGAAAGAATGAAAATGGAAGGGAAGGGGAAGGGGAAGGGGAAGGGGAAGGGAAGGGGAAGGGAAGGGAAGGGAAGGGAAGGGAAGGGAAGGGAAGGGAAGGGAAGGGAAGGGAAGGGAAGGGAAGGGAAGGGAAGGGAAGGGAAGGGAAGGGAAGGGAAGGGAAGGGAAGGGAAGGGAAGGGAAGGGAAGGGAAGGGGAGTATTTGGGTGAGACTGAAAAAAACCATCAGTCTTGATTTTTGCCTCATTGTGTCTTTCACCTAAGGAGGACCAAGTTCTGATCTGACACAAACTAGAGGAGCTAAGCTCAGTGTCTGATTATTGACCTTCTGCAAGATTAATAGAAGGAGAGGGTCTACAATACCCCAAGCTGAATAAAGCTCAGCTACTCTCTACATACACATACATTTATAAATAGATATATGCACACATAGATATATATGCACACATAGATCTAAATATACATATGCACAAAATGTTCGCAAAAGGGAGAAGATGGTTCTTAGTCATACCATTCTGGCATACCAGAAGGTTGCATGACTGCAACTTTCTCCCATGCTTGAAAGGGAATGCTGTCCCACTGGGAATGGTCCAACCTGCTATCACACCACTCACTGAAGTTTTACACCTTGTAGCCTAAGGGCAGCTAAGATCGTTGCAGGATGTCATGCATCTCTGTGTCCCTCTGGAAAGGCAAGTGGAATTATGCAAGTTGAAAAGATAGTATAGAATAAACAGCATTTTCTGGTATAGTTCAGTTTTAAAAGTAGCCCTAGATATGGACATGCTAAATGTCAAGGACAGCACAGTCAAGCACAGAAGACAATCGTGTGGCTAGTAAAATGTCATGTCAATTGCAAAACTGGTTTTCTGACTAAATACTGAGGGGAAAAACAAAGGACCAAGGTGGGCTTGCAAAGAGCTTGGAGGAAGGTGCAGCTTGGCCTCTACAGAGGACTGCAGAGTTACGGGGGACTAGATGCATTTCAAGCCTGTATTGATCTCTCTCTTCTCTTTGTTTATTTCACTACAGAGAGCTAGCTGATAAGGAACCTTTTCCTGATAAGAAAAAGGATTAAGAGGGGATCTCTTCCACAGATCAGCCATCAGCTCATTTGAGTCTTCCACATAAATTGGTCTCAGAGCCCTTTCAAAGCCTTCTTCCCCATCAAATGTGCCTGCCTGGCTCTGGATGAAAGCCCAAACCTTAGTATTTAAGCTACTTAACTACTCAGGAGAGAATTGGAAGTGATTTTAGGATCCCATAACCAGTTCTGCTCCCAGTGACACTCATTATCCATTGCCGCTTTCAGGTCACAGGTGCAAAGCAACTTAGTCTGGCTCCAACATTTGCCATCTGGCATCTACCAAAAAACTGAGAAGCAGCAAATGGTGTGCAAGGACAGGCCACTGAGGGTAGAACACAGGCTCTGTGTTGATATCTGTCACAACTACAGCAGTCTCAGGCTTTCAGGATGTAAGCAAAGATTCTGGATGCTATCAGGGAGACACTTACAGTGAAGGTGGTGCTGCTGAATTTACTTGTGGAAGGGAATCCATTCATCACTGGAGGACCACATGATTAATGGGGTGGGTACTTTCAGTCATTAATAAATGTAGAATCATGGAATTGTAGAAGAAAACCAAATTTTCTTTTTAAAATGTTCAAAAGCCTTCTTTGGTTGGGGCAATCATTGTTCATCAAAGCAGTTCTTATCAGATATCCATTCATACTGCTTTGTGCTACATCCTGTATGATTTATTTCCTTCTTTTAATACAAAGTAAATTTTCTGGTTCAAATCAAGAATGACCATTTTCACCTGTCATTAAGAGAGAGGTTAATTGTCCACCAGAGGACAAAGACTCTAATGACTATTTCCAATTATGTATGTCAAAAACAGTCTGTTCATGTGGGAAATTATTTATGGTTTCAGATACACTGAGGCTAGAAAATATGGAATAATAGAATCATAAAGTCATTGGAATCGGAAGGGACCCTTAAAGACCATCTGGTCCAACTCCTCTGCAATGAACAGGAACACCTACAGCTCAGTCAGATTGCTCAGAACCCCATTCAGGTTGACCTTGAACATCACTGGGGATGGGGCATCCACCACCTCTCTGGGCAACCTATATCATTTGTTGAGTCTCAAAGTTGGCAATAAACAAAAAGGAATGTCTAAAAGGCAGAGGAAAAAACACAAGAAACTCTCCCTATTCCTATTCAATTTACCTAATCCTTTTGATCAGCACCTTTGAGATTTGCTGCCAATCAGGCACCCAAACAGCATTCATGGGCCAGCTCTCCTTGACCTGAGTTCTCCTGAATGTGAAGATCATCAACCATGGAGAATTGATCAATGTCTCCCATTTTGTTTCCTCCCCAAACTCCCCTCACTGCTGAAGAGCACTGGCGTCTCCTGAGTTTTGCAAGGATTCAACATGAGAGATACACTGTAGGACATCAGTACATCTGTAGGGTGACTTCCATCCTAATAAATAAAACATGCCAGCAGTTGTTCTCAGTCTCCAAGGCTAACTGGTAAAGGTAGTCTCTGTATTATTCATTTTTTTTCCCCTCCAAAGCAATGTGCCGCCTTCCCGACTGAGTTCTCGTTTATTACATTCAATAACAAAAATGCAGCCCTAATATTAAGACTTTTCTTTATGAAGTCCAAGGGGGCAGAGAGGACAAATTCAAGGACAAAGCTGATACGTTTATCTGTCTACTGATGTGCAGTGTGAATGCAGGAGAAAGCTGTTTATTTCAAAACCACTCTAAAAAGATTGGTCTTCAGATATATCAGTGCTCATCAACAAGGGTAATTCCCAAATAAAACGCCAGGAGCTCACCTCAGTTACTCAGTCCTTTTTGTTTGTTTGATTTTGAGTTAGATATTTCTGGAACCTAGCTTCCTTCTAGACTTCTTCTGAGGTTCCATCTGAACATCAGGAAGCATTTTTTTATGGATGATGGAGCTCTGGTACAGGCTGTCCAAAGTAGTTGTGTATTCTTTCTCCTTAAAGATCTTTAGAAGCCACTTGGACATGGGCCTGGGCACCTTACTGCAGGTATCCTTACTTGATGAAGCTTTGGACCAGGTAGACCCAGAAGTTCCTGCAAACCTCAGTCATTCTGTGTTTCTGTGATTCTAGTGCTGCTTGATTTTAACATATAGCAATAATATGTATGTGTACATTTCCAATCCAAAGTATCTGAATGCAGACAAATAAGTCCTTATTAATATTTTTCATTTATTCATGTATTATTTATCATTGAGTATCATTTATTAATGTGATTTTTAACAA
Organism: Alectoris magna; assembly: GCA_030625065.1. Lineage (NCBI taxonomy): Eukaryota > Metazoa > Chordata > Aves > Galliformes > Phasianidae > Alectoris > Alectoris magna. Next base: position 2,072,046 of record CM060561.1, on the reverse strand, counting down.
CACATCCCAGACTGAGGAACTGCATGTTCTGGGGAGTGAGTTAGTGTCTAAGAGTGCAAAAAGTGCAGGGACAGTGAAGGCTGGAGGGATCTATTCTTGATGCTTACTGGTTCATAATGGTTATTCAGCATATCTGTGATCTTTTTGTAAGTGAGAAGATGGGTGGAGAGGAAAGTCACAAGGTTTGTTACTGACTCTGCTGGGTGACACTAAGCAAATGATTCCTGCATTTCCTGCAAATCCTTTCTTTTTTTTTGTTGCAAAACATTTTTCACAGCATTTGGAGCAGCATTGATGTGAAGTCCTTTAGAAATGCTGCCTTGTTTTTCTGCTATAGGAAAAACCTTTTGTGTTTGCTCAGCAATGAGCACAACAGGACTTTGATGCATGATTAAGCATCCAAGTTCTGGCATAAGAGCAGGAACAAATAAGGAGGAGGATCTGAGCACTGCTCATACTCCCTTTATAACTGAAAGCATAGGTGACCCCAGTGACCTAAGAATTACATCCAGAATTATTACACAAAGACATCGCCTCTGGCACAAGATGTCAATTTCTTCACACAACACACAGTTAAGCTGTGAAATCCTTGCCACAGGGTGTTGCATAGACTTGAAGAGTTTAAAAAGTAATTGAATAATTTCCTGGGGGAGGAAAGTAGGGGCTATAAATACAGGATTACAAAAGACAAAAATTCCACATTTGTGTTAGAAGACTCTGGACCATAGACATTCAGACATGAGGAAAGTGCTCGAGGGAAATATATCACTGCATACTCAGTCTATCATTATAACCTTTCCCATGCACCTGCTCTTATTTCTTGATGATATTGGATATGGGTTTAGGGGGATTTTATACTCATCTTGTGCAGACATGCTTATCTATATTCTTATGGTCACTCATGACCTGCAGGTATGGTGGGACACAGGGCAGGCCAATAGTTAGGCTTCTTTGCCTTCTGCCTTTGCAGAGAGTGCACTTCTGGGATTATCTCATCATTCAAAGTAATGACTCATTGTCTCTTCATAGAACGTGGCCACCTCTTGTGTTAGCATTCTGGAGGAAAATTCTGGGTTAACATGTTCACAACTCACATGGGTTTTCCTTGTTAGCAAAGAGTGCTAAATGTGGACCCCCTGTAGGCCTCTTCCAAAGTTGTCTTTGTGTCTGTAGGTACTTTTCTCCCTTTGATATCTCAGTGCTTTGATGTCAGAGAAGGTGGCAGACTCACTTTAAGCCCTGCCCTAATCAATTGGTCTGTTAAGAGGGGGCAGTGGCTCCATAGGTCCCAAAGAAGGATAAGCGTTCAAGGTGTTTCATCATGGTTTGTGAAATCTACCAGCAATGGGAATTGATATGAATCCTACACTCAGATATCTTTAACACACACTTATGCTGGTTTTGCAGTTTGAAGTTTATTAGAATGGATTTGAATGAGCTAATCTGAACAGAAAATGAATGAACAGGAAACTCACAATGAAATAAATCCCATCGTCACTTCATGTCTTGAGAGATGGAGACATGGCCAGGAACATTACGACAAGATCTATCTCTGTAGCAAACCCAAGGCAGGCTAATTTCTGTACTGCTTAACATTTTAAAAGCTCACATGTGGATCCACAGGGTTTTTTGTTTGGCTGGTTTGGTTTTTTCCTAGAATGCCCAAGTGGGTGTCCTGGCAATTGCAAATCAACTATTAGTTAATCTCTTATCTTTTTCTAGTTTGCAATAAAGAGATAACACATATTTCCAAATGAATAGCAGTTCATTCTAATTACTTCACTGGTGTTTCAGGGGAACTTAACTAAGATTCCTTGCTACCTCCTTATGTCCTTCCATCTTTTTCTGCTACCACCACTCTTGTCTTACACTTGCACTGCTGTACATTGAGAGATGTACAATATTTTAGTTGGCTATTCAGAAACATTTCTTCTCAGCAATAGTGGTGAAGTATTGGAACAGGATGCCCAGGGAGGTGATGGAGTCACCATCCCTGGAGGTGTTCAAGAAACATGGAGATGTAGCACTGAGGGATGTGTTTTAGTGGGCTTGCTGGGGATGGGTTGGTGGTTGGCTGGATGATCTTTTCCAAATTTAATCATTCTGTTGTTCTATGCAGTCTCTTCACCTTGCATCTGTAAGGCACCTATCATCTCCCCGCCCACTTCTAGTACAGATTAGTGATTCTATCCCACCATAAGCAATTCTTGTGCTATAGCAGCAAAGCTGCTTCTACAGAACACAATGATAGTAGCTTAACATCTATGCAGATAACACAGGTTTTCAGTCTTTCACTCAGAGATGCCATCTGTCACTGGCACCGTGTAAAAGAAACGTGCTCTGATACTCATCACAGTACCTCTCTGGGAGTGCAAAATTATCTTTTCACAGATGTAGCCAACTGTGTTTTGTGAGGAGACAGAAACACTCCAGGCTAGGAACTCTGAAAATCTAAAAATGAAACTCCTGAAAACTTCAGCTTACTATTTAAAAGAGGGAGATTTGTAGATTTTTTTTTTTTTCTACATTTTTAATGCCCCCAGTTTAGACAGAAGTTGCATACAACTACAGGTAAATGTCACCATTACTAAAGAAACAAGAAGTTGCAAATTAAATCTACCTTTGCTTAGCTTTGCACTTAGTAATTATTTTACCACTGTGCCTTTTGCATTATTTCCAGTTGAAATAATATGTGTCAGTTCCAGCTATATGCTAGGTGCAATGCAAGCAAAGCCCATAAAGACCAGCCTGGTCCATATTCTAAGCAACCTTAGTCATGTTTGTGTAGATGCCCTTGTAACTCCTGCTACCTGGGGAGAGGTAAAAAAGGATTTTGAATTTAAGGAAGGCTGTTAATGGACAGGATGGATGGGAAGACTGTTTTTGAGCTGAAAAAAAGCCAAGGGGTTCCATTCCTGCTCTGAGCAAAACTTTTTCCTGGTCTAACACATCCTTTTCCACAGCACTGGCATTTCCAAGAGCAGGTCTTTGAAAATCACGTTCTCAATTAGGCCTTCTTTTCCACAAAATACATTCTTTCATATCTAAAGGGGGCTATAAGAAAGAAGGGGACACACTCTTTAGCAGGGTCTGTTGTAATAGAACAAGAGGAAATGCTATCAAGCTAAAATAGATGGGATTTAGACTGGATATAAGAAGAAGGTTGTTTACAACGAAGGTGGTGAGGCACTGGCACAGGTTGCCCAGAGTGATGGAGAATGCCTCATCCTTGCAGACATTCAAGGTCAAACTGGATGGGGCTCTGATCACCCTGATCAAGCTGTAGGTGTCAATTTTGCATTGCAGGGGAGTTGTAGATAACCTTTAAAAGGGTCCCTTCCAACTCAAACAGTTCTATGATTCTGTGATTCTATGAAATCTTGCTTCCTTAGCCTTCCACTTTTTTTTTACATTACTTGACATTTCTACAACTGTAAAATCTGAGAAAAATACCCAAATGTTCCCATCAAACTATTTATTTTTCCTCTTATATGTATGTGAATTCGTGGAAATACTGAGGGAAAAACCCTGCAGATCTAGAACTAATCAACTCCCTTTGACAGTCAGTCTTTGAGTAAATTTCTGCCTGCAATTGCAGGTTTTAGGGTAGATTCTACTACAGGAGAGTAGCTCTCACCTGTCCGGGAACATATTTTCTTAACATTTCCTTGAAAAATAATTTCTCATCCTCAGAAATAACAAATAAAACATACAGTTTTTATTTTTTATTTGTTCTTTTAAAAGTAAATAACTATGAAGAAATGGTAAGAAGTGTGTTAACAGATTTGAAGTTTGCATGTCTTTTAAATGCTCAGCATTTGTACCTTATAGCAGGGCAATAACCTGTAAGCAATTTCTACTACGCTATAGAAGCTGATAAACACCTGTTTGCTATGAGTTATTTCAAATGACATTCCATAAACTCTCAGCAATCCATCAGGGCTCTGTAAGCACTGATTCCTCAGCTCATCCTTTTTGCAAAAAAGCATGAAATAAATCAATATTCAGGGTGAACTGAATATTCGTGAGTGGTTCCAGTCATAGAATATCCTGATAATCAAAGAATATCCCAGGTTGGAAGGGACCTATAAGGATCAACAGGTCCTACTCCAGTCCATAGCAACAGTGGGGAAAAGGTGCCACTTGAGATCTGCTGAGAGTTAAATCTCTGCTAATGATATTGATCAGTGACATCATAAAAATGTACTTCTAGGGTGACCAATGATGTTTCCGTCTCTTATAGTCAGGGATACTAATTCCAGAGACGGATCATTTCCAACTGAGAGATTCCCAACAGATATTTTTTTTCCCCAGAAGTAACTCCCCTACATGAGACGAGGTAAGACATTCAGGACAAAGGATATCTTTTCGAGCAGAAAACTTCGTAGCAGGCATATTTCTCTCTGCCTCTACAGATCTGCTTTCTCAATGTCGTAGAAATTAGAAGGGGTTGAGACTCTTTCTCTATCTTTCCTAAAAGCTTGGATAAAATCTCTGCAGATGTACTTTACTTATCTCCTCTAGTAAAAGAGAAATTGGGGCCTTTGCATAGATAGGGAGATTTCTTTACAGCTCTGGAGCATTAGCAGTACTGAATGTACGCAAGCAATATTTTTAGAGTCCTTGGATTTAACTATTGTTTCTGCTTCCACGCAAATTTCAAATCATAAACAGACGTCCACTTTCAATCAACACATTGATGAGAGTTTGTAGGACAGAGGAACTCACAAGGTTCATCTAGGACTGAAGCAAGAAGCTGTCAGTAAAAAATAAAAGCCAGTCTCCTAAAATTACAACAACTTAATCATTGTTGATTATGAGAAGTGTTACTATCATTGCTTTCTGGGTGGGAAATGGAAACAGAGAGGCTATGTCTGTTCTGAACCAGCCCCAAGACTCCTGGAGTGAGTCAACCCAGTGTGTTCCACACTTCATCCACTTATACTCGTGGTTTAGCCATTTCCATCCTTGTGTGGTAGTGTCACTGGGCATCCTCATTGCCTCTTCCTTGAGGAATCCATGAAGCTCTTGGAAAGTTGCTCTGACTCCACCTGTACCTGCTGGCTCAAAATCAACAAGGCAGCCAAGACCAGTTTGAAGCCCAGGGCTATATTCTTCTAACAGTGAGGTCTAAGAGGTGAGGTTCATGCCGTGACTACTACCAATAGAGAAAAGGGGCATGCATTCATGAGCATTTAGACTGCTGTGAGTCCTGAGATCCCTGGAGTGGTCCATACCTGTTCTACAGTAGCGTATCACAGAATCATAGAATCATAGAATTGTTAAGATTGAAAAAAAAAACACTAAGATCACTAAGTCATATCCCTCAGTGCCACATCTACCTTTTCTTGAAGACCTCCGGGGACAGTGACCACCTCCCTGTGCAAAACTGGATAAGACTCACCTGTTCTGAAATTTCATTCGCTCATCTCCTGAAATACATCTGTGCCTTTCATTCTCCGTCTCATATAAACATAAACCTCACCTAAGGTTTTTACAGGTCTGCCTCTTTTCCTTTCCTGCAATCATTTGAATATTTCCCTCCCTTGGCAAAAAGAAGGCCAATCCAGCCACTGTTCTAACAGGATTTTCACTGGCTCCTTGTCTTTTACCTGGCTTCGCCTCCAATCAGGTGATATAATGGTCTTGCTCAAAAGTCACACCGTTGGCAAAACGTATTTTGCAGACAGTGACAGACACAAAAAGGCGGGAGTATGTTGTTAGTTGTCAGTTTAAGCAGCCCTTTCACTGCAGCTCTTAACACCTATTACGGTTGCCAGGCACTGAGCAAGCCACATCATAAAGATGCAAAGTGACTTGACAGCTCCAGGGCTACTTCATACCTTTGTTGGTGGGACTGGGGAAGCTGGGCCTTGCTGCTGAGCCACAGGAATACATTTCTTCCTAGGACTGATTGCTCTAAAAGGTTGGATATTAGGAAAAAATTCTTTTCAAAGAGTGGTAATGCATTGGAATAGGCTGTCCAGACAAGTGCTGAATTCACCATCCCTGGAGTTGTACAAGAAAAGAGTAGTTGTGCTACTTGGAGACTTGGTTAGTGGCCATGGTGGGGATGGGCAGGCAGTTGGACTTGATCTTAGAGGTTCTTTCCAATCCAGATGATTCTACGATTCTCTGAAAAGGCTCTGAACACCTGGGGAACAGTCTCCATTGCCAATCTGTGCAGGTGGAGGAACAGAGCTAATTGCAAAGAAATAGGAATTCTGCCTATACCATAGCAGGAAGGGTTCTGAATGGGAGATCCAGATTACATAATCATCCATTCTACAAGTGATGAAGAAGCGACAGGGTCTTAGAGGGGTGGGAAATCTTCCACTCACTTGGTTATCAGAGACTGTGGAAACAAGGGACAGTTGCTCATAGGTGGCATGGAGAAGTGTGGACCTTCATAGTGATGCAAAGGGGATATATCAGCCTCTGCTCCTCACCAAATGTACAAGAAACAAGTTCCTCTGTGTACGTACTCGTGCATTTCTGCCAGACTTACTACTCAGGCCCCTTGGCATGGACACATTTACCTGTGAAGTTACATACTACCCCCTAAGCAAGCAGCAGCCACAATTTAAAAGACACAGTGAGGGGAAAATTGCTTGGGCAAGAAATCACACCAATTTATTTCGCTGTCCAGGAATAAACAAATTCACAGTGTTCTCAAATGTGTTCCCAAAGCAGCAACTCTGCTGAAAGGAAGATGGTTTTGAAAGTCACAACAGAAAAGAAAGTGACAATTAGTTCCATAGGGACCTCATTGTCCCTGCATTAATTAGCATGGGGAAAATTACTCTGACATCCACTATACCCATTGTGAGCCACTGTTGTAAGCAAATATTTTTCTAGCAGATACTGTTGTAATGAAGGGGAATGCTGCTTTCCTGCAGGAAGACATATAGATAAGGCCTCACTTCCAATCATCAGCGATCCCAAAGATCAGCTTCCCAGAAACTTATATAAATAAGTTTCTCTGCTCCCTATTAAATGTAATTGATGGTTTCTCACCTGTTTTACTTTTATACTTTGCTGCCATCATCTGTACTGTGCTGATACTGCATTCTACTTCTGACCATACAGACCAAATTCCTTTCTAAATTGTTCTCTCTTCTGCCGGGGGAGATGCTATTGATGTATTTGCTTCCCAGGGCAGCACTATTACTTATTACACAGAGGATGGACACCCCAGTGTCCAGCAGCATCTCTTTTGGGTAGTGTTACCTCTGCGTTTGCAAGACACAAATGGGAACAGTTTGAGAGATCCAGCTGCAAAGATCTTTTCATGTTCAAACATGAGAAGATGATACACGATATCCCCATGGACTAGATTCACTGACTGCCATCCCAATTATACTACGAGGTGAATATCTGCTTTCTCTGACAACAATGTACAGCTTTTCAGAACAGCAGAGGCAGCTGCTCACTTCAGTCCAACTCACTGCAGGGGCAAATCATAGCAGGGCTCTAGGTAGCAACTTAATTGACTTCTGGCTGTTTCATTCATTAGTTCAGCCAGAGGATGCACAATGAGTAAAACCTTGATGCCTGTACCAAACAAAATCTACCTCTCTTCAAACAGCTTCCACAATGAAAGGCAGTGATTCATCCAGCCCCACTGTGTTTTTATCCATCTCTCACATCTGGGGCACATAACATTAGAGCCAACAGAAGCTACTGTTCAAACGGTGACTCTTTGAACCTCAGAAGAAGAGTCCAGCTCAGAGTTATTAGCATCAGACTTGATGCCAAGCAAAGCACATCCAGACATTTACAGCACAGAGACCACCCTGCTTCCACATAGACAAGTATGAATGACTCTTCTGGAGGGAAAAATCCCAACCAGCCCTATATAAACCCAGAACTAAGGTATTGCTGAACTCAGGCCATAACTTCAGCAGGACTAATGCAGTGCTGTCCAAATTAAAAAGAGAGCCTGACACAGGTAGGAAAATAGCTGGAAACAAAAGGATTCCCCTTTCTTGAATCTGTAATGATTCACATGAAAACTTGAATTCTGCTAATAACATAGCAACGTTTATACACTACTTTGAAACAACTCACCATAAAGCATGGACGTAACCTCAGTTGTCCTCTGTCTTCTTTTAGCTGGAGATAATTGCTAGTCCTTCATCGATTACTGAAGGGACTCCTACATGTTTTTAGAAATGATCCAGAATCATAGCAAACTTGGTGTTGTGCCCAATGGAGGTCTCTCCAGCCACCAAACAGAGACTCTACCAGGAAGAGCCTTCTCTTTCATGAAGTCTCATCTCAGAGCCTCCTCTACTTCCCTTAGCTTCCCCATTAGAAAGGATCAGAGCTGTACACACAATCCCATCAGTTCCAACTCAGATGATTGTTTTAAATCCTCATGTTTCACTGCAGTATCCTCTGCTTCCTTAATGTCTGTTTTGAACTTCAGAACAACCAGGCTTTGACCCTAAAAAATCCATCACAGCCCTTTGGAGGTCTGATCTAAAGTTTCCAAACTGAAAGCTGATGCCAGCTTCATTTTACTTTTATACAAATGAATTCCATGCTATAAGGGCAGAGCCATCTACATCTATGTCTGCATCAACATCGACATCTGCATCTATGTCAACATCTACATTTATGTCTACAACCTAACATCTCAAAAGAAAATCTACCCCGAATGTGTCTTGTTGGTGCATTTCCTGGGTGATCTGCATTGTAAATCTCACAGATGACTTGTGTTGGCATAGTTAACATAACATAGATGTTGTTTTCAAATGGGATGAATTTAACCTGCAAATAAAGGCCGTGTGTCTAAGGTCCTGCTGACAGCTCTGGCAACTGGTACAACTTATTGCCAGGGATACTCAGACTGGAAATTCCTGTGTGCTCACCCACTGGAGTCTCATGTGTATTCTCCATTCCAAGGGCTGTTTCAACTGGGCTTCTTTTCAAGAAGCCAAAGAATTTTCATTATTCCAATGTGCCTTTGGGTAAGATAGGCTCATTACATCCCATCATTTCACTGCTGATTCAAGATATGCTACTGTCAAGTTAAAAATTTTCATAAGTGAAATAAAATTTCCATAAGGCAAACTAAATTCCAGGACTGGAGAAGTAGAGGAGGTTGGGTTATGTCACAGTGTAGCACACTTCTTCTGAAAGGGGTGCGATCTGAGAGTTCTTTTCTGTCCCTCCACCAAGGTCCTTTATGGGAAGATATATTCTTCTCCTCTTCTATTCCAGCAGAATTTGGTCATGATCATTATCAAGAGTAAGTTCTCAGCTCTTGGCTTTTTTTTTTCTTTTTTTTTTTCAGTTCCTTGGTGAAGCTAGACTTTGCAGTCTCAATTTTTGCAACCTCACAGAAGTTCATAGCTGGGAAGTTAAGCTCGTTGTTATCTGCAGAACACTTTTGTAAAAGGAAAACAAAGCATCACTATTTATTGTGGAATACAGTGAGACTTCCTGGTCCTAGTCTTCTCATTTGCCAAGCTCAGCTGCTTCTAGTCCAGTGTCTTGAAAGCATTCACAACACCTATTAGCTTATGTGTGTCTGTAGTGTGACTCTGCAAGTAAATCAGGACTTAATACCCTGTTGTTCTGTTTGACAGATGTAACATATGTGTACCTGCTTTTTGCTCTAACGCTGTTTAAATACAAGGCAATTATTTGTTATGAAAATTCAATAACATTTTAATGATTAAAAAATAAATCCCATCTGTTTGGTTTTCCCCAAAAGGAACAGAAGATTTATTAATAGAAATCCCTGGCATTTCTATCTAAAAAAGAAAAGAAAAGAAAAGAAAAGAAAAGAAAAGAAAAGAAAAGAAAAGAAAAGAAAAGAAAGAAAGAAAGAAAAGAAAAGAAAAGAAAAGAAAAGAAAAGAAAAGAAAAGAAAAGAAAAAATATATATATTTATGTAACCAGGGGTAACTACAAGAAAATAAAGTTGACAAAAGTTCAGTAGAATAAGACCAAAACCATGCTAGTTTGTTAATTTATGGTTTGTAGCAGGACAATGGGAATCCCTGGGTTGAAGGTGATGGAAAGCAGAATAGGAAAGCCAGATGTTATTAACCTCTGGGAGTCATAGCTACAAGAAAAGGCTGCAGATGCTCACAGGTTGTGTGTCAATGGATAGATACATGGTGGAACAAGAGGAGATGTTTCAATGAAAAGATGTGAGCACTGTGCTGTGTAGGGAAACACTCATACAGTGATGAGTTTTCAGAGGTACCTCAAAGAGTAGCTGTCTTACGATTTATGACAACAAAGTAGAGCTATGCTGATAATTTCTGTTTGCAAAGATTTTTATGATAAAATCTGGACCCAGACATTTTCTACTTCCCCAAGTATTTTCCAGCTTCATTGGATCAAAGAGGGAGAGGTAAAATATATTAAAGCTACAGTTCAGCAGTCAGAATATTCCTTTGGGACCAAAACTCTGGAGATCACATCTGAAATTACACCCTTTTACTTATTTTGGCAGAACTTCCAGGCCAATGCCTTGCTACTGGGATAGCCTTTGGGATCTGGCTCAATCACAGCCTGCATTAACTTGGCCATGAAAGAAAATGGAAATCTTTTGATTTTCTATGAAATTAATCATATGACTCTTAGTCCCTGCCATTGCTCCTGAATCTCTGAACTGTGAAGAAAGAAAATAAATTAAAATCCAAGGATCTTAAATCATTTATGGATAGAAAGACAGAGTTACAGATTTGCAAGAGAAAGAACTAATCATTTCCACTTCTACTGAAATCATCAAATTTGATAGCAATGTGCTATGATCTTCAGAAACAGACAGTGAACCTTATTAAGAAGAACATGATTATATTAACTGCTTTCCAAGTGTCAGTACTGTCAGCTGTTCTTACTAGGAAACCCAGGATTTTTTTCTTGGCAAAGCTTTATAGAATCATAGAATTGTTTTTACTTGGAAGGGATCATTAAAAGTCATCTAGTCCAACTCCCGTGAAATGAAGAGGGTCATCTACAGCTCAGTCAGGTTGCTCAGAGCCCCATTCAGCCTGACCTTGAATGTCTCCAAGGGTGGGGCAAAGAGCTGAAGGAAAAACTAAACTCCACCTACTTTGCATAAGGAGTAATTTATTTTGCCATTTAGTGATGCCAGTAGAAACTAAGAAAAGTTTCAGGAGAACTTAAGATCTTTTGCTCTTCTTGAAGGAGACTCTCCTCTTTGATTTAATATCTTCTCATGCATTGTTAAAATAGATTCACCTGAGCTTTGACTATTGCTGTGCCACGTTTAACCAGCGTGAACCCATTTGTCAGCATCTCCTGTCCACAATCCAACATCTCAATGTAAAATAATGAATTATACAATTAATTTCTCATGAAGGCAGTATCAGAGAATGTAAAGTGCAAGACTTTTAATCATGAGAGGGTGGAGGAATAAGACCAAGGAGGAAACATTTTCTTCGGGTCGGGTCTCAAAGACACAAGTAGAGGTCAGAGGAGATAACCCCAAAGAAAGGTTGCTCCAAACAGAAAATCCATTTCTACACTGACGTGGATAGAAGTAGCCAGTAGCAGTTAGAATGTATTTTTTTTACAAGTACACAGCACAAGTCACTGCTACTAAAAGTGCACAAGACTGATGCATGGAAAATTCCAATATTTATTGAATTTTTCAGTTCTAAAATTGAATAACACCTGAAATGTTGATATCTTCTAAGAAACACATAAGAACAGCAAAAGTTTGTTTCAAAGAAAAAGTTTATATTCGGTGACATAGGAGCACATTGTTTTGTGGTGTTGTTTTTTTTTTCTTCTTTTTCAACTCTTACAGTGTACGCTTCAGATAAAAGAAAGGGATCTATTTCAAACAGGTAATTTCAGATGAAGTACTGAAACATTCTGTCCTTTTCAACATTTCAAGTGAAGAAATGCTTGAATACCTGACATTTGGGTGTTCTTTTAATAATTTGTCTTAAATGGGAGCAGCATTTCTCTCCTCCCTGAAGTTTGTTGAAGAATTTCTGTACCATAATGAAAAGCAGATAATCTCTCTAACATTCTACCTCTTCCCTTTGGCTTCTCACATTTGGCATCTCCAAAATTTTAGAAACTGGTTGATGATGATTCCTATAGCACATCTGTGCTGTCCCAACGCATCTGAGAGACCTCAGATCAAATGGGTACAAGAAACGTTCATGTATTTATGATATATCCATATGTCTATGACGAACTCTATGCTGCACCAATCTTAACCTGCTTCAGCAGTGAGTATGCTACAGGCTTGATAAAATGCCCGGTAATATTTCTTCCTGGAAGAAATGATGCATTTGAATTAGCATGAAGAAAAATAAAACTAGAAAGGGGGTGAGGCAATAGGCAAGTATGGGGAAGGGAGCAGTGTTTGGTCTGCTTAGTCATTCTGTATCCCTCGAATGGGGCTGAAGAAAAAGGAACTGACAAAATCCTAGTGATCCTCAAAGATATTTTATTCATGGAGCACTGCTTCTTTTTGCCTACAAGTAGTATGTTCCACATGTATCCAATTACTGTGCCTAATACCTGCCAAATACAACATCATCAGTTCTCTAGCAATTAATCTCCTCTGGACTTATTATTCTGTCTGCCACTTCACAACATGTCTCCATGACTATATTCACACATATATTGATGAAAACCATATGAAAAGGAAAAAGAAAGCGAAGAAGAAAAAGAAAGCAAAGAAGAAGAAAAAGGAAAAGGAAAAGAGAAGAAGAAGAAGGAAAAGGAAAATGAAAGAGAAAAAGAGGAAAAAAAGAAAGAAAAATAAAAAGAGGAAAAAAAGAAAAAGAAAAAAAAAGGAGGGATAGGGGGGTAGGGGGAAGAAAAAAAGGAAGATATTCTGGGGGAAAAAAAGGAAATAAAAATGCAGAACAAAAAAAGCCCACTTTGAAGAATGTGTGGCACCAAAGAACGAGAGTTTTTGTGTTGAGAAGATAGCATGTTAAAGCTAAAAATATCTTCCTGTGACAGGAAGAGCACTGTATTTTCCTAGGGGTGTACTCAGCTGTGCTTAGTCACAAATAGATCTTCCATCTGCAGTGGTGAGAAGCTGCAAATTCCAAAGGGGAGCAGATCTGGGTGCACTTGTGAGAAGGTCTTGCCCTGTTCAGGATCTTGCCATGAGTCAGCACCAACCCTGGATTCCAGTCCGTTCTTTGTGCTACCTGCCGGCGATGCAGAGATTCATGGAGGACATCTGTGCTTCAGTAATTTGTGTGGGGTGTAAGCTCAGTTATACAACTATATATAATAATACAACTATAGAGAACAATACATTCTTACTCAACGTAGAATATATTCCAGGTTGAGTCGTGGTAGAATTAGGCTCATTCTAGTTTAGGAAGGGTATTTCCCCTCAAGTCTTGTGGATCTTGAGTTCATTATAGATGTGTTACTATTTAGGTCTCCTAGCAAAAACCTCGCTAGCCATAAATCATGAGGTAAATACACTCCAACTCACTGTTTTTGTTTTTCACTCCACCAACCTTTCTCTGGTTTTCTTCCCGTGTTTACTTTATACTCCATTGCATAAGCCCTTAAACCAGTTTGCTCCACCCCATGTTCTTAAGTTATTCTGACTTCTTGCCATAGGAATTGGATTCAAAGTTTTTTCTCTCTTTCATTCTCCAGCAAGTTCTCATTTAACTCAGTGTTCAAGTCAGTTTGTGATCGGCCTCGTCAATTTTGAAGTTGAAGAGAAAGAAAAGAAGGAGGAGGAGGGAAAGGGGGGGGGGGGGGGGTTGAAAGAAAAAGGACTTGTAAAGATTGGTCTCTTGTGGGGGAACAAAAAACAAAAAGCAGTCTGGAGGGAAAGTTTAATTAAAAAGAGCAGAGTTTTTAATTACCAGGAAAATCTACTTGAATGATTCATTTGCATAATCCTGACGGCAGTGGGAGAACAGGCAGGAACGAGATAAGGTTTCTAGACAATCCTTCTCTTGCTTTTCCATATCTCTCCAAAAATGACTCCGATTCTTCACTCCTCATCTCTCCTGCTCTCTGCCACATTTTCCTCCCATCTGATCGCATGTTTTGGCCTTAGGCTGCCTACTTGCTTAGCTCTTCTTTTCTCAGTGTGATGCATTTTATTTTTTTTTCCTCCATTGCACTTTTTCTCCTACTGGGGCCTGACTAGGTGAGGTGTTACCATTTCTTCCCTTCTTTTCCCACCGTCCCCAAACTGCTAGATTACCCTTGTTTGTTGAGCATTGGAATGTGCTATCAGGCACATGGAAGTAAAGGGCTTTTTAAGGGATCCCAGTACCAGCCACGTCCTCTGGCTGCTGCTTGGTGACATCTTCCAAAACCCTCCACGCCAAGCCTCCATCACCCTGCGTGCCACTGTCACTTGGCTTGTGATCATCTAAATAGCCTGTCCTAACAATTCCTCTCCTCAAGATGTCCCTAGAGACTTTCAAGGCGAGGTTGGACAAGTACCTGGGCAACATGGTCTAGCTGTGGTTTCCCTGTTCATTGCAGGGGACTTGAACTAGATGGCACTTACTTAGATGTACTTTCCAAATCTAAGGATTCTATGAGTTGATGATGTGGAAGCTTAAAAATGAGTTTATAACTCTTAGTGTCATGATGATTCACATGCTTTCTGTCTATACTAGAACCATAGCATGATAATCATTTGAGTTGGAAGGGGCCTTTAAAGGTCATCTGGTTCAGCTCCCCTGCAATGAATAGCAACCTACAACTAGATCAGAGTGCTCAGAGCCCTATCCAGCCTGACCTTGAATGTCCCCAGGGATGGAGAATCCACTACCTCCCTGAGCAACCAACTGGCCATCCAATGAAAGGCTCATTCCATTTTCACAAACTGACCTGCAGGGCACAGCCACAAAACATACATGCAAATCCCCTAAAATATGCTCTCCATTCTCTCTCTTGCAATCATCTACATTGATAAAATGTCAGCTTGCTCCTGGTCTATGCTCGTTAGCAATTCCCCAGGCAACAGCTGCTTGGGCACGACTGTGGTTCAGGAAATAAGCAGAGTAGGAAAAGAATGGATTTGCAGGTCTATACAGTATCCTGCATCCATCCCTCCAGGCCAGTTTACAATCAAATCAGCTGCAAAGTCCAGTTCAATCTTCCTGAAAGTTGCACTTGCAATCTCATAGCCCACCAAGTTGTGAGACTGGAAAGTTTGTATCTGGTCATTGTCTCCAATCTTAGAAGTTCTCAATCAGAATAACCCTATTGGAGTGAACATTCCTACTTTCTCACATGTCCTCACTGATTGGTGTGACTGACCAGACGTGGTTCCTATCACTGCCTCTTTTTTCTTTCTTTCCTTCTTTCTTTCTTTCTTTCTTTCTTTCTTTCTTTCTTTCTTTCTTTCTTTCTTCTTTCTTTCTTTCTTTCTTTCTTCTTTCTTTCTTTCTTTCTTTCTTTCTTTCTTTCTTTCTTTCTTTCTTTCTTTCTTTCTTTCTTTCCTTCTTTCTTTCCTTCTTTCTTTCCTTCTTTCTTTCCTTCTTTCTTTCCTTCTTTCTTTCTTTCTTTCCTTCTTTCTTTCCTTCTTTCTTTCTTTCTTTCTTTCTTTCTTTCTTTCTTTCTTTCTTTCTTTCTTTCTTTCTTTCTTTCTTTCTTTCTTTCTTTCTTTCTTTCTTTCTTTCTTTCTTTCTATTATCCATTTTTGCACTGGAAAATGTACTCAACAAGATACCCTTAAAGGAAATCTCTCCTTCTGAACATCTTTATGAATGCATTTCAAGAGGTAGGTGCGCAGTACTCTCCACCATGCCATGGTCATGGCTCAAGAACACAACGGTAGGACTCCTGGGTCCTTACACAATACTTTACCCAATGAAGACCCTCCTCCTCTCACCCTGTCTGCTTTGCAAGCCAAGTCTCAAGTCTTTGAATTTGGAAAATTTGATAGGAATGCTATGGAAAGAACAGGGTTGCCTCACCTTCTGGTATCTTTATATCTAAAGATCTTTATCTGGTATCTTTATATCTAATCTTATATATCTGGTATCTTTATATCTAATATCTTTGGTATTAATATAAGTTAGGGATACTGGGAATCAAGACAGTGCACTAGGTCAGATGATAAAGAGCCTATGTCTGTACCTAAAATGGAAAACAGGAAAGGCAAACCACGTGAAAAACAGAGAGGGAAACAAGGGGAGTGATGGAGATGGAGTGATGGAGCACAGAATATTGTTTTGTTGGGTAGGAAGGGACCACAGAATGGAGACATGGGGAGTGACAGTTCAGTATCTGTTTACTTGTTTATCTGTTAACCTGTTAACCTGTTTAGGTTGACAGATGAGACCTGAGGCGTGGATTAATGTAATTGCTATTAAATTAACTCAATGACTATTTGCTTTTAATTTTTCAGATAAAAAGGGAAGCAAAGCAAACTTTGGGATTAAATAAACCATTTTGAGGGAGGCCTGACCCACATGAGTGTAGAGCAGTGAATGCCTCTATGTACTGTAGGAGATGCACAAATGTAGTAAGCCACAGGTGAGTGCACATGATAAAATTGTGTGCATGCACTTGGACAAAGAAAATGAGTATGTACTGAGGGCAGCATCAGTGAGTGTACATGTCCCCTGAATGTGGCTTTAAGGCAAGATGGGGCTGTTTTGAGGAAATGGGGATATCTTTGTGTATGACAGCAAGCACTGACTGTCTGTGATATGTGTCTGAATGCAGTGAGCTGGGGACGAGTTGTTCCAGCCTGTGAGGGGGAGGTACGAGCCTGCAAGTGTGTGTGTACAGACTGTAGTCCATGTGTGTTGTGTACGGTGAGGAGCAGACACGTGGAGAGCTGTGTCTGCTAAGCCTCCTGCATGCACGAGCACAGTAGGCAGCAGGTGGGCTTGCTTACATGTTTCTAAGGGTATGATTCAGGCATCTGCATTTGCACTGTGAGCACTGTGCTGCTGTACAGTAAATGATGAGTGCATACAGTAGGGTTTACATCAATGCCTGAGAGTGCTGCACGTGCACCAGAAATCCATATATGGAGTAGTGCACGTGTGTCCTCACCATGACACACAGCAAAAAGGAGGGAGGGAGGGAGACTGCTGATCCTCGCTCCATATGAAGACCATTTACAACAGCAGGTAGTTCCCAGTTTGCTCCAAATGCACTGCTGGGAAAGGCAAAACATTACAAAACTAAAAGAAAAATTTCAGCTGCCTGGAAATCATCAGCAGTGTGTTGTGATTGGTAAAGTGTGTAGGAACCATCATGTCCTTTGCTGGGAGTAAACGTGTTGATACTGTGGAAGATTAGGGGACCACGATCCATTGATGAGGTGGATAAGTCAATTCATTAATGAGGTAACTACGTCCTGCAGAGTGTTCACTGATCACTAGACCTTATAGTCACAGCTTTGGTTGCAGAGCTCAGACTAAATCATGGAATCATAGAACAGCTTAGGTTGGAAGGGACCATAAAGATCATTGAGCTCCAACCCCCAGCTGTGGGCAAGGTTGCCAACCACTACATTGGGCTGCCCAGGGCCACATCCAGCCTGGCCTTGAACTCCTCCAGGGATGGGGAGGCCTCTAGTACTATCTCATAAATCTTCAGTCCAGTGTAATTGTCACAGAGACTTTTCCCTTATCCATTTCTCGCTGACCTTTTCTATCTTGCAAGATCCTTCAGCCATCTTCAGCCACGTCCCGCAACTAGTTGCTCTGTCAGTGCAAACAAGTGCTCACCTCTCCTCAGATAGCTATTTCACAAAGTAACACGGACTTGAAAGACCTCAAACCCCTTTGCAAATGGAGCTGAGATCATCTGAGGTACTAGGGTAAGACAAACTGGGCCCTCTGTGTATTTCATGTGTTTCATTTTGCCAGGAAACTGTGCTGCAAAGGCAGCCAGCCATTAATGGTGTACTGAAATGAATTCTGGATTGGTGGTTAAATACAGGAATCAAAATAAACTCAGATGAAATAAATATCCAGCAAGTCTGGCATTGCAGTCCTACTATTTACAACTGTTTATTTTTCCAACTGTATTTTTTCACTTCTTTTGTTGCAATGCTTCCTCTAGCAACATGACTGATGGTTGCAAGGTTATGCCACTGTTGACATCAAACCTCATCTCAAATAGCCCCAAGGAAAACATCCTTCCAGCTGTATTAGGTAGAAAAGTATTCAGTGAGCATGTCCTGGGATGGTTCATTTCTGTTCACAGGCCAACTGTGCTGTTAACAATCCCCTGCAGCATATTTCAGCCTCTGATCTTAGTTCTCACATATCCTTTCATGATCAGCTGGTATGAAACCACATTTGCCTGAGGCAGTTTAGGGCGCTTTGTGCGATTCCTGGATGGAATTGCACTGGTCACTCTTTGATCTGTTAGACCTCAACAGCTGTTGATCTACTGATGAATTAACAGATGATGAAAAATGAGTTTTGCATGGGAAGTCTGGGTTCATCAGTACTTTAGTGATCTGGTGTTTACAGCTGATCAACATCATCAACATATTCTAAAACTGCCTTGATAAAATCACCATCAGTAACAGAGGCTCTATCCCTTTACTTTCTGTATTGACCACTTCTCCTTTTCACAGTCTGACCTGTGCTCAGTCATTCCAGTAGTCAGCCTAGCAGGTTATCTGTAAGCCATCCCTTTTTTCCTACTTCCCTGTCAGGCTTTCATACAAAGGACTTCAGATTTCTGCCTATATTCAGTAGGTACAGAAGACACTGTGTGAAAAGATTTTTTTTTTCTTTTTTTGTCTGCAGAAGAAAAGATAAGCACTTTTCTGTCTTATAGTTGATGTAGAAGTACCTACGTCCACCAGATACTTACATTTCTTTATCTGCTTGCATTGGCCAGTTCAAAAGCAACTGCCTACTATATGACCTTCTATAGTATCATAAAATCATTTAGGTTGAAAGTGACCTTCAAGACTGCCAACTTCAGCCATCAACCTGACATACCGACTCCCAACACTAGAACTGAATAGGATCATAAAATGGTTTGAATGAAGGGACCTTGAAGATCAGCTGGTTCCAACCCTCATGTCATGGGCAGAGTCACCTTCCACTAGACTGTGTTGCACAAAGCCCCAGCCAATCTGTCCTTGAACACCTGTGGGGATGGGGCATCCACAGCTTCTCTGGACAGCCTATGCCATGATCATGGTGCCTAATCACCCTCATAGTGAATAATTTCTTCCTTACATCTAATCTAAATCTCCTCTCTATTAATTTAAAGCCATTACTCCTTGTCCTCACTGCAGCTCCTATAGAGTTCTTTCCCATCTTTCCTGTAGGCCCCTTTAGGGAGGGGAAGACTACTATAAGGTCTCTCCGGTGGCTTCTAGACTAGATATCACCTCTCATGGAGTCAGAGGGGATATCTAGGTAGGAGCTCAGCACTCCTTCTGTTCCCCAAGGCTTTTGCTTTTCAGTCATCCCATTTCTCAAGCAGACAGAGAGCAAGGGTATGGCCTGTACTTTTTACCCTTGGACAGATTCTTGGATTTACAGTCTATTGGCAAGGGAAACTGAACTTCTTCCCCTTCCCATTCTTCACCAGTTCTTGGAAGCTAGTTCTTTGAGGTTATCATCTCAGTGTTTCCAATGGGCACAGTGGGGATGTTTTGGAACCAAAGAAAATGATGCTTCAATCACTGCAAATGATAATCTGCCAGGGTAGCAGTAAAATTCTGTGATCTTTCTCAAAGACTTCAAATAGCTGCTAAAGCTCTTCAGAGCACCACAGTTCAGGCAGGAGGCAGTCCAGAACTGATGTCATGTGGGACAGGAGAAATGAGATGGTAATTGTCAATTGGGCATCAGTTCCACACAAAATAGTGAAAACAGTGTTACTAGCTGCAATCAATAATGAAGCAGAGGATAAGAATACAATTAGTGTCAGTCAACGTGTTTTAATGGAAGAGGTCCTTGTCAGGCCAGTCTGATTGTGTTTCTGATGAGATAACAAGTTCTGTGATGCTGGCAACTGTATCAGTGTAAGGCTTTTGTAAAGTGTTTGATTAATTCCCAGATTATTATTATTTATTTTATTTTTGTAATGAACAACATAAATATCAAATCACTTAAGAGCTGACAAAATGTCTAATCTCAGAAAGAATTTGTCAATGACAAATCAGCACTGAAGCAAATTGTGCAAGAATTAGTCAACGTTGTTATCAATGAGTTTGGAACAAGATTAAAATCACTGCTGATAAAAAGGCAATAATTGACTCTCGGTGGAGTAGAGTGGTTCTACAGAGAGATCTGAGCTGTTTGGGAAACCCGATCAATTCAAAGATGAGCCAAAGTAGACAATCTGAATGCAAATTTCCATATGCAGAAAAAAAAATGCAGACTAATAAGTCCAAATAAGACTTGCCCAGGATGTACAACACCAGAGACTCAACTCTGCTATCCCAGAGTAATAGTATAATAAAAAAAATATCTGTGGTTATTTCTGGATTAATTTAATTATTTTGGCCTATACATGGGGTATGGGTGAGATTGATACTGCAAAATTTTGTTTTGAAAGAAATGCAAAGACAAGAGGCAAAAAATAAGTGCATAGATGGGGGGAAGGGAAGGGAAGGGAAGGGAAGGGAAGGGAAGGGAAGGGAAGGGAAGGGAAGGGAAGGGAAGGGAAGGGAAGGGAAGGGAAGGGAAGGGAAGGGAAGGGAAGGGAAGGGAAGGGAAGGGAAGGGAAGGGAAGGGAAGGGAAGGGAAAGGAAGGGAAGGGGAGGGGAGGGGAGGGGAGGGGAGGGGAGGGGAGTGGAAGGGGAGGGGAGGGGAGGGGAGGGGAAGGGAGGGGAGGGGAGGGGAGGGGAAAACTAGCTAAATGTTTTCAGAATCTCTTTTCTTAGTAAATGCAAGATTAAGAGGTAATTTAATTAGTTTATGAGCAAAAAGAGGTTGCAATGAGTTACTTAAGAAAAGCAAGGTGTGAAAAATACTGGAAGAAAATCAGTGTCAGGTAAGGCCAGGCACATTTATATTTAAAATGAGGGTTTGATTTATTTGTTTTCCTTTGTAGAATGATCAATCAGCCAGAGAAGGCATTCTGTAAAAGAACAGAAACTCAGGAAATATTGTATTTTGTGCATCAGCATGTGTGAAATAGGTTAGGGCAGATAAATGAGTTGGTGATGCATGTTTCTGTTCTGAATATTTGTATTGTGTTTCTCATTTGGTGCACTCTCCTCCAGGGAACTGCATTCATTCAATAGACTCAGACCACAGCAGCAGGAGAGAACAGTCCCTGGTGCATAAAACTGGAGATTTAGGCATTAACTCTTTTCTGAGAAAGCAAATAGCCACTGCTTGTGGATAGTCCACACCACCTAATGGTGTTTAGTACATTCTGGAATGATTTTAGTTTATTCCAAATGGTACTTTTCAAGGAAAAGTCAGGATATATTCTGGAGGACATCAAAGACCAGTGGCTGTTCCCAAATGCTACCATGAATGAAGACCAATTTTGCAGAGATGATAGGGGAGCATAGCCACATGAATGTGCCAATTTGCATCAGATCCAAAGCAAGAATAGACCCTGGTCATTTGTGATTTATCAGGTTAGGCATAACCCAAGAGAAGACAAGTCATCATCTGTAAAGTGAATGAGATGTTCTCACTGTTTTCGATTCTTTTGTTCTTGAATCAATCAGCCAGGATCAGTACAGAAACAACCTGTTGATGATTCTTCTCTTAATAATGGGGAGATTGTCCCAGTATTTTTGGTGGCATTTCTCTCCCTGTGCTTTGAGATGTCTTCATGACCTTTAAAATTGGATGGAAGCAGTGTTTAGATCTATGGAGCTCCGTGAAATGTAAATGAAAACTAATACAAATTGTGAAAAAAACTCAACCAGAATCAGTCAAAGGGAAGTTTTCATGAAGATAAGGAAATAAAATGTGGAATCTAGATATTACTATGGATGCTTCCCTTCAAAGTATCTAGGAGAGCTTTACTTCAATAGATATGTAGCTTCTTTCTTCTTATGGCAGAAAAATCACATTTAACCTGGTGAGTGACCAGATCTCAGTTCCTTGACGACACTTCACTTTCAGATCATTGCCATCACCTCTTTTCTCTCTTTTATCTACCAGCTTCCAAACTCAGATGCTCAGAAGACTTTCCAGTGCATGTTCTTCTATTTTGTTAATAGCAGAAATTGTTACTTCATGAAAAGTCCAGGTGTGACATACCTTCAAGACCTGAGTGTGCAAAATTTAGTCACAAAGGAGCTTGCTTTTACTCTCCTTATCTTTTAATTAGAAGCCTAAAAGCTTCTTCCTAAGAACTGTTTTGATATCCAGAGTAGCCTGTAGTCCTTATGCCCAGCTCTATCCAAGGACAGAAATCCTGAAGAACAGAGCAGACAAACACTGATGGGAATAACATAAGAACAGATGTTCTTGCCTTGAGGCCTGGACACTTAGAACTGAGTGACCTGGTTTACCCAGCCATTTTTTCTCTGATTTACATCCCTGTGTCTAGTGATAATTGGTGCTTTTCTAATTGTCATTTAAGCTCAGTTAAAGTTAATATTAGCTGTTAATTACCTCTTGCCTCACTTCAGCTATTGTATTTGTGCCAAAGCAGAGGCTTTGTTTTATTTTTATTTTTATTTTTATTTTAGGAGGATTGTTGAGGCTGCTTTTGGTTTGTTGCTTTTTTGCTCCAGGCACTGATCTCATTGAACTTCTAAAACACTAACTTGGCATACTGTCTTCAAACAGCTTTGCAAAGAGGATAAAGATGGAAATAAATAGACATATGGTGCACATGAGCCTAATTCATGCAAAGTTTCTCATCCTGGGCAGATGGAAATGGATGTTTGAGTACCTTGGTTAGAAAGATGCCTTTAAAACTTACCTTCTTTTTATTTTTGCTTTGTCATCAGCTTGGTTAATGAGCACCTCCAAGGCAACTTTTCTTGCTGCTCAGACTCTGGTGCAAGATAATTTTCCAGTGATGTGTCCTCCATGCTCTTTCCTGATTCATTTGCAAGTTTCAATGACAGAAAATTACTTTAATGGAAGCAAATATAAAGTATATCCATGCTGTTCCCAGTGTTAACACGGAAAATGTTGGTCTGATCTAGGAGACACAGAGAAAGTGGAAAGGGAGGGACAAATACATCAGAGAATTCACCATGAATCAGTGGGTTATTCCTCCAGTTCTTTCTCCCCCATTAATGGGTCTGCATAACACTCACATGTTGTTTTCTCTCTGGAACTATGATTTTGCAGTAGGCACAACTCATAGAATCAGAGAATCATTAAGGTTGGAAAAAGACCTCTAAGATCATCAAGTCCAACCATCAACACATCACCACCATGTCCGCTAAACCATGTCTTTGTATGGTTAAATGCTGTGATTTGAGGGGATATTTTTTGAGGGACTCATCCCTACTTTTTCTTCATTTTTTTCCTTCTTTTTTTTTCCCCCCAGCTTTTTCCTGTTGTGTTATGATTCTGATTATAATGGAAGATGTGACATTTTTATCCCCAGAACTTGGAAAGTCAATCAACTATCTCATGTTAAATACCCACTTTATTATATAACTGCCCCTGGGAATCAAAAGAAAATAACATCGGATCAAAGTGAGTGTGGCCACTAAAGAACTCCCACTGTAAGTGTCAGAAAGACTGTTAATGCTCAGATTTAAGTTGAATAAACTTCTTCTCAGAAAGAGTGGTAATGCATTGGAACAAGCTGCCCAAGGAGGTGGTAGAGTCATCCACGCTGGAGATGTTCGAGAAAAGGTTAGATGTGGCACTGAGGGACATGGTTAATGGGCATGGTTGGAATGGGTTGACAGTTGGACTAGATGATCTTAGTGGTCTTTTTGAACCTTAATGATTCTATGATTCCAAAATAATTCAAGACCTGAGCAAGATTAGGCATCATCAAGGTATTTAAATCTGTACAGTAATTCCATTATGAATCATGTTACACTGATCACAGTAATTCAGATACCTGGCTAGTATTTTGAGGAACTGGAGCCCCGCTGAGGGAAAGTAATTTAGTTAGAGCTCAGCCTCATGCGTATATTTCTTTGCATGGAGGTGTAGGGGTATTTGGTCATCAACCTGTGCATGCAGAAGCATTCATCTCCTCTCTTGTTGAAAATAAACAAAAAACCATAAAATCATTAATGAATGCATTCTTGCAATATTGGATTTTATGTGTCATATTTAAACAAAATACTAAACACTAATCAGTTCAGCAGAAAACCATCCCAATATTCAGTGCTAATCACAGCAGCTCGTATTCTTCATAGCAGATGTCCTCACACCAAATCTGCTTGGATTTGTCAGTGATAGGTTTGTGAGGATCTTTCTTTTCCTGTTTGTTTTTTCTTTTCTTTTTACTTCCCTTCAAAGTTATTCACTGCCAGCGTTTGCTACATGTGAGCACAGTTAGAATTTCCACTACAAGGTGAGATAAGCCAAAGAGCTTATAGAGCATCGCATACTTCTCTTTTCTACAAAGCAGACTATAGAGGATAGAACTGGAGGTGTTTCCTTCAGCGTTATGGCTCCAAAACAAGAGACTTTGAGCTATGAAATCTATTTATAAATTCACCCTGCATCTTAGCATCCTTGCTGGAAGGGACAGACATGAAGATTTTAGAAAGAAGGAAATTTCTTTGATAGGTCATGGGCACCACCAGAGTAGACCATGCATTTTTATAGCTTCCCTGAAAACCTTCTGACCTATTTCAGAGCATTAGGCATTGAGCTTAGAATGACTTAGAATGTTTCATGTTACAAATGGACATAAATGAAACCTTGTTTTTTCTCCATCAAGCAATGCAGCCTGGAGGCTGTACGAACAACAGAGACCTGATTAACTCCAACCAAACATTTCAGCTTTTGACAGGATGTTAACCTTCACTGGTGTGTAATTCTATGAGGGGTGCCCTGGAAGAATCTGCATTTCTACCAATTTCCCTTATATCATGGTCCATCTTCTACCATGCTCTACTCACAATCCTATATCTTTTCCACCTACTACTTGATCTGATTCTATCTCTGTCTTTTAATTCCTCTCCAGTACCCCCTAATATGGTACAAACAGAACAGCATCATCCACTTCCTTTTGAAATTCTCTCTGTTGGAAAAACACAGTATATGAAGCTGAAACCTATTGTTCAGCTGATACTTCAGCTCCTGATAGTTCTGTACGTGGATGTTACACAGATGAATGAGGTCATGTATGGGTTCAATAATAGGATAGAGGTTAGCTTTTGTGCAATCTTGAACAGCTGCTTTTATAAGCAGCTTTGTTTTGAAGCTATAAAAATTGCTTTTTGTGGTTGGACTTCTTTATATATTCCTCAGCTTCTCACTTTCTGTACATGTTGCTTCTGCCCTGAGATGCCTCTACTGGTATTCTTCTCCTTTGTGAAATTCAAGCTCTTCAAGGAAGATGAAAAAGAAGCAGCTCTACACAGACACTGTACACAACAGTGCTTTTTATAGATCTTTGTTTCCATGTCCTTCAGTTGTCCATCACTTTGAACACCTACAGCTAGATCAGAGCCCCGTCCAGTCTGACCTTAAATGTCTCCAAGAAGTTGGATTGGTTAATTGGCTCAATAAGTCTAATGCTATTGGGAAAAAAATATATTCCTTTCCTTGTGAAGTGCTTTTAAAATGGCCCTTCACCCATATTCAGAATATTCTTGAGTTGCCACATTTTCTGATGATCCTCCCAGCTGCAGTAGTGTACACTGACTTCTCTTCTGTGCCTTATGCCACAGGGCACACAAGACCTTGATTGTGAAAGGACCACATCCACTTCATCTCAAATCTTACAACACTCCATTCCTCTGCATTTGACATTTGTGCTTCCTACTAAATCCCTCAAATGGCTGATGGGCTGGAAATATTATTCACTGCTGACTGAGGATAGGTCCTTCCAACATATCAGTGTAGCAAATGGGCAGTACTCTTGGCAAAGTATAGGATAGACAGAAAAGAAATTATAGACAATGAGGGATTTTCAGTATCATATAATCATAGAATGGCTCAAGTTGGAAGGGAACCTAAAGATCACTTAGTTCTAAACTTCTGACATGGGCAAGGTTGCCTGCACCAGTTCAGGCTGCCCCATCCAACCTGGCCTTCAACACCTTCACAGATGGGGCATCCACAACTTCTCTGGATAACCTGTGCCAGTGCCTCATCTCCTTCCGAGTATTAAAGCCATCTCCCCTTGTCCTATCACTCTCAGACCTTGTAAAAAGTTGGTCTTCCTCCTGCTTATAAGCTCCTTTTGAGTACTGGAAGGCTGCAATGAAGTCTCCCGAGAGCCTTTTCTTTCCCCAGATGAATAATCCCAATTTCCTAAACCTTTCTTCATGGGAGTGGTAATCCAGCCCTCTGATCATCTTCATAGCCCTCTAACAGCACTGCATCCTTCTCAAGCTGGGGGCCCCAGGCCTGGATGCAGTAATATTCTGTAAACATTATTAAACAATATTCAGAAGCAGCAGGGTGATTATTCTAGCATCAAGGTACCTGTTCACTTCTATGTTTTCTAAGGCATTTGGGTTTTGTGTAAGTCTAGCAGTGAAAACAACAGTTGGCTTCTAGCAAATTTTATGTTTCACCTTCATCTCAGATTAGAGCAAGTGAGAGCATCTCCGAAATTTTGACAAAGTAAAATGAAAGGGAGGCAGTAGGAAAAATTAAGTCACTGAAAACATCTACATGGATTCAGAAACTTCAAGCTCATATCTATTATTGTATTTCTTAGGGAAATCAGTGCTTTTTTCATGGGCTTTCAAGGGCTTAGATATATTGCCAAACTAACATGGATTCACATGGGGAGCACATATTGTTTTAGGGGGTAAATGGAGTCTTGCTATAGGCTAAGAATGAACGAGCAGACAGTTGCTAAAGCCCCAAAGATGGCAAATGGGTGGGTATAGTAACTTTAGCCTGTGATTTAATCCTTAAACATTTAAGAGTTTCAAAATGAGAGGAAGGGAGGTTGTGGGTTGTGTCCCTGTAGATAGAGCAGATCAAACCATTTAAGCAAGCATTTTATTTCCAATTCAAAATCCTTTGCTTTCTTTCTGGTGATGTCTTTGGTTTGAGCAAACATGCAGTCTTTGTTCTTTGAGGTGGAAATGCTCCTTCCCTTTCGAGTCATTTGGCATGAGGTAATATCCCAAGGTTATTAAGACATTTTTCTTTGTGATGATAAATCAGAGAAAGTCATTGCTGGAAAAACACCTTTGTCTGCATACATAAAAGCAAGGAGTTCTTGGCTGCCATTTGCCCTCCGGAGTTTTTTGGTAGCAGAAAAGAAGGAAAAGAAATGAGCACAACCTTTGTACTGGAGCAAGTCCTCAATCTCCAATGGAAGCTGCTTCCCATTGATCAACTTCTCAACTTTTGCCAGAGGGTGAATGTAACAGCTTGTTGCTTTTTTCCTGCCTGAATCATCCCTGGAGGATGGCTTATAGCCGCTCCTTGGAGCTCCTGGCTAAAAATAAATGCAGTTTGTAGAGACAATTTGTATTCTGCTAACCCTGCTGCAAAGCTCTGTGCCCTCTCTATGTAACTGGCTGGTTTTCCCTCTCAGCACATTACATGCACCACATACAGGAATAATCTCACACAATGCCAGGGCTAGCACAGTTCATAATAATGGTGACACATTATGTAGAAAAGAGTGTTGCACTCTTCAGAGTCGTGTTGTGAAATAATTGCAGTAATTCTCCATCACAAGCAAGGTTAATTAGTGTTGCATCCCCTTCCACTTTTCCAATTTTCTACCTCAGCCACAGGAAAACAAACTGAGCCTTTGTGAGTTACAGACACACTGGTCCCTACAGCAGCAAATGGTTTGAACGGTTTCCTAGTGCAGCCCTAGTCTGAATCGGTGGAACTGTTCCTTGGGCAATCAGTACTGACAGAGGCAGTCAGCACTGGGCCTAAGCAGAAGAAACAGTAGACTAGAGAAGCAACACGGTCATTGCTGCCTGCTTTGCCTGCTGAAGTTTGCCATTACTGTTGGGGAAAAACCCAGGTAAATTGGGTAGTTTACAGTGGGGTGCCCACCTTTTTTATGTTTGTTTGTTTGTTTTCCCAAGATAGAAGACAGAAAATCCAGGCAAATCCTTAGATGAACAAAAACATTTTTTCCCCCTATGTCACTAACCTGAGAGTCCATGCTGGGGCTTCCAAATGACTAAAGAAAGGTAGGATCATGTATCAGAGCATGGGATGAATCACAGAATTACAGAAACATTTGAACTGGAAGGGATCTTTGAAGGTCATCTGGTCCAACTCCCCTGCAGTGAACAGGGACACCTACAGCGAGATCAGTTTGCTCAGAGCCCTGTCCAGGCTGACCTTGAATGTATCCAGGGATGGGACATCCACCACATCTCTGGGTAACCTGTTCCTGTTCCTCACCATCCTTATCTTAGAAACTTTTTCCTTATATCCAGTCTAAATCTCCCATAAAAGCATCACTTCACATAATTGTTTCGGGTTATACCCACTCTGAACACGGGTTCAAATGAAGTTTAAACTACAGGTCACTGGTGGTTCTGAAATGGTATAAATTCCATTCTCCCAGATGGGAATTAGAAAAGGATAGACATGGCATTGATGGACATGGTTTAGTGGGCATGGCTGTGATCAGTTGGAGGTTGGATGTGTTGATCTCAGTGGTGTTTTCCAACCTTAATTATTCTATGATTCTATGATTTCATGGACATACCTCTCATCAAAGATATGACTTCAGGTATTTTCAGTGCGTGATCACATCCCCGCTATATTCCGGGATGGATTTAAGGGGATGATAGAAGTTTTATTGTTCCTAGTGTGACTCAAACTGGTGGTCATATGATGGGTCTTTTAACTCAAACACCTTTTTAATGGACCCTTTTACATGGATTATGTTGCAGCGCTTCAGTTAATAAATGCAGTGGAAGATCAGGCCAAGAGACCGCGCGAGTGGAAAAGACACCATGGTTTGGAGGGAGAAAAAAGTGTTTTTATACCTGGGCTTCAGATGACTTCCTTTGCATACAAAAATATGGGGCAATTTGGACATTTTCATTTCAGATTCTAACTGGAAAATAAAGTTAGCTTCACTGGGATTAAGGTGAGAATATGGAAACCAAAGAAAGGAGGGACTCATCTGTGATGGAAATGATGGGGACATCATGAGACAAAGTCTGCTGCCCAAAGGGAATGTTCCATTTCTCATCAGGGTAACCAAACCTCAGACCTTATTTCCCTGTTTCAATACTCACACACATTAAACAGTGTATTGCAATGTTTTCTCTCACAATCTCTCTTATGGCTAATCTTTTTATGGCTCATGCCCATCAAGTATATTGGTTTAGGCCATTTTTACTATTTTTTTCTTTAAATTTAAAATGTTACCCTGCAGGATTTCCATGTACAATGTCCCTGTCTTGAAAAAGATATTTGCAGCCCAGACAGAAGAGCAGGGTGGGGAGTTGGACAAGCCCCTTGCTGAGCACTTTGCTGAAGTGTTTATTATCACTGAAACCAGTCTTGCTCCTAATGAGTCGGAATACCATACATCTGAATGTCAGCTGAGCTTTCAGGGAGCCAGGCTGCCATTCATCACCCGCTTAATCTCTACTTAATGGGCAGCACGTGAGGAGCAGCTACCAGGAGAAGTGGGGCCATTAATGGGACAGCCGAGATGAAAAGGGGGAGCTGAGCTGAAAAGCCTCATTAAGTGTATAAGTATCCCGAGGAGAGAAGTTTGCTTAATATCTCTGTTATCATGCTATCTGTCAAGGCTGTATCATCTCTCACAGAGTGAGGTTTCAAGCCACCCACGTATGCCCAAGCTTTGTGGGCTTTTTATTCTTTTTGGTAGTTGAGCATGTAGGAATATTTGTGCAGCCATAAAATAAAAAAAAAATATGTTACAACCTCTATTAATAAAAAAGGCTGTACTTGAGTTAAAAGAGGGGACAGCACACCTTGCCAAATGTCTTGGCAAGCCCTGAGGCATTTTCAGGTCTTGGTCACTGCAATCCTAAGCAAAATTAGCAAGGAAAGTTTTAAGCCTGGAGTTTTTCTAACTTCAGGTAGAGATTTGCTGGGTGTTAAGTACTCAAAGATGTAGCTTTTATAGCTGAAGAGAAGGAAAGCAGTGATTCTGCCTCACCTTTTCCATGCTGGATTGCCATAGCCTAGGTGGGTTTATTGAGTCTTCCTTTGGGGACCCTTGGCAAGTAGTAGGTTGAGCAGGCAATTTTCATTAGCTAGGAGAATTTTGTTGCAATTGCTTTTATTTATTTGTTTGTTTATTTATTTATTTATTGCTGGGTTTTGAGGGATTTACATTCATTTTGTAACAAGAGAAAAACAAATCAGTCTATATAAGAGAGCAAAAAACTGCTGCTTATGTTTGAGCAATTACACAGTGACAGCATTTCTTCAACAGATGGTCCCAATGGACCCCTGTCTTTTACTCTGACCCCCTAGGTGTTCATGTCTCCACTAAGAGGAAATACTTTTTTGTGTCCTCTAGTTCTGTGGCTGATTTTGATTCACAGGCTTTAGCTTTTCTTTCTCAATTCCTGGTTCTCCAGTGAGATGTAGATTTTCTGATGCCATTTTCTTCCATTTCTGATATTTTGATTTGTGATTCTTTTCCAGCATATCTCCACTGAACGAATTAAATAAAGTTTCCCAGGAACTAAGTCAGGGTGTCACACTCTTGTATTACCTTGACTAGTTTGAAATTCTATCTCTCCTATTTTGAGGTGAACAGTAAAGTTCTGATGTAACTGCATAGTTGACTTGATGATCCTTATGGGCCCCTTCCAACTCGGGCTATCCCATGATTCTATAATTCTTTGATTAGTAAAGCACCTTCTAACAGCACCTTCTATTGCTCCAGGAATTAATCAACAAACCAAGTCTTTTATCCATAGAAAGGGAATAATAAAATAAGACCATAGAATCATATCTTAGAGCCATCTCTTCCCTTAGCTAAACAATCCCAAGTACCTCAACCTTTCATCACAGGGGAGGTGCTCCAGTTTTTTGATCATTTCTATGGCCCTCTGGAACCACTCCAAGAGCTTTGCATCCTTCTTGTATTTGGGGCCCCAGACCTGAATGCAGTACACCAGATAGGGCCTTAGAAGGGCAGGGCAGGTGGCAACAATCACCTCCCTATTCCTGCTAGCCACCCCTCCTTTGATGCAGTCCAGGATGCCATTGGCCTTCCAGACTGCAAGAGCACACTGCTGGCTCATGTCCAGCCTTTAATCCAGCAGGTCCCGTAAGTCCTTCTCCGCGGGGCTGCTCTCTAGGAGTTTGTACTGGTATCTGGGACTATCTTGACCCAAGTGCAATACCTTGCACTTGGCTTCACTTCATTGCTGACTGCTGGAGCTAACAGTCAAAGTCATTGTCATGTGCGAATATCCCACGAATTCTGGTCATATCAAGCACACTTAGTAGAGAGATATCTGTAAGCTATCAGCCTCATGAGTACCCAAGAGGACACTGACACTGCTAATCAAATTTTTAGTCCAGCTCTTCCTGTCCTAACATTGGTATGCAGATGCTCAAGGTCAGATAATATCTCAGTCAGAGCTCTGGAACTCTTTGAAACTGAGGAGTCTGAGCACACTCAACTTCTCCCACAGGAAAGAATTCTGATTGAGCCTCCGTACATAAATCAGGGTCAGAATTGGCTCAGTCAACCTGCAGATCTCGGTTCTTCCATACGATGCGCTGTTTGTAGGCATAGTGTCAGTACTTCAACCACAAAGTACAGACACTCTAGCGTTGTGCATGAAGAACATATAGGACACAGGGCTTAGTTTTTCTCATTCCACCTTGAACCTTTTCTTCACCATGTTCTATAAAGAGACTCTGCCACATAAAGTGAGTATAGTTGTTCTTATTTCTGGTACTTTTTCAACCCACTGGCTACATGACCTAATCCATCAAACAGTCCACCCGTCGAATACATACCTTTCAAATTTGGGGAGAAGGATGTTGTGGGGGACTGTGTCAAAAGTCTTACTTATGTCTAGATAGATGATATCAGTGGCTTTTCCCTTGTCTGCTGACACAGTCACTTCATCACGGAAGGCCACTACATTGGTCAGGCAGGAATTGCCCTTGGTGAAGCTATGCTGGTTGTCCCACATCATGTCCCTCTTTCCACTTGCCTTAGCATAGTTTCCAGGAGAGAAACTTCTAGCTGTAGATATCCCTGTTCATTTCAGAGGAGTTGGACTAGATGACCTTTAAAGGTCCTTTCCAACTCAAGTGATTCTATGATTTCATGAGTTTTTAGCAATTGAATGAATCCATTTTTGGAGGAGAATGATTTGTTTAAGAGATTAGCCTGCATGTGTACTTGTGATTTGTCACAAAAATAACTGCATTTCTGTACCCTAAAATATTTTATCCAGAATTAACCAAAAGATTTATAGCATTTTGCTGGGCATCTACAACAAACAAACAAACAAACAAACAAACAAACAAACAAAAACAACAAACAGAAACAAACAAACGAACAAACCCACCAGATACTTTGATTACATTTTGTACTGTTTTTAGATGGAAAGGGAAATTGAACGGATTAACTAGACTGTTTTAAAGCCCTCAGAAATGAAACTGTGTGCTTGTGCACTAGACTACTGCCTTTTGAACTAGAGCTGACTAAAATGTTCATTTTAAGAAAATGGAAAACAAGAAAAAGTTTCTAAATGGATATGACCATTTTAAGATATGTTCAATTTTCATTTTTCTACTAGCTCATATAGACTTAGATCTCTATGTCAGGGAGACTTGTGACCAAAGTAGCAGAAGTTGAGACAAGTTACTTCCAATGTGGGTTGGCAGAACTGAGAGGAAGCAGAGTTTCCATGGTGGCAGCACTCAGAATTATTAAGGATATGTTTACAATGCTGGTGGAGCAATGTGAAAGTTCAACTTTGGAGTGACAAAGACTTTGGGACAAGATCAGTATCTCTGGCATAATTGGCTGTGGAGGGCTACCTCTGGGAGGATAGGATGAAGATTCTTCATGGCCATTTGGTTTCCCTGACAGAAGTAAGTAGTCTCAATTGCAAACTGTCACTTTACATTGAAGCAACTTAATTCTGCTTCTGTGAGTACCAGAGAAAGAAACAACAACAACAAAACAAAATCAGAGAATTGACTAGACATGACTCTGGGTCTTTGGTAATGCCCTTTCATTAACAAGGGCCAGCTGGCTAGTAAATGAATCCCTTTCTATTACTGTCTGGAGCAAAGAGCAGGGTCATTTGTTACTGCTTTTTCCACTAGAGTGGGTCCCCATGTAGCAAGCCAGAGGATTGGTGCTGGATTGATGTGCATTTCCAACAGTACATCCATATGCAAAACTCATGGCAGTGTGACACCTGGGTTAAATTCCTGCTGTTCTGTAGTGGACAGCAGTCTTAGAGGGCTGAGCTGGTAGCCACGGATGAAGCAGGAGCACTTACCCATGTGCATGAAGGCTGAAACAAGCTACAAGCTATCTCCCCTTCCTGGAACAGCTTTTTTTTTTTTTTTTTTTTTTTTTTTTCGTAATCTTTTTCATTCTTATTTGGCTGTTAAAGTCTTTGAGTCTTTGACCATATTCCTTCTGAACCGTCATCATTGTCATCTCCTGCCTAGACCACAATCTCAGTAGCATGTTACTGAAATTTCAGCAGGCATGGAAGAAGAAACAAGTTGCAAATAAAAGCAAGGTTTTATCGAGCAGAGTAATTTTACTGTGTAGAGTGAGTTATTCAATTATTTTTTGGAAAATGCTTTGAGATTCCATCAATTAATGGAATGAGGATGTACAAATTATCTATAATTATTATTGCCTCCATAATCAAGGAACAGATCTTCCTGTTTCTGAGATATTCTGGTTATAAGCCAATAGGGAGATTCCACTTCAGTAGGTGTGCTGAGTTTTAGCACTTAATTTTGCTGGCTGAGTGATAAATGGCACTGAAATACTCCTCACTCTCTTGGCTGTAAACCTTTTAATGGTTTCAATTTTTTACAAGCCATAGACCTTGCATTACAGTCACCACTACAGTCAGCTTACCTTCTTGTGCTGCTTAATACACTATAAAGCATCTCTACTAAAGAACATTTCCATGGAAACAGTCCATTAAAAATGAATTTTATATCTTATGTTTTCTATAAATGGACAGCTCACTTAATAGCCTTTTACTATTGCACTTTGCCAGAGCAGTTTCAAATTTAACCATATTTAATCATTTTATAATTTGAAACAGCGCTTTTTTATTATTATTATTATTGCTTTTACAACATTTCTGCTTTCTTCAGTGAGCTCTAGGGTATTCTGGAACACAAAGGAGGTCAAGATCAGGACTCAGGACTCATGTTCCGTGTACAAAGAGCCTAAACACATCCTTAACAAAGTGAGGTCTCCTTTCCGATTTAAGTACATCAGTGTGTGCCCAACTCTAGATGTTTGACCCTAAGGCCACCTTCCACCACAGTTCTCCTTTCACCAAAAAACACAAAAATATTCTCTTCAATAGAACAAGCAGACAGTCTTGCCTCAAAATACTTCTCTCTTCTTTTGCAAGATGACTCATCAAATGGAAGCCCTGTTTTACCTATGTCTTTACTTGTTGAAACCCTTCCAAAGTAAAGATGAAGTAAATTTGCAGTGGAAACCAGAATGTACTTAGAGTTGAAGAAAAAAGCTAGACAGATAGCTAGACAAATAGATAGATATATAGATAGATGGATGGATGGATGGATGGATGGATGGATGGGTGGATGGATGGATGTGCATTTCAGCACTTTGCCATTATTATCTGGGCTTTTCAAGAAGAGAAATAATTCTCAGTGGTTTGTAAAATTTGTCAGTGCTCTTCCAAGGGAAGTCTTGGCCAGTCCTCTGTGATTCAGTTTCCAGAGAATTCAGGTGCTTGGAAAATCTATTGCACCATTACAAGTAATTATTTGTCAGTTTTCTCCTTCAGACAAATGCTGTCTGAGTTTACTTTAACTCAGCTGTTTTTCATCAAAATTTCCCTAAGTATGTCGTCTTTTTCCAACAAGATTCTTAACTTGAGGATTTTACACATGCTGAGAATTGCAAGATGTCCATGTGGAAATCTTTACTATGGTCTGTTTGCACATGAGCCACACACATGTTGACCAGTGCCTGCTCCCTTCGATGCCTTCCGGAAGACACATGATTGACCACAGACACAACTCTAGTCACACAAAGTTTAGCTCCAGAAGATCCTATCCCCTTGCATGTGTTTCAGCTCTCTAACCATTGTAGTGACCTCTGTAGGACTTTTATCAGTCTGTTGATGGGGTTCTTCTCCCTGAGGAAAAAAGATATTTCACAGAGGAAGAATTATTATTATCTTATTTTTCCCCAATATAGACAGCTCTTTCTGAACTCCCCTGCGCACCTTTGCAATCTTGCCTTGGATTTCTCCTCATTTCAAATGGAAAACCCCATAAAAGAACTGAGTACAGCTTAACTCGCAGATGTGCAGCTCCAGTGACATGTTGCAGGAATTGTCGCAGGAACAGTGATGAATGAATTGCTGTAGATCCAAATTCATATTAAAAAAAAAAAAATAAATAAATTCCTGGGAATCAGGAAGAGTGCATAACTTTTTTATTCTTTTTTTTTTTTTTTTTTTAATTTTAGTTGAGTGAACATGGATGCTAACCACATACTCAGAGTAAGGAGTACCTATAGGGGAGCAGGAAACTCCCCCTCCTTCCCCAGACAGATTTTTCACAAAATGATAAGTATGTATCCTGGTGTACATGTCTTGATGAACTGCCATTGGAATTTAAGAAGCACTTAAAGACTTAACAACTAACAGACATAAAATTTTGCTTCCTTTTAACCATGAAGATTTCAATGAAGCCTGACTAACAAGAGCTAATTCATTGGAAAACAACCTCAGTAGGAAAAGATGCTATGAGCAGTTATAGTGATATTCTCTGTAGTATTTTAAAATAGTATTAATTCATGCTTTCTACGTTCCTAATTCTGTCCTTCTATCCCTCAATATTGTCACATACCATGATCTTGATTTTGACCTTTAGTGAAATCATTTACTCATAACGCAATTTTTGATCTTGGATACTAGTAGATGATTGTAAAAATATCCTGGTCTACACACTTCTAAAGGACCAAGAGAATAGGATAGGATAGGATAGGATAGGATAGGATAGGATAGGATAGGATAGGATAGGATAGGATAGGATAGGATAGGATAGGGGAGGGGAGGGGAGGGGAGGGGAGGGGAGGGGAGGGGAGGGGAGGGTGTGATAGGATAGATAGGATAGGATAGGATAGGATAGGATAGGATAGGATAGGATAGGATAGGATAGGATAGGATAGGATAGGATAGGATAGGGGAGGGGGGGAGGGGAGGGGAGGGTGTGATAGGATAGGTAGGATAGGATAGGATAGGATAGGATAGGATAGGATAGGATAGGATAGGATAGGATAGGATAGGGTAGGGTAGGGTAGGGTAGGGTAGGGTAGGGTAGGGTAGGGTAGGGTAGGGTAGGGTAGGGTAGGGTAGGATGGAATGGAACGGAACGGAACGGAATGGAACAGAACAGAACAGAACAGGACAGAACAGAACAGAATAGAATAGAATAGAATAGAATAGAACAGTTTAGTGTGGTTGTTAATATGTTAAATGCAATCAATTTTGAATATATATTCCTACATAATGAAAATTCTTCCCTATAACAAAAGTGGGGGTTTTTTGAGTGTTAGTGTCATCATGGATATCTTAAAAGAGTTTTGAGAGAGTGAAGTGCAGTGCGGGTGTTATTTAGTAATAGGATGTAGTAGGCTGTGATGTCTGAATTGTGATTATTTATGAGTATCAAAAATAGATGTGAATATTAGCATTTGAGAATTTATCACAGATTACATATTAAGATGAAGATAAATGAGTCTGTGTGGTACAAGACCAGAAATCATTGTAACTATCATATTCTGCTTATGGAAAAGCAAATAACACTTGCAATGAGAATGTGAAGGGGAATGAAAACTGGAACGATATCAATTGCATACAAGGCCACTGGGATCAGATGAGCTGTGCAGAATGTACAATGAAAGACCCTTTATTCTCAACACAAGTTAAAATATGTTAATGCATGTCAGAATCCTCTCCCCCAAAAACTCTTATCCTTAAAGATGTGCATATGCCCTTCAAAAGGAATGAGAAGGCAAGAAGCCAACAGGCTGCTCTGAGAAAGTATCCAGAAAGCTTGTCAATGCTTGTCAGCAGAAATCAAGATGGGGAGACAGTCTAGGCATGTTGTTGAAGTCTTTTCTCTTTTATAAAGCCCTCCGAGGAGTAAGAAATCTGGAATAATTGTAGATACACCATGATAATAGACTGAAGTCAATTGCAATTTAGGTCAGATGATCAATCGATTTTTCCCTTTCTCCAGCTTGATTCAGTGTCTAATAAATACAGGCCAAAAACATTCTACTGCCTCTCAGGTTAGCATACTTAAAGGGATAAATATATTAAAGAAAAATAAAATTAAAAAAAATCTTGGTTATTTTCATTTTTATTGATTTTGTGCTCACAGGGATGCACAGGGAGGAAACTGGAAATCTTTATGATGGCAGAGGGTAAGAACTTTAGCACCATGTCATTTTTTTCCAAGAGGAAAGATCCATTCAGCAAGCAGATAGGTTGCTGCATATGTAGGGAAAGCTAAAAGTGACTGGAGGTCAACACACCAAACATGGTTATATGGGCCTAGTGTATCAGAGAGAGAGATTTGATAAAGAAAAATATTCGGTAGGGAGGATGGCAGATATCACTGGGACAACCAGGTGTGGACATTTCAGTGTTAAACTGGTCCTGGCACTGTAATCTACATCCTTTAGGGGAATTCATTCTGCAGTCCCCCAAAACAGGATCAAAGGTTTGGAAGTTCTTTGGACTCAATGATTCTTATGGGTCACTTCCATCTTGGGTTATTGTATGACTCTATGATTCTGTGATCTCTTAAATGACAGACACAGCTAACCAGAGGAACCGCATCACATTCAGAGCTTTAGATCTGTGATGCCCCCAAAACCTGAGTTTCCCTCACATCACAATGTCTCAATTCTTGTCATGAACTCCTTACACTGGGGTAGCAAAGTCAAACAACTGTTCTTCCCTAGTGTTCCCTTCTCAGTATCTACACTCTGCAACAGTTTGGTTTCCAGCACCCACAAACTCATCTTGGAGAATTTTTCTCTACTGCCTCCTTAACTGGAAAGGGAGTGATTATAATCACTCTCCCTTTCTCCATAGTGGTGAGGTGGAAGGTCCCCAGCAGCTTTAGAGGACTTTTTCCCTTTCTTGATGTCTTCATCAGCCCTGCTATCACATAGCCAAAAAAGGGCTCTGAATTTCCACAGGATTGAAGTTCTGCTAGGCTTCTTAGACTGGACCACCTAGATGCCTGAACAACGTGAAAACTAGCAAATATTTATCTACATGAAACTTCAACTCTTAGTGTTTCAAACTCAATATAGTGTTGGATCCATAAGTGCATCCCAATTTCCATGGTTCACCTAGTGTCTTAAACATATGGTGAACTGAAGTTTAACTGAATTCCAGGATCACATTTTTGTCCTCTTGGCATGCAAAGGAAAACCAAATACACTGTAAAGACCTTGCCACCTTTAGAAATGTTCCTGCTATGCCATGCCATGCACATGGTCTGAATGCCTCAGGTTCCAGTTATGAAAGGCAGAAGGGGATAGGTGTCTTCTGAAAATGACATTACAAAACACAGCTGTTGAAAAATGGACTTACTAAAGAAGGGAATGTTACATAAGAAGAAATTCTTTTATATTAACACTTCATCAATACTAAAACAAATCACTCCATTACATTCCTAAGGGTAATTCATTTCTGGGGAGCTTGTTCACTAGCTTGTACTGAAAGATCAGTTTGTTCCCAAGGTGTTGAAGATGTAGTAGAACCAGTAAGAAAATGTGTTAACAACATCTGATCCCAGCTTTGAGGTCAAGGTAGTTCAAGGAAGTCTTAGTTATTAGATATTAGAAATACCAGAAAGAGTGATAATTCATTGGAACAGGCTGCCCAGTAGTGGAGTCACCGTCTCTAGAGATGGAGATGTGGCATTTAGAGACATGGCTTGAGTGGGCATGGTGGGGATGAGTCAACCATTGGACTTTTTTATTGATAATGTCAGAGGTCTTTTACAACCTTAAGGATTCTACGATACATAAGAGGGATGGGTGGACAATAAACTCCATGTTTGCCCCATGACCAGCATGACATGCCCATAGGGTGCTGCTGATATGAAATAGGCTGGTGGATTACATTCTTCTGCTCCCCAGTGGATCCACCTTTGATCTCAACAAATCACCAGGCTTTCTTGTCATTCTGAATGCTCTCCAAGTCTAGTTGCCTTCATGTTTTCCTTGTGAGCATAGTGTAAGTCTGTGTGAATATTTACCTTCTGATAATTGCACTCCATTAGTCCTCAGGGCCACAGCTGCCTCAGGAACCATAGTTAATTTTCCCAGTGTTCTGCTATCTTGTAATTATTTAAAAGATGACACTGGAATATCAATGCAGTCTCATTATTAGCTGCAAGATAGCCTTATTGAGCATGCTTTTAAAAGACAGCAGCCTGTCTGAAATGCAGTTTGGGCAACTTATATTCTGGACAGCAGAACAAACTCATGTAACAGAACCTACCTCCTTTGCTCTTCATTCTTGTTTTATATTGATTGGTTGGATAAGTCATTTTGCCCACAGATTAATTCAACTTTCATTTCATTAAAACATCCCTAGCTGCTAAGTGAAATATAAGATGAAATGAAGTCTGCAAGATAGCCTGTGAGGTCTCTCCTGCAGGGTCATATTTCCCACTGAATTCTAATCTCGTGTTCTGAAGTGAGCTTTGCTTTTGGCTGGTTGACACTGAAGTAATTGAGTGAGCTGTGATTATTTCAAGATAACAATCAGGCAATGTGTCTACAATCCAGATAGGGCACTAACAACTATCAAGATCATCTTTATGCATAAATCATGTCTGATATAATAATTTCTGTCTCACCTATAGAACAGAGAAACAAGAACAAAACCTGATCTTTTAAAAACCTATTCTTGCTTAGAGATTTCTGGGTGGAAAGGTTTTTGTCTCCTGTGGATCTGGTAGCTAATTATCTTCTCTGCAAAAATAAATAAATAAATAAATAAAATTAAAATTACACATTGTTTCTGCTTGGGTAGGGATTTCAAGACTTCCTGATTGGAGAGCAGTTTTCTTGCCGGATCAGAGGTGGTTACCTGTGTCTAAATCACCTGTGAATGCTAATGATTTAAACTGCTATAAAAATCCCCCTGTGAATACATCAACTGATGTGAATTTGATCTTAAATCCAATCTCAAGGCAGTTTCTGCAGTGCCGAGTAGAGCCAGTTTCTGCTCCTGATTCTGAATGTGTGAAGTTCACTGAAGATCATTTGGAACCTGGTGGCTCAAATATTGAAACTGCCCAGGGTGTGCACTCAACAATCCTTCTTTATGATATAAGTCATCTAGCAGTGCTTTGCATAGCTAATGCTGAACAAACAAGAGAACAACAACATGATACTCTTATCCAGAAGCTAAAAACTGTTATAGAATGGAAAGTTACATGGCTCTTTGGTCCCCATATTTTCAGACCTACAGCCAACTATCCTCACTATTTCTATAACCTCCTTCTTCAGTGGACAAGTAGAATAGAATCATAGAACCATTAAGGTAGGAAAGGACCTCCAAGATCATCAAGTCCAACCATCAACACATTCCCACCATGACCAATAAGCCACATCCTTCAATGCCACATCTCTCCATTTCTTGAACACCTTCAGAAATGGTGACTCCTCCACTGCCCTGGGCATCCTGTTCCAATATCTTACCACTCCTTCTGAGAAGAAATTTTTCCTAATATGCAATACAAACCTCCCCAGCACATCTTAAGGCCATCTTCCTGCAAATAATTTTGGGTCTTATGTGTCTCCATCTGCATCTGTGTATCCGCTACCTTCACTGTGGAAGCGCTTCATCTTTGCTGGGAATGAGGAAATCTGGTGTCACAAAGACAATTGGTTTCTAAAGTTAGTGTATTTACTTTCACCTTCCTTTGAAAGAATTCCTTGATAGTCTTTCTGAACCTTTCTCTCACATTTTATTCCTTCTTATCAAGCTTCATGAGGCTTCAATGCAGCCAATCCCAACTGTTACAGGTTTTCAAATCATTTTATTTAGGGGAAATAAAATGCAGAATGGCAACTTAAATGTTAATGATGTGAGATATGGCTTTTTTTATATATATAAAATCCATCATTGCTTAATGATCTAAGTCACTGTAGACTCCTGGTTAAGGTAGATAAGAGCGTATGGCATTTTCAGAATAACAGATACTTCAAGCCCACATGGTAATGATTAACAAAGGATCTTTGCAATGAGTAAACAAGAGACCAGAATAGCTTAAGGCTTCCCCGCTTTAGCTTAAAGCTTCCCCACTTTTGCAGAAACCTTTTGCTTTTTAACTCTACTTACCTTGAAAATGCGTCCCTTGTTGAGGGATGACAATCATTTATACATTCTGAGGTTTGGATGCAAAATGAATTTGCTCATCCATCTATATGTATTTTGGTGCATGTTGAATATTCATTTATGTAGTATCTCAGTGTTGTAAGATAATTCCAGGTTCATTTGCCTAGTAAATGGAGAAGGCTGACAACTAAAAAGAAGCAGCCACAAGTACAGCGTAGGGTTCTACTCTAATTTCTCCAGTTTCTCTTCAGAGTAAAATTGTGCCTGTAGGAACTACTGCTTTTACCTCCAATCTTGTGTTACTGTATATTGTAGCCTTTGTTTATGTACACATAAAAAGTGTACCATTAGCATCTTCACTGATAGCAGCAGATTAAGAATGGTATAAGCCCAAGAGAAGACATTGCGTTGGTATTAATGGACAGCAAAATATTTCCTTAAGTACTTTTTCGCTTTGAAACTGTTGGACCAAAACTCTCCACGTCCATTTAGCAGCAGACTTCTTCAGCTGAAAAGAAAGATTTCAACAACAAAATATTTTGTCTTTCTTCATAGGAGGTAATATTTAATTTAGAAATACAGCCCCAAACAACCCATTTAGAGGCAAAAAGCATCTGATCCAGATTGAATAACTGTTTTACTCAACTCAAGATGACGACTTGTTTCAACAGAAGAATTACTTATTCAGGGTTTATTTTACCCAAGAAAGTGTTTTTTCCTGACTCGGTTTTTCCAATTTGTCGCCTATACAAATGCAGAGATGGAAGCAAGAAAAAAAATGGTTCATCTATTACATACAATTCCAAAGTTGTAATACAAGCTGGAAACCATTCAAATTTGATCTCTTACTGCCCTAGGCCGTTCCTTCAATTGACAGCATGTTTACTGGAAAGTATGTGACTGTTCCTTGTTTCTTCTTTGATGGATAAATGAAGTATCTACAATTTCCTTGTCTATCTTGTACTGCTTCTATCATGCATTAAGAAAAATGGAGAGCTCAGGCCATCCATAAAGTACTGTTGTTTCCCACACCTCCCTATCTTCCTCAGTCACATCAATGTCACAGTCATAAAAATTTCATAATCAACAACCACCCAATTGGCTCCAGCTTTACTATTTAATTTGGAAGTCATCTCTTTTATTTTGCTTTTTAATAGTTTCGTTTTGACAAAGTGTGCGAAGTGGGTGGGTAGAAGCAGAGCAGCATACCCATAAAATGGTTTTATTGGAGGAACTGTTCTTTGCCAGCTTTGCTACAGCCTCAGGATTGTGGTGATGGTGAAATAAAGACTGGGGCTGTGATCTGCACATGCAGGAACAGCTTTCTCTGAGCCTAGAAGCATTTGACTGCAAAACTAAATGCATGAGAGTCATGCAGTGTTTTGAACTTCAAAGAGTATCAGAATTATTCTACCTTTGGATAGGAATTACTTTCCATTTCTGGAGACTTGGAGTAGCTAGAATATCCATCCTTTCCACTCTAAAGGAATGTGCTAGGTCAGAATATAAAATTCCTGTTGCTTCTTTCAGGTCATTCTACCTTGACTGACTCAGCTGCCAAAGTTTGGCTATAAAGGACATAGGGAAGAAGCCTCATATGGAGGTAGATGCACATAAGGTCATTCTACGTTGTGGGTACAGTTTCTAAGGTAGCTTTCTTCTTCTCCCGAGGCTCCATCTTCAGTTGCTCCCAGCACTAGTGGCTGAAACTACAGCTTTGCAGGTACAAGTCTTAGCCATACCCCGAAATCACACCAAAGAGTACTCCAGTGGATCTCATGGGAAGCACATGCATGAGAATCTGGCTGGTGGAATTTGATTTTGCAGTGCCACTAATCCATATGCTGTTCATCCAATAATGTTTCCAACACACCGGGAAACATGGATCTTGGCAGACTTGTGTCCTGTAACTTCTTTCTTTTCAGGCGTTCTCCTTGAGTATTCTCTCTCTCCTTTCTG
The DNA here is from genome assembly GCA_030625065.1 of Alectoris magna. Classification (NCBI taxonomy): domain Eukaryota; kingdom Metazoa; phylum Chordata; class Aves; order Galliformes; family Phasianidae; genus Alectoris; species Alectoris magna. The sequence goes on along the minus strand of CM060561.1, from coordinate 2,028,494 downwards.
TCTTACAATAATACCAATTCCTCATCCCCAAAAAACCTGTATGTGGAACCTTCACTCCTAAAGCCTAAAGAATAATAGAATAGAATAGAATCATTTGAGTTGGAAAGGACCCTTAAAGGTCATCTACTCCAACTCCTCAGCAATGAACAGAGACACCTACAGGTAGGTCAGGCTCCTCAGAGCCCCAGCCAGCCCGACCTTGAATGTCTCCAAGGACAGGGCATCAACCACATGTCTGGGCAACTGGTGCCAGTGCCTCATCACCCTTATTATAAAAAACATCTTCCTCACATAGAGTCTAAATCACCCTCTTTTAGTATGAAACCATTCCCCCTTGTCCTATGACAAATGACCCTGCTAAATAGTCTATATATCTCCTTCCTTATTATATACCCCCTTCAGGTACTGTAAGGTCTCTGTTAGGTCTCCTTGGAGCCTTCTTAGCTGTGAGGGCACACTGCTGGCTCATGTCCAGCTTGCCATCCACCAGTACCCTCACAATTCCTTTTCAGCAGGGCTGAGCTCTATCCTTATATCCCCCCGCTTGTATTGATAGCATGGGTTCCCAAGACTCAGGTGCAAGACCTTCCCTTTGGCTTTGTTGAACTTCATGATGTTCTTCTGGGCCCACTGCTCAAGCTTGTCTAAGTGTCTCTGGATGGCATTCCATCCCTCAGACATTTTGAGCATGAACTATACAAAATTAGGAAAAGATCTTACAGTGTTTATTGCTATTTTTATATGTGTTTTGTATTGCAGTTTGTCTATTATATTGCTGATACCAATCTTGACTGCAAGGCTATCTTATTTTCAATTCATTGTGTTATTAGTAACTCAATAAACTGCTTCAGTTCAGAGTTGGTTTAACACAAGCTGAGCAGTTTTTCCCTGCCACGTGTACTTTGCAAATCTGGACAGAGACTTATAGGTTATGTAGTTACTGCAATGGTAATACAATTTCTGGTGGGTTGCTGGCCATAGCATTCGATGTTCCTCATCCAGCTGGATGCAGAGCACACAGCAGGAAGGGTCTGGTGGGAGTGAGTCAGATGTTAGCAGGGACATAGAGCAAAAAAATTTGGAAAAAGTGGAATTTCTGGCCATAGCTGAGACAGCGCTCAGCACAGAACAGCAGGGAGCCAACTGCCTCCATCTCTCTTAATTACTTTGTACTTCCATTTGATATCAATAATAAATGAACAGCCCTTAAGCTATACTCTCCCCAGTTAACCTCATGGGTGGGATGGGGCTTCAAGTCCTCACAGTGCTGGCAAAATAATTGCTCATGCTCAGTGGGGCAGATCACTGTAGCAATTACAAGGCTGTGGTTTAGAGTAGCCCACAGCCTGGGGTCAGCATGTGCTCAGCTATCGTGTGGGAAACTCCAACCTCAGTCCCGTAAGTGACAAGTAGTTTTGTGCTTGAATAAAACTTAAACACAGCAGATGAGTGAAAACTTGGGATTTTCTCACTTAGAGCCTACTGGAGAGTCAAACCCTGTCCACAAAAATGAAGGAGGTCTTAGGGACTCTAACATGATTTAAACCATTGCTTGCTCTGCTCTGTAATGGACCTTATTTACCAAGGCATCTATTCTTGGACTAGGGCTTGCAAGCCCCAAAGCGGGTTGCTCTGGTCATTGTGTGCATTGTTGTGTTTTAAATAGCCTCACAGTAGACTATAGTAAACCGTCTGTCTCTCAGAGGACTCCAGGATTTTAAGCAATAGAGTTTTACAGCAGATGTTAGCAACAGTTCAGGAACAGAGCTAGAGAAATCGGCATTTATTTTTCCTCCTAGATGCAATTTTGAATAAGTCCAAATGTTCAAAGATTGTTCCTACACTGTAGGTCTTGGCGGGACATCAAGTATCTTGTCAGAAGAATATCTGGGCTCTCAGACAGGGAAAAAGGAAAAGGATCAAGAAACCAAGACCACACCAAGCTGTGAAAGCCTCAGTTTGCTCTAGTGCTTCAAGGGTAGTTGGTACACTGAGGTACATGGTTAGTGGGAATGGTGGTGATGGGTTAATGGTCTTTTCCAGCCTTAGTAATTCCACGATTCTGTCTAACTGTTCTCCATTTTTATCTCTCTCCTGCTGTTTTCACAGGTTCTTTTATAGAAGTAATAATGGGATCCTATTGATAGGATCCTATGGTAATAACTTGTTGAGATGAGTCATTTTCCTCTTACAGTTCATCCATCAGTCTATCAGCATCTCAGGGTCCAAAGGGCAGTAATTGTGGACCCTGGCATCCTTGAAGGAACCAGAATCTTGCCTCAGAGAAGCCATAAAACCTGCACTAGACAGCGAATATAGCATTACATGAGGCATAAGAAAGCCTGTGAGATCTTTATGTCTCCCAGCTTTTAGCAGGCTGTCTCTGCAGACCATATCCAGAATGAAATATGATGAAAAACAAAGGAGGCAAATAGGGGGGGGGGAGGGAAATCCCTCTGCAGACACGGAGCTGTGCTCTTTAGATCTATTGCAGCTCTCTTCTCAGAGCATCGATTGGGAGTATTTGTTTCCTCTTTAACGTCACCATTGACATTTCATTGTTACAAAGCTTGCTCCCTCCTAAATGCCTCTCTCCTTCAGGGAAACATTAACCAGGGCTGAGAGTTATTTATTGCCCTAGAGCATTTTGACTGGGAAACAGTTTTGTGGGCAAGTTTGTCATATTTTTCTCTGCTCATGCTTCAAGTCTGAGGAGGGATCTCTTCTTCTCATCATCTCAGATAACATTTGCCTGGTAAATGTTCAATTCCCACTTAGACACAAGTCCTGATGTAAATTCCACAAACCTAGGAGACACCAATATTCAGGATGACATCACAGCTTCCCTGTCAGATGCTTTTCCCAAGATTCATTTTCAATAACGAAAGAGTTGCCTGTGCTGATCTTGGATGCTATGACTTAATTCAAGAGCAGACTCTTTTTCCTGACTTTGGGCAGTGTACAACCACACATAGAATCATAGAATCATAGAATCGCCTGGGTTGAGAAGGACCTCAATGCTCATCTAGTTCCAACCCCCCTGCTATGTGCAGGGTCGCCAACCACCAGACCAGGCTGCCCAGAGTCACATCCAGCCTGGCCTTGAATGCCTCCAGGGATGGGGCATCCACAACCTAAAGTTCCAGTCATCTAACGGCGTTCTTGTCATGTTGTGATCCTTCTTTTCAGCAGTCTGGACATAAGTCCTTAATATCTTTAGACTGCATTTCATACAAGGAACGTGTCCTTGTCTTGATGGTGGAACTAGATCACCTCAGTCAATCATCTCCAACCCGTGGCCCAGCCCAGTTCCTTAGCACCAACTGAACATCACTGTTCTGTGAACCCAATTTGGGTTGAAACCAGTACAGGAGGCACACTGCAGTGCCAGCTCAAGTTACAGCAAATAAGTTTATGCATTTTGATAAATCAACTAAACACAGCCCAGTGAACAGCAAAAAATATGCAGCCATGCTTTCCATTTTGGTAAAGGAATTTGAGAATATATTTCAAGATTGCCTGAGTAAAGCATCTTTTCTTTTTTTTCTTTTCTTTTTTTTTTTTTTTTGTATATTTGCAACTCCATTTTCAGTCAACATAAATATATTACCTGTGAATTTTCATATGGAATATGTAGGGTTACAATAAAAAATGTGATCATATCTCTTTATCAGATTTCTATAAGCCCTCTCTTACCAGAGAGAAATATCCCTCTCTTCACAGTCATGCCTTATGCATGTCATTGCTTTTTGGCAGTACAAATATTTGTGAACAACTCTTTTGAAGGATCAATTATAGGAAGAGCAAAAATTTCATAAAAAGTCTCTACTGAACACCTTGAGAACTTACTAAGAATTGCAGCCACTGCCACCAATCCAGACAGATGCAGTGGATTCATGAAAAGATTGTCACATATCCCACTAGCTTTACGTTTTCATTGCTCTTTTTTATGTTTTAATAAAAAAAAAAAAAATCCAAAATAAAAATTAGCTTTGTTACTTTTATACATTAACTATATTATATATTTTATGAGGGCTGCTCTGAAAGAGATGCTTCCTATTTTTTTATGTTGGTCCATGACGTCAGAGGCAGATGTTGGTGGTATGACAGTAGAGGCTGAACCTTCCCACCAATATCCCATTACATTTTGATGTCCTGTGACAGATGTCGACAGAGGGGCAGTTTGGCAAAATGGCATCTGACGCATAAGTGCAGATGAAGCAAAGATTTGTCATTGAAATCCCCTGTGTGGATTTCACATTAACACCCATTAACATTCATTGATACTTGCTGAATGTTTCGGGAGACCAAATAGTGGGTGTGAGCACGGTGAGGTTGGTGGATAGTGTGACGGAATGATCTTTTCCAACCTTAATCACTCCATGATTCTTTGTGCCAAGTCTCTTCTCTGGTCTTTCAATAAAATTGCTTGCAGCTAAAAACACGTCTCTCGCAGGATCTTTTATCTGCTTTTGAACTGAACTCCATTTAAAAGAGCAGGATTTTCAAGTGAATGAAATCACATGCGATTCTACATTCACAAACCAAAAGAACAGGGAAAATTGAATGCTGCACGCATGAGAGTAATCCCTCTCCTTGGCTGTTCAAATCTGTTTGTAGACCTACATCAAGGGGAAGAGCTCTTAGGACCAAGAGAGTTATTACTGCAATGGAGTCAGGCTTCATTCAGTTACCATCGCATACAACTTAATTCATACAACCAGAATCTCCATGTCTTTTTATCTTTTTTATTTCTGACCAATTTCAATGCAAGCAGATCGTATTGAAAAGACTATACTGACAGTTATGGGAGCATATTATGTGGGAAAGCAGTGATTACCACAGAAATAACATGAGTCCAAGATTAAGAGTTTTAGAAAGCACAAGCTATTAGAATGCTCATTAAAATTATGAGGGGGCAGTACTCTACTCAGTTAAGGGAAAATGGCCAGAACAGTACAAGTCATGCAGAAATCTATTTTAAAATGTGCAGACACACAGAGTAAATGAGCTCAAGAGACTCACTCTTTGTCTTTGTTCCTTGATTCTTCATAATGAAGTGGGACCTGGTAGCAGCTTAAGCTGAACCTGTGGTTTAAACCCCACTTGTCACAGTGACCCTTCCAGACTTGCTGGCATGTGAAGGTATCATGTTAGAAGAAAGCTCAAAGCTGAAGGCATAAGGAGATGCTTAAGTCAGTTAATTTCCCTGGATCTATAAGCAAAAGAAGATGAGTTCTTGCAGGTAAGTAACCTGGGTTTGCTTAAGCTTAACATTTACAATTATTTTTTCACCTTCCATTAAAACTAAATGCACTGCAGTTTCACTTGATCATATAGCCAACTAAGTAAGCAGAATCAGTGAAGGTCACACAACAAAACAAGACCCTAGTTTGCCTGCTAACATTAGAAATTATCACTCCACCAAAGATTTTGTCTTTCTGGTACTCCCTGCTCTGCCTTACTGTGCCTACAAGGCTCAGAAGAGATGTGGAAGGAGGGGGAGGGAACCAGGATTCAAAATTTTGGAGAAGTGGAGCAATTCATGAAGCTGTCATTGGCTGGAAGATTGTGGTAAGCAGCACTTGTCAATGACTGATTTCCTGTGCATAAGTTTGCCCAGTATTAACAAGAGGAAGATTCATCATACTTACGCTCATACTTACCATCCCTTAAAGTATTATTGATGCAGCTGTTATAGAACACCCAGCATTGCTGATCCTGAAAGAGCTCTCCGTGGAAATTCATGGCACTCTGGGAAAAGCATGGTCAAGAGTTGTTTCATTTATTTTTGTCTTGCTCTGTAAAAAAAGATTCTTTTTCCAGAGCAGTCCTGATATCAAATAGAGTTGAGGTAGACAAACTAGCTTATTTCAACCAAACAAAGCCCTTGTGTGAGCAGTGTCAAGGTCGTAACTATATACCACTTTGTAAGGTAGGACTCTTGTATTTAACCTGAGCAACATCTAGGACTCTTGTATTTAACCTGAGCAACATCTAGCACTGTGATTCAGTTATCCACAAAGGTGCCCAGAGATATCTGGGTCCCAAGATGTCCATAGTGGACACGCATATGTGACACAGGACCTTCAGGGGTTCGGCACTGACGCAGCAGTGGAATTTAGGCTGGAGCTGGCAAAATATTTTACCTTACCATGTCTAAGCTGACATGGAGCTAAGAGGATCCTCCCTGACTATGAAGTTCAGTAGGTTAACTTTACCTCTTTCCTCACTAGAAAGCCAGAACTACAAAGATCACCCTGAACACCAGTGTGCTGTTGAGTGTCATATCTCAACTGCAAAATGACACCTCTAAATGCTAATGTCACTGCATGGGGTACAGTGACCATGACTGTCGCCTCCTCCCAGACTTCACTGCTGGTTGAAGAACATCATTATCATCATAGAATAGTTTGGGCTGGAAGGGACCTTTAAGATCACCTAGTTTCAACCCCCGCCCCCCCTGCTATAGGCAGGCACACCTCCCTCTAGATCAGGTTGCTCAAAGCCCCATCCAGCCTGGCCTTGAATGCTTCCAAGGAGGGGGCATAAACAACCACACTGGGCAACTCATTTCAGTGTCTCACCACCCTCAAAGAATTTATTCCTAACATCAATGAAGTTCATTCCCTATCATACACCTGTGGGGTGTATTTGAAGTTAGACACCTCTTTTGGAGGAGTATAAGAGGAAAACTTGCAATTGAAGGCATTGCTGTTTACACCACCAGTCACCCTGCAAAATCTTCCCTAGTTGCAATGTGTACATATGACACTATAAGCAGATCCCACAGAATAGAAGAAGCCTATTGTCTTCTGGAAATACTTTGACCCTGAACTACTCTGGGAAAATTAATATTCATCCTGAGAACATATGAAACTATTTACAAGGACACTTGAAAAAACAAAACAAAACAAAACAAAACATGAGCCTTTGCAGCCCTTCAACTGAATTGAACTGTACTATGGCAGTAACAACAGCCAAAAAAATAAGTATTAATAGCTTGGAATGGAGCACATGACCAGGAAAAAAAAAAAAAAAGAAGAAGAAGCACAACAAACAAACCAACAGAAGCCACAAACACACACAAAAAATTAATAAAGAATCAGCAGCAAAGCCAATAAAGAGCAAGACAAAAAAATGGAATTGGAGCAACCTAGCAACACAGCTTTCAGCAGGGACACTGAGAGAGCACTTGAAGAGCTTTCCTGAACACCACAGTAACATTGCATTAATGTGCACTTGTAACTAATAGAGTTGCTAAAAATTGCCTGAGGGTGCAGGCAACATTCAAAATGGCAGTGTTGTTTCAGATGGAAAGGCCCTGTGAGGCACTGCTGACTTTTTGCAAAAGAAAGAACACCTCCCCAACTGAAAGGTCAGAAAGTAAAGTCGGTCCTGCCTACATCTACCTACATCCTACCAGTCCTAGGACTGGTCCCAGTCCTACCAGCATCCAGAGAAAGGCTCCTGTGGACTAAATAAGAGCTGACATCAGGTGGCCTGTGGCTGGTTGTGTTGCAGGATGGAGTGGGAGAAGAGGATTCGGAAAGGAGATTTCACATCTGAAAAATGCAGTGTACTGCCAAAAAACAAAACAAAACAAACAAACAAACAAACAAACAAAAACCCTAGCCAATTACTGACCTTTATTTATCTTCGTTCTCTAAAACAACTCCCAAGAACAGCTTTTTTTCCCTCACTCAGTATCCAGCACCATTTACAAGTTCTAGCTCTGGTTAAATCAAATCTGGTGAGGAGCTCAGAACTTTTTCATTTGCTGGTGATCTGTTGTTGATCATGCAAAGACCTTGTTTTTACTGCATGTCCAGTTCCCTGGATACATTCAAAATCAGGCTGGACAGGGCTCTGAGCACCCTGATCTAGCTGTATGCATCCTTGTCCATTGCAGGGGAATGGACTAGATGACCTTTAAAGGTCCTTTCCAACTGGAAGAATTCTATGATTCCGTGATTCATTTGCCTCTAATGATAAACAGCAAATTCCTAGAGAATGAATTGAGAATCTGTAGATGCATCAGGGCTTTCAGAAAGGTGCATTTGTCCATTCAAGATCCGCAGCCCAAAAGATTTGTTTAAGACAGAGGCAAACTAAGCAGACTTAGGAATGGAGAATAGCCACCATATGGGCTATCGATATCACAAAGAGAAACAACATCTTCATGTTAGACCTACTCATGCAAGAGGACAGACAAAAATGGTATGGCAAAAAAAGTGTGAGACTATGGGATACAAAGGTTCCTTTCCATTGGTCCCATTAAACCACGACAAGTGGATCACTAATACATGATGGAAAGATTTACACAAGCCACTATCTAGAATGCCTTGTGTTAATCCACACTAAACAATGAGAAAGAGATCTCATACTTAACAATGCCCAGAAAGGCAGTTAAATTCACAGTTCAATTTTGCAAATACAACACTAAGTTCTGGTGTTGGTAAAGCAGGTTCCCTAGAGTAGATTGCACAGAATCCAGGCAGACTTTGAAACATTAGATGTTGTACGTGGATTAGTGGGAAAATACTGGGGGTAGGTGGACGAGATGATCTTGAAGGTCTTTTCCAACCTTAGTGATTCTATGATTCCATTAATATGTCCAGAGAAGGAGACTCCACAGCTTCTCTGGGCAATTTTGTTCCAGACTCTGTAACTCTCAAAGTAAAAAAGTCTTTCCTCATCTTCGTATGCCATCTTCGACTTCCTGTGTTCCAATTTGTGCATGTTGACCCTTATCCTGATGCTGGGCACCATTAACCAGAGCCTGACCCCATCCACCTGACTACTACCCCTTAGATATTTATAAGCATTAATCAGATCCCCTCTCAGTCTTCTTCAGGCTGAACAGCCCAAGGTCTCTAAGCCTTTCCTTGTAATGGAGGTGCTCCAGGCTCCTCATCATCTTTGTGGCCCTCTTTTGGGCTCCCTCCAGTAGTTCCCTGCAGATTTTTCACCATGGAGCACAGAACAGACACAGTCTCCACTGTGGTATCCTCAGGACAGAGTAGAGAGGAAGGATCACCTCCCTCAACCTTCTGGTCTTGCTCTTTTTAATGCACCCTAAGATATCCTTGGCCTTCTTGGCCACAAGTGCACATTGCTGACTCATAGACAACCTGTTGTCCACCAGGACACCCAGGTCCTCCTCTGCAGAACTTCTTTCCATCAGGTCAGCTCCTAACCTATACCAATGCTTGCAGTTATTCCTTTCCACGTGCAAGACTTGTGCACGTGCACTTGCCCTTGTTTAACCTCATCAGCTTCCTCCTTACTGAACAGTGTCAAACGCCTTGCTGAAGTCAATATGCACAATATCCACTGCTCTCCCTGCATCTACTCAGCTAGTCAAGACATCATAGAAGGCTGCCAGATTGGTCAATCATGGCTTGCATTTAGTGAATCCATGTTGACTACTCCTTGTTAACCTTTTTCTCTTCCACTTGTCCATCAGGCTGTAGCTAACAATTCAAAAGATTCTATGATTCTATAATTACCTGTCAATTAAAATCTTCCCCTGGAGACAATACCTTGCCTGTATTTCTCTGACTTTAACCCTGCAATAATCTTAAATAATCTGACTGGATTAAATATATGGTGAGGAATTTCCCATCACTGTTACAGTGCCACTTAGATGAGAGGGGTGATGTTACCCCATACACTGCTATTCTCCAGTCATATTTTCAATTATATGTCACTATGCTGCCAGTTTTGTTATGTTAGCAGACATTATTCAGTATCAGAGGGAAATTTCTCTTAGATTCCACAAAGCTCTGGATCACAGAATCACATTCATTTGTTCATCAGCCTGCTATCATTGGCTTTTGAAAATACCACTTGTTCATTTGTTAATGAAAAGTAAATGGAAAACTGTGTTTATTTGCTGCATCTAAAGTTTATATTCCTTCAGCCAGCATTCCTCCTGTAGTAATATGTTGTTCTTACCATACCCTGAGATGGAGTTAACAATATTTACCTTTTCCCACCAGTTTTATTTACTCTGTGGTTATAGCACTGCAGGCTGTGAAACAGATTCAGTAGACATTTTCATTGCAGCACCATTAGCAGGACTCATGCTACTCTGCTGATGTTTCACTTTGGCTCTCTCCAAAATCTGCCTTGTTGGAGTAAACCTAGAAACACATGCCAGAGTTCAGTTTGGTCCATGACAAAACATCATGCAAAGTAAATATTCATGGATGTATGTATCTGCAAAGGCTTTTTATGTAAGTATTAATCTCCAGCTTCAAGAAAGAACAGTCTTCTGAGGCTAACAAATGGAGCTGCATAAAACCCATTGTAAACAATTCCTGCAATATTGAAAATGTCAGCTATTATGCATTCAGTGTACCTCTACTCCCACAGGCATTTCCCTTGACTGATGTTTCCCATAGCTGAATAAAGTGCTCCAACACACTATCACACTACTTTCCCTGAGTATTTTTCCTAAGCAATCTCTTCTAACCTTTGTGAACAGGCAACTTTTTGCATTCATGTTGTGATTAACACGTAATAAGAGCAATAAAGTAGATTAGAATACACCTAGCACACAAATCTCAAGTATTTGCTGATGGATAATCATTAATGAATGGAAAAGGCAAAAAGTTCCCAATAGGTTCCGAAAAGATTGCTTCCAAATGTGACGTTACTCTCAGCAGGTTGCTAGAAGCAAGTATGAATTTACTGATGGTAAAATGTTTGTATGAATGATGCAAAGACTGAGGAGGTGGTAAAGTCCTTATTACAGGAGAGGCAGGGAAACTGATAAGTATTCAGATGTGTTGTACAACTAAATGAAAAATGTGGGTCATTGGAAGCAAAAGATGGAAAATTATGCAAATGGAAGGAAGAGCTTCGGAGAACAGACTCCTTTTGCAAAGGGCTAAAAGCTGGAATGGGACATCAGCCAATACTCCATAGTCATGTTAAGAAGTCCTAGGTGAACCCTGGAGGTCTGAAGAAATGATGACCATGTGAAAGGGACTCTTCTACAGGGATGTCTGACATTAGTCTTCTCTCGGCTGGGACTGTGAGTAGACTTAGCAAAAGGTTTTAAAAGTTTAATCTAAAAAAACAAAGAAAAAGAAAAAAGCCATCAAAAATAAACACATGCACACACACAAAAGACAAAAAAAAATAAAGCAAAGTAATAAAAAAACAACAACAAGTGAGGTATAAGGTTTTAAAGACTGTTGAAAATGCCTCGTGGTGTTTGATCACAGGTGCTTGGTTCGTTATCACACTAACATGAGAAAAAAGTGACCTAATTGTTACAGACATATTTCCTTTGGCAGCTCCTTTTTTCTTTCTTCTGATGGGGAACATAACAGGAACTACTGTGTGGGAGTGCTGCCTGATACATTTTCCCTGGAATTAAAACCTGGTTAAATCATGAGACTTGTAAAACATCAAGGGAAGAGGCGGAGTCTCCATTAATTGCTTTATTCAGAGTAAGAGATTGTATCCTTCTAGACTTTTTATCAAAAGCAGTTTGATTCAGCCAGAAGGGAATGGTGTTGGTCAGAGTGTGAAATACGTAAGTGAATTTATGGATAGAAACCACAGTTGCAGGAGTTAATGGAAACTGCTCTTTGCTCAGAGCCTGGAGCTGGTATAACATAAAATACATGAAGACAATCAAGATGCCTTTCTTCAAGTCCTTCTGCAAATCTGGTCGGAGCAAGGAAATGAATACGTCTGCCAGCACTAACTTCTACAACTACCTGCCACTACTCAACTGTTCTTGTTAACTTCTTCATTACACTACTTGTCTATAATACTGTGGTTAGAGAAAAGTGCAGCACTTTGTATGGTCCTCGTGGCTAAATTTTGTGTGATTTTGTAAACTCACTCTTAATGTGGTATTGAAATACCCTGTGTACAGTCCTCTCCGTAATGGGAATAATGGGATGTTTCTTATTCCAAGGTGCAACTACCTAAACTTTGACTTTAGGTTAGAGCACCTGGATTTCCCCTCATCTCCACCTGAGTTCAGGGAGGTAGTGTTAGAAGGGGGAGAAAAGCTCCAAGCAAAGATTACTGGAGTAAATGACAAGATTCAAAGGGATGGGAGGAAAGTGAGGACAGGTGAGAACAATCTGTCAGAGTTCTGACCCCCCACTTTCACAGCTGAAGCATGTCTTGGTTTCTTTCTTGTGCTATCATGAAATGGCACGAGGTGCTGGAGCTGTTGCTTGCCGTTATTTCATATTCATCCTCCTCTAGAGAGCACCAGAGGAGATCAGATGCCAAAAAGATGAGAAGGACACACAGAGAATCTGAGAAGGTGATGTTTACACTTTACTTAGAAAACGGTATACTGAACTGTAAAGCACTGAAACTTATTTATTATTGGGTCATGTGATTGTTTGCACCATATAGCTGAAGTAGCTCAGCTGGGAGAGCGTTAGACTGAAGATCTAAAGGTCCCTGGTTCAATCCCGGGCTTCAGCAGTAGTTTTTCCATAGTTTTGTGGGTTTCAGGTGTGGCTTGTACAACGCAGACATGGCTTGGAGATGTGGCACAAACTGGAGCCCAGGAGTTGCCCCTCACCATCAGGTTGTGCTGAGTGGGTGCTGTTGCTGTTAAGGAGACAAATTTGTCTTTAGACTGAGAAAAATTGCCTGTCTGTTCATCTCTCTTCATGCCTTCCTAGCTGCACCATTGCTAAGCAAATCTGAACAATGATATTCTGTCATATCACAGAAGGGCAGGAAGTGAAATGTTTCTAGAGGTGACTGATAAAGGGCTCTGTAAGAAAAGGGACGTCCTGGTAAAAGCTGTGTTCACTAAAGTGGAATCAGCATTGGTGTGGAGACTTTGAGGGTGCTAACTTTACCCTCTCTGTTCCAACTGCTGCCTACCAACTTGCCCAAAAATGGAAGAATTATCTTTCTCCACCAGGACCCCCAGGTCCCAGGGTCCCCAGGGAAATGGTTTTAAGTTGAGGGAGGGAAGATTTAGGTTGGATATCAGGGGGAAGTTCTTTACTATGAGAGTGGTGGGGTGCTGGAACAGGCTGCCCAGAGAGGTTGTGGATGCCCCATCCCTGGAGGTGTTCAAGGCCAGGTTGGATGAGGCCCTGGGCAGCCTGGTCTAGCATTAAATGTGGAGGTTGGTGGCCCTGCCTTTGGTGGGGGAATTGGAGATTCATGATCCTTCCAACCTGGGCCATTCTGTGATTTCTTTGAATTATCTTTACTTCTGAACTTCCAAAGAACTAAAAACCCAGCAAAATTCTACTGGCACATCCCATGAGAGTATTTTGCCTGCTAACTGATGAAGATACCTGGGGAGTTACTCAAACATGTCCTCCTCCAAGTTTACTGTTTACTATTTGCAAATGTGGGCACCCAGAAATTGGTATATGAGCAGCAGAAAATAACACTGCAGGAAGAAATGATTTGCCTAGCAACCAGAAATGATTACTCCAATTATAATTCCCAGTCTTTCTTTATGGATGTCCACATGAACTGCAAAAAATCAAACTGGATATTGGCCCTGAGGAGTTACTGATGTCAGCACTGTAATAATTACTACTAATTATTATGGAATGAGAATAATAGGACATTCCCCATAGCTAGGAAATGGTCAGATGAAAGTAAATTGAAGAAAAGAAGAAATAATTCAGTGAAGGTCCTGACTTTGTTGATGAGACTGGGAGAATAGTAGGATTTACAAAAATACTGTGATAAGAACATGGACATGGATAATTCCAGTAGTGAAGGTAACTTACTCTGCTCCCAGGCAAATAGAAAACCAATGGTAGGACAAATGTACACCTCCCCCTTCCCAGTGATAATCACGGATTCAAGAAGAAGACGATAAAAAATCACACACATAAAGTGTTTCTTCCCCTGTGTGTTTCTCCTAGCGGCTGTCAACCTGAGAGGTAATGTTTGCTGTATTCAATACCCTACAGATTACAACACAGACCATATAGAAATGAAAAAGTGGTAACATTATTTTAAGTCCCCCAAAGATGGGACTGAAATATCCTTGTTCAACATGTTTTGTTTGTTCCCAGAAATGTACCTTTGAAGCTTTGTGCTTGTTTTGTCTAAAGACAGCTTAAAGCCAGGTGGTTGGCCCATGAGCTGGAGGATGACAATGGCTGTGGGTGTGACACTGACCAGTTCTCATCTCAGAACTGGGCAGGAGAATTAATATTGTGTAACCACTGCTAATGAACTCAGGTGAACCCTGAAATCTTCTGGTTTTGGTCCTATTAACAGTGACATATAGGGAAAAATGCTTGATTTCATACTGAAACTTTTTACAGAAAACTATTGTACTGTCCTATTGAACTGTCTTCCATAGGACCCAAACTTGAACTCCTGCTTTTGCAGACTTCAGTGATCTTTAAACACTGTGGAAAAGCTCTGGAATGAAGAGGTAGGGAATAAAGTGATTTTACTAAACCCATTAATCAATTGACTGCAGCTCAAATTAATTTTTATGTATATTTCTTCTCACTTGTCAAAACACAAAGCAGATGTTTTAGCAAAAAAGAGTCAACTCAAATTATTATCAAATGATATGAAGGGAAAGCATGGGGAGGGAGAAATCTTTCAGTGGGCAGTTTTTCAGGTGAACATTTATTACTGAGAATTATGCATTGACTGTCTCTGCTTTAAAACCAAGCTTTGGCAAATTTAAATTATATATTGAAAAAAAAAGACCGACGCAAATCCTTCAGCATGTTATCTATATTGTTTCTGACTTGTCATTCTTTATCGGGCAATTAAGTGCAACACGACATTTTCTTGACAAAGTAGCTCCATACAGCTGTGTGTTTCCCCAGATGATACACAAAGCAAATTAGATTGCGTGCATCCATAAATCTCTGTGGTTGCAGCTGTACCAGAGGGGGAAAGATGGAGAGGAGGGAGTGATGACACATGGAGATCTATGGAAAAGATCACTATCATCTCCAACTTAGTTTTGCTGTGTTTTCATTATTATCACCTTCAATTTAAAAATGACAAGCATCATGTTGCCCTGTGATAGTCCTTTCTGTTTACGGATTTCATTACGTGGGTGCCTGTGGAAGGTATCTCACAGCTTTAGATAGCAAGCCACTGTACCTTGATGTGAAACTGATGGGCAAACTGAGATATCCAGTAATGAAGTAACTTGAATAAAATTGTAATTTTTGGGGGGGGGGGCGGGGGGAGGAAAAAGCCAAACAAAAATATGGAGACACCTTAAGTACATTGTGCTACATCAGTTGAATCTTAGCCCTTCTCCAGGCAGAACTCAGACTTGTACATCCAAGCCCAGTTCATTAGTTCAAAGCTTATGCAACTCACCCGTGCATGATAAATGTGCAGTGGTATTTGCCAATCAACAGACCCATGCTGACCCTGTCAAATGCTAGACTGGATTTTGCCCAGTGCAGATGCAATCACTGTGACCTGTGTTGTTTGCAAACTCCAAAGATAGGAGGAGTAAAGGAGATTCCAGGCCTCCCCTGGTTCTATTTTCCTGAAGCAAAACTGATAAGCCATTTCTCTAAATACTAGCTGGCAAACCATCTCAGTGCTGTGTTTACATAAATCACAATAAGCCTAATTCAGGCAACAAGCCATGTGCAAACAGAAATCATTGCCAGATGCTCCTGCAGACAAGGACGCTGAAGAAACCATCAGCTAATTCAGCCACCAGCTCCCATGATTCCAGATTTTATGTTGGTAAACTTGGAGTAATGGAGCCCAGGAGATGCGAGTATCAAGATATGGAGATTTGAATGCACCTTCAGTGTGTTACAATAACATGTTAGAGAGCACTTACTTAGAGCAGTAACGTTTTGTGATCAATTACAAATGCTTTTCACTTACACTGCAGGTATCTGAATTTTATCCTAAGCAAGGTCTACAGTACATTCTCTTAAATATACTTTGTTTTTAGGAAAGGAGGTTCTTCTTATTTTTTCCATAGGGAAGCCATTCTGTCAATCACTGGCTGGATATTTGGAAAAATTTCTTCTCGGAGTGGAACAGGCTGCTCACTGCAGCAGTAGAGTCACCATCCCTGTGGGTGTTTAGGAAACATGGAGATGCAGCACTGAGGGACGTGGTTAAGTGGGCATGGTGAGCATGGGTTGGGGTTGGACTTGGTGATCCTGGAGATCTTTTCCAACATTAATGATTCTGTGAGTGGGCATGGTGGTGATGGGTTGACAGTTAGATAAGATGACCTTGAAGATCTTTTCCAACCATAATGATTCCATGATTCTAATGAAGGCTAGTCTTAATCACAGGTATCCATGAAAAGATTATTTGGAGTACACTTTATCATTGCTTTGGATCAGGCAAAACCAAACGTAGAGTAACTCAAATGGCTGTGGAGGTTTTTATGCCCTCAAACAAAGGTGTTGCAAAAACAACAAAAATAATTTGTGGGGGAAAAAAAAAAACAACAAGAACAACAACAATCTGTGATAACCTTTCTGATAACCCTCTCACTGTACACAAATAGAAGATGGAATATCATTAGTTATCTTGGGACCATCCCCCAAAAGATTACTCCATCTCCATCCTCAGACTTTGACCCTTTTAGGAAAATGTGAAATATCACTTCAGGGCTGAGCCTGAGGGGGATAAAACATAATCAAAAAGCCATAATTTTTCTCCTTTCTATTTCTATATCCTGAATTTTTTGGACAGCAGAAGACTCGTGGTATTTTCAGTGCAACATTTTGGGTCATGGCAAATTTGTGAGGTGTTAGCAGTGTCTGTAAGCATGTACCACCTTATCACCTCTTGAAATTGCCCTGTTCTGTTTCACTCCCACTGGCCAGGCAATATTCAATAAAATGAGAAGTCGTGAATCCTAATCAGCCTGCACATAGGGGACATGAATAAACAGCATATCCACAGCACTAATGACAAACAAAAAGCCTGCAGTTTAAGTAGGGAAGACAATGCACAGGCAGGGAAGTGCTTGGGACAAAGACACAGTCACAGGAGAACACACTTTCCCTAGCCCACATGCTGGTAAGTATGTAGTTTAGGTCAGGAGAAAGAAAAATCCCAGTTTCCACCCAGCAGGTCTAGAGAGGAAAGAATTTGCTTTCTTTTGGGTGGAAGTTAGGAGTGACTGTCAAGGTTATTCTCACTTATAGGCTTGGTTAACTCTGTGCTTGTAATTGTAAAGGCACAAAGAAAAACAAAGTTACGCATCAGTCTCCGTGATTAAATGAACCCATGATGTGTTACATTCAGCAGCCATCATTAAAAATGTTATTAGATGTTAAAATTTGTTCTGTGATGGATGCCACGTGCATTTTATCAACAACAGTCAGAGTAATCAGGCTTTAAAAAAGTGAGTTTTAATTTAAGTAAGGAAGGAAACTTGTTTCTTGCCTAGTGGAAGAGGAGAGGAGGGGAGGGGAGGGGAGAGGAGGAGAGAGGAGAGGAGAGGAGAGGAGAGGAGAGGAGAGGAGAGGAGAGGAGAGGAGAGGAGAGGAGAGGAGAGGAGAGGAGAGGAGAGGAGAGGAGAGGAGAGGAGAGGAGAGGAGAGGAGAGGAGAGGAGAGGAGAGGAGAATCATCATCAGAACAATTTTGAGGTGCGATGAACAAAGGAGAAAAAAAAAGGAATCTTTGCCCAGATGGGCAATAAACACTTTCCTGAAAGTGTCCTGTTGATTTCTCATTTTCTAGTGAAAAGTTAAGATTCAACAAATACATATGTATGTATATAAGTTTTAGCATAAATTTTTAGGCATCACTGAGCCTATTCCATCTCTTATTCACTTCTGTTTTTCCAGTGCAGATCCATTGGTTTCAGCAGTGTACCTTTCCCCGGTTTAAAGCAGTGTCAGGGAGAGAGAAACATGCTCTGAATTAACCTCAGGAATGAATTGATGGCAAGCTGTAAGAGAGAGGAGAGTGATCCCAGAGGGCAAAGGACTCAATTTCTCAAAATGTAGTTCTAAATAATTAATATCTTGTTTCAGGTCCCTAGTAATGTACCACTGCTGTAGGATGCATGCTTTCCATTGCTATTAACAGTGTTACAAGCCCTCTGCTTGAGTTAATACCAGCTCTCTGAGGACCTAATCTAAATCCCACTCATCTCTTTGGTATGATAGCACTCTTATTACAAGTCAAAGGAAGATATCCTCTTGCTTTGGAAGGAAGACTGTAAATTATACTATTTTGCTGTTTATTTTGAAGAAGTCATAACTTACAAGACAGAAGAATGATGCAGACATTGGTTGAAGTTAATAGTCTCAGTTGATAGAACACATCAAGGATCATAAGGGTGTGTCTATTCTGTATGGTAAGGTTGGGACAGCTTATCTCAGACTCAGCAACCCTTGAGCTCGCTGCATCTTCAAGTCATTAATTCATGCTTTCTAATTGCCTTTTGCACCCATGGAGAGGCTAAATGACAATAGCACTTAGATGTCTCATAAAAGATAGTAGTTAGTATTCAGACCTGTTCTCAGAGGGGTGGTCTAACTTTTGTCCATTCTTCAGTGGTGACCAGGGCACAGAAAGTACTTCTGAGATGATATCATGGAAAACTCAGAATGGAATTTTTATGATGGATCTCTTCCAGAAGGCTAGGTATCTATTCAGTACCTCAAACAATGAGATACTATTAATTACAATCCTCCTATAGTGTAAAACAGAGCCAGGAAATGTAGTCACTCGTATTGTTGTCTTGCCCTTTCCCTCACAATCCAGCCAGGTACATACTGATGCCTTGACATGATCCCTTTTCACCTCCTTCTTTGAAGGCCATAAAGGTTTTATGAAGAGTAAAGGATTTTTCCCTTTACTCTTCATGAGTAGAGACAGACTGAGAACTCGTTAATCTCTTCCTGAATATGATCTAATCTTTAATTTTTTATCAACAATGGCTACTTGCTTCGAGGTTTCAATTTTCTCCTTTTTATTAAAAGGAGAAGAATTGCTGAAATTCAAGCTATTTCTCACTTTGAGAGATGAGGAGCAGAGCAGGTGGTTTCCAGACAATGCAGGGAGGGCAGCTTTGAGGTCTCTCTCACACAGACCTGCCAAGCCTTAGCATCAAGTATCTGTTTCTCCATGCCCTAGATTACCTCCTTGTAATCATATCTATGAATTTCTGTGGTGTTCAGGGAGCCTTAACTCATTAACAGCCCCTAGGGACTTGAAGCATCAGTTGTCATAATAGGATTCTAAAAGGCGATATCATTCTCAAGCTGTTGATCTGTCTTTTCCAAGTGGTGTCATCCATCACTGTGATACCTGTGAATCTCCAAAGATGCTAAGATGCAGCACTCACATTTTCCCTTTCTTCTGTTCCAATCACTCATTAGTTCATTCCCTGAGTCTTCAGTGCATGTTTTAATGTCCTGGCTCAATGAGGAATCCCCAAGTGAAGACCCCTGAAATTCTGTGTGTTAATAAAGCAACATACCATGTCCATGCCTCACCCATCACATACCCAACGGTGAACTGAAACTGACAGTAATGGGAAATTAGAGGGCACACAACAGGATAAGAAAGAAGAACAGGTCATTTATGAACTGTAACACACAAAGTCAAATGTACCAGAGCCCCAGCTGAATTGCATCATTTCTGAGCTCTTCTTTGACATGTCTAAGCTACAGATAATGGATACGGTAACGTGTCCTGAAACAGTGCTTAGTGCCTGAGGAGGATGTGAGTAGTGATATTCATAACCCACAGGGTGGGGATTATGATACCATGCCAAGATGTATAATTCAACATTTGACAATACATTTCACAGATGGGAAACCCAGAGAACTGATTTTAATTCTTCCCTACTCTGAAAGTACCTGAGCTCTAAAGGTGGCTCAACTGTTGTCTTATAACTGGGGTTTCATATCTTTGCTGGAAAAAGAACAGATGCCATCCCCCCCAGACAGTACTCTCACTTCTCATTCATTTTACTGGTGAAATGTATGAGACTAATTGGGTTTTATCATCTTAGAGATATGGAGAGAGACGTTTTAGGAGTGAATGGCAGAATTTGCAAAGGCTGGGGTCATAAGATATGAGGTTATTTCTGCCTGCTCTTCAATTTCTATTTAACAGAAGAGACATCAAAAAACTTTTATACAGGGGCCAAAGCTTAACATACCTTTTCTATGACATTTTTTGTTAATGATGTAGAATTAATAGAATCATTAAAATTGATGGCTGTTAGACAAACGAGACTTGTGTAGGCAAATAAATTTAGTCAAGTCCTGACCAGTATCCTCACTTTGACCCCAAGATCTGTTCTACTAGCAAATAAAAACAAGAGACTAGGAGAGAGGCAGGAGTTTGGACGCAGGCTGGTAAGGCCATGTAGGTCCCTCTGATGCTGGACTGTAGCTGTGTCACATAGGGCATCCAAAGGAGACACTAAGCAGCCCCTTTCCACATTGCAGCTTCTTCTCTCAGACTCCTGTACTGCCTCTTTCTACAGAAACTCTCATGTGGACACTCTATTTTGGAGCAAAATTTATTCATGACCTCTTCTTAATTGTTGCTGTGTTCCTGGAGTCATTCAAGGTCAAGCTGGAAGGGACTGTATGATTCTATGATTCTGTCTTCCCCTGTGTTAATGCCAGACAGAGGCTTTTCCATGTTCTTCCAATTTGAGTCCATCTTGTTTTACAACAGAGTACATTTGGGCTATCAGTTACCCATTGACAAAACACAGGTGTTTTTTGCCCATTATTCATAAATCTTATGTTATGTATACTCAAGATTACGTGATCAGAAAAATACCTGTTAAATCTACTAGTTAGCCATACTCTTAAAAATCTTCTATAATGATTTCATAGGAATAATAGCATAAGTTCAGATAATTGTTAATGTCATGGGAATTCCTGCATTCTTCTTGGGGATTATCAAGAGCATCTGGATTGTGGATTTTGCTTTCTAAAAAAGGCTAGAGTCCAGCATACCAAAAGGGAGCTGATCTTCACTCCCCGTTGCCACCAGGTAACTTTTTGTCCACATCACTATAAACCATTGAATCGTAGAATAATTAAGATTGGAAAATACCACTAAGATCATCAAGTCCAACCATCAACCCACCACCACCATGCCCACCAACCCATGTCCTTTTGTAATGTGCCCAGATGCATTGTGCCTAATACACTTGGGAATTACATTGCACTAGAGGTTTTCCATATATCAGCTTTCCTTGCTCTTTCATTATCTATTTTCAAATGCATTTTTGTCCATTTTGACATTGAAATCAATATATATAGATAAGTTATGAGTTATTTAATTAATCTGAAATGGCAAGCTTCAGCATAGCCCAGCTGAGGGATGCTTGAGAAGCAGGGTGTACAGAGAGGAAACTATTTGCACTCATGGAGGTAGAACTGGCATTATTTAGTACCTAACAAGCTTTTTTCACATGCTAATTATATTAATGTGTGCCTTATTCACAGTACTCTGTACTCTGCCTTTCCATCATTCATTTGAAAGGGAAAAAGAAAAAAAAGACATTCATGTTATACAACAGAGATAAATTAGACTGCATAAAGCTCAAGAAAGAGAGAAGTAAAAACAGACAAACAAATCTTGAAGTTACATAGGAAACGTATTTTATTTTCAGTGAATTCTATGGGTAGAATAACAACAACAAGAAGAAACAAAAATATAAAACAACACAACAAACGTATTTCAATTTTATGTACTTGGAATTTCTATTGAAAAACAGGCCAACAAAAAAAAAAAGAGAAAACCTGAAAATGTGATGGCTAATTATCAGTGTTAAGAGGGAAAGAAGAGAAATCAATAGAAAGTTTTTTTTCAATATGTATCTGAGGTCATTTTTACTCAGTAATAATACTTTTCCAGCAACACACCTTTGTCAGCACAGAGAGTAACCTCAAACTCAATCTCAAATAACATTCTATAACATGACATTGTTTGAGATGGTCCAGGGTATGAAAGACACCTACACAAGTCAAGTAGCTTGAAGTTGCCCATATCCTTCCACAGCAGAAGTTGGGGTGCAGTTTGGATATGAGGTCATTTGCATCCACACGCTCATGTCTTATATGAAAGCAGAGAAAGAGAGAGAATTAAAAGAACGAGGGATAACGAAGGTAGGATTTAAGGCTCCACCTAACCAATGCTACTGTACACCTAATACAAGATGATAAGATCCTTCGACCAATATAAACCCCTCTCTGTCTGGATCAGATATCTCTTTGGCCTGTAAATACCTTGCAAATTTGAGTTGCTGAGATGGATATATCTCAGTGGTACAAATTCAGGGCTTGATTCTCTTGCCCACACTTGGACATCATGTGATGGTTGGGGATATCCTCAGAGTATTTAGATAAGAGCTTGTGCTACTTGACTCACAGTACTATAGAGCATGTACAAAGTTTGCAGATGCCCTTGTGCAGGTGACTGCATAGAGCCTATACATTTAAACATATCAGTTACTCCCTAGATTGCTGTCTTTGCCTGCCTTTCCTTCAGACAGATGCAACTAGATGAGTGGAATCCTACTTAAACCAGCCTCGCTCCTGCCCTAATTTTCACATCTACATCCTTATGTAATAATAACCTTTTCAGAGTAGTTTTGACTATGCAAAAATATTCTACAGACCTACTGCTACGGTTTCATTATGTGAACAGTTGCCTTCACATTGCATCATCCTAACTGCTGCATTTTTAATGTGAAAAAATGCACTGCTTCAATGTGCTCACTTGTGAAATAAGTAATGGAGGCATCTACGTATGGAAAATTTCATATTCTCATAGCTGGTGGCATTAAAAATATAATCAGGGAAGTCTGTCTGAGCACATGCTGTGTGAAGTGAGAACATTTCACTGTTATCAGACAGGTTGCTAAATGACCTTTAAGTTCTTTTTCTTCTCTTTTCCCCAGCAAGGCATATTTAACTTTGCATAGTCTCCTGAATAAAAATCTCTCTAATAATTACATTTTCCAGCTCCTGTGCATTTGTCCCTAGATGACTTCTAAGTAAAGCCTACTAACTGCAGGAAGATTGGTTAGTTACATTCATTTTAGACCACAGCCTTGGAGAAATGCAGGTTACTCATCAGTGGTGAAAAGATGGACTAAGGGAATTGGCTTTCTAGAGGAGCAGAGGACATAAGCTGACTCTTTTCATGGGACTATTATTCTCCTATACTCCTAGGCTCCAGCTCTAGCTTTTGCTGTTCCCATAACCCTAACCTTTCCCTTGTTTATGACAATGACCTCCAACTCAACATGGGATTCCTCCAGTTACTGTGGCATGAGCTGTAGTAACTCAGTGACCTTTTATTGTCCGCCTCTCCAAAGATAAAGCTGCCTCTGTAAGGCATATAAAATGGGTCTCAGGAGGTCCTAAAATTGGTATGAGAAACAAACTCTCAGTTTTTCCCAGCTCCATCCCTCAGTATGCCCAGAGATACTGACTTCCACCAGCTTCATGATATCAGTGAGTTTAACTGAAACATTTAAACTTACCTTCTGCAATCACTGTTGTTTTTAATTGTCCTTCTCTCATAACCTACTCATCTCATCTATTTTGTAAGGAGGAAAGTATAATTTAACGATTTATAAGACCAGCAAATATTTTAGTAGACAGAAGGCCGGATCTCCTCTTTCTATGAGGTTCTTCTGTAACAGACATCATCCTTTCCCAAGCCATGGACAGCACTGCAGTGATGAATCACCAGAAGACCACGTTGGGTTGTGTGAGTAAAGATACATTATCATAATCATGAAGACCTAGAAAAGGTCAGACGAATCACAGAATGCTTGAGTTGGAAGGGGCCTCAAAGATCACCCAGTTCTTTCATCTTGATAGTTGAAGGAAACTCAGTAACCTAAACAGAGTGAAGGGGAGCACTCTGAACTGGCTATTATTAAGGCTATCCGAGGAGAGCAAGAAGACTGTTGGTCCAGGTGGAAAACCATCATCTTGTAGGCTGATTTTAAGGGCATTGTGGGAATATGTAAAGCTTACTGGGGGATACTTAGGAAAAGGGTCAAAATTAGGAAAAGAGATGGATAAACACAGCTGGGGAGAAGCAGTCATGGGAACATGGAGGGAAAAGGAGATACAAGGATTGATCTACTGTGAACTGGCTACTAGGCACTATGGATCAGTCTGGTCAAGTCCTATGCATGATCACTGCAGACTATGATATATTCTATAAATCCTTTTTCTGATTATCTTCCAGACAAACACATTCTCTGCTCTGGAGGAGCACATGTGGACAGTAGTGAACTGCAAGTTGAAATAGCTGGTGAGTAGGAGGAGAGATTTGAGTACCAGCAACTGGAGCAGAGCCACAAACCACCAGAACTCGGATATCCAGGTGACAGCACCTAGGAAATCTAAGATCAGTTTTTGGGGAAAAACATGATATTTTTTGTGCCTATTCCTATAGCAACTTTAATCCTTATCAGCTGGAGACGAAGAGCAAGATGAAGCCATTTGTTCTGTTCATGTTTCTGGGAGTGCTGTGTGTTTAGATGGATGGTGGAAGAGCATTATTTTCTGTATTTGTCTGTGTGAATGGCCGTGCATACAAATGTATTCATAGAAATGCCTATCTGTATATAGATACGTAAAATATACTAGGATAGGATCACCCATAGATGTAGAAGCTTCTAACAGACCATAAATTAACTTCAGAGATAATAAAAGTGCCTCTTAGCAGTCTGGAAGGGGGGAAGAGGTGGAAATTAAATAAATTAGAAGAATTAAAATAGAACAATTGTAGTATAATCAGAAAATGATTGTGCAATAGTAAATCATCAGCAAAATGTCTTCCAACTTCATCCTTTTGTATGGAGTGCTGATTGCATTTTTAAGTGCTTATCTCATGATTTGAAGGACGTAGATGGCTTCTCTATGAGTGAGGATGGTATCCTTCTTTCTTGCTTCCAGGTGGGAGGCTATGTCACAATTTTTCCTGTTCCCACCATTCCTTAAATTTACTCCCGATCCTCTTCTTCTTCCACTTCTTCCATATTTCCTTTGTGTCAATACTAGCTGTCCAGTAGATCAGCAGCTTTCAACATATGGCCTACTTTCTTCACCTGGAGATTCTTCAAGTGGTGGTAAAAAAAAAAAAAAAAAAAAAAAAAAAAAAGCTAGATGAATAATTTTTTTTTCCAGTGGGTTTTAAAGTTCTTTAAAAACTGTATTAAATAATAATAATTATTATAAAAATAAAAAAGTCTTCTCTCAGCCTAATTCTGCTTAACTTGTCCAAGGTTTCTCCTCATAGAAGAGGACTCCCTTATGGTTTTGCTCAAGCCATTGAATTATTGAGCTTTTCTTGTTGAGCATGCAGCAAACCAGGTGAGATTTTATCAGCACAAAAGCAAGAATGTCTCCTGATTTATTCTTTCCAAACCCTATGTGCTCAGATCTCATTTCTTCTGCCAGTTCCAATGAATGAGCTCTGATATTAAAGGACGAGTTATTTTTATTATTTTCCCAGACACATCACTTTGCTGTTACCTTTCATCTCATGTTGGTGACTGTATTTTTCCAAGTTGGAATGGGT
Source organism: Alectoris magna (assembly GCA_030625065.1). Classification (NCBI taxonomy): domain Eukaryota; kingdom Metazoa; phylum Chordata; class Aves; order Galliformes; family Phasianidae; genus Alectoris; species Alectoris magna. The sequence goes on along the minus strand of CM060561.1, from coordinate 2,002,966 downwards.
CTTCCAGTGGATTATTTTCAGATTCATCCGAGCTGATGTTTCCCATCTTTGTCAGAGACTGCTTGAGTTACCAGAATTTAGCTTAATCCTTTTTGTTACTTACCAAAAGAAAAAGGAAAATGGAAAAACAAAAAGAAAAGGAAAAGAATAAGGAAAAGAGGAAAAGAAAGAAAGTGCATAATGAGGCATTTTATAGCTGTCCTCTCTTGTTAAATTGTCAGGATTTCAGAGCAAAGACCATGTTTCCCCAGGTCAGTATTCATTGCCTAACACATTGTCCTTTCCAACCTTGTGATTCTATGATTCTATGATTGCTGCTTTGATTAAATTGGTGCCTTTTGGTGACGTTCTCATACCAGTTTAGCTTCATCAGAATGAACAACAGGAAATATTTCTGTGTCAAGAAGAGTTTTCAAGGGATATTCAGTGCAAACAGGAGATTAGAAGATTTACCAATGAATTTCCCACATGAGAAGCACAGACACTGTTCTGAAGTCAACAGAAAGTTGGAAAGCCACCCCAATTTAACCAGTACATTACATTTTCATTGGCATGATAGTTTTCCTTGTACAGCACCAAGTTTGTCCTTTTGAAATGTATTGCTAAAGGTACTACGGTAACATACCTGTATAGCATGTACTCCTCTTGGTAAGTGCATAGCATGAGAAGAAGTCTCAGCTTGTATCTTGGGGTCTGCCATGGACACCAGCTGAAAGGAGAGAGATCCTCTTTTCTTTTTCTAGAGAATACACTACCTCAAAGCAGAAGGTTGGAAAAGACTATGCAAGACCTCTGAAATTGGTTTGGGTGCTCCTAAACGTTGTACTTGCCCTCAAGAATGTTCAAAACCAGCCTTCCTCAAATGCTCACACTGAGCAATTAACGGAGATAGAAATAACTCTTTTTATGTGTTTAGCAGGCAGCCTTGGAGTTCCTACTCTGATATGGAGAAACAGGTAGACAGATTTTCTCTGTGCTTTAACCCAGCAAAGACACTCTGTGCAGCTACTAGGTAGTTCTGTGAAGTATTAAGCCCATTTTGTAGATGGTAAATTGAGGTACATAGAAATTAAGGATATTTGCAGGATACTTAACTGGATTTAGAGTTTGGACCATTTAGGTCCAAAAAGTTCCTAAGTACAAGATGTACACAAAAAAGCTGAAAAGTTTTTCTCCAAGAGTTATTATTTTAGGGTTCCAGAGTACCTCAGGGTACATAGATATCCCATTTTGAAATCTGGACCTCATGTTTCTGACTCCTAGAGCCACTACTACAGATTTTAGCAGTAGCCATGATGCTCCACAGGGAGGTTCTCTGGAGAGTGCTGTTTATGTAGTCTGGAAATTGTGTGTGGCCCAACAGATTCTGCTTTCTCCAAGGACAGCACCAACACTGCAGTTTAGATGTGGGCAGGACAAACTTTTCAAGAGCAATGTGTGCAGTTCAGATGGCTTTGAGCTGAGGCTTTCATCTTAAAATCAGTTGAGAGAGCTCAGATGAAGAAGATGATGCTCACAGGAAGTATCTCCATCTGGGTGAATCCCTATTGAAGTTAAGACAGTTTGGTAAGCAGCTCACATTGTTTAACAGAGATGCTTAAAGTGATCAGATAAGTCACACTTAGCTCCACGGCCTCTTTTGACAGAATGCCTACTGATTATAGCTGGAACCTGGATTTCTAGACTCTGCTATGATCCCTGGCAACCTTATCTAGGTGTCCCTGCTTGAGAAGTGAGGTTGAACCAGGTGAACCTCCAGTAGTCCCCTCCAATCTCAATCATATATTATGAATATTTCTTGTCTCTTCAGCTGAATACAACTGAATATAGAAAGAATATCCCAAAAACTAACGTGTATCCCAACTGAGCTAAGGAGTCCCAGCAGGACATCTTGGTGCCAAATGTAAAGCAATGAAGAAGATCAAGGATAACGCAATGAAGAAGATCAAGGATAACACAAAGAAGATCTATCTGACACGCTCTGTTACATCCTGTGAATCCCCTTCCTATTCTCTTTCTCCTCTTGACAATCCTCTGCTTCTCCCCACAGCCTCCCTCCGCCCCCCATAGAATCATAGAATTACAGGATTGTTTGAATTGGAAGGGACCTTTGAAGGTTGTAGTTCAATTCACCTGCAAAGAACAGGGACATCAACAGCTAAACCAGGGTGCTCAGACCACCATCCAGCCCAACCTTGAATGTCTCCAAGAACAGGGCTGCTTCCTGCAGCTCTGCATCAGTTCCCATATATGCTGCTATGCTGGTACTGCTCCTCACCACTTTTCCCTCTCTGTATAGCTTATAGAGACAAGATATTTCACAGCGCAGTGCCTGCTAGAAGTTATTTTGCCACCAGCCTTGAAGGAGAGCTGATTTGTAAGCCACGGACACCCCCTCCTGGCTGCTAAGCTGAAAAGAAGGATCCCAGATATCAATAATCATGAGCTCGTTTCAAAAAAAAATCAGCCATGCATGCAATGATTGCAGCAAAGTAGCTCTCATGAATACATCAGGAGAACATCTTGAGCATTCACGAGAGGTGCTGGCACAAAAGAAATTGCTTAATGCAGCGAGAAAGTCATTCAGTCATAAAGGCAGTTTATACTTTGTATATTTCATTTTTATTTATTCTTTTTTATCACTGCCGAAGAAGAGAGAGAGAGAGAGAGAGAGCACACAATAACAATTGCATCACCAAAAAAAGGATAGTGGATCAGAGCACGTTGAGCCATCAGCCATGATGACAAAAGACAAGATGACAGTAACGTGGCGACAAGGAAATCTGTGTTGAACATTTTCATCTAATAGGAAAATGTCACCCTGCTAATGAGACATCCAAAGTGAAAATAACACTCAGAATTAAAGTCTACAAGTCAGAGCAAAACAGACTAGACTGTGTTTTCAGGTGTGGGCCTGGAAAGAATCATTATCTGCACTGAATAAATTGTGGAGAAAAGAAATGTTGTTTTAGATTTGTTATTACCAGATGATATCCTTGTGCCAAGTCCAACAAACCTTTGTAAGGAGTGATCTTGGATTCAATCATATAGCATGCTGAAAGGATATGAGATAAAGAATGGTCACATCAAGGTCATGCGTGGGTCCATAAAATTCAATATCTTTTCACTGGGCTATTCTGCCAGCTTCTGAGCTTCAAGATTCAGAGACCTACATCAGTTTTCTTCCATGGGTTTGCCCCACTGCTTTGCGAACTCCTGCAAGCATCTGCATCAGCCATCTGCAGCAAAGAACTCCACAGCCTGATAAGGCTTTGTGAAGACCACAACTATTTCCTTTGTTATGTATTTACCACCTTCAGACGCTTCATTTTTGTAATCCTCTGTGGACGGTTTCTCCACATCTGTATTCTCTAAATTACTAAACACCTTTACAAACTTCTTTCATGCACTTTCCAAGCTCAGCTTGGAAGATTGCTCAGCTAAAGACCCCATTATCATGGGGTGTATTGGAAATAATCCTTTGTCCATTACCTCTGGTGACAAGATGTTTGCTTTTTCTCTCTTCATGATCTGTAATGGTTTGTGATGGAGACAGCTGTCTACACTAATCAAAAAGATGGTGGGAGGCAAAAGAAAAATTGCAGATATGAAAAATTTCATATTCCTGTCTATTTTCTTCTGTTTAAACCATCAAGTTCAACACATGCTAGTCTGTTTTTTTGTTTTTTCTTTTACTGTGGGAACAGGAAGAAGGAACAAGTATACCCACTCATTCTAGTGAACAGGCTGAAACCAGTGCTGGCATACATTTCTCATAGAAGAGCTCAGGTGGCCTGAAATGAGACCTAGCTTTCCACCAAAGTTTCCACTGTAGTTGCTTGGCATAATAATTATAATAAGCTGGGTTCCTGCTTCAGTTAATTATTCGTCTATTGTCTTCAGCACACAAAACATACAGTAGAATCATAGAACCACTAAGGTTGGAAAAGACCACTATGATCATCTACTTCAAACTGTCATCATCATGCTTACCAAACCACTGAACTTCCCCCTTGGCAAAACAAAGCCGTGTCTTGTTGCTCATTCTAAAAACACTGTTTGGACTCTGGAGAGAGGTTCTCTGCGTTCACCTTTCACACATCCTCCCCAGCCTGAGAGATGCTGTGTTTAGTGATGACAGGAGCACAGGAGTAGCAGGGGAACTTGGGAAATTTGTACTTTCAGCCTGACTATGGTCTTGCATGATATGACACACTGGATCAATTTCAATAGCTTCTTAATCTCTAATGGAAAGTAAATAAATAATCAAATAAGACAGCAGTAGATGTTATCTTCTTTCTTGTCTTGCTGTGTATCAGTAAACTTGTTCAGTTAAATGGAGGGTTCACAAGTTACCTGGAAGATGCCTAAATACACCACTGTCTGCTAGTACCCATCTTAATCTCCTTCCAAAAGCTGTTTATAGCTTTGAGGTTGAGCCGTTCAGATCAACTTCAGAGCAGTAATCAGTGCAGCACTGTAACCTGCTTGCCTTAAACCAAACCTGGCTGATTAATTGTTTCTTCATTTCACCAAATTTTTTGGTGATGCTCCTCACTCAGCTGTACAGAAACCTTTATCGGACCTTACAAAGCGGATGTTAGCTCAGATGAGTCTGATCTCTGACCTGTTTTGATCACTGAGTTCATATTATCAACCTCATGACAAGGTGTTTGACCAGCCTAACCCTATCCTGAAAAGAATGAGAACTATGAAAAGCAAAATTTTTTTCCTAGAAATTGCAAGGCAATCTCAACCACTGCCAAAAATAAAAGAGCAGTGCAATCAAGGTATTTCGTGCCCTTTAAAAGACCACATTTGTCTGCGCTGCTGTCAGCATGCTTAACCAGTGGTCAGCAGCCTGGCTTGCTACAGGGCCATGCTATCATTGCAGCACCATGGCAATGCCATTTTGCTCAGAAAGCATTTGCTCAGCTTGAACTGAAGTACAGCCTGCCCCAACCTCCAGACGCATTGGAGTCTCCCACACACCTGCTGTAAGTCTGTCACTTTCCTCAGTTACTATTACCTAACAAACACAGTTCTGGGGTACACCATCTCTCCCCGTCTGGCAGTGATCTTCTGTTTTCACAGTAACATTTTGACACTTCTAATGCTGATTCCCATTATGATAATGATGAGAATTACCTTGGTGTATGCAATTCTTCCCATCAACCAGGCTTATTCAGACTTTATACAGCAAAGCTCTTTTCAGACATACCTGAGGCGAATCCCAGCAGCCATTTCACAGAACCCTACACCACCCAAAAAGAGTACAAGACAAAAAGTGATGACCACTGTCAAGGAGAAGTTAAGATACCAGAGTTCTAATGAAATGTTCACACCAAGAAGCATGTATTTTTTTTTTTTTTAAATAAGATCAACCCATTCCTACTCAACAGCTGGCCCCTAAGAAATGACAGATGTGTCATTGTTTGGGATCTATAGATCAAAAACCTGAACAGCCACTTAAAGATCTGGCAGGGTATCATTGCTATAGGTGCAGTCGTTACTGCATGAAGTTATGATATGGCCTTTCAGAACATTCTTTTCCAGATGGTTCCCTCACTATTAAGGATATCAGTGAATCAGGCAATGCAAGACTAGAAGTGGGTCTCAGGTAATGACAGAATCTTTGCTCATATACAAAAACAGTGCCAGGCAAGCAGTCAAGTGGAGGCACTGCTGTAAGTCTCAAACCAGAATCACTTCTAATTTCACAGACTGCAATAGCAGATATTCCACTGGAGAAGTCCAATATAACACACAGGTTGAAAAGTCATGGATACAAGTTCCTTATGCTGCTGGGGCAATGGAGAGTTTCACAAAGGGTGGTCAAAAGGTCTTTTCTAGGCAGTGACATTGTAGAGTCATGGCACCATGGCTTTTTCATTGCCTCAAAGTCTGTGTTGTCCCACTCACGTGCCTGTGTAGTTCCTGTAAATCACTGAGTTGGACGTTCAGGAATGTCTTCAGGAAAAGGCATTAATACTCCTCCTCCAACTCTTTCAATTTGGAGTCTGCAAACTTCAAGGGACCCCAATCAGTGTCAGTGCTAGTCAGACTGTAAATACATCTCTTAGGCAGGGCAGCAGTGAACTAAAAACCCTTTTAACACTGTCCGACCCAATCACTTCCTACCTTGACTGCTCTGCTCTACTAACTCTCTTTGGGAACTTTGGTTTTTTCAAGCAAAACATTGGGATTTGCTTTGAGTGATGAATGACTTATAGACATTTAACAGTACATGTACGTTGTGGGTCATAAAACACAGTGAGCAAAGTAGTAAGTAGCCTGCTCACAGGCTAATGTGTTTCTAAATAGGCTAACCAGCTGAACAGTCGGAGCAATCCATCAGCACTAACTTTTGCATTGCTTTCGATTACAGTGTCACTATATTCACAGGCAGGGTGGAAAATGCATTTACATATTAATCCTGATGCTGTTTTTCTCAAGGTTACTGGACAAAATGGAACACTGAAGTAATCCAATCAGTCCCAGAGCTGTTGCTTGTTTTATTAAAATTCATGGCCTACCTTTTTATTTTTGTTAAATACAAAAGCTGTCTTGAACCTGACAGCTCTATAAGAAGCAGATAAAATTCAGAGTATAGAAATTTTAAGTTTCCTTTTTTATTTGTTTTTCCCCTAGTGAACTGATTGCAAAATGACACACATTATCTTCTCCTCCCTTCCTTCTGTCTCCAGTGTGTTTTACATTCACAGTAACAACACCTCACTGACTTTTGAAATAGAGGATTCAGTGTACCCAGCTACTCTGGCCACCTTCATTGTGGACAGATTTCCACTGGCAGCTTCCTGTAAAAAAGAGACACAATGCAGAATCATAGAATCATTAAGACTGGAGAAGACCACTAAGACCACCTAGTCCAACCAGAAGCTCATCCCCACCATGCCCAATAAACCTAAGTGGCATATCTACAGATTTCCTAAACACCTCCAAAGATAATGACTTCACCCCTTCCTGGGCAGCCTGTTACAATGCATTCCAGAAGTCACATTTCTTTTCTCACTCCCATTACCTATCTTGGATATTTAATGGCTGGATTCCCCTGAGGAAACTGGAACTGAGGATTGAGATCCTCAGTCTTGTTCCCAGTCTTGTTAAGGTTAGCTATCTTCACAGTCATGGGTGTCCAACTTTTTGGCTTGTCTGAGCCACACTGAGTGATGAGGAATTTTCTTGGGTGGCATATAGATTGCTCCAAAAGTAATGCCTTCTATTTATTTCCATGGAAACTACAACAGATACAATGAGCACAGTAACTCTGCTTAATAGAGAAAAATCTTAGCTACAAAAAAACCCACACATTATATATATATATATATATATATATATATATATATATATTCAACATAGTCACCACCATTAGCTCTGCATTTTCAACAGCAATGAACAGGATCCTACATGCCATGCTCATCAAAACCTGAATCAGCAAAGGTGACCGACCCACTGTTGCAGTCACCACTACTGAAACATACCACCCACTGCCTTACTGTGCATACATCTACTGTTTGTTCTCCGTAAACAGTCAGCAAGCATCAGTGAATGGCAACGTACCATTTTCTTCCACATGGAGGAATACAGTGACACAGCTCTGCTTTATCCGTACTGCCGTGTCGGACATCATATTATCAGGCTGCCCCACTGCTGCCATCTATTGCACTGCAACCAAATGTAATAGAATAACCAAATGTAATAGAATATAGTGGGAAGGTTCAACCTCAACTGTCATGCCACCAACATCTGCCTCTGACATTGTGGAGCAATGTAATAAAACACGAGGCATTACTTTTGGAGCAACCTTCATACGATATGTATAATATAGCTAATGTTTGTAATTAGCAAAACTTATTTTAATTTTTAATATTTCTATTGAAGTATATTTAAAAAGAGTGCAACAACAACATAAAACAAGTAGGATATGTAACAGTATTTTTGTGAAACCGGTGCATCTGTCTGGCTCAATGGCAGTGGCTGCAATTCTTAGTGAGTTCTCAAGGTGTTCAGTAGAGGTTTTGTATGAAATTTTGTTCTTTCTGTGCTTCATCCTTCAAAAAAGTTACTCACAAATGTGCGCGTACTGCTGAAAGCCATAATATGAATAAGGCATGACTGCGAAGCAAGGGATTTTTTTCTCTTATAAAAGTCTGGTAAAGAGACACGATCAGATTTTTGAGTTGAATATTTGATTGCAACTCCATACATTCCATTTGAAAAGCATATTTTTTGACTGAAAATAGAGTTGCAAATGTATATTTTTTAATAAATAAATAAATAAAGATGATGTTTTCAGCTAATCTCTGGCTGTGTCAGGCAATCTAATAATCTTCAGCAGATTCAGATTCAAGGAAAAGCAGAAATCTGCTTCAGCTTTTAATGCCCCATTAACTCCCGAGGGTTTGGATTTCTTGGGATGCAAAATTCTGGTCACCAAAACACCTCAGAGCAATGAGTAAGGTAAGAGGTCCTGGCATGAGACACAGAGCTCTAAAACATGTGGTGCATATTCTTAAGGAGTTAATACTATAGGCAGGAACACTGCAGCCTTAAACGTCTTCTCAAGACCTAGCCTGCAGTTGTCATCCCATAGGAGAATTTCAATTCAACTGGAGCCTGATTTTCTCTCAGTGACATTCCTGTTGAATGCAGAACAGGCTCAGAGATCTTTCCAGCAAGTTCTTTGATCTAGAGACTGGGTACACGGTGAATGCACAAGCACCAGCAAGGTGTTTCCAGCTGTCATTATCTTCAGCAAGGATGCTGCTGCCCTGCTACTGTTGGCTGATGATTTATTAAGAGCTATTTATGCCTGAGCCAATATTTCCTTCTGTTATCCCATCTATTTGCGGTGTCCTGTGCAGCTCAACTACACTGCTTTGATTTATGATTCATACTATTTTATTTTCTTCAGAGTTCTGCTATATTTATTTATGTTGCCCTCCAGAGCCGATTTGCAAATGTACCAATCCCAGTGACTTCTTACAGGCCCCCTCCCTGCCTGCACACAATATCATCTCCTGCTTTTGAATAAGTCATTGCTTTTACAGGGAGTAATAATTCTTTGTAAGACTTTTTTAATATAACACTCAGCACTGGGGTCATTAGTAAACATTTCTCACCTATTAATGGGGATGATTTGAATTTCTGTAGTGTTTCTGCTAATAGGCAAAGGTCTGATTAAGACATTCATTAAAAAAATAGGCTGTTGTAATTAATTTTCTTTAATGGGGGATGGGAATACATTGCTGCATCATTTTCTTAGACTAAAATAAATTTATAGACTTTGAAAAAAGTCCTGTTTCCATTGTTTCACATAAGGAAATTCAATATGCAAAAACCCTTGCTATCTGAGCTGGAAAGAAATTTTAGGACACTGAGAACAGAAAGGCAGTGAAGACTCATTCCCTGCAGCCAATTTCCTGTATATATCTGGATTATTTAAAATATTCCAAACAACAGTAGCTCTTTCACTCCCTTTCCTCAGCTTTATGGGAATTTCCACTCTGGCTCCACTTCTTTTGATGTCATTTAATAGCTGTTCACTGTTCCATCACTCTTCTTGAAGTCTTTGGCTCCAAAGAGTATACATAAAGGGTATCAGTGGGTTTTGACCACAAGTGTCTCCATTGCAGACTATTTATTCTAGCAGGTAATAACCAAAACTTTTTAACTCAAATGAGAGATCAGATGACAGATAGGGAAACGCCTCTATGGTCTTTGCCAGGATCATCAAGGATGCTGAAGGAGCCTCTTGTTTCTCATGGGGCATTGCCATGGTTGGTCTGATGGCAACGTATGACACCATACGCCAGGCAAGAAAACCACAGGGTTGATCTTCTGCTGGATTTTGGTGCTGTTTGGTTTGTATTTGCCTCTTCTTGGAGTCAGTATATGTGTCTAACTCAGAAACTCTGCTATACCAGAACTACACTGAGGGGAATTTATGCCAGTACCACGGGTCAGCCCCACACCTGAAGCTGGCCATCCCTTCCTGCAATATGGTTGCACCAATTTCATTACTTCCTTGGACCATCAGTTTCCACTGATTCCCTATGTTTTTCCAGTTTCCAGAGGCACAAATAAACTTCCTGCTGCCTTATTCTAGTACTTTTTAAGGCTTGCACTGACTTTGCCTACTGAGAAACTCAGCCACACTCCAAGTCTCAGGCTATCTTCTAGTAAATCCTCATTCATTCTGCTCACCTCCAGCACATGACAAATGATTGTGTCATCCTTCCACTCCCAGGTCCTAATCTATGTGACAAAGAGTTTCTAATCTCACCCCATTGTTCATCTCTTTCTCCCCTTAATCTCAATCAGCTCAATATGTCAACAGCACTTGCTTGAAATCACTTATCACACAAGCAAGTCTGCCCTGAAATTTATTTAGAATTAATCAGAGACAATTTGAGGTGTTTATTAAAGCAGCAACAGTCTCAGCTTGACCTTGTAACAAGATTTCTTTCTCTAAGAAACTTTCAACACCTGACACGGTGTTGAAAAACTTTCATTAGGGAACTAACGAAGGCGAAACCAGCTGCTGTGTTTCAACGAACTGCCATCGATAAATTCTGATTAACAGAATTCTTGGCTTCTGCTCTCTCTTTCTCTTTCCTTGTTTAAGAGGAGAAACCATCTGCTTTGCAAGAAATCACCTGCCCTGACCCTCTCCAAGCTGAGACAGTGTCCTCTTGTTTCAGATTCATTCTTCCAAACCCTTGGAGAGACAGGCACGAAGAAGAAACGTATAAGTAGAAAGGCAAAAGTAAGAAAAGAACCTTGGTGTTCTCTTCCTCATGGGTCGTTTTTAACAGTTATTAAGACATGATTGATTCTCTGGTACTGAAAGAGAGTTAATGAAGCTGAGATGGTTTTACCAAGAGAAGCCCACAATATCCCTGGGAGCAGAGACCCAGAACTCTGGTATTTCCATCTTCAGGTCAATGTTTGCCCACAAAAATGAATAAAATAAAATCAAATGAAATAAAAGTATATTTTTTAAAGGCAGTTTCATACGTAGGGTACATCTGACTGCAGAGAAAGCGTTGCATCCAACTTTCAACACAGACTGCAGCCAGTAAGTAGATCCATCTGCAGAAGGTGGACCCCTCATCTCAGAAGTCACAGTCAATGCCAAAGCACAGTTTCACTGTTAATGCTTATTTTTCCATCTTTCTTACCTAGGCTTGCACCATTCATAGCTGTCACAGTTTTGTTTGACCCCGAGTATTAACTCTGATCCAGTAATTTGTGGACCATGTCTATTTGCATAAGACAGATGGTGTGTTGCATTCAAAAGAAGCACAAATTGAAAATCAAGTCTGTTGACAGCTGGGAACAACTGTTCTTTTTGAAACCTCAGCATCTGCAAAGACCTGTCTTCCTGGGAGCACAGAAAGGCTTTCTGAGCTGCCAAGCCACTTGGCAGCTCCCTGTCAGCCAGAGACGATTAAGCATCTCTTGTTAACAGCACTCCACGGTTATAAGAAACTCAATGCAAGGCACAGATGAGCTGCATCTCTCAAAGAAGTAGCAGCTTGGTCAGAGCCACTGACCTGATGCTTCCAAGAGCATTTCTCCTTTAATCAGGCTTGTCAGAGGAGATTGGCTCTTCCAGAAAGATATCAGTTTTGTCAGTGCCATCCACAATTCCCTCACTCCCCATCTCTCCACCTCTTCCATCCAAGGGCTCTTCTCTTCTTATATTCAAATTTATGTTCATCAATCAAGAGGATAAGATGGACGCAAGCTCCTGCACTGCAGACAGAAAAAAATTAAGCCCCACCAAATCACTACCCTAAAGGATGATAAATCAAATCCTACAGAAATCTTTTGCTCTGCTAGCATAGATTTGTCCAAACTCAGGGTTTTCTAAACTCAGGGTTTTCTCCAGAGACATCAGACCCTTGGTTTCACTCAGGCTTCTATTATAAAATGCAGTTCTACAAAATTGGATGGAGAGAGGGAGCCATCCGACCTAATCCCAATGTCTATATAATTATATATATATATATTTGTGGAGAACAAAGAACATCTGTTCCCTTGTTTAAGTCATCTGTCCTTGAGGTACTCTTTTCTCCAAGTTCCCAAGTAGGTTCAAGGTAAACAAAAGATTATTTTGGGCAAGAAATTAATTAGCTAGGGAAAAATAATTTCCTAGCTCTTTCTTTGTACTTATTTAGTCTTTGCATTCATCTCTTTACTTTAACTGGCCAAGAAATTTGAATAATAATGCTGTGTTTCAGAAGCAAAAAACCCACATGCTGAAGGAATATGATAAAAAGGATGAAAAAAAATTAATAATGAACAATTAAAAGTTTAAACTACTTTAAACAAAGAAACCGTGGATGGTTACATAGAACTCAGTAATACACTGCTAAAATCCATAAGTATGGTCACCTGCGTCTTCATAACACACATAACAAACATCTTAATTACGGAAGTCAGAATATGATGAAGATGACCCTAAAAGCATGTTTCATGCTACAGCAACTGTAAAACGAGCACAGGGACATCTGAACAAGTGGAAACATCATGTTAACCATCAACTGATGTATTGAGAAGAATCCTTGAGAAGTCCCAGGGATGCTCTGCTGCATTACATCTGCTCATTGAGAACTGATAGTGCAATTGAGATTTATAAATTAACCCATGAACAGCTTTTATTTCCACACCAATATTCTGGAGGACTGTGCAAATTAAAAGTTTATGTGTGTATGTGTGTGTGTGTGTGTGTGGGGGGGGGGGGGGGGGGGAGGTGGTTATCGCAGTCAGAATTATACTTCAACAATCTCATTTGCATAAGTCAGAGATTGTAATGACTTACTCAACTAAGCATACCCATGCAGTTAATTACTTTTTTCCAAATGAAATGCCAAAATTATTTCCCAGCTGAGAAAGGCAATCGCTCACCCAAGGCAGCGCAGGATGCTGTTGGTTTTAAAACAATTAATATGAAATTAATTTTAACAGACCACTGAACCATATTTAGTGAGCAATGCGAAGCATAATGTGACCAAATACAGCAGCTCAAATGGCAGATCAGCTTCTCTTCCATCCCTCACCAGGAAATTCTGAGATGGAGAAACATATAATGGACCTTAGTTTTTGGGAGACAGAACTCTTGGAGTGGTGAGAGGGGTAAGGAGAGTTCCAGAGAGGGAAGAAGTTATCTTTGGAAACACGTATTATTAGGACAGCAGAATCTTTGTATTGCTGCCACATATTCCAGCTTCATATTCCCATATTCATATTCTCACTGCACAAGAAGGAACGGGAAAGTTTCCAGCACTTGGAGAAGATAGTAAATACTGTGTCCTCGCCAAATAGTCAAAATAAAAATGCATCAGAAGCAAAAGCATGACATGGTCATACATCTTTGAGACCGCTAAGGCTAATTCAAAACACTTGGCCACTTTTATTTACACATTCAGATTTACCCGTTTGACCTGAATTGGGCTGTCTGGTGGGTATGCAGGAAGGATCTGTCCATATCTGTGATCTGGGCAAAGCAGTCTGTAACATTTCATTTATGCAAGTTGACCTGGCCACCTTTTCATTTGTACTGTGTGCTAGTTCTTCCATGTCCTGTAGGTCGTGGACATCTGTCTCCAGGAGTTACACAGCACATTTTTCCTCCAATGAGTTGTTCCGTCTGGAGATCATGGGCAACTTGTCAAGGTTGGCAAAGTTACACCAAGGTTAGAGCCTTTTCTGTTTCAAGTCTAAACTGACACAAATGTTAAAACTGCCAAATCTGCTTAGAACAGATTGATTTTTTTTCCATCCTACACGACTTTAAAGTCAAATCATTTGGAACTATCACTGAGCCTGTATCACCCCTGCAACCTACTGAAACATTTTGTTGCCTTAACCAGAACATACTTGATCCAAAGAAGAGGTTAGCTTTCGCCCTGGACGCACTCTAGACTGTGGTGAGAGTGAGTTTGTGCCACAAGGCAAGTTTTCTACAGTTGATCCAATTCCAGAAAAAAAAGTCTGGTCTGGAGAGAATGCACAGAACCACACCAAGGCAGTGTCACAGACACTTAAATTCAGTCCAGGCTTCAAGCTTTAAAAGAGAAGATAGTGAGTCTATTCTGATCAATAAGAATAATGAAACACTGGAATAAGTTGTCTAGAGAAGCGATGGATGCCCCGTCCCTGGAGACTTTCAAGATCAGGCTGGATGGAGTTCTGAGCAACCTGATCTAGCTGTATGTTTCCCTGTTGATTGCAGAGGAGTTGGACTAGGTGACCTTCAGACCCCTCCTGATTCAAATGATTCCATGATCTTTTGTTAGAATTGATTCATTTTCCTGAATAGCTCTGTATGGACAAGGGGATGAAACCTCTACTATTTATGAGGAGATGGAGAATAGGGAATTACTGCGGTCTGAGATTCTTGCAGATCTGTTACAACACTTTGGTTTTAATGCTTATGTTATTAGTTTATTTCCATGACAATAACAGATTAAATTTTGGACGTGTTGTCAAGCAATTGTTTAAATGCATATTCATTCTGCTATGTCTACTTCCAGAAACTTACATCTTCCAAAACTGTGTCTCTTGATTTTTGTTGCAAAACACAAGATTCTTGTGACATCAGCCTATATATTTCAGATCCCTATGAGCCACAAACATAGGAATTGCGATGAGCTTTTGCCAAGATAATTGCAGTAATGGCATCCAGGCCAACCTACAAGGCTGTAGAATATGGTAACGGTTGTATAAATTGTTCTGACACAGTGCATATATCTGCACTGCACGATGGAGAACACAACAGACAGGTTGGCCAGATCAAATGTTCATCTCCTTCCGTGTTCCACCCATGGCAGTGACCAGTGTGGGATGCTCAAAATAATAAAGACAGGGAATGCAAACAGTGACCCAAAAGGCACAGAGCCCTGTGACACAGAGAACCCACTTTGTGTTCCTAGCTCTCCCTTATCTCTGGATTCTCCCCTCCCTTTTCTTGCTACAAGGGCAACTTGGCCCCGTGATCATCCTAATCTCAAGATAGCAAAATTGATTTTGCTCACATTATTTTTCAAGTTTGCAGAACTCCATCATATCAGCAGTGTAACACTCCTTCTAAGCTAAGATCAGAACCAGGACTGTGCAGGGATGACATTTTGATGCATTTAACATTTCAGGACATCATATTGTTTTGTTTGTATTTTTGGTATCTTGTATTTTCTTATCATCTTTTAAAGAAAAAGATAATCAATGGCAAAATTAGCAGAAAGCTTCCTTCCACATTGAAAGGAAATTGAAATGTACTTAGAATTAATAGTTGCAGATGTAAAGCTGCATCTTTCCCATCCACTCCTTAAGAAGTGTACCTGGAGGCAATTCCAGGACTGAACCAGCAGAGAAAACTGTGAAAGGACAATTCCTCAAAATCAATTCCAAAGAATTGACACTGCAAGTCATTCTGAGCTGGAATTATTACCTTCAGTTGCCATTTTGTTGATAGAAGTGAGAAGGAGAAAGATGGGACTGAGAACTGTCTTATCCACATCTCAGTGTCCTATGAACAGCTCCAAGAAGCTGATTTGGGATTTGGGAGTCTCCAACAGGATGCACCATCTCCCAGCTGATTACCCTTCATCTTGAGAGACACATCTCAGTCTCAGCCCAGCTGCTTAACTGTATGCATCACTCGTTGTCAAACCAGCTATGAGTAACATGGATAGAGCTGAAGACAGAGGTTGAAAGATGAGAGATCTTTCCTAAATATACACAGGAGAAACAAAAAGTCTACTAGAAAAACTATCAGATTTCCTTACCAAGATCTTAACAGGGTGGAATGGAAGTAAATTTCCATTGAAGACCAAAGTGTTGTCCCCTTAAAAAACTTTGATAAGTTATTTATAATTCTGGGAAGGAAAAAAAAAAATCATGATCAGAAGTCAGGAAGAAGTACCAGGGTGAGGAAAATTTCATGCATACATACACAGATTTTTAACAGACATACTGGAAATATCCAGCAGAAAAATGAAATGACCTTGAGAGCTATCAGCCTCTCCTAATCTACATGCAATTCAAAAATAAAATCATCCTTTTTCAAGAGTTATTACAATTTTAACTAGATTGGACATGAGCGTTGATAGCATCACAAGCCCTAGCAACACCAGAACAGTGAAAATGGAAGAAAAGTGATGCTCTGTTAGCAGACGATATGCTAATTAATTTTCCAATCTATTACGAAGAGTCATTAACAGTGCTATATCATAATCAAGACATATTGTGAATTTCAGGTATGGCTTGTTGTACTTATTCACTTCCTTCTTACTATTTACCCATCCTGAAAGACTTGGAAGGAAAGAAAGGATCAGAACAGTTAGATATAGCTTTCATCTCTGAGGTGTCATGCTTATTATCCTTGCATGTGCAACAGAGAGAAACCTATGCTTAATATGAGTACCAATAGCAAATTTTTATCACCTATATCGTTATGATGTTAAGGATTTTGGTAGAGCGCACCCACCTCATAAGAGGGTATTATTGCTTCATGGCAAACCCTCTGTACAATTAAAGGGGGAATTATCACACTGATTGCTGCAATTAAATGACTCACCCATCCACAGGAGCTGAGTGTTCAGCTGAGACCTTCTAAATACCAAGCCTGGAAGCGTTCAGTGATCCATCCTTCTGACTGCAGACATAAGTGTTAATCCTATCCCTAATGTTCAGCTGATACGGACACCGAGGATTCAAAGTTCAGATGAAGACAATAGAACTGCAGAATCATTAAGGCTGGAAAAGACCTCTAAGATCATCAAGTTCAACCATAAAGGTGAACCAAGATGGCCTACATTTCACCAGCACCCCACTTAATTCATCTTGGCAGGCAGATTTTTTTGGGATGAACCCAAGTACAGTAGATGTATCCAAAAGTCTTTCCAATTCCACGTGCTGAGTTAGTGTTTTAAACACCCTGAGCTTGATATGCAGAAGCATCATTCCTAAACCCGTCAAAGACAGCTGCATATACTCAGCAAGCAGACAACCCCAGACCACATTTTACCTGATTTTGCCAGCAGGAGAAAACACCTTGCAAAATGCTGGAGAAGAACACTGCTGACTCAGGCAAAACATCTTTCATCCAGGCATTAAGATGGCTTGAAACTGTTTAGCCTGCAAAGAAAAAAAAAAAAAAAAGATATATCTTCTCTTGTTGGAGCGGAGGTTGTGACAAGTTGGCAGCCTCAGAAAAGTATATGTTTAAAGTGCAGTATATTTAATATACTGGGCTATAAAAGAACTTCTGAGAAAGAGAGTGTTGGGTCCATATTTGTGTGGTTGTGTGCATATGTATATAAAATATACCTATCCCAATTCCTGCTATGAAACTGCTGGTTTACTGCCATACAGGACATTACAGGATTTTATATTTTACTTAGTCCAGAGCAGGTTGAAAATACAACAAAAATGGCTGTGGGACAGAAATACTCCCGAGTCTCCAAAGTAAGTGAGATCAAACTGCATGTAAATCATGCAGGGTTGGTTGTTTGCCTTTTTTTTTAATCTCATCTTGTATAAAAATATTTTTAATCTACTTACATATTTTTCTTCTTTTCCTTCTTTTTGCTCCATTAACAAAAACAGGCAGTCATTTCGGCCCTGCAAATGGAGTTTTTATATTTTCTCTGGGCACAGCTCCACTGGGTGTTGCAGCGCATAAAAAATAATCCTTCCCAATATTTTTTTTGCAGTGGAAAAACTGCCTCTTTCCCACCTGCCATGTCACTGTTGATGGATTGACATTTTTTCCTATGCAAATAATTTTTAACAGGGGATTCTCCACCCAGCTCAATATCAGGGTTGCTAGCAGCATTTTCCCAGCTCTTTAAGGCAACATAAACATGCATGATACTAGAAGAGATGCTCTATTCCTTGTGCTGCGGTGCATACCCAAATCGATATATTTACTACAGGTCAGAATCAAAATTGCTTCATTGCAACTTAAGTGCCTGATAAACTCTACATACTGTGGTAGCTAGAATTTTATTGGAGAGAAGCCATGTAACAACTACTATCTTTACCTAGAAGAGCTGGTGAAGACATTTATCACTTGGGATAAGTATGTTGAGTGAAGCAGAGATTTTCTTGAATTTCACGGCAGCACCTCTCTCTTAGTTAAGGGAAATGCTCTGTATGCATCCAATCAATTAATGCTGTCTTCCATGAGAGGTAGCAGCTTTCAAAAATTAATCCATCCAACGTTTTAATCTCCTGTGCAGATGCAAATTAGTCTTTAATTGCTCACTAGCTAAACCGATCATCGAGATACCCATCAAATTGGACATACTGGGGAGGTTCAAATTATTACACAGTAGAGAGCTGCCTCATTTCTGTTTATTGCAGATGAAATATGTACCAGCAAAGACATTTCTTACCCATCAGTCCTCTGCAGGGTTTTGGATGAGTCCTTCTCATTTAGACCCTTCCAGATCTCTTTACTCTTTTGATTCCCAATGTCTGAAATCACTGGGTTTGCTAATGATACAGGATCATCACATTCCTGACATGCTTATTTTTCTGGGTCTTGTAACAGGGGGTATCTCTCTCTTAGCCTAAGAAATACACCCTACAGTAAAGGCCCTTCGAAAGCAGGGTGAAAACTAGCATGATGTGAGAGATAGCGATATCCCCCTTGATGACCATGATTATGTTATTCATAGGAGTGGACATCTTTAGAAGTCTGTGAACTCTAACCCTTGCTGATGCACTTCTAAGAGAGAAAAGCCAACATTAGCACAGCACAGAGGCAGCTTGAGGGCAGGGGACAGCAGCCAAAGCTCAATTATCTGTTTTATTATCCCTGGGTGTTGGGGAAACTATTGAAATTGCACTTTTTAAAGTCACCCCAAAAAGCTATTGAAAGGGGATGAAGGGTGGTAGGGTGAAGTTGCTGCACAAAGTTAAAAGCCAGTGTTCGTTGAACACATGATATAAATCATTGGTGACAGCTGGCAGCCAGGTAGCTCACTTCATCACAGCTTTCAAAGCAATTAACAAAGCGTGGTAAATGAACAGCAAAGTCAAGCCCCAGGAGGGGTGAAAAGCATGCACAGAAGTCACAGTTCTGTTTAGAATTGGAATCACCTTTCCTGATGAGTATCATGGATCTGTTGCAATTTCTTGATCACTCCTAACCAACCATAGGGCTGCTTTGGGACTGAAACAGCCAAAGTTGAGCACACACGTTGCAGAACTTGCAATGGATGAAAAGGCAGCTGTGATCTGCAAGCATTACTTTGATGTACACGTTCTCACAGGGAACTACTACTGCAATCATATGCACATAAAACAGAAGCTTTAGTGTATGGGTAAGCTTCCCAGAGGTTTGGGCCTTGCTGTATTAGGTGAGGAATGGTGTTCCCCTTTGGTTTGGAGGAAAATTTTACTAATAATTAAATTAAATCCTTACAGAATGTAGCTGCCTCTTACCACTGCCAAGGGACATGAGCATTTCTAAAAGTGAAAACAGAGAACAGAACACAGAAAGGTCATGCTTCTCCCTGGCAGGTTTGAAAGACTAAAAATCTCAATTTATTTTTTTAATAGGGATATAATCCACAGACAGAGTAATAAAAAGGGCGATTCCTTGCACCAGATCCTGAGAATAACATAGGAGCTGACACCCCTCAGAAAGCATGTGGAGTTTCCTTGTTCATCAGCTGCATTAAGGGGGAAACACTGTACTTCTCTGGAATTCAATCTAATAGTACATAGTACACACATTAAGTTTTTTTCATTTCTCAACTCCTGTTTTTCAATGAAATTTTACAACTAGTTTATATTCGGGTCATTTTTTATATTCTGTCTTAAACATAACTTGGATTTAAAATTACTTAAGGGCCACTGACATCATCTGGGTATTCTGATGCTGTTGGTGTGTTGGTTCTTATGGTCTGTTTGTGGGTGGTCTTGTGTGGAGCCAGGAGTTGAACACGATGGTCCTTATGAGTCCCTTCCAACTCGGGTCATGCTCTGATTCTATGATTCTTAAAGTCAGTCGTATGAGACTTGCATCATTCACTTGCCTCAAAAAGGATACCCAGAGCATTCCATATTACTTGTGCTGCATCTGTACTTCATTCCATTGGCCAAGAAAGTAGGTGGGAAACCATACAGGAGTAGAGCTTTTTGAGTGTAATTTAACCCAGAAAACATCTCTGCATTTTAGTTCCAATATTTTTTTCTGCCTATCCTTGGCAGAGCATTGTTAGAGTTAGGGTAATACAGTTAGGTTGTGGTTGGACTTAATGATCTTTAAGGTCTTTTCCAACCTGAGCAATTCTATGATTCTAAGAGCTGGAGGGGAAATTTTACATTGGTGCCACTTGCACTCAGAAAATGAGAGAAAAGGGAAAGCTGTGGAAATCACTCTGCTGGATATCTGCACTTCTACTTCAATATTAAGTCCTTTCTGAGCATCTTATTTCTCTTGTGATCCTAGAAGAAAAGAAAGATTTGTAAACATTTGCCATCCACTGTAGCCAACCACAGCATTTCTTAGAATCATAGAATCATTACAGTTGTAAAAGACTTCCAAGATCAGGTTTAACCATCAGTTCATCTCCACCATGCCCTATAAACCATGTCCTCAAGTGACGTATCTCCGTGTTTCTTGACCATTTCTAGGAACAGTGACTCCACCACCTCCCTGGGCAGCCTGATCCAATGCCTTACCACTCCTCCAGAGAAGAAATTCTTCCCAACATCCAACCTGAGCTGAGTGTTAGACTTCATCATACGAGCACCACCAGGGCAAGTGAAGGTCTGATGAGTGGGTGGAAAATGAATCACCATGCATAGGTGTGTTTATCAACAGTGGTCCTGGGTGATCAGGAGATGACAATTATGGCAGGAACATGGGTGGAATCTGAGTGTTGTTAGCTCCTGTTTCATGGCTTAAAAAAAAATGTTTCTGAAATGTTTGGAAATTTAACTTCAAAAATTGAGTAGCTGAACAGGATATTTTTCATCTGATTTTGAATAATAATGACTGAGACCAATTTCCAAGCAATAAAAAATCCAGAACTTTGTATATTTGACTAGAAAATGAGTTTCTATCCTGAAACAAATTACTTCAGTGTCACAAAAATAGGTCCCAGAATCAAGTTAGTTTCCAGTGGTATCATAATATGTTTCAGTACAGTGAAAACAAGTTATTCTATGGCAAAACTAGATGTCAGAACAAAATTGTACCTGCAGCGCTTCGTAGCACTCTAACACCAACCTGTAGAGATCAGCCCTAAACAGGAGCCCATATAACTGCATTTACAAGTGCTGGGCATCTGTTAATCAGCCTGAGAAAACTGCAGGGTGCATTAGCCCAAAGCCAACCTCGCACTAACTCAATTATTTGGTTTTTAAGCTTTTCACACTGCATTTATTCATGTGCAGAGCACTGGCAAAGCTATCTCACATCTGGTACATAGCACCTCAGCTCCCTAAAATGTGGTAAATTTTCAGCCCTCTGATTCCTCCTTCTGTACACAAGCATGGAATTGGCATTCTCCCCATGAACCTCTGAGAGGGTTGATGGCTGTAAGAGTGGTCCTGTCCCATTTTCTACAGCCACTTTGCGTATTTCCTAGAGAAATATATAGTGCCAATTAAAAAATATTTAAAGCCCTATTAAAGACAACTTACTGGCTTGCCAGGGAGAAAAAAAAAAAACAGTACTGGATATATTTCATGGCTGGTGAAATATACAGCACTGTCCAGTGGGCACTTGGAGCTCTTCTACACATTCTGATTATCTCCTGTTCTGAATGAATTACCACCTGGTGCTATCGATGATCTTGGTTAATTACCCCTCCTTGACATGAAGCAGAGCAGTTGTTGCAATTTTATGAGTCACAAACTGTGCTGGTAATAATAATAATTCTGCCACTAAGCCTTAACTTTATATCTTAATTGGAGAGAATGCTGTTGGATTGAGAAGTACAGTAGGAGGGGTGGGGGAAGAGATGTGAGGAAAATTAAGGCTGTAAAAAGTTTCACATAAACTCCTTATGGTGCTTGAAATCCACAGTGCAACAGGAAGATCAGAGTTCTTATGAAATAAGATGTATAATTTAATGCATAATGTATTGCGCAGGACTTTGGAAAGTTCAAGTGGACTAAGATATGCATTTTACATGTATAGGTCCTGGTACCTAAAATAGGACTGTACTCATCAAAAACTCCTCTGCATCATGGAGAGAAATGGTTGTTCGGTCTCCTATAGTTCAAATCACTCTCTGAAGGTATTTAGCTCCCAATTGTCTATAGAAATAACTATATCTCATTTTACCTTCTTAGATTTATGTGTGAAATCCTGTAGGGTGAAACTGGGTTTACAACTAAGGTACAGATTTTCTCTGTGTGTCATTTATGGATAAGAGATAATGGCCTTAAGTTGTGCTGGGGGAGGATTAGGTTGTACACTGGGAAGAACTGCTTCTCTGAAAGAATGGTGAGACATTGGAACAGGCTGCCCAGGGAGGTGTGGAGTCACCACCCTGGAGATGTTCAAGAAACATGTACACATGGCATTTTGGGATATGGTTTTGTGGGCATGGTGGTGATAAGTTGATGGTTGGACTAGGTGATCTTAGTGGTCTTTTTCAACCTTAATGATTCTGTCATTCTATGAATAAATACTTTTCCATCATTCTGCTTCTGCGCTTGCTCATTTCAGTTTCTTGGATGTCAGTAGTTGGTAAGTTGTTGGAGAGCAGCAGGATCCAGAACAAGAAACAATCAACCCTCTGTCCTCACTCCATCTAGAAGCAAGAAAGCACTTTTCCTCCAAAGCTACAGGACTAGGAAGCTGCAAAAGAAAAAGTGAAGAAAAAGTGAAGAGGGCCCATTATCAGCCACTCATCACCTTGATGGCTATATCAACTACAGCCTGTGATCCCTTCATCCTGGCTCAATCTCTTCCTTCTCTAATACTCCTTCATGAATACTTTCCTCCAGACAGTCTTTCAAGCCTTGTTTTCCAACATGCAAATAACAAGATAGAGTACTCCTGTCTTCCTTCCCCTAGTACCACTCAGTCTGCAAGCTGCACTTTTCCCCTCTCAGAAGCAGAAGCATCTTGTGAAAGATGATGTTGCCCTTATCACAGGTTTCACATTCATTGGCAGGTTTCCAAAAACAACTTAGGAAGGGGTTGATCATTTTCTTGGCTTAGATGAAATGTATACAGTGATGGTTTGGGAAAAAAACCTGTAAGGAAGAGTTAATAGCATTCTTACACAGCTGCAATGAGAAACCACTAGGTTGCCACTTAACTCTCTCGTATTCAAGCACTTCTTGCACAGACCTAAAGACTGCCTTATCAAGTTACTGTATTCCTCCTGACATAAATCATTTTAATTGTAAAGTGTCAAAAGAAATGGATGAAAGTTGAGAAGTAGGACAAGGGAAATAAAGAAAGAATGACTGGAGCGTCCAATTACCAATTTTCTTTTTTTTTTCTTTTTTTTTTTTTTTCAATCTTCTAATGAAGAAATCAACTATTGCTGTAAATTTTCAAATTCTTAAAACAATCTGATGAAGGAAGTATTGCCAGGGCTGATTTTGCAAGGACAGACCGTAGTACAAACCTTTCCTAATTCTCAGACCAATTACGAAGAGAATGAGAAATGGAACAAACAGGGTTTTGATGAGTCTGGGTTTAACAAAGTTCTTATGATTGTTCATGATTGTAACCCCTGCAGCACTGACTAAAACAATCATTTTAAACATGTATGTGTCACCCATTCCCCATCTTTTCCTTTCCTAAGCTATTAGGCACCATGTCTTCCTGAAAGCAACACTCAAGGTGTCTTGTGCATATGACCAGGAACATCATTTCACATTACAAGTAGATAGAATTTATGAGTCATCCCTCTCAGTACTTAATTTTGGTGTGAAACAGAACCAGTCTAAGGAACAGGTAGGTTGAAAGATCAGAGTAGGTCTCCATGTTTGCTTAGATAGCTTAGATGGCCTAAACTCTACTGACTTAAGAGACTGCAGCTGTCATAATTATAGGCAGTAATGACAACCATGGCAGCCAGCTTAGATAAGGAACCTGACAGATACCTAATGGAAGGAAGAGGAATACCAGCTGTCTACAGTGCATTTTTTGTCTTTAACATGATGGCAGTTTGTTCTCTTTCAGAAACACAACTTGTATGAACAGAAATACGTACATTTTTATTCTTATTCCATATTTACTCCCATCCCTCAGTGAGGAAAGCTGTATCAGCAATTGCAACTTCCATAGTACAGCTCCTTCCAAATGAGACCTGTGGGCATATTGGTCTCAATCAAGTGATGACTACCATAACAAACAGACTTGTGTAGTGTGGACTCAATCCTTTGTGGTTTGCATATGATCCTGCCAAGAAGTCATGAAGCTTTTGAGCAGGGCTGCTGAGGATCTCTGTAGTGTCAAATCATGGGATATAAGCAATTCCGAGTTCTATTTTTTCAGTAGATATGCTTTGCCTTGGCACAGCTGGAGCAGTACTTTCTTTCATTACTCTTCCACATCTCTTCCAAGCTGTGCATGAAGCATCTGCTAAACCACCCTAAATAACAGCTCATGGTGCCACAAAAGAAATGAGAAGCAAAATTTATTTTGCCAACTGGGGTATATGGCAGATATCTCAAAGTAAGCCCTCTACAGTGAAACAAGGAACCACATGTCTGCAAGAAAGAGTCACTATAGTAATCCCAAGAGATGCAAGACAATGTCCATGGTCCCATAGGAATTCTAGCCAAGAACATCCTGTCAAAACGTTTCAGCAAAATGTTGTGGAAATACAGAAACAGAGGGAAATTACTATGTTATGTTCACTAGTTAGTCTGCTGGACTGTATTTTTATATTTATTCTATGATCACCTGAAAGCATCTTTGATCATCTGGTACAAGTTGATTGTGCCTTAATTTTCTATTTTCAGCTCTCTACAATGTAGGTCGCTAATAGGATTTTGCTTCTGATTAAAGATGCATTGCTCATTACAGACTTGGACTCAGGAGGCTATAGGCATAATACTTAGATGTGGACACACAGCCTGTTTGCCCAAAGGCAAAGCTATTTACAGAAGATTGAGTAAAGGGCAGTAGATGAATACGCAGAAACAATTCATGGAATCATAGAATATTCCAAGCTTTAAGGGACCTATGAGGACCATCGAGTCCAACCCAACACATAAATCAGACCATCAGACCATAGTTCAACACAAGGAACTGTGAGACAAAATATATTGAGAAGTATCCAGTATTACATGCCAGTGACATGCCTAGCATCACTAGGACTGGTTAACTGGTGTCCATAATGTGCCCCGATCGGATGAAGATGAGGTTCCTCCCAAGTTCAAACATCAATAAAGGGAGGCTGCAATGACTCTCACTACTGAAGGGGAATGCCCTAAAACAAAAGCTGAAATTTAACATTTCTGAGCCACGGGAAATTCCAGTTTTCTTAGGGAGGAAAATTCATTTCAGAATGAAAAGTAGAATTTTTCAATCTGCTGTCAGAAGGGAGAACTCTATATGCTGTCCCAGCCTACTCTCCCCTCACGCATTTTCAAATCTAGGTTTTAATAATCAGAGCCTTCAGGACTTCACAAGTTCTACAGCCTCCACATTTCCTCCCAGAGTTCCCAGGTCCTCAAAGGAACATGTAAATCCTTCAGAGCTTAAGAAACAACCTTTCCAGTTCCAATCTTCACTACAGAAATATCAGTATATTGAAAATCCCCAGTGCAAATTTTTAGAAGGGCAAGACTTATGAAAAAAGTGAGAAGGTTGTATTTTTGTACTCAGGAACCACAATTGGCTCTTACCCCAATATCTCCTAAGAAGTTCCTGCAGGTAGTATTTTGTTTTAACCTCACATAAACATGAATTCACAGCAGGTCTGTTTATTACTGTTGTTCAGGCAGCTGAAAGGTTGGCATTTCCCTCCTTTTCAATGTTCTTGGCAAACTTATGATTCTCTTAACAGAATGTTTTCATTTCATGAATAGGGAAAATTAATTCAAGTTTGCAGTGCCATCTGATGATGGAAAGTATTCATATATGGTCTCATACAAAGAACAGCAAAAAGAATGAAATGTCTGTGGTTGACTTCAGTGTGCTTTGACCCATGCCTTGAATCACACAATCAACATGTGACTTTTATTACTGGGCCGAATATATAAAAGCTTAGAAAAATTATATGTTTCTAGAAAATAGTAGATTTCCTATGCTTCTCTCGTTAACACTTAAATGCAGAAATGCTGTAGAACAGGACTCTTCTCTAAGCTAAAAAAGTGAAACTAGCTGAGGATTTGCAAGGTGATTTAAAGACACAAGAACTTGGTGATCATATATTCTGGATGTTGTTTACTTTGGCCATATTCCCTTATGCACATATGTCTTCATTCAAAAGCATGTTCAAGACTTTTAATGAATATTTCATACCTGGGTGACATATTTTTAGTTGCTAACATAAATTTCTGCTACTTTGCAGTAAAATTGTTTTGTTTTGTTTTGTTTCATTGTGTTTTAGTGTGATATATTGTTCCAGAAAAGTAATAGAATTAATTGTCATATTTTGTTAAAAAAATCTGCTGGCTTATCTTTGGTGGTAGAGACAGAATGCAATACAGCAACAGGGGTGCTGATAGAGATTCATGGTTTCCCTAGCTGAGTTTTGTTGCTGTGATTGTTTTGTAGTCTTAATCAGGTTTGATTTTGGATACAGAACTCACCTCTTTCTGAAACCAAGTATCTAAAAAATGCAGACTTTGCCTATTGCTGGATGAATGATGTCAGTCCTGTAAAAATTTAGCCAAAGCTTTATCTCGTTGAACTGGCAATGAAGGCAAACCTATTGTCCTGGGAAGTACAATGTGGAGATACTCAAATGGAGAGGTCTCCTGGAAGAGAAACAACTGACCTTCAAGAAAAATTGGAGTCTGGCACCATTCTTGTGAACGTAGGCATCCCAGGGTGCTCATGCCATCCTACTGCTGTGTAGAATCCACTGGAGAATGACAGCAGCTCCTTCATAACTTGTTGAAAATTTCTACCCTAATTCTGCCTTTTCTTGATCCCCCACCACCATGTCCCTCCATGCCTCATAGTTTATTAATGGATTTGTCAGGCAGGGTGATACATCCCAGAGGAAGGTTGTGTTTGAGAATAAATATATCAAAACGAAGAGCAAGTGGTATAGCACTGAATGAACAGCTCATGGAGCAGGAGCCAAGAAAATCAATAGGTTATTGAAATTGTAATTGGAGGAACTTATTTGTTTTTAATAATAATGTTATAAATCAAAAGATCCAGGCTGAGAGATTGCTATCAGGCAGGAGAAAAAGAGGAAAAATCAATTCTTGTGATGAGTTAATTCTCAAGTCACGCATGGCCACAATTCAGTCATAATCTTTTTCTCATAAATTAATGCTTTTATCTCTCCCAAGAGTGAGAGACATAAACACTGTTTTGGCCTGGGTGGAGAGGAAATCACACGTAGTGATGGAGTGGGGATTTAGAGATGAAATTGAGCAATAGTGCTTTGTCTTTTTTTTGTCAAGGGGATAGAGCTGCCTCACTTTAAAAATAGTGGTCCCCTTGGGCCATGTGGGAATATCTGTCCTACAGACTGCAATAATAGGCAGATAGAAAACTGGATTTGAACTAGATATTTGTAGATAGAGGGAGCAGGGGGCTGTGGTTACTCACACATCTGCATTTAAAGATGAATGGGAAGTCCACTCCATGCTCAATGAGAGATTATCATCTCTCTGCTGCCAGAGGGTAAAAAGAAATTCTATTCCATTGAAATTTGGAAATCTCCTTGGAGAATGAGACGAGATGAGAAGTTTCCCCTCTCCACATAAGCAGGATGGTTAAGATGTCTCTAACATCTCCAAAACAGAAATGACAGGGATTGTTTATCAAGTAATAGTACATGGGGAATTTTCCCCTAATTTCTTCTTGGCAGCTTTTTCCTTTCAGTATTTAAAGTGAGGCTATAACAAAAAAAGGGGACACATTCTCAGACAGGATCTGTTGTGACAGCACAAGGGGAAATGGTTTCAAAGCAAAACAGAGTATATTTAGACTAGATATAAGGAATGGCATTAAAAGCATCATCAGCAGTCCACTCAGTCCCACTGTCGATGATGCTGAAGATCATTAGCCTCAGTACTGGGACCTGAGGAACAGTATTCATCACCGATCTCCATCTGGACATTGAGCCACTGACCACCTCTATGGGAATGATCTCTCAACCAGTTCCTCGTCCATCAAATAGTCTATCTGTCAAATCCATATCATTCTATTACAGTGAGAAGGATGTTATGTGGGACTATGTCAAAGCCCTATTGAAGTCCAGGTAGATGACATCAGTGATGGCATCATTCCCTTGTCCATTGATGCTGCGACACCATCACAGAAGGCTACAAGGTTGGTCAGGCAGGACCTGCCCTTAGTGAAATCATTCTGACTGTCTCGTATCACCTCCCTCTCTTCTATGTCCCTTAGCAATGCTTTACAGAAGATCTGCTCCATGATCTTCCCCATCACAGAGGTGAGGCTGACAGGTCGGTAGTTCCCTGGGTCATCCTTCCTACACACCCTTTCTGCATGTCCTGATGAACCACACTCAAATAAGCGCCAAAAGAATGATCTCAGACAGGTGGAAATACACACTCAGTCAGGAGTCCCACCATTGGTGTCTATGTAAGATGGACAAACTGGCAGCACACAAGAGATAGGTCACAAGGCTTCCACTGCTTCCAACAAATCCCTTGTTGTTTTTTTTTTTTTTTTTTTTTTTTGTTGTTGTTGTTGGTGGTGGTGGTGGTGGTGGTTTTTTAAAAAAATCATTTTCCTGATGCAGAGAAATTCATTTCTGGGTTTTCTGGTAGCAGCTGTTTGCCAGCAGTCTAATCTGAGCTCCTTTTCTGTGAGCAAATTAAACAGAGGAAGAGACCCATCTGATGCCAAGCTAAACCCAGCAGTTGCTTCCATTTGAAGGCTGCATCACTAAAGGGCTGCAGAGAACAGTGTTGGCAAAGCCACAGGGTGACAAGCATGTCAGATAAGCGTAGGCACATCAAGAGCTCTCTTTCTATAGATGGCAGGCTGCCTGGCAGCTGGATGGAATTGCTATGTGGGTTTAATATGCTTCTGCATTTGCAGGCTGCAGGAAAATAAGACCTGATACAGCTTGGCACCCAGTGATGAATTTGAGGGCTGTGCAGCTCTCTCACCTCCTGGCATTCCAGCCTCTGAAATTCAAGGAGACAGTAAGCCCTAGGGTTGTCTTTTTTTCTGAGATGTCAATGAATTATTCTTCATTTGACCTTCGCTTCTTTGGCTCCCCTTCCACAACCCAATGGCACTAATAAAAGTCTTCGATTACAAAAAAAAAAAAGAAACATGCTCTCAGGTTATCCCAAGAGGCTCATGGTCATCTCAGCTTTAGGCTTCCACTTCTGAATTCTGTGTCACTTCTCAAATATGCTCACCACCGTGTCCAACTGGAAAGAATGTCCAGAGGACAACTTGCATCCCAAACTCAAAGATATTTTGTGTCTTCCCTGACAGAGTACGATGCATATTATGCATTGAGTGAGGCAGAGGGGCTCAAAGAGGAACAGTATGTATATCTCTTAGAGAGAAACATCTCTTATTACTCCTCTTTCAGATCTGAAGACATGGCTCTGGGCGATATAATCTCCCTTTTCTAGAAATTTCCAAGCAGACAGGTCATCAGGACTCCCCATTTCCAAGGGCTGCTGCAATGCCAGTTTGTAAGAAGATAAACACATTTTCTCCAGGATTGTCCCTGACTGGAAGAGGAGTTCTTCAAAATGTTCTGATCACTGTGGTCTACACCCACGGTGGGGTGGTGGGACTGATATAGTTGTGAATGTTCCTGTTTATTGCAGATTTGGATCAGACGGACTTTAAAGGTCCCTTCCAACTCAAACAGTTCTATAATTCTATGATTCTATGACTCTGCTTCTTTTCACAACTACTGCTACAGCTGATAACCTGCGGAGGGAAAACCCAGACTCAATTTCCCACAACCAGTCCAGTTATTCAAGTGGTGAAGGACATATGCCTCTTTTGATGGATCAGAGACTTGCACACAGATACTCAAAAGTGCTGGCTGCTCACAGGACCAAGCTTTGAATGCTTCAGACTAAATTCTAATCACCAGAAATCCATTTTCATAGAAGCATAGAATCATGGAATCATTAAGGCTGGGAAAGTCCACTATGATTGTCTGTTCCAACTGTCAGCCCATCACCACCATGCCCATTATACCATATTCCTCAGTGCCATATTCATCCTGAAAACCTCCAGAGACAGTGACTCTACCACCTTAACTCCCTAATAAATATATATATATTTTTTATATGTATGTAAAAAAAACTGTTCTTTTTTAATTCCAAAAATTAATGATAGTGAAATATCATGATTAGTCTGCTTTGAAGTGCTTTAAAAAGAAAAGCAAGGGAAATGGGACAGATCAAAAAGACAGGCAATTTTTTTCTGCAAGCTACTTTGATTCACAGCATAAGAGGCTTTAAAAAAGTGTTAAAAGCAGTGCTGGTTGCTATAAACAGTAACATAAGACACTGAAAAAAAAAAACCAACAGAATTTAATGTCTGACCAATAAGCCTTTTTTCATTCACTTTGCACTTGCAAATATTTCATAAAAGATGAAAGTCCATATTCTGGTCTCGTATCTCTCAGTTCAAATCCCATATACAGTGAGATGTGTTTCCCACACTGACATTACTTTAACTGGGGTCTTTAGCATGCCATTTTCCAACTCTTGGGCTGCTTTTCCTTTCAAAAAGCTTTGGGAATCAAATGATGGGAAGATGTCTGCATTGTATATACCCACTTTATGAGTAGCATAAATACTATGCTAAATAAATAACTTAGGTGTGGATATCAGCTCTACAGTCCTGAACCTGGCCATTCATTGAGACCTGTGCAGCCTGCAAAAAAAATACTTTATTCCACAGCCCATTGTATGGACAGGGTGAGTTGAAATTAATTTTCTACTCAAGAACAAGCATTTATTCATGGGTTAATGCAAGTTCCATGAGCTAGCAGAACATTCTGGTACATAGTATTGGACACACTTGAGTTGCCAGGTAATGAACTGAGAATGGGCCATGGAAATTCTGCAGAACCCTCATGAACGTGGATCCAGGGAGTTCTGGGGTATGGATTGGTTGCCATGACTTTGTAGACCACTAGGAGACCATGGCCCAGGACCCAAATTTCAAAGAGAAGCATTGCAACAAAGGTAGACTTAAGGCACCATTAAGGACAAGAGTAGTTTCTTTGTTTTTTGTAGTGGAGTTCCTTGATTTAAGAAGAAAAAGGTGAATCATTCTGCAGTTTTATACTAGTGCTGTAAGAACATTGCCATCTCTTATGATTTTTATTACATTCCGTGGAGCTCAATGATTTTTAAGAACCCTTCAAACCTAAGCCATTCTATGGTTGTACTATGATTTTATCATGAGTACTTCATTATTTGCGATGTTTTCCTAAAGTTCTATAGACTTTGGTTGTAGTATCTCTTTAATACACGTTGTGTAACCTCCCACCTGTGAAAAGAAACCTGAAAACACAAAACCTCCAGAGCTAGGTGACATAAAATCACTCTATCCTCATTACATCTCCTGTTTATTCATTTTACACTATGATTCTCCAACCTGACCAGGGATTTATGAGTGTTTTTCAGTTGTTGTTTTTTTACTGCAGCAGGTTATTTTCAAGCACCTAGAATACATAAAATAGTTAGGTAGAGTTTACAGGCCCCCTCATTCTTAGCAGGAAAGGGGAGTTAATGAATAATAATAATACTAGTAATAATAGTCATAGTAATGATAGTGGTGGTAATAATAATAATAATATATATAACACAGGGTGATGCCAGCTCTGCTATCCAGTGAGAAAAAAAGTACTCACAGCAATTAGAGGCTTGAAAAATTCCTTTTGCTGGGTCCTGTTGAAATGAAATGTCAGTTTCACAGGAGGGAGGAAAAAGAAAATGCATTGATGTTTTGGGCTGCTCTTCCCTCTCAACTGTCTACCAATGCCAGATCTCTGTGGCTATCTCAGAAGAGAACAAGCCTCCAGGATGGGGGAAAATCATAAGTGTTTTTTGCTGCATTTTTGTGCATTCCCTGTTCCCAACAGACAATATCTGAGAAATTTTCATGGTTGACTCAAAAGTGCTGAAAGCCAGGCAGCAAGTCCCAGGAGGGGAGGAATGAGTTAATGATGAAGGAAGTGCCCTGTAGAAGGGAAATTCTGAGTGGATTAAAACAAGTGGCAAAACTCCCAACACTTTTATTAAGGTCATAAATTCCAGTCTAGTTTTTCATCATATTAAGAGAAGAAGTTTAAACTTTTAATATTTAAGAGAGTATATACAGAAATAGCATTGGTGGGTACAGATGTAAATACAAACTATATTAAATAGAGTATACATACTTACATACTCTAGTTGTGGTTGATGCATATTATATAGACATCTATTCATAATGTTTGTCAAAATACAAAATACTTCTTTTCTCTTCTTTTAAAATTTGCTTTATTGTACAAGAAACCCCAGGAATCACTCAGGGTACTTTAGTGCCACAATTGCTACGAAATCACATAACATCTTTACAGCCCAGCAGGTTACAACCCCTTTTCAAGCTTTGTTCTCTATCCCATAGGAAACAGGAACAAAATTCTCACAGCCTTTAAACAGAGCACAATTCAGTGCTGTACATCACGGATCTGGTGCAGAGAGGTCTGGCTCCTCTCTGAGCTGAGCAGAGGTAATTGTGGCGCAGCAATGAGAAGCTCATTTTGCTGCAGAGAAGAGAATAAGAGAGCCTGAATACGATAACAGCCAGAAGCCCTGCGCAGCATTAATGAAACATCTGTGGAATATCCTCCCACCGAATCAAGGGTTTAAAGGCTGCAGGAGCTGTTGTTATTTTGTGGTTGTGCTAATAAGAGAGAAAGCATTTCCAGCTAATGGCTTCATTCACGTGAGGCCAAATCATCTTTTCAGGGTTGCAGAAAGCAGAATATGAAGGAGGAGAAATATTTTCCTGGTATTCATATTTATGATACTTTCCAGGGTAATAGCCATGATGGCACTCAGTTAATAGCTGTAATGACACTCCATGCAGGTGTTTCTACTTAAATACTCATTAACACTCTAATCTTCCTCTTTTGGCTTTAGCAACATTTCCATCCTGTCATGGGCTCCAGGGAGAGTAGAAAGGGATTCTGGAGAGCACCTCTGTGGTTCCCATTCTTAGTGAAGAGCAACTGGGCTTTTCTGCTCAGGAAAACACTGAGGTCCAACATCTGTGCTGTTGGCCTGGAAAAAAACAAAAAAACATGCTCCAGAACCAAAGGGTCTTAAATGTCATGAGATTTCTCTGTAGTCAGTGTGATTCAAACAAATGAAGACCAAGGGATGATGTACATGTCTTGACTTTTTCCCTTGGCTAAGGTGAGAAATTGGTGTCTGAGAACAGAATACATACTAAAAACAAAAAGCTTCCTCTTCTGTATGCCAAAGCCTGGGAAACTGACTGTAAAACACTTGTGATAGACACCAAGCTGTGTGCTGTGGTCAAAACACCTGGGAATGAGATGCCATCCAGAGACACCTAGACAGACTTAAGCAGTGTGCCCATGCAAACCTCATGAGGTCCAACAAATTCAAGTGCAAGACCTTAGGGCTATAAGAAGAAAGGTACAGACTATTCAGTGTTGTGATAGGACAAAGAGAGATGCTTTCAAATTAAAGAGGGAAGATTTATGTTGGATACCAGGAGACTTTTTTTTTAAATAATGGTAGAGAAACACTGGAACATGTTGCCCAGGGAGGTGGTGGAAACTCCATCCGTGGAGACATTCAAGGTCAGACTGGATGGGGCTCTGAGCAACCTGATCCAGCTGTAGATATCCCTGCTCATTGCAAGGGATTTTGACTAGATAATCTTTAAAGGCCCCATCCAACTCAAATGGTTCTGTGATTCTATGATTCTAAGTCTCAGAAAACTTGCTCTACTATCTTATTACAACTCTGGAAATTATTCAGAAAGAAGGAGATACAGGGATTAAACTTGCCATGACTGATATGTTTAAAATACATATATAGCTAAGAAACCAGTAGGTTTACTAATATCTCCCCTGGTTTCCTCCCTGCATCAGAACAGGTAGAAAAGCACACATAAGCACTCTGAAATCTGTTTCAACACCAGCTAATGTGGGTTAACGAAACAAATGCAAGTTACTTTGGCTAGTGGAGGTGAAGTACATAATTACTGTAATCCAGTGTTCCGGTACAAAAGCTTTCACACAAGGAGAAACAACATTTTCAATGTGTTGAAAATAGCATCTTTATGATGTTTCTGGGCTATATGTATATTTGGATGTTGCTCAAGGACACCCCATCCCATTGCAGCAGAGACAAGAGTAACATAGTCCAATACCCCATTCAGAGCTAAAGGAGTGCCCGGGTTCTCTAATTCCCATGGCATTGATATCCCAGGCGAATTCTCATTGAGATTCCTAGTGACTCCTTCTTTGGCTCATTCCACATTCATCCAGTGTCACTTCCTTTCAAAACTCATTAGTGGCATTTATCCTCATTTGAATGAGAAGAAGCCATGAAGGTAAGATATACAGATGGCATATTGTCTGTGGAGAATCGTTATAGCTTGGAAAAGATTTAAAATAACAGAAAAAAAGAAAAAAAAAGAAAAAAAAAAAGAAAAAAAAAAGATGAATAGTATACTATGGAGATAAAAACTCCTCAGCAAATTATCTGCGGGAGAAAGAAAGACAAAGGCCTGCTGGAAGGCAGGGATTGCTCTGGGGAAGGAGCCAGGCAGTCTCTGGAGGAGCAGAGGAAAATCAATGAAGAGCATTTTGCCTTTCAAAATGATGAGAAAATAAAAAAAGCAAAACATAACGACTAAGCACGTAGGCAGGAAGGAGTGAGGGGTTGAACAGAACAGACTTAAGGAAAATGAGTGGTACTCTAAGAGCAAAGTCACTTCTAGATGTAGGAGCTGGAAGGTTTCAAATTCTCCAGTTTGGATTACATTCTGATTCTGTCAAAGCAAGGCCTGGAGATGAACCATAGGGGTGAGGGATGCTGGACCATTCTAAAAGGAATGCTGCATTGTGACTAGAGACCTTCTCACTTACAGCATAAAGGTATTCATGCAACATTTCTACATATTTCTTACATCAGCCTTGCCTTTAACCCCTTGACACTCCCTGAAACATATAAAGAGGCCAATAATACAGAAAATCCCAAGTTGGAGGGGACCTGTAATGGTCTTGGAGTCCAATATTCATGAATGTGCATTTCATTCTAAGACTTAGGTAGAAGAGACATGGCAAAACAAATTAGTTTATTCCAGCACGAAAGTAACAAAGAATTTCATGCTCATTCTGCTCACCCAGAACAGCTTTCCAAGCCCTAATACCTGGATGCTTCTGCCCTATGTCCTACAGAAGAGCCTTGCCCAGAGCCTGGCAGGTAAGATCAGGTCCCATAGTCAGAGGCATAAATACACATTGACGTCAGGGCAGCTGCTCAGCCTTGGTCCTCAATAGCTTTGAGAATCTCTTCAGTGGGAAACTCAGCATGCCCTGTGACATCTCTGTCATCTGAGATTTCCTGTTATCCAAAGCATACCATCCTCCCTCTGCTTGTTCTCCTTTTGATATTTCTTCTGGCTCTAGTTTCAGAGACTCAATTTATGTAGCACAGAATGTACTCCTGTAATACAGAATGTGTACAACATAAAATTTATACTCCTACATAGCATTTTAAAGCCTATAACAGAAGTCTGTTAGCAATGTTATGTCCTCTCTGCACTTTATATAATTATTATGTGCTTTGGGATTGAAGCTATCTTTACTATATATGTGTGTACAGCACTATACAGATTTGGTCTACATGTAAAATTTCTAGGTATTGCTATGAAGTCTACAGGTTTATTGGATGAAATTTTTTTTTAACAGCTAAAGAGGCTTTCCTGGGATTATGACATCCATGCAGCCCACTTTAAAACAAACAAACAACAACCAAAAAAAAACCCCACAAAAAAAACCCAGCAGATGAAGGAATAACAAGATGAGGTGGAAGTAAGATAAATCCAGATATATGCAGGTTATGTTGGCAGTTCACATATTTAGCATTAAGAGAAAATAATATTTGAAGAAGATAAAAGGGCTGGAGCACTTCTCCTATGAGGAAAGGTTGAGTGAGTGGGGCTTGTTTAGCTTGGAGTAGTCTCTGGGGATACCTTAGTGTGGCTTTCAAGTACTCAAAGGGAGCTTACAAGCAGGAGGTGGACTGAATTTTACACGATCTGATGGTGATAGTGCAAGGGGGAAAGGCTTTAAACTAAAAGAAGGGATACTTCAGGTTAGATGTTAGGAAAAACTTTTTTCTCAGAGGGTGATGAGATGCTGGAACAAGTTGCCCGGAAAAGTTGTGGATGCCCCATCCCTGGAGATGTTCAAGGCCAGGTTGGATGGAGCCCTGGGCAGTGTGATCTGGTGGCCGGCGACCCTGCCCATGGCAGGGTGGTTGGAACTAGATGGTCTTTAACGTCCCCTCCAACCTAAGCTATTCTGTGATTCTATGGACATATTGGAAAACTTACGGAAGGGAGTGCTGGATTCAAGAGTCTTTTTAACAAGTGGGGGAGGACGAAGGCACCTTTCACTTTACCTCATGCAGAGATGACAGGATGTCTTCATCCATCCTGTCACCTCTGTGCAAAGTAATGGAGAAAATACATTCTGGGGGATACTTACTGGAGATACTGACTTTTAGTATGGCTTTTCTCTCTGTAGTTGATGAATACAGTCTAAGATCAAGCTTCTTTGACCTGGGTATAGATTTCTATAGGAAGTCACCCTCTGCAGTTCCTTGATGTATCTCATTAGAGACAGTGAAGTTTGAACTACTTTCTCCTCATGCTAAGGTAATTACCTATGTTTCACCAGATGATTTGGGCTTCATTTATTGTATTGGCTAGATCTCCCATAATTGCAATAACAACATAACCAAGTAGCTCAAGGAATTCCCATCTATCCTACCATTGGGCATAGGTCTTTTCTTTGTTAAATATGAATATCTGCATATGAAGGCAGAGCTGAGGCTGCCCAGACTGTTTTCTCTACAAATGAACCAGCTGGAATCTCAAGGCCCTTAACAATGTCCACAAGAATTAGCAAAATCCTGGAACATAGTACGCAGTCCCTACTTAGATTTATGATGTCTCCCTAGTCACAGAATAGCATGAAAAACACCTTGCAGTTAGAAGGGATCCATATAATGAGCTCTCGAGTCCCACACTACACAACCATTTGTCATTTTCTGTATCAGAAACTAATAAAACCCTAAACCCTCCTGTTTGCACCCCACTGTCTTATTTCAGTCAGTCCCACAAGCTGGGAACAAATGCATTTGGTGTTATGCAGCCCCACTATCATCCTGCTAGGGTTTGGATGTGGCACAGAGGGACTTGGTTTAGTGAGCATGGTGGTGATCTGCTGACGGTTGGACTAGATGACCTCGGAGGTTCTTTCCAAACTCTACTGAGTGGATGTGGTTATGATGTGTTGATGTTTGCACTTGTTGATCCTAGAGGTCTTTTCAAACCTTAGTGATTCTACAACTTTATATGTTAAATAATACTTTTTTTTTTTTTTTCTGGAGGATCATCCACTTCCCAACATTCAAATTCTACCAGTCACTCTGTATTCATGTTTTCTCCCCACAGTTTTTATCTCTGTGATTTATATGCTCATGCTGTTCTTTGCAGTCGGCAGATCCCTGTTATCTCTCAAATTGTTTTCAAAAACACTTCTTAAATGGCATGCAGAATGAGCTGAGGATTATCTTCCACTATAGTGAAACCATTCTGGTTGGATTTACTACAGCACTCATGCACATCACCATCACAGGAGGAGAAGAATGTAAGCTAGGAAAGGTGAGCTGGAGCAGCCTACTTGCCATAGAAAAAAATACGGTATTTGTGTATAAATGTAGGCTGTTTTCCTAATGGTAGGTGAGCATTTCTGTAGGAACACCCAGATGGACCAGCAGGAATGGCAGACTGAAGAGCTGATGTGTTGGTTATTCATTGCTCAGTGAACATTGCTAGCATTTCCCGAACTCTTGCAAAGCATTAGAAAATTGCTGTTCATTTCCTCACCTTTTGATATCCATATTAAAATGATGGAGAGAGTAAGTTTTAAAAAAGGCTTCAAAGAAGAATCAGGAATGAATGTCTGTTGTTCTGACTGACACTCTGCTGCTACAAGTAGAAGAGCACTATTCTGTTGTTTTCCAGCATTTGCATCATATTTCCCAACCCTGAGGTCCCTGACCATAACTGCTTCTACCTCAGGCATGAGACTGCTTTGAAACCCAGAGGATGCTATGGCTGCTGCTACTGAAACTAATAACCCAGACAGCCTCTTTATTTGATTTTG
Source organism: Alectoris magna (assembly GCA_030625065.1). Classification (NCBI taxonomy): domain Eukaryota; kingdom Metazoa; phylum Chordata; class Aves; order Galliformes; family Phasianidae; genus Alectoris; species Alectoris magna. The sequence goes on along the minus strand of CM060561.1, from coordinate 1,964,372 downwards.
CTCACACTGATTTCCATTTTCAAGTTATTTTCTCCAGGTACATGCATGAGAAACATCCTTAAAAACCTCAGCTCAGATTTTTGAGTAATCCCATGGCTCCATGAAACTAAAGTTTATAGAAGAGCCAGATGAGTACCCTGGGGCTTGCAATATAAGTAAGTGTAAGACCTGTCTATACCTCATTGAACATACCTCCAAGAGCATTTGGTAACAGAGGAAAAGCGTGCTCTGTATGGAGGCTTGGCTATTGGGAAAAGCTCCAAGAAAGCAAAATGATATGAAGAAAGAGACAAAACTGAAATGCAAGGTCTCATCCATGCATTACATTACAGGCACATTTTCTGCAGCAGACTAATGAGAAAACAGACTTCTGTGTAATTGAGTCAAGCTATTTTATCCTTTCTTATAACTAATAATCTGCTGTAACTAGTAATCATCTAAACTGCCTTGTCTATCATTCTCTCTGCCCACATCCAGATAGAACCATTTACTTTAACATCTTTAAAAGTATAAAAAGGTGAAATCAGTCATAAATGATGGGGGAAGAATCTCTAGATGAGGTATTACAAAAAGTGAACAGCGTTGAATGTTCCTACTTGAAAGAAAACTGCTCAGTATTATATGCAGCATGCATATGTACAAGATCTTCATGTTAAAGCAGTAGTAAAAACTGAATGCGTATTGCCACACAGGAAATGGTTCATCCATCTGTTTGCAAAGACAGGTTCTTAGAATTAGGTCAACCACCAGCATTCAAAAATCATGAGATAAGATTTAAAATGACAGGATGTAAAAAATGCAGTATGGGTTCATTTAATAACTTCCTTGGTTTTCTTGCTTGTAGGAAATGCTATTTGCATGCAATTTTCCTCTGCCATGTGGTATGTAGCACATCTAGTATGAAAATATCTTCATCTGGGCTGGAAAACTGGAACAAGTTGCCCAAAGAAGTTTTAGATGCTCTATCCCAGGAGGTATTCAAGTTCATGTTGGATCGGGACCTGGGCAGCCTGATCTGGTAGATGACAACCCTGCCCATGGCAAGGGAGAACTGAATAATATCACAGAATCACAGTATCATAGAATGGCCCAGGTTGGAAGGGACCTCAAGGATCAGCAATCTCCTACACCACACCACCACCACCACAGGCAGGGCCACCAACCTCCACATTTAATACCAGACCAGGCTGCCCAGGGCCCCATCCAACCTGGCCATGAACACCTCCAGGGACGGGGCATCTACAACCTTTCTGGGCAGCCTGTTCCAGCATCTCACCACTCTCATAGTAAAGAACTTCCCCGACGTCCAACAGAAATCTTCGCTCTTTCAACTTAAAACCATTTCCCCTTGTCCCGCCGTTATCTACCCTTCCAAAGAGTTGAATCATCTCTAAAGTCCCTTCCAAACTGAGCCATTCTATATCATTCTACGATAAGACATTGATGCAGCAGAGTCAGTCACCAAAAACCATAGTCCTCACAATACAAGTGCAAAAGTTGTCATAACACTGTTGCCAAGCAGGGTGAAATTGGAATCACAGAATCATAGAATCATAAGGGCTGGTAATGGGGCTTTGACCCATCCTCACCATGTCCACTAAACAGTGCCCCTCAGTGTCACATCTACGTGCCTCTTGAAAACCTCCAGGGACAGTGATTCCGCCACTTCCCCAGGCAGCCTGTTCCAATGGGGGTCCCAAGCATGGAATATTCTCAAAGCTGATCTATAACTTAGCTGCAATTTTAGTGTAAAGCCCATAACCAGTTCATATTTTCCAGAGTTTGTTGACCTTTTGGAGCACTCAGTGTGAGCTCAAAACAAAAGGGAACATTTCCCCATGGTTTCAGTGCTTGCCACAAATGTAGGAGCCATTTTCCAAGGGATAATTGTATTTTAGTTTTTCTGATTTAAAGGAAAATATGTGGAGCTATGATTGATTTTCCTGCCTTACAATACAGAGAAATGAAGAAGTTTAATCAAAAACTACAGCTACTGTTATTGAAAATTAGTCTGGGCTGTTTCCATTATTTTCCATCTGTAATTAGTGAGATAAGGGAGCTGGGATTTTCCAAGGAGACCACCAAGTCTCAATCCAATAATTGTGCCATCCAGAGTAAGGAGATGCTGACGTGTCTTTGGCTAACAAGTACCTCTCACCATGAGCTGTTTCCAGCAGTCTGCATTAAGGGCTACTAAACTGCTTTGAAATCACTGGGAGAGTCTGCAGGGCAAAATGTGTGTCCCCCAACTCATCCTGCACTGCTGTGAGATATCCAGATGAAGAAGACTTCTCCAGAGGAGGGAAAACAGTCCCATTTTGTCTTTTTCCCATTCCTTGCATTTAGGCTACACAACTTAATTTACAAACCATGACATCATACATGGCTTGTAAGCTTCCAAACAAACATTTGTGTTGCATATACTCATGACAGAGAAATGCTCTTTTCCCACTGAATGCAATTTTCTTTTTTCTTCTATGTCTATGGAATCAAACTGAGGCACCCAAGAACTGAATAGTGTCATCTTAGCTATTTAATGTTGTCAGTGATTAAGTTGATATCAAAAACAAAGGTTTCTGATAACCAGCTCTGTTTTTTTTTTTATGCATTGTGGTTCTTCATGTCTGTCTCACATGAGCTGAGCCCTTATTGCTCAGAAAAAGGTGATGCCATCGCTTTTTCCACCAATGTTTTTCTGAATATTGATGTGCGAGGGCTGCTCCAGAAGTAATGCCTCCTATGTTATTGTGTTGGCCTGTGGCACCAGAGGCAGTTGTATGGCAGTAAAGGCTGAACTTTTCTGCCAATATTTTGTTAAATTTTATTGCCACGCAACAGATGGCAGCAGAGGGGCAGTCTGGCAAAACGGCATTTGACACTCTATAAAGCAAAGGTGTGTAACTGAATTCCTCCATGCAGAAAAAATTGCACTCGTTAATAATCATAACTTCTTGCTAAATGCTTATGGAGACCAAAGAGTCAATACTAGCACTTTGAAAGTTGGACTGCATGGGCAACGCTTGCCTAACTATGACACCAGCATAGTGGCTGTGAAACAGTGGGTCACCTCCACCAGTGGGTACTTCTAAGAGCTCAGCATGCAGGCTCATGTTCATCACTAGTGAAAATGCATAGCTAGTGGTTGTGACTATGTTTAAAAATAGTGTTCTGTAGCTGAGAATTTACCCTATCAAGTGTCACTGTGCTCTTCACATTTGTTGTAGTTTCCATGGAAGGAAATAGGAAGAATTACTTTCAGAGTGACCTACATAGTTACTCCCACTATCATTTTCAGGATAAAAGCAATTTACATCACATTCAGAACACAGCCAAATCTTGCAGGGATGGAGGTGGTGATCTAAGTAGTCCCATTCACGTCTCAGGCCTGTTGGCAGGCAAGATCTTCTCCTGAAGTTGTTGGAGGTATCAACAACAAAAATAAATATGAACCATGCTGTGTACATTGCAGAATAATTCCCACTCTGGAGGAGATGCTCAGGGATAAAGGTCCTTGTTAACTTATTGATTGCATCCCTTGAAAGAATTTACTGGCCATGCTCCGTTCTTCTGTTGCTAGCTAGGGCATACTACCTCCCATATTTATCCATTGTTTGCACAGTACCTTACTAGCATTTGAGCTGAACACACTTGTCAGTGCATGAACGTACAAGGTTTCTTGAGCATACACCACTTCAGTTCTGCAGAGCATGCTTTGTCTGAGCTGGAAGCATTGCAATATAGCCACTGTATCATCTAATTTTACGGCTGTTTGCCAAGGCACCTTTCATCTGAAGAGTCTTTGGCACAGCTCCTAAATTCAGCCTTCTTGAGAAACATCAAATTATTGACTAAGCATAAAAGTTGTTAAACCTTTCAAACTCTGTTTGGTGTTGACTTTATGTTCTCCTGTGAATCAGCTTTTATGGACAAATGCACAGACAGAGTAAACTCCTTGTAATATTTCCAAGCAGGAAAACAGAAGCAACTAAGATCGTCTTTGAACATGTCATAAAAGGGAGTGTATGGAAATGTAACATAATTTGCTGACTGCATAAGTAATTAAAGACACAGAAAAGATCTAACTCTCTCTAACACTGATCACAATTATCCATTATTCTTCTCTCAGTTTAATGAGTGTTTATACTAAAAGCCTGCTCAAAGTTTTAACTAGAGCACTGTGACTGACATCAAGATAATGAAATGCATGATTGAATATACTTGAAGTTCCCTGCTCCCAGGATGATCCCAATGCTCTGCATTTTTTAGAATTCTGAACAATGGCATCCAAAATATTGGGATTTTCCCCATTCAGATCCCTTTCATTACTTTGTCTTAACAGACTGTTTCTATTCTATTCTAACCCTTTCCTCCCCTCCTCATTCCTTTCCTCTCCAATGGATTAAAAAGCACTTAGCAAACATTTTTTTTTTTTCCTCATGGAGAAAAGCTTTATTTGCCTTGATTGGGCACTTTTATTTCTTATTATTACCACTTCTACTGATTTTCTTTGGATAAAGAGACAGAGTGCACTCTGCATAAACACAGAAATAGAGATGGTAACTTTAAAACAACGCAAATTCCTCCAAGCTTTGATGAAGTTCAGCTGCAGAGGACCTTAACTTTTCCATTTCCTTTTTCTGCTCCCAGAAAATATGGGGGTTCTCAAAGGGTCCTAGCAAAGGTAAGATGAGTTTCTACCAATACTTTTAAGAGAAAGTTACAGTCCTTGAAAACGTATTGTAATTTGGAACAAGGAAAAATATTATAAAATCAATCTTTTCCAATGTGATGTCACTTTTTGGGCTTCTTAAATTTTTTTTATCCTTACTCCTGTTCATTTCATTTCATTTTTCCCTCTCACACTCATCTATTTTTTTCTCTTTCCTCTTTTCTCTGTCCTCTTTTCTTTTTCTCTTTTCTCTTCTCTTTTCTCCTTTCTCCATTCTCTTTTCTCTTTCCTCTTTCTCTTTTCTCTTTTCTCTCTTCTCTTCTTTTCTCTCCTCTTTTTTTCTCTTCTTTTCTAATGGGCTGTATTGCATTGCAGACAAAGAATTCCAGTTAAGGGATCAAGTTACTCTTCTTCACAGAGAGGAAATAAATTATTGAACAACAAATTTCCTCCATCAGGGCAAAAAATACATGTATAAAAAAATTATGGTATAAAAATACATCCTGTAAAATTACCTTAGGTCACCTGCAGCAATCTTAGACTGTGATTTTTCCAAAAAATAAATTATCTTTTTTGTTCTGTGGTGTTTTCAATTGAAAAGATTCGACACACATTAAAGTGTCTCCTAGCAAACTTCTATCATAGAATCATAGAATCATTAAAGTTGAAAAAGACCACTAAGACCATCTGTTCCAACCATCAACCTATCACCACCATGTCCACTAAACTATGCCTGTCATTGCCACATCTACACACTTCCCAAACATCTCCAAGGATGGTGAGCAATGAAGGCAAAAATAATTCCTAGGAAGTAACCATGAAGTTTAATTTACTTTTAAGTATTGCGTCATATTTTCTCTACCTTGAACACGGTCAAATAAAGTGGGTCCGGTCACTAGCTCCTAAAATTATTTTCCAGTGTGCTTTTTAGGTTTTGAAACATATCTTTGTATCCTGAGAAAAATTTAATCCTGATTTCCATCAGCAGCTCTGAAGCTAAACACTTTGCCCCAAGCTAGCACCTACCTGTGAATCCACATTGACTCCTGCCTCTCTTATCTTGCCTTGTACATCAGCTGTGTTCTACTAGATGAATCTCCAGGCAGAAAGGCTCAGGAAGAGTTTGGCAGAGAATGTTGGCCCCATGCATCTTTCTTTGCTCTGCCTTGGTTTTCAGTTATGTTAAAGAGGAGCCTCAGGAGCCATAATCAGTGTTTTAAATCTGCTTCTAGTTATCTGGATACATAATGGGAAGACAGAGGTCTCAGATATATATTCAGAAGTTTAGAAGGGAACTGACATATAGAAGGATAATCTAAATATTTCAGCTATAATAGCCTTCACCTTTCCCTTCTCTCTCTCCAGTAACTATCTTATTATTACATTTCTTCGTGTTCCTCAGGGGGCATAGCCTGCTTGTTACAGCTGGATAATTCTTTTATCACTCCAAGGCTGTCTATTAGATATCTCCTTCTCTAAATCTTTCTTCTTAATTATTCTCACACACTTTTTTCTTTTCTTTTCTTTTTAATTACTAAATTTCAACTGGAGGTTCACTCAGCAGGCCCTAGCAATTCTCACCAAACCCTCATTCACCATCAATCATTCTCCTTCACGTGGCTTTGAACTGGAAAATTCTTTTCTATTGCCATGTCACCAGCTACTCCAGGAGGCTAGTGTATGGGAAGGGTTGTACTGGAGTGGTCACTCAGTGGGCCATGCCAAGGAGACCAGCCTGTAACATTACAGGAGTTTCCAGTGACTGGCTTTACTTTCTGAAGATTTCTGCTTCTGTAATGGAAAATAACAATGTTAAAAGCTTATTTTGTGTGTATGGAAGGAGAAGGAGGGCAGATAGATGAAAGACAGCATTAAAAAGTTTGATCTGTCAATGTTTTGACACATGGACCTTTTTGAGTAGCTACTGTGCATTATTTATGTATGGTTGAATGGCTGAACAAGTGGATGGATGGATGGATGGATGGATGGATGGATGGATGGATGGATGGATGGATGGATGGATGGATGGACAGGTGGATGGATATATGAATATATGGATACATGGATGCATGGAAGGATAGACTGAGCAAGCTAATGTTTTCTTCTCAAGTATGAGATGCACATAAAAATATTTTCCCTATCCCAGCCTCTGCTGTTTCTTGTGTCTGATTTCTGGGCCTTTAAAAGGAATGGGAACGTGTTAAATAGAAAGTACGTTTTGAGCTTGTTTATCTTGGAGAAAAGAAGGCTCCAGGGAAACCTCACTGTTCTAATACTTCCAGTATTAGAAAGGAGCTTACAAGCAATAGGGGGCCAACATTTCATGCAATCTGATAATGATAGCACAAGGGGGGAATGGCTTTAAACTGAAAGGGGGTAGATTTAGGTTAGGTGCTAGGAAGAAACTTTTTACTCAGAGTGTGGTGAGGTACTGGAACAGGTTGCCCAGAGAGGTTGTGGGTTGGATGCCACCACCCTCTGGAGGCCTTCGAGGTCAATTTGGATGGGGCCCTGGGAAGTCTGATCTAGTGGCTGACAACCCTGCCTGTGGCAGGGGGTTCAGAACTAGATGATCTTTAAGGTCCCCTCCAACCTAAACCATTCTATGATTCTATGATTTCCACTAACGTGGACTGCATGCAGGAAAAATTTGGACAGCAGGTCAGGCACACCAGTTACATCTTCAGAGCTGTCCCACACTTGAGACAGATACAGTCCCAATTCATGGAAAAAGTATCAGGCAAAATAATTTACTGTGACTCCTCTGTTGAAGACTTCACAGTGACAGAATCAATAGCAGAGCTGGAAGCCTTTAAAGGGAAGGGCTGAAAATAAGCTCCACTGTGGGAAGCAAAAAAGGGGAGCAATTTTCTTACCCATTTCTTGCTTTGGATGCTCTTTCAAATTCATCTGTTACCTAACCTGTGTTTCCCAGTTTTTTGAGGCTCTATTTTTTTTATTTTTTCTGTGTTTCTATCCCTGTTAGAAGCTGAGATACAAAAGAATGGCAAAAACATATCTGTCAATCAGTGCTATCATCTGGAAGGCCTGAGAAAACACAATATTCACAAAGACAGAAGGCTGCAAGTTTCTCTTTCAGCAGTGGTCATTATCTCATCCATGTGGGTGCTGTAACATGGGGACACTCGAGAGATTTTTAAAACAAAGTGATGTTGATGACCCAGTATTTGAAGTGCAATGCATTTGTTTGTGTTTGTGTGTACACACAAGGGACGTGTGCTTTTGCAAATGATCATTTTCCAGTTAGCAATGAGAAGAACTGGAAGGCTGCTTTGATGCCAACCCTCTAGGCTGGCATTTTTTTCACAGAGTAATGTGAATTTGGCTGAAACTCTTTTCCCCATAATGACAGTTTAGCAACTCAAGTGGTTGCCCTGGAAGAGGACTCCACCCTCCCTAACTCACTGTTTCTCTAAATTAATTGTGCTCATTCGTTTGGGGTACTGACTTTGCCTCAGCCCTCTGCTCCAAGCCCTCTAGGAGGGTGAGTAAATCAACACAGTTGATAAAGTCATGTTGCATTCTCTAATGCTGGCCCTGACAAAGCATAGTTGTTTTGATCCTGCAGGAGATGGTTGTGTTTTTATGCTCAGTTCTGCTCGGAAAGCAATCATTCCATTATGTCCTACAAGAAGCAGGCATGTTCATTTCACCAATAAGGGATATGTTCTACACTTCCTTTTTTGCCACCACCTTTCCAATCAGTTGCATATCAACCCATAAATATCTATAGCCTCTGTACGACCCCATGTCTTTTGCTCTGGAAGAAGAAGAAGAAGGTGTTTTTCAGTCCCTCACATCAAAACAGGAGATTTAAACCTTGTTTTTTCTTTTCTTTTCTTTTCTTTTCTTTTCTTTTCTTTTCTTTTCTTTTCTTTTCTTTTCTTTTCTTTTCTTTTCTTTTCTTTTCTTTTCTTTTCTTTTCTTTTCTTTTCTTTTCTTTTCTTTTCTTTTCTTTTCTTTTCTTTTCTTTTCTTTTCTTTTTTTTTTCAGGCTGTAAAGCCCCTTTGAGCACTCTGATATCCAGAATTTAAAACAAAGGTTAAAAGCAACAGCATAACAGCTGCAAGTGGAAGTGAGAGTTTGGGACACATAATGGAACACCCTGAGCTGTGCTATATATCAGCTGATGGCTCCTGCTCATACTAGAATGCAAATGTTCATATAGGACAAGGCTATAGCTCTTTGACATACCCTGCGTCCTTTGAAACTTTCCATGATCTCCACAATTTACTTTCCTGAGGTTTGAATATGAATTTGTGTGTTTTCCCATTAGATCAGAACCATCAAGTTGACTCAGAGCAGCTGACAGGTATATTATTTTTATAACAACTACAGCTTTCCAAATGCCAATCCTTTACATCAGAGACCCTCAAAAAAAAAAAACCACCCATATTCTGTCAGGTAAATAGGCAGCTGACTGTCATCACTGTAAAATGTAAAAACATATATTACTTTTTAATGGCAGTCTGGATTGTGTTTCCCCAAACTCTGTTTTTCTTGCAAGTTTGTTCTAACATCTCTGCATGCTAACAAATCTTGATAGCAGGGTTTTCTGGGAACAGTAGGATTTCACTCAGAAAGCTCAAATGTGCTTTCCAAGCCTGCCAGGTTCACTAAGCAGCTAATCTACATATTTGGAACTTAACAGTGTTTGATGAAGTACATCATGTGAGGCTTGGAGACAAGGGGTAAGAGTCAATTGTGCTGTTTACTCCATTTTGATGATGAGAGGTCAACAGGAGATAGAGTCAGAAGAAACACTAACAGGTGGTTTGTCATTCAAAGTGTAGTTAGGCTGTCCCAGGATATGATGGATGCTAAAAGCTTAGATGAGTTCATGGAATAAATGGTTAGATAGTTCCTGAAAGAGAAATCCATCAAAGACTACTAATACACAGAAACCATTTCTGGCGTAGGGATTCTTAGAGATAGAAATGGCTGAACAGTGAGAGACCGCAAGAAAAAAAGATTCCTTGCATTCTGACCCTCTGCTTATGCTCTTCTCATGCCTAGAGTCAGCTTTTAGCCACTCAGAGAAAGGAGAGATACATAGATGTGCCTCTGACAAAGACTGAAGGATGTGATCAGAGAAAGTAAACACAAAGCTCAAGGATCCATCCATACCAGGGTTAAGTAGGTCAGAGATTCTTCTAGATGGTTGTTATGACCTAAATGTTTCATCTTGACCTTTCTCCATCCAGATTATTAAAGTGGTCTCACTAGTGAACAGTTCTTACTTCTCCAGCCATGCCAGCACACCACCACATCACCACACTCACCTGAGCAGGAAACGTTGAGCCCATCATTCCCTTTACCCCTATCTCCTGATGCTCCTCTTGGATTCTGGATCTGCTGGTCCCAGGTCTAATAGAAACAATCAAACCTTGGAGGTCCATCTTGAGAGTGTCTGTGAGAGCAGGAGCTACACAGATACCCAACAGGATAACAGAAAACCACGCATTATCCCAACATCTACCACTTGAAAGACAGTCATTTGGCTAGAGAAACACTGATCGACCTGACAGTTCAAAGATCAGCTTTTTATTCCTATGCTTGAGTTTGAAGGTCTCAATAACTGTGTATAAGCTCTTTCTTTTTTCTTTCACATCTCCTAAACGCCTTATCTTCTCCATGACATTTCTTTCTTTCTGAATTTTGAGCCGTTCATGACAAATTTCTGACTGCTAGCAATGGTTCTGCAGAAGAGCAATATTTGTTATGTTCTCTGCTGTGGGGATTGCTCAGGTGTTAATTCCTGAGATATGCCAGGTGTCACATGCAATAGGCACCTTGTATCAGATGCATGAAGGTGAACGGCTCAGCCAAGCTGTTCCCAATCCTCCGTATCCTCCCATGCTTCAGACACCTGCCATAAATGTGTTGGCCAGTGCATCTATTATCTCCCAAGAGGAGGAGACTAACTGAAAAATAACAAAATGATGAAAATGTGAATTCTTGCTTTCTTAGTTACAGCCATCCAAGATGGATTGTCTCATTGTCAGAGAGTCTTTAACATGAGTACCTGATGCAGAGGCCTGGATTACTTCTGCCCTTGGGAGCACTGGCACCTACCTCAGCGTTAATATGTGGGCACCACACTTCTGCTACTGTTGGGGCAGATGACAGAAGCTGCAGGCAAAGAGCTCTGCTGAAAGTGGGTGAAGTATTGACTGAGTCACAGTGGTGGCTCCAGACTGAGGTTTGTGTGTCAATTCCCTGGGAACTGAGATCTCTTATACTTACCCCAAATAATTTCCTTTTCCCATTTCTTCTCTTTTTTTTATCACTTTGCTTTTGTTGAATTTCAAGCTGTGATCCTCACCGCGCTGCTCTAAATGTTGATGTTGCAGTTCTGTATGGGTCCTCAGAAGCAGAAAGGAGCTGTAGATGGGATCATTCAGACTGCAAGAGGGTTGTGCTGCCAGTGATGCAAAAAGCAGTGGTGAAACCTAGGCTTGGAATGATTCCCTCCAGCAATCTGACATCTAGTGCACCAGGCTAGTGGGCAAGATGCCTGGGTTTTCTTCACAGCACTGCATATTCAATCAAATAGGCCCCAAGATTTGTATCTCTAGAAATGAACATGGAAAATGCCACACCTCATTTTTTCTTTAATGAAGGAGCTATCATTACCTGGAAGTTGGCTGCTTATCTTGTTTTACTTTCCTCTCCCACCCCTTGTGTTGGAAAAATTCTGTTAAGAGTCCTGTAAGGAAAAAACAACAGAAACTACCTGTCTTTCTCTTGGTCAGCCCTAGACAAAATTGGATTAAACTCATTTTTCCACTTCTGCAGAGAATAAATTAACATGCATACAAGAACAAACAATAACCTTTCTATCCATAGCTGAAACTCTGCTTCTCTGTGCTGCTGTTTACTACTCAGTTTAAGGGGTATGAGCGATCTGGCCCCATGCTATTCTTGTTATAAGAACAGCATCAATAGCAGTGCTGCAGGAGAACTTAGGAAAAGCAGTGATGGGACACTTGGTGCCAGCAGTAGTGTTAAAATTTACTTCCAGAAATCCTCAAAAGGGAAGACAACCCTCAGCTTCCTTTTGTCTCCTATCTTCTCCTTTATTGAGGATTATTCTCAAAAGCTGAACCACTTTTGCTTTTCCTTCTTCCTCTTACCCACTGAAATGGAAAAAAAACATATCCCAGTGAATATATGCCTGACAGAAATTTGAAATAATTTAGAATCTGAGCATGAAGAGCTTTTTCTTCACCATTTTAAAAAATGCATCCCCAGATCAGCTTCCTATAACAATGAGACTTTTTTTTCTAACCATCTGATCCTCCTGTTTGTTTCTCATTCCCTAAAATTCCTTGAAAGGCAGTCGACAGTTCCACATGAACTTGACAGCGCTAGAGATCATAAACAGACTTGCCCCTAGATATTTCATAAAAGAATAGGAAGACTCACATTTTATTTGCACAAGAACTAAAATCTATTAAGTAGTCTGTGCTACTCATCCAAAAATCCACAAGGAAAAATAATAAAGCATCTCAGCTTGACCAGCTCTACTGCTCAAAAATAGCTTGATGGCTTCTTGACTCCTGTATTTTTTTTAGCCTGGCCCTCATCCTGCCTTGCTTTTTCCATATGCCTTTTAAAATTTCTATTTTAATTTCTGTCTTCTTTTGAATACATATATTTTTAATCAGCTCACTGTATCAGCGGCCATCGTGCTGGCAACGTGTTGACTGATCACTCCATAAATAGAGCATTTCTAATGCTGCTGGAGGCACTTCAGCATTTTGAATCACTTTCCACTCTACATTATCTCTTTAAAATAACAGAAGTGATGGCATGTTTTTCCTTCTGAGTCACCAAACATGGCAGGGTTGGGAGGTCCTTGGCAAGGGACCTACAAAATAATTTCTGATTCTTTCTCTCTTTTCCCTCACTCTCTAGAGGAAATGCCCTCCAAATGACACTTCAGGGCTCAAAACATTTTGCATGGGCCTACAGAGCCTCTGGAGGTGAACAATGCTTGAACACGATTCCCGCTACTTTTCCACCCTGAAACTGAGCATAAAGGAAAACAATTAGTGAGAAATCTTGATTTAATTAGGGATTTAAGGAGAAACAATTTGGACATCACAATGGAAGAGATTTTCAATGATATCAGGAGGAGTTTAAGAATAAAAATACAAGTGCAGAAGGGATCTGTCAGGAGAGGTGGAACTAGATGATCTTCAAGGTCTCTTCCATTCAAATCATCCTGTGATATAAGCTCTCATATGGCAGGGTTTCATGCAGTTTTTAGTTTTAGTAAACGTAGACTTTAACAGTGGAAAGAAATAAATTTGCAGAGGTTATCTAGTGACTGGTCAATATTAGAGATGCTTTGGACTTTTCTTTCAATCGTTAGTCTTCATTACTGTTGGAGACAAAGCATAATTCCAAATAAATAAACCCTGAAAGACATTTGCTTACAAGAGTTTAATAAAGAGTAAAAAATTGTTCACACTGGAGGAAAAAGAGTCATTTCAGCAGACCGGATAACAAGACATGAGAATAGACTATCAGAGTATGCTGAACACCTATCTTTAATATTGGTTTACATTTCTAATAGCATCCTCCAGTTTATCCAGAAACAGTTAGATCCAGAGCTGGGTAAGATCCTCTGTCTTGTGTTATGCTGATGATGAGAAAAGGCAAGTCATAACAGTCCATTATGGAATGAAAAATTTATGATACTTATCACATTCTACATTTCCACATCACGGAGTAATCTCTCCATAAGAACAGTTGAAATTCTTTTGTGTTCCAGTGCATTTTTTTTTTTTCTGTCAGCTTGATCTCCAGAATGTTTCCTCTCATTGGTATTTGTATTCTCATACAGGTAGATATTTCCTGACCCAAATCAGAAATCATCAATGAGAAATTATGTTCAGTAGCCCTTAAAAAATTCTAATAGTTTCAGTTTCCATATAGATGTGTTTAGATACATTTGCTGCTTGAATTAGGTAGCCTGTTCTTGACGGAAATTCTCCTAAGCTGTGATCAAACAATTAATTTCTCAGACTTCTCTCTAATAAGTAGGCTCTGTTCCATTCATTTTAAGCCAACTTCAACCCTTTAATGACGCCCATACCCTTTCTCTGAACCCTCTTCAATTTATCATATTTTCACTGCAATCCAGGCCATAATCTCACCAGTGACAAATACAGAATTAACAGAGCCTCAACCAAACTGAGCTTGAATGTTAGTGCCTCAAGGAATTGCATTAGTCTTTTTTGTCTCCTGCACTGAAGTAGCTCATATTTGTCTGATTATCTGCCATGAGTCTTTCTCAGATTTACTGCTCTATTTAAGTCCTATAAAGTATCAATCCACTCTATATGTTAATTTGTAAGATGGAGTCAGCCTCTGATGGGTGAATGATCTGCCTTTTTTGTTCTTAGGTATATGTAGAATCAGATGTTATTGAAATACACAATACTTTCTGAACACAGTTAACAAAATGATGCATGTGGCTCCATGTCAACTTTGCCATACTTCTTATTTAGATTCCCCCAAGCTTCATGACATCTATAAAATTTGATAGCTGTATTTTATTCCTGGCCACTAACCAGGCTAAGATATTTTATAGTAAAGGGACAAAAACTGACCTTTGCAGAAATCTGTTATAAATAACTGCTTGGGACTGAATTGATAGGACCTGTATAATCTTACAGAAGAACAGCTGCAGAGAGGGTTTCCCATTTCTTGATCTACAGAGAAAGACAACTCCAAGTCTATTTTCTGCTGCGAAGCTCCAAGGTAAAATAAGGAGAGGAGGACTGTGTTTTCCCTTCAAATCTAGAGAGATGTATACTGGTTAAATAAGAACCTCAAACGCACGAAGATGTCATCCTCCAACAAGACTTAATGTCACAGTAGTGTGGGTTGAAGATGGCAGCATGCTCATTGAATGACAGGAGTGAGCTGTTGCCAGCTGGCACATGCTTTCAAGGAAAGTCTATTAGCATTACCCCTTTAACTCATCAGATACTGATAACTTTTACTTCCCCCTTTTCTCTATTGCTATTATTTCTGTTCCCCAAGAGATGGGACATGACCGAGTAAGAGAAATTTGGTCACATCCTTGGATCAGTAAAGGGTCAAATCTCTATGGTTGTTCCTGCTTTTTTTCTATGTCCAGGACCAAAATCCTGTACTGATTTGTGTGCCATGGGAATGGGGTGACCAGGGAAGTGGTGGAATCACTGTGCCTGGAGGGATGGTAGATGTGGCACTTAGGGGCATGATTTAATGGGCATGGTGGGGATGGGTTGCTGGCTGGACTCAATGATCTTAGTGGTCTTTTCCAACCTTCATGATTCTATGAAGATTAAATGGGAATGAGAAATGTTTTACTTTCTCTCAAAAGAGCCTCTATCTAGCCTCATCTCCCAGGCAGAACAACCCCAAACGTTTTAACAGAGAGCAACATCATACAAGTGGCTGCCATTAACTGGCTAAGACATGTGCTGATCTCCACCAGCTTTCCAAAATCACTCTGTCTTGGCAACAAAAGATGTCTCAAATGGAAACTCCCACCTGATCATTAATTAAATTTATATGTGACAAATACCACCTTAGGAGACCCTGAGTCAAAAAACTGATCACCTTTCAAAAGCCAGCTGAATCCTACAAGAAAGGAGGAGCACAACAAAGGCAAGGAACAGCAGAAATTATATTAGCTCTCCCAGTTTACCATTATTGCTGCATCCTTTGGATGATCTGGGACTATAACCGTGAAGTTTGTTAATAGCTTTTATTTACTGTAGTAGCTAGCAATTAATCAGTGTGCCTGTTTTTCTGGGTTCTGTATAACAAGCATATAGAAATGATCTTATATAATCTGCTAATAAAAAGACAGACCCTGCTGTGAAGAAATGAACGTCTAAAACCTACTTTAATTATAGGGATAATTGCTACAATTGGGCATTCTCTAAAGCAAAATGCATGCTTCAGAGAGCCTCTGGAAAAACATTCAGATTAGTTTATTGGCCACTTTTTCTGATTTTCTCCCTGCTTTTCAGGCATTATCTGTATGGATATAAGCGCTTTTCTAGATGCATAACCACATCCACATGAAAAGTAGTGTGATTTCGTGTCTGCATAATGACAATACCACTTTCAGTGTACCAGACCTCAAGTAACCCCGTTGCTATGGGTTTTTGAGAACCCATTACATTGGTATGAAACGCATCCCTTTACATTAGGAAACACATGGCAGAGTTCATCTGCAGCACATAGAGCTCTCACATCAAAGTTCATTTCGATAAAGACAGGACATTAATTCAAAATAGAAAAACATTCTTAATTAACACACTTTGTAGATGCTATTGATCTAGAATAAACAAGTCATATTACAAATTAGTCGCAGAAATTGATTGAATTCACCTGAAAAAAGGCCACGTGTGGCCTTTGTGTGCATGTGTACATGCCTTGTGCCATAATACACATATTCACAGGCGGAATCTATAGAGGAACCACTCTGGATTTACTTCTCAGTAAGAGAAGTCATTTCAGGGTCAGGAACACCTCGCTTTTTGAAACTCTCCTCATGATGGACCCGTGAGGATGGGGAATGCTTCAGATTCATTGCACTTTGACTGAAACTGCTCTCCAAACTTTTTTATTCTGGTATATTTTTTTCCCTCACCAAACTGGAAATAATTGCCTGCGATATCCGAATTAGTCTGTGCAATTTTTATCAAGAACATTTGCAATTTAAATTGGATCTGCAAAAGGAGGGGGCTAAAAAAAAATAATGTTCATTTCATGCTCATTATGTATCCCGGTGAGACTGATGACATTTTAATATTAACATTGTTATGGGTCTCTTATAAAAAAATTAAGTCTACTTAATATTCCAGACTCCGTTGATTGGAAACCAGTTACTCTTGACAATGGAAAACCAATTGGCATTCTAATTAAAAAGAATAGCACAGAAACAAACAAAACAATAAAAAAAAAATGTATTCTGTGTATTAGATGAGAGACTGTGTTCACTCCTTTCAAAGCATCTCTTCTCCCTTTCAGTTTTCCTAATTGCCTAGTTTGGACTTTAGTCTTGAGCTGGAAGAGCAAATGTGATCTATAAGATCAGCAAAGCACAAAGTAGTGTCTCTAAAGAATGTATATAAAAAACTGCAAGTGGGTATAGATGGAAATAAGAGGTGAGCCCCCCCTTGCAGATGGCACATTGACTATATTGAGTAGCTTTTGTTTTTTCTTCTTTTTTCTTTGTAAAAATAATTCCCTTTCTCAACTTCAGTTTCAAAAAATAAGGTTTTAAAAATTATTTTTCTACTTCACCTCCCCCTGTTTGTTTTCTCTTGGTCTGCTATTATCTAGGAAAAAAAAAACAACTGAATAAAAAATGGGGGGAAAGAAAATAAAGGAATGTATATGTATATTTTATTTCAGTATTTTTAAACGACATACAATTCATACTAATACAAAGACAACTCTTATAACATCATATGCTGAAAGAAAATTTTCTACTCTTAACTCCCAGGTTTTTTAGAGCCTTAATGTTTTTTAAAGCCTGTGTGTATTTCAGAACTAAACTTTTTTCTTTTTTTTTTTTTTTTGGTTGGCCTTATTACATCTTTCCTTCACACTAAGGGTGAGTAACCAAGACTAAAGCTTGGATATTAGGAAATATTTATCTGAAAGAGTGGTGAGGTATAGCAACAGGCTGCCCAGCATGGTGTGGGAATCCTCGTCCTTGAAGGTGCTCGAGAACTGTGGAGATGGGGGACTTGGGGACATGGTGTAGTGGACATGGAAGGGATGGGTTGATGGTTTGATTTGATGACCTAAGAGAACTTTTCCACGCTTAATGATTCCATAGTTCTGTGAGAGGGCACGTTGGTGGTGGGTCAATGTTTGTACCAGGTGACCTTGGTGGTCTCATCCAACCTTAACGATTCTGTGATTAAAGCCATATTTGCTTCAGACGGGATCACTCAAAAATCAGACCATATGTCTGAAAGCATTCTCCAGACACTTCTTGAATTCTACCAAACTCGGTGTTGTGATCACTTCCTTAAGGAGCCTGTTCCATGCCTACCACCCTCTGGTAAATAACCTTTCCCTGATATTAAAACTGAACCTACCCAGTCACAGACTAGTGCCGTTCCTGTTGATCTTAGCGGGAGCAAAATGAAAGGTGAACATACATTGAAGAATTTGCCCAGAGAAACCATGCCATCCAATCCCCATTCACATCAATAATTAAAACTTGATCGCTCATTTGAGCAACCTGATCTGACTTCGAAGCAGAAATTAATTTCAAGATCAGCTTTGTTTTGAGCAGGTGGTTGAAACAGACCTCCTGAGTTTCCTTCCAGCTTCAGGTCATCTGTCATTCCATAATAATTCTCATTTTGTCTCTTCTCCAGCCTGTAACATCAAAGTGTCCCATGGCAGGACATCTCACTGTGACTTCCAGATTCACTGTGACAGTGAGGCATACAATATTTAAAATAAAATAAAAAAGGAGGAGGAGTCTTTTTTCTGAGTTTTTCATTGTAGCTCTCCAAGCAATTTAAGATGGTGTGAGTAACTACTGCCACTAAGAAAAGGAAATGTTCCACTTTGCTGCTCTTGATCACTTTTATCTGGAGAATCAAGGTAAAAGGTAGGAGGGTGAAAGAAGAAGGAAAGAAAAACAGAAGTGTCAGAGAAGCAACAGGCTGGAAAAGGATTGTTAGTAAATTTGCCCATAGATCTGTCCTGGGATATAATTCACTTTTTTTTTTCTTCTCATTAATCACGATGATGCAAAAATCAGGAGAGTTTTCAGTTCAGTGCACAAATTTAGAAGGCAGTTTTTGCCTAGCAATATGGATCAAGCTATCACAGAGAGAGAAAAAAGAAATGACCTTGAGGATATCAGTATTCAAAATGAGATGAGATACAGCAACTGCAAGGAACAGTAGCAAGAATATGTGCTCTAGGGAGGGAACTAATCAACTAGAAATGGAGAAGACACTTCTGAAGATGCTGATCAAATGCTGTCATTTAACTATTGATGTACAACACAGGTGATCACACCAAAGCTAATCACCCCAAAATCTCTTTTTAATCAACAAAAATTGACTTTGTGTATGCATAGAGTCAATAACATGAATAATCTATCGAAATGCTCATATCTTCTTTAAGGTGAGAAGAATAACTAGCACCATACATAGCACTGACACTATTGACTCACTTTATTGAGCTAAGGGAACTTACCAAGTAATTTGTGCCAGGATGGTTGCTTCCACTCAAGTTAACCAGCTTCGTGTGACAAATGCAGCCCTGGGAAGCAGTTAGTGAAATATGGTAATGAGATATAGAATTAATGATATTTATTCAAGTCTCAAGTACAACCTAATGTGGACTGTCATGTGCATTTCCTATCACCTGTGGCCACAAAGAACACATTCCACTTTGACCTTGTACAGTAAAGGCTATGAGGATTTTCAGGGGAAGAAGAACTTCTCTGATAGAATGAGATGACCAGGTGAACTGAGTTCAAGTAGCTGAACAAGGCAATGGCTGGACATGAATTAATTGCAAGCTATAAATACACTGCAGAGTAGCATGTTAAGGAGTGAGACCTATTGGAGCTAAAGGACATCGGTGGTAAAAGAACAAATAGATCTAAATTAGTTATACATAAATGCAGGAGAGAAATTAGGAAACTGCAACTGATTAGAACAACTTTCCATTTGGAGAGACAGAGGCAAACGCTATTTATATCAAAGAGGAAGGTCATTTACTTAAAAAGGGATTTGGAGGCACAACCAGCCTTGTCAGCAGGGCAGCAGATGTAGTGCACCAGAAGGTTCAGAACCAGGTTCTTCTACCTCCCCATGGGAAATCCTTTGTGCATGAAAGGCACTTCCAATGGCAGATGAACCTTCTCTAGAGGTCAGATTAACAATTCTTCCAGACTTTACTGCACAATACAGCAGAATTAATATACAGATAAAACATAATAGCCCCAAATAGATATAAATAGTTGCCTCGGGGCTAAAACATCCAATGTGGTGAGGGAGGTGTAATGTGGTCTTGCAATGCTTGCAGTTAACTGCAATATTTGCAGTTCTAGAGTTCTAAAATTGTGTTCAGCTGGGAAAAAAATTGCATTCTGTCACCAAATACTGCAATGTCACATCTAGCATTGGTTTGGAAAAGTTCCTCAAGGAAATCCCACCTTTTCTAGTAGCATCCCACCTCTTACAAAGGAAAAGATTTCTGTTTTTATTACAATTATTGTGCACAAGTTTATCGGATCATGACTTGAAGAGGCATTATGGACGTACCACACTTCCCAGATTTACCTAAGTATTCCCAAAAAATCTCTTCTGCATTTCACTTCTGGTTACTAGTGTCTTCTTTAATGTTCCCCAGCCCAATTTAGTGAAAGAAAAAAAAAAAAAAAAAAAAACCAAATATAGACAGATTTAACCAGCTTGATCATTTAAATTCATTACTATGCCTTCAAGTTCTTTGCACAGTTTGAGTTTGGCCACCACTCAACCAAGGTGCCAAAAGCATTGAAAGCCATGATGTCTTCTGAACTGATAGAAGGAGAAATCTCCCATGACAGAATATCAGTGTCTCTTGTTAATTGTTTCTGGCTCATTCTGACCAGCAATTATTTTAACAGCCCAGCTAAGTTAGCTCTCTGATGATGTGATATCAGTATCAATCACATTAATGACCCTTCTGCTAGGAAGCCAAGGGAAACTATTACCAAGACTAACCTCACCGCATAAAAAGTCTGTGTGGCTCTCAACAAACACCTCTACTACTATTTCTTACTTAGAAAGCAATTGATTCATGTCTGTGTAATGTTTTTAAACATTTTACATTTTACACCCATCTTGTCTAAATGCAGGCTCTTGCCACCAGAGTTGACTGATCTGCTGGAATCAGTAATGAGAAATAGAGACCTCCAGATGGTAAGTCAGGACACCAATGAGCTGAATTATCCCTGGAAGGCACTCATCAATCATTGAAGGCAGCTGAATAGGTCCATAATATAGGTACTTCACTTCAGTGCTAAAAATCAGACGGGTTGAATCTGGATCTCAGTGCACTGGGATCTTGAGAAAAGCTAAATTCAGTAACACCACACTGTTACAAAAGTCTGTTTTACATATTTTTCTGGCCCCTATCGCTGGAGTGACACAGTACCTTCTATTTATTATTTATCCTCATGTCCCCACTCAGGGTAAAGCAAGTGTTATTATTAATAGGCTCAGCTGAAACATCAGAATTCTGTTTTGTGGAAAAAAAAATAACATTTTAAAGACAGGTTTTGATACAAAATAAAGTAAAAATAGATATTCATAGAATCATTAAGTTTGGAAAAAGCATCTAGGATCATCTAGTCCAACCATCAATCCATCACCATCATACCACATATTAAAGTATAACTCTACAAAACTGGATTTCTAGACTTCCTTCTTTAATTCCTTTAATTCCGAGACTTCCATTTTAAGTTCTGCTTGTTGCCCGTTTACGATATTCATTTTTATTTTGTGGTAGCAGTAATTAGTGTGTTCTCTAGATTTTTAATGAGATTATTCATACTCATGCCTCAGAAACTATAAAAATATTGTAAATTTTTTCCTCATTTACAGATAGGGAAAATGAGGCATGGATAGATAATTTGGTAACTACAAAATAATTATAATTTCTCAGCAAATTCTCCCTTCTTCTTATAAAAGATCAATACCTCTTCTTAAGTTAAGTTTGTTTTTTCCTCCTAGACAACTTTTTCCCATGGCTTCTAAAGGAATGCATATCCTTTCCTCTATTAATGGATGTGACAAAAAAATCACTCTGGAAATCACTGCAGCAGGTTTGCTCAGTATCAGAAACTGAAATAAAATAATCTCTGGACATTAAATGAGTTCACTACAACAGATAGAAAGGGTTCTGGGGTTTTGGTACAAATATAAGTACACGGAGAAGCATCATTTCAAAACAGTATATCCATAGGATGGGCTCCTTCCACCTTCCCCTGAAGTGAGGATGAGAGGATGGCCTTAAGCTGTACCAGGGGAGGTCCAGGTTGGATACTAGGAAAAATTTCTTCTCTGGAAAAAGTCAGGCCTTGGAACTGGCTGCTCAAAAAGGGGTTGAAGTCACCATCCTTAGAAATGTTTACAAACTAACTGTGTAGATGTGGCACTAAGGGCCGTGGTTTAGTGGACATGATGGGGAAGAGCTGGGATTGGACTTGATGATCTTAGTAATCTTTTCCAGCCTCTATAATTCTATTATCCTATGGAGTTAGCCAGCAGATGCTGGACTAAGAGAGACTGCATGCCAAAAAGAATATTGTTAAAAATGGCTTGAATTGAAAAGGATTGAAGAATTAAAGGACCGCTCCCAAACAACTGCAGATCAAAGAGCCACTGAGCAAATTAAGACACAGTTATTATAAGAAGAGCTATCTGGACGGATGGTGGGTTAGAGGTATTTCAGGTGGAAGGAGTTAATGAATTCCTGGGGGGGGGGGGGGGGGGGGGGAGAAAACAAAAAGCAAAACAAAACAAAACAAAAACAGGCAAAATCTTCTGTGATACAGCTTTATTGATTTTTCACTGCATTAACTTCACATTAAGCAAGAGCAGGTCACATCCAAGTCAGGACAAATGAAAATGTAATTGCAGTCAGTGTGGGAGAATGGACTTCTGCTGTTACATTAAAGCTGACTAGTTGATGCAAAGGCAGAAGCAAATGATTTGGTTTTGCTTTGTTTGCTACTAGCAGATACTCAGTCTCCTTTCTCATTGAAATTATTTTTAAAGACAGAGATATTCTTGTTTGCACAGTGCCTCTGGATCCAGCATATAAGAGATCTGTGAGGAGCACTCAAGGTGGACAGAACTCCTATCTTGTGCTCCTTATATTGCAGCTCAGAAGGGTACAAATGTCTCTTGCTGGATGGTTGATGTGGGGTCAAATCCCATCATTTAAAAAAATAAAAATAGAAATTAAATCTTGGATATATATCCTTATTATTAAATCAATAGTCCCAGGCCTTGGCTTCCGTGCCATTAAGCTGTTGGAACAGCCTATATCAGAAGCACATTCTCCTGTGCATTTATCAACCATGGTCCAGGAGATAACATATGTCAAAATCCTTGGAGACATTCAAGACTACATAGGACAGGGCTCTGAGCAACCTGATTCAGCTGTAGATGTCCCTGTTCTCTGCAGAGGAGTTGGACTAGATGGCCTTCAAACAGTTCTGTGAGTCTATTAATTTGGAGACCTTACTTTGGAAACTCCAGGTGCAAAAAAAAATTGTCTCTTCTAAGCTAGGCCATTCTATGATTTTAGGATTCTGTGAAATAATTTCACTATGTGCCAGTTAGCATGTGTGCCAGTGAACGCTCCTCACGCAAGTTTAATTTCCTAACACAGCCTGGTGTCTCCCAGCCCCATAGCCTTCACCTTCTTGGAACAGTTGGAATAGAGGTTTTCCTGACCTTAATGATTCTGTGATTATAAACTGGCTAAAACCTCATTCCTCAGATTTCCCCACTGTACACTTTTGCTTTGTGGTGTGGTGCCTGAGTCCTCCCTTGCCTTCAGTGAAAAGTCACTTATTGATTCTGTTGTAAGAATTTTCCTGCCACAAGCACCACTGACTACAAAGAGAGCAGGAACTCTAGATGGGATGACTTGCTTGCAGAGAGAAGCCTGTATACCAGGCAACCAAACTTATTAATCTGTACTGAATGACTGCTGTTTGGGTGCCCTCCCCTGAGTAGATAAAAAATTACAAAGGCTGTCCCAGTGTGCAGTTCTCTTTGACCAACCCTGTAATTTCCTGAAGAGTTTTGGAGCTGGATGAACTGCTAGAATCCAGATTATAAGTTAAATTGGAGTTTGATTCAATAATTTTTATAAGTCCTTTCCAATTCAGGATATTCTATGAAATTGTATGTGTACACATGCACATTCGTGCCATCAGGAAGTCCACGGATGAAAGGGACTGTATACCTTTATGTGGGTATAACATCACATACTATTCATACCTTTAGTGGCCATGCAATAAACCTAACAGCACAAGAACGTTTTATTGAAGTACACTCTGTGAAGCAGAGCAAAAATCCACTGTCTCCCCTTGAGTTTTTTGCAGAGAAAGTGATGAGAAGTCACATTCAAGCAACATTAGAAAGTTCAGCCCACCCATCTCATCTCTTTCTAGGTTTTTTAAGCAACACTTGTCACCAGGATATCTGAACTGAATATTTCAAGTTGGCTTTAAAACCCAAGCCAAGCATTAATTTGAAGCTTTGATGCATTTTTCAGTGTGCCACAATAATAAAATGAGCTTGAAACATTTTCCTGAGCGGAAACAATTGTTGAGTGCTCTGATCAGAGAACTATTTGCTCTCCTTTGGGATATACTTATGGATGGAGAATGTGTATGCTTGGGTTGAAAGTCACTGTATTTATGCTATTTTTTATACAGAGTCACTGGAGAGGCAGGAAATGTCATGCTAGATTAAAGGAAACATCACATGTGACTCATTTGTTTTAATTCTATTGTTTCATAGGTTTACTTACAAAGAGGATATAGAAAAGCTCTGTCCCAAAACGTATGAACCAAAAAGGGAGCATAAATTATCAAAAATCATCCCTCTCTAGGCTGCAAACAAAACAGATTAACAGATTTGTATTCCAGTAAAGGTTACATCCCTTGAACCCCAGAAATCCCAAAACTCCATAAAAGGTGTAAGATTTTTTATAAAGATTGAAAACTTTCTATCAATACCCCAAACTATGCTGTACCATCAGAGTCCTTTGCTGGTATACAACACAATGGGAAACAAAAGCTGGTTTGAAATGGAAGTCTACCTTTGAAGTATGTTTTCCTTAGGCACTCTTCTGGTAAGGTGGCATTAAAATCCAGGTGGGAAATGTTCATGCTTTTGAGCTGAAGGTTTTTTATTTGAGTGTCATTTTCAAGCTGCACAGAGAGAAGAAGAGAAGAAAAACAATGTTTAGACAGTGCAAGGGTTTGCGATGAGAAATGGAAGGTTGAAACTGGACCAAAAAATGTCTGATTATGTTTTGGTTCTTTTTTAGTTCTTTTTCATTCTCCAGAGTGCTCCAAAGCAGGAAAGATTTTTCTCCTTATCTTAGTGCTTTCAAAAATGTACACTGAGTCTGAACATCCCTTAAAGGTCCCTTCTAACTCACATGATTCAATGATTCTATGAACATATATTAACAACTTCCATGTAGAACCCATGTCAAACTGCCCAACTGTCAAACTGTCCTCTCTCATATAGTTCTGACATAGGACATTGGTTAGTGGTGAGATGTCTTTGTTTTCACTGCAGTAGAGTTTCATTACAGGTGAACAGATGAGTTTGAGGTTGAGTGTACATCCATTGCATTCACACAAGATTTTGGACCTGAAGATTTTGGACAGCAACATCATCATTTTGAAGAGGTTTAGATTAGATATAAGGAAAAACTTTTTCTCTCAGAGAGTGATCAGGAGGTGGTGGAATAGCGATCCCTTGCAATGTTTAAGAGGCGCCTGGATGAGGAGCTACAAGATATGGTTTAATGGTTTGTTGTAGCTATGGTAATGGGAGGACGGTTGAACTGGATGATCTTGTAGGTCCTTTCAAACCTCGTGATTCTATGATTCTGTGATTCTATGATATCATGGAACACTTGGAATGGGTCCAGAGGAGGGTCACTAATATGATCAGAGGGCTGGAGCACCTCTCGTATGAAGAGAGATTGAGGGAACTGGGCTTGTTTAGTTTGGAAAAGAGAAGGATCGAGGGAGACCTCATTGTGACCTTCCAATATTTGAAAGGAAAGTGTAAACATGAGGGAGAACAACTGTTTACAAGGGTGGATAGTGATAGGACAAGGGGGATTGGTTTTAAACTGCATCAGGGGAGGTTTAGGTTAGATATTAGGAGGAAGTTTTTCACACAGAGGGTGGTGACGCACTGGAACAGGTTGCCCAAGGAGGCTGTGGATGCCCCATCCCTGGAGGCATTCAAGGCTAGGCTGGATGTGGCTCTGGGCAGCCTGGTCTGGTGGTTGGTGACCCTGCACATAGCATGGTTATTGAAACTAGATGATCATTATGATCCTTTTCAGCCCTGGCCATTCTATGATTCTATTGTTCTATATGATTCTATGATTCTATGCAATCACATCAACAAACAGCAAATACAAATGTGATTGGCTCATGCTAGCATTCTTAGTTGGCGTCATTGCTTAAAATTCATGAAGGGTTCTGCTGGAGCACCTCTCCTACGAAGACTGGCTGAGAGAGCTGAGCTTGTTCAGCCAGGAGATGAGAAGGGTCCAAGGAGATGTCACTGCAGCCCTCCAGTACTTGAAAGGAGCTTAAAAGCAGCAGAGGGACCAACTTTTTACATGGTCTGATAGCGAAAAGACAAGGGCGAATGGTTTTAAACTATAAGGAGGGAGATTTAGGTTTGATGTTAGGAAGAATTTTTTTTACCCAGAGGATGGTGAGACACTGGAACAGGAACAGGTTGCCCAAAGAAGTTGTGCATGGCTCATCTCTGGAGGTGCTCAAGGGCTGACTGGATGGGGCTCTGGGAAGCTTGAACTGGTGGGTGGCAACACTGCCCATGGCAGGGGCACTGGAACTAGATGGGCTTTAAGGTCCCCTCCAACCTTAACCATTCTATAATTTTACAATTCTATGATCCTCAGATCCCTAGTAAGCATTCAAAAACCAGGTGACACTTCCCATACTAATGGTAGCTTCAATATGAATGAGTAACTAGTGAAAATCCCCAGCACATACCACTGAAAAAGCAGACTTGCTAAAGAGAGGAATGATGCAAATGGAAATATTGAACTCAGCTGCAAGAAATTGAGACGTATCCCTTCACTTCTGTCTTTCTTCTACATAAAACATAATTAACAGGCACCAGCGAGGCTTGGAAATATTTCTGCAGTATCTGTGCGATCTTAATCTCAGCCTCTGTGAATATTTACTATGATTTCCCCAGATCTTTATTTTACCAAGTAAAAGGGACCTATCAGAAAAGAAAAATGATTTCCCGTATTGCCAAGCTGATCAAATCATACTTAGGGATTCCATTTCATGACAAACCTTGAGCAATCTGTTCTTTGAGAAAAATAATTAGTATTCTCTCCACTTGCTTTTTTTTTTTTCTTTTTCATTTTCCTTCTTTTTCTTTTTTTTTTCTTGTTTCCTTTTCTGAGAACAAGAAGTCTGTGTTCAAGTCAGCCCTGGGCTTGTTTTCAGGCCTAGAGAGTGCCTGGGAACCTGTCCCCTTTCTCCCACTTCAGACTCTTTTCCTGTAGCTCTAAGGATTTCTGGACTTTACTTAATTAGCATGTGTGTAATTGAGCATTCTGGTAGAATGCAGCAAACCCAGCGAGAAGCAAGCAATGCTTAAAAGTTCAAAGCTTACCTTTGATTCAACCAGCCTTCTTACATATTCAGCTTTGTTTCATGCTATCAGTCAGTTGCTGAATGGAGGGATAAGACTCTTTATTCCAACCTCATATTTACCTAGCCCCTGGGCAGCTCCAACCCCCTCCTTTTAATTATCGCTCCAAAAGCATAGAGCCCACGGTTACATGAGTCACAAATTATATCTCCCAGCAGTGCATAATGCTCCTTTTCACACCTACAGAGGATGAGTCATTAAAAAATATCAAAAAAAAAAAAAAAAAAAAAAAAAAGGAAATTTAACATTTCCCATCTATAGAAACGGAAGAAAAAAACATAAAAGAAATTGGACGTATCACCCCAAGTACAGCCAGCTCCCTTTGAAATGGACAAAACTCTGAGCTTGTCTTCTGGTGAGTTTTGACACATAAAGCTCTGTGGTAGGAAAACAAATCTATCAAAATCCCACTGCAGCTCTACTCAGCTCTTCTTTAGTTGAGAACAGCAGGAAAAGCCAATCTCACAGCAAGGGGATGGGAGACACAGTGTGTGCAGAAGAGCTGAGCCATCCCCTGCTGTCAACTGGGAAGATGAACCAAAGAGAAGAGAGGTACAGTTAAAAAAGTATTAGAAGTTGGAGTTGGACTCAAGGTCCAAATACGTTATTTGGATCTAGGTCTCAAATAAAGAGAGAATGCACTGCTGCTATCTCCAGTAACACAGGAATAGGTTGAGTAGGAGGAAACCTGTGGTCCAGTCTCCTTAAAGGGGGGGTTGTCTTGAAAGGCAAATCAGATTGTTAAATGCCTTATCCATCTTTATGTAGGTCAGTCACTCTGTACAAACCAGAGATAAATCTTACAGGTTCACAGGTGGACAGGCAGAATGCCATAGAATCACTGAATCTTTTGTGTTGGAAGAGACCTTTAAAGGTCGTTTAGTCCAACTCTCTTGCAATGAACAGGAACACGTACAGCGCAATCAGGTTGTTAGAGCCCCGTCCAGCCTGACCTTGAATGTCTTCAGAGATGATAGGACACCACCACCTCTCTGGACAACCAGTTGGAATGCCTCACCACCTCCACCGTAAAAAGCTTTTTTCCTTACTTCCAACCTAAATCTCCTCTGTTTTAGTTTGAAACCATTTCCCCTTGTCATATCATGTGTTGCCAAAGTGTTTCACTGGGGACACTAACACATGTTATGGCTTTGACTGAGGTTTATTTGTTCTCTGTGGGCCAACTGAGAAATCTTACGCTAATGGTTTGGTTTTGTTTTAGATAATGCAACACTGGATCTCAAAATGCGAGAGATTTCTAACAATATACACAAGAAAGATTTCTTTCCATCTAGGTTGCTAGTGGATGAAAACCTGCCTGGTGTGTTCTTTGGAGGCGATTAATAAATTCTCAGAAGTAGGCTTCTAAGGAAAATAAATTTTAGGTAAGCAGCTAAGCAAACAAACATCAGAAGAAAAGGCTTTGGGGAGGCAGAGGGACCACGAGCATCTGCCAGCTCTGAAAAACCACTCTCTCAAACCAGAATATGCTGAGGAAGCTGTATGCACAGCCAAGTCTCTTAACATATAAAACACCTCACATTTCTACATCATAGAATTAAAAGAGATTGCAGTAAAAGCACAATATGTGCTGTTGTTCTCTGTCAGTACGCAAGCAGCCCTCTTTTGCCTTCAATATCTCTGGAGTGTTTTGTGTCCTTGCCCATTCTCCACATCAGCTCTCTATTTTGGCAAAGTTTGAAACACTTGCACCTGAGCTCTCTCCAACATCAAAAATTCAGGATAGTTCCCTTTTTCTTTCTCCTCCTTCCCTTGTAGAGAAAGTTTCCTTTCTGCCTCTTAAAGCAAGAGCAAGGAAATAAATATCAACAATTTCTGATCCTCTTTCTTTAATATATAACTACAATATCTCGGGGCTATAAACATCCTTGCTCATAAAATCCTTTATTTCTACCTATTTCCATACTGAATTTTTAATATTCATAAGAATTTAATATGACTTTGGTTTTAAAAACAGAATGACAACATTGTCCAGTAGGCATGAAGAAAGCGCTAAGGAATTTATTGCTGAAGATAGTTAATATCTTGAACTGATCCTAGAAAATAATGAGCCTGAAATATGGCAAAAGACAGAGCTAGCTACAGTAATAGGACCAAAACCATTGCTGGACAGGAATTGGTTAGATGTAGTCCAGTTCAGCTGCTCCTGCAGTCCTGATCCTACACCAAGAATCTCCACAGACCTTCAGAAGAGCCACTGAACTGATGACAAGTGTCAACGTATGGGATCTTCTTTCTCTGAAGTATGACTCAGACATAGTGTTTAACAAGCCAGGAGTTGAGCTAAGCATAGCTCTTTAATGGGGTTAATACACTAGGGTGTATGCATGCTGAAAGACTAATGATGCAAGTTCTTGGACTTCCTCATACTAGAAATGCTTCTCCTAATGTACATCAACAGACAGAATCCAGCCTGTCTCACTCAGGGTTATGGGAAGAAACAGGGAAGTCTGTATCAGTATATGCCTTGACTATGAAAAGTTTGCATGGGGTAGGAGGAATTTGTCCTACGAAATCCAGGTGTATGCCAATGCTAACAGATTAAAAAATCCCCAATTGATATGGGATGACCTTATCCATACTAATAAAATCTTTCATCCTTCAAAGGAGGCTGCCTTCCACGCTGCTCGCTGGGATGATCCTTGGACAACTTTAACTCTTTAACCACATGTAAGCTTTGTTGAGGAGAATGATAACATAGACCAGAATCATGCCAAACACCGTTCCTGAATTTATCTATGTCAAAAATGTAACTTCAGCACTCAAAAATACTCTCTAGCAAGGCTTAATTTGCTAATATAGATATAAATAAGCCCTGATAATTTTCTCAAAACCCTGAAGATGATTCCTCTGGAAAAGACATTAATGGCCTTAAGTTGTGCCAGAGGAGGTTCAGGTTGGATATTAGGAAACATTTCTTCTCTGAAGGAGTGGTAATGCACTGGAATGGTCTGCCCAGGGATGTGGTGGAGTTAGCATTCCTGGAGATGTTCAAGAAACATGGAGATGTAGCACTGAGGGGCAAGGTTTAGTGGGCAAGCTGGGGATGGGTTGATGGGCATGGAGTGGATTTGATGATCTTGGAAATCGTTTCCAGTCTTAATAATTCTACAATTCCAAGGGTCCCCAAATCAAGTCAGAATTATTTGAAATACAGTAGTACTGAATGCCCTGGTCAGGGTGAGGGATTCACTGTGGTCAGCAACACTCAGACATTTAGGAAAGGATTCATCTCACCCACATGGAGGGTACATATCTACAGATCAGTCTATCATCTTAGATTTGCTCTCTGTCCAACAGAAGAAAAAAAGCACTTTGAGGGTACATTTCATTTGACCTTGCTTTGCTTTAGATTTTATGCTGAGGTGATGAAAAGAGCCTTGCATTTCCACACAACATGAGCTTCCCTTGCAAAGCATGGATGTAAAATGAATATTTGGACAATCTGGGGAGAAAAAACAAAGTTTAGGAGGGACAGAAGGTGCCTGAAGCCTTTCTTCCGTGTACTTAACCACATTGTGGCATATCTCCATATGCATTCATTCCTTGCTGTCTCGACTTTCTCTCCTTCAATTATCCAGGAAATTGTGATTAACCAGTGCCAACCATTGGTGTTAAAAAGAAGTCTGATCTGTTGCTGCCTTTCTGCAAACATCAGGTCCATGGACTGGAAGAAAGCAGGCATAGCACAGACTGCAAGGTTGTGCTGATGTTTCCAGAGCTCAGGAAACCTAATCTCCAGGCTTAGAAGGCTCTCTAACCTTTGTTAATTTTGCACCCTGCTCTGTTTGTTTTTCCTGTCACTTGTGCTCTCTTAATTGCTTAGTTCCTTATAATGGTGATTTTCTAGCAACATACTTTCCTTTTACTTTCCTGGTTCTTGAAAACAAGACACTTAACCTTTGGGGCTGATGGGTTTTCAAGGAAGTGGTGCAGCTGCTGAATCTGAGATGTGCAGAAAGGTGAAAAGAAATTGGACAGAGTCCAGAGATGCTATCATCCAAATATATCTGTTTTGAAAGACACTGAGAACCCAGACTTCTTCCTGTCCATGCAGACCTGTCCTTGACTTAAAGGTTAATTCTTAATAAAATACAGCAAGTACAATAATAATATATTAGACAACACTGTTAATGAAATAGCACAATGCAGAAATCTTCTTATCAGCAATCAAACCTCAGGATTGACACTTTATGTTCAGAGGTTCATATGAAAGACCAGCAAATGCGGGTAGGCAGTTTTCTAAATAAATGGTATTATCTAATAATTACATTTTTAATATTGAAGTTTAAGAAACAGCATTATCTGGCAGTGATTTGCCCAACAATGGCTATAACTTTTCTCAGAAGCAGAATTAGTCTCTGGCTAGAAAGGACTGAAAGCTAAAATCAATATGCCATTGCTCAGGTAAAATGTTTAGAGTCCTGTGTATTATTACAGCTTCCATATGTAGTTTACTAATATTTTCTCCAGCAGGTAAGTGGGAGTAGTAACATCTGCCATGTCAGTATTCCAGGAGAATGTGTTGCTTCAGGTTATCTGAGATCTACCTATGCATATGTAGATAATGCAGCATGCTGGGTACCATAGCGTTCAGTGTTCTGAACATACTCCTTTGCATTAAAATCACAATGTCTCTCACGGTGCTTTTCTCCCTTATCTTCTCCTCTGAGACAAAGCACATAAATCGGATGGAGGACTTAGCTGGATTTTCTTTAACATGTCTATTCCTGAGCACTTGTGTTAGAGAGGGGAGATCAAATGTACGTGCCTCATTCTTGCAGCTGCAAATGCTGCCTGCAATATAAATCACCATTATGAGACAATCAATCAATCAATCAGTCAATCCATCAATAAAATTACGCGTTTAAGGCAACTGTAAGGCATTTAGGGGGTAAAACTGAGATTAAGGAATTAGATTTGATAATTTACATAGAGCTTAACTTCAAAACATAGCTTGCTGCCAAGAAGGCCCAGCAGTGTTTGAGCACTTCTGACCTCCTGCTCTCCAGGGGCCAACCATGATGAGATATAGTGACCAAAAAGCAATAACAGAGTAGTCCCCCAGGGAGAGCTATGAGCAGAAGCATGGGTGATAAAGAAAGAAAGAAAGAAAAATGGTGTTGGAGTTAGCAAACAACAGTAATAACAGAAGGAAAAGTCAATAAATACAGCATTGATTTTCTGATGTTCTTTGTGTGTTTTCAATGCTACTAACTTGGACTTTTTAATCAATTGAACCAGGCTGTATTGGTTAAGTATTCTTCTGCCTGAATAACGTTGTACCTTGAATACCTTAGCATCTGAGCTATCTATGCATATTATTTTATCCCTCATAAGGTTCAGCTGAAAGAGTGGACCACAACTATTACAATGCAGAGATCAGATAGAAATAAAAAGGGAACGACGCTTACAGTATTCAAAGGAGAAATAATTTCCCTTGTGCCTCAAATTCATCTGTTTGGGTTGAATTTATAAAATAACTTTCCTTGAAACTAGCAAACAGCTTGTGATCATTTCTTTTGCTCTTCCTTCACAGCCAATGGGAAGCTGAAGATAAACAGACTGAAAGAAGGTATTTTCTGAAGCTTAATAGAAACTTATAACAGGATTAACAATGAATTGAAAAGGGGGCAGCTACAAAGCAGGGTCTTTCTGAAGTGTGCTTCTGTTATTCTGTAGAAAATGTATGTGAATTTGCCAGTCAGGCTCAGAGACTCAGTAATTAACACTGAACACAGAATAAAGTTCCAAAAGCAAATTCCAAAGATGAAACATAATTCTTGTTTACTTATTTATACCTATCCATAAAAACAGAATGGGAATTCACATTTTAATGTACCAAACGTTCCCTTTAGCAAATGTGTTATTTATTATTTACATTCTTTTCCATATTTTAGCATCCCATTTGAAAGAAACAAATAAACTGGTGGGCCAGTGAAGCAATGTGAGCTGGAATACCTTACGCATAAGATGCATGCACTTTCACAACTTTCATATTTATAGAATCATGCATATTATACCCCAATATCCAAAGGTCTTGCTGTTATTTATAAAGCTAATTGTTGGAATTCTCTTCGAAACTCGTACTTCTCACCTTATCACACAGAAATGAAGGAAAGACAAAATTAAGCAAAGTTAAACTGCAGAGTACTCAGAAATTCAGTGCACTCACTGATTACTGGATCAAAATGTCCTGCACTTACACTCAGTGCTATTTCCTTTTGCTTTTCTTCAGGAGATACCTAACCTGTAGAGACAGATATACACAGTACTTATACATATACCCATACATATGCTTAAAAATATACAAGGGCTATATTTATACATACACTGCATCAGCTGTGTATAGACAGGGAGATGATGATGCCAAACTGTTATATGTAAGAAACCAAGAAAGAAAGAAAGACCCCCCAAAATCCCTTTTGTTCATCTTTCTCCCAGGCACTTATCCATGTCACGTACATCAGGAACCCCACAGTTCTGCTGTGTGATAACTGTAAATGTCAGGAAGCACATTCCTTTTGCACCAAAATTAGGCAGCAGTTGAATCAAGTGGGGTGTTGTCATCTTATTTTTGGTTTCGGAGACTTCCTTGGGTTTAACATCTATACAGGTGGCAGCTGTTGTTCCTTCTCCCTTTTAGAGGCATCACATCCATCACTTTAAGTCATCTTTTATTGTCACACCTGAGAATGTCTTTCAAAGCCAGAGGAAGTAAAAGGGACATATTGACGGTGAGTTGAGGAGGAATTGGCACCTATCCACAATACTTGCCCAGCATTTGTTGGAGCCTGAATGGAACTGGCCACCAATGGCTGGAGGTGTAAAACCTCATGGAGAGGTTATCCCCAAAGTGAGGATATCATCAGGGAAGGGAGAAGTGTGACATAGCTAGCTTCCTTACGCAAACTGTAGGAGGATTAGTCAGAGCCACTTCCAGCTGACAAATCTCAGAGGAATTCATTCACACTTGCAGGTAAGATGTATGGGAGCTTTGGAACTAGAAAGATCTGTACTTTTTCAGAAATAAATACTGTATATTACTCATTAGTGCCTATTATGATCCCCAGTTGCTCGATGCCAGCCTTGTGAAGAAGAGATTACAGTCATCCCTGGGGAGGAAAATTTGCATTCAAATCCCTTCTCTGTTTTCGCTGAAGAGATGTTAAAAGCCTGTCTGAAACTCTGCAAAGGACTATTTGCTTTTCCCCTATCAATAGGTCTTAACTCAGGTCACATGAAAGTTAAGTATGTTTATTTTCTTTTTTAAAATAATACATGTATATTTGAAATTGTGTGGCTTTGTTTGGAACAAAGCAAAACACATTTTTGTGAAGTGCTTGCTTGACACAGTCAATGCAAAAAAAATAACAACCAAGAAAGGAAATAAAAAACATACTTAGTGAGCTTCTTCAGTAAACTCTCTTGGTTCAAAGTTTGCATTGAGAATCATAGAATCGTTTGAGTTGGAAAGGACCTTTAAAGGTCAACTGATCCAACTTCCCTGCAATGAACAGGGATACCCACAGCTCGATCAGGGTGCTCAGAACCTGGTCCAGAGGATTTTGAGAATTATAGCAGAGACTCAGTCCTCTCTCAGGTCTTTTAAAAGCGGATAGAGTGCCTATCCCATGTTGAAGTAAAACTCTCCCTTGTCTTAACAATTAAGTACTTTTTTTCGCATGATATATTCATAGCAAGCATCAATGGAGACCATACTTGGTAGCTGTGTGTGCCACCCAGAAGTTGATAAAGCCTATTCACTGCTATTTTCCCTTGAGTGAATGTTTACACATTGCTATGCAGAGCACAACAGCATCAACAGGCAGAAGCCTTGCAGTACCCTGTGTGAAGCACTTTTCATTTTGAGTAACGGGTTTCCTTCATGAAGAGAGAGGGGAGTTCAACCCACATCCTTGTTCATAGAATCATTATGGTTGGGAAAGACCACTAAGGTCAAGGTCAACCCATCTCCACTGTGTCCTTAAGTGCCACATCTCCACATCTCTTGAAAACCTCCAGGGATGGTGACTCCACCATCTCCTTGGGCCGCTTGTTCCAATGCCTCAGCACTCATTCTGAGAAGCAATTTTCCTAATACCCAACGTGAGTTGGAACTACTTGAAACCACCAAGTAGTTATTGCGGAGCTTTTCTTCTAAATACAAAACAGTGACTAAACACAACTCCATTAAAATATTTAGCCAATATCTTTAGAGAAACGTGTAACAAATTTATTGCTGTGGCAACTCAAAGGGACTCAATACCACAGAGAGGCAGAAGGGAAAATTCAGCCAGCCTTTTGTTTCCTTCACAAAGCCAAAATGAACACAGTAAATGCATTTATAGCATTAAGTAGCTGTATCAAGGCTATTACTGCCCATTGTTAGCCACTTCAGTGCTGAGATTAGCATGGAGAATTTGCCAGACATCGCAGGGGTGGCACAGAGGGCCTTACTTTTTCCTAGAAAGCAGTAGAATTTCTTTAGTTGTTTGAATGGGCTTTAGAAGCAGACTGAGCAGACATACAGATATACAGAGCGCATGTGAATAGACGCATGTATCTGTAGATAGATTGATTATCTTCTGATAGAGTCCATCACTATCTTCTGACACCTTTTCAGTAGAAAATAGTGCATGGTTTAGACCAAAATGAATTTTGTGAACTTAATGACTGTTTCAGCAAGGAAGAAAATTTCTTTGCTCAAAGCTGTCCTCCTTTCCAGTCCGTCAATGTATCTTCACGCTCTCTTGGTTTGTGTTTGTGCTCAAGTTATGTTCTCCAAACTCCACAAAATTTGAGGGAGCAAAGAAACAAAAGTGAGTGGAGAATTATCCCTCAGTTGGAGGAACTGTCTCTTGTAGAGACAATTTGTTGGTGACTACTTGATAGATAGAAGCATGAAATTGACATGCACAGTGATACCACTACGTTCATCAACTGAACCTTGACCGTCTGAAAGCCACAGACCCTACAGCCACTGCCTTCCCAGATGCCACATCTTCCCCATCCAAACCAGTGGGACGTTAATCTTTGTCCCCTACCAGAAGTGGCTGCTGACTGGGATCTCAGGTGCCTTTGTTTCCATGCCATTTCTGATCCTCAGTTAATCTCTTCTTCCAACTTAGATTCTGTGAGATGGGTGGACTGTTTCACCACCAAAATGATTTGTGAATTAAAAAAAACAAACCATTAATGCCCATAGGAACTTCAGGAATACTCACAATGAGCATCATGACTCTCTAGACAGACTTGCAGACACCAGCTAATATTTCTCAACCACCCATCTTCAATTTCCAAACTAGGCAACATTTAATACAGTTCTAAACTGTCTTTTATTTCTTTAATCTAAATTAGTCTGAAATAAAAAAAAAAAATAACCAATAACCTCAAAATTTAACAGAAGTACTTTAGTGAAACCTTGAGTAAAAGTAGGTAAGAGCTTTAGGACTTGGTGCAGTGTTGAATGGGATCACATCATCCATCAACCTAATGTATCCCGTTGGAATGGAGTATGATTCATTATTTGTAATTTGGTAGTATTCAATAGCTCCTAATGAGACAAGGTCATGATAGCCAGCACATTGGGTTGAAATGAATTCATATGTTTTCTGAAGTATCAAAAAAGCTTGGTATGAAATGTTCAGGTTTTCAGGGCCTCTGGTCAGCACTGACAATTGGCAGCCAGGCGAGTGTTATAGGAACCACATCCATTTTAAAAGAACACGAAAACATTAAAGGTTACGTTATGGTAGCTGCACCTCTCACAGTTAAAACCCAATGACACATTTTCCATATTCTGACTATGGATAGCAATGAGACGCTTTTTCTTTGCTTATTTTTACTCTAATAATTCTAAAAGCTGAGAAATACATGGAAAAAACCTCCTTTCAATGATGGAAAAGTGCTATGATTTG
This sequence comes from Alectoris magna, assembly GCA_030625065.1. Classification (NCBI taxonomy): domain Eukaryota; kingdom Metazoa; phylum Chordata; class Aves; order Galliformes; family Phasianidae; genus Alectoris; species Alectoris magna. The sequence goes on along the minus strand of CM060561.1, from coordinate 1,927,224 downwards.
TGTTCTGTAACTAAAAGAGGCACAGTTTTCTGTACGTAATGTGTGATCTGCAGTTTCCAAACTTCTTAATAGTTTATCCCAATATAGTATTATCCAAATACTAAAGATGGGTTGTGTTCTGGGCATGAGGGATTATGTTGAATCTTTTCACCTCCAGTTGTCTTGTGTAATCCTGGAGATGCTGCAAAGGGCTGTATAAGGAGGTGGAGAGTGGTAGGAAAGTGATAGTGTGTGAAGGGCAAGACTGACTGCCTATGGTCTGATGAGATTTAAATTAGACCAGTAAATACACTGAGCATTGCAGCATCTCCTTCAGTTCTTGCAGGAGTTTCAGGGATGGTGCTCATTTACTGTGTATTTTGGAGGTCCCATACATGCTGCTGAGATATACAAAACATCAGAGAAAGAATCTCAGAAGATTGAAGTGTCCAAATTTCCATTAACCAGGAGAAAAATGGGAAATGGAAACACCAATGGTAGCTTCCTAACCTCAGTAAGTGCAAATCTCTCACTGCTTTGCAAACTAGTGACATTAAATAACTTTTTCTCCCTGTAAAACCACTCAACACTACACAGGATATATGGGAAAGTTGTTTCCATGGGACACAAGGAAATGTGGAAGAACAATTGGGGAGAGGAATATTTGTTAGAGCTGGATTTTTATTTACAGGCTTTTTCACAGGATTCATTATTTCTCCTTTCGTTTATGTTCTTAAAGTTTCCTATCTATCCTTGTCACCCTATAGCTCAAAAATATGAATAGTAAACAAGACACTCTGTCCCTTGCTCTAGGAGCTATGTTGATTCTCATATGGAGTAATTTCCTGTTTGAAGTCTCAGAGCCTCAGGAATCCCTGTGAGAAAAGCAGAAGTAATAGGATTAGGAGATGTTGCCTGTAGACAATAGAGGTGCTCTGGCAGCTGACACCTCCTGGTCAGGAAGCTCAACATGAAAAAGAAAGGTTGGGAAATTATGTAGCCCATGAAAAATGCCTGATGGGTGATTAAGTAGAGGTCACTGTTGAAACAACTTTTGACATCTCAGCCACAATTCTAAATCTGATTCAGGTCTTTTATTTATTACCCTCAACTCCTTCCATCTAAAGCTGTTACTTGACAATGGCATGCATTTACTTTTTACTTTTCAAAAAGGGAACATTTTCTGGCATTGGGATTGCCAGGCATGGAAAAAGCCACATTCATGCCTTTATTCTCTTGCCCTTCAAAACAAGATGACCATTCCCAAATTGTGACTGGGATGGTTTCTGACCCAGGATGAGTCCCCACTCATGCTCAGGAGTTGCTGAGGAAGGTGCTACATGGCCCAGGAGGATGCTTAGCAATCCAGTGGGGGAATTTTTCTAATTCACTGTTACAGACAAAGCCAGAATGAAACAGGTCATGTTTTAACAGCAATTCTGTTGACAAAGGCCAAGCAGATGAATATTGGTGTGAAATGCGCTGCATACATTAAAGTACACATCACTCATTGCAAATGCTTTGAGAGGAGGTTTTTAGGGTGGTTCTAGGAGACCTGCCAAATCTCCTATTAGTTAACCACTAATTCAACTGCCAGCAGCAACACATCAACCCTTTAGAAGTGTTAAAAGAGACATCATCATTCCTTCTTTGCACTGCAAAACAGGTTTTGTGTTGTCCAACCAAAGCACTCACATAGCCCCGCTGTTTGGTGTGCACATTGTGGCAAGGCTTGAGGCATGCTGTTTGAACTCTCTACTCTGCAGCCAATAGGCATTACAGCAGGACAAGACATCTTTGAAGACACGGCTAGGGATATGGACTTTTAAATTCAACCTGATATTTCCCTTCCAGAAACAGGGATAAAATTAGAAATGGCATTGATTGGCTTATTAGCTTTGTCTGGGGATCGCTAGTGGTATGGAACGTTCCTCACTGATGAGCAAGAGAAGAGGCAGAGATAAGCAGGACATTTTTTCACATGCTCTGTCTGCAGGGTTGTCCTACACCATTCACAAAGGCAGCACCTGAGTGTTTTGCAAGTATTATTGAATCTCCTCACGTCTCTTGACTATATTTATTGTGCATGACTTATTAAAAACAATCCAGACCATGGGAATCTAAGAGGAATTCAAAGACCCATTTGTACTGCAGCACAGTCACTTCTGTTCTATTCAGTCCTCTTGGGCACAGTTGGAAACATGAGAATTACCCATTTAAGTGTAATAAAATCAAACCCATGTAAGCTATTACTTGCTATTAAAGCTTTATGTAATGTGCAGTAAGGAAGAAAGCAAGGTTCCTGTTCTTTTCTTTTCAACCTGCAATAAAGATGTGTATGAGGTACTTTGAATAGCTCCTGTGAAAATCCTGAGGAAAGTAGGTCATGAGGAGTTCTCTGGAGGATACCAAAGACTTCTTATGTAAGCTGGAATTTCCCACTTGCTTCCTGGTAAACACTGTGTTATTTCCCATCTGATTGACACTCAGCGTGGGATGGTTTCTGTTGCATAGCCAACCACACCTCACCCTTATGGTGAGGACATTTGTAAAGAGCAGAACTAGATGATTCATAAGAGGAAGAAAGCCCAGAGGAATTTGTTCACCTCCTTCGGCACACATCATGGGGCGATGACCATGACTACACTAGGAGATGATGTGATGCAAACCTCTGAAACCTTCTCCCATTTCTCACTTTGGCCATAGTCAGCAAATGGGATCTCTCACTCCAACCCCTCACCCTTTTCTACACCTTTCAGTCTTCCTCCTAAATAAACTCCTTTCAAATAGACTTGCCATTCATTTTATCAACTCCTTATGGTCCTTTCTTACCCTGGCTGTTCCTGGATATTTCTCAACACAGATCCTACCCTGAAACTTCAAGAGAAAGTAACTTTAAAACTGAATATATTCCCAGGAAAAAAAAAAAAAAATCAAATTTTTAGTAGTATTGCAATTTTTCTTTTGTTTTTTTTTAAGAAAAGAATGCAACTTTCCTTGACCAATTAGGGACATGTGCATTTTTCTCTGAGGAGGAAGAGCTTTAGATGGCATTTTTATACTTCTGGAGAAGCCAGTGTTTTTCTACTGCGTTCTTAACTTTCTTCAAAGTGAAGACAATTATAAAAAGGTATATTTCTATAAATAAGTTCATAGGAATCTGTGTTTTTCTGAATCTGTGTATGTGTTCCTTACATTGTATCCTAGATAAAGCTGGAGTGGTGGCGTAGTACATATAATGGGATGAGTTAAATGTCAGCACAGAGTGGGCGAATCTGGTGTTATTCCAAACATTCTAACAGGGTAGAGAATTTCAAAAACTCGCTGATAAATAAAGGCAAGTGGCTTCAAATAATGTTTTACCCTTTTAAGGAAATTCTATTCCTGAAGACTTAAATGTTCCAAGGTAAAAGAAATTCATAAGAAATTTCCATTTCCCCTATTAATTTCTGCCAAGGAATTACCAGTTTTAGAAACCTTGCACCCACTCTCTTCTGGAAGCGTCCTGATTTTATTCCACATTTGCTCTTGCTAAGAAATAGCATCACTGCTTTCAGTGGAGTTTCAAGGAATTCCAAAAAGAGATAGATGGAATATCAGTAAATTAGTCCAAGAATGTCAGTTCTGGGTCTTCAGTCTTCTCAATCATTAGAATTTTTCATGCTCAGATCTAAAAATCTTTATTCGCTGGACTTTTTCTCCTATGGGTTCAGAACATGACTTTGGCTTTGCATTTTCCAACCCTCTCTAAATCACAAAGACTTTTTCAAGACAAAAGTCCTGTTTGTCATAACTCATGGGATTAAGGGAGATGACTGTGTGCCATAACTAAACAGCACATCCACGAAATGACGTTGCTTACTTCTGCTCCTGGTAGCACAGAGATGACATTGTACTGAGGCATTCAAGAGAAAGTGAAAAGGTCAAAGAGGCTAATTTGTAATTAAAGGGATTTAATTAAAGGGATGAGTCATTCCATAAGTGAGCTGTGAACCTTAGCTCATCTCTTATCCAGGTGCACATACTGGTGTCTGTTAGAAACAGAGGGATGGAGACTTGCTTCATTTGAATGTTAAACATCTGTCTGGGGCTTCATCTGCTTAGTAGAAAAAAACAGACTCCGTAGACTTCTTAAACAGGCTTTGCAGACAGTCCCTGCAAACCAACTCTACCTGTAGACACTCCTTCTTCTTGATGTAATCACTTCTTCCTGTCACATTTATTCTGAAAGTAATTTACCAAAAAGCAGAGTTTTCCTGATAAGGGCACATCTGGGAACCTGTTGGGAGAGACACACTGGAATGTTCTTAGTTCAGGAAAGAAATCATCACAACATAATGCAAAAGCAAAGCAACAATGTGAGAAATGTCACTGCCCTAGGGACGTAAGAATATGGTCAAGTGCAGGGTGAGAGAGAGAAGATTTAAATTCTCCAGTGTTTGGCAAAGAGTGAGAAGAAAGAGATGAAGCCATACACACAGGACAAGAGAAAATCTTCTGAAGACATCTGCTGCCTTCTGTCTTCTTAACAATGATCCTATGACTATGCACGACTAGGTTTGTGTGAAGGGACCAAAGGTGTTTTTGCTAAAATGATCATTTTCTGGCAGCCGTTGCATCCTGAAGGTTCTCAAGGACATCTGAATCTTCTGCAGAAGACTGGCTGATTCAGCACAGGGTCTGGGGAAAGGCCCTTCTGCCTCAGATGCTGGAGTCCTGGTGGGACACACCAGCACACCTCAGCTGTTTCTACATGCTAGTAGGTGCTCAGATTTGTCTATCTTAGTTGGTGTCAGAGCACACATTATCACCAGCAGAGATCTTCAGAGTAGCATCAGCCTTCACAGAATTGTAAAGGTTGGAATACACCACCAAGATCATCAAGGTCACCAGCATTCCCACTTATAAAATAATAGATTCATTAAAGCATTGTGAACCACTGAATGAAATGAAGGCTTTTGCTGTAGGATGAGAATAAAATCTTCATAAATCCCAATGATTTCACTGTTAAGTCCAAATAGGGGTGCCTTCATGGCAGGCACACATATTTACTCTGATGAATTCCAACTAAAGTTTCCTTATAACATTTTTTTTCCTTTCAGGTCAGTGTCTGGAGGTCAAGCAAAAAGGGACAAGGGAGAGGGGAGGGGAGGAGAGGAGAGGAGAGGAGAGGAGAGGAGAGGAGAGGAGAGGAGAGGAGAGGAGAGGAGAGGAGAGGAGAGGAGAGGAGAGGAGAGGAGAGGAGAGGAGAGGAGAGGAGAGGAGAGGAGAGGAGAGGAGAGGAGAGGAGAGGAGAGGAGAGGAGAGGAGAAAAGGCAGATTGATGTGTATGAGCAAGCTCTCCAGAGCTAATATCATCCAACAAAATTTTGGCTGGCTTGTCTAATTAGAAAGGAAAAGGATACTTCCACTAATGGCAATATACACACATGACTATATATAAACATATATATATGACTGTGAAAGAAAGAGGCTCTCATTTCTAATTAACTGCCTGGTTCTTCTGGCTGTATTCCAGATTGATCTGACAGATGGTGACAAGCCACCCTTCTATTCTCCTTGTATTAATGTTCTAACCAGAAGCAAATGTCTCCTCCATTCAATGCAGAATTGGCTGAAGCCCATGGCCAACCCTTCCATGTTTTTTACTAAGTCATTAATATCTGAATTCTGGCTCATTAATGCACAGGATGTTGAAGGTCTCCAGTGTAATCAGTTCCACAACTGGCAGTAGATTTTTCTGTTAAAGATAAGTTGGGACTGGTTTGTGATGGTCGCTTATGAAGAGCTGTATGAAAGGAAAACTGCAAAGCAAAGTCCCCAGTGAACAGAAGTACATCTCCACTCCAAACTTACCAAGCTGATGAGATGGTTGATTATCAGGAAAATTTATTCTCAGAAAGAGTGGTGGTGCATTGGAACAGGATGCTCAAGGAAATGGTGGAATCGCTGCCCCTGGAGATGTTTAAGAAATGTGGAGATGGGGCATGTTAGTGGGCATAGTGAGGATGGGCTGGGATTGGATTAGATGATCTTGGATGTCTTTCCCAACCTTAATGATTCAGTCATTCTGTGTTTCTAAGAAGGAAGTTATTTTTCTTTCCCTATTAGCTCCTTGTCTTCTCATCTCCGAGTAATAGTGTTTACTAGATCAGCATGAAGGTGCTCCCAGTCCTGGATGACAGTCAACAGGACAGTTGATACTGACTCTAGAATCAAATCACAAATCTCTTACCCTAAATAAATGAAACACTTAAACTGGAATGCAATCTCCCTCAATTCTGTTCCTTTACTCTCCTGCTGAACATGAAGCAAAACTGTAAGGCTTTTGATTCAAAGCAGCAGCTATAGACCCTTGGATCACAAAGTAATTTATGTATGAAAGAATATGAGGAGGGCACTAATTCCAACATCTTTCTCCAAGCAGGTTCAGATATGAGTCTAGCAGTGCATGATACGCATGAAGTACATTGAAGATGAGGAAGTTAAAAGCCTACTGCACTGGGCTAGCAAGGATAATTTCTTCATTAAACAGTCATGTAGATGACTGGAGGATCCATCGTCCATGGCAGGGGGGTTGGAAGTAGATGATCTTTAAGGTGGCTTCCAACCACAGCCATTCTGTGATTCTATGAATGTTTGGAAAGGATGACCACACAGTGAAGTACAGATACCTACAGCTAATGCTAACCAAAATGGCACTGGAACTAGAACCAGTATGTCTTTACACTTTATCCTCTACATAGATCTTAGAGGGAGCAATTATTATCTCAAGTAGACCTGTCATAATGGTTGGAGTTGCCCTCCAGTTCTTTGGATCAGGCTTTGAAGTGAAGTGCTTTGTGGTCATACAACAGGTAAGGAAGGTACAGCGTGAATGTACCAGCGTGAATTAGGAAACTGTTCCCATTCTAGAAGCATCATAGCAAAACAGGGAAATTCCAGGATTCATGAACTGAGTGTCAAGACTTTCAGGTTTACTCTCAGCTTTGTTATTGCCAGTGGGATGACCTTAGGCAGTTTTTTGTTTATTTTTTTTTACCTCTCTGCTCGGTTTCCCAGTGCATAATGGAGAATAACAACACTAGATTTGTTTCTTTTCTGTCTATCCTGCAGGGTAATGACCTTATCACTTACCAGCCCTACCAACACACCTGCTTGCTCTTCACGTGCAAAATGCCTTTGCTTTCAAATTATCTCACCAATTAACACCAGGAAGATAACTCAGAGCAATTTTGCTCTCAACTGTTCTTATGTTTAAGCCTGCTGCTTGCATTTCAGACCTGATGAAGGGCTTCTGTGTTTAAGACCTTGACCGTGTTCTCTAGCTGTATCTGTTGGTCACAGAAACAAAAGGACCTATCACAATGAGCCTTGCCTCCTCACTAAAAAAGTTTTGGGATAAGCCATTGAGGAATTAGGCTAAATAAGACTAGCTATGGTTATGTGGTCCTGTGCAGCTAACTCCTAATCAATATGCCTAATTAAAAACTTTTGCATACAGAGTATATGAGTTCCTGCCATTTGTGCTTCCTAGGACCTCCTGCCTGATGAGATCCAAGCTGACATCAGGATTTTGGATGAGAGATCAAAAGCATTGCAACCTGAAACGTGCTTTTCAAATACTTATGCTCTCATACTATGGCAGACTTTTAGTCTACAGTCAAACATGTTCTTCCTGATCACCCTGGTCACCCTCATTCATATGCCCAGAATCCATTGGATTTGTTGTCTCTGATGAATCAGGACCAAAAATAAGCCAGTTTTCCAGGCTCACCAGCTCTTCTGTGTCCACCAGAGATAAGAAACTGTATTCCAAAAACCCGCATATTAGTTAAAAAGACCAGCATATTTAGCCATTGCTCCCAGTCTCTCTTTGAGTCTTGGACGGATAACCTGGATGCTAACCATTAAGACGTTCCCAATGTCACAGCTCCATTGCTCCTTGCTGACACAGCTCAAAGTAAAGAACTTAAGAAGAAAAATCACACCACTCTTATTTCCTTCAACCCTGTGAATGACACCATCTTTACTACCTCCATATCTGTTCTTCATGTACAGATAGACATACAGACAGCCATGCTTATTCCTCCTCTACAAAGGCAGTCTGGAAGAGAACACATTCATCACTCCATCTTTATTTAGTGCAGTGGCTTTGTGGAGTTGTACAGGGGTAGAGAGAGTGGTACTATTACAAATAAGCAGCTGCACTTCACAAATAAAATTGATAACATATCTATTAAAAATTGTTGGCTCATGATATTAGGCAGATACTCAATATTTCCCATGAAGAAGCTAAAGGCCCCCTTAGATCTCTGCCCATCACTGCTACACCTGAGAGGAATGCTTTGAATGTCTACGACACTTAAAATAGGTTTATTTCACTTTTACGTGCCTCTTGAGAGTGATTTTTCTGCCTGAAAAGATTACAGAATCAGAGAATCACTGAGTTTGGAAAAGGTCTCTAAGATCATCCAGTACAGCCATCCACCTGTCAACACCGTGCCCATCTATAGAATCATAGAATCATTACAGTTGGAAAAGACCAATAAGATCACTTAGTCTAACCATCAACTCATCACCACCATACTCACTACATCATGCTCCATGTCAGTGTGCGTGTATCCATGGCAGAAGTGCAATGGAAAGGGTCAGTAGACACCATTTCCCTCTACTCAGTCGTGGTGATGCTGCACTTGGGTGCTGGGCCCAGTGGCCTTGAGACAAACTGGAGCCCAGGAGCTGCCTCTGCTCCTTAGGAAGCACTTCTATGCTGGGTGGGTGCTGGAGCTGGCAGAGGGACAAAAGAAAGCTGAGGGCTGCTCTTGGAAATCTACATCCCCACCTGCATGTAGCTCTGGACAATCTGTTCTGGGTATCCCTACCTGAGCAGGGATTGGACCAGATGGCTATCATGGGTCCCTTCCAAATTCAGCCATTCTGTCATTCTGTGAATTGCAAGTGAGCAGAATTTAGTAGTAGGAACAGAAAATGCAGTCATTGGTACATGTTCACTAGCACAAACTACCGTAACACATTCATCACCTGAATGCCAAAGGCAATGGGAAACAATTTTTTTCCTCCTTTTTAGAAAGAATTTCTGTCAACTTGCTTCCTGCTTTTTGCTTTGGGAGAAATCTCCTGGATAGAGAGTGATTTGGGATTCACCTAAATGGAGTTTGCTTCTTCCAAGGGAGGTCAGTCAGAGCTGCACTCCTTTACAGGTGTCTACTCTTACCTGTAATATATCATATACCATGATGGTCTTTAGTAAAGCTGACATGGTTAAATGGAATACAGATCAAAGAAATGAATAAAAAATGAGTACAAAATATATTGCTGGGAGAAAATATATAGAACAGTATATAAACCCAGGAAGCAAAATATATAACCCTACTAAAGGAAATCTAAGCTGTCATATTATCTTAATGGAAAGAAAAAAAAAAAAAAAAAGATATATGAAGCTAAGCCCAGTTCTTAATAGCTTCCTTAAAATAAAACTGAGTTTGCTTCTTTATTTCCCCTTCCTCTACACAGAAGAAGGAAAGAAAAGCTTCCCAAGTCTTTATGATAAATCACAAGCAGTTAGAGCAGGCAAGGTATTTACAAGTTGTGGTTAATAGAAATGTTTATCAAAGACAGTGTAATTACCAGACAGCTTGCTCAAAAACAGAGTTGTTAAAAAAAGATGGGTAAAAAAGGCAAGAGTAGATACTAAAACAAAAATTTGCAGGAACATATGTAAAAGCAAGTGGTTTTCAATCCAAACAGGTGTCTCAGCTCTTTCTACTCCAAGCAACAGTCATAATATGAGAAGGCTATATAACCAAGGAAAGCTATAAAATCCTGTGTTAATGGGAATAAATAACAGCAATAAATGTCTGGGGTTGTAGAGGGTGTCCCTATCATTCGTTTGAGGGCATGTTTATTGAGTAAGACATTAAGTGGCATCCCCATCCAAGTCAAATGAGACTTAAATATACATTTAAAGTTAAGTACATGTTTAATTGTTTTGCCAAACACATTCCCTGGGTAATTAGAAAGCCACCTTTGAGATACCATCACAGAGCAGCACTAAGCTGCTTTATGAGCAATGCCAGCGGCAGCTGAAATAAACAGCGAGTGGTATTTCCCATGAGTAATAATAGCACAAAGAGTTAATGGTATGAGCTGGACAAGATTCAGGCCAGCACAACACCTCCTTCAGCCCTAAATCCCATAATGATTCTCACAGAACATGTTGCCCAGAGAGGTGATGAATGTCTCATTTCTGGAGATGTTCAAGGTCAGTCTGGATGGGGCTCAGGGCACTTTGATCTAGCTCTAGATATCCCTGTTTATTGCAGAGGTCACTTGACCTTTAAAGGTCCCTGTCAACTCAAATGTTCCTGTGACTCTATATTACACCTGGTGTTGCCTGTCTTGAGTTAGAAGCATCGATGTCCACTGTTAATCAGCTCTCCAATTTCACACAATCACAGCATAGTTGAGGTTGGAAGGGATCTCTGGGTCCATTTGGTCCAACCTGTGCTCAGGCAGGGGCACCCAGAGCTGCTTGCTCACAACCACATACGTGCACCTTTTTAGTACCTCCAAGGAGTATATACCACAAGTCCTCTGGGCAACCTATACCTGCACTGAGTCATCTGTACAGTTCTTCTAAAGAAGGAAACCTCCTGTCCTCCATTTTGTACCCACTGCATCTTAGAATTCTAGAATCATTAAGGTTGGAAAGACCTCCAAGACCGTGTCCAACAGTTGATCCATCGCCACCATGCCCACTCATAGAATCACAGAGTTATTAAGGTTGGAAAAGACCACCAAGATCATCAAGTCCAACTGTCAACCTATCACCACCATGCCTGCTCATAGATTCATTAACACTGGAATCTTGTCCTGGCACCGGGTACCACTGCACTGTCCCATCTTCTGTTTCACCTCTGAGGTGACTGCATTTTAACATGGAGAAAAAGCAATCCCTGCACGCAATACTTTGTGATCCTTGTGAGCACTGATTACTGTATTCCTGATATGTTCAATCATTCAGCCTATGGGGATTTATTAGATTGACAAGCAGTACCATGCTGTTGTGTTTCTATGGGTTTCTCTTTAAAGCTGTGGTCCACCTGCATAAATTCATTTAATTCAGAGGCTCTCTCTTCTGTTTTTTCCTTCCCAGTTGATACATTCAGAGGGTTCATCTTTTTAGAAGAGATGTGGTATTTAGTAGGTGTTGAGAACTGACACAAATGATGCTGATACAAATTGTGGCACTGAGGGACTTGATTGGTGGGCATGATGGGGATGGGTTGATGGTTGAACTTGATGATTTTAGTGGTCCTTTCCAATCTTACTGATTCTATCATTTTATGACTCTATGAATGCAATATTTCCAGATCACCCACAAATTTAAACTGGTCAAACAGTTCCTACTGAAGACATGGTCACAAAAAAAAAGCAGTAACAACCCCAAATTTGTGGACTACAATTAATGTTTTCATGGACAGTGTTTTCATCTTCAGCTCACTGCAAAAACAACTTTTCTATGGTGGTTATTGGTAATTTCTTTTGTAGCAAATTGGTCTCAGCACCATTAGTTGTCTTACACTTGGAAGGGTTTTTGTTCAAGTCAAGTAATGCTTTCTGGTCCTATAAAAAGACAGTGAAACAAAACAAAACCAAACAAAATTTAAAAACAAAACCAGAGGAAATTAGAAAGAACTGATTTTATTTTATTTTTTAAACATTCTTACAGAAAATATTAATTGCAAGCCAATCAAATAATGCTTTATGGAGAATTATTAATACTACAAGGCTTCAAGCAGCACAATTTTATAAAAAGAACAAAATAATAACCCATTCCTGCTGAAACTCTTGTAGGTTCTATGATGTTGAAAAACATTAACAGGAGTCAGCTGGTTTGGGTTAAATTATGTTAAACTACTGGCGTTGAAGTAGAAGGAAGTGGGAGTCTGTGTGTCCTCACACTGAGAACTGGAGATACGCCAGGGCACAGCCCGTCTATTCTTTTGCAAACCCTAACGCAAAGCTGCATTATTACAAAGGTGATTTATTTATAATCTTATTTTCATGCAAGCTCTGTCTAAACCAGTCTGATTTTGTACCATGGCTGATTCTGGCTGTTCAGACTGAAAGCAGATTCCTTCTGCACTTCTCACCTCTGCCCCTTTCTTTTGATTGTTCTTCCCTTTCTGTGTGCTTCCCTATTATTTCAGATAAATGTAAATTTTTTTACTCAAAAATCACACAGTATCTAATCTAATAAATATAGCTAATTGCCCACAATTGTCCCAGACAATGGTACAATTAGCAATTAGTATGGGTGGGAGCTATTTACAACAGCCAGCTTTGATACAGTCCGCCTACTTGCAGGGTAAAAGAATTTGCAGCATTTGCACATCCATTTCTTGCTTCTCATTGGCAAAAATAATAATACTAACACAAACAAATGAAAAACAGGAATATTTAGTTTACTCGGGGAGATATAGGCACTGCTTTTCAAAGCACCGATTTATCATTTTGTCTGTGGATGTTTTAAAAAGGTTTCCACAGCTTCATAAATGAATGGTCAGAAGAAAACCTCAGACCACATTGTCTCAGCCCCTTTGGAATTTATTTTCATACCACCGAGCTGAGAATACTACACCACCTTTTGCAAAACTTCTTTGAAAAGGCTTCCAGCCATGAGCTGGAGACCTCAGCAAGAAGATGTACCTATTAGAACAGACCCAGAGAGAAGCAAGAAACGTCAGCAAAGGTTTGGAGAATATGACCAGGGAGGAAAGAGAATAAGAAGAAGTGTTTTTTTAATCTTGGAAACAGCAGGTGAAAGTCTCATGATAAGTAAAACTTTTGTAGAGAGTGACTTGATATCAAAGAACATAAATGGCTGAGAAATCATAGAAACATTGAATGGCTTAAGTTGGAGGGGACCATAAAGATCATGCAGTTCCAGTCCTCCTGCCATGGACAGGGTTAATAATCACACTGCACAGGATCCCATCCAACCTGGCCTTGAACTCATCCAGGGATGGAGCATCCACAGCTTCTCTGAGCAGCCTGTACCAGGGTCTCATCACCCTCTGAACAAAAAATTTCTTCCTAACATCTAACCTTAATCTCCTCTCCTTTAATTTAAAGCCATTCCTCCTTGTCTTATCACTGGAAATGGATGAGGGAGAGAGAAATGGGTAAGAGAAATCCACAAAAACAAATATTCCGAACAGAAGCAAGATGCTCTAGATGCTACCTCATTCTCATGAAAACACAAAGCAGTATGTAGGCAAAATTAGGGGACTGTGTTGAGAAAAGGCATTTTTTCTGCCTTTTTCTCTTATAATCTTTTTATATGCATACACTAAGGATCGATGTCAGAGGCACACAAGCCAGATGGACACTTTGGTCTGACTGGGGACAGTCATTCTACCCTTCCTAAGCAGCAGGTGCCCCACTTCTTCCCAGGGTAATTCTCTCTGATGCCTAATCAGTCCTGCTACTAAAAATAGCCATTGCTTATTCATGCTAATATCATTCCAGTAATTAATAGAAAATTAATTCAAGCCAGGCTGCTATACTCCTGAGAACAAACGACCTTGCTTTGTTCAGTGAAGAAGAATTAGCCAAGGTCCATCCAATGTGAATCATCAAAATGGGAGCAGCAAACTGTCCCTGAACTCCTTTATTTTTTCTACACAAGGTTCATGGATGACAAGGGAAGAATGGAACATGTTCCTTCCACTATTACCTCTATATCTTTTCCCTTATCAACAATTATTTTGTAACATCCTTAACATTTTGTTTTTCTTTTCCTTTTCCCTTACCTTCCCTTCTCTTCCCTTTCCATTTTATTCACTTCTGTATGTTATTCCTATAGTCCCGTAAGTCTTAATTTTGTCTCCTATGGAAACATGGGTTATGCAGTATGGATTGTGCCTCTCCGTCCCTCCACCCATCCATCCATCTATCCAGCTGCTTATCTGACAGCTTTTCCAGATTAAAATAAATTCAGTGAGAAGAAAGATCTCAAAGGTCCAGACATATTCTCAGGTTCGTGAAAATTGGTCAAATAGAGGAGAAACCCAAATGAGTGTTCCCACCAAAGAACCTCAGCTCCTCAACTACTCCTAAAAGCATCATCCAGACAGCAAATCATAGATCAGACTGGCCCATCAGCACATTTGTACACCAAATACTGGTGTGTTTTGACAGTCTGAAGAGGAAATCATCATGGGAGAGAGCTGAAGTACAAGTGATAATACCTAAAGAGAGAATTTGGAGCTTTGAGGATACACATGTATGAGAAAGTGAAGGACATGGTTAGTGGGAACAATAGGGATGGATTAATGGTTGTACATGATGATCTTGATTGATCTTTTCCAGCCTTAATAATTCTATGATTCTATGAAATCAGACTTCACTAGTTTTGCTGCTCATCAGAAAACTTTGGTAATAAAAAATGCATTCCTGTGCCCAAGCTGCAGTCTCTTCCATTTGGATCCGATCAGATCCTTGTTTTAATTCCAACCACATTTCCGTCTCCATGCTTCAACATCTCCGTTTTTGCTGAAGAAACTGAGAATGCAGTCGTTCAGTAACGTGCACACTGCAGAGACATGGTATCGATTGCAAAACTCTGTTTGGGGTCTGCAGCACCTCTGAAAAGGTTACAGTGAAGGAGGATGTGCAATTTGTAAAGGTCGAGGGATCTCTGACTCCTGCCCGGGGATGCATGAAAGATGTTTTCAGTCAAGTGACAAAACCATAAAAGTAACCATTGGGATCAGCTTTGAGCCACATAACTTGAATGCTTCATTTCCTCGTATGTATGCATTTGTTGGCAACAATTTCACAAGATATGATGTCTGCATTGCAGTAGTCTATCAGGTGCCCAAGCTCCCACCATAGTCAGTAGAGATTTATCCAACAAAACCAATGGAAAAAGCGACACATCTTCAAATTCAGATGTCAGCTTTAAGACAAGTTAAACTACAGCCCAAATTCCCCAGATATAAGTCTTCAATTGTATCAGACAATCTCATCATTACTAAAAGAAAAAAAAAAACCCAGACCATCACTGAATCCCAGTATGATGCAACCAGATGAGAACTGGTAATCCAAGGATATACCTAAGAAATCTCTGAGGATATGGATGTGACCAGCACAGAAACCATGAAGCAAAGATCTTTTTTTCTTCTAATCCATATCCATCACTTTGGCTACTTGCATGCTCTCAAAATAGGAGGGCAATGCTTTAATTTAGAAATGATTTTGTTTCCATGCTACTGCATGCCAAAGGGCCTCCTAGCCAGTACTTAACGTAAGATATACAGACAGAAAATTAAAGCTCTCACTTTAGAGACATTTGCATATACCATATTTAACAAAAACAAACAAATCTCTCTATTAGTAATGACTCCAAGAAACTGTAGGTTGATTTTTGAAATCGATTTTCCAGCTAAGCAATCAAAACAGGAGGAAATTATAGATATTAATCAGAAATTCCATTATCTCTCCTGGTTTTACACAGCTTGTCTTCTGCTCTCCTAAGTGTTGGAGCATTTGATAAAGCAGACAAGAAAAAAAAGCTTTTTAAATGAAATAGTTTTTGTCAGAATTTGCCAATTCACCACAATGGAATTGCTTCAAGACACTGCATCTCTCTGGCCCAATTAGTTTATAATTAGTTAACACCAAGCAGAATGGTTCTAAGAGGAGGGACAAAGACAAGTACGACTTGAATTCCAGTATCTGTGGATAGAGCATCTGTTCAAGCAAAAGAAAACATGACTTTAAAGGACTGATCTTCTATCTTCCTCATCTTAATTGCATGTCTTGAGTAGAGGAGATTGGCTATTCTAGACTGATCTTGTGCACTCTACCTGGGTTTGATTGTAAAATCTATCCTGGACTTAAAATAGCTTTATTATTTCTGCAGAACATTTCTTTGTCAACAAAATGGTACTTTCCAACAGAGAAAAATGCTTGTCAACAAATTTCTTACAAAGTCACAAAACAGCCTTGACAAATATATTCCCTCAGGAAAATACTTTTCCCATGTTTAAGACTTTGAACTGAGCTCTCATGACAAAGTTTCTTCCTCAAGCTGTGTTAAAGTGGGGTAACCACCAACCTCAGGATTACTGCGCTCAAAATGAGGACAGAAAGACAAAGAAGGAACCATAAACAGCCAGGCAATTGATGCACCCACCTCCACATAGGGGTCAGTTGTCCCTGCTGGACTCATACGGAGCTTGGTGTATCCAAACATCAGATCTACATTTTGCTATCTGCAGCAGCTAGACTAGAAAACTTGAGTGTTCTGTACTGAAACTATGTGAGTTCAGAGCAATCCTGATGGGAAAATAAGGTCACAGACTACGAAGAACCTCTGCTTGAGGGTTCTGGATTCAGATATAATGCTTCTCTGTTGCATCTCAGGACAATCATGTTCTCTGCCTGTTTGTTAAGTTGCCTTTAGCTATCTGTGTTTGAAGGAAGTTGTGACGCCTGGCATGCAAGGGGGCATGAAAGTGTTTTGTAAGGGCAGAGTAAACACAGAACTGCTTTGTGATCCCAGCGTAAGCTTCTCTCCCCACATTTCACCCCAACGCCAAAGTGTGGGCATGGGAAAATGCACTTCATTTTCCTGCAAACAGCTTGGGGATGTGCAAGGCATCACCAGCAGAGGCTGGCAGGGATCCCACATTCCGAGTCTTTTACAACAAAAAGAACTTAGCAAAGAACTTAGCAATTAAAAAAATAAAAATAATAAAAAAAAAAATGTCAAATGCATTTTTGATGCTCAGAAGTAGCTGAGATTTTAAACAAACAGTCTGGGCTGCTCCCACACACCGAGGGCTCTGTGCGCCATCAGCGTAGCAACAGCACCACCGTATGGGTATCTTCAACCCCTCCACCCTGGGAAATTTTGTCCATCTAGTTTGTTCCGCATGCAAGATTAGCATTATGATGGCATTAGTTTAAAGCAATTGATTTTGTGGTGGTTGTCAAGAGCATGGGTGATTTTTTTCTCCAAGACCGGTCAGGGTTACCTCTGAAATCTCAAATGGGAACAGCTGGTGCCTGGTCCCTTGTAGGAACACTCAAGGTCAAACAGGCTCCTTGTTCATCAAACCCTGAAAATGATCACTGTGCTGGTTCTATTCATTGGCACCCACAGATCTCAAAGCACTTCCCTTGTGATAACAAATGTCATGAGCCCAGTTTGACCCTGTAGAAAGAAGAGGCACAAAGAAGGGAAAGCACATGGAAAAGGTCCCTAAAACTAGCAGGAACACCAACACCCTTCCATTTTCAATGCTCTTCTCTCATTGACAGCTGCAGTCTCTTTGTTGGACAGCCATAAGCATCTATGCACATAGCTGAAACAAAGCTCTGCAGCAAGCAAAGGGTAGCCAGGAGAAGCAGGAATCCTTCTGCTGGACCAATGTTGTGTCTCTCCATCCCAGTTCATGTGCATGGCAGAGTACAAAACATCTGGGAATGTGGTAGAAAATACCTTAGGTTGAGACAGGGGCCATACTGTGGCCTTTTGCCACAAGCAGAGAAAAGCCCCCAAATGACAGTGCTTACAATCATATGCACTGATAGAAGAGGGCGCACAGGACCATCTGTTTCTGACAGCAAGCTGTCCACCTCTCTCTTTAAATATCTGTGTGCCTATTTGTTTTTAATCTTCCTCTCCCCTTATCTGTCCATTTGCTTTCCCATCTATTCAATCACATGCATCATTTAGGATCAGTGCATCCCTCCTTATACACAAATCTGTAATACAATTTACCTTACTGCCATCTAGTGACTCAATGTCATTTATTCCCCATCCGTTTTGACTAGAGACTGTTAGTTGCTTGCATTCCCAGAAACACAGTTGTACAGCCACTGGGAAATCCTATATCAGTGCCTAAAATTTGCACTGAAAATTAATATGGCTTATCCTGTTCTAGCAGAAAGAAATCCCCACATCATAAACAGATTTACAGACATCACAACAATGATCAGGACAAGAAATCTCCTGTTTTTCCCATTGACATCCTCTGTCTAAGCTGCACTATAACTTTCAAGGACAGACCAAGATATGTAGACATTACCATTTGATTCACTGCACCCATACCAAACACCTTCAAGAAGTGGTAAAGTCAGTAAGATTCCCCTTGCAACACACTGCAACCTCCATGCATGTACTTCAGAAGACCTCAAACATTTTCAAAGGGTTTTTTTTTGGTCTTTTTTAAAGGTGGGACCTGAGCTTATTTCACACATCCTACACACTGATCTTAGGAATCACCTCATGGAGATGTAGCCTCTTTGCACTGACTACTGAAAGAAGCAGGATGTGTGAGAGAGACTAGATGTAGAATTAATAGAAATAACTCTGCTCCAAGGATCCTGTTCAGAGCAACTTTCTTCTGTCTTTGGAGATGCTTGGTATCTCTATCCGGATGTCCCAGGCATCAGTTCACCTACTGTTTTACATGTCCTTAAATTTCCAGCTAATGCCTAGCACTGTTTTCCAGCCCCTCAGTGTAATTGGTGACACCACATCCTATATCACATCCTGCCACGTTTCCAGCCTGACACCAGCAGATAAGCCAGGATCCAGCAATTAGGCAAGCCTTCCATCTCTATATCCTCCACAGAAATATTCAGGGCTATATCTTTCAGGAATCTGCACTGAAAACATAAACCATCTTGAAAAACAAAACAAAACAAAGCAAAACAAAACAAAAAGTAATTTGTGGGTGCTCTTATTTCCCCAGGAAAATTAGTCTCCTGCATACAGTTAGATGAACTTGGGATAACAGCAGTAAAATGAAAAATGCTACGTACATACAATCCTATGGACAAGTGAGTGTTAATGTATATATAATAATAACAATGGGGTATGTTTGCCATCTTCAGGAGTCAAGCAGGAACTGCATATAAAAGTTCAAAAAGGAGTGAAAAGCTACAACTGATACAAGCACATGCAAACATTAAAACATAATAATAATTCCAGACCTGGGTGGATTTGATTAGGTTTTCCACTCCTCTTGACTCCCTTCTTGCACAAGGAACCAGACCCTATAGGGGCAACCCTAAGTAGTTAGAATAAAAATTAGTCTTAAGTATCTCTAAGCCAAGTACACCAGAGCCTGTTACTCATTTTTTATCAAGTTATTCCTTAGAAGTGTATGTAGTAATAAATAAAAACATGATGAAGAAAAGGCAATAGGCACAAAAAGAACGTTAAGGGGTTTTAATTTTTATTTTATTTTATTTTATTTTTGCTGTTGTTTGGTTGGTTTGTTTGCTATGTTTGTTTGTTTGCTTGCTTTTGAGTTCAGGAGTTCACAGAGGAACACTCAAGATCTGCAAAACTATCTCCTGCATTGAATTCACCACTGGTGTAACTCAAGAGTAGTGCCACTAACATTAGTAGAGTCATCTTGGTTGATCTGATCTTCCATGGCTCATCCTGCAGCCATTGATGGAGAGCACATATTCACCAACACAACAACATACCTTCTTTTCTCTCTAGAGGTGTGTCTTGCATGCGTAAGAGCTACATTGTGTGCAAGTCAGGTTGCATGGGGCTCTGGGCAACTTGATCTGATTTCGTGGTTGGCAACCCTGCCAGCAACAGGGGCTGGAACTAGATGATCTTATAGGTCCCTTCCAACCCAAGCCACTCTATGTTTCTAAGAAGTCTCTGAAAGCTGTTGCTACAAAACCTATGCTCCTGAGATTTAAAAAGTAAAGCAAGAAATGACAGAATATTGAGCTTAACAGAAGGGATCTTTTTCTTTTATGCTCTTCTACACTGAGCAGTGGACAAAGAATATGACGGAAGGAAGAGAACTCTCATCAACTCACCAAAGAAAACAATCATGTTTCAGGTTGGAATGTGGCTGAACTCAACTTATTCTGTGGTGGGAAATGCCACTTCTTTAACAAGCTAGGACTATTTACAGTACATTCAGGTAAAAGTTCAGCTGTACCCAACCACTACTTGACAAAGGCATGCCATAGTGCTTATGTTGTGGAGATAAGTATAATACTAGAGAAAGTTGTCACAAGGTCTCTTTGATTTCAGAACACGTTAAAAAAAATGAACTGAGCATTGTCTTTCACTAGATCATAAACAGTGTGAAACCAAATAAATACCATGTGAGCACGCAGTTATGTGGAAGAGGCTTACGCATTGTGATTTGCCCAAATACCTTGCTACCACATGCCAATGGTGTCACATAGAGACACTAACACAAATAAGTAGCTGGAGGTGTTTATTAAAAAAAAAAAAAAAAAGACAATTTGTGCTTGATTTGGACATAATGGCTCCACTCAGGGTAGTAATGGGGGTGGAAAGCCCTGTTCACAGGGCGTAACCACAGCCTCACTCACCCCAGGGAGATGCATAAAGCCAGTCTTGTTCTAAAGAATTTGAGGGTTTTTTCCGCTCATGAACACTTTGTCCAAGAGTGGGAGGGAAGGCAAGTGCATAGTAGTGGAGCAGAGCTGTTTGTTGGTAGCTAGGAAAGTTACAGTCAGATAGGAGAGGCACCTAAAGCAAATATCACCACCACAACCCAACCCCTCCCTTGGGTCCAACATATAACCTTGCTCAGGTGCCTTCATACGGTAATCTGGGCATGCACAATTGCTGCCTCCCACAGCATATAAAGTGCCACACGAGGAAACAACTCATATTCTGCACAAGGGAGGCAGTCCCAAAATGAAGGTTTTCTTCGTCCTCCTGCTGGCAGCCGTCCTGTGCACTGACCCAGGTAAGATAGACCTCCATCATCTCCAGCAGATCATCAACTGGAAGAAAAGACATGTTATGGGTTTTGACAGTGAGGGAAAAAACACTGGTCCAGTTGTCATAAGATGTTTGCTTTTTGATGGGGTTGCAGGGAAAAACGCATTTCTTCCCTGGTACTGGTGGGATCCTAGCGTGGGTAGACCAGCTTCTAGGCAACATACATCTTATAACATTTGGAATTTAACTGGAAGAAAAAAAAAAACTTGGAATTTAACTGAAATCAAAATTACTAAAGTTAGACCACATCGTTTGAGATTGTTGTTTTATTTTGCTTTGCTTTGCTTTTGGGATTCTTCTTCTTCTTATCCTGTTGAAATGGACTACCACAACATTTCTGCAAAGATAAATTTTGTTCCCACTTCTTTTCTTACTCATTTTAAAAGTAGCTTCTGATGCTACACAAGTTGTAGGGGAGAAAGAAGGAGAGAAACAAGGAGAATACCACAGAATGTCATTTTCTAGGCTGAATGGGTGGGATACAAGCAGAGCAGATTTGTCACTTTTCTGGCCTGACCTGAGAAAGAATGTGACTTAAAAACAGCTCTTCCCTATTAGCAGAGAAGAGAAGAGGCAGATCTGAGCAGCGACTTGTCTCAAAAAGCAGAGGGTGTATAAGAAATAGGCTGAGAAGCTGTTTGTACAAACCCTCTCCTCTGCCACCTTCCATGAAGTTGCTCTGAAACGTGACTTTTTGCTGCATTAAAAGTCAGATAAATTTGACAGTAGGCTGCAGCACTAGAGATAAGCTGGGATTTGACTACTTGCTGAATCAGACATTTATGTCAGAACAACTTGGACATGAGACCAAGTACATCAAATCTCTTCTTGTTTCAAATCTGTTCTGCTCTGAATAGCGCTCATTTCTAATTAGGGCTTGTCTGAATCTTAAAAGAGAATTTCAGGCATTAGAGTGTTGAAGAAATCATGAGACAAGCCTGGCAGTCAAGTAGTTAAGGTACATATATACGTTCACAGCACATTTGCAAATTGCAAAGCTTCAGTTGTGCCTTGGGGCATGGGTAGGTAATAGGAATGGGTAATTGCACCATGCTTTCACTCCTTGGGGGACTACTTTTCACTAGGTCTATGCACTTGTAAACTGTAATGCTTATTCTGACTTTGTTTGACCTGTGTCTCCACACATTAACAATGCTGATTTGGGTCATGCAGAGACGGACATGTCCATGAGAGGGGATGGGAACACATGGTGATGTGATAGTCAGATTTTGTTTTCTAAGAGGGACTGTTGGATAACAGGTATCACAAGTTGATTAAACTGAGCAAAAGAGATGGAAGAAGTCCTTAAAATCTCCTGCTCTGTTCCTTCCTTACCTTCTCTTTCTTTGGGCTTTCTCCATTTGTCCCAACCCTATACACAATGCCTCACCTAAGCATTTACAACATTCCAGTCTATAGAGGAATATAATCAACATTGACCAATCCTTCTAGCAACTTCATCCTTCCATCTCTGATCAGTTCATAAGGTGGGAGTATCACAATAATCCAATTCCTCAGAGGAACTGCGCTGGACATCTCAAATACTGAGAAATCCAGTATATCCAACTGCTTTCTTGCACCCTAAATGCACTCTACTACCTACTAGATTTTCCTCTCACCTCAAGCAAGTGTAACACTCTCAAGCAAAAATGTAAAAAATGCTGTTTTCCCAATAACAGGGGTAGTATCTTCCTTTGAGCACCCACAAAAATGATCCTATTTCCCACTGCATGCATTAGATTTGGTTACCTGGAGATCTTCAAATGGATTAATGTTATAACCTCTCTTGGTCTCTTGCAGGTTCTTCTTTGCAATGCTACAACTGCAAGTCAAAACTCAGCAACAGCAACTGTCAGGACACAGTGAACTGCAAGGAAAATGAAATGTGCAAGACAGATGTAATCAGTAAGGCAAAGAGGGGGTGGACAACATGGGGAAGGGATTGTTGTTGGAGACTGGCATGGTCTCAGTCTCGGGTGTCCATGTCAGCCCCACCAATTCTAGATACATCAGATGGTGTGGGCCAGGAAAGCTCAGCATCCATCCCGAAAAGTTATCTGATGAGAAAGGGGTAATGTAAAGCTTTCAGAAAAGTTCTAGTTTAGGTAAAAATGACAGAAAAAATGATCTTTATCCCTTGGTGATAGCTAGTGCTGTCATCAATTTCAAGTGCCTTAGTAGTAGTGTTGGCCAATATCCCCTTCCCATTGAAAGAAGAATATTATTACTCCCATGGCTGAAACAAGTTTAGGAACATGATTTATTGGGCATGGTGTCGATGGTATGACAGTTGAACTTGATGATCTTAGTGGTCTTTTCCAACCTTAACGATTCTATGATTCTAAGTTCAAGCCTTCTCCTTTCACTGGCTGTAAGGGTGCGATTCAAAAGGCACATGCTTGCTGTGTCTCATAAATTCCTCAGTGTTTGCCAAGGGATCATGTGAAATAATAAGCAGTATGCCCACTGCAGTGCCAGAGTCTGGAAAAAATCTCAAGAGAGCACAACTGCTTTGTGCAGCACATAGCAGAGCAGGGCACAAGAGGTTAAGTACGTGATATTATGAATAACATATACAAATGTCCCTCTTTATTTTTCTTCTTTAATACCAAGAAGTTCTGCTTACAAGGGAAATGGTTAAGTTTATGGCTTTGAAAACTGGAAACATGGGTTAAAATGAGAGGTGATAAGTTTCAGTGAGAGCTGATCCTAAGGGAATTCAGTGGAAAGAACAGAATTTCACCTTGCTCATCACATCCAGATGCGTGGCTAGGTAAACTCCTTCAATTAGTTATAAAGAAATTCTCCCATTCTGGATCTGGCAAAATATATACATATATGTATAAAACATTCATTCTGTGCAGATCTGTGGTGACAGCTCGGTTGCACTTAGTCCTGGAGCACAAAACCCATTGGTGAAATGTTTAAAGCCATATTTCAGGTAGTGAATGTAATATCTCCAGTAAGCAGCCTACTCATTGGTAGCGCACAAACCCCTGGCCATGTATTCACATACAGAAGAGGCAACATATTGTTCAGCTTCATGAACCTTGGCTGGGATAATATTTCATTGAGTCCTTGGAGTAATGGTCCTGTCTTCCTTTCAGGGGTCATAGGGTTCTTCAGCATCATCAGCAAGGGCTGTGAGGCATCATGTCAAGAAGACTATCAAGATTTCAAAGTGGGCAACAGGAACGTCTCCTGCTGCAGCAGCAACCTCTGCAATGTCAATGCAGCAGAAAGTGTGAGGAGCAGCTATGGAATGGCAGCAGGGATATCAGCCAGTGTGCTCTGGACCTTCCTGAACAACAGACTGTGAAGAGGAAAGAGAGCTCCTACGACCACAGAAAGTCTTGAAGCACCCCTGTTATGATGGGAATCGTAGCCGGATGCAATTTGGTGTGTTGGGCATACAGCATCTTTGGAGCTGATGGCAGATCTTTGCCTTATGATAGCTTCTTTATTACTGTTATTGTACTGCTGTATTGCTGCTAGATACGAAAACCTGTGTGCATGCAATCCACCTAAAATAAATCTTAAAATATACTAATTTCTGAATCCAGTGTAACTGCGTTGCCTGTATATCACTTACCCATGTATTCCTACACACAACAGTTGGGTGTGTTGTATATCTGGCGATTGTTCAACCTTATTAATTGCTGTGTAATGGTGTGTGTTGAGAGATGCTGAGAGATTAGGGACATGGTTTAGTGGGCATGGCAAGGGGTTGATGGTTGGACTAGATGATCTTCTCCTTAATCATTCTATGGTTCTATTCTATGATTCCATCAGAATAGAGTTGGCAGCTATAGCTCCAAATCTTGAGAGGTTCTGAGTTATGACAAACTCTGGAGGGTATATAACCTAAGAAAACCCACAAAGAGCAAATTCCTGAAGAGAAACTTGTTCATGGTCACTCATACACTTTCCCACAGCTGTAAGATCCTTGGGATGGTGGACAGGACTGCAATGTCAGGTAACCAGATCATCATGGTGGGCAGTAATTGTTGGAGTGAAAAATATGTCCTTAGCATGTCCTGGTCAGTTCATGTGTGACCTAAGATTGCCTGCAAATTCTGCAATTGCCTGCATGTCTTCATGATGGCCAAAGGTATCATGGTTGGCAGTGGCATCCCCTAAAAGCCTTCATCTCCCAACAAAAGGTTCTCAAGCTTTCTATTCTAAGTTCCACCCTGATCATAGAATCATAGAATCATAGATTCACTCAGGTTGGAAGGGACCTCAAAGATCATCAAGTCCAACCGCAGCCTAACCATAGTACCCTAACTCTAACAACCCTCTGCTAAATCATATCTCCGATTGCCACATCCAGATGACTCTTAAACACATCCAGGGATGGAGATTCAACCATCTCCCTGGGGAGCCTATTCCAATGTTTAACCACCCTTTCCGTAAAGAAGTGTTTCCTAATGTCCAACCTAAACCTACCTTGGCGCAACTTGAGGCCATTTCCCCTCGTCTTGTCACCTGTCACCACTGAGAAGAGACCAGCCCCGCTCCCTCTGTAAGCACCTTTCAGGTACTAGAAGAGAGTAACAAAGTCTCCCCTCATCCGCCTCTTCCCCAGGCTAAACAGCTGTAGCTCCCTCAGCCTCTCCTCATAGGGCTGATTTTCCAAGCCCTTCACTCATGCCACAGCCTGGCATGCAGGTTCTGCCACAAGGTTAAAAAAGTGCTGATTTCAAAGCCTTTGTGGGGTTGCCTAGCAGACCAGGAAGGTTGGAGAAGGAAAACATTAGAGCTTTCGTTTTCCCCTCTAAGCACCTTGATCTTGCAGTTCAGCCTAATGTTCGGGTCACCTAACCAAATCCACCCCTATGTTAGGTATAGTTGGTGAGAATGAGAAGGACACAAGTGTGGTGAAAATGTGAAAGGAAAAGAAAAGCAGTGGAAATAAATAAAGGAATGAAGCTGTTTCCTCTTCTCATGAGGTACAGAAAATTAGGACAGGAATGGTGTTTCCTGAAAGTTTGTTGAGGCCCTGAGGATATCCACAGAGTCCACTTCACTTCTTACAAAAGTAATTTCTGGAGCACAAGTCTTAAGAGGAGCAGCTCAGGGAGCTGGGATTGTTTAGCCTGGAGAAGAGGAGGCTCAGGGGAGACCTCATTACACTCTACAACTTCCTGAAGGGAGGTTGTGATGAGGAGGGGTTTGGCCTCTTCTCCCAGGCAACAAACAGGACCCAAGGAAATGGCTGCAAGTTGTACCAGAAGAGGTTTAGACAAGACACAAGAAAGAACTTTTTCTCCCAGGGGGTGATCAGGCACTGGAATGGCTGCCCAGGAAGGTGGTGGAGTCATTGTCCCTGGCAGTGTTTAAGAGGCGTCTGGATGAGGAGCTACGAGATATGGTTTAGTGGTTTGTTGTAGCAACGGTAATGGGAGGACTGTTGGACTAGATGATTTTGTAGGTCCTTTCCAACCTTGTGACTCTATGATTCTATGATTTCCCTTCTTCACAAAAGATTCAACATGCAAGACCCAAATATATAGAAAATAATTTCAAACTCTCAGTCAGTGGTAGCAGTGAGGTGTCTGCATACAAGTCAGGCTGTAGTTTAATCTTCACTCATATACAGTTATAGCCTCTCTGTAGTTACGAATTCTATATTATATAGCTTGCCCTCCCCATGTAGTTTATTTTATAGATATAAACTCAAGTGTTCCCACCTTGCATTGGGACAACCTCTACAGCATTTCGCAATGGCAGCAAAGGAATTACTAGGCAAAACTTCCTGCAACAAACTCTTCAATAAGGCCTCCAAGCAACATATGTGTGTAGAGATCTGAAAAAACAAGGTAGAAAGCGTAGAATCATAGAATCTTTAGAGTTGGAAGGGACCTTCAAAGGTCATCTATTCCAACTCCCCTGCAATGAACAAGGACATCTACAGCTAGATCAGGGTGTTCAGATGCCCACCCATCCTTACCTTGAATGAATCCTGGAGAATGTGACACATGTGCCTCTTTCCAATATACAACAAAGGAAGACAAGAATTCCTGGAACTGCAAAGGATGTGCAGAGCCACAGAATGAAATAAGAAAGAAACATTAGCCTGGTAGAGGTGAGTTGTCTGGGGATGACCAGATCTCCCATAGCCATGGGATAAGGGTCAGCATCAAATTTTGGATGAGGTCAGAGAGATGTCAGAAGATAATGACACTGTCTGCTGTTGTGAAAGAGAAAAACACATAAATCTTCAGGATATAAGGTGTTGACAAGCTTCTAATTGTAGGAAGCAGAGAAGGGGTTTCCCCAAAAGAAACTCTGGAATGAACCATATTCTTCCTATGATGCCTGTCTCATTATCAGCAGAGCAAGGATATGGAGCAGGTGAGGTAGACTGTTTTGGGGGTTTTTTTGTTTTTTTTTTTTCAAACCTTCAGAGTCTAAGAGACTGGAAAGTAGGCTCACCCATCTATATACACCCCAGCCAAACTGCTTGCTGTGTGGACAACCAGCTCCATGACCCCTCTAGCCCAGAGGCTCATCTTCTTGTAAGAGGATCCTTAACACATACTGCCTCGTGCCCACTTTCTCAAACAATTCCCGGGTAGTCAGAAATGTCTACATCCAGGGTCTATTCCCAGGAGTCTGTATGACAATGATGACTCTTTCTGAAGGCTGGGATTTCAGCTGTATGGAAATGGTCAAAATATGTTAGCCAGAAGATTTTCAAGTGATGTTTGGTGAGACACAGCCTCTTTGATCAAATTGCAGTTACTGGAGAAGTCAAAAACTGAATGAATAAAATATTCTTAGATAGTTATTTTCTCTGTGTCAGTATCTATGGGGGAGTGTGGTTTATAATCTACGATATAGCATACTAATCCCATGTAGCACTGATGTCTACTTGTGGAGGCACAGGGAAGCTTAGGAGTTTCTTGATGGAGCCAAGAGGTCAGTTTCCCCTGTTCAAGTGGTTGAAACCTGATGTCTGCACTCTACATGCTGAGAGAGTCTTCCTCCCAGTTTTCTCTTTGTACATATTTTGGAAAAGAGTACACAATTGACCACTGAGTGATTTTTCTCTCTAGGGATATACCTGGAGTTTTTATATGTAATCACAGAATAACAGATCTATAGAATCATTAAGGTTGGAAAAGACCACTAAGATCATCAAGTCCAACTGTCAAACCATCCCCACTATGCCCACTAAACCACATCACTCACTGTGACACCCACTCTTTTCTTGAAAACCACATGGGGCAGTGACACCACCATCTTTCTGGACAGCCTATTCCAGTGCATTACAATCCTTGGAGAAGAATTTTTCCTAATATCCAATGTAGCACAGGGGTAGGGATTAGGTAGCTTAATGTGAAGAAGGTGCAAGTGCAATAGCCCATGCCTGGGATGGACGCAGTGAAGAGCAGGGTAGGAAGCACCTACAGAAACAATGTTGTGCACTGGTGGACTTCTCTACTGCTTGATATGTCCTGGAACAGCACTTGCAATAATGCACTTCCCTTCCCATTCAGGTCACCAACAGACAGTCTTAAAAACAACCTGTTAAATTCTGGGTAGGACTAGGAGGTGGCACAGTAAGGTAGAAAAGTGACTCACTCACAAGTCAGAAGCTGGGCTGGGTCAAGGGCAGGACCAGGAAGAGGTCTGCTTTTTTAGGTGCCATGAATGCAGGCTGGCAGAAAGGCTAGCCTCCCTTTCCTCCTTGTAAACCCCTTGTAAAGCATTACAAATGTGCATTTTCAGCAAAATAAAAGTGTTTCTTGGATTATTGCTGTGATGTTGTATTTGCTGCTAGTAGTGTTACATAGTTGCATTATCTCTGTGGATTGGCATTAGAGCATACAGCATTTCATATGGCCCAGCAGCATTAACGCTCAGTGTCTGTATCTGATTTTAAAAGTGTCACCAAGGTTCCTTGAATTCAGCCCAATTTACAGCAGCTGGTTAAAAAAAATTATTTTATTATATTAAAAAATATGCCTGGTGCAGAGAGGTAGTGTTTAAGGACCAGAAGTTCCATGTAGTGCTTCATATTTCTTTTGTGGCCCAGGGCAAGTTACTCAGCCTCTCCATGTCTCTATCTTCTACAGATATTATCAGGTCCAATCTATCAAGAGATGCACAGATAGTGACTTTAATGGGGCCAGGAGAGAAAACTAAGCTAAACATAAGCCAGAACAGAGTCAGCTAGCTAACAGAGCCAGAGAACTACCCGCTACCCACCCACCCTGCACAGCCACATTCCTGCTCCCAATTATGCACAAACTGTTGTGCAACCAGGCTTTTCACGGTTTAAACAGACTGAGGGAGAGCCTGCAGTTAACCCTGCTCTTGCAGTCATAAAACCAATCAAAAGACCAGCCCTTTAATTGCAGAACATCCCTCAAGTAACTGCACCTGTCACTCACCCTGGGCAAGGCTGGCTGGGCAAGGCTGGTGGAGCCACGCTCATTCCACGCCATCTTGACTCATCCCAATCCCACCCTCTCACATAACAACTGTGTGGCAGGAAGATCTCTTAGTAACTCAGTTCTGATCTTACTTTCAGCTCTGCTGATGCCCTTCTAAGTTAAATAACAGGACTCCTTGCAAACCAAGTGCTGTGCCCATGCATCCTCTTGACCCACATCTTCACTCACTGATACTCACAATCCACAACTCCTATTGCAGTCCTGACCTCCTCTTTATAGAATTTCTCTGATTTGCATCCACAAGCCCATATTACGTAGGCATCACATTACAAAGTTAGCAGCTCATTAAAACACCTCTTGCTATGTGGGAGGTGGGGCACTGAAACAGGTTAGCTAGTGTTGTGGTTGATGCCCCATCCCTGGAGACTTTCAAGGCGAGGCTGGATAAGGCGCTGTGCAAACTGATCTAGTAGATGATCTAGACCTGATCTAGGTGTCCCTGTTCATTACAAGGGAGTTGGACTAGATGGTCTCAGAGGTCCCTTTCAACTCTAAGGATTCTATTAATCTATGATTCTGTGTAAGCCAGGTTGGATGGGAACACAGGCAACCCGGTCTAGTGCCTGATTTAGTGGTTGGCATCCCTCCCCATGGCGCTGAGATATGAATTAGGTGGTCTTCAAGATCCCTTTCATCCTAAGCCATTCTGTGATTCTACATTTCTATGTGCCAGTAACAGATTTTGAATACCCCATCTGTGTTTGCCACCCGCACTGAAACAGCCTTAGTGTCCTTCATGGGCACATGTTCACCTCTCCCAGTGCTTCTCCATGTGAATCAAAGACACCATGGCCTAGCACCTGGCCCTCCATATTCAGATTAATTTGAGTGCTTCATAGAATTGAAGAATCATTAAGATTGGAAAAGACCACTCAGAACATTCAGTCGAACCATCAAACCATCACCACCATGCCCACTAAACCACATCACTCAGTGTAACATCCACTCTTGTCTTGAAAACTTCATGGGACAGTGATTCCACTACCTCCCTTAACAGTCCATTCCAATACATCACCTTCCATACACCTTCTCTGCAACAAAGGTGACTGGTATGGGTCTGCATCAGGAAGGGATGCACTCTGCTTGTTATTTTCATTAGAGATACAATCTGGTCTTGATGGAATTTGTGAAATGAGGGTTTCACCCAGGACAGGCAAGTAAAAGTGGAGTGATGGCCAGGAAGGGGACTTCTTTTCATCAGGGTTCACTACATGATGAGTTATTTGCATGCAGCCATCCATTTACCCGAATGACTGTGAGAAATTATATCCGTGGTGTCACATGCACCTTCTGTCAATCCTAGTTGTGTCTTCTGCTTTGGATTTGCACACAGCTGAATCCTTTAAACTCATGTTCTACTGTGTAGTAAGGGGATGTGTTTGTTTGTTTCCACAGACAAATTCATGAAGAAATTGTAAGATATCTGACTGTAACATCCTGTGTTTCTATAGTAAAGAGAAAAGCATTCATCCCACTTGAAATATTGATGCTCACAGAGAGACTAGCTTTTTTGATACCTATTCAACTACAGTGATTAAAAGCCATGCTGAAGAGAAGAAGCCTTGACTAAGCTTCAAACACTCCACCGAGATGTGATAATTTGAATATATCTGACCTGTTCTTCTACACATTAAATAAGATCTAAGAGGGGAAAAAAAAAAAAAAAAAAAAAGTTAGATCAAGCATATTAATTTGACCTTTCGAAGTTTAAATGTGAAAAGAAAACAATTAAGAAAACAGCCCTCCCTGCTCTTTCTCTTGCATGCCACAGAGAAGCAGAGAAGGGAAATCCTTGCCAAGTTTGTACTGCTTATGTGCAAGCACTGCTTCTGGACCAGCTCCAGTTGCCTGGATGTAAAATGGCAGGGCATTTCACAATTGTTCTCACACCCATGTACTATTAAAGACAGTTGTTTCCCTGCCCTTAATGATCCTGTGTAATTATTTTTTTTTCTTCTTTCCTGTTTTTGCTATCAGACACTTTTCAAACACCATGACTCTCCACTGTTTCTCCTTTGGGGTCCCCAGGAGGATGGAGAAAGGAAGTCAGCTGCAAGCATGTTCAACTTGAGAGTGCTACACAAGCTACTACTCAAATCTGTTCTGGAAGTGCTGATCTGAAGAGCAGATGATACTAGCATTTGATGCAAAGACAATGAAACAGAACAATGCTGGCATGAATAAACACTCGGAAACCAAGAGCCACTCATATCAAAGAGTAGTGATACCCTCAGAATGAATGGAAAATTGTTCCAAAGTTCCCATGTTGAAAGCTTCAGTATGACACTTTACTTACTGTGTTAATGCACAAGGAGTTAGTATTCCAAAGCATGGGGAAGCTCTATAAGACCAAGGTCAAGAACCCAACAGGAGCCCAAAGACCCCAACAGAGAAACCTCATTGCTGTCCTTGATACCTGTGAAAGTGGGGCCTGCAAGTAGCTCAGCTGAAGAGAAGGGTGAGCGTGTGTGGACAAGGGAGATGTAGTTTGTTTTTCTGGTTGGCACCACGTACTGTAATTAAGGCAGTAGAGAATGGAGGCATTTTTCTAAATCTTGCTTTCATTCCCTCCCTGTACTCAAAATTGCCTATGGAGACAGCAAAAATACTTCTCTTATCTCCTCTTCCTTCCTATTTTACCTAATGTCCAGCTTCATCACAAGCACTGAACTATAATGTCCAGCTTCATCACAAGCACTGAACTACTGTAATCAAACCAACAGCCTTCCTTCACTCAAGCTGTACCCTGCTCATACAGTTCCCTCTCATCTCACCCATGTTCCAGTCACACAACTGCTTCTATGACCCAGTTTTATACAGATTTGTGTCTCCATTTCCCTTAATGTCTATGAAAGCTGAGGTCACATGCAGCCTTTCACAAAGATAGGATGGTCCTCTGTTCTGTCTCAACACCTTTCACAAAAATTTTAAGAATTGGACTGGTTCAAGAGTCCTTGGAGACATTCAGATGGGCAGAAGGTGCACTTGAATGTGTGCATACTGTGTGCTTGTTGAAGTAATAGAGATTAAGAAATTATCAAAAAAATGTTTCATATACACATATCTGTGTTTACTGGGTGCTGAGATGTATTCAGATCTCAAAAAAAAAAATCACACAGGTTATGTTCAGTTGAAGGAAAGAATAGCTACCTAAAGAAATCTTGCCTAGCTACTATGAAAACCTCTGCTGTTTCATTTATGCATAGAACCTAACAGAAAGATATAGTCTACACTATGAAAAAACGTAAGTTCTTGCAGGGATTTTGTCAGTGATATCCATATCCATATCAGTCAAGAATTCACTGATGCAGAAGAAATTTAAATGTAAACATTATCAGACCCTTTACTGCAATATCTTTTCACTTCGTAGTGCTTTCTTAACATGTGAGGCGCAGACAGGGATAAATCAAGTTCAACATGGAGCCATACAAACCGTTAAACTACCAGCTAGGATCTAGATTAACAAATTCTGGAGGTGGGATAAACCCACACACAAGATCGGTAAAGGATGAGAAAAGCAAAATCATAGAACCCAAAATGCAAACAACTTCCTCCTTTTCTAATCTTCAGCAATTCCAGGCTCAAGGGTTGCAGCTATGCTTAAAAATTAAACCAGGTCAGGGGATACTTGTGGGCACAGAAGATTAGCTATGTCACCAGCATGCATCAGGCCAAAGGATCTGCTGAACAACTCCTGGGGATGATAGAGGAATTTTAACACAAGCCAGTGACCATTTCCAGAATGCAGTTTGAATGACACCACTCTTTCAGCAGGAAGAAGAGTCATAGACAATGTGTTGCTACTCGGCTTCAGTGCCAGAGACTTGTCCTTAGCATCTTTAATTTTTTAGGTACTCTCCAAAGTCAGTTTTAACAATGTTTTTTGAAGCTGAAATATGCAGAAAAAGTCTGAAGAAAAGGATGTTTGCAGAGACTGAAGGGATGTGAGTAAAAGGTGGTGTGATGCTGTCATTGAAATGTGGGATTTCTGGGGCAGGAGGTAGATAGAAACAGCAGTACAGGGAGGATAACTAGCCTGACCCAACAGCTGGTGTAAAGCCCAATTACTATAGCACCAATCTGTGCAAGCCAAACTGGTTTGTCATTAACTAATAGCTGCAGCTTTACGGTAAGTTTCCTCATGATTAAAAACCCTTTTCCAAATAGATCCAGAAGTTCTCAGATGAACTAATCTCCCTAAACCTATCCAAATCCTTGAGAAAGTGCCTTTAGTCAGTCAGCACCTCAGCTCCAGCCATGGCTGACAAAACAGTCATGTCTTTCATTTGTCCATGCAAGGTTCACAGATCCAGAGCTGCATATTTGTGTTCTTCTTGTTCAGCAGGCATAGCTATTACCCAGACTTGTTTACCTATGAAAGTTGGCTTCCAATATTATAAGTCTCTTGAGTAGAGGGAGTCAGGGCGCAACCACAAGTGACACTGTATACCCTTGATTTCCAATAATTTCTTTCTGGAGAAGTGACTCATCCCGAGAGACATTCTGTAGCAAGTGAAAAAGAAGTAAAGAACAGAAATAGATGACCTGCAGTCTGGGATGGATGTTTATCCCCCAAATGTGGAACAGAATAGCTTGCTATTCTTCTGCACGTATTTCACCATTCTTCCTGTAGATAGTCCCAAAATGCAAAGGGTGTAGCAGAACTAAATGAGAAGCCAATCTACAGAACTGTGTGGGTACTTCACGGCAAATTTCCTGTCATCACCACCCTAATGATTCATCCTGAAATAAAAAACAGTGGACACCTTTACAACACAGAAATTACCTTGAAACATTCGCTTCCACGCTTCTGGCTTTGGGATTAAGGTGTTGATGTAAACAAGCTCAAAGTCCTAAAGCTGAGGTAGAACACAGAGTTTCTTCTTTACTACTGAATGGTGGGATAAGAAACAGATATCATCTTCAAGATAACCAAAGATATAGGATGTAAAGTGATTGTGCATACACCCTCTTAAGATGATTGTGTTTGTTTCACATAATGGGACTGCCTGTTCAAGAAAAGACTAAGAGGAAAGGGGCCTCATCTAGTCATCTAGTATCTAGTTGGGGTTAACATTAGGTTTGTCAATGCTTTGAGCAGAAGTGAAGAGTGGGCATCTCTCATCTTATTCACATGGGATGCCTTTCAAAACTACCTAGCTCTGTCTACAACTCAACAGAGATGCTACTTGGTTGCTTCTTTCTTCATCACCACTCTTTGTACCTCCAGCTTGGATTACCAAGTCACTGGCATAAATAAACAAAAGAGGTCTTGGCTTGTGGAAAATCTCAATTCACTTATGCCCAGAGCTGAGCACTGTTCCTGTCCATGCACTCTAATTTCTAGATATGGGAGCTATTTGCCCATACAGAGTAGTAAATGGTGTGGCTATCCAACATCCTTGTGTGACAGGGCAGTACCATGAGGCTCACTGAAAAGATAACTATTGACGGCTATGAAGGGTAATTATTTGCCTAAGACTCTAGAAATCCACTGCTGGGAAGGACATAGAGCCACTGTGCTCAAGCGTCTGCAAAGATCATTCCTCCTTTTAGTCCACACCAGCTTTTCCGCCTGTGTCTCTGAGAATTTGCTGGTCACATGCACCTGTATTATTGCTCTGGCCTTTTCCATCTGCTAGTAGAGGGCAGATTCACTGATAGTGAACACACTTCTAATTTCTAGCTGTGACTTTTTTTCTAGTCAGATCCCACCCACCCAGTGCCACTGTTTTTCTTATCTCGGATAGGTCTTCCCTTCTGAATTGCTTCCTCTTGAGAATACCTGGAGTTGGCAATCTTCTCTCCCTGTGATGAAAAAAAGTACATCTATTATAACCTGATGTGCATTTCATTCCCATCTTCATATGTGCTTCTGTTTGGGACTCCATCTCCCTACCACAAAGGTGATGAGAAATGCACCCAGTGCTGCAAGTGTGGTCTTGTCAGTGCCTTTCACAATGACCGTAGCACTGTACTTTGCCCACTGGCACAGACCCTGAATGTGGCAACCTTCTTCATGTTTCATTCGATTCACACAACCTGTGACCAACAAATATTCACGTCTTCCATCTGTCCAATTATTTAGGTTAGAAGGTCACCTACTACGGTATAAATTATTAGTACAGTATGTTCTTATTACTCTTATTATGACTTACATCCCAATCAACTTGGTTGTTTTTGCTATCCTGATCCTTCTCTGCACAGCTGATGCATCACAAATTTATGACATCAGTAAATGTCATTAATGTCATCAAGCAGCCTTGCAGAGGACTTGGGGATGCTGGTGGATTCAAAATTGAATATGAGTTAGCAATGTGTCCTTGCATCCCAGGAAGCCAACCATACCCTGAGTTACATCCAAAGTAGTGTACCTAGCAGGTCTAAAGGTTCTTCCCCTTTACTCTGCTCTCCTAAGACATTATCTGGAGTACCGCATCCAGTTCTGGTGTCCCCACGTAAGGAAAGACATGGACTTATTATGGCTGGTCCAGAGATGGGTCATGAAAATGATCAAAGAGCTGGAACATCTCTCCTAAAAAAAAAAGTTAAGAGATCTGGGATTGTTCATCCTGGAGAAAAGAGGTTCCAAGGAGAACTTACTGCACCCATTCAGTATAAATGGTATTTAAGAAAGATGAAAAATTTTTATCAGTCTTTCATGACAGGACAAGGGGTAATAATTCTAAACTGAGAATAGATATAGATGGGATGTAAGGAAGAAATTTTTCTTGATTGATGTGGTGATACGAGTTGTCCAGAAATGTGGATGCCCCATCAGTGGAAGTGTTCAAAGTTGGGTTAGATGGGGTTTGAGCAACATGATATCCTGAAAAATATCAATGTCCAGGGCATGCGGGTTGGAACTAGATGATCTTAAAGGGTCCCTCCGAAGCCAAACCATAACACTATGATTCCATGATATATCCTCTTTCAAGAGTCTTTACAGAAAATATTAAACAGGAATACTCCAAGACCATATTCAGAGGAACTGCACTACTGACCTCCTCTAGACTGATATTCTTCTTTCAGTACATTAAAAAATTTCAACCCCTCCACTTCTAACCCTTCAAAAAGGTCTCACCCTGTTCATATCAAGCTAATTTCCACTTTTTCCACTTTAATGAATATTTTAATGTGATACTGCAATATCCTGTTGCTGAATTTTTATAAATCATACCTACTAATGTAAAATCAAGAAAGAGTGGTCGTATGCCCCATTTTCTTTTCACCCTGTGTTTCCCGTCTTTCACGTTTTCCCTCTCTTTCAAAAATTGCTCTTGATCCTGGTATGTTATTGATATCAGACAAATGACCGTGTAGCGTATGTTTCCCCTTCTCTCTTTCGTTTAGATAATAAGTTATGATCACATGACACCAAGATGTCTTGAACCTGATCCATTTCTGAACAGTATTTGAGAGAGAACCTGGAACTCTTTGTCAGTATTCAGTCAAAGTGTTGCAGGGTGGGAAATATTCTGCCTCACTTTTCCTGAACTTGAACATACTAAACTCTTTCATTCTACCCTAGATGTGGTTATTTCTATTTCTATTTCTGGATATCTATACCCATGCTGCCATTACTCCTAAAGTCATAATCTTTCCATATTAAATAAGTGGTTTAATTTAATACTCGGTTTTCATCTTATTATATCTTCACTACTTTCTTTTTTCTCCCGGTGTAAGGGCTAAAGAATTTTAATGTTGTGATGTCCTTCCTGATACTTAGGTCATTTTGATTTTTGCAAATTTTTCACTTGATGTGTTTCTTACTTTCTGTCATGTCATTGTGTCTGATGCTCAGTTTTTCCTTTCACTCTTTTTAGGTTTCTCTCTTCTTCCCAGAATAATCTTCATGGTTATTCACTCTTTTCAGCCCACAGTTATTTTCCTGTAGTTACTTATTCCTCACTTTTCCTCTTTGATAGACACACCTCTGATTTTTTATTGGTAGGGAACCACTGGCTTCATGTCTCACAGGTACATCTTCCAGCTCGTTGTTCACTCACCCTTCCTCTAGCCACCTTATAAGAATGTTTATCTGCAGTATGTGTTTAGCTTAAACTAAATTCATCCAACACTAAGCTGGATTGGAGGATAATATTGTCCCAAGTGTGCTTAGACTCCTTAGTTTAACCATCAGAGTACGCAATCTCAAAAAACAGCTCTGTAAGGAGGGTAGGTATGGAGGAGTAATAAAAGAGATGATTGATCTGTGTTGTAGGTGGGTAAATGGAGCTGAAGTCAAATAAGACTGAAATGAGTTTGAATAGCTAGGCTCTGGAAACACAGGATGCTCAGAAGCAACATATGTAGAGAAGGAAAAAGAGATACCATTGGTCTTTCCATTGGAAACTACCAGTAATTGAGGGAAGAGCCTGAGAGATTGATCCTACTAGGAATGATTGGCACAATTCTGTGTGAGGACCATAGTTCTTTCTCCTGTTTGAGTCCTGTTTGAGACACTGAGACAAAACCGGAGATGGCAAAGAAAAGTTTAATGACAAAGACCCATTTGAGAAATGTTGTCTTCTGCAGCTGTCATTTGAAGACAAATACAATAGGTATTCCTTCTTCATTAAGTAAGTGTGATGGAAGGGAGGAGAATATTAATTACTGAGAATACTGGATGTCACACATTAGCCCCATTCTCATCCTACTTCTCCAGGGGCACTCATGACCAAGCTGACAGATTTTTAATAGCTGACCTTTTACTAATAAAATCACAACAGATTTATTATGCTGCCAGTTTACTACATCCCAGGGTGAGTTGCAGCTGGCCTATGCGTAGTTTGTAATTGCTTTATGTTCGCCTTTGCACAAAAGTCTTGCTGAAGCTCCATCCAACCTATTTCATAACAATATTCATTCACTGTTGTTTAGGCAGTAGTAGCTTCAAAATACACCTCTATTTTTGACATCATCAACTCACTTTTCTTCCAAAGTAGTTATGCAAGTACCCCCTTCAGAAAAATATCCAACAGATATCCAACAGGAATATGCATTCTGTTCAGCTGAACAATGTCTCCGTGTTATGGAGAAAGGAAGGCCTATACTTAGAACACAGTCATGAAGTCCCTAATAAATAATATTGCACAAAAGAAAGTTTGTTGCTTGTGGAAAATCATTCTAGCTGTTGAGAAAGTGAAGTACCAGTTCCAGACCTGTAGTCTGAGCGTATGCAGAGCCCAGAACAAGCTTCTTCCATCAGTCATCTACCTAGTGCAGCCCTACCCAAGAGCAATGCTGGGAATGTAAACAGAAAGAGGCTGGTGGAATTTTTCAACAGCATGACAAGAGCTGTTATTACTACTTTATCTGCAAAATAATCTTGAAATCCTACATACTAAGGTGTATGAGAGAACAATACTTAAAGCCAGCCACATCCTCAGGAGTAGCTCTGTTTTAGATGTCGAGATGTTGACATCTTCCAGAAAAGTGCAATCCAGTGGAAGTGTCTGAACCAATGCAGCTCCCTGTGAGCATCTTGAGTGTAATCTCATAGATATCTAGAATGAGCTGCTGTTGTGAGATATTCTTGTCCATGTCCTTTTCAAACTCATTCTGAGGGTTTTGTACACAGGAGTTTTTCCACTGGCCACTCAGCTCCTCATCATAAACAGTGATGTCTTCTGGGGATATCTTACTTTGTCCCTTCCAGGCCCATTATCACTGGAGTTGGATGCAGCTGGTAAGATGCACACTTTCACTCCAGGTCAGCTGGTCCTCAAACTTCAACAGCTGCCTTTCAGTGTCAGTGAAAGCAAGCAGGTAATCCACAGTGTCATTCATTTGTTTTGGTGAGGCAATTGTCTGGAGCAGATATGAATAATAGTGCATGTGTCTACTAGGCTGCAAAAATAAAGACGTGTATGGTGATTCATTCTAGAGACATCTATAGTGTAGAATAACAGAATAGAATCATTGGCTGATTTGGGTTGGAAGGGACCTTTAAGATCACCCAGTTCCACCCCCCCTGCTAAAGCTATAGAAGGATATAGTTCAGATGTCCCCAACTCAGGATTTGTGACTTGCTTCAGTATGTTTATTACCGAACACGAACACTTCCAAAAGTTGTGGTCTTCTGCATTTTCTCTCAATTGGTACTCCCATAGCTTTGATCCCTGTGAAGATGCCTCTGATCACATAGATCCCAATGACAGTGACTGGTTTCTTTGCAATATTATTCCTGCTATTACACTGGATGCCTATGGTGACATGCACAGTAAGCTGTTCTCAATATTTATCAAGACTTATTATTTAGACTAGCTCATGATAAGGCATTTAGGCCTGTATCCGGTGGTAGACTTTGCTATTAACACAAGCAAAAGCAATAGCCTGAAGAACAGGCTTGCTGATAATACAGGTGTCAATTCTATCAGTGAAAGGCACTGCTACTGACAGTGAAGTGGTGACAAAGTGATGTGGACTCAGTGATCAGTCACAGACTCATTAACAGTCCCCAGTTTTGTCAAAAGTAAACGACATCTTAAATTAAGAAGGAGAACTCAAGAGGGAAAATGTTCCTGCTAAAGGAAAGGAGGTGCCAGTCCCCATGTTGTTGGCTCCTAAACTACTGTAGGATGTTACTCTCAGCAAGTTTCCTGATGACACCAAGCTGAGTGGTGCGGTTGACACGGTGGAAGGAAGGGATGCCATTCAGAGGGACCTCAAGAGATTTGAAAGGTGGGCCCGGGTGAACTTAATGAGATTCAACATAGCCAAGTGCAAGGTTTTGCACTTGGGCCGGAGGAATTCCATACATCTATACAGACTGGAAGGAGCAGTCCTTGAGAGCAGCCCTGCAGAGAATGACCTGGGGGTCCTGATAGATGAGAAACTTAACATGAGCCAGCAGTGTGCTCTTGCAGCTCGGAGAGCAAATGGTATCCTGGGCTCCATCAGGAGAGCGGTGGCCAGCAGGGACAGGGAGGTGATTGATTGTCCCTCTCTACTCTGCACTTGCGAGGTCCCATCTGGAGTACTGTGTCCAGATATGGAGCCCCCAGTACAAGAAAGACAGAGAGCTGCTGGAGAGGGTCTAGAGGAGAGCCACAAAGATGATCAGGGGGCTGGAGCACCTCCCCGACGAAGACAGGCTGAGGGAGCTGGGCTTGTTCAGCATGGAGAAAAGAAGGCTGCAGCGTGACCTAATTGCAGCCTTTCAGTACCTAAAGGGAGCCTATAAACAGGAGGGGAGTAAACTCTTTGAAAGGGTGGATAACAGCAGGACAAGGGAAAATGGTTTTAAGTTGAAGAAGGGAAGATTTAGGTTGGATGTTAGGGGTATGTTCTTTACTATGAGAGTAGTGAGGTGTTGGAACAGGCTGCCCAGAGAGGTTGTGGATGGCCCATCCCCAGAGGTGTTCAAGGCCAGGATGAATGGGGACCTGGGCAACCTGGTCTTGTAAATGGGGAGGTTGGTGGCCCTGCCTGGCAGGGGGGTTGGAGATTCATGATCCTTGAGGTCCCTTTGAACCCGGGCCATTCTGTGATTCTGTGATACTCAAAGACTGACAGTGACATCAGTGGATCAAAGGGTAAACCAAGACATTGGAGACTCCAAGACAACAACAGCCCCCAAGAGTACTCCCAGCACCCTTCAGCCTTGGCTTTAAATTACCCAACTTTCTGATGAAAAATCACATATTCATGAGGTCCTCTCACCTGTCAGAACATGTACTTCTGGTTCACACCTCAAAGACTTTCACATATTCTTGGCACCAACCATCATCAGGACAGACAGGGGAACCACAGCATAACAACAAATACGGGAGACTTTCACATGAGGTGACATACAAGCTATGTCTATATCAGTCTTTAAAAGGAGCCAAGATTCATCCTGTTATACTGAGAACATCTGGCACAGCTCATATCACATAGCTAAACTGTCTTATCCCCCCAATAAGAATGGTAGAATCATACCAGAAAATATCTTTGACCCATGCTGTGTTTCAGAGCGTGCCTGGGTACCATCTGGAACAGATTATGGCTCAGGCCATAACAGGGACAGGGAGTACGTCAAGTGATACATATTCTAGGAAGTGCTTGAGTCCATAGTAGAAATGATAGAGGTTAAAGGAACCCCACAATGCCTGTCTTTCCCTGATGGATATCTACAATCTACAACCCAAAGTCATGTGTTGGGCACTTTGCATGCTCTCTGTAAATACCTGGGAGTCTTTCTCTTCCTAGGGCTGATGAAACGCAACTGGCAAGATGTTGTCTGAAGGGATTGTATTCATCTTTGCAGCTAGGAGCAGAGGGACCTGCAGGTACAGAGTCCACATTGCTAGACTCATCATTTTCCCTCAGAGGACTGAGAGACATCATTTCCTTCTCTAAAAGCTCAATGAGAGTGGAGGATTTCCTTCCATCTCCACAAGTGCCCCTGATTTTTAGCCTAGAGGTTAGTGTGCTGAAGACAGAACTTGGGAAACATGAGTATAATTTCCTTTTCTATTTCTGAAGAGGTACAATTTCCTGTCTCACATCTCCAGATGAAGTTTTCAAATCACCAAAACAAAGTACACATATGGGAAGAGAGAGGTTAAAGCTCTTCACACATTAAGTGAGTCAGCGCTGGGACTCTGGATATCTCTTTGATACTCCCCTACGTGGAGACACCTGTGTTTTATATCAAACCAACCCGGTAAGAAGGATCTAAAGAGCTCCTAAGGGAAGGGTGCTAACTGTGTCATGCTCGCACTTTCACCCTTCTCCAGTCCAATGAAACCTACATTCCTTTCCAACCAGTAGCACAGTTTCATAAGGTGGGTGGAGAGCAACTCCACCCGAACAAGCCTATAGTCTTGTTATTAGTGCACACCCTTGGGAGGTGGGAGCTTTGATTAACTGAACACATCATTTACCATCACTGCAGACATGATCAGGGACAGCATGCTTTCCCACTGTTGAATCACAGATGATGATAGTAGAGCCCATAGACACAGTCATCCAATTGGTACCTAGCAAAAATCTGCCCTCTCTGAATAACAGAAGCTGAACTGAAGCTGACTCAACGCACTGTTCACTAACCTCTCTATTTTCCCACACTCCTGCCATCACCATGATATCTAGAAACCTGATGGCAAACTCCATCCTGATAAGCAGTTCCCAAAAAAGACACTGACATCAAGCAGACCAATTCCAAGGCTACAACACCATGAAATCGTAGTCATAGAATGGCTTGGGTTGGAAGGGGTCTTACAGATAATCTAGTTCCTACTCCCTGACATGAACAGAGTTGTGACCCATCAGATCAGGCTGCCCAGGGTCCCATCCAACCTGGCCTTGAACACTTCCAGGGATGGGACATCCACAACTTCTCTGGGCAACCTGTTCCAGTACCATGATTTTTACCCTGTCTTTGCTTTTAGAAGGGATGTAATTTTTTTGTATTTCTGATTTCCAGCCCAATTTCATCGAACCAGACTCACAGAATGGTTGAGGTTGGGACCTCTGGGTCCATTGGAACTAACTCTTGCTCAAGCAAGGACACCCTGAGCTGCTTGGCAAGGACCATGCCCAGGTAGATTTTTAAGATCTCCAAGGAGAAGACTCCACAATCTCACTGGGCTACTTGTGCAAGTGCTGAGTCATATGTATAGTAAAGAAGTGCTTCCTGATGTTTAGATGGAACCTCCTCTGTTGCAGTTGGTGCTCATTGCTTCTTGGACACCACTGACAAGAGCCTGGCTTTGTCCTCATTACATCCTCTACACAGATAATGTAAAGACATTGATGAGATTCCTAAGAACCTTCTTTTCTTTAGGAAGAACAGTCCCATTCCCTCAGCTTCTCCTCACAGGAGAGATGCTCCAAGTCACTTCAGCATTTTGGTAGACCTCCACTGGAGTCTATCTTGTGTGTCTACTAATGTCTGTTTTGTACTGTGGGATCCAGAAATGGACCCAATACTCCAGGTGTTTGCCTCACCAATGCTTAACAGAACCAAAGGATCACTTCCCTAGACCTGCTGGCTATGCTCTGCCTAACATAGTCCAGAACACAATTAGCCTTTTTTTTTTTGTGGCAAGGGTATGTTCATACCTCATGTTCTACTTGGTGGACTCCAGGACACAGTGACTCTTTCCTGAAGAGCTTTAGAGTTGGGTAGCCCCCAGCATGTACGGGTGCATTTAACTCATGCTAGTCTTCACTCAGCTCTAGACCAACCTGATCCTTACCATGAAAACCTTTCCTTCTGAAATTCTACTATCTTCATTCAATTCATTTATGGGTAAAATTGTGTCTCTTTTCAAACTCTGATCTCCTGGGATAAACAGGACCAGTATTTTCCAGTGTCATCTGTCACAGCTGTCCCAGTAATGCCATTTCCTATATCCATTTTCTTTTTTCCATCAGGAAATAGGGCAATGAAATTCCATGTGAAGTTGTCAGCACTTAAGAATCAGCCTCCCTCAAAGCCTAAAGTGTGACCTGAGATTTTGGTTTGGGTTCCTTTTCCTTTGGTTTTGTTGTTGTTGTTTCCTTTTCCTTTTCACAGAATCACAGAATCACAGAATTATCAAGGTTGGAAAAGACCTAGAAGATCATCTAGTCCTTTTCCTTCCCTTCCCTTCCCTCCCCTTCCCTATCTTCTCACTTTTTTTTCAGTGCTCTGTTTCACCTGGGGGTCCTAGATATCTTCAGATCATCTAGTATTTGTTGGTGATCCCTTTCCCTGGTATTTTTACTAGCAGACTCCCAAGTTTTCTCTCTCTGAAATTTGTGTCCTGCATAGCCTGCAGAAGTTTTAACAGCCCCTGCTCCGATAGTTTCCTGATGTTCTGCTTTTTGGCCAAATCTCAAACCCTTTCCAGCCCTTAGACAAAGTTAAATAATTTTCCTTGCCTGCGGCAAGCAATCCTACCATGCTGATGTATCTCATATCTGAACACTGCAGTAATGGACAACTTCTACCAAGCTGGACAGGCTTATTTAATCTCCCTTTTGCATCATTATTTCTGCAACCATGCTGATTTATTCCAATGCTCAGTATGCAGTGCCTTCCAAGCACATTTCATCAATGCATACGTACTCTGTCAAGAAGACTCATAGAATTTTGAATACCAGACTATCCAGCCCATTGTGCTTACCTATTGAGGAGTGACTACTTTGAATACTTACAGTACTGGACCTTTTCCAGTTTCCTGAATGTTAACTAAGATCTTGTTCAAATGTGCCTTACGCGGCCCAGTTACAAGAGAGGATCTGGATTTAACCAGGTGCAGTGGCTTTCACTGAGCAGAATCTTATCACAGAATCGTAGAATCATAGAATGGACTGGGTTGAAAAGGACCACAATGATCATCCAGTTTCAACCCCCCTGCTAAGTACCGGGTCGCCAGCCACCAGACCAGGCTGCCTAGAGCCACATCCAGCCTGGGCTTGAATGCCTC
Organism: Alectoris magna; assembly: GCA_030625065.1. Lineage (NCBI taxonomy): Eukaryota > Metazoa > Chordata > Aves > Galliformes > Phasianidae > Alectoris > Alectoris magna. The sequence continues at coordinate 1,882,537 of CM060561.1, read as the reverse complement.
CAGGGATGGGGCATCCACAGCCTCCTTGGGCAACCTGTTCCAGTGCGTCACCACCCTCTGTGTGAAAAGCTTCCTCCTAATTTCTAACCTAAACCTCCCCTGTTGCAGTTTAAAACCATTCCCCCTTGTCCTATCACTATCCACCCTCGTAAACAGTTGTTCTCCCTCTTGTTTATACTTTCCTTTCAAATATTGGAAGGTCACAATGAGGTCCACCTGGAGCCTTCTCTAAGCTAAACAAGCCCAGTTCCCTCAACCTTTCCTCATAGGAGAGGTCTTTCAGCCCTCTGATCATCTTAGTGGCCCTCCTCTGGACCCATTCCAAGAGCTCCATGTCCTTCCTGTACTGGGGCCCCCAGGCCTGGATGCAGTAATCCAGACAGGGCCTCACAAGAGCTGAGTAGAGGGGGACAATCACCTCCCTCTCCCTGCTGGCCACCCCTTTCTTAATGCAGCCCAGAGCACAGTTGGCCTTCTGGGCTGCAGGCTCACACTGCTGGTTCATGTCCAGTTTCTCATCCACCAGGACCCCCAAGTCCTTCTCCATGGGGCTGCTCTCAAGATCTTCCCCAGTTTGTATAAATACCTGGGATTGCCCTGGCCCAAGTGCAGCACCCTGCACTTGGCCTTGTTGAACCTTTTGTACATATTCATATGTAAACATACATACATACAACATATAAACATATTCATATAAGTGAGTATGTTTGCAACGCTGTTGGTATTTTTGTTGTGGTAGTTATATACCTGGTCTCTGATGGCACAGCAGGATAAAATAGAGATAAATGATGGTTTTCAGTCTTAATAACTGGTAAGCAAGCATTAAGGTACATGTCCTTCTCTCCCTTTCCTGTGGCACAGTACTAATCCTGCTGACACAGCTTGACCAGCTTTGTGTTATCCGTGACTGTGGAAATTTTCATTAGCAGTGCTTCTCAAGTTACTGTGAACTCTTGGAGGAGCAGCACTTCATCCCCCCCACCCCCCCAAAAAAAAGAAAAAAGAAATGAAGAAAAAAAGAAAACCACTCCCAAAAGAGGTATGGAATGGTGGGAATACCTGTGTGCATCACCAGTGGTCCCATGGCCAAAAAATCAACCTGTGTGCTCAACTTTGTCTCCCATCCCTGAAGTCTCTGAGTGCTTCACAGTGAATTACAATCTTTCATACTGTAACCTATTCAGCTCTTTTATGAGAAATTGCATAATGCTGGGATTTTCCACACTGGGTCACAACAAAACCAACAAAAAGTGCATTTTTATTACAGAATGCAAAAATGCTATTGGCATTTTCTCCCTAACCACAAACTTTTTAAGCCCGTTCCACAGATATTGCATAAGATTTGGAAAAATTATGTTTGAAAAGATTGTCTTGAAATGCATTAATGGGAAATGTTCCTTCCGGGAAGGGATGGAAGGTGGGAATATTAATCCATTTCTCCATGTTGTGTTTATTTCTCATCTTCAGAATAGAATTTGCTAAACAGTTTCTATCTTGAGCTTTGCTCCCTCTTCTGCCAGCGTAACTCAGGACCTGAAAAAAATATGATGTATCCAAACCCCAGACTTGGAGGCTCCATCTAATGTGCTCTCCTTCACTGCCTTCCAGTACCTCCCATGCCCAGCAACTGAGAACTATGGCTTAATTCATAACTAAGCCCCTGGGAGACAGAAAGAGTTGTTTTTGCACAGTATTTGGGAAAATAGACATGCTTTGTGCAAATCCAACCATGCCGGATTCCTGCCTGCCAGCCCAGCGAGCAGTAGGCATGAAAACATGGCACAAATTTTGGGGATGCTGAGCCAACACATGTGGAAGCCCAACCTGCTGCCGCTTGCATCTTGCCTGATGTTGCCCAACTCAACATGCATGACACAATCTGGCTCTCAGCTCACAGAGCCAGACTTGAAGGAACAAACATACCTTGTAGCATTCCCTATCCAAGCACCTTTGCAGGGCAGGCTGTGTTTTTTCTTTTCCATGGGACCAGCCTCAGGTCATAAACCAGAAGAGGAGATGAGGAATGGTAGGAGTCTGCTCATCATAGTGATGTCACCTCCTCCAGGAACTCATTCCTCTGCAAATCCCAATCCAGGCTGGAGCTGGGCTTCCCCCCTGTTAAATCCAGGGGAATCCGCCCACAGGATCAAGAGGAGGTGGAGGGTGGAAAGAGATATAAAGCTACCCAGGAGCAGCTCAACTTTACTGCCCTAGTTGCGCGGATCTACTCTCAGCATGAAGATGCCTCTGGTGGGGCTGCTGCTTGGCCTGGCATGCGTAGAGTTGGGTAAGACTTCAGCATTCTTGACACTGTGGGGACCCTCTGGGAAATGCTTGGGAGGGGAGGGGACGGGCAGAAATCGAGAAAGACCTGGGAGGACAAATTATGTTTTAATGTATTTGAGAATATTAACAGATAGAGGAAGAGGGATATTTATTCCTGGTGGGGAGAACTGTGATGCCTCTCATGGGGAGCAGAGAGCAGACCCATGGGTCATCTTATGTGTCCCATTCCCATTCACACGGCATCTCAGGGTGGAGGGGATTGACATTAGTTTTTGTAAGGCTAAGGGGTGAATGACACGTGGTACAGGGCAGCACAAGTGTGGGAGAGGTCTTTAGAAATCAGGACAGAGATGAGTGAGAGTATGACAAATAACTCCAGGAACTTTGTGAAGGTTAATGAAATCAACGTATTCCATTTTTTAAAGTAATTTCTGTATATTAGGCAATAGGTAGTGATAGGAAATTCCTTTGGCTCTGGTATGGGTATGGATTTGGGTATGGATTCCACTGGATCAGAGTCTTGGCCAAGCTGGTCGTAGGCTCCAGTTATTGTTATGCCCTCTCTCTCTCTCTCTCTCTCTCTCTCTCTCTCTCTCTGATCTACTGCAAATATCTCCATTTCTTGTTAAATGGGTTTTTTTTTAGAGTGACACAAACATTGTGGCTTTCGTCCTCTATCCCATGGTCACCAGAAATCCTTAGGTAGCCTTGATGGGACTCTGAGAGATCTCAGAGGAAAAGCAGCCTGGATAGGGGTTGAACACTCTCAAATGGAGGCATTACTACACGGAGATCGTTCACAGGGCTGCAAGTGAAAAATGGTTGAAAGGCATAGACCTTGCAGACATTAAGCACAGAAGTGTTGAGTCTTGTCCTCAAGCTGCATTGTATTGTTTTATTCCTTTTATCCTCATTCTTCCTTTCCCGTATTTCTGAAGCAAATCTGGTTGAACATTTCATTTCCTTACATGCTCTGGGTTGGAATCACCATAGAGCTGAATCAAGAAAGGTGCAGTTACTTTTATACAGTTACTGTAATTTATTACATTTCAGTACATGTATGGGGTTTTTTTAGTCTGTTTTGTTTCTCCTTTCAAGATGCTTCACAGATGGTATATTACGTTTCTGCTTCCCTCCAGACTCGTTCTGGGTTTAATGGCATTGCTGAGGAGCTGACAGGGCAGGTTTTCATCCACTGGTCTTGAGGAAATTTAAGGAGCAGGGTGGCATCAACGCCCTTTTCTTTATAGTTGAGGCTGAGGCAGATACGGTTTTTCTGGGGTGGTGCAGTGGAAGGCAGCTGGGTTAGACAGCACTTGAGATGAGGAATATGCCTGTAGCAAGTGGATCTATTTGACTTGTGCCTATAACTGATTACTTTTCTATATTTGAAGTGTTGTACTGGTTTAATCAAAGAAATGTTCATTAAGTTTTAAGATTTACATAGGCTTTGAGATATAAGTCTTGAACCACAAGAGGTAATGCAGAAATAAATGTTTGTTTCCTTAGAATATATGAATGTATGCTTTGGACATTCTTGTACATGGCCCGAGATAAATTACTAACCTTCCAGAATTTTAAAACAGAGGGGTAGAAAGTGCCATTGGAGAGTGATGGACAATAGTTATTTGCCTTGGGTCAGGACATAGCACTCTTCTCAATGTTCGATTCATCTCTTCTGCTCTGGTCCTGACAATATTGGACTTTCCCCTTCTACTGCAGTCTTCCCACAAAAGAAATGCCCCCACCTAGATTCACTGAAATAATAAGGGGCAGAGGGATGATGGTTTTCTCACTTAAATCTGCTCTTAACTGGAATTAATTCCTCCAGAAAACATGATACAGTACTGTTCACTCATCCAAAATGGTGAGGTTTAGAAATCAGCTCGACCCAAATATCACAGACCAATTCCTCAGATGATTTGAACTGGCACTGCTCCACCCATACACCCATACACAAGCTGATCCTTCACACCCAAAAGCATCCTTGTATTTGCAAGGTTGAAAACTTTCTGATTTTTCTCCCACATGCACAACATGTTAAGATATAAAAAATATGCATTAAAATAAAAACCTTTCGTGGGTCATTCGGAAGCGATCCTCGAAAATTCTCAAACTGGGTAAACTCAAGCCAAAAAGTTCTTTCTACCATTGCAAAGAGGATAGAGAAAACTTTGCATCATGAATGTTCTGTTGCACAGCTGAGTTTTTTGAAAGTTGTGCTAGGAGAAATAGATGCCCTGGAAATCCATTTTGTCGCTGGGTGTTCAAACAACTGCCTTCAAAAATATTTATCCTTATCGCATAGTCCCAGGGGTTTCTCTATAACAGCAGAACTAGTGGCAAGAAAACATCATCTTTCTGCTGTTTTATCAATAGATGGCAGTGGATACATTTGCGTGGTTCATCAGCTGCTGCATTGCTGGAAGATGCGTAGCACAGAAAACATCAAACTGGGCTGTTTTCTGATGTAAAGTAACACCAGCATGACTCCAAAAAATATGCACACTCAGTATCTTTTGGCTGTGGGTGGGCAGGTCTAGTAGCAAGACTTTTGAGCAACTGCTGTGATCAAGGCTTGCATATGTAAAGGTGTTCCTGTGTCGACATCCACTGCTTTGTAGCATCACCTCCTTTAAAAAATGCATCAGCAGCCCCTGATGAAAGAGTTTTTAGGCCACATTCAACCCTTAGGATCTCTGGTACAGCTCTGAAATTTAAATTCTGCTCTCAGTTACTAAGCTGTTCAGAAAACCCTCTAAATAAGCAGAATGGAGCCCTGGAAATTCAACTTCAGTGACTGTCTCTGTGGCTGAAGGAACTACAGATGAATGCTGCTCTAAGCAGAAGAAGTTATTGCACTCTCTGTACCACAGCATCTCTTACACAGGATGTGCAAAATACAAAAGTGTCCTAATTCAGGTCAGATCAGTTCCCTAAATCTAAAAAATTGATTCATTTTAAGGAAATGATACTATCTTATTCTTTGAGTCTGTAGAGCAACAGCAAACTACCACGCTGTAATGCACATGAACAATCACAGCCATGGATTAGTCCCTAAATAACTGATGGGCCAAAAACCTCCAGAGATTCTATGAAAGCTGCTCAAGCAGAAGTTCCCTCTAGATCTGTTCTTTTCAGGCTGCTGAACCCAAAAAAGTAGTTATAATGCCCAATTCTCTACAGTGTCAACCTCATCCTTTGATGCTGGGGTTTGGTCTTTGCCCTTGACATACCCAAGTTTTGCTACTGCCTCCAACTGTGTGTAGTTTGCAGGGTCTGTTTATCTTGAGTGGGGGGATGAAGCGATTACCATAACATATTCTCTACAATGGACTTGCTGTCTTTACTTCTGTGACCAACCCAAAAATGTTCTGTTCACCTCTGCAGCCCAGTCCTTGCAGTGCTACACATGCAAGGAGCCAATGGACATTTCCAAGTGCAGAACACCTACTGAATGTCCCCCGAGAGCCAAGGTGTGCACAACAACTCTGCACTCCGTAGACTTAGGTAAGTCTCATTCCTTTCTTTGAGTGGTGCTAGAATCATAGAATCGTTAACGTTTGAAGAGAACACTAAGATCATCAAGCCTAGTCCTAACCCATCCACACCATGTCCACTAAACCATGTTCCTCAGTGCTACATCTCCATGTTTCTTGAACACCTCCAGGAACAGTAACTCCACCACTTCCCTGGGCAGCCTATTCCACTATCTTACCACTCCTTCTGGAAGAAATTTTTCCTGATATCCACTGCATCCAATATCCAGTATCTTGGAGCAAGATGAATCCTTTGTGGGCCAAATAATCTTACAAACTTCCTCCATGCTTCCCTCTCCCCAGCTTGGGTTATTCTTTAATTCCCTGCAAGAATCCAGGTAGGGTTATCCAGGGTAAGGAGGAGAAAAGTCCACTGAACTCAGAGCTTCATAGTGAAGCACACAGGACTCAACCCACTTAATCTGTTTTGCCTTTCCTACCCCTACGCATTACAGATCCTAAAATGTCACATGTGTGCAAACATATTGCAGAAACACAGGGACTCCTTGGTTGTAGATATTCTCACTTAGCACCAGTGAGAAAAAACAACCTCAGCATGCCAGTGTTATACCAGAGCTTCTTGACATTGTCACTTCCTGTGAAAGCTATTGCAGGAGCAATCCACCTGAACAAAACATGCAGGAACTTGTGTTGGTTTTCTGCACTAGAATAAATTTGGAAGAACCAGGAAGAAGAGTGGGAAGCAGCAGGGAAAACCAGAGGACCTGCTGCTTCAAAGGGCAGCTTGGATTACAGACACCAGTGGGTTAAAGATGGTACCTCCTTTATTTGTCTTTGTTGATCTATAAACACTGTGCCTTCAAGTTCTGTCCATTGGACAAAGTCAGCATTGCTCAAAGCCAGTTGTTTGCACTTCCCTTCACCATTTATTCCTCTCTCTTCTCCCCTTCTCCAATGCATCCATTCCAGGTTACCCATTTTTTGGCAACATCACTGTTACAAGAAGCTGTGAAGAGGAATGTGTCACCTATGATGGAATAGGGTCAAATAGACCAACATCATGCTGCTACACCGACCTCTGCGTTGATGACACCAGGAGCAGCAAGGGGGAGAGAAGCAGCTCTGCAGCGCTGGGTGTGATGGCCATGGTTTTTGGCACACTCCTCCAGCGTGTTCTGTGATGTTGATGGATATCTGTGCTCCAGTCAAAGCATTCTCACTCCTGTCTGCCAAGATACCTTGTGAACTTTGAAATGCCTTGGGAAAACTTCACTCAAATGTATCTTCACCCATCTTCAGCGCTGTGAATTCAACAGGATTCAAGCCAGGAGTTTGGGCATTCAGAACTAAAATCCTCAAATTTCCACTTTCCAGCTGATATAACCAGATGTTCTTCACCTATGGTTGCTTCTGTTCCCCAGAACCCACATCTCACCTTGCAGCTTTCTTCACTGAAGAGAAGAGGTGGCTCTGAGCAGTAGGAGGGACTGGGCAGTACCCCCAGGTGACCCCAGTAAGAGCAGGGGCTGTAGTCACATTGGACACAACAGATCTCCCCAGCTCCCACACAGTGTACATCTGTGACAATAACCTAATGCAAAACCACCCAAACACCTGCAACTCTTCATCAGGATCTTGCTTTCTTTTCTTTCCACATTGGGTGCTACCTCCTGAGCCAGATGGATGTTGGAACCTTCCCAGTACCCAACAAAGTGCAGTATGCAATTGCAGGGAGCTGGCTCTTAATTCTGTCCAGAAGAAGTTATGGAATGGGTTCAGAAGGGCTCAGACTTCATATATGGAGATGGGATGTATTTCTGAAAATCTCAAAAGATGCTCAGGATGAAGAACTCAAGGCTAGTTAAACTGATAAAAACAAATCAAGGAGTTTGGGCAGAACAAACTCCCATCAGCCCTTTGCCTGAGGTCAGATTGCAATCAGAGCCCCTGGCTTTCTCCTTCCAGATGTTTCACAGACTGTTTCAAGCAATTTCTCCTATTACCCTGCCCTTCCTCATTCCTTCACAGCAGGGATGACAGGAAAGGAAGAGCAATGATTATCAGCTCTGGGAAAAGTCAATGACTCCACTCAGTACTGGGGATTTGCTCCGATTCTCCCTTGGAGCAACTGTAAAATTTGGTTTCGATGCTTTGTCTGCTGTAAAAATGGGAGAGGAAGCAGATCCAAACAAGTTAGGCAAGCCCAGACTATAGATCTTTTTGGGAAGGGAAAGCTGAGGAACATGCATTTCTCTCTAGTCTTATTCCTTGGCTCATTCAGGGAATGAAAGGTGCAAAGGGCAGCATGGGTACATCCTATGAACCATCCTAACACATTCATAATGTTCCTGCCATTTCCTCTGTGGCAAACTCAGTTTTCACTCTATATCCATAACAGACATCTAGGAAAAAAACCATCATCTAGGAAAATCTAAGAGTAGGAAGGGGGCTTTCTGGATGAGAACCCAGTGAATAAAGTTGGATCCTTTGGTTTTCAACCTGCAGTGTCTTTCTTGTGTTTTCAGCATGTCTTCAGAAAGTTTCCTGCACATCAAGCTCTGGATAAGGAGATAAGTGCCAGGGAGGGGGAAAGCTACAGAAGAGGATGAACAGAGGAGGGGAGAAACACTCCTTGCAAGAGCTAGATTAAAGGCTGGTGGGAGAGGAGGGGGAGGAAGGTAGTAGAAGAGTAAAAGACCATGAATGATTACAGAATGCTTATTTAGGGCATGCACAGGGAGAAGTGGGAGTTTTTTCCTTGTCTTGCAGGAAACAATGGGAAAACAGTTGAACTCAGCACTGCAAGGTGAGTAGGTGGCTGGGAACAAGGATGCTGTGGGTGGGGACCAATGCCTTCCTTGTGCCACTGGTGCTGGTGGTGAGCATCCTGCATCTCACTGCACTGACAGTCTCCTGCTTCCTGGGATTTCCCTGATGATGCAGCTCTCTTGCCAAAGCTTCAAGCATCTAGTGTGGAAAATAGAGCAGAGAGCTCAAAGCACTTGTAATACATTCCTGTATTAGGCAAGTCTTTAGCACAATGTGTCAGAGGCACAAAATTTTGCAGCAATACTCATCTGTTCATGCTCTGCTGGTTCTAAGCCACAGGACAAACCAGCTGGGAGCCCTTGCAAAGTTTAATGCACATCAAACTTCTGCTTCTGTTATTGCTTTTATTTATTCTGTCTACTTTGTCTCTGGGAATTAAACTCAGTGAGAACCACTGCCCCAGTAAATGCAGGATACTGTCAGGATATTCAAAGGTATTTGCAGAATTTTGCATCACTGGGTCAAGTGGACATGTGGAGGTAGAAGTTTAAATATAGGCTGAATAAAATAGAACAGAGAGATAAGTGTCTCTAAAGGAACATAAAAAGATGTGCAGCCCCTCAACCCTGAAAGATGAGGCTACAGCACTGCTGTAACTGGAGGATTTTACCTGCCCCTCTGCAGGCTTGTCTCCTTTGATTGTTGGACTACATGATGTCAGTGGTTTTCTCCAACCTTAATGATTCTATGATACTCAGCAATCACTTTGTGCAGAGAAAGGGGTATTATCTCTAGACTTGGGGGCATTCCTTGATGCATAATGCTTTATCTGGACTAGCAGATGCCTTTTCCACCACCTTCCAGCAATTCTGCAAATGTGGGGCAGCCTTACAGATGTATGATCCTTACCACTCGCTTTCAAATCTGGAGGCAAAGTTTTCATGCATTCAGGAATTAAAGAACAAAGTGAAACAGAGTGACATTTCATGGAGACGTTTGAATATCCAGTTGCTGGGGATATTCAAACTGGTATATCCGGCTGAGTCTTGCCTCCAGCTAACTGTCAGTACTATATGTTGTTTGCCTTGGTGGCCTTTCATTGTGGTTTCCATGACTTAAAGGTGGAGTGAGCACTTCAGAGATTTGTTCATCTTGTGGAAACACAGTGTACACACAAACCTGGGTTGACCTGAGTCAGCAGAGCAGGTCCATGGCAACCTGTGCGTCTTAGTCCCAGAATCACAAGGGGAGGACAGCACAGTCACTGATGTCGTTTAGCTGGAATTCAGTAAGGCCTTTGACACAGTTCCCCATAACATCCTTCTCTCCACATTGGAAAGATATGGATTGGATGGGTGGACAGTTCAATGGATGGTGAACCGCCTGCAGGTTTGAACCCAGAGAGTGGTGGTCGATGGCTCAATGCCTGGATGGAGATCAGTGATTGTTGTGTCCCACAGGGGTCAGTACTGAGACTGATGCTCTTTAACATCTTCATCAGTGACATCAACAGTGGGATTGAGTGTACCCTCAAGTTTGCAGATGACACCAAGCTGTGGGGTCCATTCAACACGTCCAAAGGGTGGGATGCCATCCCAAGAGATCTAGACAGGCTGAGCAGTGGGCCCAGGAGAGCCTCATGAGGTTCAACAAAGCTAAGTGCCAAAGTCTCGCACTTGGGTCATGGCAACCCCAGATGTTTCTACAAGCTGGGGGACAAAAGGGTAGAGCACAGCTCTGCCAAAAAGGACCTGAGGGTACTGGTGGATGGGAAGCTGGATGTGAACCAGTAACGTGCCCTTGCAGCCAAGAAAGCCAGTCCTATCCTGGGCTGCATTAAAAGGAATGTGGCCAGCAGGGTGAGGGAGTTGATCCTGCTCCTCTACTCTGCGCTGTTGAGACCTCACCTGGAGGTCTCTTTTTGCCTCCAGATATGGAGTCCTCAGTACAGAAGAGATATTCACCTGCTGGAGAAAGTCCAGAGGGTTCCACAAAAATGATCCAAGGGATGGAACACCTTGCCTGTGAGGACAGGCTGAGAGAGCTGGGGCTGTTCAGCCTGAAGAAGAAAAGGCTCTGGAGACACCTGATAGTAGCCTTCCAATATGTAAAGTGGGGCTAGAAGAAAGAAGGGGACAAACTCTTCAGCAGGGTCAGCTGTGATAGGACAAGGGGAAACCATTTCAAACTAGGGGAGGGGAGTTTTAGGTGAGATATAAGGAAAAGGTTTTTTAGGATAAAGTTGGTGAAGCACTGGAATGGGTTGGACAGAGATGGTGAATGCCCTGTCCCTGGAGACATTCAAGGTCAGGCTGGACGAGGTTCTGGGGAATCTGATCTAGATGTAGATGTCTCTGTTCATTACAGGGGAGTTGGAGTAGGCAGCTTTTAAGGGACTATTTCAACTCAAATGATTCTATAACTCTACTTCCTACCCAAACTATGTGATATTGGCTAGAAAATGATATTAACTCTGCATTGCTGGAAAAATCTACTGGAGAGAATGATTTCAGTGTCTCAGTATGCTAAAATTTGGACTTGCATTCAGTCCTGCTGCTTTGATTCCCACGAAGGCACCAGTGGTGCCACACAAACACTGTGATTAATACTTTGAGAGCTGTGGTTCCAGCAGCGATCATTTGCAGTTCCTTTCCACAAGTCACAGCAGGACATTGTTCACATCATGCATAGATGTGAGAGGTGGTAGTTATCCTGGCATGCCCTGATTGCAGCCTGGCTCAAGATGCAAGGTGGGAAACACCAGGAGATTTTTTGCTGCTTGATCGCTTTTAATTTGATATATTTTTTTCTTCCCAGGGAAGAACGGAAAGAGAGAAAAATAAACCCATGTAGCTCCTATGGAAGGTTCATTAATCCTATTGGGTCTGAAAGTAATAGAAAAGAGACAAGGGGAGAAATTGTTGCGAAACACCAAGAAAAGGTGGAAAAATGGGGGATATTTGCACAGCCCAGACATTTAAAATAAAATAGATCTTTGATGTAATCTAGTAGAGAAAGAACTTGTAGTTCTTGCTAAAAATACCTATCTAGAACATAAATATACATTAGCACGTAGCTGCAAGGCTTATGGAGTTATCTGCCGTAGTCTTATATTTACAGATAGGGATTTAAATGTTTAATCCTGCACATTCAAAAGAAAGTCACTTCATCTGAAGTAGTTATTAATTATAGAAGGCACTTGGCAGGAATGAAAGAACAGCAGGAGAAATATCATTTTCAATATCATTTCCAAATTATTTCTTATCTAAAATCTATCATGCACTTTTTTTTTTCTTTTTTTCCTTCCTTAAAATAGATCAGTTTTTCCATATTAGTCCATGGGTGACTTGAAATGGCTGCCTCTTACACACCAGCATGTCCTTTCTTTGGTACAGCCCCATGTCTAAGAATAAAGCAAACCCCACCCAAACGAAGTGAAAAAATTCTGAAGTAGATATGTTGAGGAAGTAGGGAGGCAAGCGTTGTGGCTGGTATCTCAATTCAGCAAAGTCATTTAGGGTCACTTCAAGTTCATTAATACAAGAGGGCTGGTTTTGAATATTGCAAAAGGATGGGGCAGGTAGACCTGGTTGGCAGTGACTGCCTTCCTTACTTTGTAGTGTTATAAGCTCAAGCTTGACACGAGGTTTTTAAAAAAATATAAGGATTCAATCATTCTGTGCCTTATCTGAGGCTGGTCTGGACCAGTGAGAATGTGGTCCTAAACTCTTTCGCCAGTCAGTCTATATTATACATGAATGGATGTTATGGGGTGTGACCCATGTCATACATGGGCATCTCCAAACAAGATATTGCAACAAATCTTCAGTGAGGACTTAGATTTAAGCAAATTCCTCTTGACCATTTTGGTGAAATCCTTGCAAATCGATGAAATTAAAGGAAATTGAAAGCCCTGGTATATTAAACTCATGGGTTTCACAGCCTCAAAGTCTAACCCAATCTTCTGAAACACTCCAGTGTTGTTTTGGCCAGCATGTCTCTCAGTCCAAAGGGTGACAACATCCTTCACGTTGAGCTCCTTCCTATTGCAAGAGCAATTTGATATGCCCATGCTCACCAACACCACAACAGGGAGCATTACCCAGCTCTTGTTTTAACCCACAGCCTTGCCCTGGAGTCATTGGTGTGTGGAGAAGGACCCCTCACTTCTACCTTGTTGACACCTGTGGCATGAAGATCCCTCCATCTCCTTGCAAAACAAACCATTTTTGTCCTAAAGTCTGGGAACGGATGACTGCTTGGAAAAGGAGGAGAGATATTAAGGTGCTTCAGTTTTTGCATTTGCTTATTCAGTGCCTTTGGACTTGTAGCAAGGTGGGTAAGGAGCACTCTTGAACATCTGGGAGAAGTTTTCTACCTTCTTTGAGCCCAGCTGTTATGTATGCAACTTCACTACTCAACTGGTGTCCTTATAAATGTTGGATAAAAGCAAGCCTGAATTTGTTTTTCAGCTTTTCTGACTGCTGCCCATCTCCTGGCTCTGAGGAGAGAGAGCACAGGGGAAGGGATGTTTTCAGTGTAAAGATATTCGTATGGTGCTCCTCATGCATAGGAAGCCAGTCTAGGCGCTTTTACTGATAACATCAAGGAGCACCCTCCAAAGGTTCTCAATTTAATAAGAATCAACCCCTATACTTATTTTTTGCTATCACCTCTTTCCAGAAAAAAAGTAATCTGAAATACATTCATGTTTGTTATACTGCTGGCAAGAAGCCATTCCAAATCCTCCCCTTCCTTTTGGAAAACACATCTGTAAAGAAACATTTCTCTTACTTCTTGTTCTAAGATGGTGTTTCTACGGGCTCTCTGAGATGTTCTTTTAGGCTAAACAAATCACCATGTGCGGATCACATTTCGGAAAATACACTCTCCAACCACAATACTTTTCATTCATTATGATAATGTCATCTTCAAGCCATGGTTTTCTCGGATCCAGGCTACGTGCAAGATCTCATGAGCTAGAAGGCCTTCACTAAAAAGATGCTTAGGGGATTTGTTGTTTCACCAGTCTCCCAAGGCAGACTTGTTTTGAATAAAGGAGATGAGTGATGTTTGATTTAGGCAGTCTCTGAGACAGAACATTACTGCTTTCTGGAGACAGTTCATGAATCATAATCTGATGGAAAAACCCAGACAACCATCTCATTGTAGTCCCTTGCTGTACTAGTTCTGCTGAATGGGGAAGGGAAAGAAAATGGTATGCAACAACTGAGAAATGAGGATGCATGCACGAGGCAGAGAATCAGTTTTCAGGATACTTCAGAAAAATCCTTGCAAACTCCTTGGAAAAAGGTTGGCAAGCACAGGACATTTTTCGCATACAGTAAAGTGCAATTGCTGCCAGGCTGCTGTTCTAACAAGCTGCAAGGCCTGTGGGAAAGAAATATCAAGCATGTGCAGTCAAGCACTAACTTTCTGATAAAGGAATGATCGTTTGTTCACACAAGTGCATCTAGTCTCTATAGAAAAATCTGTGCCATGAGATAAACATCAATAAAGTGTAAATGGATTTCTGTGTCATTTCTACTTTTTTCCTTCTTCTCTTCTCTTCTCTTCTCTTCTCTTCTCTTCTCTTCTCTTCTCTTCTCTTCTCTTCTCTTCTCTTCTCTTCTCTTCTCTTCTCTTCGCTTCGCTTCGCTTCGCTTCGCTTCGCTTCGCTTCTCTTTTCCCTTCCCTTCCCTTCCCTTCCCTTCCCTTCCCTTCCCTTCCCTTCCCTTCCCTTCCCTTCCTTTCCCTTCTCTCTCCTCTCCTCTCCTCTCCTCTCCTCTCCTCTCCTCTCCTCTCCTCTCCTCTCCTCTCCTCTCCTCTCCTCTCCTCTCCTCTCTTCTCCTCTCCTCTCCTCTCCTCTCCTCTCCTCTCCTCTCCTCTCCTTTTCTGTCTTTGCCTTGCCTTGCCTTGCCTTGCCTTGCCTTGCCTTGCCTTGCCTTGCCTTGCCTTGCCTTGCCTTGCCTTGCCTTGCCTTCCTGATGTACGGCAGAGGCTGTGTATTTTGGAAAGTCCAGGGTAGCAAGAGCATGGTCAGGTCAGTCTTTATGTATAGTGTGTGGATATTCCTCTGCAATTGTTTCTTCTTAGATGCTCAAATATCTCATTTGTTTACTTTGGCATGAGCTGAACAGCCCTGGACTCTAGGGGGGATTTAATGAGTTTTATGATATTCTGTAATCACACAAAGTTTGAAGTAACATGTGACAACAAGGAGTAGGTGCATCTAATGTTTATCTGGGAGATGCTTCTTCTGCATTCAGGTACCAGCAAGTGGTCAAACATTACATATAAGGCCCCAGAATTCTCACTTGCTTGTCTCCCCCCAAGATTCATTCTCGGGAAAATGGAGTGGCGTTGAATCATTGGTGACAAAGAATCAATAAGGTTGAAAAAGACCTCCAAGATCATCAAGTCAAACCACTGATCCATCCCACTATGCCCACTACACTGCGTCCCTCACTGTCACATCTCCATGGTTTTTTAACAACTCCAGGGATGGTTCCAGTGCCTTGCCACCCTTTTGAAGAAGACATTTTTTCCTGCTATCCGACCTGAAAGATGCAACAGGGAGAGCCAACACCTGAGGAAACAGCTTATAAGAAAACCAGGTCCGTGGGATGTCTGCAGCTCCTGAAATGCAGCACTGTTAATTCTAATGTGTTTCTTCTATATTATTATTATTCCTCAGGAGGCATTATTCCCTTTTATTTTTGGTACCAAGATGTAGGTTTCCATTATAAATAGCTGCATATTCTAATTCAGTCTGATAACTAGGACAAAGATGTGCCGGGCTTCCAGA
Organism: Alectoris magna; assembly: GCA_030625065.1. Lineage (NCBI taxonomy): Eukaryota > Metazoa > Chordata > Aves > Galliformes > Phasianidae > Alectoris > Alectoris magna. Next base: position 1,867,174 of record CM060561.1, on the reverse strand, counting down.
CTTAGGCTTCAGGAGATCAAGAATACATTTCCAACCAAGCTTCACACTTCCTGAGAGCTCTTTATCTTGGGAAAAACTTGTTGCTCTGCATCTGGAAAGTTTCCTGAGCTCCTTGGGTGTAATCACAATGTAATCACTCATTGCCAGGCTGACAAATCATAGAAATAACACTTTGAAGCTCAGTAGCAGCTTTCCCTCAGAGGCTGAATTTAGGCACAAGGGTTCCCACATCAAAGTTGGGTGATAAATATTCTTCCCATTTTACAGCCGTGACATAAGTCTGTGTGTTTTTGTATGTGACAATGAAACAAAACCTTCTGTGAAAATTAAAAATAAAATTACTGCTGTTTGTGAACACTTTTAAATGAATAATTACTTCAAAGAAAATCAGAAGCAGGTTGCAACCTTACTCCAACGAGCAGAAACGCTTCTATTTGCAAAAATATTATTCATCCATGAGTAAGGGATGGCCAATTGTTCAGGGCAACTATGAGATTAATTACAGAATCATAGAACTGCAGAGGCTGGAAGGGATCTCTAAGCACCATCAAGTCCAACCCCAAAATGAAAAATAGCTCCGTTCCCATCCCACCTTCAAACAACTGCAGCCTGGGGAGTCTCTCAACTTATATGATTTACTGTGGGCTTAGGATCAGGAGTTCAAGCTACATGTTTCCCCGCTGCTTGTTTGTGCAAAGAAGGACTTCTGATTATGCTGCTGCAATGGGGCTGGTGAAGGAAAGGGCACATCGGATCTGTTCACCTGCAAAATGACAGCAACCAGTGAAGAGATCATCTGGATCAGAAGATCCCAGGGCCAGAGGCACTGAGAACAAACCAGAGCACAGAAGGTTCCATCTGAACATCAGGAAACACTTTTTTGCTATGTCAGTGATGGAGCACTGGCACTGGGACCCAGAGAGGTGCTGGAGTCTCCTTGGAGATCTTCCAAACTCACCTGGACATTGTGCTGGGGTAGGTGTCCCTGTTCGAAAAGGAGCTGGACCAGATGAACCCAGACATCCCTTCCAACTTCAATCATTCTGTGATTCTGTGATTTTATGATCTGGATCCATAGTGGGGGCAATTCCTTGTTTCTGCCTCAAAATGTCTTTCACTATACTCCAGCATAAGGCTTTACTTGTAGCTGGATGTCTTAAATGTCAGCACTAGTCTATATTCTCCCTTGAGAGGATTACAGTCTAGTGTCTATGCTGAACCCGAATCCTTCACCGATTGTTTGCAAAGGGAAAGGTAAAGTAAACACAGAGAGCACAGATTAGTAAGTGCATAACCATTGACTGATGACAACACAACTTTACCCTTAAGGGCACGAGTCATCTTTTCATATGCATTAAGTGAAAGATAATCTCCTTGTTACGTAACAATGGGTATTCTTCTCTGATTGAAATAAGTTGCACAAGTTTGTTTTAAAAATAATTTTTTAAAGCTTTTCCTAGTTTTCACAGGTATACACAACTGCTTCCCCGCTTATGCACACATACAATTCTGCTTGCAAACAGTGACCTTCATACTGGGTACAACTATTCACTTTTTATCCAGGAGGGTGGCATAGGTGGTTCTCTTCAACTTGATCAGAAAGGTGCATGGAGAAATACAGCAAACAAGAACTGGAAGGAATGAGAAGTAAGCAATAGAGTAGATGAGGATCTTGCTGTGCACCTTTTCCTGAGGTGACAACACCAGTCTGGCTTGCAGATAACACTGTTAGAAATAGAAAGTGTATGTTAATGGAGGGGGGGGGGGGGGGGATAAAAGGAAAAAGCCTCCGTGCTCCCCTTCCATATTACTGATTGTCTCTGCAGTCTCAGCAGGAGGATAAAAATGCCTCCCCAAATGCCCCCTCTTAAGAAAACAAAACAAACAAACAAACAACAATAGCAATCCCGATATATTCCAACTGCTCTTTGAGAATAGTAGAATCATAGAATGACCCAAGTTGGAAGGGACCCATACGCATTATTGCGTCTAACTCAAGAACTGGGAGCACAAGATAGTTCCATGCTTTTCATGGCTTTCATGGGCAGCCATGCACATAGAGTGTTTTTGTCATGGTACCCACTGCCTCCCAAGTTCCTTGCCTATATCCTGCAGTCACAGAATTGTAGATCCACAGAATGTTGGAGGCTAGAAGGGATCTCTGGATGTCATCTGGTCCAAACCCCCTCTGCTCCATCAGGGACATCTAGAACAGGTTGTCTACAAAGCTGGATTTCACCTGGAGGGCTTCCAAGCAGTGTTCCCAACACAACCCCTTTGTTATGACACTGGAGAGAGGGAGAGGGGGAGAAATTCTGAATATATTCAGAGAAATATGCTGCTATCTGGTAGATAGCTCAGCCCTGCAAATGGTGATGTTGCGTTTATCGAGAACCTTGGCTCTTCCCATGGGAAGCCTGTCTCAGATGTACCCAAAGCCCTGGAGATGGGCTTGTGGGCTGATAGCTGATGCAATGAGTTACAACCAGACTGAACCAGCCAAAATTCAAAGCAGCACTGAGATGACAGGAAAAGAATGCAAATCACTTTGGGAGAGATCCACATCTCCAAAAACTTAGATAGAAACTAATTTCAGTCCAATGCCTGTATCACTGAAGGGTCCGATGAATTCTCTCCAAGGAAAATCCTAACTGATTTCATCAGGCAGGTTTTGGATATCTGTCTCACCATGAAGTTCCCCATGCCTTGCATCTGTGATAGGAACTATTGTCTCTCCCATCATTTCAAAACATTTGCTGAAATACTTTACATAACTTTTTTCATTTTTAAATTAAAGACACCCACTTTCCACTTCTGCTGTCACTGCAAAAAGCTGGCAAAGAAGTTACATGCAGTGTTTATATATAGTTCAAACATGAGGTATGGAAAGCTGTTCTTCACCGTTTTCAGAATTGCATGTTCCCAGTCTTTTTTTATTCTCAAAGTCTTTCTAAACAAAAGCAAACCATTTTCATTTTTCTCTAGGTTGAGCAAGGTTGGAAAACTTCCCTTCTCCTATGCAAAAATATCAATCAAAGACCAAATTCAGTTCTAGGGAAAACATTACCCAAAGTATTGGGAGGTTCGGGATATTTTTTGGTGGAATGGAAAAAAAAAATATATCAGACTAGTAGGAAATTTCATGACACAAAGCTTATTTCTGCTCATCTTTATCATCCATTGTGGAGGAATATCTAAATAGGGTCATGACACAGACTGGTCATTGTCTCATTTTGGGTTAACCAATATCTTCATTGTAAACTACAGGGCATTGCATTCCTGCTCTGACAGTTTATCTCTTCCAGTCCTAGCACAAATTGGGTCAGCTCACATGGGTCATCTTGATGCCACCATGTGTCTTGTCTCTAGAAATGGCCACTTGTAATGCAAAGAGTGCCTTGTTGAATGGCAGGAATGGGTGCTGTGGTAGGGAGAAGACAGTTCAGTCATGCTCGGGTACATTCCTAACTTATAGAAGAGAAGAGGAAAATGAAACAAAAAACAAATGTCTTTTAGCTTTTGGGCTGAGGAGCTGAGATATTAAGAAGAAGTAAATAAAAGCTTCTACTTTGGGACACCAATTTTGGAAAGACATCAAGAAAATAAAGTAAACATTTCAAAAGTGTGCAGGGGGCTGGAGCCCAGTGGATGGAAGGAAAGGCAGAGGGTCTGGGTTACTTCACCCTGGAGAAGAGAAGGAAATGGGGAAACCTTACTGTTGTTTGCAGCAACCCAGCGGGAGGGTATAGGGGCAAGACTTTTGGACGAGATGATCTTTGTTGTCTTTTCCAACCTCAGTGATTCTCTGCTCTTCAAGACATACAGTGATGGGAAAAAAGGAAACAGACACTTGTTCAGAAAACTGAACAAAAGGCCCTGTTGTGACTTTTGCGGGGGAAATAAATACACTGAATCAGCAATTCCAGAATAGTCCAGGTATAGACAGCTTTTATACCAGGTAAGTGGGGAAAGAACTATATGCTAGATTTGCATGCCACATTACCTGCTCTTTGCACAAAGAGGCTTGAGTTTGTGTTTGTCCAGAAAACACTGCCCTGCGGTTTCAGAGCTCTGCTTTGTTCTTGGGTACAACTGTGAAACACAAGGCCTCGCCCACAAAGATTTTATGCTTTTCATAGCAGATTTGAAAAAGGAGCTGTGATACATGCCATAATAGCTGAAATGCAGGAAACATGCTGACAAACTGGCCAGAGATCAAAGAGGTGAAGCATCCATGGCCAATGAAGGGAGGGGTCGATTAGCACCCTCTGCATGTGGCTTGTCAAACCAATGACAGCTACATGGACACAGAATTTAAAGCCATAGAGCAAGAGCACTGAGAATCAGCTGTGTCTAATGTGTTTTTAACTGATGAGGATCTCAGAAAAAATCTCCTTGGTTCAAGAGCATCATTAAAAGGGAAGGCTAGAGCATGCAGCTGTGTAATAAATTCTCACCACTTGCCTCTAGATGTACATGTCCTATTCATTGCAAGGGAGTTGGACAAGATGACCATTAAGGGGCCCTTGCAACTCAGACAATTCTATGATTCTATGACTCTCTAATGAAATCGTAGGAGAGTTGAGGACTTTGTTGGGACCTTTTGATTTTCTCTCAAGTGCCACTCTTTGTGTTGTAGAAATACACTGAATGTAGGTCCCATGCCACCAGATCTTGAATGTTCCTAACATGGAAGTGTCCACCAGAACTAGACACTCAAGTTCCTCTTAGGAATGGTCATTTCCAGCCTACTCTGTCCTAAAGTAGATGTTAACAGGTCATTCAGTTTAAAATGTGTGCCTTATTTCCAGTCAATTTGTCCACCTTCAGCTTGTAGCGTCTTCTTACACCTCCGACTGTTACAGTGAAGAGTCCTGTGTTACCAGATTTCCTTTTCTCATAGAAATTCTTGTGCTGCTCATCCTCAAACATGCTGTATAAGCAATCGCAAGCAATGGCATAGTACAAAAGAAAGGAGAAAAGTCCTGTGCATTGCTCCTTTTCCCAACTAGCCCAGATCAGAGAGATGACTTAACCCTCTCACCCTTTTGGTGTTATGCCTTGTTGAAAACACAGCAATGATCCAAGGAGTTTTAGTATCTCTCTGGGATCTCTTCTTCAATCGCCCATCTCCAATGCTATACTTATTTCCCAAATCTCTGACCCCCAGAATAAAATATCCCTGACTGTGAGTTTTTCAGATACCACAAAACTGCCTTCAGTGTCAAGAGCTGGACTGACTTTGTCCCATGGAGATACTGATGTACACCACAACAACATAAGTGTCACAGGAAATAAGACCTACTTAAACAGCTCCACATATCACCATCTCTCCATGGCCTGATGGGAATATCCTTATTTTTGTTATGTTCAGAATCTTGTTAGACACAAAAAGGAAATGCACCTTATACGTAAAGCCAATAATTGGCCATTAACCTAAATGAAATCGTAACAGTCTAATCAAAGCATTATAATTAGTGAAGGTCGAAATCTTCATCAACCGAGGATCCACAGGGAGTCCTTGTGATGATGTTTGCTGTAATGCTTTTAGTCCTTCCTCTTCTTTCCTTACTTCACCTTACATCAGATTTTACGCTGTGTGGTGCATTTTAAGTAGGTTTGATTCTTTTTTCTCGTTGTTTTCCTTCAAGCTAGTTTTGTCCACATCCAGGTTTATATTTCTTTATTGAACCACCAGTGAGTTGATTATCATAGAATGAAAGAAGTTGGAAAGGACCCTTAAAGGTCACCTAGTCCAACTCCCCTGCAACGAACAAGAACATCTCCAGCTAGATCAAGGTGCTCACAGCCCTGTCCAACCTGGCCTTGAATGTCTCCAAGGATGGGATGTCCACCACCTCTCTGGGCAACCTGTTCCAGTTTCTCATCACTTTTACTATAAAAAACTTTTTCCTTATACCCAGTCCAAACCTCTCCTGAAGGGAGAATGCTGAAATGGCTGAAGGGTCTCTGTTGCAAGCCTGGGGCCCATCCCTTATCCCTCCATCTATGCATTCCTCTTTTTCATGTTCTACACCTCCACCTCTCAATGCATCTGCTGCTGAATCGAGTCTGTGATTCTCTACACCCTATCACTACACTGGAGTCATAAACTCTAAAGAACTCTTTTTTATGGTTGCCTATGTAAACCTACAGTTGCACCATATGAAAACAAAACTGAAGCAAATTAACATAACCACCAGTTCAATTAGAAAAACTGCAGGTAGAGCTGAACAAAAGAAAAAACAAAGCTCCAGGCAGGTCAAGACAAGTTCAGCCAAACAAGCCCAACATGCCTCCACCCTGAGGGCATCCAAACTCAAGAAAAAACTTGTGGCCTATTTCTTGCAATGACAATACAGTGTTTACTGTGCTACAGGGCTCTACATCGTAATCTCTGAAACTGGGACCTTGTTCCTCCAAACTGATAGGCTCAGCTGGCTTCTTCAAGCCCAGCAGTAGATTGGTTTCAACCACTTTCATTAACTTTGCCAATGATTTATACTCTCAGTGTGCACAACTGCTTGAGTATTTTTAGTGGTGTTCACTAAAATAACAATAGAACACAGTAATCTGGCTGCTGATGTATTTGTTTTTAAATGTTCTTTGACGTGACAATTTCACGACATTCTGGGCCGTGACTCCAGTGAGTATCAACAAACACAGGGTAAGGACAAGGTGATCCAAGCTCAGTAACTCATGTCCGAAAAACAGCAGTGCTATGCAGTGAAAATCTGGTGAAGTTGCATTTCTAGTAAATACATAATGTTGGTTTTATGTGTAGAAGTGCTGACTTAAACTTCCAGCCAACAGTTTTTCCATTCCTCACAAGTAACCAAGTAATTCAGTGTTCTGGTCACAGCCAAATAAACCCTCCATTTGCTAAGATGCAAAATATATGGGTTCCTATAGTCTTTGTTTGCAGAGAGAAAGTAGTGTTTTTCACAAGTGAAAACTGAGACGAGGAAGTCCTTATCCACCTTGGCTCCAGCTTTGCTTTCAGGGATATCTTGGCTTCTTCAGACTGTAGAAGAAAGTTATGAGGTCTTATTCCCTTGGTAAAGTGCTCTAGAGTGAAAGTTCAGTGAACGGATGAAGAGCAGAGATGTGGTCTTGAGGGATGTAATAGTCATGAGATGGCACATTACTGCTGCATTTACCCAGTACATGACAAATCACTTGCACGAGATCTTAGCAATAGCACAGCAAGATCGACAGGTGCCCAGTTGGCTTCATAGAATCATGCCAACTCACAGAATCATAGAATGACAGAATCATTAAGGTTGGAAAAGACCTCTAAGATCACCTAGTCCAAAATGTTCCAGTACAACTGCTGACCCATCCCCAACAAACCATGTCTCTCTGCACCGTATCTTCACATTTCTTGAAAACCTCCAGGGACAGTGACTCCATCATTTCCCTGAGCAGCCTGAGCCAGTGCCCAACCACTCTTTCTGTGAATAATCTTTTCCTAATATCCAACCTGAACCTCCCCTGGCAAAACTTAAGGCTATTACCTCTCATCCGACAATGGAATCTTGAGGGATACCTGGATTTAGGCACAATATCTTTGGTTAGGAGAAGAGCTACCAGGGTAGCTATAGGGCTATATAACATTAATGATGTAGCAATCAGGAAGATTGGAAGCAATCTCATTAGTGCTCATCTGTAAGAACAAAGGATTTGAATAAAACTGTGAGGCAGAGGATTTAGAAAAGAAACAAATAAGCCTTAATGAAATAGTGGCACTGATCCTAAAAGGGTGCTTTGAATTCTGGGGAGTGTGAATAAACTCAACATGAAATAATGCATACTGATAGTCCTGAATAGTCCTGATCCAGCCCCTGGGCCAGAAAAACCTGAAGCTGCTGATTGCCAAAGCTGTCAGGTAAAAGGAAACCCCCATGTACCACATTCGTACAGCAGCAAGCCACAAATATCTCATACATCTCTGGGGACCGAGCTTTGGACATGGCTCACAAGCAGAGGATGCTGAAAAACACACATTGTCAGCTAGGACAAACCTGGAGGTAGTTTCTATAGACAGAAACGTGGTTCCTCTTGTCACCTCTGTGTAGCATCTTGGCCACTCTGTTGTTTCAAGAAAAGAACCACATTTGACCCAGCTAAGAACTATGTACGAATTCAGAATTGGAGTTCATCCAAAATTCATCCCATTTTGGCAATGAGAAGCAACATGGGGCAGGTGACAATAGCTGCAAAAGCAACTACCAAACTTCGCAATGCGCTTGGAAATAATGATGTTTGTGCTCTGGTGATGTCAGTAGGTGGATTATAGCATCACAAGAAACTCAAGCTGGAAGGAGAACCCCAGGTGGTCTCTAGTTCAAGTTCTGGATCAAAGCTCTCAACCGTGAGATCAGACCAAGTTTCTCAGGGTTTCATCCAGCTGAACTGTGAAAATTTCCAAGGATGGAAGATGCACTGTCTCATTTCAAAACCTGCTACATGGAAGGCTTCAATTAACATCTTTATTGATAATTTCAAATATCACAAACAAGGTGATAATTAGAGGAGGAGTAATTTGCTGGTAAATCTTGGAAAGGATTTTATAGGAAAAGGAAGAATCGGAACAGATCAGAATTCCAAATTCATAGAATCATAGAATCACCAAGGTTGGAAAAGACACACAGAATCACCCAGCCCAACCATCCACCCATCACCAATAGTTCTCACTGAATTCAGGCAAGAATTTAACAAGGCCTATCATCCCAATAAGGATAGTTCCTTACAAGTGGAGTTTGTGAAAGAAATACTGATGAAAGGCCTTTGTCAGTAGGGAATGATGAGAAATGTCTTACACGTTTACTGCAAGACTGATCACAAAACTTAACTCATCCCACTGTATAAAACAATACTGGAAGGGGAAACTGGAGTTTGAAAATAAGTAGAAGTAAAAATTAAATTTTATCAGAATACAGGTACATTATAAATAACTTCAGTGACCACTACAGTTTTAACACAACATTGGTTTTATTTTGTTCAAAAGGGTACAGAAAACAAAAGGTATTTTAGTTTTCTTGGATCAGGTCACTGATCTCCTGTCTTATATTCTGGAAGCATAGAAATGTCTCTCTAACTTCTTATGCACTAAGAAGGAAATCTAGGCAGCACAAAGGCCAGCACAAAAATGTGGGCTGGAGAGGAAATGCTACATAAAAGTGAATTTCATATGAGAAGATTGGTCAGTTCAGCTATTCTGCTGATGAACATGTGGAGAAGAGACTGCTCTAAGGAACACTTAGCTCTGTGTCTTTTGCTGTAAACATACTATACAAACCATAAATTTTAGTTCAAAATCAACCAGACCAGCAAAGGAAAGAAAGTTATTTCCTGTGGGAAATGTTGGAGAATCAACCTCAAAAATTTTGTTGAGAATTCCTGAATTTTTGCTTCCCTCCTGACTATGGAAGGAAGTTGGGAATTAGAAACACCATTTGTGGAAGACATTGAAGGTAGCCCATGAGGCATCCAAATGGAAAGCTGGGCTTGCAGGGTTCCATTCTCTTCTCCATTGGGTTCTTTGGCAGAAACATACCCTCCTCAGCTCCTCACAGTCTAGACCAGAAGAGACCACAAACAATGCTTGCTAACATCCCAACTGGCACAAAGCTGATTCTCAAACTAGCTGCACCATCGATGTTGCACAAGTTGGAGTAGCAGCAGGAGACAGGGCGCGTCATGCCAATCCCATCCACATCAGATGGGATGCAGACTGAAGAGCACATCTTGGTGACAGTTGAGAGTCCCACAAAAGGATAAACTGCAACAAAATAAGAAAGAAGGAACAGTAAAGAATGGGAGGTGTGAACAGCAGTCTCTTTGCCCTGAGCTGTAACGTTAACTAACTTCACCACTGAAGTCTTGGCACCAGTTCAAACACAACTGTACCACTTCCTACCAGAAATATAAGAAACAGTTCCTGTCCAGTGGTTCTAAGCTAAACAGAACATTGCACCCTCTGTATTAAGTCTGAATCATCTTACTCCTGAAAAAGTCCCATTAAACATTTTATCTGTCTCTGCTTTCTGACTCTATCTGACTCTACTCAATATTTCCTTCCTCTGCAACACGCAAACAAAGCCTTCCCAGATAAGCCAGAAAAAAAAGACAGAACCTCCATCCTAGCAGTACATTTCTTTATTTGGACAGGTCATGGCTTTTAGAGTCATTTGCAGATTGATGATATCTGCCTAAAAGCTCCTGAGAACTCAGTTTTATTTATGGTTTGCCTCTGGTCAACCAGCCATTGGCCTTCCTACCTTACTGAGCTTGACGCACCTCTCTCAGGTCTCTACTCCACACACCCATTGCGTAGGTCATGCAGATGGTCTGAAGAGACAGAAGTTTCCATCTCCATGCCTCAGACTCAATACATTTTCAAGTCAACACATTTTCTCTGACCGTGACCAGTGTTGAACATCAGCTACAAACTTGCATCCGCTAAGTGCTGACAAGTGTGAAAAGAGCAGACTTCCAGTCTTAAATACATAACTTCTCCTCATTCCAGCAGACTGCACTAATTACATGGATAAAGAAGACTTGTTCTTACCTTCCTCCAAGGAATACATGGTTGTCTTGCACATGGTTTCATTCTTACCACACTTCTGGATCTTCATGCACTTCTCAGATGTTGTAGGTTCGTGGCAGGTGTAACACTTCAAGGTTTGGGCTGTAGGGAGGAAAAATATGAGATTGGCCTTAGTGGAGAACATCAGGTCCTGTCCACGCTCCCCGAGGTACATCTGAGTAGTATCTCTCTCCAAAATACTCATACACAGCACAGAAATTGAATAGTGGAACATATTTGCATTACAGGGAATGTGAAATACATTAGTCTGGTCAGCCAGACACAGACTCAGATGTAGGTTCAACTCCCTCAGTAACAAGGCAGGAAAGGCAGAGACATATGCAGGAGGCCCTATAATACAGGAAAGTCCTGTCAAATTCAGGCTGCTGAGTATTTAGGGCACAGGGAACATTCTTCTGGTCTTGTTTTTTCATCAAGGTGGCTGGCAAGTTTTTTTGTTGTTTTTTTTTTTCCCGTTTGATTTTTTACCTCCAGATAATCCTTAAGTAAACAGAAGAGTTTAAGGATAATTTTACTTTATGAATGATTCTACACCCTAAGACATGAACTAAATATGTGCTGAATGTTCTTGAACATCCCAACACTAAATAAAAATGGAGAAAAATTATCAAAAATAAAACCCAACAGTAAGTTCACAAAGGTATAAAGCAAGATCATTTCGACCCACCTACTTCTCCCTTATTTCCAATCACTATAGGTAATCATGTTGCCTAAGACAGGGCTGACTACTCTGCATGGTGACTGGCTAGATGTCAGCAAGACAGGCTTTGTGAAACAAAAAAATCTCAGTGCTTGAATTCTTCAAAGATCTTATCCCAGGTGCCAGCAGCCAGCTAGGACATGCAAAGAGCCAGGAGAACACCAACCATTCAGTTATGCAATTTGCAAGATGTTTTTCTTTTAATCATTATCACAATTAGCTAACAGACCCTGCTTCACATGTTTATAACAAGCAACTAACCATTCTGCTTGCCAGCCAACCATATCCCCAGTTGGTTTTCATCTGTTATTCCCACAGGACAATAAGCACGCTTGTAGCTAATTTAACCCCAACAGCTCTTACTCTGCATCTACTTTTCTCCTTGTCTTTATGCTACTGGAGTGTCAGAAAAAGGTCTGGATACACAGAGAAGTCAGACTTGAGTGTGAATTGCAGTAGGGAATATTTCATCTGATGTGAACCACTCTCCAGATATTGAGTTCTTGGGTAGGAGATCATCCCAGACAGGAGGAACTGTCTCCATTGAACATACTGAGCCATAGGAGCAAGTTAAACACAGTCTTGTTGCTCTACTGAGGAATAGGTAAAAATTTATTTTAAAAAGATGACTATGGGTACAATAATGGACTGCATGGGGAGATGTTCTTGGCTCCTGTGCTCTAGAATGAAGCTATGGAAAGACACTCGGGCACCAAAGGCCCTAAATCCAACCCAAGCTATCTCACTCTGCCTCAACTCTCACTATCTCCTAGGTTCCTTCACCACTTGCCTTTTGGGCTGCAGAATGGCTCCTAGATGTACAGAATAACCACAGCTCAAGTCATTCAGTGCCTGAAATCTTTAGGATGGAAAAATTTCTCCAGGAGACACCAGAAAGCTCATTGCACTTTGGTGCAGCGTTTCCTGAGCACTCCAAGCTAAAGACATCAAGCCAAAATAGTTGATTGGTATTTCCTATCAAAGGTTCCCAGGCAGCATAAACCATCATTGGACAAGCTGTCCAGAGTGCTTTATTCCCCAGTCTTGATGAAGAACCCAAAACTTGATCTAGGTTCTCTCTTTAATGCCTTGAAGTCATAGAAATATATTTTGTCATTATCACAGGCTGGTAGCTCCTCCTCAAGTATTTCTGTGTCTGGAAAACCTTTCTCATCCTATCTGTGTGATGGCCATGATGAAAGTGCTTTAAACTTCATTGAGAAAGAGGAACGGTTAGCTCATCTCAGCACACCTAAAATGGACTTTCATAAGAGCAGGCTGAGGCAAGACACCTTATGAAAATAGCTATTACCTTCAGCTTCACCCTAATTAGCAGCCCAGAAAGAGCCCTTTCATAAATAGCTTCAGCAATTGTCTTGTTTTTATTCAAAGCTCACTTTGTTATCCTTCTCTGCTCACTGCAGACTGATGCTTTGTTTGCATCTGTTTCTGTGCCTGGCAGATGTCAAATACACCTTTAGGGAGGAAGCTTTGTCTTTATTCTCAGATTGCATGAAACTCATAATCTGACAAGCCAGAGCTACAGGATTGGTATTTGTATTTGGAAAATAAAAAAGCACAAAGGGAGTCAAATTAAGAGATCTTAGTACCCAACATGTGCAAACTCGGTATTTTCATTATCATTCAAACTAGTGGGTTCAAACATGGCTAAATACATTAAATAGTAGCTATATTTATGAACATGCCTTTTTTTGAAGACGGAAAAAAATTGCAGATCAAGAAGTGTTAAATACAGCTAAATGACCAAAAGCTAGAATTAAACAGCTTCACGTTTGAAAATAAGGCAGTGCTTCAGTAGTCATGGTGAGCTGGCATTGCACAAAGCAGGGAAAAACACCAAGATTTAGAGACTTGAACATTTAGAATATAAAGGCTCTGTTTGAAACAAGCTCTGAAATATCTGTGAAGCTTATTTGTGAAGAGCACATATTTGCGAAGACAGCAGAACTGCAGTGGTACCTTTTTTGTTTTAAGAGCTTATGGACTTACAAGCAGACATGCCGTAGCTTAAAAATGAAACCACACCATGAAAAGGAATGGAGACAGATGGCAAACCTTCTTTAAACAAAGAGAAAAATAAAAATGTTAAAATATTTCAATATTAGCAGTTATGGCACTTTTTTTGTGTGTATATGTGTGAGCTGAAAGCAAAAGAGAAGATAAAGAGCTTGGAATTTCTTAGAGAAGATTTTGCTAGATTCACTTAGACATGGGCAGATCTTCCATACTTCACCTCTGACTGCCTTTCTAGGAAATTAAATAAATTCAGATTGCACTCATTTTTAGAAAAAGATATAGAGGAGCTACAAATATATCCCAGTTTTACCCCAATTTTGCAGAGGAGGAAAGAAGAAAATTCTTTTCTCCCACTAAGAAGAAAATTCTGCTTGCCGAATCTTCTATGAAGTTTCCAAGATTTGCCCATCTTTGCCTCCTAATTAAAGCATCCATCCTGACCATGACTACCTCACTGAGTGGAGAAGGAGAATGAAGGAGAAATGTAGGAGAGCTCTAGACCAGAGCAGGAACCTCTGTTAACCAGCTGCCCAACTCTTGACAAAATCTCATTGAGAAGGATGGTAAAATTAGGATTGTGAGTCAACCATCTTCAACCAAATTTGTATCCCACTCTGTTGCTTTCCTACTCTAGGATTCTATCCCTTCCCTTGAGGACACCTGACCACATAGATCGTTTCTCCCCAAGTTACCCTCTATCCATTAAATACATTCCTCTCTGAACGACTGTCTCCCTATTGACGAGCAGAAAAAAAAAATCCCAGAAAGAAAAGAGTATAATGGTGAAAAAAAGATACATCTTCTCTTGAGACCAGTGAGGACTGGATCTCTGCAGTTAACAGCTGTGGCAAGCACAAGATAACCACTGATTTTGGCACAGCACAAGAACCCCAAAGGCTTTGGACTACAAGTGACCAGAGTCATGCCTTGAAAGAAAGCAGGATATTAAAAAAAAAAAAGAGAGAAATGCTGTGCCAACCCTTGGCTGGATCTGCCTCTCTAGAGAGCATCTTGCAAAAAATCTCCAGAAAACCCTTCTTTCCTGATCCACTTGGCCCTCCCTGGAAGAATCCAATCTTCAGATCCAAAGATGGAGGAAGGAAGGCATCTTATTATTAAAACTGGAAATAACTGGAAATAAACACAAAGGAAAAAGGCAAAAAACCTAACTAGGTACTGATTAAATCATTCTCTGCACTGGCTGCATCCAGAGAAACCCAGAGAGTGTGAATATCCCAAAAGCAACCACAGCCCCTGACTTGTCCTGCATAGGACTTGCCTCAAACCCTAACTCACAGCCTGACACCAGCAATGTAAAGTCATGTTGTGAAGCAATAAACTATTCTGGTGGCAGCATCAAAGGATGAGGAGTCTATATCAAGACTTCTTATGCACCATGTGGTCACATTCCACCATTTGAGGCTGTGGCATTGCTGCTCATGTGGGGATGTCTGCAATAAGAGGATTTTCTACTCCCTCAGAAATGCAAACAGCCATATGTCATACACCTCTCCATATTTGACTTCATGAGCTAGTTATGGAGGAGAAATAATTAAATTTCACAGCTGGACATACAAAGGTTTACATGGCATCCCTGAAGACACGGAATTCATGGGCCCTCGCTCTCTACCTCCACATCCCAGACTGATCACATCTAGAATTAAGTTGCTGCTGTATGACCAGCAAAGACAGACAGAAACAAAGAAGAAAGGATTGTAGGGGTGATACTTCTAGCCATGACAAACTCTCTAATCCTCTGCCAAGGAGGAAAATCCCCAAAACTCTACATCGTTGATTATTTCCCAAGGTGGACAGCCAAAATTGTCCTTGGCTTCGTGAAGACAACAATATGCTACTAAATGGAGCTGGAAAAATCAACTCTGCAATACTTTGGGTCAAGAGCTTTGAGTCCTGCCTTACTTCCAGCCTGTCTTACCCAATTCTGACAGCTGAAGTTTAATAAACTATAAATGCAATGTATAATTAGAGAGAGCCGTTACACACACAGCATTAAATACGCTGTCTGGCTTCAGGATTAAGTATTAAAATAGGAACTAAAATTAAGACACACACATACACAAAAAAAAGATGAGAGTCAGACTGAGCAAGAACACATAAAAAGTGAAAGTTGAAATTTGTTTCAGAGAAATAACACTGCAGAATCACATTTTATCTTTAACACATCCTACAGAGCCTGAACTAACAATCCCAATGAGAACATGATGGTCCTGGACATCTGAAAGGATGAAAATATTTCATAGACAGATTTTTGCTGAAAATTCCCCAAAGTGGGAGGCTTTTACCTTGCATCTCCCACAGCAGTTTGGACAAGGTGGAGTGGGAACTTACCAAACTCCATGCCAGCAATGGCAACCAACAGAAGAGGCAGAAAGAGCTTCATCTTTCGTGGATCCTTGTCACCTGGTCACTAAGCTGCTACCAGTCTTCACCGCAGGATTTAACGCTACACCTCCTGGTACCTTGCCATATAGTGATTCCAGACTGAGATTCAATTCTACTGGAAAAACTAGTCTAATTGAGCTATAAATGTATTTAACCATCCGCAAAGTAAGCCACACCTTCTGCTATACAGTCATTTCTTTTCATGTTCCTTGGAGAAGAAAATTAGGGTTTACCTGATGGACAATAGCTGAGGTTGTTTAAGCTGGATCTTTTGTGTCTAAGCATGATGTGAAAGCCTAGGGGTATTAAATCATTCCAGTATCTCTGCTTTGCAGCTTGTTGATGTTTCTTCTGTCCTACACCTGGGGAAGAATAACTTTATGCACCAGTACAAGCTGGGGACCAACGTGCTGGAAAGGAGCTCTGCAGAGAAGGACCCAAGTATTCTAGTAGACAGTAGGTTGGCCATGAGCCAGCAGTGTGCCCTTGTAGCCATGAAAGCCAATGGTATCCTGTGGTGTATGAAAAAGAACATGGCCAGTGAGTCAAAGGAGGTGATCCTCCCCTTCTACTCTGCCCTAGTGAGACCACATCTGGAGTACTGTGTCCAGGTCTGGGCTCCATGGTTCAGGAAAGACAGGGAAGTGCTGGAGAGAGTAATCAAGTATATGGGAATCAAGTATACGAGGATGGGGGAGAGCCAGGCCATCAGAGTCTGGGCCAAGGAAGTCTCTCAGGTCCGCTATCCCAACCATTTAAGGAGCACAGTGCCTGGAGAAGCCACCCTGCTCTAAGCCAACCCTCTCCAACCATGATGACAAACCCACTAATTCTTGTTCTCCAAATACCTTGCCTTTCTCATCTTCAGACCTTTCTTCTCCAGGCATTAACTTGTCTTTCCCATTCCTCGGGCTAGTGTCATGCTATTAAGTCTTATCTTCTGCAAAGTGTGATGGACAAGGTAGCTGTGAGATTGCAAAAAAACAGTAAAAAAGAGCCCCACACACCCAACAGACATTTTTAATAAAGGAGGAAAGAAGGGAAAACTGAAACGAAGACATTCTTGGAGATGTTCCTATCACCTTTGTTACCTACCAAATCATCAGAGGAAGCTTACTCAGGTTTAAGTATCACTTGAGTTCCTGAAATGTGAAAAATAAATGGCCTTCTGGGTCTTCTTTTCCAGATAAACAACCCAGTCCTCATCACTCCAAACCTAAAGTTCCAGTTACTGTCCTATACTGGTGGTAGGTGGATGGTTGGACTAGATGATCTTAGAGATCCTTTCCAACCTTAATGATTATATGATTCTATGATAACTTTCACTTAGAAACAACTCTCCTGTGTTATCTACACCTTCATGAGTTCAGAACAATTGTTTTCTCAGTGGCACCATAATAAAGTCATTATGTTGATTATGAAAGCTTAGTAGCTCATTCCAGCCCTAAATTATCTAGGGAAAGGTATTTTGGTATGACATTCATCAAGTTCGGCTGAGAGAATTTTATAATCCTATTAAGAAGGGGGAAATATTCTGATTGTGTTTGCTTTGTTCTTAAGAAAAAAAAAAAAACAAACATGGAAAGGGGTGTGGATTCTAGTTTCTGGTATCAAGTGGCCTCAAAAAAAAAAAATGTGTACTAGATGAATGGTTTCACTTGCACAGCTGAAATGTGATCTTCATTACATTCTAAGTTTTTTGGATGGAAGAATTTTTACAGTGCTGACACCTTTCCCAGAGCCTGTGCATTCCTTCAGTTTGGAGGGTTGTTTAGGGGGATGACAACTCACTTGTTTATAGTTTCAGTTGATCTTATCTGAGTAAGTCTTTAAGCAACACCTGAAATCTTTCCTCTTTTACGTCCACCTTATGCAATTGCTTTGCAATTTTGGCAAGCCACAAAATAAGTAACAAGAACTAACAGAAACATCCAAACAGCATTTCGTTGTACTCACTTATCCTTTTGTCAGTATTCAAATCCTGTTTTGCTGGGGTTTTCCATTAATTACAGACAAGAAAAAGAATTTAAAAGGACATAAGCCATATGAACCTGACTCAACAACCACAAGACAGATTTGAAGGAAAAAAGAAATTTTCTACTGTATGAGTTGAAGTGCAAATAAGTGCAAGAATTTTCTGCATTTCGGAAGCATTTTTATTATAAAGAAAAGGGAAAGGTCCATTTAATTTTTATTTCCAACCTGATGAATCTGGGCCAAGCCATTTTCCTGTCCTAGAGACAGTCTTGCGGAGAACAAGATAGCACAAGAGGTAATGGCTTTAAGTTGCACCAGGAGAGGTTCAGGTTGGATAATAGGAAAAATTTATTCTCAGAAAGAGTGGCAAGGCATTGGAACAGGCTGCCCAGGGAAGTAATGGAGTCACCATCTCTGGAGGTATTCAGGAAATGTGGAGATGTGACACTGAGGGACATGGTTTATTGGGCATGGTGGTGATGGGTTAATGGTAGGACTTGATGATCTCAGTGATCTTTTCCAAACTTTATGATCCTATGATTCTAAGAAGGCATTGTCATCTGGTGGAATAGTCCTTCAACTGTTGGAACATGTTAGAAATATGCTATAACTTAGATTCCAAATGCAATATACTCCAAAGCCCCCAGCCTTCCCAGCAGGCCTACTTTCCCCAGATATCAGACTGAATAGGACTTGCCTGGAAGTCCTAAGAGATGTCCATACAGCTCTGTGGTAAAGTTTCAGCACCCATGGGCTGAATGTGTGCTTGGAGAAGTGCAGGCACTGTTTTCAATTTAGAGCCTTTTTGACTTAAACATTTTAAACCCTCCATTCTCTTGACTCTGTTCATCACTTTGCATATTTGCTAAAAACCCCATACATTTCCAGAAAGGAAATGCTATGATAGGATTTAAAGGTAGATGTGCAGGGATGCAGAAATAACTGTGTCGTATGCTAGCTTTTGCTGCACACCTACAAGTAGGTTAAACCTGAGAATACTCCTGCAATATGAGTAAATACTATTATATCAAGATCAGATACAAGAAGCTGAGACACAGAGAGGTTAATTAGGCTTATGCAGTAAGGTAGTAGCAACTCCAGAAATAGAGACAGCATTGTATTCCACATGGTTTAACCACTAGTTAATTCTTCTTTTTCATGAGTACTCTACTGCTATTTTTGTGTAACCCTGATAATAAGTGCATGAGTTACTGGAAGCCACAGGAGCAGGCATTGACCTTAAAAGCAGATGCTTAGAGGTATATTTTTAGCCCTACCAATGATTTACTAGATGACCTTGGAAAATTAACCTCAGTTTCCCAACCTTTGATATTAAGTTAGGGCATGTTTTAATGTTAATTATACCTACAATGCAAGCTATGTATTAGAAAGGTTTAAAAGGAGATCTGTCAAACAATTCATTGTTTTCTCCTAATAACTAGAAAATAATGTGAATGATGAAAGCCATTTAAGGAAGGCAGCAGTAAGGATGGGTTTGTCTAATGAGCAAACCTGCTGGTGTGGAGAGATTAAATGACACAAACTTCACCTCTAATGCATCATCTCCCCCATCCATCTCTTGTGGACAGCATGATTCCACAGAGATTAGAGCCTCTTTGCTCCTAGAAAGAATTAAACATCCATCTCTTCCCTTCTCTGATTCCTGCTCTGATGAGGAACGTCTTTAAAAGTTAAAGAGAAATCTGGAAAAGCAAGGTAAAAGCCAGACATTATCAAGACTGAATCTGGCATATTCCTATGATTGCATGTATCAGGAATCCAACCCTGTAGTTCTCTTGAAGCCATTTCCATTCAGGCATCACTCATTACCTTATTAGTCACAGCAGCCTTATTCCTACTAATTGATTTTACTACAATTCCCTACAATGAATGGCCAAGACCTAACACGTCTGGGGTGGATTAAAAACTGTTATATCAGAATAGTTTTGCAAAACACTTCAGCCATCCCTTAAGCCCATAGATGTCAGGCAATTCTTGGAACTGAGTTGTTGGAAGATGCCCTTGGGGAAGGGGCGTTAGTCTCCCTGACCTGACCAGCCAGAGGGCCCAATGCACTGCACTGAACACAGATTTGTGGCTTTTACATCTGATAGAAGGTCAGTCTTTCTATAACCTGGAGATGCAAATGGGCACTGAAAGTTTGGCAGCTCTCCCAGCACTTTTTCATCTTGATACTGGACTGGAGTACAGGGGATGTCAACTAGTGCAGGACATGGGACAAACTGATCAGAGCAAACCCCAAGTCTGAGAAGTTTCCTTAATTTTGCTGCTCTTCCCAAATTCCTACTGGACTCCATGAAATTTATCCTCGCTGCCCCAGGCATTCAAAGTGTACTATGCCTGAGCATTTCTGTGTAATTACCAGGATGGGGAGGTAGGGAACAAGATGATTTAATTTTATAGGGAGTCATGTTCCTTGTATGTAATAATTCATTAGGTTTGGGTTTTTTTAAGCCATCTTTTTTTTTTTTTTTTTTTCATTTGAACTTGATGCAGGTACTTCTTACCCTTAGGTAATTTAGACTGATCTACACATAGCACTTACAGGGGATTTTCCAGGAGTTAATAACTACCTAAGCATGTTCCCCCATCTGTTTATAATATGCAGTAAAAAGATGAGTCATATCTTTATAATCAGTGGGAATTCATATTCCTTCCATACCAAATTTTTCTAGTCCCTTTTTGTCTTTTTTTTTTTTCCCCCCTGGTTGATTGGATTTTTTTTTGTTGTTGTTTGTTTGTTTGCTTGCTTAGCTTATAACCCATTCTTTTTTTCCCTTCTCATCAGCTCTAACTGACTTAGGAAGTAGTCGCTTGTTTCAAGATTATTTACTCCAATCAGCTTTCCTGTTAATGTTGCAGGAACAAAAATCACTTGTTCAGTTTATTCATCACTTGGCTTAATTATCCCCTGTGTTTCTTCAAGTCTTAATCCAATGAACAGAAAATACTTTCCTATCTGAATCACTTCCATTGACCCAGAAGGGAAGAACAAGGACAACGCATGTAAAAAACAAAATGGCCTGGCTGAAAGGAAGTGGCTCTGTCTCCAGGCCCTCACTGTCTTCCTATAATGCTACAGCGTTTGGCATTGAAGCTGGAAACTTCTGTTTATTTTTGGACTGGTAGGAGTGCGTCCCCAGGTTCAGCCTGCTCAAACTGGTAGAAAGTCTATGTGTCTTGAAGCTACCCACACAACCCGGTTGATAAAATTTGAGAAACAGTATCAAAATCCTTAAAGAAATTTAAAAAAATAACACCAGCTGGCTTCCCTTGGTCAACTAGGTGGTTCACCTTGTCGTAAAAAGAAATAAAGTTATTTAAACAAACCTTCCACGCATGAGCCCATGTTCGCTGTGGCCAACGACTACATTGTCCTTCAAGTGTTTTTCAGTAACTGCCAGCATAATTTTCTCTGTAATTTTACCAGGCACTGAAGTGAGACTGACAGGCCTATAATTACCAGGACTTCTTTCTTGCCCTTCTTGAAAACTGGAGCGTTTGCCAGGTTCCAGTCAACTGGGACCTCTTCAGATTCCAAAGACCATTGAAAAGTAATTGAGAGAGGTCTTATGATGACATCAACCAGCTCTCTGAGTACCCCTGTATGAATCCCATTGAGTCCCATGGACTTACATGCATCCAGGTGGAGCAGCAGATTGCACACCAGTCAGGACTTGGATGAGAGTTGATCATTACTGCAGTCACGGTCGTCCAACTCGGGTCTCAGAGCTCATCATCACTGTTGAAGGCAGAAGCAAAGAAGGTATTCTGCTTTGTCTATGCCCCTGTCCATAAGATGACCATTCTCATCAAGTAACAAGCCATTGTACTCAGTGGTCCTCTTTTTCTTGTTAAAATATTAAAAAACAAACAAACAACTTTTTTATTGTCCTCCACAGATTCATCCAGTTTCCATTCTAACTGAGTTTTGGCCACAGAAATTTTCTCCCTAAAAAGGCAAACAACATCCCTGTAGTCCTCCCATTTTGCCTGACCTTGCTTCCAATGTCCATACACGCTTTTTCTGCCTAAGCTCATGAAGAAGATCCCTGAACAGCCAAGCCAGCTTTCTGTTCCATCCACTTGACTTACAAAATTTTGGAATTTCCTGTCCCTGTGCTCTTAGGAAGTAGTATTTAAAAAGTGACCATCCCTGAAAAAGGAACCCTGCAGCTATGGAAATGTGTTCTTTTCCCAGCCATTTGAGCAGCTCAGCCTGCTCAAAGAAAGGTCTGAGAGCACCTGTCATCTCCCACCAAGCTAATCACTTCAAGAAAGTGGGGCATGATTTCCCCTTTGTGAATGACTCCTGATCACCGTCTTGCCCTTCTTACATCCAGAAACAATTTCCAGAATAAGTTCCTCCATCATCCTCCCAGAGGCTGAGATGAGGCTGACTAGCCTGCAGTTCCCCAAATTCTCCTTGATCTTATTTAATAGAGGACTGATGTTTCCTTCCATCTAGTCATTAGGAATCTCTCCCATTTGCCAAAATTTTTTAATGACATTAAGAAGAGGCTCTTCACCAAGAGGTTGGTTGGGAACTGGAACAGGCTGCCCACGCAAGTGGTCATGGAACCATACTGCTGGAGTTCAAGGAACATTTGGACAACTCTCAGAAATACAGTTTGAGTTCTTGGTGGTCCTGCGTCGAGACAGGAGTTGGACTCAATGATTTACCCTCAACAAGTTTGCTGCTGACACCAACCTTAGGGCTGCAGTTGATATGACAGAAGGAAGGGGTGCCATCTAGAGGCACCTGGACGTACCTGAGAAGTGGTTTCATGAAAACCTAATGAGGTTCAGTAAGGCCAAGCACAAGGTTTTGCACTTGGGTCAGGGCAGTCTCAGATATATGTACAAAGTGGAAGAAGAACTCATTGAGAACAGTCCTGCTGAAAAGGACTTGGTGTCCTGGTAGATGGAAAGCTGGACATGAGACAGCTGCGTACTCTTGCAGCCCAGAAGGCCAACTGGGATGCATCAAAAGACAGGTGCTAGCAGGACGAGGGAGGTGATTGTCCCTCTCTACTCTGTCCTTTTAAGGTCCCATCTGGAGTGCTGTGTCCAGGCCTGGGGCCCCCAGGAAGGATGCGGAGCTCTTGAAGTGAGTCCAGAGGAGGGCCATGAAGATGCTTAGAGGGTTGGAGCACTTCTCCTATGAAGGCAGGTAGAGGGAGTTGGACTTGTTTAGCTTGGAGGAGAGAAGGCTTCAGGGAAACCTAATTGTGGCTTTCCAGTACTTGAAGGGAGCTTATAAGCAGGAGGGGGACCAAATTTTTGCATGGTCTGATAGTGATAGGACAAGGGGGAATGGCTCTAAACTAAAAGAAGAGAAATACAAGTTAAATGGTGGGAAGAAATCCTTTACTCAGAGGGTGGTGAGGCCCTGGCACAGGCTGCCCAGAGAAGTCATGGATGCCCCATCCCTGGAGATGCTCAAGGCCAGATTGGATAGGGCCCTGAGCAACCTGAAATGATGGATGGCAACCCTGCCCATGGCAGTGGGATTGGAACTAGGTGATCCTTTTGATTCCTTCCAACCTAAGTCACTCAATGATTCCATAATTCTGTGATCCTTGTGGGTCCCTTCCAACTTTGGGTATTCAGCTATTCTATGATTCTCCGACTTGTCTCAGTTTTCTGTAGAAAGCCTCATGTACTTCCTCCTAGTCTGTACCAGACATTCACTGCATCATCACCCATATTGATCTGTCTGCTAATCCCATAAGCTTTCAGCCAACTCATCACTCATCCTCAGGTAGAGCTTCAGGCATTTCAGCTTCTCTCACATGAAGGGTTACTTTGCTTCCTCACTTTTCCAGCCAGCCCTTCCCAAATGGCCTGTATCCATCCACGACAGAACCTTGAGTTGTTCAGCATGGAAAAGAGAGCTCAGAGGGTTTAACAACATGTGAACTAAAAGAAGGGCAGAGGGAAGATTGTCTTGGGCTGTACTTGAGGATGCCTATGGAAAGGACAAGTAACACTACCCACAGACTGTAGGAATAGAAATTCTGATCCAATATAAGGACAAATATTTCTCCACATGAGTGTTCAAAAACAGAGACAGATACCCAGAGAGGCCATGGTATCTCCATGCTTGGGATGCATGCTGAACTAACATACTTTTTCATCCTCTCCAGACTCCAGATAAGCTTCTTGTTGTATGATTTCCCTTAGAAGAAGTGGGTTTGCGGTCCCGGTACATCAACATACCCAGGACATCCTACTGAGGATCTGGGGCCACCTTCTGGCAAGAGAAGAAAACGCAAATGCCTGATTCTGGCCCCATTTCCCAAAGGGAAGATTTTTAGGATTATTTCTGTAGTTCTTCGTTTTCACTGTTTGTAGACCTCGAATTTCCTATTCAGTTAGCCCCAGCAAGCTTCAGGATGAGTTATAAACATATGAAAAGGAGAAAGGGAGAAAAATTCAAAAAAGAAAAAGGAAAAAAAAAAGAAAAAAGAAAAAAAAAAGCTGCCTTGAATAAAGCAGAAGTTGAATTCCACCATGTTATCCATGACCTACACCATGCCCTGATAAATGCCCTGAGCATTGCCAAGTGGTCACATGCTAGGTTCCACCACACACCCATTGGGTTACTGTACTTGATTTTTGTCTTCTTTCTTCGAATAATGATATTGAATGGATGTCTCTCCTATAACCAGCAAGTTTAGCTGGTCTGAGCTCAGCAAGGGTCCTAGGAATATGGATTTTAATGAAGAAAACAGCTTGGGTACCACGGTGTCAAAACATTAATGGTTTTCTCTCAGATGTAGAGAAACAGAATCCCCAAAACACTCATAAATGAGGCTGCAAAATATGGAAGAACACTGAAGAAGATCCTATCCCGGGAAGGGCAAATTCCAGGTTGGGTTATCCAGAGAAAAATATTTATTTCTTCGTTTCAAACCTAAGAACCCCACTGCTGTTATTCTACATTCACTATGCATTGCTCAGGCAACATAATCTCCTTCTCCATGATACTGAGCTAGGGTCCCTCAAGACAGGCAATCCCTGGCCTTTGTCCATCAACAGGAAGGGACTCCAATGACCTTGAGACAGTACGTATAAATTTATCCCTCCCTGAAGTCCATAGGCTCAGCTTCATGGTTATGTTCCTTGTGGCCAGCCTGCAACCCCCAACCCTGGGCTTTGGATCCAACCCGAAGCAATATTCTGTAATGAATATCTGTAACTCCGAACCATCCAAAAGAAATTGTTCAACGTGTAACTTTTCTATTAATTCCATATAATTTTATTAGAGTATAACAAACATTATGTAACATACACTACACGCATATTTATGTTAATATATTGAAAGAAATCAATATGTCTTTATTCTGCTTATTCTCTTACAATAAAGGTAATACACAATTACAAAGCTCACGCATATGCATTAGTAAAATTGACATTTCTTGGTAACCATCTCAATGAAATGAAATCATTCAACAAAGCTGAAATAAAATGTATTAATATTATTATTTTTTTTCTGCAACACTTTATTGGCCTTATTATATTTTCATGAAGTGTTTCAGTTTTGATTAACTGGTAGGTTTGGGGCTTGGAAAAGTGGAAAACATTGGACCTGGGAAGCCTATTATGCTTTTTATTTCTCAATTGACACTAACAGCACAGAGCTGGACAAATTAATACATTCCATCAACTTCTGAAGCCTCTCATTTTCTGCTCTGCATGCAATTATGTGGTTAAAGGTAGCTCGCCCTTGGGTCCCAACTCTCTGTTTCATTTGTATTAAGGTTTTCTCCTTGACCTGTGAGATCTTGGCTTCAAAGCATCTCTACCAGGTCTAGCAAAAGCCAGTAGATGGCAGGGTTGACCCAGGGCTTTGCTTGCCTATGCACCATAAATACTCCCAGCAAAATGCAGACTTTTGTGCACATCTAGCTCTGTTTCAGTGTGATACCCTCAAACAACAGTATTTCAGATGGGAAGGCAGTTCCTCAAAGGAAAATAGTCAAGACCCACATAGCCTGCAGTGAAAGAACCCAACTGCAGCATGCAAATCATTGAGTTCACAAGACTGAGGGTCTTGTAACAGCACTCAAAACATCCAGGCATCCAGCTGAGTATCACATCTGCCTTCTCCAGAGATGGGAGAGCAGAGACAGCTGTATCTCATTCCAGCATGCAAGCACAACCTCCACGGATCATGCACGGATGGTGAGAGCACAACCATCTCCATTGCAAAGGTCTCCAAGAGGAAAGTTATCTCAAGTAACACACAACTTGAATGAATCAACACCAAGCAAGGACATCCTCTGCGTATCAGGATCAAGCAATTGGCAATATTTGTTCTGGCTGTTTGTTCAAGGAAGTCACATCAAGTCTATTATTTTCCAAAGGAGAAGGTCTGTCCTTTTGCAAGAAAAGAATCTCAAAAACAGTTTTGGAAGAACACCGTTCATTTTTTAAGTCTTCCTTTGAGCAAATAGCAAACCCAGTTGAACTTGAGCAGAAAGCACTGGTGCTGCAGTAAGCTTCAAGCAGGTACAGACAGTACATAAAAAATGGGAGCCCTTTTGACGTTAACATAGTGGTAGGCGGCAGCACCTGCCATTGAAATACAGCCATTTCCAGGATGGAAGCACAGAAACCATTTTCTCATTAGCGTGCTCCAAAGTGGGCAGTTTTCGACCTAAGCTGTTCTCATTTTCCAGTAAAAATTGCTCCAGGGTATTTTATACAGAGCAAAGCTGTCTCCCCATAAAACCTTTTCCTGGTCTAAAAATGTGAGGATCTGAGATTTTCACAAAGATTTCCATCTCTAATTCCACAAACCAAGTAAACATATTCAAAGCACTTAAGGGCTGTCCCATCATGGCCCTCCAGCTCCAAATCAGCCATTTGGTTTAACAAGCCTCCAGTTTCAATGCTAGGTAAATGCTGGGTTCTTACTCTATTTTCTTCATGTTGATAATGTTTTTTAATTACTACATTTGCATATTTTGAGGCTTTTCTCCTCTGGGCCTTATGACAGCTGAGATTCTCATATGATTTCAGACACTGGAGATTCAGGGGTAAAAAAGAAAACATCTACAATGAGAATTGTTCATACAATGCCTGGAATTAAACTACTGAATTACATCTCTTGCACTTGACAGGCTGCCATACCCTCTCTGTCACTCAAATGCACATATATCAATCAAAGTGATCTTTACCAGCTGTGTTTGAAAGGAACAATTACAAATCTCTCTTCTCCTCCATACTAAGTGTACAACAATATACCGTGCAAGGGAGAAAAGGAAAATGAAAGTGAAAAGGAAGAAAAAAATATCTCCATGTGCAATCTATTTACCACCTATATGCTTAAGAACACATGCAAATTAACCTTCAGATCACATTCCTTGGCAATGCCATTAATGTAACATATTTCTATAGGTTATATAGCCTGCTGACCGCTCTTTCTGCACCCTTGCTCCCTTTTATAAGCAATTCCTTGTTGTGAGGAAACTCTGAAATGCCAAAATAAGAAGGAATGGGCCATTGGTCTGATTTTCAGATGGTCCCGAGTAGAGCCACGAGTTGGATTCAGTGATTGTTATGGGTCCCTTCCAACTTGGGATATTCTATAATTCTACGATTGGAAGACCATGCCTTCCAGTCCCACTCCTAGCTTTATCCCATAGCATTCTCTGGTGTGACAGCCTCAGGGTAGCCTTGTAAAGGCATGAACATGCATTAGGACATAACTATGCTGGTGGCTTTGAAGTCCAGTCCTTTCCTTGTTGTTGCAAGGATAATTTGAGTCCAAAACTAAGATTAGCAGGTAGCTGGAAGAGCCAGTTCCCCACTGCTGATGGGTAGAACACTCTGGGTGCTGCCTTGGTCTCACATGATGGCATCCCCATCCCTTTGATCTGCATTTATCCCACAGGAACTTCATCATCTACTCACACCAAGCAGCGAGGAACAACTTTATCCTGAAAAAAAAAGGTTTCTAACCCTCTCAGGAGGGAGGCTTGAAGGCTTAGGTGCAAGGAAGCTAGGGGATATTAACTGCCCCACCCCTGTGAACTTCTTCCATGGCTTGCCACATGCTACTGCGCATAGCAGAGGGCTGGACACTGGATCACAGTGCACCTCAAGCAGGATCGAGCCTTGCTAAACGTGGAAGACAATGGAGGTTGAGATAACCAGAGGAAGGCACATCTCAAGCCTAGTGAGATAATAGAGTATCATGCGTTCTTACTGAACTCATCACCTAATTGCAGGTTGCACTCACGATGACCAGCCATTTCTGTTGTATACCCCATCATTAGCATCTATGACAGCTTAATTAATAGATGGGGAGCAAACTGAGGAAGCAAAGACATCATAATTCTTTTGTTGTAAGATGTCTACACAACTGCACACATCTTTCATTGATAAGTTGTTCATTATTCATTTAAGTGGGGACAGGGGTATAATTGAACAGCGTGTGCCACTTAGGAGTTCATTCTTTTTGACACAAAATAGAAAAAACACAATCAAAGGAAAGGAAGGCAAGGCTGAAGAGTACCAAGTATTACACTCGACTTTTGCTGCTAGGGAAGAAAAAAAAGCCCACTGCACTTCTCATCAAACCATGAAAATGACAGCAAACTTTCGCCTAAGATTAAGGCTCTCTTTTGGCTTGTTTTGAGTCTAGCAGGTAGGAAAAGTAGGTAGGAAACCAGCACAACGTGGAGGCAGCATGAAGACACACCTCCCATGGGATGGCTGAAAGCTTCCAGGAGCAATGCAGTGGAGAGATCTGCGAAAATCCTGGGATCTGGAAGGCAGCAGATGTGGCGAGTCTGGTGAAGAAGTTACCTTCTGTAGTCCACAGACACCATCAACCATCCAGGGATTGCAGATTAAACTTAAATATCTGAATAATCATCTCTTCGCCTCCGACTTCACTGTATTTCGCAAACAGACCTTTTGACCTGGCTCATTTAGGTGTTGGAAGTTATCCATTATCAAGATCCCAAGTCTGTAAGCACGGAACCTGAGGCACGAAGTCTCTGTATCACGCAGACTAACTTGTACAAGGCTAATTCGCAGTGTTAGGAGCAATAGGGTTGACTCAGATCCCAACGGCTGGCATTTTTCACAAAAATGCACCTGGAAAAAGCAATGCCCAAGAGATGTGAAGCATGCTGGCCAAAGGGTATTTTGTCAGGGCTCTCAGAAAGGAGAGAGACAGGGAGCAGGTGGACTCACTGCTCAGAGGTGAACTGCTGAGATGGAGCGCTCAAAAGACACTTGAGAGGGTAAGAAGCTCTCATGCTGGGCATAATATTTGAGTTTTCCTCAAGTGTTCCTAATCTCTCTGGTGGCAGCAAGGAAAAACACACAGTACACATCCCCGCTCAGGTAACAAGAGGAGCATGTTTATTCAGGTCTGGCACTTACAGATCTCAGAGGGACAAGGTACACGTCATTTGTTTTCCAGAAAAAGTCAGCCCGAGATTGGAAGAAATTTATAAAAAGAGACTCCAGCTGCAGGGGTTGGGAATTTGTCTCCACTGGGGTCATGCTTTCCCCGTGCCTGAGGGGACATATTGGGGCACATTGGTGCCGGGGACCTCCAGGACCATCTGAACACTGGAGCGAGCGGTGTCTGGGGACAATCGCTTCTCGGTGAGTCCCAACCTTGTTTTAAGCAAAATTAGAAACTGAGGGCACAGGTTAAAAAAGCAGAAACCCTTCCAAAACAATCCACTGGGAAGTGCTAGAGTGCAGTGGGGTATGTCCGAAGGAGGAGGAGAAGGGTTAAGCCCAGCCACTCAGGTCTCTGATACTGGAAGAGTGTAAAGTCTGGGAAACAATCACTGTTGGAAGCCTGCTGAGAAATAGAAGATCTCCTTGTAGGCAGCAATAGAGAAGACATCAGCTAACGAGACCTGTGATGGCCAATGGAAGACAAGGCGCCATGTTGCAGAGGTGCAGAGGTCCCCGGGCGCAGGGTCTTCCTTGGCCTTCCCCATCACTCACGAGCCCTGAGGACGTAGACAAAGCTAACCAGGATCCCCAAGGCCAGGACAGCATAGCTGGCTTTAACACTGCTGGAGCCACTGATGTTGCAGAGGAAGGAGTCGCAGCAGTAGACGGAGGCAGCCGCAATGCCGAGGTTAATCCCGGCACTGGGGCAAATGGGAGAGCAGCCTTTGGAGATGGACTGGCCAGACTTGCCACCTGAATTTAGGTTGGGAAGAAAAGCAGAGAGGAGATGAGTTTAAAACTTTTCAGCTTTCTGATCACGTTTTGCAAAGGAAATAATGGTACTGAAAAGACAAGCAGCACAGAGGTTGCAGAGTTTCTCAGTAACCTACGTCAGTCTTTGCACCTCAAGAAACACTCCTGCTGAATTTCCGTAGTACACAACGCCTCTTCCAGGCAGCTGGGCAGAATTTGGAAATGTGGTGAAAAAAGTAACCTCAAAAATCCCACTCAAACTCAATCCTAGGGCTCCTCAGGTGAGACTGGGAGAGTCAGAGAGGGATTTGAGAGCAAACATCGTGTTCTGAGCTTGGCACAGCTCACATTTACCAGTGTGCACAAGAAACAGGAAGCTGTTAGCAGGTGACAGGTTTATAAAAGCTCCCAGCCTCTGTTTATGCATGCACAAGCCGTCCACATTATGGACTACCAAACTTGGGTTTGAAACTCTCTTCCCACCTGCATGCCAGAAGCAGAGGTTGGAGGAAAGTGAGGCAACCCAGGGTGGGACGTGGGCTCTGCAATGCCACCAGGAGACCTGACAGAGCAGCTTGCTTTCCTGAGAGATCCTTCAGATTTTTCCTGGTGCCTGTTCCCTTCTGTGAAAAGCCCATGCTTGGTGAAGGAATCTTCAAATACCTGGCAATCCTGCTGCACCCAGAGAGAGCAAAGCAAAGGAGAGACTCACGGATAACAACCAGAACAGCAGTCAGCACTGGGCAAAAGCAGGAAGGGTAGCCCTAGAATTTCCTGCAGAGGAAATCCTCTACCCTTCGACTGAATTCATCAGCAACCTCCTCTCTCCACTCCTAAATTCCCTTCAGACTCCTAGCACGAGTGCATGCACGTGGGCTTTAACGTGACTTGGTTTGGCAGCAAGTTCCTCATAAAGCACCCCTGGGATGGTCCAGCACTCAGCAGCCAAGCATCACTTTCTCCTTTCTCCAACCAAACGAAAGAAAACCTTCTTGCACCTCCCTAAGGTGATCCAGCTAAGAAGGGCAGAAGGTCCCATCACCACTCACCGATTCCCACTCCGACATACGTTGTCACACAGTGATTTTCATTCTCTGCACACTTGACAGGTGTCAGGCAGGCCCAGTTGGAGGATGCATCCGAGCACGAAAAGCAGATGAGCGTGTGGGCTGCAAGGAAAAGGCACATCTTAGTGAAGGGCCAGAGGAAAGATATCCCTGCTGTGGCTTCCACCTCCAACACTCAGAACTCACTGCACCCAGCCACAGCCCACACTTGCTGTGTCAATCTGTGAAAGGCTTTTTGTTCCCAAAATTTGGCCAAGTGAAGGGTACAAGCAGAAGGAATACATTTTAAGGTCTTGGTTGGAGCCTTTGGTTGGTTGGCCAATAAAAGTCTCAATGCAATTGCAGGTCAGCTTACTACTTTACAGCATGTGCCTTTTTATACCAAGAGCAGGTCCATGAAAACCTGAAACACAAAAACAAGCTCAGGCTTGTAGGTTGGAGTCTGAAATTTAGGCTTACTCACCTTTGCCGCAGTGGTCACTGATGGGAAATGCCCCAGGTGCGACGTGACTACAGGTTTGAGCTTTTCATGGCTTGCCTTTGGCAGCAGGGCACAAAGCTCAAGCTAGCACATCGTAGAAATGATTTCCTACCAAGAGCAAGCCCAGCATTTCAGCAAGGCCTGCAAGGACTTGCACTGCCATGCTACCCAGAGAGTCATAGCACTATGACAGCAGCATATGCAACTAACTCTTCTAATCTGGGGCAAAGGGAGAACAAACCAGCATGATTTCCTACATGGCAGACCCCCTAATGTCGTCTACCCCCTACATTAGGGGAATGGATTGCACTAGGCTAGCTCCCATCTCACATCCTTCAGGTCTGCCCATGTAAAATCAAAGATTGGGAAACAGCACTCAGTGGAGGGAAATGGTTGCAGAAACAGCCTGGACCAGTGACTCAGCATAGACATGTGTATTTTGCAGTGGACAGACGATCTTCTCTGTATTTTACATACAGGAACATCACATCCACACTGCAATTGTTGACCTACATACACAGAGAGCTGGTCTGTTCCCAACGCTTGACAGGCTCTGATTTTGGAGCATTCAGACTGCAAACTCTTCCGTGAAGCCCTGCCTCTCTCTTTCCTTGTTTATAGGATGCAAAATGGAGGAGATGAAGATTCAGGATGGGAGGAAGAACAAAGCTGCCTTGCTCCTGCTCCTTATCCCTTTCACCCCCATGGCAAACAGATTAGCCTAAGAAGGGGATATCAGAGAAGCTCTGGATGATTTTGCTAAGGCTTGGCAGTCCCTGCTGTGGTATATTTTGAAGAATAAATTGGAAGAATGTTGATAGCAGCTGTCCCACACCGCCATGGGCCTGCACGACCTCTTGAGGTTCTTCTCAATCTTGTTTCTCTCAGAAAAAAATACAAAAAGCCCTTTACAGGAAAATTGGGAGTGGAAAAAAATAACAGTTGTTCTCAGAAGAATGATTTTTGAACAGCAATGGCCAAGGCAGGGGGAAAAAAGAATGAAACAAAAACATAATAGCAAATCTCACGGAAACAGATCAAAGCTGATTAGTGGGCAGGCCTGCATGTCACACTCCGGAGATGAAGCCAATGTCACAACCCCCTAGCAAGAATTTCCTGGACTGTCTCATACAGCCTTCAACCATCATCATCAATCTGCCAATGATCCCAGCAACAAAGCAGAGTTACCCCAGCATGCCAACGGGGCAGTCACAACCTACATGGAGCAGCTGGGATTACAGGGCCACCAGTTGAGTCAAGGCCTCAGGGGAGATTCCTCATTGGAACATGCCTTTGGGTCTAGGAGAAGAGGAGGACTAAGAGAAAGGCAGGACTGAGCCACTCATTGCAGGGCCATCGTTGACTGTCAACACCATTTCCATGGACCGGCATTCTTCACTTCACTGGCCAAAAACCAACCTGAGACATCCAAGGAAAGCTTGGCTCCTTCCTTTTCCACCATCCCCAGTATGTCCCTGCTCTCAAATTTCAGTTGACTGTCCCAAACCCTTCCTCTTGCAACCACCCTAATGGCAAACTGAGGCCCAAGAAGGCAAAGCGACTCATTCCATCCCATGGGAATCATCCACAAGCAGGAATTAAGTGGATTATAGACTTCCCATGAACATTATGGTAGCACATCCATTCCCGTAAGCATTTTGCTCATTATGCTGAATGCACAGGTTGAGTGGTGCAGTACTATTCATTATGCCCTAAAGATTACAGATACACACGCATCAGAAATATTTGTATGTACAAATGAAAGTGCCTCTAGGCATTAAATCCCCTGCCACTAAATCTATGTTCTTAACACTGTCCTGTCCGCACCTTTTCCTTTTGTCACGTCTGTCTATTACCCTTTGTCTAAACGTAAACTAAGTCTTTCC
Organism: Alectoris magna; assembly: GCA_030625065.1. NCBI lineage: Eukaryota > Metazoa > Chordata > Aves > Galliformes > Phasianidae > Alectoris > Alectoris magna. Next base: position 1,833,801 of record CM060561.1, on the reverse strand, counting down.
AGGATGGGTAAGTCTTGCAGCATAGTTTAAGAGAAGAAATATTCAGCCTTAATTAACTACTGCTGCTTTCTGCTTAGGCAAAACAGAACTAAATGACCAACTGCAGAGCGAGGAGAGCAAGCAGGCTGCGTACTTCAGACGCAAGGCACAAGAGGGGAGCAGAATTATTTTACGCAGTTGGAGACACAGCAAAGAGTCGGAGCTCAAGGCTAAAGGGAAAAAAAAAAAAGACTGAACAATGCAAAAGGAAAGCCTCTGTTTTCATCATCTAGAAAAGGCAGTTCTCTTCAATAGGAAGAATTTATGTGTTTATTTGTTTGCTGTTTGGTTCCATCGAGGAACAAAGGGCTTCCAAACCAGAGATCATTTGGGATAATTCTTCAGATAAGAGGTTGAACCCCTCCTTGCAAAAGAGCAACAGCAGGGACAACAAAAAAAGCCTTTGAAAGCCCACTCCAGAGCTCAGCAGCACCAGTGAAAAATGCTGTTGCTTCGGCAGCTCTCCATTCATCCCTACGCCAAATGTTCTTTCCCTCACATTGCTCTCAGACAAGATTCTTACACACCATCCGCCAGCTCTTTGGGGCACTTTGAAAACCAGGCAAGAAAAAAGAAAAAAGAAAAAAACCTGACTGGATGTACTGGAAATGTTTGCAGATAAAGCAAACTCACAGCAAAGCCTTTTGCCTTCTTAAGTGGAAGTGTTTGGTGTTTTTTTGAAAGGGGCTGGGAGGAGGAGGGGGGGGAAATGCATTAACCTCTTCCTGCCTGGGCCTGAGCACATGCCAACTGGTTTCTGATAGAGACCCAGCTCTTTAACTGCCAGTTCCTTCACAAACCCCAAGAGAAGGGGGATGTAAGAAGGGCAGAAAACAACTACTTTCTTCTCATTGGTGTCCTCGAGAGCCACAGAGAGGGTCTGTGTTTCCTGACAAGAGGGTCAGACGATGCAATATTCTCCCCGTTTGCTCTTTGTCTGGCTTTCTCTAAGAACTGCCATACGAAAACAACGCAGCGTTTTGCATGGCCCCATGGAGTTCGGCTAGGCAAAAATTGAGTCATGGAGACTGCAGACCTGCAACTTAGCCAACTTGCAGTTTCACACCCAGCAACAGGCAGCACGTTGGCCCTGGGTTCAAGAGCAGCTCCAAGATGTGCTCCACACGACCCTGTCCCTCGAGGTTGCCACCTCCCACCCGCTGGCCATATCAGCCTGTCATTAAGAACGCTGGGGAACAACAGCAGCCAGAAATCACAAGCGGTCCTACCCAGACTTTACTCCTGCCATTACCGGGGCAGGGCTCCATCTCCCCCAAACACACCTTCCTTCCTCCCTTCCCCTCGGCAGCATCTCAGCCCATTTCAGCGCCGTTATCCCGACTCGCTGCAGCGAAAAGGGGGGGAGCGGAGCCACCCCTGCTCTTTGTTCGAGCTGCAACTGGGAAAAGCTCCAAGATACAGACGTACACAGCTGAAGGGAGATGCGCACCTATAATACAGACGCTGAAGTTCCAGCTGCAAGGGGAACACTGCTGAGAGGTCTTGGCAAGATCATCCCCCGCACCCCCCCTTCCAAAACCTCCGCCAACCCCCTGCACGGCTCAGCCCCCCTCCACCCCCCCCACCTCTTTCGCTGCCCTCACCCCTTCCCGCATGCCTACAACTTCCAGACCACCCCCTTGCAAGACGCAAACCCCACTAATTCGCTCCCAAAAGCAGAGGCTTTGGGAAAAGCTTGGAGAACCTCGGGAAGAGGTGGTGGTATCCGAGGGTAGCCCTTTTCCTCTTACCTCTCTCCACGCACAGCACCGCAGCCAACACGGCGAGCAGAAACGCCTTCATGGTGCGGCGATGGGGCCGAGGAGATGCGCAAAGAGACGACAAGCGCGCAATGCTAGCGGTAGAGCTGAGCTCTGGAGGCGGGAAAAGGGCACCGGCGCCGCCCAGCGGTCCGCCTCCGTGCCCTGCACCGCCCTCCCCCTCCGCCTCCCCGGCCTCGGCTGGTTTCGTTGTTTCGTTTCCCCGCTCCGTCGCTCCGGAGGCCGGGAAAGGGGTAGGCGTTTGAGGGTAGGGGGGCGGTGTTTGCCGCACGGGGTGATCGGACGCTTCGTGGGAGCAAATCCAGCTTTCCCCTGGCCCCTCACCTCCCTGCCCCCATTTCAAGGCTTTTCCCACTCCCCCTGTTCGCTCGATTTCCCTGGGGGAAGGGCATTCAGCAGGGGAACCCCCAACATGCAGATCCTCACTCGTGCATAACCCTCTTCCTGAGCAACGCTTTGCATTTACAACTCTTTTCACCCACTGCATTTATGTCCCCAAGACACACATGCACAGATCTGCTTGTGTGCACGTGTGCTCCTGGTACATCCACAACCACCCTGCATGCCATGTGTGTGCAGCTCCTTCTGTGCATGACTGGATCCCCTGCCTTCACAAACATATATGCAAGACTCCTAACATGTGTGATGCCTTCTTTTCATGTATGCTGCATGCACAGCCCTATGCATACAAAACTAGATGGACTAGATTATCCTAAAGGTCTTTTCCAACCTTAATGATTCTTTTATTCTAAGACCCAAGCAAGTAAGCAGCCAACTTTCTGACCTGCTTACTAGATCCCAAATGGGATTAGACATAGACAGTTGGGAACTTTGAAGGTGTGAGACCAGGCAGCAGAGACAGCATGGGACATTCTGAGCTATGAGGCAGGACAGGCCTTCAGAGCACAGAGTGGTCCAATAAAAAGGATTGCAGTTGTGACCCAGGTTCAGCAGGTCCCAAAGAAATAGCAAGGTCTTTCAGGAAGGGAGCTGGATAGAGGCCGCTGAGGGAGGGAGAAGTTTGCTGTTGAAGGCAGTCTGGGAATGCAGGTTTGACAAACTCTGTATGCCACAGCTGGGTTTAATTCTGCAGAATCAGCATTTTTTCGGCAAATGAGTCTGAGTCCTGTCAGAAGAAATTCCAGCTCCTGACTTTTCAGTGTGCATTCAGAGTCCTCTACTTTGAACCCAAATCTGTGCCCTCAAGCTGCCACTTCCCTCATTTCTTTTATGGGTCATTTTTATTTATCATTGCCAGTTATTCTAGCAGGAACTGAGTGTGTGTGGTGTGTTTTTGTGGTTTAATGTCTTCCACTGAAATCAGCTGCTAGTGCTGTTTCGTTCTTTGGTTTGCAACTCAGATGCACAAAACCTTGTCAAGTTTCAGCTTTGAAATAGCTTGAGCATAATTCAGCTACTCTGTGCACCATCGTTCACATTAACTCACAACATACCGGTATCATAGAGTGCCCAACGACCAAGTTCATGCACTATCTGTAAAAGTCAGTGTGACTTTTTGTAGTCCATACGTGAGCTCCTTTGGTGTCTTGTACGCTCCACACATCCCCAACAGACACATACAAACATGTACAGCTCTCTGGTTCTCTCACCCCACAAATTTAACATCAGTTCCATTACTTCATGGAGAGAATTCTTTCCTCTGCTGGGAAGGAAGAAAGAGGACCTTAGAGTGACAGGACACGATTCACCACAGGATCTGGAGTCATCCCAGTAATGACGGGGTAAGGACAGCAATAATTATAGGATGCTGCCAGTAGAACAGGTGGGCAGAGTGCGTAGGGACCAATTTCCTATGGTAGAAGGTATGGAAAAAACACCAGGTAAGGAAGCTCTTCTGAAAACTCACTGGTCTAAAGCCTACATCTCCCACACCACAGCCTTGGTAAGGAGGATGGCAAAGCTGTGATTGTCTCATGGCAGGGCTTTCTTTTCTAAAGCAAAATACAGCCAAACACTGCTAAATGACCCAGCCTTGTAGGTTTGGGGCTTGTTGAATGACTTTGCTGAAGTGTAGGGTTCGTATTGTGAATGCAAGGTGGAAAAATAAGGTCCTCGGAGGCAATAAGAAAGGCAGAAGGGGTAAAATCCAGCAGCAGGAATGTGGTCTGTGCAGGGGAGAAGTGGATTCAGGTAAAGAGATATGCTCAAGGTAATCCTTTTACCTTGGGAGGTAAAAGGAAGCGGCTGGAACTGAAAGCAAAGTAGTGCTAGTGTTAAGTATTACACGGTTTGCTGTGTGCAGGGGAGAAATGGCCAGTCTGAAAATAAGGAAATGGAGATAATGGCAGCTCCCTTCACGGGTCAAGAGAACGAGTTAGCAAGGATCAGTGCAGCAATTAAAACTGGAATTACTAGGTCTGCAAGGTTTTAGGGCTGAACTGGCACTTTGGGAGTTTGCTCAGCATTTGCATAGCCTGGTGGTATGCAGAGAGTTTCCTTCACTATATATCCTCTGTTTCAGGACTTGGGGAGAATGGCTGATTCTGGCCAGGGTTGTCTCTATGAGGCATCTATACCCCATTGCAAATGAGGTGTTTCTCCTGCTAGTGGAGCAGAATGGCTTCCCAGAGCAAATCCGCTAAAACCACTTTGCAAAGTTTTCTCGTTGGCAAGCCAAGCCACAGGTGTTTCTTTGGACTTTCTTGCTGCCTACAGTGCCAAAATGCTCACTTGCTCTCTGTCACCTTGACAAGACGCTCTGCTGCAACCCATAGGGACAAACCCGAGATAACAGAAAATGTGGGTGTATAGTCTTTGGGCTGCAGTATATATTGGAATAGGACCTTCGTCTGACCAGTCCAAGTAGAACTCAGAAGTGTGCAGTCATTGTCAAGCTGACAGATTTATGAACTGTTTTTTGTAGCTGGTGTCAACATGTCAGATTTCCCTCTTTCCCAGAACCATTAAGGTGAAGGTAGTTCACTGACTGCTGCATGTCCAATCGGTATCCACGGCAGCATTCTTACTAATTCCATTCTGTATGACTCACACTCCGTCTTGCTTGTTTATTCTAGGCTTTTTGAACTGTGAAGCTTTAAGCAGAGGTCATTACTTAAGTAAAAATAGTTATATTCTGATTGCTGCTGTTGAAGTGTACTGGAGGATATGTCCCTGTCTAGAACAGCTAAAATACCTCCAAATAAAGGTTGCTCTAGAATGATGCCCCCCAGCATTATAAACCAGCTCTTCAGACCCTTTTGTCCTTGTCTGGACTATGTGGTTGTCATGTGTATCTCCAGCCTTGTCCAGAATGAACCTTGGAGCCATACTGTCATTATTTTAACTCCAGTTCTGTTTTTGGCCTCATTTTCTAGATGGCCATTGGACTGAAGCCTTTTCTCTGTCTGCTGGATGACCCTTGGACCTGTATAGTACATTTCCCATCTCCAATCCTATCTCTGTTTCCTGGCTGAAATTCGGATACATGTTGTAGTTTTGTTTCCATTCCTGGCCTCTTTTGAACTGTAATGAGGTTCTGCAGCCTTCTGCAAAGGTTTCTGTGCCTGAGGACTTCTCTCCAGCCTTAAATGTCTGGTGGTTTTGGGAAAAGAAGAAACATTCCAGACTTTTCCCATCCCTTCCATCAAAAACGTGTCATACTGAAGCTGTAGGCAAAGTGCTGGACTTCAGGAGATTTGTTCTACAGAGTTCAGCATGGGTAAAATATGATAGGATATATGTCCATGTGTGTGAAGGCACCTAGAAGAAACAGAAGCACAAGGGTTAAGTCGAAAGGCATGTGTTTACTTCTGGTATCCCATTCCCTATTTGATTGCTTTCAAACAAAGCAGAACAACAAACTGACCTTAAGTAAGAGAATGGAGATGGGATGGGAGCAATAAAACACCCAGTTGAGCTAAACAAAAGAACTGGAAAGTTCAGGATTTTTGAGTTACAGTTTGAGGCAAAATAAAAGGAAAAATGAGCCAAGACAGCTTCTTTCCTTCCGAAGGCTGTAAGAGGCAAATCCAAAATCAGCTTGTGCTCTGCCAAGTACCTTCGAAGTACGGTGAGGACTGCATAGCTGTCATCTCTTGTTTAAGTGTGGCATAGAATTGACACTGGCCAGATCACCTGGCCAGTGTCACACATGTGCTGGTGCTTGTGAGAAAGTGAATAGATCAAATCTGTGAGAATAAGTTTGAGAGGGCAAAATCAACCTGCTTAAAAATTTTGTATGATAAAAGGGCTTTCTTCACCCAGAAGATATTGCACTCTGTTTTATTACACTCATTTCCTCTAGGCTGCAGAAGGAGTTTCTTGTTCCCAAGAGCAGTGTCTGCAGGTTATCTAATTGCTGATTACATCTACTGCTGGAGCAGATCCTGGAGCCAGGGGCAGGTCCCAGATGAGCTATTGTGAACACCAGGCACAGAGCCAGTGCTTGCTTCCTGGTCCTCCTGCACCAGCACTGAACTTCTTTTCATGCATGATGGACCTCATTGTGCATGATGACAGTGCTTTCCATGCTGTTCAGGGGTTTACCTGGGTGACAAATCAGCTGAAAAAGGAGAAATCCTTATCTCATTGGTATTATGCAGAGCTCTGTCAGCAAGTCTAGTGCTTGTACTCCTGATGCTGGGAACCTTGGAGGTGTTCTGGGATGGAACATCCTTTGGTGTGATCTTTCTATGTGCTGTTAATGGAAGAGCATTTTTGGGTTACATTTCGTGCTATAAAGCAAGGTCAAGCCTGAATAGCACAACACAATTATGCTTTAATGAAGAAATCATAGAATCATAGAATCGCCAAGGTTGGAAAAGACTTCCAAGGTCATCCAACCATCCACCTACCAATATTTCCCCACTAAACCGTGCCCCTTAGTACAACATCTAAACATTTTTGGGGTAGGAAAGGAAAGGTAGCCAGAACCCTCAACAGCTACATGAGAATGAACGATAGGAGGGAGAGAAGGGAGATGGAGGGGACCAGGAAGGGTGTTCAAGTTCATTCTCCTTCCCCAACAGACGATAACGAGATGCTGAGGACAGTATTTCTATCATGCATCTGGATAATGATGCTCAAGCTGCTGATGCTGGAGGCAGTTCTCCCAGCAATCAATTCCAGCTCTTCTTCCCTTAGATGCTAGGAACCTTTCTGATCCTATCTAAAAGCTCTGTGTGGCCATGTAAACCAACCCTAAAGCAAAAAGTGGAAAGAATGCAGCAGCTCAAGCTTTCCCACTGGGCAAGAGATTGAAGGGATCTCATCCTCTCAAACTCCAGTTTACACTGCCCAGCATGAAGTGTGCAACTTTCCAATAGATGTAGAGTTCCAACAAGGCCTTTTTTTTGTTCTATTTCCCCAAGTATGACAGATGTTAAATGCATGATCTATTGTAACTGCAACTTCTTTTTCTGCCAAATTGCTGGAAAGGGTATTTCTTCATCCTATATTTGTGCAGATGATGTGTCCACAATAACAGTAGAGCTTTGTGCTTGTCCTGTGCAGATTTCATTCTCTTTCTCAGATTCTCCCAGTGTGTCACCTGCAAGCTCAATCTATTTATTCTCTATTCTGTCTGTCAAACCGGTAAGTAAAATATTGCATCATACCAGAACCATGGCAAGCTGCAGAGGATCCCACTTAATACATCCTTCTGGTTTGACAGCAAGCCACTGACAGTTATTTGCTTGTGCTTTTAACTAGTTTCCTTATGAGGTTGTCATGTGCTATGGTGGAAAAAGCTGTATTAACACTAAAATATGTGATAAATACCACTTTTACCTTATCTACAGATTTTTCCACCTTGTCACGGGTGGGAATAACACCCATCTGTCACAAAGCTCTTGCTGTTCATTGCCAGCTCCTTGATAGCCCCTATACCATTACAAGTTGTTTGATGTTTTATTTCAGTTTTCTTTCCAAGACTGAGGCCTGGACTGACTGTTCTCCATGGTTTCCCCATTTCCTTTATAACAACGCACACTGCATTTGGGAATCCCTGGTTTCCCACCCTGAAGAAAAAGGAACAGGTGAAACAAGCTGGGTTGCTATGATGTGCAAGATTTCTTTTCCTCTATGCCTAGTCACCACTTAGTTTGGTTAATACCCCTTACTGATGTGCATATGGAAAAAGACACCTTTTTGTGGCCTGCTTCATTTTCATGTTCTTGGTTTTGATGTGTTAGTTGGCACGTCAATTAGCATGTATTAGATGTGGTTGCTGTCTCCACCTGCCTTCCCTTTTACCCTGCATCTACTGCAGGCTGGAAGCAAAAACATATCTCCCAACTCTGAGTGTGGAACTCAAAGTTATTGTGAGATTGCAGAACGGGAGCAACTCTAAGCATCATCTAGGTGTCTGCTCCTGGAACAGACCCTGTACTAAAGGAGCATCACTAAGCGTCATGTGGATGTCTGCTGCCAACAAATGCAGTTAACCCTGGAGATCACCAGTAACACAATCCGGGGTATGGCTATGCATTGTGGTTTCATTGGAAAAGGCAAATTTGATTCTTCCCATGGAAGAAGAGGTGATTTGTCAGCCTATGCCCAAACTCCTGGGCTGTGGGAACCCATATCTGTGACCTGCACCTTTCTCCAGCCCAGGAAGATGAGCTGGGACCTTAGCCAAACAACGTATAACTCATGGTTCACGCCCAAGCAAGAAGGACAGAGATGTGGTGGATTCCTCATCCTTGGAGATTTTCAAAGTCAGGCTCAGGGGCTCTGAGCAACCTGTAGCTGTAGGTATCCCTGTTCATTGCAGGAGAGTTGGACTAGATGATTCTTAAGAGTCCTTTCCAACTCATCTCTGTGACTTTAAGTGTCCCTTTCCCTCTTTATTTCCTTCAAAGAATTCCAGTGATTTCCCACTCAGAGCATCAGCTTTAGATAAAGTCCAGTCATAAACCCTACCTGAGTGGTAACTATCGAGAGACCTTCAGCTCCCCATTCACAACTGTGGGCTTTCAGTCTGGGAGCTAAGTGGATACTGGCATGACTGGTGACGAAACAGGTAAATCCCTTAAAAAAAAAATACTTAAAATAGTGAAAACCTGAAGGCATTTCACCCACAAATGTTCAATGGCCATAATCCTTATAATAAGGATAATCCATAATAAATGCACAGGAGCTCTGGAATCCAAAAATTTCAAGAAAGGAAGGGGTTCTCTCTGAATTTGGAGGCAGGGAGACATAGGAACTCTTCTGTTCATTTTGTCTTGTTGGAGATAATATTTGTTTGGGTGCTATCAGCAGACAGCACAAGGGTGTGTGGTAAAGAGAAAAGGAAGGCAACTTGGGTCTGCCCCTCACACTGCCAGCCTCACTGTTCTTCTCTCAGTCTTTGACTCCTTCCTTCCCCGCCAGCTGACCTCGCCTTGCTTTCTCCCATTCAGTGAAACTGGTGGAGATATAAATTACTCCTGCTTCCCCTTTCCTGTGCTAACTTGTCTGGTGCTAAAGACAGTAATAGCTCTGGCCCCAAGCCCAGCTTTCCTAGAGTTTTTGGAGAGCACCTAATGTATTGCAGGGCCTCTTGGAAGAAGTGTCTTCCATTTTCTTTGCACAGGATATTTGTGGTATACGTGTTTATGGTTTCAAGAAGCAGGATGGCCACCACAGCCTATAACATTGCTGCCAGCCCCTTCCCTTAGCAGAATCATTTCCCTCCCAGCCATAGAATGAAATATCTAAAGCATGGGCCAGGCACCAGGCTCTAGAGATCACAGTGGAAACACGAAAGGTGGGCATCTTTAGCTGGTCATAGAATGGGTTTGGGTTGGAAGGGACCTTAAAGATCATCTAGTTCTAACTCCCCTGCCATAAGCCAACCACTAGATCAGGCACCAAATCAGGCTGCCCAGGACCTCATCCAGCCTGGCCTTGAACGCCTCCCAGGATGAGGCATCCACAACTTCTATGGGCAGCATCTTCCAGCACCTCACCCACCTCTGAGTGAAAGATTTTCCCCTAACACCTAATGTAAATTTACCCTCCCATAGTTTAAAATGATTCCCCCTTGTCTTATCACTATCAGAGTATATAAGAAGTCTGTCTCCCTCCTGATCATAAGCTCCTTCTACGTACTTGAAAGAAACCAGTTGCTTTGTATCCTGGCAACGTAAAACATCTCAAAAATAACAGAATCACAGAATGTTTGTGGTTGGACGGGACCTCTAGAGATCATCTAGTCCAGCTTCCCTTGTTGGGGGCTTATGGCTAACTTTTTTGTCCACCAGGATGCCCATGTCCCTGAAGAGTTACTTTCCACCAGATGTGCCTCCAGCCTTATTTGTATATAGAGCTATTGCTCACCAGGTGCAGGGCCTTTCATTTGCCTTTGTTGAATTACAAGAGGTTCCTCTCTGTGCATCTCTCCAGCTTGTCAAAATCTATATAGCAGCACAGCACTCTGAGGCATCAGCCACTCCTCCGAGTTTCCCAGTATCATCAGCAAACTTGCAGAGGAGACTTCACCAAAATCACTGATAAATGACTTAAACAATACTGGAACCAGTGTTGACCCCAGGGGATACTGCTAGCTACAGGCCTCCAAAAGACTCTGTGCTACTGATCACAACCCTCTGAGACCTGCCATTCTCAGTCCACCTCACCATCCACCCATCCAGCCCACACTTCCTGAGCTTGCCTATGGAGGTATCATGGGAAACTATTGAAAGACATGTTGACATCCCAGTAGAAAACATCCTCTGCTCTCCTCTCTTCCAGCCTGTTCTCCCATCACAAAAGACAGTTGGTTAGTGTAGCATATCCCTTTGGTGAAGCCTTCTTGTCTTCCGCATGCTTAGAGATATCTTCCTTTGCCTTCTTGAAGACTGAGATGATATTTGCTTTTTTCCAGTCTTCAGGCATCTCTCCTGATTGCCAAGACCTTTCGAACATGATTAACCATGGCATCCACCAGCTCCCCTGGTACCTGTGGTTGCATCCCATCAGGATCCGTGGACGTGTGGATGTCAAATTTGCCTAAATGATTTCTAACCCAGTCTTCTCAACCAAGAGAAAGTCTTCCTTTCTACAGAATTTCTCTCTGGTCTCCTGAATCAGAGATTCCTTCATGCTGATCTTGGTAGTGAAGACTGAAGCAAACAAGTCCTTCAATATCTCTGCATTTCCTCCATCCTCTGTTGCCAGTGTCCCTGCCTCATTCTGCAGTGGGCCCATATTTTCTTTAGTTTTCCTTTTGTTGCTGATTCATTTGAAGAAGCCCTTCTTGTTGTCCTTGACATCCCTAGCCAGATTTAATTGCAAATGGGCCCGGGCCTTTCTTATCACATTTCTGCCTACCCTGACATTGAACTCTCCTATTCCCCCATCTTTCCTAGTATAATCATTCTTTACCAGGTTGGCCAGACTGGCAAGGATGCGTGTTCACCGCTTTGTGAGGTTGATTCCATCTTTTACAATGAATTGTTGATCTTACTGAGTCCCATGGTTATAGAAACCAAAACCCTGTTGCCAACACCAGCAATGGATCCTTCCAGATTTGCAGCCAAAAATATGCTGACTTTCAAGACAGTGCTTTAGACAAATCAAAGATCTCATTTAGCCACCAAATAAAGCATCTCATTAAAAAAAAAAAAAAAAAAAAAAAAAAAAAAAAAAGAAAAAGAAAGAGAACAACCACAACAACCACAAAACAAAGGCCCTGAATTGTTTGGATGAGTCCTGGTGTCAGAACACAGCTGAGCCAGTGTTGCTGCCAACTCTTCCCTTTTTTATTTTCGTTCCAGAGAAGTAAGCTTGCAGCAGGAGTTATGAACAGGAAGCTCTGGGCTATTTATGTTAGTCTTTAGCTGCCAGCCCCACTTCTATGTAGACATCTCCAGGCCTCATACAGACCTTTTCTGTCTCCCTTCAGCTGCAGCTCTTGCTGGGAGAGGAGGAAGCAGAGAGCCTGGAATGTAAAACTCAACAAAGCCCAGCACAATCAATCATTTCTATGCCATGATTTTCTTACAGCTATCTCACAGTCTCTAAATGACTGGGTTTGACAATAGCAGTTGGGTTAGGTTGACCCTGAAAAAAAAAAAAAGGAAACAAATAGACACGGAGACATTTTCTTTTCCAGCTGGACAAGGTCTGTGTATGCCAAACCATTTCCTTCTCCCTCCCATCTCCCCACTACCAGACGTTGCATCTCCTCTCTAGGTCACATTTGTTCCTCTTTTCTCCAAACTCAGCTGGCACATCAGAGGTGGGAGATGAGGAATGCTCGTGATACCCTTCCAAGTGCAAAGAGGCACGGGAGCCAGAAATTGTTGCTGATTGAGGCTGGAGGAATTTCCAAAAATTGCCAGAAATAAGATTTACCTCTTCTTTCTTGTTTATGAACTGATGTGTGATAACCAACATATCGTGACCTGAAGAAGATACTGAACTTCTCCGCTGTGTTGACATAACTATTGAACTATTACCTATGTTTCTGGCAGGGTGGATTGCTATTCCACATGGCATTCAAAAACTCAAAGAGGAAAAAGTATGTCTTCAAGAATATCTTCAGAGCAGTAACTATTTGAAGCCTGAACATGTCAAAAGGGTCTTTTACGTGTTTTCTTAGATGACATGACTGTCTGAAGACACTTCAGATTCAAGTAGGATTAGGAAATCAATGGGAGTTCAGCATCTAACTTACTGAGATTCTTGAAAATCCCAGGTGAAGCTCATCTGCAAGTCATGAGCTCTTGAGAGAAGTAATTATCCCACTGTAACACACTTTTATTTCAGACAATAATGCCAACACAGGGAGCTTTTCCTAACCCATCACTGTCCACAGGCAAAAATGTAAGTGATACTAGCTAGGACACCCAGGAACATCACTGCATAGCTGCCTTGCTTGCTGTTGCCTCCATTCACATTGCACAATGGTTTCTCACAGCATGAAACATTCCGATGGGCTTGGTTTTGTTGCTGACTTGTTGCTGGACACCTTGGAGAGCACATCTTAGAGATGACATATTTAGGCTTGTCGGGGTCTAATGCAGAGGAGAAGGAAAAAAAAAAAAAAAAAGAATAAATAAAATACAAGGATTATTGCTATAATGCTTTCCTAGCTAAATCTGCGCTGGTGATTATTAAAAAAAAAAAGAGGCCAGGGAGCAGTCCCCAAGGCAAATATGTCCTCTCAGGACTAGGAGCAGTCTGGCCACATCAATACTGCTGACATATGATGATTGTCTTCTCTGGGCTCCATGTTATATCTGTCTCTAAAGTGAAATCAGCATAGAATCATAGGATCATAGAATCATTTGAGCGGGAAGGAATCTTTAAAGGTCACCTGGTCCAACTCTTGTGCAATGAACAGGGACATCTACAGCCAGATCAGAGCCTGGTCCAGCTTGACCTTGAAAGGTCTGGGGTGAGTAGTCAGGTACTCTGTTGGACTTTTGCATATTACTCTAAGATAGACAATAAATAGGAAGTTTTAACCTGAATTATGGTTTAACTGGTGTTGCTATACATGGTGTCAGCATTTCCCCAACTCTTGATAACAGTATCAAGCGACACTGCAGTGTTTGCAATAGGGAGCAGCAGGGTTTCCTAACAATTGGTGACTGGGTCTATTGTTTCCATGTGTGGCTGTGACTAGCATGAATTCGTAGGACTCCTTTTCCTACAGCACAAATAAAGAGTTGTTCAGTAACTTACTTGTACCAACATTGTCACGGACAGTCACACAATATTTGTCTTCCTTTGCACACATGGAAATGGTTAAACAGTCCTTGTTGGACTCCTGTTCTTGGCACACATAGCACATAAACGGATAAACTGGGGAGGGAAAAAAAAAAGAGCACGTTTTGTGGTTTAGGAACTGCAATACCTGCAATCCAAATATCTACATTATTCCTAGTTATATCCTGACAAATTCTCATGTGTGAATGACCAGTGACTTACTTTATCCCTTAACCCGTGGCAGCAATGCTAAATCCCTCTCTGTCTCTTATGTCTCAGACTGAGAAGTATTATCGATCTGTTTGCAATCTCTGGCAGCAGTAGATGTGAGTGGAATTCAAGGATTTGGGGGACTTTTATGATGGGCATTATTGCTGAGCAATAGCTTCTCTGTCCTGAAAGCTCCTTCACGTGGATTGTCAACGATTGCTCATTCGCTTCTCCTGAAGGGTTTGCCATGGAAAACTTGAGGATGCCTGAGTCCCGAAGTATTTTGAGATGGACATTGCCTAGTGTCCTACTTTTCTTTCAGCTGTCTTGGAGAGTACTGTCACGTATCTTTTCTTGAGGTTAGACACCACTGTGAGCTGGCCTAACCTCAGTCCTGGGGAGCCTGGGGAGAGCAGTCAGATGCCGTGTTGAACTTCTGCATACTACTGTAGGATAGACAGTAAATGGGAAGTCTTAACCAAAAGAATGGTTTAAATGTATTTGTCTGAAATACAGATATAGAGGATGACCAGCAGCACAGGCAGACAACGATGAGTTGTCCTGTCTGTCAAGGATGCTTATGCTTGCTGTGAGATACAGAAGGTTGTAAGGTAAAAAGGAAAGCCTATGGAAAGTGATGATAAAAGGAGAAAAAAATAAAAATAAAAAACAGAAACGCAGCGTGCATGAGAAACCAGATCCTAGCTCAGCAGATTAACTGATTTGTAGACTTGGTTGTGGTGATTGCATTCTGAGCTTTCCAAATCACCGAGAGCAAAATATGTGTTTGTGTGTGTAGGAGAGGGGATTAGTTTATTTAAAAACACGGATATTTTTGGAAAGTGAATAAATGCAAAATGCTTGCCAAGTTCCTGGCAAATGTGGGGACACTATCAGTACCGAAAGGGCAGAACGCAACTAGAGAACACGTTTCTGTGAGTGTGGTTTTGACTGATAAGAAGTTGGCTACAAAGAAGTATAAGGGCAGTGTAGTTAGAGAAACTATTAAATTAGAAAAGTTCCTGATGGTGACGTGGCTGTTAGGTGAAGTCCTCAGTGACTGGAAAAGGGAAATACCACTTCTATTTATAATAAAGGGAGGAAGGAGGACCTGGGAAACTACAGGCCATTGAGACTCATCTCTGAATAAGGAATTGGTTGGATAGTCATAGCCAGAGGGTTGTTGTCAATGATTTTCTGGCCAGGTGGATGTTGGTGACTAGTGGTATCCCCCAGTGGTCTGTCTTGGGACTGATACTCTTTAATGTCTTTATCTATGACATAGATGATAGGATTGAATGAACCCTCAGCAAGTCTGCAGATGACACCAAGCTGAATGGTGCAGTTGTGTCAGTGGTTTATGGGCTGCTTCGTCCTGGTTCCATGACTTATGGGGCAGGGGGACACACAGACCCACACACTGGGAAGGGAGGAAGGGGAAAAAGGGGAAAGGGTAGGGAGGTGGGCCTAAAACTAAACAGCAACAGCAACCTGAAGAGGAAAGTTAATTCACTAAATATGATATCGAAATGCGTGATAACAGGATATTGTACAATCCAAACGGAACTGAAGCTAATAAATCAAATAAAATGAGAGACAAGGTCCAAAAACCAAAGGCCTTACTCTAAAGCTGAAGGCAAGATGGCTAGGGAGCAGATGCACTGCTGAGATGAGCAGATAGGGAAAAGGGGGCATCTCATGATATGCAAACAGTTTTATCGTTCCCTCTGAACAGAAAATGGAAACAGAACAGGGAACAGTCCTCTGGGATATGTAGTTCTTCTTCTCTTCTGAGACGGGTATACCCGGATCTATCAACAATCCACGGAACTGAAGCATCTTTAACTCCCAGTGCACTACATGATGTTATGATGTAGAATACTGATAGCAAAAATATCATGAAACCATGACAAGTTGATACAGCAGAAGGAAGGGATGCCATCCAGAGGGACCTTGAATAAATCTGAAGGTGGGCCCTTGTAAGCATCATGAGGTTCAACAAAGCCAAGTGCAAGATGTTGCACTTGTGTTGGGGCAGTCCCAGGTATGCATACAGACTGGGAGAAGAAGTCTTTGAGAGCAGCCCTATGGAGAAGAACTTGGGGGAAAGAAGGGGAGGGGAGGGGAAGGGAAGGGAAGGGAAGGGAAGGGAAGGGAAGGGAAGGGAAGGGAAGGGAAGGGAAGGGAAGGGAAGGGAAGGGAAGGGAAGGGAAGGGAAGGGAAGGGAAGAAGAAAATAGCTGAAAATGTACTGTAAGCAGAGTTCTAGGTGATTTTGATCTGTGGATGTAACAAAGGAATGAAAAAAAAAAAGAACGCATGTGGTTCAGTAAAGAAAAGTATGTTGCACTAAGATAAAAATTGACCCCATAAATGTAGGATGAGAAACAACAGGTTGTGTTACAATTAAGAATGGCAGTGTAAATAGTGGGAACCAACGGTGTCACGCTGTAGCAATGAAAACAAACTCAAAGGAACTCAAATCACTCAAAGGAACACAGGCAACAATGTCATGTGGAAGGTATGCAGCGTGTCCTTTCCTCTCTGTCGAGACCTCAGCTGAAACACTGATGTCCAAATCTGTTTGCGGCACTTCAAAAAAATATGCAAAGCACTTGGAGAGAGACCAGAGGAGAGGGAGGAGAAGTGGTCAGAGATCTTGAAAATACAGCCTTGTAAAAAATATTTGAAGCATTTAACTTTCTCGGTCAAAGCAAGATAACATTGAGGAAAGACACAGTAACCCTCTTCAAAGAAGAAGAAAAAAGCTGCGTGGAAGGTAATAAACTCCCTATGGTGAAAACGGGGGGGAACTGCACAAAAAGAGATGGTCATTAGATATTTAGATTAGCTCATTTAAAGAAGTAGTGTCTGAGCTGTTCCAGGCTGTTTTATCTTCTTTTTTTTGGAAACTTTCAAAGCCACATCCAACAAACTTCTGCCTGATCTGGCCCAGCATTGGAGCAGTGAAAAGGATCTTGGCCACCTAAGATTTCTTATGGTCATATGTTCTATACTGGTGAGATCATGGAAACAAATGAAACTGACCATGTTTTTTGGGCTTTGTGTTTGATCAAAATTTGACACAGGAATGGAATGGAACCCCAGATACATGAGAAGAATAAAATAATGGTTGTCTCCAAGACTGCCTTTGTATTAGTATGGAAAGTTGTGATCTTTTAATCTTGAGTGTAGAAGCCTTGGGTTAGAATTACTAGCTTTCTCTGATCTAGACTGGTCTACAGAAAGATGCTGTATAAAAAGCTGTCTTAACATCCATTTGCAAGCTAATATCAACATAGAACATCACCAGCCCACTAGAGCAATAAAGCATGCCGATGAAATGTGTTCTGCCAGAGTCTTGGATCTCACATCACTCACGACTGGGCACAAAGTCATTTTTTTGTACAGTCTCATACCCCTTTCCTTACCCCAAAACCGTCCAAAACTTGCAGGCATACTGAAGAACCATCTGCTTAAATAATGTGGGAGTAAAAGTTTGATACATCAGAGAGCAAGAATTAATTAAATGCCTCTTTCTCAACCCCTGCTAGATATATATCATGGTTTCTGGGAAACCATCAGGCGTGGGGAGATATTGGCAATCTGATCGTTATTCCTACGTGCCAGTAGCAATGCAGCAATACACTAAACTAAAATGGATCAGCCTCAGAAGGAAGACACACGTTTAGAATATTTCAGGCTTCCTTTTGGAAGAAGTACGCCTTTAGCATTGTGTATGCATGGAAAAGTTCTTTCACCTCTGACTCTGATTTCACCTATAAAAATCCTCGCCGCTGCATTTCCTAGTGAACAAAACATGTGATGCACCACATGGCTCCCTATAATGAAGGAAGCAGCAGCATGGAAAAGGATGTAAAATATTTAAAACCAGTATGAATAAAAAATATGCTTTCTTATGTCTTCCGGCACTTTCAACTTGCATAGCTGAGAAGGATCTTGTAGACTACTGTATGAATATAACCCAGCATCCAGTGCAACGTAGAACTCTATCACTAGGTACTGCCTGCTGGAAATAACTACTTTATCAAGATCTTATTTCTGCAGCAAATAGTGTGCTCAGTGTTAATCAAGGTATATTTGGAAGTTGGCAGTAGCATGGCTGAGGCACCGCAATACTGCAAAGCTGATGATAGCTCCCCAAATTCCATCTTCTCATTGGTAACAGCATTAGAGGCTCACCTTGCTCCACACACAGGACAGCAATCAGCAAGATAACAGGAGTAGTCTTCATCTCCACCAGATCCTCTGAGCTCAACTGGGAAGGTGTTTGGAGGACAGGTTATATACCTTTTGAACAGCAGCAGTTTTACAGGTTCCAGGCATGAAGTCAAACCAAGGGTGTGTAAGGTGCGTGTGGGAGTTCTCCATGCTGGAGCCCACGGTGCAGGATAGCACCTTGGGGAAAAGTCCCTTTATTATTTATATTAGCACCTCGTTTATTGCTCCTCCAGTCTTATGAGTAATGGGAAATGGGAGCTGGCTCTTCTCTCTCTGATTGCCTTTTCTTCCTCCTGTCCTCCTTTCTTCCTCCTCCACAGAAGCAGCAGCTACACTGATGAAATAGCGGAGCCTGCAGGCAAAGGAAAACAGTCTTGGCAGTGCATTTTTGTAATCCCTTTTCCAGGGCTCATACCGTTGTCTTAATTGTTACACAGAACCAGAAGGCCAGACTCACACCTACGCTGATATAGCTCCAATAAAGTCAATTTTACACTAAATGAAGTTGGATAACGGTTACTCACACAAAATATTTTTCTTAAATTTTTTGTGTCAGCTTTATTTTTTTTACCTTTTTTTGTTGTTGTTGTTCCATTAGCTGCAGTTAATCCCTGTGCTCACTCCTCTCTTCGTTGTATTTCTTGAATACCTTCTGAAATTCCATAAATGTTTTATTTAATGACGTTTTGCTTCTATTTCAGGCATCTTTTAGAGAGTCTGCTTTTCTCCACATCCAGCACTTCCTGGAAATCAGACCTCTATTTACAATACCACAAATCATCACTCCAGAATTCCCAGTCTATTTAAAAAAAAATAAAAAAGCCATCCTTCACAATGTCTCTTTTTCAATCTCTGCTCTTAAATAAATCATTTTCTCTCCATTCCTCTGTGAATCTCTCCTCTGAATTTCTTAAGATCAGCTTCTGACATTCTGGGAAATAGGATGTGTCTTGTAAGAGCTTGTGCTTCTATTTCAGTGTTCCTCTGAGGTGAGACTTGTCCTGCACAGCAGGGAGCAGAACGCACAAAAGAACAAGTTGTCAAAACCCCCTTTTTCTGACAATTATGGAATAACACAGCTGGTGTTTTTTGTATTAGCCATCAGTAGGGTATTCTATTGGTCTTTGCAACACAAGGTGTTGCTTCCTTCGTGTCTGATTCATTTAACACTGGATGATTTCCTTATCCTCGTGACATCCTGACACTTCGTAGGCGTTTCCAAAACTGCTCCAGGATTTGCATAATCAGGTGGTGAATTCCATAATTAATCAAGACCAGTGTCAAAATAGCCATCTTTTGTCATGGTGTTGGAGATTTGTCAGGCTCACAGGGGACGTGCTGATAAAGATCACATTAAACCTTTTGCTTTGCAGAGGGCAGTCAAGTTTATTGTGTCTTATAAACAGGGTGTTGTTCATAATCAGTGGGTGTCTCTTTCTGCTGTTATTTTGCAACGAGGCTAAATGGAAACAACCTTTTTCCCTTTGTTTTTCTCCTATTAATTGTCCCATAGACTTTTGTTCTGTGCATTTCTTCACCTTTTCTCCGCATGTGAAAGATTGCCTTATTTATTGGCATAGACCCTTGTTTTGCCAGTGGACAGGGTCAGCACAGATGTCATGGATGCCAGGTTAAAGAAGTGTGTTTACTTTTACTTAAAGCAACAAGATAATCATAGAATCATAGAATCACTCAGGTTGGAGTGATAATAAATGAAAGGATGCAGCCAGAATAATACAGAACAAGGCAGTGCACCTAACCATTACTACATGACGATAGCTCTGACTTTGCTACAAGAGGTCCATCTTTCACATTGTTGAATAAACAAGATTACATGATAATTAGGCAGAAACATCTGGTTTCATTTTCCCTTTGGATTCCCCATCAAGACTGGCCAGGGCTCAAGGAGAAACAAAGGAAGTTTGCTTACTAGTAGACCTTGACACTATGCCTCTAAATAAAGAAAGGTTAATACTTTCTTATAGTGCTTTATCTAAGCTACATCTTTTGCTATTGAGATTTTTTGTCCAAGGTTCATATTTTGCTAACTATCGTGCATATTTTGCTAATGATCAGATACTGATGGTTTGTAACACTGGGTTGTGAGATTCACCTAGAGGTCAACTTTGATTCAAGGCCTACAGTTCAGGCCTTAGTACTTCAACCCCATCATGCAAATCTTGCCAACACCCATTTGTTTCTACATGAACTTTAATGAAATAGGATTTTGGCTCACTCCTTTCATCAGATCACCAGCTTATTAGTCATCAAGTGCAGCTAGGAGCTGCCAACAAGTGTGTACTGAGTTTAAGAAGACAAAATTGAGTAGGAAACTGCTGTATGTCAAACAGTTATTTGGGAGCTGTTCTCAAGACATTAAAGTCTTTGCTATTCCCCGGGCATATTATAATGCTGGTGCATGCTGTCTTCCCAGCATCTAGAAATCACTAATTTGCAGCCCAGTGACTAAGTCACAATGATTCCTTATGTCCCAAGAGGACAGATTACAAAACTCAAAGCAGTCAGAGACAACAATTATGCAGTCAGAATGGGGAAGCAAGTATCTCCTGCTGACCTTAGCCTGGAGGAAGGCCTGGAGCTGGCCAATCAGGGGCACCAAGTGGGAAGATCAAAACTGAGGAAGATCAAAATAAACATAGGGGCTGAGTCACCTCTGTAGAATGATCTCATCGATACTCATTTGGGAAATCTAAAATGAACCTCAGAATGGAGCTTTGAGTTGTCTATATATTCAAGGCCAGGCTGGATGTGGCTCTGGAGAGCCTGGTCTAGTAATTGGTGACCCTGCACATAGCAGTGGGGGTTGAGACTAGATGATCATTATGGTCCTTTTCAACCCAGGCCATTCTGAGATTCTATGATTCTATGACATGTCAATAGAGCCAAAGCTAATTTTGAAAAATGTTTGGTTTTTTGAAGACCCTACTCTTGTCTTACACACCCGCCTCGTCTCTTCCTTTTCCCCTGGTGTACTTGTCGATCTGATCTGCACAAATAAGGGAAGAAAATTGACATTGTGAAGGAAAAACAGAGACAACACATTCAAGGATAGCAGAAGAATCATAGAATCATAGAATCACTCAGGTTGGAAGGGACCTCAAAAGATCATCAAGTCCAACCGCAAAGAGGCAGCATAGAAATTTCCGTATCAATGGCGATAAAGCCTTGAGTTGAGGGAAAACAAGGGCCAAGGTCAAATCACCTCCTACACATGCCTGATTTAGTCAGGGCAATGTCTCCTTGTCTGATTCAGGTCCTGGCATTGTAACTGAGAGCACTGAAAACCGAGCTCTTATGTAATCCACGTAGAGAGAGCCAACTTCCACCAGGAGCAATCCCAGCTATTTGCATGAGGCACCAATCTTCTTCCCAAGAACTTCAAGGCATCTCAAATGTCTGCAAGGCAGATTGGTGCTCCCATGGGAAGAGAGTGTAGTCACTATAGCCAACAAATAAGAAACCTTGGGTAGAGGGATCTGAAATTAGGCATGGAAGATGTTACATCAGGATTTCTCAGGCAGGCTAGCAGAGAGGAGTCTCCTGTTATACAAGAACTATTGCCAAGGAAGATTTATCATGGAAGGACCTCCTGTGCCTCAGGGCAATTGCTACTCCCATCTCCAGATAAGGACCATTTTATGTAACATGAGATGTGGGTCAGTCTTGATGGGTTGTGTTGCTGGGCAACACAGAATGTAAAACCTTGGGGGTCACAGAATCACACAGAATCACAGAATGGCTTGGGTTGGAAGGGACCTCAAGGATCATGAATCTCCAACCCCCACCACAGGCAGGGCCACCATCCTGCACATTTAATACTAGACCAGGCTGCCCAGGGCCCCATCCAACCTGGCGTTGAACACCTCTGGGGATGGGCCATCCACAACCTCTCTGGGCAGCCTGTTCCAGCACCTTACCACTCTCATAGTAAAGAACAGGGAGAAACAGTGAGATGAAGGCAGGATGGGGCTCACCTTGGAGCTGCTCCCTTTGGAGCTGCTCCCTCTGGGACAGGAATCCTGGCTTCCCAGTGCAGTCCATAACTCCTCCATGCAACAGCCATAAGCAGAACACAGATCATAGAATCGTAGAATCATTAAGATTGAAAAGATCACTATGATCATCTAGTCCAAACATTAACCCATCAAAAATGAAATCTTGCACGAAGTCCTGCATGGCAGAAGCAGGCTCTATCACGTGTCTTCAGCCCTTTTCCCCACACATTTTTCTTTCAGGTCCCAGCCTTCCTGTCAACCCAAAACAGTCACCTTCCAAGCTCAGGTAGCACAGAACACTACCTTCTTTTAAACCTGAATGCCAAGAACAGGTTTCTATTACCACATTCACCAGGACAAGATGTGTCCTGCAATCAGTGCAGTCACTGTTACTGCCCCAGCCTGATCTTGGCCTGTGCCAACTAACATTGTCCCTAAGAAATCCTAAAACTGGGGAAAGACTAAAGACTCCAAAGACTGGAGACTACTTCAAACAGTCTGATTTTCACAATCACATGATCTGGTTTAGGGGCAGAGTATGGCCATTTGAGGGCAGAGCATGGTCACAGAAGTTGTTGGCTTGTTCAAGACGTTCAAATGTGTATGTCACAGAAGTACCTCTAAATTTGGCAGGAGGGAAAGAAAGGTGAAGGCAGTAGATTGGATAGAAGGCAGGAGCCAGCTCAGTTGAAGAATGGCAGTGCAGTAGAAACCATGGGGACAACAAAGATTCTTGTAGCTAAAGATGGATTATCCTTGGCCAACCTTCCATTTGCACCAAGGAGAAAAAAAAGTGAGATGAATCTCTAGCAAGAAAATAAATGTTGGAAACAAAGTCCAGGCAGGCACTGGATGAAGAAGGAAGGCTAGGAAGTAGCTAGAGAGTACGTAGTCAGATACAGAAGAGAGGAAGGATGGACAAAAAGGGACAGGAGCGGGCTGAGTAAGCTGGGGCTGTAAGACCACATTTCCTTTGCAAACCTGTTACAAATATTTCTCAGTATTGCTGTTCCTCTGCTCGCAGCAAGTCCCAGTTGAGTGAAAAACATGTACAGCTTCTCTCCCTGTGTGGTGAGTCTATGGAGACAGAACCAGCTGGGTGAGCTGCACCCAGCTAATTATTCTGGGAGATCTTTGATGGAGTAATCCTAATGGAGAGCTTCTCCAGCTCAGGAGAAAGCATTTCAGCATTGAGTGACTCACTTTGAAAGAGTTTCAGTGAGCAAATCTCTCATTCACAGCTATTATCCACAAGGAAGGTCAGCAAAGGGGAATGAGTTCCTTCAATTTTAGCACAGGTAGAAAACTTGACTAGCAAACATAAGAGATTTGTCCTCAGAGTTAAGTATTTGTTATACACTCCCACAGACACAGGGTAGAAACCACCTGTTTTTTTCTGATGAGTTTCCTTTAAGCACCGCTCTAGTTACTTTTCTTTCTTTTCATGATAATCCGTAATGCTTATAAAGCAACTTCCACTGGAAGAAGTGATTTCTTAAATCATTGTAAGAAAAATGTAATGCTCAAGATCCCTTCATTTTCAGTCCTACCTCATCCCCTCTGTTTGCCTGCTGAAGATCTCAGCAGCCATTTACTTTCCGCCAGTGGACCCGGAATAGAAACTGAAAGCAAGTTAAATAGAATTGAGTTTACTCTGAAACAGACTTACAAAATGACTCTTCTACCAATTAAAAAACAAAACAAAACAACACAAAACCACAAAGGAAAACCTTAGGAGAGGCTTCCCAAAGTGAATGCAACATATTTCAGCATTATTTCCATTCAACTTGCAGACTAACGCTTCCACTTTTGTTGCTGGTAACATGGATGCACCCAGCTACTGCACCCTATGTGCCATACCACACACTCACACAACAGAGTAAAATAACACTTTATTGTGCCCAGCTTCTGTTTAACAAATCTAATATCAAACGGGAGAAAACGGTATAAAGGGGAAAATGGCACGAGAAAATGGTAGGGCCAAAATGAAGGGGAAAAATGCATGGAGTTGTAAAGTTTTGTAGTAGGAGAGATGGTGCCTGTATGGTACTCTGTGTATGGTACAGAGCATACCCGGTGTTCCAAACACCATTCTGAGGTAGGGTCATGCTCCTGTGCATGGCTGTCAGAGCATGGAAAGAGTAAAAAATATTTACTGATGGGATGTGACACACCAGGTTGAAGAGACAGGATAGCATTCACCCTGGCAGAAACTTTTGTACAGATGAGATACTGAACCCTTGCAGTGCAAGGCCAAGTAGCTCCTTTCCCCCCATCCCCTTTAGAGCCCCAGACGAAGGATGCAGGCAAGACTGGCCAAGACACCCACAGCTATCATGGTGTAACTGGTTTTCACGCTGCTGGCCCCACTGACATTGCACAAGGAAGTCTGGCAGCAGCTAGTGGCAACACCTGCAATCCCTATATTTAGGTCAATTGTTGGGCAAAATGCAGCACATCTCTTGGTAATGCTTTGCTGACGGTCATCACCTGAAGTGGGAGAGAGAGAACAAGGGGAAAAGTCAGATTTTTTTATCTCATATTTTTTAACAAATGATAAACTGTCTGCACAATATGCAGTGGGGAATGTGCTGTTCTATACTGAATGTTGATGATTTTCCCTCAGGCACTGGCATACGGCATCATCATTTGTTTATAGGTGACCTATGGAGACCTTCCCTTGACCTTAAGGCTCCTATGCCATGTTCACGCCCAGCTGAATGGAACCTGAAGCATGAATTCAGAGATGTAATGCATTTGTTTAATGCAAGATTGCCCCCTCTCTGGAGATGTTCAAAGCCAGGTTGGAAAAGGCCCTGGGCAACCTTATCTAGCACCTGATTTAGCAGCTGGCCAACATGTCTATGGCAGGGTGTTGGAACTAGATGATCTTTGAGGTCCCTTCCAACTCAAGCCATTCTATGATTCTCTGTGGTTCCATGATTCTATGAAGATGACATCATCATCTTGCCTTGGCTTTGTCCCTTCCACACACCTGGTCTTTTCTAGTTCCAACACTCTGTCAATATATCTTTAAGCCTATAGATTAGACAAGGTTGTTGCACAGAGAAATCTTCTCTTTTCCATTGTTTCCCTCTCCTGGGTGTGTTTTACAAGCATTGTTACGATATATTGTGACAGAGATGAATTAGCTGAGTTCACACCTGAAGAAATACTTGTTGTCTTTGTGACAGCATCCTTTTAATTCTTCTGTCACATGTCCTGATGGGAGGACACCTGCAGTCAGCCTAATCTCAAACCTATTTTGTCAAGAGAGCCCTAGAAAAAGCTTCACACTCACCAAGTCCCTTAGTAGAATATGTCGTAAGACAGTACTTCTCATGGTCAGCACACGTGGTTGTACTGAGACAGTGTATGTTGGAAGTTGCATCTTTGCATGAGAAACACATCAAGGAGAAAGCTGCAAAAGAAGCACACAACATCCATCACTCATCTCTAGAAATATTCATAGGAACACAAAGCTGGTGATACTAGTCCAGACTGAGGATCTTTCAAGCCCAGCAGGCACAGGCAGGCATCCAAATTTGGACCAAAATTGCTCATTCAGACCAAAATTGCTTTAAGTTCAAATTCTTGTGGTTCACTTATTTAGTAATCCTCAAGGGACATCCCTTCTGGATACTTAATTGAGTCTCACTTGGATCCACTTAAATTTCTGGCATCACAAATGTTTGCTGGAAAGAGTTCCCCAGTCTACTACTACTGGAAGCATGTGGTCTCTTTCTAACCCAATTTCTGACACCTCTCCCCATCTTCATTTGCTGGCCAATAGCTGTTGTCTGGAAAGAGACCAGCTTATTCCTGTCCATTCTCTTTTGCATCCCCTTCAAGTTATCTGAAGAGTCCTGTCCTTTCTCAGAGCAGACATGTGGACCAACAGCGAATTCTTTTAAAAATCTGGAATCCTAAAAGGAAGAGAGATTTGAGAGTAAGTTCCCTGGCCACACTGAGTGTGATTTTTTTTCCTGCATGTTCCCACAACATATCTCAAATAAGAGACAAGCCATGTAGCTCTCCATCTCAGTGTTTGGTGGGAAGAGGGATGCTTGCATCTGATGAATTCATTCTTGGAGCTTTCCTGCACTAGGAAGCAATCCTGGCTCTGTGGATGACATGGCTCAGCAAACCAGCTCCTCAGCTGCAGCACATTCCTTTTTATAGTCATCCAAGGGTAAATACTCACTAATACTACAAATTTGGTACATCTGTAACACTGTGCATCTGCAAAGTGCTGTGCTAATAGGAATGAATGAAAACAGCTTGTGCTCAAGTAAGCTAAAGCAGTCATTCATAGCAAAGAGATCCTTAGGGAAGGTTTCTTTGCATGATAACGGGAATTTCCTGCTCATCTGTTTATCTGGAGCAAACACTCCTGCAGTAATGCCACCCAAAGGGGATTAGTCTCATTCTTCTCATTCTCAGGCTATCCCTGTCTGCGACCAGTTAATATCCATCTTATTCTTGTGCCAGCAATCTCCCTTAGCTTTGCTTCCCCTTCTTTTCCCTCACCCTTCTTCTCTCTTGCCCAAGTTCCTTTGCCCTTCTTGGTACCTTTGCGAGCAGCATCCTAGCCACACTTCTGCCCTTGTTTGACCCAAACAGGGGTCGAATAAATCTGCCTGACCCAAGCAGAATCTCCACTCCTTACCTTTAACCCAAGTGACTGGAGCATGCACAGCATCTCATAGGAAACCACAAAAATGAATTTTAGGGAAGAAGTACCCATCTTTCCCTGTCTCTGTGGAAGCTGTTTCCTCACACCACTGCAGCTAACAACCCATTTTCCCTTCCCATAGCAACTCAGTACTGACCTTCACTTTCCTCTTGTGGCCTCTAATCCTCAAAAATTCTACACTCCTCCTTTTATCTCTTGATGAAGAACACCTAGCAGAGGACACAGAGGTTGGGTGGCTGGGCTTGCTGTGTCTCAGATACCATCTCTCTCCTTTCCCAAGCTCAACACTTGTGTTGCCTTGCTCACTTCTCTTGTGCAACCCACAACCAGGCATATCTCTGCTCCACTCCAATGGGAACCACCCTTTCCACCCCGATAGCCATACACTAGAGCAGAATCCTCAGACTGCGTTTTCTAGACATGTAATATGTTTTGTGCTTTAATCACAATTAAGAGAAGCTTTCTGGATCTTTGCAGGGAATTGTGGAGCTTGTTGGATGCCCAAGTCCTGTTTCATCCCAGATTCCCAGTGCTAGTAATTTAAGAGTCCTGTTGCCATGGGAGGGGGAAAGCAAGAGACTTTGCCAACTGCCCTTTTGTGAGGTTTCTCTCCCAGTAAGCATTTACTGATTTTTGGGTGGTCCTGTGTGGAGCCAGGAGTTAGCCTTGATGATCCTTATGGGTCCCTTCCAACTCAGGATATTCTACAATTCTGTGACGCTACTGAAGATGACTCTGGAGGTGTGTGGCTGCCTTGAAGGTCTCCTACCTCCAGCAAAGAAGATCTCTTCTCTAAATGAAATGGAACATTCTTCAGGGAAGATTTTCATGTGAATAATTTGAGCCACATGGATAAACAGTTAACATATGTAAGGCATTAGAAAGTACAAGTTCTGGCAGATGCAGAATTTGCACCGTTAAAACCATTCAGGTTCGAGATTAATTGGAACAGCTACCAGCCTTCTGGCTAGATTGCACAGCAAAGTGGTGCTGCCTGTATTTTAATTTTCATCAACTCCTTTAGTGAGTTTGCAGACTCATCATGTGATCTTTTTAAAAAAAATGTGATTATAGTTGATAAGGTGCAGGAAGGGATTGGCTTTATTGCCTTTGAGTTTCTCAACCCCATTGAGTACATGCCAAGTTTGAAGCCTGTGAATTCCCACAGTAAAAACATTTACAGCCTCAAATTATCTGTGAGCCTTAGTGCTCTGCTAGGTGGGACTAAAACTGACAGTAATTTGCAGGTATTCTCTGGCCCTACAACTGAGCCAGAGAAAGATTAGGTTTATTCTAGGTTTAGAATAGGGCAAAAGCCATCTGAGCTGAGGAAATCAAATATTTCCCCTGAAGTAGTCAGAGGGATGTTCAGATTTAAAAAAAAAAAAAAAAAAAAAAAAAGAGTTATCAGAATGAGGATGGGAACCTGTGGCTCCATCCCAAACCTGGAATCAGAGATGGCAAAGGAACTGCAGGAAAGAGATAAGAGACAGAGCTGCATCTTCTTGCAGCACAAACGTCTCTATCAAGTTAGGTGATTAAGGTTTGTAATTGCAACCAATAAATAAGCAAGAGAAAAAATGTCAGGTTATATTTTCTTATAGGTCAAATCTGCAGCCTTATTGGAGATATTTAAGGTCAGGCTTGAGAGGTATCTGAGTGCTCTGATCAAGCTGTAGGTGTCTCTGTTCATTGCAGGGGAACTGGACTAGATGACTTTTAAAGGTCCCTTTCAACTCAAATGATTCTGTGATTCAATGATTCCATATTATCAATGATTCTATATTACCACTTCCAGCTCTGTATAATCCTCAGTTAAGTCCCCTTCTCATGAAGCTCCACCAGACTCATGGCTCTCAGATCCCTACACAGAGCCACTCCAAATGCTGGAGTGTCTCGGAAGGTGTCAGGTGAGAGAGTATCTCAACCCTCACTTCAGCTCCTCAGCATTATTTCAGCCTGGACCAGGCTCTAGGCACCTGATCTAGCTGTAAATGTCCCTGTTCATTGCAGGGGAGTTGAACTAGATAACCTTTAAAGATCCCTTCCAACTCAAATGGTCCTATGGTTCTATGACTTCTCCTGGTAGGAAAGCAGCAGCCCACAGAAAGGATTGGCTGTTCTTATCCTGAGGAATGGAATATCCTCTAGAGCAAAATGAGCTTCAGCATCACCATTTGTGCTGCAAAATCCTCTCCTCAGCCTGCAATGTCAAAGACATGCCCCAGCTCTGGCCTTTTCCTCACACAAAACAACCCTTGGCGACTCACCGCTCTCCATGCACAGGGCAATGACAAGCAGGACAAGAAGAGAAGCCTTCATCCTTTATAGCTCTCGCAGGCTCCAAAATAAGCAAAGCGCACGCGGGGCAGTTTTTATACCTCCGCCGTGTTTGCTTTTATGCTAGGATAATAACTATGGTGTTGCAGTGCGTCAGATGATGAATGATTGAGAGTAACGTGTCAGTGCTTGTATGGGGAAATATGCTTTGTTGGAAATCTAAACAAGCGTATATCTCCCCCCCCCTATTTTTTTTTTTTTTTTTTTTTTTGAGTTATTTCACAATGTGGCTTACTCATCTGGTACTAAGTATGCAACAGTTTCTAATTCTGGATAAGTGGAGGAAAAGCAACACAAGAAAACAAAGCAGTCCACATGAGAAGAGAGTGCTCGCCTTTCCAGGCTCAGCAAAGGCTGCATCCTCCAAGACCCCATCCTCACACACTGTTTTAGTGCATATGGAAATGGATTGAATTTGAAATTGAAATTGGGATTGAAACATCTTCAAAATGTCTCCCAGGATTCTTAGTACAGCTAGATCACAAGAGCAATCTCCTTCCACTGCATTTCATAGGGGACTGGGTTTAATTTTCTGTGAGTCTTTTCAATACTGCAGTTCAAAATCCTAAATGTTTCTGTTCAAAAAGTGGATATTTTGTATGAGGGAAGATATTCTCTTACTGGAAAATAAATTCCACCAGGCAATGAAAATGACCACCTAAATTAGAAAATAAAAATAACATCCACCCCCATCACATTGAGCAAGCTGTGAATTTTCTCAGGAATTGCAAAAAAAATAAATGTCAGGGAGAAAAAAAACAACAACAAACAAAACAGTGAAAGCACAGAGAGTCAGGGGCTGCCTGATCAATGTTCTCAACTCATTAAATCTTCAGAAAAAAAAAGAGTGATAGCCAACCAGTATTCTTCTAAATGCCTGATAGAAGTACTCCTTCGGGTTTCTATACGGTGCTCTTTATTTCTCCATTTTTACCATGTTTCAACCTCTCTCCTTGTACAAAATCAGATCATTCTTCATTTTCTTCTCATCTCTGTTGCCTTTTCCTCCCACCGTTGTCTTTCTGCCATCTAACCATTGGGATGGAGGCACAGTCCCAAAAATTATCCAGCTGGGTCCCTTGCACGTGACACTCAAAGCAACCTGTATGTCCCAGGCTTCTGCCAGGGACTCTGCCCCTTGCTGCTCTCCATCTGTTGTATTTTCTTTTTTTCTTAGTCTCAAAATTGCTTAGATTTCCACCTCCCACTAGATGGTTGAGCTTCCAGTAGGACCCACCTCCAGTCATTATCTCAGTGGAAAGGCATGTCCAGTTCTTCAGGTGATGTAAGTCTTTTTCCAGTGTCTTGTAAATTGAACACAGAAATATTGCTAGTATGGAGACTTACGTGACTAAGGTGAGGAAATTTCTGCTTTCTCAATCGGTAGGGCATGAAACTCAGCTGGAACAGAGGCAGCAATTAACCACGAAAGCTCAAAGGAGGGGTGTTGTTTGGCCGAGGAAAGCCAATGCCTTCGTAATGTACCAGGCAGGAGGAAAATAGAAGCTTGCACCCTCCATACCAGGAACTGCAGCCCTAATTTCCTTGACATAGTTTATTATCTCCAATCCAGAAGATATTTCATATGTCTTTATTGGCAAATCAACTTTTATTGCAGACTATTTGAGGTAACAGCAGAGAAGGGTGCTCCAGCCATCAGGCAATGTCATTCTGCAGCCTGTACATTGCGCCGCAGAGGCAGCCCACATTCAGGTTTATTTCAGCCAACAGCATCCATTAACAGGTACAGAAATAGCAGATCTGCCAGGCACTTTTTTTTTTCTTCCCTCCCTTGTAGTTTCATCCAAGCAAAACCCGAAATATGTCTTGTCTCCTGCAAGCTGCTGAGATTTGGAGATGGAGAGAGTGTATTTTTTAAAGGAGTTATTGCAGGGTTTTTGTATGCTCCTGCAGCTGGCCCCATGTGTGTCTCTGATGTTAATGACTTCAACTCTTATCAATACCAGGTGAAACAGATTGAAAAGAATCCAAGGGGATAGAAAGAGGTCACCTGAAGGACCCAGGCAAAAGAGAAGAGAATATTACAGCTTACAAGCGTTTAGATGTTACGAAATTCCAGAGCATTTCGGAAAGAGAAGCAAGGGATTTAAATGAGAGTGAGGGGGATGTGTGTTTTGCTTGTCTTGTTTTGCTCATCTTGTTCTAAACCTAGTTGAAGTTGCCACAGGAGAAGGATGAATAATTTCTTTATTTTGGTGAAAACACGTTGTGTTTTTTTTTTTTCATGAAGTGAAAGCTGAAATTTAAAGTTAACCATGGTGCCTAATGCAAATGTTGTTTATAGATTTTCCAGTTGGCCCAAAGCCTTAAGAATAATTTCAGAAATTAATGTGGTTAGTATACAGGAAAAGTGATGGTGAAAGAGATTAAAGAGAAGCACAAAAGCCAAGTTTCTGTTTCTCTTTCCAAAAAGAAATGCCACAACACTTCAGCTGGACCATCTCATATTTCAAGGAACGCCAGGACACTCTCGTTGCCCAGAAAATAAATCTTTACAGAGTGACTAAGCCTTTCACAGCACTTCAGCCAGTACTGTGGTTTCTCACCATGGTGCAGAAGTTCATGCCCTTTGCAGTTTGCCTTGAGCACTGATGGAGCAGAACTCCCCAACCCAGCTGGGCTGCAAACAGGAGTTTTTTTCCAGGTGTAACTTTTAATTATGCCCTCCTAAAATGTAGCTCCTGTATGGTGTTCCACCAGGAATTATGCACCCTCTTGCTCCAGGAGTGCATGTCCTCTGACCATCTTTGTTATCTTAGAGCTCTGCTCCTCCAGGAGCTCTTCTGGGATCTCCACTTCATCTCTCCCATTCCCAAGCCTCAAAGTACAGCAGCAAGAGAGATCACCTCATCTGATCAGGCATCACCACCTCTCTAAGCTCTTTCTACCCAATTCCCATCCCTGTAGGAATGAGCAATCATTTAGAATCATAGAATCATGAAGGTTGAACCTCTAAGATAATCAATCCAATCTTCCAAACCATTCCCACTATGTCCACTAAACCATAACCCTCAGTGCTACATCTCCATGTTTCTGGAAAACCTCCAGGGGTGATGACTTCAGTATTTCCCTGGGCAGCCTCTTCTGATATCTCACCATGCTTTCAGAAGAGAAATTTTTCCTAAACTACCCAACCAGCATCTTCTCCAAGCTGGCACAGAGGCCACCTCTCAATGAGGAGAACTCTAACAGCACCATCCTTATCTTGAACATCCCCACCATCTCGAGGAGGTACTTTGACCCATTTTAAGAGGTGAAATCATCCACATTGCAGCGATCACATGAAGACTCGTTAGCACTGCCAAGAGTGCAACCTGCCAAGCCCCCACTCCCATGTGGTTGTAGTTGCAAAGCAGTTCTCTCTGCTGCTACAAGTGCCAGCTTGCAGTGGGAACAACACAAATGGCTTTGACCTTTCCACATTGACACCTTCATTCATCAGCTCTGAGTGATCAGGCAGAACATGTGGCTTTATGGAGTGTCTTTCTTGAGCTGCTGGATGCAATTGAGTCAATGGAGAAAGGCAGCCAAGAGAGTACTCCCAGACACTAAAAAAATAAAAGGAATTTGATGTGATGTAGAGATTCAAGCTGCAGCCCTTTCCGGCAGAGCTGTTTTCTCAGGCTGAGCTTAGTGTGGATATATCAAACACGCTCTAGAATAACATAAATCTTTATTTTGTCTGACAATTGTCACATATGTGCAATCAAAATAGCTTTCTCAGGGAAAATTAGTACAAAACAATAAGGGGGGAAAAAAAAACTAGGAGCTATACTGCCATGTCATTTTATGGGTCAGATCTGAAAAAAAAAAAAAGTGTAGGAAAAAAAAAGCAGAATAGCATAGACCTTGATGGAGACACTTGACACAAGATGTTGTTTAATCTGTTTGGCAAGCCCATGTGTAGGCCCTTGGGTTGTCATGTCTTCTTCCCACCCCCAACCCTCATCACAATCCTGCCCTAATGACGCAGATCAAACTGGCTACCGTTCCCAGGAACATCACGGCATAGCTCAATTTCACACTGTTGGCACCACTGAAATTGCACAGGGAGGTCTTGCAGCACTTGGTGGAAATGGCCACCACTCCAAAGTCTGTGTTGGTCTCAGGACAGTCTGCAGAACATTTCTTGGTTATGCGATATCCCATGTCTTTGCCTGGATGAAAAACAGACAAGAAAGGAGAATTGTGAAGTAAGATTCCCCTGCAAGTCGTGACCAGAGGAAAATGGGAGGAGTATAATGCTCTGCATTTAACTTGCAATGCAGGAATAACAGAGATAAGCAGATCTGATGAGTACTGGGTGAGAGTTCACACAGCCTGGCTCAAGTGCACAGCACTAGAAAGTCCTTGAGAGAAATCCATGCCATGGTCCATGCAGGAAAGCAAAGAAATCACTGCCTACGCATATTCAATTTCTAAAACTACATTCCTTATGACTAAACCCTTTCTGTCCTGTGTCACAAAGCATAGGTATGAGCTTCCAGATCAAGCAATGAGGTCTGCTCGTGAAAATATCTGTGTTCCACATTACATGATGTGAGCCTCAAGCCCTTGCGATCAACTTTTTCCAACAAGAGCAACTACTGCCCTGAAGAAATTATTGCCCATCACTGTCCTCGGAGACAAAAAACATAATGCTCGATGTGTTATGAGTACTCACCAAACCCAGCAGCACTGTATGTGGTTGTACAGTATTTCTCATGGTCTTCACACTTGTAGGTTTTAAGACAGTTCCAGTTGGAGTGCTCATTTTCGCATGTGTAGCAAAACAAGGAGGAAGCTGGAAAGAGCATTCATGACACACTTCAGTGGCTTTAGCAACACACTTTTGGGAAGAAAGTGTCAAAAGCCACGTCCCTTCTTGGAAAATAAAAGGTACATGTTACAAATGAGTCTTCACAGCAAGTGAAATAAGAGGTTGGTTTTGATTAATGAAGCTGAAAAGGCAAACAAACAGAAGAAAACAAGTTTTCTCTCTTTACTTCAGATTTTTGGTGATTAAATCTGAAAACACATTTTTCAGGCTGAGCAGTGTTCTCCTGTGACTCTTCCTCCAGACTAAGCTCCATCTCTTCCCAGTTTTATGCTAACCTGCAGAAGCAGAACCTGGTATAGTTTAGCATAGTGCAGTTTGGGCAAGGAGAGGATAAACTAGTGCCGTTCTCAGCTGAGAGCTTAGAGTTTTTTTTTTAAGTATTTTCAGAGTGCATCTGCAAAACATTGTACAGACAGAAATTAATTAAAGCCTATGATACCTCTGTGAGCTAAATTACTAAGCAGAGTCACATTAAAGGGAGTTCCCTGGGAGAGGCTGCTCTGAACAATGGAGCGATTATTTCCACCATTGCCTCGAACAGCATGTCCTTTTTGACATTATAAGCAGGTCTCAGCCAAGGCTATTACAAAGGCAGGAGGTGGAAGGATATCTGTTTTTGAACAAAATTGTAGTAAATTGAGTCAAATTGACACCTGGCCAAGCAAGAAACACAGGCAAGTGCCATTGTGTTCCCTGGAGGATGGTTCACAATTGCTGGGAATGGAAAAATGGTTTCCATCCTGTTCAGAGTCCCATGACAGTTTCCTTACATTTCTGGTCAGAGGTGAAGGAGGCAGTCAAGCAGATATCAAAGGCAGCCTGCTCCATTGCCACCAGTGGTTAGAATTATAGAATCATAGTAAAGTTGCAAAAGTCCACTAAGATCAAGTCCAACCATCAACCCACCATGCCCACTAAACCATGCCACTCAGTCCCACATCTTCCCTTTTCCTGAACACCTCCAGGAACGGTGACCACAAGAACCTGCATGGCAAAACCCCAATGATTGAGGGCTCCTGATCAACCCAGAGAGGGTTTTCATTTAGACCAAAATTTCCTTACTTCAGCTCTTTTTTGCTTTCTTAAGTTCTTATTTCTGCACAGAGCATCTCCTTTCAATTGATTTTGAACCTGTTTTTTTTTAATCTCCTTCCACTATTCTCTGAAGCCCAGCTGCTCAGTTGATTCAAACACATCCCTAAATTTGAACCTGCCCGTAACATTTGGGTAGACAACTCCAGAAGCAGCTATAAAAGAGAATAAAAAGACATTTTATGCCCAAACTCCCCCAGGTCAGAGAAGAAAAACCTACCTTTCTATGCTGCTGAGAGCTCAGGTGCCTTGCATACAGATCTGGAGCTTTGAACTTCACCAAATGACAGATCACCTTGTTCTGAAACCTACCCAGATGCTCTTTCAACTTCCTTTTAATTGACTCATCAACACTCAGTGCTTCTCTATCACTTGGATTAAGCCTCCCACCTTTCTCTCTGGATGTCCCCTGGCTCAAGCTGAGGATTGATATCCTTTGCGTACCATGCCAGAGCAATTCCAGACTTGCTGTCTGACCAATATGTTACCACATTTTTCAGTCCACATAGTCCTCCTTGATCTGTTCCTCTGATAAATCACACATAGCTATTTGAAAACACTTCCCGCAGAGCTGAGATTCCAGTACACGTGCAAAAGCAGCTGAAATGCACTCATGCTCTCTTTCACTAATGCAAGACAGGAAACCACTTAAAACACTGTAGTTGTTATGAAGTTTTGCCTATGTTTGGCCTCCACCCTCCATTAGCTCTAGTTTTGCAAATGCAGACAGAAATAGCCTTAGCAGTGCAAAAAGGCTTGCGGTACTCCTTGGGATTACAAACATGCAGGGAGAGCAACCGTTGTGGTTTTTTTTTATTATTTTATTATCTCAAGACAGTTATCAAGTCATATCTGTATCTCCTTTCGAAAGAGGCCAAGCACAACATATTATGGATCCCATTACAAATGCACTCACTCTGAGGCATTTAAGAAAGCTCATCAAAGCTGTGAGCAAAGAGCTCTTGGGTTTTCAAATATCTGCCAGCAACCTAGTTTCTTAATTGTAGTGCCATTGTGGGAAATAAAGTGAAATGCTGGCAGAAGATGAAGCTTCAACAGTAGCCCAGTTGTCTTTATCAGCAACTCCAGCAGTTTCATTCAGGAACAAAAAGGAAACTGAAGGCAAAACCATGAGCCCAGCTTAATTCATAGAATCATATAATATTTCAAGTTGGAAGGGGCCCACAGGGATCATTGAGACCAACTTCTGGCTCCACATAGGACCACCCAAAAATCAAACCCTATGTCTGAAAGCATTGTCCAAACACACTGGCTGGCTTGATGGTCCTCAGTTCTTAGCATTTTTCAGTTCATGTATGCATCTTCAGATGCTCAGAGCACAGTACTCAAGAGTGAGAGAAACACAAGCGGTGAGCTCATCTTCTGTGGGGTATGAGCACCTTGGTAGAGCTCAAGCAGAGGCTAAGACTCAACCTCACTAAATATTGTTTGAAGTAAGGAATACCAAAGAAAAAGTGCACTACCAAGACTTCAGCAATCACAGCAAAAGCAGCCAAATCCTCTTGTTCTTGTATTATCTCTAACTTCTCTTCTGGTATTTCCATCCTCTCTACCAGGCTGCCCCAGCCTCTGTACCATCTTACCTTGCTCAGCACACAGGACTGCCACCAGCAGGGCAACAAGCAAAGCCTTCATGATTGCTGTACCCTCAGAGCCCGCACAGTGTGGGATGATGCACCATCGAAAGGTTTTATACTGGGACTGTGCTTGCTTTGACTTCATGTGATTGCATCAATTTGAAGTTTTGGGGAGTGACAGCCCATAATATGGAATCAGTGCTGGGTGTGTTTGTGCGTAGGAAATAACCCATCACACACAGCAATTTCTTCTACCTCTCACTCCGATCCAATCTGTTATTCCAACGTCTGCAGGGCTAATTGGAGGAACAATTTATGATTCAGACATGGGTGTCCTTTCTTACTCTATAGGGTTGAGCCACAAAACTTAGAGCAAGGCTGAGACAGCCATGCCAGTCTGGTGTGGCTCATTGCTTTCATGATAGGAATCACCTGGCATCCTCCATCCACAATAGGATGGCTTCATATCTGTCATAATGAAAGTGGGAGAAAAGGTAAATAATGGGATTTTCACTGGCTTGCCCACAGTCCTTCAGAATTAACCCACTTGTACTGAGAAAAGTACTTTAAGCAGAAAAACACTGTACTGTAGCGTTCCCACAACACAACTGTTTGTGCCTGGAGACTGTCACTGAGGTTCTCAAGGGCCCAAGCAGGGTCATGGGGTGCTTTTGTTTGCTCTGCTTCTCTGCCCTCCAGAAACATTAAGGGTTTCCAAGCGACAATGTTTGTTGTTATCTGTGGGTTCTATCAGGTTATTCCAGTCCTTGGTGACCTCCTCAGTCCATCCAGGCTCCCTTCTCCTGCTCTCACAACCACACTGTCACCTCTTGCCACATATGCACATCATGCAGCAGAGGCAAGAGAATGGGAACAGCTGTGGGAGTTAAATTGGGAACGATTGGAAAAGAAAATAAGAAAGAAATGAAACACGTGCTGGCCAAGAGGAGATCTCATCAGACCAGGAACCTTCATCTTCAGAGAGAGAAAAGACCAAGGGAAGTTCAGAAGCAAGACAGTTCCTTCTGGGGTTTAGGGACAAGGTTTATTGGGAATTATTGGTAGGTGGACAGTGGACAGTGGACTATATGATCTTAGAGGTCTTTTCCAACATTAATGATTCTATGATTCTAAGAGTTTAAGATCATGGAGAGTGTGGAAACAGAATGAAGAGCATCCAATTGTTCTTTCTTTTCTCAACATCACTCCCCAACATGTTGGTTCACAGTCTGTATATTCAGGATCCTATGAAGATGGGTTCTTGCCCAACCTCTACGACTTGTCTTTTGTTCCCAGTCCTTCTTTTGTACAATTCATCATTCCTTCAAACCCCAGTGCTTTCTCTCTCTGCTTTTGCCTGTAACAGGATGGAAGCATCCTGTTTTCAGAGCTCTCCATTCTTCTTTCTAGATTTGCCCTGACCTTGAGCATGAATCTTTAATCGTCTCTTCTTTTAGCAAGGTTGTGTGAGTCCCACATGACAGTTAATGCAGCAGTGATACTTAGGAAATAATCTGCAAAAAAGCCATACTCTCTGCACCAGCCATTGTACAAATACATGCATGAATGCTATCAGGAAGGAAATATGATCTGCTGGAGTGTGGGGGGAGGAAGGATAAGTATTAGTCCACGTTTGTTTTACTTACAATGTCCAGCCTCCAGCTGGCCAGCAGTGGAATAGAAAGTAAAAGCTTTCCATCTGCACTGAAAATCCAGGAAAGCAATCAAAAATAATAAAAGAAACTGAATTATTGCTTATAATCCAGCCCCTCCTGGAGCCAACCAAGCAGAGAAATACTTGTCCTCAGCAGGAAGAAAGGAGCAATGCATGAACACAGACCACAATAAGAAAGGAGAAAGGCTTTGAAATTAAAACAAATAAATGAGCAGTAAATAAATGACACTGTTAAAGCACAGTGCAGCTGAACAGAAAATCTACAAGTGAGAAATGGGCTGTAGGAAGTAGAAATGTAGGAAAGCATTTAAATAGATTAGAGAGAGGGAAGGCTAATAATAATAAACAAGATTAATATTTCAACCAGAACTGGAAAGAGAGAAAGAGAGAGTTGAGAAATATTGCTACAAAGCAAAATAAATCAAAGTGAACAGACAAATCTTGAGTGGGGAAATAATTAAAGACAGTCAGAGGGAATGTAGGAAAATGGGATGAGAAGGAAGGATTGGTCCTTCACTGTGTCCCCTATGGTGGCATTACTTATCACTATGCACAGTGCACATGTTTTGTGCATATGCTGCTTAGGTATTAACCACATCCCTTCGGGGTCTGACGAGCATTTTCTATAGCTCCACAAATCTCAGCTGCAATCAGACTACAGGGTGTCCTGTAGAGCCAGGGTCCAGAAGGCAAGTAGAGCATCACCTGGCCCCTATCCCTGTATCCTGAAGGAGAAAACTGCAAAAGCTTTCAGACCCAGTCCAGGTTCTGGGCCATGTCTCAAACCATGCTTTTTTATTGCATGGTGTTACTATTGCAGTCACGCCCAGGGCCACTGCCAGGGCTCTGGGCTCCCACCAGTACCACCAGCAGGGGCCAAGTATGTCTTGAATCTCAGTTTTTAAAAGCAAGGAGAGGAAAAAACTGGAGGGGGGAAAGAAAGAAGAAAAAAAAAAAGAAAATGAAAAAAGAAAAAGGTAAAAAGAAGACAAAGGGGGGAGGGGGGAGGGAGAGCAGAAAGTGGGCTAGGTGGGTGCCAACCTGATGGTACCATGGAGGGTGTAACATATTAACAGAGCCTGAGAGTTTTAAGGAAGAAACTTTAACCCACTTTTTGTTTGGCAGTGGTCAGCACGTGTGTTTGTGCCAGACCTTGGAAGCATATTGTGCAAAGCTTGTCCCCCTTTTGTGTAACTGCAAATAGACAAAGAGTGTTCTCAATGCATGATGGAGTGGATATGTGTAACAAATGTCAAAGTCTGAGAAAGTTTTACTGCCAGTTCCCCCCGATTTCTCCTTTTTATTTTTTTCTTTCTGGAGGATGGCTCCAATCACAGAAATTCTTCATTTCAGCTTACTGTTGCAAACTGCAGAATGTGGCAGAGAAGAGATCATGGGACAAGAAGAAAATGCAGAAGCTATGAGCTGTGCTCATGTTATGCCTGAATCATGCAGCTGGAGCATGCAGGGCAAGCAGGCCAGCTTGGCCCCAGATAGCATCAGGCTGGTCAGGTTGTGTCCTCTCCTCCCTCCTTAATGGGTCAGGGAAGGTTCCGTATCTCATTGCAGTGGCAACAGAGTTGAGTGTAGAGGCAACTGACTGGTGGAATCAAAGAATCATTAATGTTGGAAAAGACCACTTAGATCGTCAGGTCCAACTGTTGACCCTTCACCATCATGAGCATCAAACCATGTGGTCAAGTGCTACATCTCCATGGTTCTTGAACGTCTCCAGGGATGGGGACTCCACCACTTCTCTGGACAGCCTGGTCCAGTGCATTATCACTCTTCTGGGAATGAAATTTTTCCTCACATCCAACATGAACCTGTCCTGGTGGAATTTAAGGCCATTACCTCTCATCCTAGCTCCAAACAGAACAAATAGGCTCCAAACAGGAGAGAGCTCCTCAAGGCAGACTTATGGCAGATAGAGGAGGCTACCAAGCCTCCAGCTAGGAAGTACAGGACTAGCCCAAATTCACCTTGTCTGGCTGAAAACAATATGAATTTGGTAGACTTTTATCTCAGCAGGACAGCTGACCGTCACCAAAAGTTTTGCCATTGGTCACAGGAGCTGAGTTACAGGATTAGTGAGGCTCTAGATCAGCTTGTCCAGAGTTGTGGATGCTCTGTCCTTGGAAGCATTGTAGACCATGTTGAATGGGGCACTAGGCAGTTTGATCTAGTGCATGGTAACCATGTTTACAAGAGGGAGACTGGAACTATATGATTTTTGAGGTCCCTTCCAACCCAAGTCAGTCTATGATTCTATGATTCTATGAACATGAGCCTACTGGGGCCATGACTACCAGCCAAGAAGCTACCAAAAACATTTTCTCACATGCCTTTAACCTCCAAGGTCCCGAGAGACAGTTCAGCCCCATCAGCTGAACACATCAGACAAATCATAGCAGCATAGAATCATAAAGGTTGGAAAAGGCCACTAAGATCACCTAGTTCAATGATGGGGTCAAGTACCCTGATTCACATCCCCATCAGTGTCCAGGCGCAGGGATCTGATCCAGAGTAGCAAACATGGCACAAGCCCAGCCTTATCCATACCATCAGACTATCAACACAGTTTGGGCACACCCCAGTCAGGAGCCCTCACATGGGACTGTTCCTTGCAAGCAATTTGGAGGTCACCACCCTGTTTGTAAAGGGAAGAAGCTGTGGATGTGAATCATCCTTCTTGGATTCAGAGCCAATGTTTATGTTGGTGGTGAGACCTCTATAGCCAGGAGGGGGTATACTGGAGATCTGTAGGGTCTGAAGGAAAAAGGACAGTGGAGAAGGATGGCTGGGATGAAGAAGAGGTGAAAGAGAAATTTCATAGAATCGTATCATAGAATCATAGAATGGCCTGGATTGAAAAGGACCACAATGATCATCTAGTTTCAACCCCACTGCTGTGTGCAGGGTCGCCAACCACCAGACCAGGCTGCCCAAAGCCACATCCAGCCTGGCCTTGAATGCCTCCAGGGATGGGGCATCCACAACCCCCTTGGGCAAACTGCTCCAGTGTGTCACCACCCTCTGTGTGAGGGTATCACTTGGGATACTCTAAGGAGTTAATGCCAGTTCTCTCCAAGGAGGACACCACTGGCCACAAGTGTGTTTGGAGAGACATTATCTTAGACAGGCTTATTGAAGCTACACAGCTCAGCTGATAATTCTGTCATTGCATTTCCCTGAAAGTGGGATTTTTTTGAGGTTCAGCCCTCCTAAAATATAAGATCCTAGAGTCACATGGTGTTGCAGGGAACAGTCATTTGGATCTTCCAGGCCAGGGATATGTGAGAGAAACTCATCTGTGACACAGCTGTGGTAGCAGCTGGCCATGTGAGAGCCTCCACAGGGACACCAGAAAGTCATGGTGTACTTGCCCATTTACCTTCTGTCAGAAATATCATTTCCTTTATCTACCCATTATAAAGGCACCCAGCATGCCACTTCTTCCCCCAGAAGGCAAGGAAACAGTCATGCTTTGCAAAATTGTTCTTTTTTTTTTTTCCTTCTTTTTTTTTTTTTTAATTTTCTTGACTCATCCAATGATTTGAGTGATGGCTCTTTCAGGGCTGGAAATATCCTCTGCTGTGCAACGTGCAACCTGACAGCTAAAATTTCCATGGTTGAATGAGAGCTGAGAGTGAAATGAGAAAACTTCCTTTCTCCATCTGAGGGAAAGCTGTAATGAGCTCCATAGACAATGTGTCTTCAGTTCATTTCTTTTAGGAGTTCTGGTTCTGATTTCTTGCAGGTGAGACCCAACTGAGAGTGGAAAGTGAGACTCAGTTGAGAGTGGAAAAATTCAGCACATGCATGGGAAGATCAGGGTGCTCCAGTTTCTTTCTTGACCCACTCCTGCTCACCCAGCAAGGCATCAAAACCCCAGTTGCATGGTGAGAAAAAGGTGCTTGTTACATCTAGAAACTCGTCACACCTTGGATAATAGCCATGCTGAAACCTCCACAACCGCATCCTTAAAGGCATACAGGGAGAGCAAGGAGAACAGGGCTGTCTGTGCAAGAGGTGAGCCCACAGCAGGTGGAGGAGCAGTGGCTGGAGGAAACATCCTGGCTGAAACCATCCCAACCCGAAAGGTGTGTTTTCAGAAGGGTAGAGAAACAAACAGCAGGATATCTGGGATCACAATCGTATGCCTAACAGGGCAAGCAAGAGGGTATTTTCCCAGGAGGATTAGCCGAAGAGTCAGAGCTGCGTGTGGTTGGTTTTTTTTATTTTATTATTATCATGGAAAAAAATATGGTTTTATGGTGTATCTTTTCACTGGTGGTCAAGCAGAGGGAGGGAAAGGAACTGGTCTGCCTTTGCAGCATACTGCAGCCTTCCCAGGCTTTGGTTCTTCACCCCCATCCCTGATGCTCCAGGTTATGGGGAGAGCAGCTCTCTTGCCACAGTCCATGCCATCTATTGGTGGAGCAGCCCCTCCAAAACCCAGCTCGCCAGTCACATAGCACAAACAAAAGCTTTGAAAACTTCATGGATGACAGCCTGGGAAGGGCATGGGAACCAAAAACCACCCACATCATGCCAGGGAGCAGTAGCAGAGTGGAAAAACCACCCTGGGTTTGTAGACACCACTGTGCTTGCCAATGCATAGTTGGAACAACGTGTCCCAGTTTGACTGCATACACTGGGTACTGGGTTTTGACTCATTCCCAGTTTGAGAAGCATGCCCAAAATCACTGGCATGGTAGAGAGGTGGATTTTGCTGCTACAGCTGCAATTGCTGCTTTCCTTTGCAGCCCAAAGTACGAGCAGGGCAGGGGGAAGGAAGCAGGATCTCTGATGGGAAAAGAAACTCTATGAAGTTTTCCACAATCTGATTGCATGGGGCAGGGAAACATCATCCCATTTCTGAGCTGTAAACACAGTGCTTGGCGTCAGGCACTGCCTTTGTTCGCAGCTGCTCTCTTCTGCCTCCCCAGCATAGAGGAAAACCCACCCTTAAAATCATAGCATCATTAAGGTTGAAGAAGAGCACTATGATCATCAAGTCCAACCCCAAGCCATCCCCACCGTACCCAATAAACCATGTCCCTCCGTGCCCCATCTCCATAGTTCTTGAAAACCTCCAGGGATGGTGATTCCACCACCTCCCTGGACAGTCTGTTCCAATGACTGACCGTTCCTTGTTCAGTCTAAAAGAGACCTGGGATGAAGGAAAAGCTAACAGAAACGGCTCTGTGATGGCCTCAACCCTGGAGACCTGTTCTGAAGACATAACCTCACTCCTCATTCTCCAGGCACGGCTTTCACAGGGCACCTCCTTTCTGATCCATCCACCACACCTGACATTGCCCTTTGGTATCACTTCCACAGCCACAACATCTTTAATGTCCCACAGCCAAGGACTCCTACTGGTAGGACAAAGTCCCACTCTGATGCCATCCATTCATAGAATCATAGAATCATAGAATGGCCTGGGTTGAAAAGGACAACAATGATCACCTAGTTTCAACCCCCCTGCTATGTGCAGGGTTGCCAACCACTAGAACTGGCTGTGCAGAGCCACATCCAGCCTGGCCTTTAATGCCTCCAGGGATGAGGCATTCCATCTCATTTCCCTAGAGAAGCATGGCCAGGAACGGGAGGATGCAATACACCATACTAAGCAAGCAATTAATACACGTGCAGGAATTGGGATGCACAACAAGGTTGTGCCCTCTGAAATGCTCTGATAACAAAAAGGAGATTTGAGCCTACATCTACACCAGTAAATAAGTCAAGGACAAGGGCATGGGCTTGCCCAATTGCCCATCAGCACAATTCCAGAGGAGAATTTTTCACCAATGTGAAGACCATGTGCAGGAGATAGCCCTAACCCAGTGAGCCATTTTTCTGTAATGCTTGGGATGCTGAGTAGCATTTGTGCTGGTTTCCGTGGAAGCAGGAGAGGGTCTCAAGCAGGACTGGGTTTCTG
The DNA here is from genome assembly GCA_030625065.1 of Alectoris magna. Taxonomy (NCBI): domain Eukaryota; kingdom Metazoa; phylum Chordata; class Aves; order Galliformes; family Phasianidae; genus Alectoris; species Alectoris magna. Next base: position 1,789,665 of record CM060561.1, on the reverse strand, counting down.
CCACCACGCCTTGGTGACAGTGGGTATTTTGGGAAATTAAATTTCCCAAAACTCAGCAATTCTTCAAGCTTTGCTTCCTCTAAATCCTTCAGTCCCACAGTGTGGACAAGCCCTGGGGGGAGCATCAATCTGCAGTTACATCCAACCCAATAGCATGGCAGCTTTTCCCCACACAGCAAAAAACTCTGAGCATGGGGAAAGGAGAAACGGAGCAGCCTGGAGAGGTTTTTAAGCTGTGGAGAGAGGACAAAGCACCGCCCTCCCTTGTCATCACCACTGCTGACATCCAGCTGGGAGCTGGGCAAGAAGTAGATAAGCTGGTCTCCCAGGTTTTCTAGGGTGGGGGATGTTTCCAAGTTTTCTCCTTGCCCTCTTCTCTGCTGTAGCATTTACTCTGCCCTCCTCACCCACGCCAGTGCTCTCACCCACTGCTTTTAGAGGTTTTCTGAGGACACGGGACTCTCTATCTTATCCTGCTGTTGGGATCATCTCTGGGGGACAAGTCCTAGCCCTGCAATCTCCACTCTGTGCACCACCCAGATCCTCATGGTTGAACATGAGACTAATGGCTCATGAATCCCTTCAGATAGGTTTGAGCTCATGCTTCTGACTGTGAGACTTGCATCTTTGCTGATGCCAAATCATGCTTTGGCCAAGCAACCCATACACTGAGCAACGTCCACTCCCTTGCCCTCACCTCCAATTGTAAAATGATAATGAGAAAGCTGGGGAGAGAGGTCCTAATAGAGCTTCTAACAAGAGCTCCTCATCTCTACAGTGAGTCAAAGAACAGCATTTCTGTAGGAGGGAGCAACGTGGGAGCAACTCTGGTTTTGCCATGACAGATTTCTGCGTTGCATGACAGGGAGGATGAGTGTTACATTGGTTATAGCAGAACAGCACTGCAGCACTGGAGCTTTGCATGGCACCAGGTGGGCAGGGTTTAAGGGTTAAGGAGGGGGCTAAACCCTATGGATAAGGAGGAATGTTGAGAGTTAGTGGAATTGAGTATTAGAGAGGGGAGAAGATGTTAAAGGAGTCATTGCAAAGAGAGAATGTGCAGGAATATCGGAAAGAGGGGACAGAGTCATCCATAATTCAGATTGGATGTTATGAGAAATTTATTCTCAGAAAGAGTGGCAAGGGATTGGAACAGGCTGCACAGGGAGGTAATGGAGTCACTGTCCCTGGAGGTGTTCAAGAAATGTGTAGCTGTGGCACCGAGGGACATGGTTTAGTGGGCATGGTGGTGATGGGCTGAAAGTTGGACTAGATGATTGCAGTGGTCTTTTCCACCCTTAATGATTCTATGATTCTGTAATAGCACAGATCTTTCCAGTTTGATCCTCTCTTCACTCCCTAGGTCAGGGGACTTTGCAGGTGCCAAGAAAAGAAGGTTCCCTGCATAAAGTCCAGCAATTCTCGGGACTCCCAAGAGCACCACAGGAAGGAAGAGAGGTTTGCACCCCATTTCCAAATAGCCCACGGCCATATGCTGTGGGTTGAAACCTTGCAGAGCTTGGTACCAGCTTTGGGCTTTGGATATTTTGTTGGATGGTACTTTGGACAGCCTGATCTAGTGACTGGCAACCCCGCCTATGGTGCAGGGGCATGGAGCTTAGTAACCTTTAAAGTCCCTTACAACCCAAACTATTCTATGGTTCTATGGTCATGTCATGATTTTATGAGCCTATGCTAGAGCAAGAACAAGCTCCCCAGGAGCTGGTATGAGACAAACAAGAAAACCCTATGCCAACAAACAGAGGCACATCCCCTGCTGCCGACAGCGTGGGAGCAAGCAGACGCTGGAGACTCGCCAGGGCTGCTTACACAGTCTGGGTGGTTTCCAGCAGAGCCCTTGCATCCCTTGCATAGCTGCTGGTTTCTGTTCCCTTGAAAATTGCTCAGGCATTCTATAGCCACACCGGCACCATACAGAAGCATTAGCTCCCTCTCGTGGGCTTAGATCAGCTCTCAGTGTTGGAATCCATCCAGGACTTCCCAGGGAAGTGATTTTCTTTTGTTTTTCTTCTTTTTTTCTTTTTCTTTTTTTTCTCTCCTTTTTTTGACACCCGTCACTCTGAATATTCACTAATGCAAAACTGAATTGTTGTGGGAATGTGTTGACTTCTATCAAGCTTCCTTTCAATAAGTACAAAATAAATAAATACAAGGAGTATTATTTCTCCCCATATTTTGGCTGCCATTATTTTTATTTTGCCAGTGATTCAAAGCAACTAATTTGGGGAATCACCCCAAAGTGCCCAGTTCTCTGCTAACTCAAGTTGACGCACCCAAGAGTTGAGATACACCAATGAAGGCCATGGCGTGACTTCCCAAAGGTTTTTTTTCACTTTCTACTGGTTGAGAGATGGTGGATTCACTGTTCCTGTACATGTTCAGGAAACATGAAATGCAGCACTGAGGAATATGGGTTAGTGGGCATTTTGGTGATTGGCAGAGGAACTAGGTGATCTTGGAGGTGTTTTCTTAATGATTCTATGACACTACGTTGCGTGAAGTCAAAAGTGAAGAAACAACATGAAAATAAAAATTAAAACAGCTGGTTTCAATCTGTGCAACAAATAAAAATGTGACTTGACTCCATACAATGCCTGGGGAATGCTCTCATTCTAATTTCTGTTTTGAAAAATTCCACAAAGTGATGAAATTTCCCTCAAAGTTGAGATCCCAGGCCCTGAAAGGGGGGTGACATGAGTCCACAGAGATGCAGGGCCACAGAAATAATCCAAGGGATGGAACACCTCCCCTGTGAGGACAGGCTGAGAGTGCTGGGGCTGTTGAGCCTGGAAAAGAGAAGGCTCTGGGGAGATCAGAGCAGCCTTTCGGTATCTAAAAGGGGGTCTGTAAGAAAGAAGGGGACAGACACTTTAGCAGGGTCTGTTGTGATAGGACAAGGAGAAATGGTTTCTAACTAAGAGAGGGGAGATTTAGACTGAATATAAGGACAATTTTGTTTGTTTGTTTGTTTACTTGTTTATTTACTTATTTTGCTATAAGGGTAGTGAAGCACTGGAACAGGTTGCCCAGAGATGTGGTGGGTGACATTCAAGGTCAGGCAGGTCCAGTCCCAAGTAACCCAACAGAGCTGTAGGTGTCTCTGTTCATTGCAGGGGAGTTGGAATAGATGACCTTTAAACTCAAGATGACCTTCCAACTCAAATGATTCTATGGATCTCTGTTCATCCAGCTCCAGCCCCCTGCCATAGGCAGGGTTGCCTGCAGGGTCTCACCAACATCCTAGTGATGCTCACCACCCCACTAAGGAAACAAGGATCTGACCCTATACATCAAGCCCTACAGAGAGTTGGGCAACAGTTTGGTGGAACCGCTCTTCAGAAAGGTGGTTTGGGGTTTTCCTGCTTGCCTTAACACTCATCTTGTTGGCTCGGGTGGGTGGTGACCATAGAAAGGCTTGACTGCCTGTATTTGCCATTTGCCCTGATCTTTGCAAGGCTTGATGGCTCCAGTTGGCTTCCAGCACTCTTTCAGCTTTGCTCACACACTCATGGCTTAGGCTAAATTTATTGCATGGGTTTGGCTGTTGGAGGATGCAAGTTTGTAGCTGTGATGCTGGAGGGGAAGGGTTACAACCAGACACAGCAGATCTGACCATACAACCACCTGGCCCCAAAGCAGCTACGTCACAGCTTCCCGTTCCTTCCATTCGACTCACTACTTAGGTATTTAAACTGCTATTTATTATCTGCAATCAAGCATTTATTATGTCATCTGTAATTGTGTGTTTCTTCACTTCTATGCTGTATGCACACGCCATCTCCAGCCACTGAAAGGATGCAGTGTTTGCCTCCTGCCATGCTCAGGCACTTCTTCCATGCACTTTTTTCCATTGCCTCCCATCACTTTGGGAGACAACCTCAAAATGCTCTTCCTCTCCTCCATGCCATGTGCTAGGACAAGCAGGGACTGGTGCAGTGCCCATTTCAAAAGTCTGATTCAAGTTCTTGTGATCCATGGGGTAATTTTCTGGACAGCCTCATCCTTGTGCTAAAGATTGCCATCTATCTGTGGTCCCCATCAACTCTAATTGCTGTGCGGAATCAGTGGTTAGACATTGCACCTGTGTCTTTTTTTTTCCTCCCCACACATCTCAGAGGAGGTTTTGCTCCTCCAGAATGGTTTTGTGCCATGGGAGGAGGTCACGTTTTGATGCCATAGAGCTGCAGTGCCTTTTGCTCTTTACATTTATGTCCCCTTACATTTACCATGGGGTACAAGAAGGCTCTTCTGCAGAAAGGACAGAGCAAACCAAGCAAGCAAACCAAGCAAAATAAGACAGTTTTGCTTTAAGATGGCCAAAAAAGAAAAGAAAAGAAAAAAAAAAGAAAGAAAACAATCCTGTCTTTTCCTGCAGGCTGCGGGGGACTGTCTCTGCTGCCGCAGGACGTGTAAATCCAATGCAATGAAATATTAATTATTAGAGTCTGTCCAACTGGGATTCCTTTCAGAGAGCTGAATAATTCTGGTGCACTGAAAAAAAAACAAAACAAAAAAACACACAAAGTCGGGGGTTTTTTACATGAAGATATTGTGTCTGGAGTAAATTAGAGCTTTTGAGCGCTCAGGCTTAGAGACAGGAGGGTGCTGTGATTGCTTCAAGGCGAAAAAAAGAAGCAAATTCCTAATTAGGGCATAAAAAAGATCATGGTCAAAGGAAGAGGTAGAGAGAGGTGCATTGGTCAGCACAGCTTCTTCAGCCCAGAGAGCTGCCCTTGCAGCTTGGTGTAGGGGTAAAGGAAAAGCAGAAGTTGATTAATAAAAGAGAGCATGCATCTCTGAAGGCTGCTGTTATGCAGCAGTTCAGAAGGAGGCATTCATCCGGAGAAGCCATGGCACTGGCCCCAGGGAGATGCACTCGGCAGGGCTCAAAGCCCCTTTTGTCCCCTTGTTTACCAGCACTGGGTTGGAAGCACCACACAGCACAGAGCATCATCCTTTGGCTGAGCAGTGCTTTGCAGATTTGAAAGCTCAGAGAGTTGATTGTGAAGCGAGTCCTGGGCTGCAGATGTGCTCTGTTTTGCTCATGGGAGTTGGTGTAAAGGTTCAGCATCCAAGTCGTGGCCCCAGACCAGAGAAGAGCTCTTCAGCCCTCCCAACTTACCCAAGTTCATGCATTTCCATTCTCCTCCAAAAAGTGCTTCTTGGAAGGAGGGAAAGGCTCTCAGCAACACCTCTGGCAATGAAGAATCCCTGAGCTCTCCTTGTCATTATTAATTTTTTCAGCTTCCTTTTACCCTCCATTCTCCGCAGCTTCTGGAAACATCTACATGAAATACTCAAAAATCTGTATTCTTCTCTCATAAACCTCTCTAAATGTTCCTCCCCAGACCGACCCAAAGGCTGCAAATACTTTTCATTACCCTGCAGTTGCTCTGAGGGATGTCTGAGGGATGGGCAAATGAATGAGTCACTGTAGGACGATGCATTGCCAAGAAGTAGATCCAAGGAAATTGGTTCACTTGGCTCAAACAGCAGCTGCAAGCAAGGCAACATGAAGGGGATGGCCAATGAGAGCCCCTGGAAATGGAGGTGGGGACGAAGACTGCAGATAAGCATTTTGTTTTTTATAAAAGTGTGGCATCATGGGCAGAGCCAACAGCAACAAGAATTTCAACTGCTAATGGCATGGTAGCACAGGGATGTTACTGGCACTAGCTGGGGACCAAGAGCAAGAGGCTGTATAGAGGGGACAAGGGAGAAAATCTGTGTTTGGGATCCATTACAAGCTCAGGATTTTATACTATTTCTTTTCCTCAGCAGACATGATGTGAGTTCGTACAGTTTACCTTGAATTGGCACCAATAGGTACTTATTTCTGGTCTACCCTCTATTCCAAGGCTGGAAAGCTGCTCTTTGCTGTGTGACACCCAGTTGCACCCAAGACAAGGCAAGACTGCAGGAGAAACCCCTCTAGAGAGGTGTAGGCCATGCACAAGAAGCATCTCCCTCCTCCAAGCTGCAGAGGACATAGCATGGCCACTTCTCCATCAAGTTGCTGGGGCAATGGAACTCAGGCATGAGAAGCAAGTAAGAAGCTCCAGATGGAGAGGCAACACTGGGCAGGAGGTGGCAACCATAATATTTTACCTACTTAGCATGCGTGTATGGTGTCCATACCATGGAATCATAGAATCACAGAATCATAGAATCATTGGCTTGGGTTGGAAGGGTCCTCAAGGATCATCAAATTGAAACCCCACTGCTGCAGGCAAGGTTGTCAACCACTAGATCAGGTTTCCCAGGTCCCCATCCAACCTGGTCTCGATCACATCCAGAGACAGGGCACCACAACCCCTCTGGGCAACCTGTTCCAGTACTACATCACACTCTCATTGAAAGACTTCCCCCTGACATACCCTTCTGGGGAAATCTAACCATGTTCTTCAGGCCTTCAGGATCCCTCTTCTCTGAGCAAGTGAAGGACACTGATTCAGGAACCCCAGCATCTTATGGTCGAGCAAGCCTGGGTCCTGGGCAGGCAGGCAGGTTGCACAAGAAGGTCTGGCAGCAGAATGAGGTGTAGGTAGCCAGGCCCAGGCTGAAGTTGTGGTATGGACAGGTCCTGGAGCACTTCTTCGTGATCCTCTTCCAGAAAGACAAAGAACCTTCATCAAAGGAGAAAGGGGAGAGCAGTATTAGTGATGCGGACTTCCCAAGAGCTCTTAAGTCTTCTAGAAGAGGAAATAATATGTCCTCCTGCCCTGAGGACCAGCATGGTCAATAAGACCCCTCCCAATCTCACCCACTCAATGATTGCTAGTGCCATTTAATATCTCTGATGGGCAGTCAGCACTTCCCAGCATAGACCCTCATGTTGAGTCTTTGTTAGGTGTACAATGGTGGCATACATGGAATCATATAATATCCTGAGGTGGAAGGGATCCACAAGGAACATTGAATCCAGCTCTATGAAGCTCCATGAAGGAATGTTCTTGCCTGGATTGAAAGTACAGTGCCAGGTTTTATTTCCTTCTGCATCTCACTAGACCTATTTCAGTATCCTTTTCCACACAGGCATAAAACAAGAAGGAAGATCCCAAGCTGTGTTGGGGAGGAATTTTTCAAACTCTGCTAACTTCAGCACTGCCAGATTGGGCTATCGAAATCTCTGCCTTCCATATGTCTTTCCCCATGATTCCTCAACTCATCCATTCACAAAGGGCAATCATAAAAATCAAGCCAAAACCCCACATTGCATTCCTGAGTCCCCGTGCACTGACAGCACATACCTATTCCTACAGCAGCAACATTCGTCACACAGTACTCATCCTCGTCTGAGCACTTCTTAGCCTTCAGACAGCTCCAGTTGCTTTGTTCCCACTCACAGGTGTAGCAATATAGGGCTTTTGCTGCAGGACGAGACACAAGAAGTTAGAATATGAAAGATGATGACAAAATACTATTACTCCCAGTAGAAAAATTACCACTTTCTTTCCACTGCCCTTCAAAATGCACAATGTGCTAGTTAGCTGAAAACTGTAGATTTGCAAGACTCAGACTCAACTCACTCTGCTCTCTGCACACTTGCACATTTAAACCCAACACATGCACACAGGTGCAGGCATCTGTGCATAGAAGTTCCTGCCCTGCACTCAAAATACAGCACAGTGAGCCAAAGACACTGGGTTCGATACGATGCAAGGAGCAGGGAAGGTCACGACCTACTGTAGGAGTCTACAGGGATGTCCCAAGGCTTGAATTCACCTTTTTTAGCTGCTGGGGGCACTATAAATAAGACTATAGCCAAACTGGTCCATAAGCACTGGCAGTTGTTGGTCCCGTTAATTGGGACCTCCATGGCCTGAAGTTGTCAGTCCCCACCCTAACAGTCTATGGGTGGAACTTCAAAGCCATCAAATCTGTGTTAAAACACCAATGAAGAATATTACATTTAACTCTTAGCTGTGTGAATTCAGCCATAAGACATGTGCAGCCCAAAACTTTGTTTTTTACTGCCTACATTATCTAACTTGAGTTAAGGTGCTCTCTGCCCCTTGGGCCTTGTTAACACTTGGAAATTTGCAAAAATCACTATTCTAGAAAGCGAACCAAGGTAAATAGCAGAAAGGTATTCTTAGGCCACAGTAAGACAGAAATAACTATTCCAATAAATTATTTTTCTACAGCAGAAAATGTGGCAAATTTCCAAGGGCTGGAAAACCTTATTCCACTCTGCAAATCAAGGATGACATTTACTCTCCCTCGTTGCTTACATATTTTGTCGACAGACAATACAGGACTGTATACATTCAGAGGGCTCAGATTTCAATCTCAGTAAAATAAACAATACAATCCATAATGCAAATAAGATGCAAATATTCCTCTCCACCCAATATTCCAGCGTAAAGACACTTATCCCATATAACTCACTACCAAAATTCTCCCTAATTCCCCAGCTTGACTCCAGAGACTCTGAAATCACTTGGGTGGGGTCTCCGAGAAGGGCAGACAGTAGGGGAATTCAGCAGGAAGCTGCACAAAGGAAGATGTAGATCTGGCCCTATCCCACTAGAAATGGTGTTGCTAGCTGCAGAAAGAGATAGGAGTGTGAAGGTATGGATGCATCGTGTGACTGTAGGCTGGAGCACTTCATCAAGATATAGAAATAACCACAGTCTTACAACATCTGAACAAACAAACCCACTGGAAAGTCTTTTATCACAGACAGAAAAGTGGCAACTGCTTCCTATTATTTTTTTGTTGTTGGTGGTCTTGCTTTCATAAAAATCCAGTAGCATGTGAGCTTATAGAGAAACACATCCTGGAAATAAGCCAGCCTTCATACATTCCATTTGAGAAATCAAAGAGGATTTCCATGTCCTTCAGCAGCTCCACTGCAAGAACTAAAGCATTACAAGTACTAAGACATCCCTTCCCACGAAGCCTCTCTGACTTTCCAACATGCAACAATTTGTTGTGTAGTAGAAACCATGCTCTTACCTTGATATGCACATAGGACCAAAGCCAGAAGGGCAAGAAGGGAAGCTTTCATCTTCTCTCAGTCGTCTTCACAGCCCAGGAAAAGCACCCTTATCTGGGGACAGGATATATATCTCGCCTGCGTTTGGACTGAGTGATGATGAAGACAACAATTTTAAAAGATGGGCAGGGATCGTGTATTATTTGACAGGATAGGAATGCACGTTGGTTTTTTTCTCACCTCAGCATTGCCTTCAGGCTGGTCTGATGGGTCTGAAGATGAGTGAAAGCACCACGAGGGCAATTCATCCCATTTTATTGCTTTTAATGCTTTAATGTCTCTATGGTCAGGCTAGTAGTACTATCAGTGTAGCATTACTACATCACATCTATGGCCAGATAGTTCAGCAAAGGCATCTACTCAAAGCAAAATGGCAATAAGTGGCATAAATTAATGGCTTCATTGTGTGGATGACTGCTAAGTGCCTTTCCAGGGTTAGACCTGGAGAACTCCTTTATGTCTACAGTCAGGGTGGATCTAGCTCTGTATTCACAGTTGACAATATAAACAGGAAACGTTTTATGATTTCCTGTAGCCTATAAAAGCTCCTGGTTACCTATAAAGTCCTAAATGCTCCACATTCTACTTTTGAGAGCAGCTGCAGCAAGAGAACAATGGCTTTGGTGTTCAAACACAGGAGCTGGCACACTGGAAGTTGGTTTCCAGCTTTGCTGCACCTGAGCAAAGGTTAAAACAAATTTGTGCCCCTTCTACACACAGCATCCAATGCAACGTCCTGCCAGATAGCATTCAAATGTAAGGTTCCCAGCCTGTATGACTTCTCTGTCTGTTTTTTTGGGTGGAGCTGGAGCTGATAATTTAAGACCTTCTGGAGCCTCTGTTTGACTGCCTGTCACACTTCTGCTTCTAAGGAAAGAGCTACCAGGAAAATTGGTGTAGGAAATCTGCAGACTTCTCCATGAATCATCATAGACCCAGCCACCAAAGAGCAGACAGGACAAAGCAGGAACAGATCCTCTGCCAGATTAAAGCTGCTTGGTCTGCTCAACTCCTCCACCTTGCAAGACTTGGCTGAGGAAAGAAAATGGGGTTGAAGAAAGAGAACGGACCTGTACACAACCTGGGGTTTAGGAGATGGAGCTGCAGAAGAAGAATAGGCAGAGACTCAGAGAACATGTAGAAGACCTTAGATGGAGAAAGGGAAGGGTGTGAACTTTAGGTCCTGGACAGATCAGCCCTGAAGCAGAGGTCACAGGCATCTTGCACATTTAAGGCACCTGATACAACTACTCATTGCTCATCACTGTGAAGGCACGGCCAGAGGAAGTTCAGCGGGACACCAAAACCCATGGTATCATCTTTTTTGATGGAAAAAAAATGGTGAGGGGGAGTACTGGTGTTGGGGGTAGTAATTTTCAGATATTTTTGAGGCTTCTGACATTGGCTTCAAACCACTGGGGCTATCCATACTGCCAACGTGAGGCAGCTTTAACAGGATGGTGAAGTCAGCCCTGATAACCCCATGAGCATTCTTCATTCCTCAACAATGAGACATACAGCTTCTGGGTGTGGAGAGGGTAAGCCACATCGCTTGCCCAACAGATTAAGTTCTGCCAAGCATAGGGATTGCCTGCCATTGTGGATGCTGGAGGAGGTGTGTCAGTCCTCCTCGATGTCACAAGGCAGCAACCAAAGAGCTAGACCTGCTGCAGAGAACAAGGATTGCCCAGTGTGATTCACAACATGGTGTCCTCCTACAGGGATGACTCTTTGTGATGATCTGGAAATCAATGTGGGCAGCCAAGGCTGAGTGTCCTGCAGCCAAAGGACAAAGCTCTGCATAGGCCAGGAAGCAGTTTGCTTTAACCTGACCTGACTCTTATTTTTGAGGAAGAAGTGAAAAGTAGTTACGTTATTTTTCAATATGATTAACAAAATGCATTATTGAATCTACAGGGCTTGCTAAAAATCAACATGGGCTTAAACTCTTCACGTTCTAAACTGCTGAAGTACTTTGATGCTTTGACTCTGACCCCATCTCCCATGTGCTCACACTTTTCCTGAGTGCTCTGAAGCTATCTGGATGCTCACCGTGGGAGTCCCACCATGGCACAGAGATATTCAGGTTCAACAACATAGCATGGGCAGCCTGGGGGCCAGGTTACACTGAGGTGTTGAAATCCTTTGGAGAACCTGCCCTTTGGCTCATGGAAGGAAAATGGTGCCCCAGGGGCCTCCCAGTACCATATTACCTAATCTGCTTGTAAAAAGGGGATCCAGTTGTGCTACAGAGGAGGTCACCAACGTTCCAGCTTCCTTGAGGCTAGAACCACACTGAAGAAGGACTATCACAGAAGCAACTTTGTCTAACACAAAGAGGTCAGTCATGGTTTCAAGGGCTGTCCTACAGCATGGGAACAGTTGTCCATGTTGTTTAATTATTAGCACAGTTTTTGCCTGAACGACTAAAACCATCTCTGACAATTCCTGGACAGGGTGCAGAACTTACCACAAATTAGATATACTTTCCAATTGGTATTTTGGACTCAGTCACTTTTTTCTGGAGAGATACAGGTGGGTACCAGCTGACCTCAGGGCCACGAACAGACCCAGGAGCTTTCATTTGCTAATATGCCTTCCCCATGTCATCCTGACTCCTGTCAGAACCTGAGCATAGATGGTAAAATACCACTGAATGTGTAAATTAATGATTTTCTAGATGCCTTTCTATGGACCTTCAGAAATTTCTGCCTGGCTGAAGCAGCAGGAGACACGCTTCGCTCCAGGGTTGTGCTGATCAGGATCATATCCTCCTCCTACTCATCTCCATTTGTTTAGCTCTCTCTAATTGGAGGAACAACCAGACCATGCTGCTTGCAAAACCCCATCCCTGCTGTGAGTCAGCTATCAACAGACATTTTCAAGACGGGTGTTATTTTTTTTTTAATATGTTGCATGAGAAACTAGAAGATTAAAAAAAGGATCAAGTCAGGTCCAAGACTGGCCTATCCATGTTTGATCACTACCTGTTCAGAAGATAGATGAGTAAAACAACTGGAGGAATTGGGAGACCAGAACACGCTAAGATACTTGCACTGGTTATTCAACAGGAACCCAGTTTCCTAGGGCATCATGGTTCAGTTCAGAGAATGAACCTACTGACACTGACAAGAACTGCAGTTCCTTGCACCAGGAAGGCACATCTCATCCTCGATGACTCACTGTATCTAGGATGAGAGTTAATGGCCTTAAGTTGTTCCAGAAGAGATTCAGGTCAGATATTAGGAAAAATTTATTCTCTGAAAGAGTGGTAATGCATTGAAACAGGCTGCCCAGGGAGGTAGCGGAGTCAGCATCCCTGGAGGTTTTCAAGAAAAGGGCAGATTTGGCATTTAGGAAAATGGTTTAGTGTAGGGTATGGTGGCAATGGGTCAGCTTTTGGACTTGATGATCTTAGTGGTCTTTTCCAATCTTAATGATGCCATGATCTCCAGGTCTGCATTTCTTCAGCTGGCCAGGAATGAGCTGTTAATAACCAAGAACCTCCAGTGCCAGTCTCAGACCCATCTTTTCTTATCCTCCATCCCCACGTCTCCAGATCTCTGCTGTTATACCAAACCTGTCTTTCCTCTACATTATATCTTTGTGCCATAAATACCTTACTGTATAGAGAATAATGGATTGTTATTGCTATCTATAAAAGCCTACAGTTGCATCATACAAAGACACATAAAAGTAGAACAAATTAGCCAAGGCCACCTGGTCAATTAGAAAAATTGCTCTTACAGCTCAGCCAAGTGAAACAAAGCCTCACTCAGGTCAACACAAACTCAGAGAAAACCTTACAAACATAAATCCTGAGGTCTCACAAACTCACTTCAAAGCTTACGGCCCATTACCAGCAATAGCAGCACCAAAATAAGGTGCTGGGGAATACCAAACCCTCTTGTCTTAGAGAGAAAAAATAGTATAAGCAATTTGGTTTTACATAACAGGATACATAATACTTTTAGTTTTTTGTTTTTTTCTTTTCCAGTATATGCAAAGGCACTATAAAAAGCTGGATGAGAAGTGAAGCTGCATCTACCCAATATAGGATATCAATGAAAAAGGGAAAAAAGATGAGTACAAAACAAAACAGGGTTATGTCATGTGCCCGGGTTAGGAGAAGCTAGGAAATGAGGCTGTACCTACAGGTCTTCTTTTCTTCACTTCTCATCCCCACCTTCAAGTCTTACCTCTGGAAGGGTAACAAACAAGATTTGCTTTCACAGGGAGCCTGAGTGGGAAATCCTTTGGGACTCCTGGCCTACTTGGACAGAATCCTCTCTTTTAGGTCCAGAAATGCACAGGAAGAGGGAGCAGTAGAGATTTAACCCTCTCATGTTCTTCCTCTGATATAAGTAAGATTTGCAGCACCAGGAATGAACTACAGGGACCCCCTTCTACCTGAAAGTGAGCTTCCAAGAAGGAAATGTAAGCCCTACTTAAAACTGGTTGCAGTAATTCCCACCCAGCTCTCCCTCTAAGCCTTGAGGGTTCAAGAGTCCAGCTTAAGAAATAGATAGAAAAAATTACAGAGAGCACCTATATAAAACAAAGAGCTCAGCCACATACAGGCGACTTCTGGGAAGGAATTAGAGAACTCCTCACCTGACCCACCTCAGTAGGTAAATACCCTGTGTGCAAGAGGAAAGGGAGTTGTATACAATTCACCAAGCTAGAAACACAACTTTTTTTAAAAAAAAAATAAAAAAAAAAATGGCAGCTACCCACCTCCCCATCCCTCCTTTGCAAGCCTGATGCAATACAGGCTAGCTAGAAGCCACCTTGGTTTGCAGAGACATCACACCATGCTCTTCCCAGGCTCATGGCAGCAGAATGAATTTATGACCCCTCTTGTGGTTATTTAAAGGCTTATTTTTGAGGCAAACTGATCGCTTGTAATTGCAGCCTAACCCAGGTTTGGATTAAGAATTGTAATTAAGCAATTTATCGGAATTCCTCATGCCCCAGCTTGCAGCAGCTCAGGATTAAGATCTGGAGAAGCTGTTCTGAGCACTTGGGGTGGGCACAGTTAGACTGTGATATTCCTGAGCCTGTGTTGTTCTTCTAAATAATGCATGTGCTCGACTGGCCAAGAATATGACAATTAATTCTGAAAAGAAGCCATAGGACAAACCAGCCAACGTGTCATCTACTCACTCCCTGTGGGACGCTAGTGATGGGCAGCTATCCCCCTCCTCCCAAAGCTGGGCACAGTGCCATGAGCAATCCCTCCCACTGCACAAACCCGATATCCTAGACTTTTATCCTCGCCTTGGCAGCCCTTCCTCTTCCTCTCATTAGACTGCCCTTCATTTTGTCACAGGGATTCAATTTCTTGTAGCTTAATCGTTCACTTTCCTTTGCAGCCGCTCACCTTGGCACCAGCACTACCACACTTACAAACACATGACAAGGGCTAATGCCCGTCCCAGCAGAGCTTATTTTACAGCCATCTGAACTTGGCCAACTGTTGATGGACACAGAGTACAACTGTGTCCACACACAGAGCTCCTAAAGCATGTACTTTATTCATGCCAAACCACAGCTGTGATTTCCTCCTACTAAAGGGGGCTGGAAAAGAAGTTACTCTATTTACTGCATTCTGAGGAAGAAGGTCTGAAGCCCAGCAGCAACGGTCTCGCTTAAATAGTTCCCTATCATACTGACAAAAATATTCCCCTTTAAAGTTTATGTTCCATTTTTCCCCACTTTTTTTTCCCCTCCAGTTTTGCAACATCAGGCCTCATGGGAAGAAGGTGGGGGAGAGTGAAGAACCCTCTGGCAATCCTCCATGTTTCTCTTCCTCACATCCCTGCAGGGGTTTCCCACCTCTCACCTGTCTGCCAGCCTACAGCTGTTTTGTTCTCCTTAATCTGATGGCTCACCAAGGAGCAGACACAGAGTGTAAGAAGCAGTCCAACAGAAAACACTCCTCTGCACCGATTAAGATGGATCAGCCCAAAGGCTGTCTCTTTGAAGAGCCTGCAGATGAGCAAAGGCCATATATTAAGCAGATGAAAGAGCAGCTTTTGATGAAGAGCTGGTCACTGAAGACACTCAAGGTCAGGCTGGACAGGGCTCTGAGCAACTTGATTTAACTGTGTATGTGTCCCTATTCATCGCAGAGGAGTTGGGTTAGATGGCCTTTAAAGGTCCCTTCCAACTCAAACAACTCTGTGGCTGCTTTTCTCAAGTCACATAACAGGACCCTTCTCTACTCAACACTACCTACCCTGCTGCCAGCCCCAACAGAAAGCAAGAAGCAGCTCCAGGAAATGAATGAAAGGCTGACACATGCCTTTTGTCAATGAGCATCAATAATCTGTTGGCTGTGCCTCAAGAGGTTGACTCATGCTTTTCAGGAGAAAGCACTATGTGGGAAAGTTGCTGATAAGCAGCAGCTAGGACAAGTTGCTGCAAAGGGTGTCAACACATTGGCTTTCTGTTCCTATCTCTTCAAGCTATTGATGCAAAATCATAGAATCAAAGAATAGTCCAAGGTGGAAGGGACTTATAACAATCATCAAGTCCAATACCTGGCTCTACATAGGACTACCCCAAAAAATTAGCCCCATTAGAGCCTCCAGCTGCCCAAGGGAACAGCATGGATCTGCATCAGTGGAAGGTCAGGCTGCATGTTAGGAAAAGACTATTCACCAGAAGTTGGTGGGCATGGAACAGGCTCCCATGGCAGTGGACATGACCCCAGACCTGCACAAGTTCAGGGAGTGTTTGGACAGTGCTCTCAGACACGGGGTTTGAGTTTTGTGTGGTCCTACATAGAGCCAGGGGTTGGATTCAACAATCCTTGCAGGTCCCATCTGATGCGGGACACTGTGATTCTATGAAGTTACTTCCCCTACCAAGCAGGAGAAACATTGCTCTTACTCCTTAGAGTTATGTGTTGAAGTGGTCTTACCACCTCCAGCCACAGTATCCCACCACATCCCAGGCTGCTGAATGGTGGAAGCAGCAGCTTATAGAGGCATAGAATTGAGTTAGAAGGGACCCTTCACAGGTCATCTAGTCCACCTTCCCAGCAAATGAACAGGACACCTACAGAGCAATCGGGGTGCTCAGAGCCTGATCCAGCCTGACCTTGAATGTCTCCAGGGACAAGCTCATCCACCACCTCTCTGGGCAACCAAGCTCACCCAAGAATATCAAGCTTAGCAGTCCCAAACTTAGGTTTGAACGGCCTCTGTGCAACAGGGCTGGCTAGAAAGAAGCAGGCTAAGAGGGGATCAAGGTCCTGCCTTCAGCTATTTAATATGGAGTGGATATAAAAAGAAGGTCAGAGCAAAACGCTCGTCAAAGGCACACTAAGAAAGGCCAAGCACTGGGTCATAAAATGCAAAAAGATAAATTCCTACCAGACATGAGAAGAAAAACAAACCAAAGCCTTTGGCACAGCAACACTTAAGCACTTGGGGATATGGTAGAGAAAGAGCTCTGAAAGATCTCACTGGAGAAAGGCCAGAGAAACTCAAAGAAAGCTTGCCCTCATTGGAGCAGGAGGTGGTACTAGAGCCCTCAGAGACCCTCCCATCCTCAGTATTTCTGAGAAGGGGGAGATGCCATTGTAAGTCAAGAGGAACTTCTCACTACCTCCTTCCCATAGGAGCAGCACATTGGTGCTGTCCTTCATCATCACACAGCGCATGGGATATGCCAAGTCCGCAGACAATGAGGTTCTCTGGCCACCAAAGACTTTTATGTTATGAAACAAGACCAGCCTTGAGCCTGTACCAGCATGAGCAGGCAGCATCGTTCCTGGTAAATTTGCCTTGAGGTCTCCTCCCAATCAATATGAAGAGCAAGGCTTCTGTGAAAAGCTGATTAGCAACCCAGAAATTTACATGGGAGAGTACCACTTCTGGTTTTGCTGAAAACCAGATCTTCCTCCCTGTCTTTTTTTTTTTTCCCCTAAAGGGGAGGAAAAAAATTGATTACAAAGAAAAATGAAGTTATCAGCTAGTATTTTTCCTTTGGGTTACCAAGCATCTTAGTCACCAGCTACAGGTTTTAGGTGCGTGCAGACAGTCAGCTCATTGGAAAAACTGAATTGAAAGCACCCCTGGAACGGCCAAGGAAGGTAGGGTTCAGCTGAACATGAGTCACCCAATAACCCCAAACTGTTGGCTGTAGGTGAGGGGTCCAGCTCTTATGGAGGTCTGTGATGGAGGCGCATTCCTGCTCTACAGGAGCAGTGGAAAATCCCTTGCCAATTGGAAATTAGGCCACCGTACTGTGGCCACTGTGATGTCAATGGTGAGGAATCATGTCAGAGGGAAATTTTTCACTGAAAGGGTGGTGAGGTGCTGTCACAGGCTGCTAGAGCAGTTGCAAGTGCCCCATCCCTACAGGTATTCATGGCCAGGTTGAATGGGGCCATGGGCAATATAATCAAGTGGATGGCAACACCACCCAGAGCAGGGGGCTGAAACTTGGTCTTTGAGATCCCTTCCAACCCAAGCCATTCTATGAAACCCACCTTCCCCAGTCTCTGGGTTGCTTGATTATGGCCACAGGACAAGAGGACACTCCTCAAACCTGTCACCTTCTCTCCTTAAAGCTCAGCTAGTTCCAAGGTATTGCATTGCTCAACCCTGTAGTTGATACTTGCCAAACACATGACTTCCCCACCTTGCTTTCGCTCTATTGAATCTCCAATCTTATTTTTCCCCAACAGATTTTTGACAGAACTGGTCAAGCCATACATGTGAATGCAACACAGGTTAACACCCTCCTGGGAAAAATGTAGATGCTTTAGTTAAGCAACTACATAACAACCAGTAACTGTTTCGCTGACACTGGCAGCTCTTCACAGTCCTGATTTCCAGAGCATGATTTCTGAACATGGCTAAGCAGCCCTTCAGTACTATATATAGCCCACATGCAGCTGCTCTTATTAAAACAGTTCCTTGTGAGAAACATTCACTGTACTTACCCATTTGCATCTTGTTCCTTTATTCTACAATAGAAAGAGTATTCTCCCCTGCTCCCCCCTCCCTTCAGGGGTTCCTCTGGAGTTACCCCCTTATTTGGGGTGGAACAAGATTCCAATAAATCTTTAAAAAAAAAAACAAAAAACACTCTTTTTAAAGCAAGGAAATATTTGTAGTAGGTAAATATCTCAATGCACTGGATCCAAACTCGGTCTCTTGTGTTTGCAGGTACAGATTCAATAGAGGGGGCGCATGCTTAGAAGCTTCACTGATAGCTGGTCTAGGCTTGCCAGGAAAATAAAGCCCCTCTCACTTTTACCACCATTCAGATCTCTGTTTTAGAATTCAGTTGCCTCACTTAAGCTCTATATAAGCTCCCACAGTTTGGACAGACAGTACTGTTACATCTCAGCTAAGTCATGGAGCGCTATTACACACATAACCCCACACCAGTACAAGATGTAAGATAAAACTGCATTGGGTTTGCTCGTGCATTTCTCCTCACACCTGAGGCATAGAGGCCTTTTGGAACAAAATGGTTTGAGATCTGCAAGGAGGTTCTTCGCTTGAAGGCAAAGGATTTCATATCAATTTCTGCAGGCAACTGAGCATATACACGCCCATTATAGAGCTCAAGCACAAAGCTGGAGCATCAGCTCTCAGCAGAACCACGTCCAGTTTGAGCTGCAAAAAAGCCCCTGGCTTCCAATCACATACATTCAGAAAAAAGAAAAATCACTTCCAGTTGTAATAGCTTCCAACTGAAATAGCAGTTCAAACATAAGAACAAGAGGCTGTAAACAAACCCATTATATGCATCAACTACAGCAGCCTCAACATCAGCACTGAGTTACAAGGTTTTGCTGTTGATGCAACGGCTTGCTCACACTTGAGGTTCTGACAACTAGGCTAACTGTACATGCAAACACCACCTTTCTTTCTTTCTCTGAAAAGCAGCCAACTGAGCAAGCACCAGCACTGTGAACAATTGATCTCTGCCTCCTCTATGCCCATTGGAAGGATGCAGACTGCTGACTGTTAACCACCCCCCAGTACATCATCTGCATCCCACCATAGCCTCACAGCCAGCACTACCCTTTCCCAATGTGAAGTCAGTGGCTGGAGAGCTTATTTCTGGACCAATATGAGATCTCCTCTCACAGACCAAGGTTTGATCACACAGGGGTGGAACAGGGTACGTATCACTCATTTTCAGCATTCTGCCATTAAACTCACTTTCTGACCCAGCACTTTCCCATCCCTCCTTCTCAAGGATGCAGCTGCTCCTTCAGTGATATTGGCTCCCTCCCAGAATGCTTCCATTCTGGTTATATTTGTGCAATTGCAGTTTTATAAAATCCCGAAGATGAAATGGCACAAAATACCCTGAGATTTTTCCCTTTACTCCAATGCATCCCCTGACACAAGCCCAGGTCTTACACTATATTACACCTATTTCAGCATATCATTGCCTCATGTTTCTGCATCAGGATAATTCAGAGTATCTAAGAAGCACAGCACTTCTCCGTAAGGAGATGGGATTAACTGTGTAATCTTATTTATTGGCACAGTTAAGGCTCTCAATGTTCTTCCAAGATTCTGGACGAGGAGGAAGGAAGAAGATATCCAAAGCACCTGACAGCTCTAGAGAAGAATTAAAAGTTCAAATTTAAGTTGCACTCAGAATGAGCGCCACAAGTCAGTAGTATTTGCTTTTAACACTTGGTTTCTATTCTTTTAATAGAAAAACAGCATGAAACACCTACAAACTTGTGTTAGACAACCATCCCACCTCTGTAATAACTGCAGCAGCACGTAAAAAAATTATTAAACAGCACCAGATGGGCATGAGGCTAACAGGAGAGGTGCTTCCTCAGAACTCAAAGTCCTCATCAGTCATGTCAATTGCCCAGGCAAACTTCTCCCTCTGTGTCTTGTTGAAGATCTTCTCAATGGGCACACCAAACTTCTTACACCTGTGGAGACCACAATGCAATGCAGAAACATCCCAAGGGATGTGCTTACCCATCCCAACTGGCTCCCACCACAGTAATCTATGTTCACTTGTGTGATCTGCTTAAGCCCCCAGAGGAAATCACTTTTGTACCTCGCCTCGGTTGATAAATGTGCAAATTGTCCCTTCTAGTTTTATGGCAAGAAGTGTCATCTTGGCTGGCAGTCAGTGCCTTGCAAGCAAGGGAAGTTGCAGTTTTGGACTTCATTAATGGCTTGCCTCTGTTGATGGTTGGACTAGATGATCACAGAATCATTAAGGTGGGGAACAACCTCTAAGATCAAATCCAGAGCTTGGACAGGTTTCTCTGGCCAGATACAGAGTTTTTCCCCCAAAGGTTCAAGTATGTGACTGCTCCCCAAAAGCAGGCAATCTGCACACCTCTAGAAAAATATCTGCCCCAGAGCATGCTCAAAGCTTACCAGGCTATGCTAATCCTGGGGTCCAGGTAATTCAGCTTGGATGTGCCCAGAGCTATCTGTTTGTTCTCTTCCTTGTCTGTGGCCTGGACATTTAGGTTAGCCAGCTGCTCCTTCAGACGTTCCAACAGCTTCTTTTTCTTTTGCACATTGCTGAGGGTAGAGGAAGAGCAACACAGAGAGGAGGTTAAAGGGGAAAAGCAGCAGAAGTGAAATACAGAGCTGTATCAATATACTGTTTTGATGCTGCTTAGGAAAGTGATAGGAAGCCAACAAACTTCATCTCATGATCTCTACACCCACTGAGTCTAGAAATAGCTCTAGAATGGCAAAGCGGAAGATTTTGTACCAGCCAATTAGAGAAAAATAGAATCACTAAGGTTGGAAAAGACCTCCAAGGTCATCAAGTCCAACCATCACCACCACACCCACTCACAGAATAATTACTTGAGAAATAAGATTGATTTCTTTTTTAAACATTTTTGTACAAACGTTGGGCAAGTAGCAGCCAGACTCCATCTGCAAAGACTATCTCAGACAGCCACACTTGGGCTCCAGGAGGAGGAGTAAATTCAGACAACACACACGCTATGGCTGTGGCAGAGATTAGATACGCCACAGTCCACAAAAAAAACACATATCAGGACCAGTCTGTGTACACTCAGCTTCAACCCCAAGTTAGGCACCCTATGCACCATGGCATTTGTAGAATAATGCAACAGTTTGCATTGAAGTCTAAATATTCACAGAGATGTGCCTCGCTATAAAAGATATATCTCTGCAAGGAGTTATTTGGCAGCCCTACTGCTGCAGAGAACCATCCACAAAGACCTTCATCCATCTGTCAGGCTCCCATAGGAAAGGAGGTACCCAGAAACAATTTCAGTTCCAATTAGCTGCACGTAGGGTATTGGACCACAACATTCCCACCCACAGATCCTGGACACATATCCCTCTGCTAACAAGAATTGAAAAGAATCACTCACGCCTCTGCTTTGGCATCTTTTTTGTCTTTAAACTCATCTTCAGCTTCTTCCAGCTCTAGCTGGGCTTTTTCCAGCTGTTCCTTCTTGGCATCAATCTGAAGTAAATAGAGTGAGTGCATGCTCATGTCCCTCCTTAGAGATTTCAGCTACCCTTACCACAACAAACTGCTCCTCAATTTCCCAGCAGCCCCACTGCAGCCCCCAGAAACAGCCCTGAGACTCATACTTGGGCTCAAACATTTCTTAGCATCTTCAAAACCTCACATTACTGATGTCAGAAACACCTGTAGCTCTTATTCGTCTTATGCAACTAACCAAAGCTGCCTGGCTCATGACAGCACTGAGCCACAATCACAAAGGCCCAAGCTCACTGCTAGACTGTGATCTAAAGAGCTGAGGACAACTACAAAACCATAGTTTGTAGCATTTCTATAGCAGACCCATTAAAATTTCAGCTGGTTCTCCTGCAAACCACCAAACAGTACAACTTATTTCCATGGTCCTAAACCATGCACCCAGCTAGGTCCGAAGACAACAAATGATTAAAAAACCAAACATGTTCATGCCACATGTGCTCATCCCATCCCTATTGCCCCAGATTGCTGGTATCTCTGCACTAATTAAGAAAAACTGCTATTTCTAATTCATTCCTTCATAGAATCATTAAGCTCGTAAAAGATCACCCAGTCCAACTATCAACCCATCACCATCAATGTCCACTAAACCGCTCAATCCCACAAAATCCCTTGCCACGCTTGCTCAATGCAGTCTCTTCAAGCATCACACTTTTCACCCTTCTTTTTCCCCATTCAAGAGATATCAGTGAGGTGGGAGCAAATCTGAGGACTCTTAGTTTGGTCTGCCTCACCTTGGTTTGCAGATTTTGCATTGACTTCTCAAAGGTTTTTGGCGTGGATCTCTGATGGTTGCACAGGATGGCCACAGCTCGGTTTGCCCGGTTGTAGGAGAGAAGCTTTCCAGCAACGCTGTCTTCAGCTGGAAATGAAGTGCAGCATCACTATTTGTTTCCTTTCTGGGCATTGGGGAAGGCAAAGAACAGACCAGAACATCAAGTTGTTGGCCTTTGCCATAAGAGAGCAATAATGATGGTCCTTTACCAATTTCTACAACCAAGCGATCACATCTCATCACTTGAAGGTAGGACAGAAATCACACAACCAATCAACAACACAAAGAAAGGGAAAATCTACTCCCATCTTGGCTGTCATACTATGACTGAGCAGGTGATTCGATTCTGCCACTTTGCATGGCTCCCAACCTGCTGCACATACCCATAAGCTACAAACCACTCTACAACATGATGCATGACCAGCCAAGGAAGAGGGGACAATGAAGACATCAAGGCAATGAATGGACATCTGAGCCCACTGCCCCTACAACACAGCTGGTGTCACCACAAACGTGATTAAGAACTAACGGTTAGTGAGGGCCTTGAGCTGCTCCTGCAAGGTGATGGAAGCATTGTAGGTCCTGAACACCTTGGCAGTCAAACCATTCATCAGCTTCTGAAGGTGTTTGTTCAAGATGACAGTCTGGAGGATGAGTGCAGGACAACATGGGGAGGAAAAGAAGAAAGAACAAGCAGATGTCAAAACAATAAATCATTTTTTCAGACCATCATCTTCTGCTTAAACAAACCAATTAAACAGATCAGCTGTATCTTGCATATTTACGTGTTGGCTCACACCCTAATGAAGACTAGGAGAAATATCACTAAAATTCAGAGAATCTCCAAAATTCGATAACTTCTGCCCATATACATCCAAGAAGCCACATCTCACATCAAGTATCTCTCACATAAATTGCATTTGATATCTTTGTTCTACAGAGCACAAGGGGCTACAATCAGACCATAAGATACTAAAGGCCTGTCACAGAGAAAGTTGATTCAGGTAGAGAGGAGCAACTTCTTACCTCTATAAAGTTGGGCAAGGGGCTTTGTAAGGCATGCGGGAAGAAGGGAAGCATGGGGGGCAGCAGCCCATATCACATGCTGAAGAGGAGGTAAGAGGTTTTACCAAGGGGAAAGCTTGGGAGAAGGCTGCAGCACATCCCTCCAGCATGCTCTCACACTTCCACTGAGCCCCAGTTAGGTGGGGAAGCGCCAAATGGGTGACGTTTGACAACTCCAGCAATGCCCTGGGCAGCATGCGCATGGGCAGTTCCTCCCAGACTCAAAAAAGCCCAGACAAGAAGTTAGAGGAGGGAAGGAGCAGAAAACCACCTCCTTAACAGAGACATGTATTACTTATGGGTGCATGCAGACAGCTGGGCCTGCATTTGGGAAATAAGAGATATCACCAATGGAGGAGGAATGGGAAGAGAAATAAAATCATTACTGAGATGCTGAAATTTTCTGGTTCAACAAGGGGTTCAATAGTAGAGACACAAAAACTTACAGACAGCCTATCAAAGAGGTCATCACCGGGGTCTTTGTTCTTCATGAACAGCTGCAGGTTCTTGAACACCTACAGGGAGAAGATAGGATGGCCCTGGTCAAGGACATGGAGCAGATTGATCCCAGACACATCCCTCATCTCCATCTGCCTTCCCAACCAGCAGCATTCTGATTTGGACTTGCAGAATATACATCCTACCATACCACTAACTGAATTTCAAGGACTTCCATTGGGGCCTCAAGACAACATTATCGCCACAAACTGTTTTCCCCATCACCCTTACCACTAGGTATTCCATCATCCCCCACATAAAGCATCGCTTACCCCATGTGCACACTGAAAAACAATGGGGACTGCTTGCAAGTCTTAACTCCCAGTAGTCAACTGGAGATGCTTCAGCAGGAGGTGTTACTTCTCTCATAGTTCATGGACTAAAATGGCCTCGAAATCCCTAACTCAAAAGTTTCTACCCTTTCTGCAGGCCAGGAGTCAGCGTGTATATGTTCTTACTGCACTGCACCCTTACATTAGTGGTAAGGGGACAGGCTGGACTAGACAATCTTAGACTCATAGAATCATCAAGGTTGGAAAAGAGTTCTGTCTCTTGCACATACCATCAATAATGGGGTCAAAACAGTTTTCAGATACAGATTTGGGACCGATGACTATTAAATGAGCCAAGCCACCCAGTCAACCTTGTGCCACATTGCCACACTGGCCACAGTGTCCGTGTCCACCCCACTTACTGGCTTTTCCACTGATACTTTGTTGTAATAGCGGATAGAGTCTTTCCCAAGGAAGTCAAACTCCACCACATGCTCCTGGCCATCCAGCTTAGAGTGTAGCTTGATGTGCTCCACACGTAGAGAGCAGCAACCAACTGTGTCTGCAGTCTCCCCTTCTTCTTTCTCATTACCAGCTCTCAGGGCCAGCTGGAAGGACACACAAGACCATAAATCAACCACTCCAGCCCAACAGAATTCTTCAAAAGGTGAAGTAGACATGGACACCAGGAAAAAGAAAAATATGGAGCTAGTAATGTCCATCAGACAACAAGAAGTCATGGTCTGAGGTAGATTAGGTAAGCTAATGCCAGCCTCAAAAGTAGCAAAGAAGCAAGCACCTTATCAATGAAGTAGAGGGCCACTGCTCTTTGTCGCTTCTTCACCTCCTTGGACTTCCAGTCAGCCTGGTACTGAGCACGGATTTTATGGACAACATCCTTTAGTCTCCGAGCTACCTCAAACTTCTGCCAGTCCTTTTCCCCCTAGAAAGAGAGGCCAATGCATTTTCACTCAGTGCCCCATCTTACTTCCATCCCCTCCAGCCAGACTGCTTTGGGAACACAACTTCCAGGGTCTAAATACTCAAAATCCAGTACCTTCTCAAGGAAAAAAAAAAAATAATCCATGAAATGCAGGAAAAAAAAAAAATCAAGCAGAAACAAACTCAACTGGGTCTTCAGTGCCCTCTGCTGGCTGCACTGGACCCAGGATCCTCACAAAATCTGAGCTGCTAATTGTCTGGATGCATCTTCCGCCAGCTTGTGGCCAGCATAAGACAAGCAAGGAGTCAGCTGTTACAGCACTGCACAGATATAGCCACCGATTTTCACACACCATTAGTGTGGAATGACACACAACACGTGTACTTGGCTGTGCCCAACATGCATGCACTTTCCTGATTTGCTTTGAAGAATGGAAATAGCTTTAAACCACCTTTCTCTCCCCTGTTCATTTCCCTCCCTCCCACAGTACCACAGATGGCCATCCCACCTCCTCCTGTCCTCCATTTGCTGAGGCAAATAAACCAAACCCCACGGACTCTAGCTCCCCGTGGATCTTCTCAGTGCAAGTCCAGCTCTCAGCAGCCTTACCAGGATGCACGTGAGCAGCACGGCACAGGGACAGCTCTACAAGTAGCAATCTGTCCCTAAAAACAGACTCAATGCTCAACATAAACACTTCTGTCCTTCCCCCCTCCCCCATATCATAACCAAGGGCATCCCAACTAATCTAGTTTTCTTCCTTTTTCTTAAAAAGGACATTTTTATTGACACGGAACATATCTTCCCCTATGACCTTTCCTTCTGGAACAAGAGGAGTGGCCGTAGAGCTCTTCACAAAGAGCAACATCTCACCAACCTTCAGCTTGGAACTGGGGTTCAGCATGATATACTTTAAGGAGTTCTGGATATTTTCAGTCCATGAGGCCAGCCAGGTGACTGTGTTGTCAAAGCGCACTTCTTTCCATTTATGCCCCACTGGTGGCTCAGGGATCTTAGAGTCCCTATGGATAGAACAATGATACAACCATTGGTTGGACCAGATTATCTTAGAGGTGTTTTCCAACAAGATTCTATGGTTTGAGAGATCATAAAGGAGAAGAAATGGGTTGGCACCCCAACCATTCCTTCACAGGAAGCTGAGGATGCCCAATTCAGTTGCGTCATTGCTTGCAGAAAACAGCCTGCTCAAAATTACTCCACAGTGCTATCAGTCTTTACCCTTCAGATGCAAGGGATAACAGGAGAACTAACTTACATATTTCGACTTAGAGGCAATGCTCTGCTTACCCCATCCCCAAGAGCTCAGCTCTTATCTCTGCAACTCACTTGCTACAGTTGATGATCACATCTTCTGGCATAATCCTCTTCTTTAGCATGCCCATTTTGGGGTGGTCACCACGTCCACGGAACAGCCCTGGAGGCTCCGTTTTGAAGTTGCCTATCTTCTCCCTGTGCCCATCAAGGATGCAGTATCCATACTCCTCCTGGATCTTATCTGCCTCCTCCTTCAGTTTCTGAAACAAGCACCATGCCACCCCATAAGACACAGCTGAAACCCTATGACTTAAGCTTGTTCGCTGTTTTTTCCCTAGTGGAAACAAGGCAGTAAAGAGAATTCAAAAGGTTAGAGAAAATTGATCAAAGATCCATGTTTTCTTCATACACATTATCCTCATACACCTTGCAAGCCCTCATGGCAATGCAGTCCCAGCATGACATGCTAATGAAGCAAAGGTCCACCATCTTCTAGACAGAGCAGAACCTCAAACCATGGATTGACCTTCCAAAGCCAGTTAAGTTTGCAGAAAAACTTAAAGAAGGATGCGATGGATGTGGGCCAAATGCCAAAGAGGTCCCAGATCAAAGCATAACCCATCAGGATGGGAGGCCAGAAAGAACTAAAACAACTCAAGCTGCTCCTAAAGCATATCAGTCAGTTCCAGGTATCATAGGAAACAGTTCTCACCTGCTTCTCCTCTTTGGAGAGTGCTTTCCGTGCCTCATTTTTGTCCACAAAGTACTTATGAATCTCCCTAAAGTCACACTTGTCCAACTGCTTGATTATCTCCTGTTCCTGAGGTGTCATCTCCTGTGGAAGAAATGAAGAGGGCTGAGTATGGCACAGAGGGACACGGTGTGGTGGGAATGGTAGCGATGGGTTAGCAATTAAACTAGATGGCCTTAGTGGTCTTTTCCAGCCATAAAATAATAAATCTAGGTGGCAAAAACAACTCTGTAGTGCTTTTTGGCTATGTTTCACCTCTGGAGAAAAGGAAATAAAGATCCACACATCAGTTCATAAAAAAAAAAAATAAAGGCAGAGGGATGCAGCCAACCTCGATGCTTTACCCACATCCACACAAGGGTAGATAAATCTGTACCAGCAAGTGGCCAGGCTGCTCTGGACCCACAGAGAAGCAAAGTGCAACCATCTTTGGGTTGAAACAGACTCAAAGTTCTGCTACAGAAAGAAGCAGCTCCAAGAGTAACCACACGCAGATGGCACAGTCTACAGAAGCGGCACTGGAGGGTGGGATATGCATTAGGAAGCGTCTCATTTGTGCATAAGGAATCAGCCACGGTGCTGCAGGACCAGGAGGTTCATCTTTGAGAGGGATGAACACGCCAAAGAAAACCCACAGCCTGCTTTGAGATAGTCTTGCTAAAAACTTAGAAGTGCTAACTTGAGGAACTCAGGGATGCTCTAGAGAGCAAGCCACGATCCAAACCCAAAAGATACATGAAAATAAGAAGATACACTCCTCAACAGCATCCCCTCCCTCCCACACAACAGTCCAAGGATGGCAGTCTTAACACCGGGATTTAATAGAGAGGATTGACAGCAAGGAAGCCACAATATGCAAGGTACCTTCCTCCAGTCATTAAAAAAGTTGTTCTGGAAGATCTCTTTAGTCGTGTACTCGTGATCAAGCATCTTTGCATAGAAAGTGGCAATTTCCTCCGTGGCCAGGCTCAGCTTCAGGGGTTTACCTAGAAAGGGAGAGGAGCATCGGCATTGGTTATGGGGACATCTCAATCAGCAGTCCTAGGAGGCTGCTTGATTGGTCCTCACAATCAGCACAGTGCCCAGAGCAAGGACACAGGCAGCCCCCACAGAGCTTTGCCTGTGGATCAACACTGAGCACTCAGCACAGCAGGATGCTGCCACAACCAATTTGAAATCACACACACTACATGTTCTCCTCCAGGAAAGTAGAGATCCTGAATTATGCTGAGGTCACTGAGCCACAGCAGACTCTGTGCAATGAATTACAGAATCACTACAGTGAAAAAAAGACCTCTAAAATCATCAAGTCTGATGATAAATCCACCAACACCACCAAATCACATCCCTCAACTTAACAACATCCCTCAATCCCAAACTCCTGGCTTAACAAGACAACGTAGAAAGGTTTGTTTCCCCAACCATGATCAGTTCCAGGTACATGCTGAATAGCCAAGATACCACTCATAGAAGTTTCACATCAAATAATTTCCCACAAGACAAAACAATCAGCATGGAAGTTCCACAGGTCATTTCGTGGAGGTAGCAAAGCTACCAGCCTCTCTTGAATCAATGAGCTCAGGAAATTTATCTTGGTTCCTGCTGGAAAGCAAACACTTTAAAAATAGCTTTTCTAGACCAGCAACAGGAAAAGCACCCTTCAGAGATCCAGAGATGGTTCAATTCTTCACCAGATGCTGATCTGGGGGTTTTGACTGCCACCTAAACTGCAGCAATAATGACAACACCTCCCCAGATCCCAAACAAAAGCCACCAGCCCTGATGCACACCACACAAATGGCCTGCAGGAGCACAGAGGGGGAACCAAACCCTATGCAGAACTACAAATAGCTGCCTCATATAGCCAAAAAAAAAAAAGTCACTGGCAATCCCATCAATGTCCTAGCATGCCCTGTATTGCCACACATCTCGTTTCTCATATTGGCTTTTTATTTCCTTCTGTTACAAAGAACTACAAGGAATAGGAAGCCTCAGTGAGAGGCTGAGGACCAAGACTCCATGGGACTGATCTCCTCCCAGCTCAACTATCCCTTAGTTGGAAGGGATTGCCCAGGCTAGTGGTAGAATCACTGTCCCTGGAGGTGTTCAACAAACAGGGAGATGGGGCACTGAGGGACATGTTTAGTGGGATAAATTGGTGGTAGGTTGACAATTAGACTTGATGATCTTAGAAGCCTCTTCCAGCATTAATGATTCTATGATTCTTGCTTGAATTCAGAGGGAAGGATTCAGGGCTGGAGGTAAGAATGGGGAGAGAGTTCAGCAAACACAGAATAAACCCAAAGAGGACAGTAGAAGCCTGCAACCATCCCCTCCCGGTCCACCTTTGCAAAGTTAAATAAGATCTTTAATAAGTGCTCTGCAACATGCCTCTCCTATATAAATAGGAGATTCCAGCTCCATGGACACGCAGAAGGCAACACCATGTGCCCCTCCCAACGTGAACCTACCATCATAATAAAATTGCACATCATCAGGCAGAGGCTCATAGAGGGGGACAAAGTAGGGTCCTTTGTGCTCCAGCTGTTTCCACTTCACCCCATCATTTGTCTTCTCCTCTTCCCACCTGGGATAGAAGCACACAAATCCATGAGACCATCCCTACCTCAGTGTCTGGGACCTTCTCCTGAGCACCGCCACAACATTAAGTGAAATTTCATCACTCCAGGCACTGCCTCAGTTTCCCCATTCTTCCAAACATGGAAAACAATGATCAAAACCAAGGGAAAAAACATCCCAGAGGAGGCAGAAAATAACGACCCAATGAGACACGTTCAGTGGGATGTGAAGGAACTGAGGGAGGGAGAACAAAAGGACAGAACCATCAACCAAACCCCTGGGGACAACCACCAACGATGCCACCCCGAGCCACAAACGATTCTCATTTTACACCAAAAATGCAAGGGTTAAAAATGCACACCCTCCCCAGTCCTGTTCATTAAAAGGCACAAAAACAAAAGGGATCGTGGTCATCCCACCACCCCATACTGCCTCTGGTGTGACCTTAATGCAAACAGGATCTTAACGCACCACTCCCCCACCCCTGCATGGCAAACAGGATTTTAAAATGACTGCGAGTCGCAGCCGTAAAACAAGGATGAGGGTTAGATTAAAAAACACCCACCCTAAAAAACAAACAAACAAAATTTATAAACATTTTTTTTTTTTAATATTCTGTTTAAAATAACTGGGGTTTGAGTAAAGAGGAAGAAGAGGCAAGCAACGCATGGAGACAAGCAGGGGATTCTGCACCCCCTGGCTCTGTACATACAGAACCCCCCCAACATCTCTGGGAAAATGGAAACAGAAGGAAAAAGAATAGCGAAATTATTACCACTGGAAACAAGCAAGCAAAAAAGCAAAGCAGAAAATAAGGACTAAGAACGGAGTCGTATTGCTCGGCGGTACCCCGGAAGTGTTTCCTAGCTGCCTCCTCCCAACAGGAGGAGATTGTATCAAAAGCTGGATAAGATTGCATCAAAAAGCATATTGCGCCAGGAAAATAAAAACATATGGGGAAAAAAAATATTAAAAGAAAAAGGTATTTAGGAAAATATAAAGATATACACGTATTAAATCCAACAGGCTGCACAGAACATGGCTGAAAGCGTTTCTGAGAGGCGAGCAGTGATTTGCAGAGCGCTGTCATGCCTCCACCTCTCCCCCCAGACCCATGCAACCCTCCGGCCAAGCAAAGCAACCCTTGCACTCACCTGCTGCAGCTCCCTGACCCTGCACGGATGGCACAGGGGATGAATCGGGGTCGAGGGACCCCTCCTCGGCCAAGCAGCGAGGTGGCCAACCACCGATACATCCCACCCGTAGCCCACAGAAGCGGTCACCCCCAGCATCATGTCCCAGCACCCCGTTACCCACTGGGGCACGCTGACACTGCCCAAAGCATTGCCACGAGAAGAACCCGCTGTTGGTCGGGGTTGTGGCACTTCCCCCACGTGTTGGAGCAGTGGAGCCTTATGGGAAATGCAGTTCTGTGTGAACTCCGAGGCAATTCTGCTGAAGTTGTGTGTTATACTGTGTAGCAGCACTGCTTTCTTTTTAAGAAACTATTTTCAAAACCCACCGTGCTCCGCAAAAATCATTTCCTAAAGTCTGGGGTTGTTGGAACTAAATGATCTTAAGACATCTTTTCCAAGCATTCTATGATGGTATGATGTGGGTGGTACCCGCAAGCATCCCTCTCTGGGATAACTGGGATAATGTCCAGCAGCTCCATACAGCCCAGGCTCAGGGGTTTGTGGCAGACTGCAAAGAGGTTTGTGGGTCACCTCCTTCCACCAGCCATGAGCACCTCTCTTGCTTGGTTGGACAACAGCAAAGCCAGTTCAGGAGGAATATGTATTCTTATAGTAGTACATACCATAAGATTATTATATGAATACTATTATCTTTCACACCCTTTCTCTAGCCCAAAGCATCAAGTTCAGGACTTAAGATAATACAACCAAGGAGTTAATAAAAATATTAATAAAAAAAATAGAAGTTTCATTTTTATCCTATGAAATAAAACTAAAAGCCTCATTACATTCAAGTTAAACCTGCCCAGAGGCCAAACGCATGCAGGATGCTTACCATTTCCACTTGTTTTCTGTTTCTTCTTTCTTTTCTTTCTCTTTTTCCTCCTTTTTAACCTTTTTATTGTTATTCACCTCTCCATCATCCTTGGATTTTCTTTTCTGGGTTTTCTTTGGGGTCTCTTCCTCTTTGCTCTTCTCTTTATCTTTCTTCCCATTCTCTTTCAGTTTTTTCTCCTTGGTTTTCTGCTTTTTCCCCAGCACATCTCCACTCCCCACTTCCTTTTCCTCAGCCTCCAAGCTCTGAATCTGCCCACATCCTTTATCGCCTTGTTCATCCATCTCCTCCTCCTTTAGTCCTTTTCCATCTTCATCTTCCTTCCCTATATCTCCTACTTCCAATCCCTCACCCAACCTTTCCAGCTCTTGCTTCTCTTCCACCTTTTTCTCCTTCTTTATTTTCTTCCTCTCCTGCTTCTCCTCCCCCTCCATTTTTACCTTCTTGCGCTTCTCCCCTCTCCCCTTCTTCTGCTTTTCCCTCTCACCAGCCCTTTCCTGTGTGCTGCTGCTCCCTTGCTTGGCTTTACCCTGTCTGACTCCACAATTCTCATCCTCAACAACACCATCTTCCTCCCTGATGTCCTCCATCACACTCCCAAGGCTTTCCTCTAACTTATCCTTTTTGCTCTCTCCTTTTCTCAACAAATTCTCCCTCTGCTTCCTTGGCTCTTGCTTCTTCTTTGTTTCTTTCTTTCTTTCCAGATCTCTGGCATCCCCTTTCTGCTTTGGGACATGGGCATCTAGCTCCTTATCCACACTCTCCCTCAAAGCAGCGACTCCCACAGCCAACCCTGAAGCCCCAGGCTCTCCAGAGAAGAACGCAGCCACATCATTATCACCTCTACTGGTCTTGAGGAGCTACAGGAAGCAAAAAAAAACAGAGGGAAAAAAAGTTGATATTGGGAAAGGAAACAAAGCAAACATGCACAGAGGAGGAGCATACCATGCAAGATTGGGTTTGGGGAACTATGGTCATCCCACAGTTTTCCTACCCCAACTTTGTCCTTTGACTCTGACAGCTGTCGTCCCACTGCAGGTCCCTCTCTCTGGGATTTACTCTTTGACCTGTAACAAACACACAGCCTCCTCTCATAGCAGAATGACTGAGGTTGGAATGGACCTCTTTGTTCACCTGGTCCAAGCCCTGCTCAAGTAAGAGCAGGTTGCCCAGAGTCAAAATTTTAGGCACAATAGGAAGGACGTAAAACTATTTAAAAGTGTCCAATGGAAGACCATGAAGATGGGGATGGATCTGAAGGGCAAAGCATAAGAGGAGCAGCCAAAAATCACTGTTCAGCCTAGAGCAGAGGAGGCTGAGGGAGGCCTCATAGCAGCTTGCAACCCCCCTAGAGGGACACTGCTGAGCTCTGCTCTC
Organism: Alectoris magna; assembly: GCA_030625065.1. NCBI lineage: Eukaryota > Metazoa > Chordata > Aves > Galliformes > Phasianidae > Alectoris > Alectoris magna. Next base: position 1,756,566 of record CM060561.1, on the reverse strand, counting down.
TGGTGACAGTGATAGAACCCAAAGGAATGGCATAGAGCCGTGACCCTAAGCAGAGGGTCAACTGGAGGTTAGGATCTTCACTAGAGTGGTGGGCATGAAATAGGCTCCCAAGCGCATGGACATCTCCAAGAACAAAGAACACCCCTGCCTAGTGAATGAGACAGTTTACAGGGTTTGGTGACTAAAGTAGGACATGGAGGTGGCATTTGAACATCATGGAAACACTGGAGGAAGTGGTAGATTTTAGGCAAGACAGGTCTTCCATGACTGTGAGGATTTGCAGACAGACACCCTCACATCCCTCCCAACAAGGGGAACAGATTATAAGTGTGATAAGGATGTACACAACCCCTTAGTTACAACAGGCTGCAGGATGATAAGGAGCATCCGTATCCATGATCTCCACTGGCAGCAACATGGGTAGGGAAAGCAGCAACGCTTTATCAGTCAGCAAAGAGATCAGGTGAATTTTTGGAAGCTCTGTGGTATGCACTATTACCATAAAGAACCAACTTTCCTGAGAAAGTCAGAGCATCCAACAGGCAAGGTCAGTCTCAACAAAAGAAAGGGAGATGTTCCACTAACTCCTAGGAGAGCAGTGCTCAGTTACTGGGCTGCAGAACCCTGTAGCAATCCAGGGCTCCAGAAAGCCTTCAACATTGCTCAGGACGGAGGAGCAAGCGCTCCAGAAAAACAACAGCTTGGAGATCAGCACCAACAGCTTATTTCGCATTAGGGAGGAATAACTCCGCTCATTCAGAGCAAACCCTTGTTGCTGGCATCAACACTTCAACACAGCAAGCCATTGGATGGGGTCTTCCCACTCTGTTTTCAGATCCCTACGCAGAGTCAGCATCCCCACTCTCCACCAGCAGCACCTCATGGCTCCCTGACATATCAAACTCAGGACACTAAATGGAGGAGGCATGGCCTTCAGCCAAGTTAGAGCGTGGCTTTGCAGTCAAATCCCTAGGGAAAAGCTTGTTTTCCCACAGCCCAAACCCCAAAGCAGCTCCAGGGAAATTACACTAGGGAGATGGCCCGGTCCAGATGCATTTTTTAAGTATTGCACAATTTTCACTAAACTCATTAGTGCAAATAGCTTGGCAAAACACACTTCAACCAGCTCCTAATGAGATTGATTTGTGACTCAGAAGGCAAAGTCCTGCAGCCTTTTCAGACGAGATCCTTCCCCAAAAGGTCTTATTAGAGGCTTCTCACTGGACATGAAAGCCCCTGCCTCTACAAGGTGGAGAGGATTAGCCTGCTGAAGGCCAGTATTATGAATGAGGGTTCCTATCTCTACCCAGATCTAGCACAAGCACAGGGATAGAAACACCCTTTTCCCAGGCATTGTGAGACTGCTTGTCCCCCTTAGCGTTTCCTCACCACCTCACCTCCACATTTATGTAGGTATGTGCAGCCAAGCAATTGCATCTTGCTGACTTGAGCATCCTTCTACACTTTGAGAGGTCAGATCAGGCCAGGAGCCTCCCACATCCATCCAAAGGCCAGGATACACACAAATTCTACTTGAATTGTTTTCTAGCCATCTCTGGGGACCACCAGAGGCACCAACACACATCCAAGCCCCATAAAGGCATGAATAGCGGGGTGGTCTCAATGATAAAGGAGATAAAGGATAAGTTCTCATTTCTCTGCGCAGGAAAACAAACAAACAAAAATGAGAAAACAGCCTGATTTACCTGGAGGGGTCCTTCAGTCCCACTGATGACCCTTGGTGGAGGGTGGAATCAGTTTCCTCCTGGAAGGGATTAACAGCATTAATGCAGGAAGGGGTTAAAAAGGCAGAGTTTGCATGGGTTTCCCAACAGCAGCACTGCACCCCAAGCAATCACCCAGCTCCTGTGACAGCAGCCACCCACCAGGCCACGATCCCTGCATCCCACAAATATCACCTTCCTCTTCCTCAGCCACCTCTTCGAGAAACCTTGAGCCCAAAACAGTGGGCATAAATTAGCCTGATCTCTCCAAGCACAGAGGCAGCTTTGAGGTTTTATTAAGATATGGATTTCCAAACCTAACTTCAGTGCTTATCCACATGCTTATCATATGTACTGCTGTTACTGGCAACACCGGGTCAGGATGCCAGAAGGATGGGAGTGCTCCAAAAAAGATGCTTCTAATCATGGCTTACATGCATTCAGGCCAGCTTATTCCTTACAAGATTAAATGGCCATTGTAGCAGATGGCAAAAGGGAAAGAAAAGCAAGGGGCAAAGCCATAGGTGGGAAATACAAGAGGGAACAGCAGGAGAGGAAGTGCAGGAAGAAAAGGAAAACCACAGGAAAAATTGAGGACAGAAACTGGAAGCAAACGAGATGAGGTTGGACTCAGAGCCCCAAAAGCTGCCAACTAGCATACAAGGCTATGTCCAACAATGGACTGCCCTGAAACCCATGCCAGCTTCTCTCAGTGCTTGCCAGGCACTGGGGATCTCGTTAAGAAATTCTGACTCCCTGAGTTTCTCTTTCCAAAAGCTTTCAAGGGAGGCCAAAACCACACACAGATTTTTCTTGAAAGCCGCTCATGAGAAGCAGCTGGATTAACTCATTAAGGGGTAAAAAAGCTGAGTTAATTATAGGTTGGTTATGGCAGTATGCACTTCTGTTCTCTGGGAATATGCCTGCTCTCAGATTCACAATCATCCAGCCACCATCAGAAATTAGGTGGTCAATTCAGGAGCCAGGCTTTTCCACAGAAAACCTGCATGCAAATGCTATTGAGAATGGTGGCAATAACAGGACATCAACCACAATGCTTTTAGACTTCAAGGCTGCAGCACAGCACCAATTGGGAAAGGTCAACATTTTCAACACCATTTGCAAGAAAGATGGAGACTCAGCGTGGGAGGGTAAAAGCAAATGCTAAGTATCCATGACACAGCAAAAAAAACCACCAAGGGCTCTGCCATGGGGAAAACCTCCACGGATTTATTGCCAGTCCTGGATGCCAATATAAAGTACTGCAACCTCTCCTGAGGTCTGCATGGAGATGCGGCTCCACCTGCCCCTACCCAAGTGAGATGCATTAACGTGGGTAATGCAAAATATACAGGGAATTGCCTTGCATACACAATTCCTAGCATTATCCCAAGAACAGCAGCAAGTCACAGAATTGTAGAATAGGGAAGACCATTAGTGAAGACCAAATAACTTAAAGGAATGTTGTTGGGATGAGACCTATCCCAGTCTCATGCTTGGGTGAACCGTCACTGGTGCTTCCCATTAGAGCCAGCTCACACTCTTGATCCAACTCCAAATACACTGGATGCACCTCAGTGCTGCCCACATCTACTAGTAGAGTACACAAGCTTCAGTTCTTTTATTTAATTGAAGTTCCTCAAAGGATCCTTTTTGTGGGCTCACACCAAGCTGCAGGACACTATCCCCACACCTCCCTTGAAAGTAAACTAAGAGTGCTTCTGAATCTGTCAGCACAGAGACTACCACATACCAATAAGGATGCAGCCACCTCCTTCTTTCGAATCCCATCCTGCCAGCTTGAGCTGAGATCTTTCTCTCGTGCAACCTCATGCCTTAGAGAGCTTCTTGGGCAGAAAGAAGAGAGAAGACATGTTTTTCCAATTAATAAAAAAGCTCTTTTAATAATAATAATAATAACCCCAACGTGAAATAGGCAAAGCCTCACAGTTCCCAACCCCTCCCTACAGATGCCTTCAACCCTTCCATCCAGCTAAGGAGTTACCTATTGATGGTGTTCTCCTGCAGTGGTTTCTCCTTGACTTTCTTCTTCTCTTTCAGAACAGCAGTCTACATACCAGGAGAAAGAAGTGAGAAGTTCATACCATGGGTTTAGTGCCCATGAAACACCAAGGCACGCACAAGAATAACCTCCAATGCTCAAGTATAGGAAGGGCTGTCAGGTACCTGCCCCATGCATGGTATTTCTTCTGGTTGCTCCTTCACCCGAGTTGTCTTCAGCATCCCCTGCCCCTTCTCCAACTTGCTCTTTTGCTTTCTGAGGATGATAGTAAATTTATCCCATAGAGACTAACCTCTCTGCAAACACCTTGTTGACAATAATCCATGGCATACAGCTGCACTGCATAACCTTACCAGAGAAAGCGCTCCCCAAAAGGGCAATTGGGAGGGTTTATCAGTAGAACTAGCTGCAACAACATAAAGCACCAAACCCCACCAAGGTGCCCACCTACTGTTGCTGTCCTTTGTATTCTTGGTCCTTGAGACTCCCATGGTTTCATTGATGGCTGGCTCTTCAGGATAGGACACAGAGTTAAGGCAGCATTCCCAAGGATATACACTGCAACAAGATAGAGATGAGTGACAACAACCCAGCAATGCTCTCAGAGGAAACCCTACTGAGTGCTTACTCTGTAGCTCAACTTCCAGAAGCACCCAAATGGAGCATCAAGCAGCAAAGCATTAAGCTCAGCTCCTAAAACGTTGATAGTTTCATTTTCATCACTCTGTCCCAAAATAAATCCCCATAAAGCATTAACAGCTTCATAAAAGTAGATAGTGATTGTGTGTTGGGCTGGATTTGCACCCAGAAGACACAACACAAGTTACCCACTGCACTGAACATGCCCAAAAAATGATTGCAGCCAAAATTTAATAAAATACAGCAAATATGCAAGTGCACAGCTTGGAATTTGACTTTACACCATCAACTATCAACAGTCATCTCCTCTCCTTTCCACTTCTGGAGCAGGCAAACCCCCCCTAAAAATTACTGCTTCACCCTAAAAACTCAATGTCTAAAAAGAATGCAAGAAAGAAAGCTCTGATTTAAGCAACATTAAGGTGATCCTCAACCATGAAAGCCCTTCCCATCAAGGAAAAGAAGTGAATCCTCCAAGGTTTGAAGGGCTCGCTGTAAAGAACCAGAAGATACCCTAAAAACTCTTTAAGAAATAAGAAACACTTTAAAGACTTCTCTTTTACCAGTCCTTGTAAAGCTGGGAGAGCTTACGCCTGCTGGTAGGACTATTTTCATCCAGCACAGAGTAACAAGCTCAAAACCACTCAAACTGGAGAAATCCTCAACATCCACCCAACCACTCCCCAAAAGAAAACAACCCCCTTGAAGTCAGTTTATTTTAAGACTCTCTTGGTCCTGATTGGAGGCTCCCAGCCCAAAATGCACCCTGGGAAATGAAGTTTTCAGCCCCCAAAATGAGTTTAAGGATAAACCTAGCCAGAACGATTTGAACAAGGGGACAAAAGCACTTTATATTGCTTCAGAAAAAAAAACCCTCACCAAAACACAACATTATGCAACCCTTTCTCTTCCAAGGGATTTCACCCCTGCTATCAGATAATTAGAAATCCAAAATGTAGTCTTTCTCACCTGCTTCCTACCCATCAGAGCCCCATGGTTGAATTCAGAGAAGCGTTTAAACCCAGGCACTGGACACAGAGCTTGAAGCCTCATAGACACTACTAGCCATAACTTTCACCCTGAAGCATTCACCCATGCTGCTCTCTTTCCAGTCCTATTCATGCAGGTGAAACTACTGATTTCACCTGCACTCATTCCCATCCAGTACCCCTTTGCAGCTGAGCCTCAAAAGGATCTCCTCATCAGCAGCACATGGGGTTAGTGGAAAGGGGCTTCAGGTGTTTGAGAACACTTCCATCTCAGTTGTGGTCCTTATGGACCTGCATATGTCTTTGTAGTTGTAGAATGATTATTGGACTAGATGATATTTTTTATAAACAGTTGGGTGAGGTCTCTAGGTCACTCCCCCTTGTTCTGGTAGGGGACTTCAACTTCCCAGACATCTGCTGGAATTATAATACAGCTGACAGGGAACAGTCCCAGAGGTTTCTAAGGTGTGTAGGGGATAACTTCCTGACACAACTGGTGAGGGAGCCAACAAGGGAAAGCAAAATCCTGGACCTGCTGTTTGTTAACAGAGAGGGTCTGGTGGGGGATGTAAAGGTTGGAGGCCATCTGGGTCAAAGTGACCATGAGATGCTAGATTTTTCTATCCTTGTTGAACCACGGAGGGGAGTCAGCTGAACTGCCACCTTGGACTTCGGAGGGCAGACTTCAACCTTTTTAGGACCATGGTTGAGAGGGTCCATTGGGAGGTAGTTTTGGAGAGAGTGGGAGCCCAGGAAGGCTGGGAATATTTTAAGGAAATTGTACTAAAGGTGCAGGATCTGACCATCCCCATGTCACGGAAGACGAGCTGATGGGCAAGGAGGCCAGGCTGGCTGAACAGAGACCTTTGGCTGGATCTCAAGAACAAAAGGAAAGTTTATGGTCTCTGGAAGAGCGAGCAAGCTAATTATGAGGATTACAAGTGTGTAGTGAAGCTGTGCAGGGAGAAAATTAGAAAAGCCAAAGCGCAGCTGGAACTGAGCTTGGTCACTAAGGTAAAGGAAAACAGTAAATGCTTTTATAAACACATTAATAGCAAAAGGAAGGCTAGGGAGAATCTCCATCCCTTGTTGGATGCTGAGGGCAACCTAGTCACCAAGGATAGGGATAAGGCTGAGGTACTTAATGCCTTCTTTGCCTCAGTCTTTAATAGTAAGACTTGTTACTCCCTGGGAACGCAGCCCCCTGCACTGGTAGATAGGGATGGGGAACAGAATAAGCCCTTCATGATCCATGAGGAGATAGTTTTGGACCTGCTGCAAAAGCTGGATGCTTACAAGTCCATGGGGCCGGATGGATTGCACCCTAGAGTGCTGAGGGAGTTGGCGGATGTGGTTGCCAAGCCACTGTCCATCATTTTTCAGCAGTCCTGGCTAACAGGGGATGTCCCGGTGGATTGGAAACTGGCAAATGCGATGCCCATCTTCAAAAAGGGCCGGAAAGATGATCCTGGTAGCTACAGACCTATCAGTCTCACCTCGGTGCCTGGGAAGGTCATGGAACGTATAATCTTGGGAACCACTGTGGACCAATTAAAGGTCAACCGGGGGATCAGGCCCAGTCAGCATGGGTTTATGAATGGTAGATCCTGTCTGACAAACCTGATTTCATTCTATGACAAGGTGACCCGCTTGGTGGATGAGGGTCAGGCTGTCAATGTGGTCTACCTGGACTTCAGTAAGGCCTTTGACACTGTCCTCCATAACATTCTCGTGGAGAAGCTAGCCACCCATGGTCTGGATGGGTGTACGCTCCGCTGGGTGAAGCACTGGCTGGATGGCAGGGCCCAAAGAGTTGTGGTCAATGGAGTTGAATCCAGTTGGCGGCCGGTCACAAGCAGTGTCCCCCAAGGCTCAGTACTGGGGCCGCTTCTGTTTAACATCTTCATTGATGATCTTGATGAAGGGATTGAGTGCACCCTCAGTAAGTTTGCAGGTGACACCAAGCTGGCAGGGAGAGCTGATCTGCTAGAGGGGAGAAGGGCACTGCAGAAGGACCTGGATAGACTGGATTGATGGGCCAAGGTTAATGGCATGAGTTTCGATAGGGCCAAGTGTCGGGTCCTCCATTTTGGCCACAACAACCCCAGGCAACAAGCTTGGGGAGGTGTGGCTGGAAAGCTGCCTGATGGAAAGGGACCTTGGTGTGCTGATGGACAGTCGGCTGAATATGAGCCAGCAGTGTGCCCTGGCAGCCAAGAAGGACAATGGCATCCTGGCTTGTATCAGGAATGGTATGGTGAGCAGGACTAGGGAAGTCATCCTGCCCCTGTACTTGGCATTGGTGAGGCCTCACCTTGAGTACTGTGTTCAGTTTTGGGCACCTCAGTACAGAAAGGACGTGGAGGTACTGGAGCAGGTCCAGAGAAGGGCAACAAGGCTAGTGAAGGGCTTGGAAAATCGGCCCTATGAGGAGAGGCTGAGGGAGCTACAGCTGTTTAGTCTGGAGAAGAGGCGGCTGAGGGGAGACCTTATTACTCTCTTCCAGTACCTGAAAGGTGCTTACAGAGAGAGTGGGTCTGGTCTCTTCTCAGTGGTGACTGGTGACAGGAGGAGGGGAAATGGCCTCAAGTTGCGCCAAGATAGGTTTAGGTTGGACATTAGGAAACACTTCTTTACAGAAAGGGTGGTTAAACATTGGAATAGGCTCCCCAGGGAGGTGGTTGAGTCACCGTCCCTGGATGTGTTTAAGAGTCGTTTGGATGTGGCGCTCGGAGATATGATTTAGCAGAGGGTCATTAGAGTTAGGGTACTATGGTTAGGCTGCGGTTGGACTTGATGATCTTTGAGGTCCCTTCCAACCTGAGTGATTGATTCTATGATTCTATGATATTGATTCTTTTCCAACCTAAAAGATTCTATGGGGGCTTTGCCCCAAATTTGTTTTTTAAGGAAATTTTAAGCCACTGTCCCATATTCTACGATTTGGGTTAGTAGCTCTTCCACCATAGGTCTGGTGCTAAAAGGGACATGGTGTAAGCTGGTCTTGGTAGTGGTAGATTGTTGGCTAGACGTGATGCTTTTAAGAGTCTTTTCCAATCTAAGTTATGAAATGGACACTTTGCATAGCAAGATATATGACCATTGCCTGCAAAGTTTGTTTTTTAAGGAAACTTTTCAACATCAACCCATATATGGGCAAATAGCGGGGCCCTGCGTTCCCTTGGGAAGGTGCCGAAGCGGAAACACCCCAAGGCAGGGCTGGCTCCAGGAGAATCCTCTTTGATCCCATTGCGCCACATAGAGAAGAAGCACCCAAGCCACCTTTCTTGCTGGATGAGTAAAAGTCATCAAGGGGTGGGAGCCTGCCCCAGGCCAGGGAGCAGGAGACAGTGGCATGCTGTGGCTTGTTTGCTCTTGGAAGCCTTCTATAAGCTAGGGACTGGCACATATTCAGGGCTTTTTTTATGCCTATATGGATTTATTTAACCTCAGTGAGGATTTTTCTTGAGGTCTCAGTGCTGGCTGTGTTGTCCGTGATACAAAAGGATGGGGTTTGTAGGGTAGATGAGCTGGGAAAAAAAGCTATCCCAAACCGTAAGTGCTCCAATCTGCATCTCTCTCCTCTCCAAACAAAATCCAGGTTAGAACTGGATATATATTATATATTATTATATAGTTTTCCGTCGCGGATGCTAAAGCTCTTTGAGATGTGAGCAGGATGGCTCCATTTGGGGCTCTCTAGTGGGATCTCTGCATGGTTCGACGATGCTGTGTTGCTGTCACCCTGTTGGTGACGATGTCTTCGTGAAGTTTCAATCCTAGCTAACTTCTTCATCAGCAAAATGTGGAACAGAAAGAGAAAATCCTAACGAAGACAGTGCATCAGTGCAGGGAAACCCTTTTCCCACATGCTCCTTGGCTTGTGCACCAGGATTAAAGCATTCAACTCTGCTGTGATCTTCAGCAGAAAAGGCATTGCTGCCATTCCAGATTAAATGCTGTTTTCGTCATTCTGTTCCAGAAGCTCTTTTTGGATTGGGAAACCAAATGAGAAAAAAACCCATTATAACCCACTGCTTTCCTCAAGATAGCACGAAACACTCAAAGCCTCGACCAGGGAAAATCATACAGGAAAGGCGGATAGGGTTCAGTTTATTTTGGCTGTTATGCAACGATCTAACACACAGTAGGCTAATATTTCCCTTCATTAAACAGCTGAGTGGTGTTGACGTGCATAGGACTCGTACACAAGTGCACACTCATTAACTTCATTATAGAAACGAAACCAGCAGTAAAGGACCTTTAGGGATGACACACGCATCACTGTGATGGACGCTGCATGTTTAAGGGTCCCAAGTGCAACTGGGAATTATCATTTTCCAACCTCTGGTTATTTTCCATGGCATTTTACTGCTTTTCATCCAGCTCATATATTATGGAAAGCAAAACACTGATATTTGTTAACCACACGGCTCACAGAGGTGAAAGCAGGGCAGAATTTGCTCGTGAAAATTATTTTATATATAGATATATTTCATTTTTAAATTTTTTTGCCATGAAAAAGTAAAAAAAAAATAAATCTTTTAAAATATATTTTTAATTTTTGCTGTAAAAATAATAGATTTTACCCATAAAAAAAAATACATTTTATTTCAATTTTAGTTACATTTTGCTGGTGTAGGACAAAAGCCCTGGATGATGCAGCTGTTCCCCCATCCAGATGTGTCCAGGGGCGCCCAGATGTGCACAGGGGGGCGGGGCGAAGCTCCCACGAGGCCCCTCCCCCTTGCGTGACGTCACAGCGTTCTAATTCCCACCGTTGCTACGGGCGACGGCTCCCCTTTCCCCCCTCCCCTCCGATCTCCTCGACGCCATCCATTGGACAGCGGCGCCGCCCATCCGCACCGTTCCCTTTTCTTATTGGCTACTTTCTCCGTTCGCCCCGCCCCACCGCCTTGCTTATGCTCCGCACAGCCCGGCGTTGCTTTCAGTGCTGGGAAAGGGGGGGGGGTGAGGGGTACAGTGGGAGAAGGGTCCCTGGTGGGAGTTTTGGGGCTGTACCCCCGCCCCCCCCCTTGGAAATGATGCCCTCTGCGGAGGACGAGCAGAGCACAGTTGAAGGAGGAGAAGGGGTTGGGGGCTTCGCCCTCTTGAGAGCCCTGAAGAGCGGCAGTGCCCGGAAGGTGAGGCCTGGGCTGAGGGGTGGGTGGGGGGGGTGGGATGGGGTTTAACACCCCTTTCCTAATCGCCCCTCCATAACAGTGTTGTTTAGGGGAGCGGGTGGGGGGTTGGCAGTTCAATCTGAACTTTTAGTGTTGTATTAAGGTGCTTTTTTTTTAGGGGGGAGGGGGTAGAATATGGAGTTCCCCCCCCCTCCACTGTCTCTGGGTCTCCTCTGGGGGTGAGAGGCCATATGAAGTCACCCCTAGGCCCAATACCGTCTTCTGAATTCCTGCCATGCTCCTTCTAACCCAGTTCTTCCTCATTTCATCTTTTTTCCCTCTTTTCTAAAAGCCCACCCAGCTTCTGGAGGTGCTGTCAGCCCTGTCCCCCCTGCCCCTTTATCCCACTGAGGTTCCTCTCCTTATTCCAGCAATTACCCAGCTGGTGCCGCTTGATTAATTAGTAACAGTAGCATGAGCTCAGTCCTCGGGTGCCGCCAACCTTACGTTGAGTGCCAACGTGAGCTTGCACCCTCCTGTCATTGCTCTTTAAAGAGCATAACAGCCACAAAAGCTGCCCCAGTGTGACTGTTTCTTAGTGGGATTTTTCATGCACCTATCCTGTTAGCAGCTAGAAAAACCTTTGCTGTTATCCCATCCCTTTTTCAAAGGTAGTTTTCCAGGAAACTTTTTATTATTTATTTTTTTTTTTGTAGGGTGTTGCTGCCTTTCTGCAGCCCTTTAGCCTAAATAAATAAATAAGAAAAAAAAAAGGAGCATGGATTGAAAGTGCAATCTGTGGATTAATCTGACCCTGAATCACTCAAGCCACTGCAGCTCTGAAGGCTGCAACCTTAAACCAGGCTGAGTTCAACCAGGGCTGTTTCTTGATAGCAGGTGCCAATTTGCAAAGGGTGATTAGCAGGGTTGCTTTTTTTTTTTTCCACATTTACCCGTGTGAGTTTTCCTTCCTTCAGTTTATTCTGCTCTAAACTGTTGGGAGAGGATAACATGGCAAAACACTGCCGAGTGTTAAGGGGTAAAACCTATCAGAGGACATGCAGCATCTCTCCTAATGTAATTTTTCCTTGTAAAGAAACAATCGAATGGGATTTCCTATTAGTGCTATCAATTTTGAAGTACGCTCCCAATATAACCAGCATTTTGTTCCTTCACTCGGACTGTGGGTGTAGCCCCACGTGTGCATTCCCTCATAGGGGAATCACAAACACTACGGCATTGCTCTTTTTTTTTTTGCCTGTGTTAGTTTTGTGGGGCCATGGATTTGATGCATCTGTTTCCTGCTCGTTCCATGCCCTGGCTCCCATGGCACAGAGTACTGAAGCAACAGCATCATTCCAAAAATGCAAGCCCTGATTTGAGATTAAAAAGCCCAATGCCCCATTTCCCTCCCCCTTGCCTTTTTTTTTTTCCTTTATTTTTTCCCCCCTGTGGGCACTTTGGGAAGTTTAAAACCTTAATCCTCAGCCCATTTGTTAAAGGGCTGTGTGATGTAACCGTATTCTCAATAAAGGTTTTAGGGGTTTTAGCTGGTAATGTCTCCCACAGGAAAAACAGCTTTCAGCCAGAGTGCTCCATGAGATTAGTGCTGTGATAAGGACTTTTCTATATAAATAGACGTTAAAGGAGCAGAAGCTTTCACCATGACTGACCTGTTGCGTTGCTGTAGCAGCTCACACTCCAATCTGAAATGGGGAAATTGAGGAAATACTGATGGCTTTCTGAAAAGGAGACTTTCAAAGCCTGCTTCAGTGCCTGGAACAGCTCTCGGGTTTTTGTTTTCCCCTGTCCCATGGCTAAACCAGGGTCACTTGGCCACTTACCCTGTGCTGACCTAATCTACGGCTCATGGGTTACAGTGGGGAATAATAATGCTGGGTGACAGCTCTGGCTGCACTGAAATAGCAGGGCTTTTACACCAGAGTTATTCTGGCAATGAAGTGGGTGTGGAGAGCCTGATGTCCTATTGCTAGGGCAAGCTTTGTGGCTGCTGGACCACCTGAGCATGTAAAAAAAACAAGTCCCTTTTGGGGACAAACCCTTGTGCATGACTGTTAGGAGACAATATTACATCTGAGAGTGGATGGAAGCTGTGGTCATCGGTTGTTGGAGAAGATTTGGGGTGGGCTGAGACTGCATCCATGCCCAGTGTACAAGGTTGGGGTTGTCTTTAGCTCTTTGGATACTATGAACTTTACATGGGGTCACCCACCTCTGCCTGCCTTACTCTTGGATCTTACTTCTGGCAGCATTTCCTGGGTGAAAGCAGTTGGATTTCCTTGTACCTTAGTGCACTTTTGCATGTTGCTTTGCATGGAAACTGCAAGCTGGCAGTGCTGAGCAGGTCAGTGGTTTGCTTGGTGGTGCTGGGTGCTGTAGGAACTCACTACCTGAGACTCCTGAAACACCTCTGGAGGACAGAGACCTTCAGGATTAGCAATAAACAGAAGCCAGCATCAGCATGACTTGGACATTGCCCACAAATCCTGGTCCTACCAACAGGACTTCCACTTTAGACAAGAGGATAGCTTGCTCGTGAAGGCTCTATCCGGGGTGTGCCTCTCTTGGCTATCAGGTGTCAGTCTCATTTGGCAGCCTTGCTTGTCTTTTTGTTCTAAAAAACTTGTTTATTCAGACTCTGAAGTTCTTGGTACATGCAGGAGTAGCACCTGGGTTGGCTCTTATGGGAACAGATTGGGTAGAAAGCGATGAGATAAGGGTGTGTTATGGAACCAGATTCCATTTGAGCTCCTGATGTTTTGTATTTGTACTTGGAGCAGCCAACTTTGAGTTTTGATGCAAGGAGGGAATGGAGCAGAACTATGGAGGTCAAGGGATTGAAATCGCCATGGAATATTTTCTCTTAAAATAAAACAAGCTTTGTATTCCCTGGGAAACAAAGGTTAGTTTCTGTAAGGTGCATGTACAGCATTCTGGGGTAGTGGAGATGCTGAAGGGCACAGCAGGAATATAGTGAGCTGCACATCATAAGTCACTTTGTTAAATGCAACTGGGCTATGCTTTGCGTATTCTGGTATCCAGCATCTCCTGGGTTGACTTAAAATTGGAAGTTGTGATGGGCCTAATCCTGCTGTTAATCCAAGGTTTTGAGCTATGTACCTGTCAGCTGCATTGCTCTCCATCGAAAGACTCAATGTTGTGTACCATTGGCAGTGGGAATGTGCGCCGGCCCATGTACAGTACATGACTTGGGCTACAAATCTGGGGGCTGGTAATTCAATTTGCATGAAACCAGATGACTTCCCCTACTGGAGGGATGGGGTGGAGGGGGGGGGAAGTTGAGTTATGGTGGAAGCCCATGGTTTCTCTGAAGGTAGCAGCTCACCCTCACGTATTGCACTCATGGCACCGAGGGTTTCTGTATGTTTATGTACCCAAATGCGTTGATAAGGGCTGGCTCATATCTTGCTCCCCTGCTGCTTTCTGCTTGAACCTCCGTGGGCAGGTGTGGTTGGTTGTGTTGCTGGGCGTACAGCCCAGGTCAGCACCAACCAATTGAATGTCTATGGTTTAAGCATGAATTAAACATTTTCAGCTTTCCTTTGTTTGTTCTGTGGGCTGTGGAGTACCTCCCATGATCCAGCCAATCTCTCCAGGTAACCAGGAGCAGTTGCTGCAATACCTCTTGGGGCTATAACTAAACTTGCAGCTGTAGACTCTGTTCTTACTTCTCATTTTGATAGATTCATGCCTGGCTTGTTACCATGCTCCTGAACTGCGAATTCCCCTTCGGATAGGAATGCAACTGCTCGTTCAGCAACAGGATCTGCAGATGCTAGAACCCCTTAAGCAACATAAAATCATAGAATATCTCAAGTAAAGATCATTGAGTCCAACTCCTGGCTCCACAGGACCACCCAGAAATATAGAGTCATACAGTATTCCAAGTTGAAAGAGATGCCTGGATTTCCATTTTTCTTGCTTATAACTGTACCAGCACATCCCAGGATTGCTTTCCTTTCTGACAGGTGCAATGCTGTCCCTTGATGACTTCAGCTACTTAGGTTTTGCTTTCCTCCAGTCACTTCTGAGCTCCCATGGAAATGGAAGAGCAGAAATTAGTCCTTTTGTACGTGTCTTTGTTCTTTGGACTTTCTGGTCTCCACCTCTTCCCACAAGTGATTAGTGTTGTCTGTTATTATTGCCTGGAAGAAAGCTGGAAGGCAGTGGCCTTGTTGTTGCACCCAGGTCATAAATAAAAGCCTGGGTGTGCCTTGTCACTTAGGACACATCTGGGCTACATGTCCTGGTGTTTACTGGAGACACAAAGAGCAACATGCACTTGATGATCATCTCTAAGCAAACATTCCCTAAGGACTTGCTTAGACAAGGCAACCTAACCATGTAATTGCCTTATTTAACACTCCATATGGGTGCTCTTAAATGGGAAGAGGTCACCATGATATCACTGTCTGTATCAACACAAAGATAAGACTTGAGTTGACACAGACCATGATGCCCCTCCAGGGGGATGTCTTTTGGCTTGGCCTCATCTTTATGTTGGGTGCTTTCTGTCATCTTTGAATGCTGAGGCCTGAAGGTGATGTTATTTGGCAGATGTCTTTTGAGCATAAAACGGCCTTGCTACAATAATACTGTCTCTGATCCTGCTTTGTCAGATGCTATGAGCTTCAGAGCTGGATGCAACTTCTGTAATTTAATGGCTCAAACCTCATTCATTTTCATGGCTTTCCGAACATGTGCTGCATGCTGTGGGCACATAAGGTGTTCCATTCCTGGCTACTACACAGTTTAGAGCCTTCTGTTAGAAGAACTAGGTGCTTGCTTTCACAAAGGAAACCTGAGAAGTCTCCTGTTCAACCTGGCCACTTCCTAGGTACCCAACTGTACCCTTGTACCAATGTCCTTGGGTGCACTCAGGAGGCCGAAATACCACATCTTTCTTCTGACCTTCTAAAGGATTGATCTCAAGAGCTTGTACAAAGAAGAATTAAGTGAGGGGAAAAAAAATCCCTTTTTATAACTTAACAGTGGGGTCTGGATTTCTCTTTGTGTGTTCTCTTATGTAAGGCATGCTTAAATCCGCCACAGTTTACTTTACAAACTCTGTGCTGTAGCGTTTAGCTCTTGGTTGCAACCTGAAGAGCATGGCTAAAATACTGGGTTCCTTTGATAGCAGGCTGTCAGAGGATGGGCATTCTCTGCTCCTGACTTTTTTTTTTTCCCACCCAATCTGCTTTGCAATTGAAATATGCCCTTTTTAAACTGTGACCTCTTTAAACTTGCGGTGGTGTTTCCTTCTGTATGGCAGTTAACCTGGGCTAGTCCTAGAGCTCAATTTCCTTTGCACTGTAATATTTGTGAAGTAATGTAGCTTCTGCAAAGCT
Source organism: Alectoris magna (assembly GCA_030625065.1). Classification (NCBI taxonomy): domain Eukaryota; kingdom Metazoa; phylum Chordata; class Aves; order Galliformes; family Phasianidae; genus Alectoris; species Alectoris magna. The sequence continues at coordinate 1,740,678 of CM060561.1, read as the reverse complement.
CCTAGATGGACACTAGGCACGGTGGCCTTGGTGTGGTGAGTTTTTAGGTCCATGGTGAAGGCCATGCGTGATCATTCCCCATGGTGGCCTTGAAGTTGTGACTTTGGTCCATGCTGGCCAATGACAGATCTTCAAGACCAATGGCAGAGCCATTGGAGGCTGAAAACAAGGTATGGGAAGACCTCGTCAAGTCCCTGAAACCAAGAAATCCCAAGATCCTTCTTTGCCATCCTTTCTAGGCTTTGGTGGTGCGTCAGATGCTCCAGTATCTGACTTCCCAGCAGCTTTTTGCTGTTGGTGTAGAAGCTTGTATGGGAATTGATAACTATCTTGCTAAATCCCATTGAGGAAACATATAGTGTTGAGACAGAAAAAGCCTTGCAGCTGCATAGCTTAGTGTCTCTTTTTGGGGTGAAGCCTAGGCAAATCTGAATGCCAAGACATCTTGGGTGTTGTCAGAGCATGTTTACAACAGAGCTTGCAAGAGTTCCTGAAAGGCACCTCCTCTGTTCCTGTCTGCAAAGCCAAGGTGAGGGATGATTATCAGTGCTTTGATGTGGTAATGTCTTGAATTGTGTGCCTTGGTTACCTCTTCCATCCTTTCTCAGCTGCAGTTCCTCTGGCTTCCTGTTCATGTCATCCAGGTAGTCTTTGTTCTTCTGGGCCCCAGGATGCCTTAAAAACTAACTCCAACCAAATTTTTCCAGGAGGTGGAAGCATCTGAAAGGTGATCAAAGCTGCTCTTGTGCAGGAGGAGGATGCTCAGCTCTGTTGCTTTGTCATCAGCAGTGGGTTGACCGCAACATTTCCGGATGCTGCTTGTGTGGGGAGCTGCTGCTGGGGCTGTTCATGTTTGGAATGGAGTTTAGTGGCCTTTTTTGGGGGGGGGGGGGGGGGGGGGGGGAGGGGGGAATGTATAGTGAGACATTCCTCATTCTTTTCCTTCCTCCAGTTTCTGGATTTTTTGCTTCCTAGGAAGCAGTGGTATGTGCAAGATGGTTGGGTTTGCCCATGGTGAACCCAGACGTAGCATTTTCAGAGCACCCTTTTGTGTCTTTGCTCTTGAGTGTCTTTAACTTGGGACTTGTACAGCTGTTGGGGTGTTTTCCTTAACGTCCTACACAATTGTTGTTGCAGAATAATCACAGCTCCGTGCTTTCAGCTTGGTCCTTTAGTAATTTTAATGAATTTGTGGATTACTGTAAAGCATTAAGCCTGCAGACTTACAGTCCAGATGGAGTGACTCTGATTCTTCAGTGTCCCATGTACCAGTTAGGAGCTGAAATCATCTTAGGACTAGAGGCAATGGTTTCAAGCTGCAGCAGGGGAGATTCAGGCTGAACGTTAGGAAATATTACTTCTCAGAAAGGGTGGTCAGGCACTGGAATGGGTTGCCCAGGGAGGTGGTGGAGTCACCGCCCCTGGGGGTGTTCAAGGAACGATTGGATGTTGTGTTGAGGGACATGGTTTAGTGGGAGCTATTGGTGATAGGTGAACGGTTGGACTGGATAATCTTGTAGGTCTTTTCCAACCTTAGTGGTTCTATGATTCTATGATCTTACTTTAATGAAAAAGTCAGTGTTAATCTCAGAACTTTTTCAAAGTGGGCACCTGTTATTGAACATCACATATGAGACATGAATTCCCAGAAAGCTGAAATCTCTTAAAATGCAAGCTTTTCATTCCCTATTTTTGATTCAGAGCTGGTTTGACACTTTCCCCTCTATTTTCCTCTCTTTTTTGGCACCCCAGAACAATAACTTAAACAAATAACTTGGAAAGGAGTCCTTCCAGAGTAACACTGGGATCTAGAGGGGTCTTTGGGGATGTAACCAAGCGTTGTCCATGCTTTTTGGATTAAAGACTCCTGCAACCCATCCTGAAGGATGGGCTGAGATCTGGGGAATCCCGCCAAAAGGGGGGAAGATGATCCGAAATAGTGTTTTGGGCAGGGTGAAAGCAGACATTGGAGCTCAGTTTAGCCTCTTGAGTGGCAAAATCCACCCTCTTAAATGGTGCTTTCCCAGAGAGGATTTTTACCCAGGCATCTTTCTTGTACAACAGAAATAATCTCTGCTTGGAAAGAGATTTTGTGGTTGTGGATGCAGAGATGCTCTTTGTGGCCTCCCTTCTGTCTGGAGCATCGTGTAGTAACCTCCTGCCCCTGTGGGATGCAGGGATATTGCCATCTGCTGTTTCCTGAAGCCAGCAATTAAATGTGCTCCCCATCTGCAGGAAGTCTGAGCTGAAGCTCATGTAGGAGGCAGGGATGGAATGAATTTATTGCTTTGTGCAACTTGCATCTCCGTCCCGTGAACTTTTGACTTGCTTCCCCTTGATCCCCTGTAGCCAGCAAGAGATGGTAGCACTTACAGATGTAGCCCTTGAGCTCAGGAACAGATGTGATGCTATGTGAGCTTGTCTGCACACCCCCCAGGATGGCTCTTTTCATTTATATTGTGTCCAGATGGCAAGACCTTAGTAAGGAGATGCCTAATTCTTGTATCCCATCACTGCAGTACTTAAGAAGCCTTTTCTGAATAGCTTGGAAAACAAATTTACTGTAAGCAACAGGTGTTATCTAATAACATTTTTCAAGTGGCTCTGCTGCCTCCTGCAATGCTAGTCCATTCCCAGACTTATCAGCATGCACCAAATCTGAACTTTCCTTGCTGCAGATCAAGCCCTGGCATCACTATTGTGATTTCAGCCCTGAGCAAGCTCAAAGCCTCTGTGCATGTAGCAGTGATGGGGTAATGTAAGACTATGCATGAGAGCAGCAGGGGGTGGAGCAGGATGGGGCCAGCTGCCACAATGCCATGGTGAGACCTTGTTCCTTTCTCTCAGCAGGGCTGTGACCCCTTTGCCCAGACCCAGCGCAGCAAGCTGCAGCACCGGCGGGCACGGATCAACCAGCAGATCAACAAGGAGATGAGGATGCGTGCTGGGGCAGAAAACCTTTTCAGGTGAGTCTTGGCCCCTGAAGCATCCGTCTGGTCCGGGGATTTGGCTGGGGGGGGATGGAAATGCAATTTCATTGTATAGAAAAGGGGGTATAAAACTGTCCAGGAAGCACCTGCAGGCTGCTTGCGGAAAAGGAATGGTTTTGGATTATCAGCTGCTTTTTCTTCACGTTTTTTAATCTTTTTCCCTCCCATAAGAGGCAGTTTCATCTCCTGCTTGCACAAGGCTTTTCCTTTAAACCACTATGAGCTTGTCTGCGAGTGTGCATCAGTCACCAAACAGCTGCTTTTTGCCCTAGTGATGCTTGCTTAGGGCTCCCATGGCTGTACTTTGCTTGGGCTTTGCAGCACTCATCCTGGAAATGCCTGCGCTGTGTTCAGTGCAATGCTGACGCAGTGGGGGTTAATGAAAAGTGGTTGTTTTAATGCCCTGCAAGCCTTTTAGGAAGCAGACTGGGAATGGATGCAATTATGGAAACAAATGTTGAACTGGGTTTGAGTTCTGAGTGCAGACATCCTGCGTGATACCCCAGTAAGTGGGTCAAATCCAGCTTTGTTTAAAAGAAAAGAAAAAAGCTGTCCCAGTAATTCCACTCAAGGAAAATCTGTTGGAAAACTCAGGCATTCCTTTGCATACAGGCACAGTCCAGCAGCTCTACATCCTGCTGCGAGGGTGCCTTCATGGGATGGTGCAAAAACTGCTGCCTCTGCATGGCATTCAGGTCACAGCTGGTTCAGCACATTATTGCCGTTCCTAAAGAGGGGGTCGTGATGAAGTCACGATGCAATAGCCTGATGTTTAAGAAAAATAAAACATCTTCTGCCTTTCTAACCTGTAGATGACCTTCTTTATAGCTGTAGTGTGTGTATCAAGTTCCTCTAATAAATATGAGCAGGTGTGTAGGCTTGTTAAGATATTTTCTTTTATGAAGACTGCTTTTTTTTTCCATGGTTATCTTGTGATTTTTAGTGTTGTTCTTCCCACCCTGTCCAATAAAACAAACGTTTTTTTTCCTGTTGGTTTGGGGTGATTTGATGTCAGTGATATGTACAGCTGAAAGAAAGGAGCTATCAGTGTTCTACCACAGCAAGAAATGGAGTTTGGCAGGTGGCTAAGAACAGCAGGGATCCCCTGGAAGATGGGATCCTGGGGACAGTGAGGTATGAGGCCCTGAAGGACCACAACTCATCTAATTAAAAAGTCTGTGAGATCTCCATGTGCCATTCCACGTGCCTCACCTTTTGTTATTAAGAGAATAAGAAATTCCCTGGAAATGTGCAGCCTCAGCAGAAAATGTGCCCAGCTGTGGTTTTGGTGTGAAAAGTGTGCATCAGAGCTGTTCTGCCTCCTCCCTCACCAGGGAGTGAGCAAAAATATGATGCAAAAGCCATAGTAATTACTTGTCCAGGGAAGGGAGGGATTGTTTTCCTGCAGGGCAGAGGCAAAACACGCTGTTGAGGCCCTTTTTTGGCTGCATCAGCGGTTTGGATGTGCTTTGGTAGCACTGATGTTTCCTTCCTCCCACCTTCCCTCCAGTCCAGTTTGCAGCTGATATGTGGTTTGGGGTGGGGGGGGGGGGGGAGGGTTTTGGAGTTTGTAAACATTGAGGAGAAGAAAAATGAAGGTTGTGCCTTAAATTAAAGGCTGAGAGGGGAAGATCATAATAAGTTTTGAGCAACAACCTTTTCAGACTTGATTTGCACTGACCTAACAAATCTATGCAAAATGCAAAGAAGAAACGGTGCTATGCCCAGCCCGGAGTGAAGTTTGCAGTTCTTCTCCATTCTTAGTTTAAAAAAGAAACACCATAAATCTCAGTGTAGTTTCCTAAGCTGTTCAGTTCAGCATATCGGTCCTCTGTCCTGGAGAAGCTGCCATGAATGGCACATTGGTGAAAATGCACATGGTGTTTGCTCAGCATTATGGGGTTGTAGTTGTTTTGGTTTTTGGGTTGGTGTTTTTTTTTTTTGCTGGGTAAGTAAATCAGCAGTGGAAACTCTTGTTCAAATACTGGGGTACAGTGAAGATAAAGGTGTTGCCAGTAAACCAATCTTTTTTTTTTATGTAACTCAGAAGTCTTTGTTCAACATTAACTAAGCAAACAGCTGATAATTCCACTTTGTGTGTTCTTATAGAGATCATTGCCTAGCCTGAAAATACCAAAGCCTTTACCAGCATAGATTTGCTCCTTGTGCTACTGGTAGACAATTCCTTGCTCCCAAAATCACTGCTCTGAGAGGTGATGTGCTGCAAAAAGCACTTGTAGGGTCCAAAATGGAGTGCCCCAGGGTTAAAAATGTTGGTTCTAAACCTGATAGCAAGCAAAACTGTCCTGGACGTGCAGAGGAGGAGACTGAAGAGCCATCATCTTGAAAGAAACGCAGCATAGCTCCTTAGGTCAGGGCAAAGGCCCTGAAGGATGATGTCAATAATAAACAAAAGCAGTGTGCTCTGCAAAAACAGGGGGAAAGTGTTGGCCTGGCCAAGCAGAGCTCATGCACGTGGCATTTTTACTGCATCCCAGTGGGGCTTGGTGCGATTTAGGGTGAGCAGCCAGAGTCCCTTTCAGCCAACAATTGCTCGCCATTGGCTTTGCTTGGCTGCTGGGTTATCTCTCCCTGCTTTAGTTTGGAGTAGATAAGGAGGGTATAATCAGCCTGGGAGTTTGCTTTGCTGAGAGCAGGCAGCTTGCTGCAGCTGAAATCAATCCTTGGTGTTTACATCTCTTGACATGCATGAGGGGGAAGGGAGGGGAGAGTGCTGCTAATGGGTGAGCATGGCAAACGTGGCTCTTGCAGAATGGTTGTTTGTACACAGAGAAGTTTTTCCACTTTAAGAGGAGGTCTAAGCATGAAACACAGCTTTTTGTTTGGTGTGGGCAGACACCTGAGTGCTTATAACCAAATCCAAAGATATACTGGAGGTGGGAGCATGGATGGAACTCATGAGGGATACTGCTTGAGAGTGAAAGTCATATAGGTTGCTCTGGGGAAGAAATAGAGTAGGCATCTCAACAAAATGCAAAGAACTAAAATTTTTCTCTGTTTTATAAAGAATTGGATAGAAATAGCCAGAAAGGTTTGGATGTATGTACGTGGTGGGGAAGATGTAATGGTATCACACCAGCAGGTAACTTAGTTGCTGTTCTTTGACTCGGCCAAGGCTTTTACAGGGAGATTTGATCCATTCAGTGCTGTCTTGCAGAGCCACCAGTAACCACAAGGTCAAGGAGACGGTTGCACTGGAGCTGAGTTACGTAAACTCCAACCTGCAGCTGTTGAAGGAGGAGCTGGAGGAGCTGAACAGCTGCATGGATGTCTACCAGAATGACAGGTAGTGGGTTTTGCTTGGGGGGTGGCTGGAGAATAGAAGTTTGGGGCATGGGATAGATTGGCCAGAAAGAGTTTTTGAAGCGGAGAGCATCCATCTGTGCTTCATCTACAAAACTGCAAGGAGACCAAACTCAACACCTTTCTTATTAGATCCTTTAGGAGGTGTTTCTGTGTGGGTGGTTGCGTTCTTTAGATTCTGACATCCCAAAGCAGGAGGAGTAGAGCAGAAACAACCATCAGTCTTCCTTTACTTCATCTCCTTGTTCTGAGCATCCTTCCAGAGGATGATGATTTTCAGTGGGATGTTTAACAGAAGTAATTAAAACTGTACCCAGTCTCTTGTTCTAGCTGATCTTGGGCTGGTTTCTTTTCCTATCAAGGGTATTAGTTTTTTTTCCCCTCTTTCTGAGGTTAGACCTTTTGCTAATTGAGAAGTTCTGTTGCTTTGAAATGCTTGCCTAGTCACCTCATGCTTGACTCGTTGAAGCCATTTCAAGGTGAGAAAAGCAGAAATCACAAAGGCAGAAAAGGCCAGGGATGCTGCAGCAGCGTGGAGCTACAGAAGTTCCTCCCCTGTCCGAAACAGCTGGATGGTGTCCATACATCCATGTGCTTTGCTCATTGTCTGGTCCTCCTTTGGGGATTGTTCTGCTTCTGGTGGCAGAAAGTGCTGCAGGCAGCATCACTTGACTCCATCCTGTTTGCTGCACTGCTGCTAAATGCAGAGTAAGGACAATCTGGATGTGTGAATGTTGCATTAGGGTTGCAGAGAGAGGAGGAAGGTTAAGGAGGTCCCACCTGTGGTCATCAATAACCTTCATGACCCTGGATGTTTTCCCTCTTTCCCAACAGTGGGCTGGTGATGGGAGATTGCAGTTTGGACTCCCAGGACTGCAGGCATCCTCCCTGAGCTCTGCCCAAGTGTTTGTTTGTTTTGATTCAAAAAGGAAACAAGAGCAACAGCAACCCCCAAATTGTGCCTAAGCCGAACAAAAGCCCCTTTGTTTGCTCTGGGCATTGGATTCAAATAGAAATCTTGTTAGAGAATGAGCAATAATGGCTTTTCTGCTCTAATTATAGCTCTTGAAGCTGTTTATTCATTGAGTGTGAATAGACCAAAGTGTGGGTGCAACCCCTGCTCCCCAGTTTAACCCTCGTTGGCCTGTGATGTGCTAATCCATGTTTCTGCTAATGTGCAGTTTCTGAAGATAATGAGACATGTCTGTTGTGCAAATCTGGTCTGTTGAGGGCCTGATCCTGCCTGACCTGCCTCCCTTCTTGTGTTTTGGGGAGCCCAGTGCAAGCTGGGAACCCACCAAGGGTTCTCACCTCATATCTGTATACAGGAGGCAGAGGTTGGGACCGATTTGCAAGTTTTTGCAGAGCAACAAGATGGTAATTATATGCATGCTCAAGGCCCTTGGAGGCCATCACTTCTTGGCAGCAAAAAAAAAAGTCGAAATAGCAACAAAATCCCACAAAAGATGATCCTTCCTGGAAGTGCTATGATTCCTTCCTCAGTTCTGTGCAAATGCTCTGCTCTACTGCTTTACAAACCACTCCCAGCTGGGTGTTACCAATGTCATCCTAATCTGCAGTGTTTTACAGTATCGACCTGGCTGTGAGATAAGTGCTATTAATAGCCAACTGCTTTTAATAGAGGCAGCAAATTTCAATATCAGGTGGAGCTGCACTCCTGAGCTGGTCCTTATCAGCAAGTCCTTATCAGCGACGAAGCCCAGATTAGCATGTAGGAGCTCGTGAATCCATGACCTGTGCACACATCACTCCCATTTCTCAAGTGCTGTTAATTAAAGCAGCTTCATCATTGCAGCCTGATGTGGTTGCTGTTGTATCTATCAGAGATAAAAGCAGAAATTTAAGTAATATGGCAGATTTGAGGTTATCAGCATGTTTTCTGTGCATGTCTCAGTGCAAAGCACGTCCCTCTGCTGGGCAAAATTGGGTTCTCTTCTAGTTTTACTCTTCAAAAAAACATCCATCAAAGAGTTTGTTGTCTTCTTCCAGTGAGTCCATCAGTGTCCCCATGATTCCTTTAGGCCTGAAGGAGACGAAGGAGCTGGATTTGCTGGTGCCACTAAAAGTGAGTGAAGAGGGTTTGCACATAAGATGCAATGAAGATATATGGAGGAGTGCGGACTTGCACTTTGGGGATGTTTCTTCACTTGGTCATGGTTGGGAGCTGTAGAGAAGATGCCACATCAATTCAGTTTTGGAACAATTATAGCAAATATATTTAGGTGGAGAAAATGGGGGGAAAAAGGAGATGGGGGTCTGGAGCAATGGGAAAGGAATGTATTTCCTGTTGTAGTGGAGAGGAAGAGCTGAGTGGGGAGATTACTTTCCATACTGTAAGTTTTCCTGCAGGGAGAGCTGACAAGTCACCCTTTAAATCTTGAATACTTGTTCCTAATGGTTATTCAGGTTTTTCTTTTCTTTCCCCATCCAGGATTTCATCAGTGAGCACTATGGAGAGGATGGTGTCATGTTTGAAAAAGAAATCAAAGAGTTCATGGAGCTGCGGCAGGTTGGTGTCCCTTGAGATGCAAAGCCTTACTTTCACTTGTCAAGAATTACCCATTCTTGAAATACCCACCATTGGAGGTGCTGTATTTTGCTCTGGGTACCTTAGTGCTCACTGCAAACTGCACCCTTGTCCTCGTGTCTTGGGGTATTGCATCCCTGGCTTCGGTTCAGAGATTACAAAAAGATTACAGACCTTTTGGTAATTGTTTTCTATCTCCATAATGGAGTCCTTTAATGATCTGATAACCTAGAATGAACAGCAATAAAAATACCATGCCATCCATTATTGTTGTTTTATGAATAGTTCACCCCTGGCAAGGCTAAATGACTGCTCTCTCTCCAGCTAACACGCAGCGTAGTGCTTGGAGAAGAGGAAGTGTAGAGCAATCCGGTGAAGGTGAACTTTATTCTCTCCTACAAAGCAGCTCTCATAAGTAACCTCAGTTTTGCCTTGCCGTGAAGCTTTGATCTTAAGAGCGGAAAGAAAAGGCTTTCTCAGGCTTTTATGAAGGTCCTGATCCTGTTCTTTGGGCTGTGGGAGTGGTGCCCTGGAAAGCCACAAGCTGGGAAAAGACTCGTGACTGAAACTAGGAGAGCTCTGGCACTCCTCCCTGTCTCGAGTCAAAAGCCCAAGGATTTATCTGTTTTGAGGAAGAAGTCTTATTTCTTCCCTAGCATTAATTCCATCAGACTTTTGCATGAGTTTCTCTCTTTAAAAAAAAAAAAGTTAAATCCCAGCTTGGTTTAGATGAGTGTTGCCACCAGCATGGCTGGTTCATCTCTTGCTCCCAGGCTGCTGCCTCTGATCTGGGTGCCCCAACTTTATGTCTCCCCAGCCAAACCATCAGTTGCATGAGGGTTTGCCTCCTCTCAACCTTCTGAAAAGCAGAGAAGCCACAGAAATAGAGCTTCTTTTTCAGCATTAATACAACCCTGCCCCTTGCCTGCATGTGTTAGGGTTGTCCAGAGGAGCTCAGCTCCGTGCTGTTCCCCTCATCCCCTGCAATCCTGCCCACAGAGCCCTTTGGATGGGATTTCTCCCACCTGGGTTGTAGCCCATAGGGTTGACCAGCATGTGCAGCTCCTTAAATCTCATCTTTCCCTCCCCTTCTCCTCTTTTCCTCCCAACATGTTTCTTCTCTCTCTCCCATCCCTGCAGGCGATGCGTACCCCCAGCCGGAATGAGTCTGGACTGGAGCTCCTCATGGAGTATTATAACCAACTCTACTTCCTCGACAGCCGCTTCTTCCCTCCCAGCAAAAGTCTGGGTGTCTTCTTCCACTGGTTGGTGCAGCTTTTCCCATCCCATAATTACTAATGGGGAGCAGGGAGGGAAGCAGGGCCAGGCTTTCTCCACTGTGCTGGATTTTCCTAGGGGTTCATCCTTCCTCTGAGCTCCATAACAGAGCAGCCAGTGTCAAGAGCTGGGTTTCATTCTTGCTTTTGGTTTGATGATGTTGCCTTCGATGGATCTATGGAAGGATAATAGGGGAAAGGGAGGCTCTGAGGATGCATGGTGGTGGGAAGAGAGTCTGTACAAAATGCGAAATGTTCTGAAGGCCTGTTCTTGGACTAGCTGAACCTTAAGGGTTTAAAATTCTATGATTAGGTGGGAGCAATGACTGATGGCCTTGATACTCTCATCCCTTCTGGCTCTTCCCTTTTCTAGGTACGACTCGCTGACAGGGGTTCCATCCCACCAGCGGGCACTGGCCTTTGAGAAAGGCAGTGTCCTCTTCAACATCGGAGCCTTGCACACCCAGATTGGGGCACGGCAGGACCGTGCCTCCCTGCCAGGGCTCAATCAGGCTATTGAAGCCTTTCAGAAGGCAGCTGGTATGTGGGTTTTCCTTCTCTGTCCCCTTCTCCACCTCTGGGTAGTTGTCAGAGCAGGGCTAATATTTCATTATGGTGGGGATGATGTGAAGGAAGGGAATCAGTTGTGCAGAGAGAGTTAGAGGAGTCTCCAAGGGATTGCTGTCACCCAAAGCTCTAAGAAAAAAGCTGCAGGTACAAGAATGGGTTAGGAAGCAAGGTAGCACCCCTAGACCTTATTTGCTGCAGTAACGTTGCCTGTTATGGTAAGATACTTGAAATGCACAGCCCATCTCGGTGGGTTGTTCTTGGTGGCTGCTCTTCTCTTGCATCACTCACAAAATCCCGAAATGGTTGAGGTTGGAGGGGACCTCCTGGTCCATCTGGTCCAAACCCTCGAAGTTGAGCAAGACTACCTAGAGCAGATTGCCCAGGACCATGTCCGGGTAGCTTTTGAGCATCTCCAAGTAGGAAACTCCACAACCTCTCTTGGAACCTGTGCTCAGGCATGGAAAAACCTTCATGCTCCAAACCCTCCTCACCTGTAAGCCTATTAGCTCCCAGCATCTTCTCCCTTGAACAGGTGCCTTTAACTACTTGAAGGAAAACTTCTCCAATGCTCCCAGCCTGGATATGAGCACTGCTTCCCTCAACATGCTGGTGAGGCTGATGGTTGCTCAAGTCCAGGAGTGTGTTTTTGAGAAGGTGACCTTGCTGCATGCCCAGAAGGACTTCCTCACCTGGCTACAGCTCGCTCAGGAGGCAGCCAGGGTAAGAGCACCCTAAAAAGATCCCCGTAGTCCCTAAGAGGAACGTCAACATGCTGCCACTACCACCCAATGAACATGCTAGTTGCCAGACCATACATCACCTATTTGTGCATTGACACCCACAGGTGGAAGATGTCTACTCACTGGTGCACCAGACGATGACCCAGGCTCATGTGAAGGATTATGTTCCCTTCTCATGGACCACCATGGTCCATGTCAAGTCAGAGCATTTCAAAGCCTTGTCCCACTACTTTGCTGCCATTGCTCTTTGCGACTGCCCAGGTAAGTGCTGTGGCTCAGAGACAACTGCTCAGCTGAGTGCTGCCTTCATGTCTTGATGGTCTTAGAGGTCTTTTCAGAATCAGTTCTCTGATTCTGTGTAGCAGCCTGGTATTGGGGAGGCATTGTGAGAAAGAATTGAAAGGAATCTTATATAGGATCCTGTGCCTAGATTTTTTGGGATGCTCTGAGCTGCTGACCACGCTGATGGGTTCAGTAATTTGTACACAGTGCAGATGTCCCCCGTCTTTCTGTTCATGACTTGCATGGTGCTTGCAAAGTCCTTCCAAGATGGCCAGCAAAAAAACATCTATACAGTTGTCACTTGCTGTCCCCCTTGGATCTGGGTGTGTGTTCCTAGCCGAGCAGCCTCCAGACCCACTTAACTTATATGTTGGACCAGCAAAGGGCTTCATAAAAATAACAGCAATAAACTCTCACAAACCAAGAAATCCCCGAGCTACTTGAATTTACTTGCCAGTCTTATGGATGGCTGCCCTGGGTGTCTGCGTGTGGTGTGTCTGTACCAGAGCTGGGTGACGTGGCTACGGGGAGCCAGCTGGAGTGTGGAAGCAGGATGTGACCCATAATTTCCATCTGTGCTGTCACCATGGTCCTGTACAATCGATTTTGTGTCAGGCTGAGGGTTTGGAGGCGGGCAGCTGATGCACGCAGGAACTTGTGGTGTTGAGCTGCCACGTGCTAAAGACAGAGCTGGAGGGCTCCTGGAGGTCTTCTTCTAGGGTAGGTTCATCTTTTTGGCCAAAAGCAGCATTCATAGCATTGCCATGAGCCCAGAGGTATTGCAGGGCCTGAGATCACCAAGCTTCTGGGCTTGTGCATTGCAGAAACAGGATTGAGCAAGGACAGCTGCTGGGGTGGAGATGGAATAGGGTTGGATGCCATGGGGATGAAGACAGAAATGGCAGAAGGATGTGATAGAACCAGGTTTGCATGAGGTTACAAGGGATGGGGCCAAACTCTTCCCTGAAATTCTGAAGCTCTTTGCCTGTCCAAATAATGTGAGACACTGGAGGGAGCACAAATCTGCAGCAGATCCCTGATTCAGGGGGTATGTTTTGCACCAGCACCCTGCAGAGATCTCGTCTTCCCACTGTACATCTCCAAGTATGAACTCTGGTCAAGAATAATGAATCCTTTGCTCCTCCAGATGGCTGGCAATAAGCTCCTTATACTGTTGTGTGTACTGGAATAGGACAGACCAGCCCTGGAGATGCTCAGAACCAATGCCAAGGATGCTGACAGGGCTTTGATATCTCCCACAGTTTGGACCAGCAAGTCCACAGGGCTCTTTTACTTGCTTGTGCTCAGGAGAGGAGGCTGCTGGAGCCAAGGAGACAGGGAATATCTCTGGATGAGAATAATGGTGTAGAAATCAAGCCTGCTGTGGTGCTTGGAACAATGTCCTGACTTTTCCCTGCATCCTTTTTGTTTCTGTTAGCGGCATCCGATGCTGAGCTGCCTGAGCATGAGAAGGCTTTTCTCCAATTCCACATCACCATGCCAGAGGGGCCATCACTTCGTGTCCTACTGCAGGATCCTGAGGAGAGAAGGAAGCTGGGTGAGCACATCCATAGGGGCAAACTGCCAGGTTTGGGGAATAAAACCCTGAATCCTTGTGGGAATGGTATTCATGGAATCACAGAATGGCTTGGGTTGGAAGGGACCTCAAAGGTATCTACTATCAACTCCCCCGAGCTTCTAGTGATGAACTCCTGCAGGACCTCTCTATACAAAAACACCTTTTGTTGAAAAGAGCCTCTCCTGGGAAAGCAGGGAAGCGTTACGGTGTTCCCTATTAAGGTGTTGAGGACAACTCATGGTACTTGGATTGACACATTTTGCCAAGTTGAACAGTAAAACCCCAGACACTTGAGACAGGTAACATCACGCAACGCAGCGCAGAGACTTCCATGGGGACCTGGAGCTTTTGCAAAGGAGCCTGGCTCAAGCTTGCAGCTTGACTTGACAAGGAGAAGCAGTGAAGGCTGGGGGTGGCTTTTTTTTTTTCTTTCTTTTTTTTTTTTCTCTGCATCAAAAGCCTTGGGAGACGAGAGCTTCCTCCCACGTAGATTTTCAGCTTCAGGGAAGAGAAGCAGCGTTGCTTATTCAGCTGAAGTCATGTTTTAGCAAAGAGGCAGGAGTGAGAGCAAGCTCAGTGCCCTGCTTCTGGGGTGTCGTCTTCTCCTTGCCTCCTCCACAAGCTGCCTCTTGGTCTCCTTTTTCCAAACAGTCTCCATTCACTGTTGGCTTGTGAAAAATTCATGTGCAGACACCAACTCCAGCTCTAATTTTGGTCTGTAGGAAGGGAAGAAACTTGCAGCCTTATAACCATCTCCCTGGAATGTTATTTTTTTTCTCCTTCTGTTGTCTCATGCTCTTAGAACATTGTGTTTTATTCCACCAGTTTCAATAAACCGGAGCTAAAAGCTTGCACAGCTTCTATTCCTGACCTGTATCTTCCATGCTCTTAGCTATCTTAGTTCATCAGTGCAAATGCAGGTGTTAGCACTAAGTCATTAAAACCTACTTAACTGTAACAAGTTCTTACCCAGGAGTGAGGCTGGTTGTGGGTGCCAGCATAGAATATAATTGATGCATTTGTTAAGATTATTTTGGAGAGTCCATTCCTCTCTGTTTGTGATCCAGCCTCAGAATCCTTCCTTAATTGACATCTTGCACAGAGCAGACGTCTGTGGTCCCTCTCACTCAGAGCAAACTCCATCTTCTCTCTGGCTTATGTTGCCACCGTGTGTCCTAAAGCTGGAAATGCTGCAGGCACACATGTATCTATGATACATCCCCCCCCCCCCCCCCCCCCCTCTCTCTCTCTCTCTCTCTATATATATATATATATATATATGTCTTGTTCTTTAGCTTACATTGGGTATGTGTACCGTTGTCACAGTCTCTTGCGAAGGGGTTGTTTGCAGAATATTCATAGGGCATTTATTTGCAGAACACTGGGATTTCTTTGTCTGCTTTCTTCACAGTTTGTTTTCACGAAGTTGAAAATACTTTCATGGTCAGTTGAGAAGTGGAAAGTGAGAAAGGGCACCAGAAGGGATCTTCAGGGTATGGTGAGGGCTGTGCTTAGCCTAGAAAAGAGGCATCTGCAGCAGATCTCCCTGAAGCTAAAGTGCTGTCACCAGGAGAACAGGGCTCAGTTGTCCTCTGTACCCACCAGAGACACAAGGCAACGGAGAGAAGTTAATATGCAGAGATTTAGGTTAAGGGATAGGAGGAACTTTGGGGGTGGTGGTGCCAGCCTCCCTCTCTGAGTGACGGCAGCATCATCACCAGTAATTTTTTTGGGAACATCTGCCAGCCCATCTTCGGATTCACTCAGAGGAATAAAGTAGGTCACCCTTCAAGGTCCCCTTCCAGCCCTCCATTGGGGGCTTGAGCTGACGGCTGGGACCTACTCCATTTAGAGCCCGTTGGCAGGCTGTGAACGTGACGGGGCCGTCCCTGAGTCACGTCGGGTGACACAGCCGCGGAGGCTGCTTTAATCCGTGGGCAGCCGAACGAGCGACAGAGCCTGGGCTCGGAACGGTGCTGAGCTCTTGGGCTGCCATCTCTCTGCTTTCCGCAGGCAAAGCTCACCTAAAGAAAGCCATCATGAAGCACGAGGAAGCCATGAGGATCCACGGCTTGTGCAAGATCCTACGGAAGATGGACATCCTCCAGGAGGTCCTCTCCTTTGCCCACAAGCGCTCGCTGAGCAAATACTCAGAAATCGACCACGAGGAGGATTTTTTTGAAACTGGAGATGCCCCAGATATTCACCGTAAGTGGTTTTTAGTGTGCTGTGGGTTTTTATGGGTCGCACCTTTGCTGTGTGGGGAGCAGGATGCAGAGGTGACAGCTACCACTTTGGCTCCTTCCTGACCTGGTGAATGTGCTTTTCTCCCCCTTCCATTAGCCAAAACACACCAGAAGCCGGAAATCAAATCACCCAGCTTCTCTCAGGTGAAGGTGACAGATCTCTTCCACAGGCTGGTACGTATAGCTCTGAGATGGGGTGGCCCCATGGGTGCAGATGTTGCATCCTCCCCTGCATGCTCTGTTTTCCTGCTTTCCTTCTTCCTGGCGCAGCTGCTCTCTGAGAAGGATGAGCCAATTCCTTGTAGAAAGAACCTGGGCAGGAGAAAGGATGGGAGGGCATGGGTCCATCTCTGCAAGACCTAAATGGGTTGAGCCAGGTTCAAAAATCCACCCTGAATTTTATTGTGAAGCTCCTCCAGTGCATGGGGAAGTAGGCATGGGTGTTTTGGGTGGGTTTTGTGCTATTTAGAGGAGCAAAGCAGGTTGAGGATCGTGTTATCCCTAGGGGGTAATACTGTTCTATCTTAGATAGGTGATGTTGACCAGCAGGCACCAGTAGGAAAATCCCACCAGGTCCTTTCTCTCTGCCATCTGTGGGCTAACAGGGCCCTGGGGAGAAGGGCTGAGCTTTGGGGCTGCCTTGGAGGCTGCAGTGACTGCACTGTCCCTATCCCCCAGGCATCTGAAGCCCACATAGTGCCTTGAGGAGAGGATGAGATGATTGGGATATAACCAGCACTTCTGCTTTCGGGCAACCTGAGTGGAAGGCAGGCAGGTGTATCATGCTTCTGGGAGAACAGGAAAGATTTTTGGAGTGGTCTGACCCATCCCAGTGCCTTGTGCCCTACTGTTGACCACCCCAGTCTGGCTCTGTTTCCCAGAGCAAGGCTGAGGTGAAAACATCTTCCCTCTTATCCCCTCCCTTTAGTTCCAGAAGTGGGGAGTTAAGGAGCCAGCTCTGTACCGGAGCTTTCTGTTTCATTACTTCAAGGATTGCAGTGTCTGAAATGATGCCAACTCCCTGACCTTGGTGAGACCTTCTCCTGCCTTGCAGGGAGGATGTCATAGAACCGTGACCTAAGCTGCTTCTAAGAGGATAGGAAAGGAGGACTGAGGTCCTTTCCAACCTGCATGAGTCTGGACTACCACTCACAAAACAATCTTATAAGTGCTTTTAGCTCCTCTAGCTGTACATAAATGTTCTGGGTTTTTGGACTTGGAGGCATGGTAAAACACTGGGCGGGCTCATAACTGCATTATCAAAGAAGTGCAAAGGACAGGCTTTCTTGTTCTTCCTCTTTTCCATCAAAGGTTGTGTGTTCCCATTGAGTTGCTCTTGCACTGAAAGGTGCTTTCCTCATTTCTGCTTTACCCCAGGGGCCCCTCTCAGTTTTCTCGGCCAAAAACAAGTGGTACCCAATGCGGAGAGTCCATCTGATGAGAGGAGAGAATGGCTTTGGGTTCACACTGCGAGGAGATTCCCCTGTCCTCATTGCTGGTGTCATCCCAGGAGGCTGTGCTGCTGTGAGTACTCCAAACCCTGCTGTCCTCACAGGGTTCTTGAAGTGGGGGGATCCCTCACTGAGGGATGCGACGTGGGATGGAACACGATGTCAAACACAAATTAGTGCTGTGCAGACTCACCGTGTGAGCTTTGCAGTGGATCAGGGTGTTTTCTGGCAGAACCTTTCTTGGAACATCCTGGTGGGATGCCCAGGTGGACCCCCCCATCCCTCAGCACTGTGCTGCATCCTCTGTGCTGCCCAGATCCTAGAATCTCCCTAATAACAGTCTCTTTAGCAGCAGGATTGCATCCTTTTTGGGGAGATGGGAATTTTTTTTAAAGCAGATCTGAACCCAGTGTATACCCTGCGCTACCAACACTTATTGCACTGTGCTGGGGTGGGATTGCTCTCCAGATATCCACATGGGAACACCCACATTTTTGTGTCTAAGTTACTAAACCTCCATTGCATCTAGGCTAGCATGTCCAGCTCTGGGTCACTCCTGACTGTAATGTCCCCACAGCTGCAGCTGGGCATATGCTTTGCTTTAAGCACTTCAAGTGCTTTGTTGATTCCTGACACGTGGAATGAGTGCATAGGACCTTGCTAAGCTTGCTCTGTTTTCCCAAGGGTCAAAGCTTGCAGGCAGTAATTTTTTATTTTGTAGATCTACAGCATTTAACCTAAGTTGAAGCTGGATATGCTCTTATCACAGAGCTTGGGAGTTCATTGCATGCTGGATACTGAGTGTGGCCATCATGATGTTTGTGACCTGCAAAGCAGCTGTAAAATCATTAGTATGATGGCTTTGAGCATTTCATGCTGTAGGCCATACCCAGCCTTCCCCACGCCCTGTATTTCTGCAAGGTTGGGACCTGCTGGATGGGGAAGAAAGCAATCAGACCTCATTCTGCATCATCTTTGAGCAAAAATAGGTGATTCTTCTCTTTTCCCCCCTGCAGGAAGCTGGATTGAAGGAGGGTGACTACATCATCTTGGTGAACGGCAAGGATTGCAGGTGGTCCAAGCATGCTGAGGTGGTGCAGCTGCTGAAGAGCACTGGGGAGGAGGGCGTGGAGATTGGAGTGATAACCCTGCAGGGCTCAGAGGGACCGAAAGCTGTAAGTCACATTCTGAGCTTCATATGGGAAGCTGAAGCTCTAGGGGGTGAAGTGGGCTGTGATCTGCTTATAAGGCTCAGCTCTGTCTCCAGTGTGCAGCAGGTTAATTTGCAACCAGCTTGGCAAATATAGAGCTGGTAGTAGCTTGCAAAGATGGAAAGTGTCTCCAGTTTGCTCTTTGCCTCCAGAAAAGCAAGCTGCTCTGCAGCACACAGAGGTTTCCCAGTGCCCTGGGGCAGGGCTGAGACCAAGCATTGTGTTTGCACCCCCAGCTCAGTGCTGCCCTATATTTACTCATCTCTGCTCCCCAAACAGGCGGAGAAGAAAGCAACAGCAATGTCCTCTGGCAGCGGGCTGCTGAAAAGCAACAAGGAGAACAACCGGAAGAGCCTGATGAACAGCAAAGGCGCCAGCACACTGCTTGTTTGGAACAAGAAGAGCAAGCGGAGCAAGAACAGCACTTACAGCATCCCCTTCACCACTGTGGGAGACAACGAGGCCATGTACTGAGGCTAGGTTGTATCCCGTGAGCTCTGGGGCTGGTTGCCTGTTGATCCTCATGAGCTCTGATTCATTCTATGGGCTGCGCTGGTGTCGTGGCCACATGGGACATCCCTGGTCCAGAGGATGCTGGAACCCCTCTCCTTGGGGATGCACCGCTGGTCAAATCCTCTCCAAAGAGGTGAGGGATGCACAGCCACTGTTGCTGCTGATCGCTGGACTCCTCATTCTCCTGCATTAAACTCTATGGGGGAACACTGATATATTATTTTTTTTTGCTCGTAAGGGGCCAGGGGAAACTGCGCTTCGGGTTAAAGCAGAGACTGGTTTGTGTCTTCTGCTCAGCACGAGGAGCAGCCAAACCAAACCCAGCCATTAAAGCAAAAGCTATAACCTTCTCTAGCATCTTTCAGGCTTTCTCTGCAAGGTAGAAGGCAGCACCGTTGCCATGCCACTCACTCTCAGTGGAACCAGGTTGTTCAGAAGCATCCAGAAGATGGAGAGGGTTTCAGTTTTGTGCACCCTATGTTAACGAAACCCTTCAGGGCAAATGGAGATGATGTTTGACTCCTCTGTTTTTGGGAGGGGGTTTTGCTCAGGCATCAATGATGTGCAGTGTGTATGTTTTGGGGTCCAGCTCAGACCTGCCTCTTGTTAGGTAGCACTGAGCTGCAAGTATGGGTCAGGCTGGACAGGGCTCTGAGCAACCTGATCAAGCTGTAGATATCCCTGTTCTTTGCAGGGGAGCTGGACTAGATGACCTTTAAAGGTCCCTTCCAACTCAAACAATTCCATGATTCTGTCCTTGCTGTGATACAGCTTAGGGGTGTCCCAGGAAGCTAGGATGGCATTAACCATGTCCTTATCATCAGCTGGCAATGTATCAGGTCTTCCATCAGGTAATCAGCTGAGGGGCAGAGTTTAGGCTACACATTCCCTCGAGTTTTGCAAATAGGATAGAGTTGGTCGCATCTAGGCCAGCTCAGATAGAAATAAGAGCATGGGTTAGTGCTGTGCTGAATTGGGGCACTTGTGCAGGTTTGTTGTTTTTTTTTTTTTTTAATGGGAACTCAGGCTTGCCCAGCAAGCACAGCCTGACTGCACAACCTGCTTCTTGAGAAGAAAAGGGAAAGACTTAATGTGCATTTGTTGTCTCGGGTTTTGTTTTTTTTTTTAATCAGTAGAGGTGGATTGCCCTAAATATGTGAGTAGATTAATAGCTAAGAGCCTTGTTTCTTACTTGGTATGAGATTAAAATTCCAGGAAGATAGCTCCTCCAGATTATTAAACTACTAAATTTGTGCTAGTATCGGATCTTGCACACGTTGCTAATACCCTAACACTGTGCTGTCAGCATTCGTACCAGAGCTGGCCTGATGGATACATGCATCTTGGTAATTGTACTGGAAATGCAGGGAGACTCGGAATACTCATAGATATATTGGCAAAATTTTCTCAATCTCATTTCTGCCTCATGCATTAGTTTTCTGAAAGCTAAAGAGCTGTCTGGTCTTGAGTGCTTGGATGATCTTGGTAGGTATAAAATACCCTTCAGAGATGCAATTGTATTTTTGTACTTTTAAAGTTGTGATTAAATTTGTAGCGGGAGCTTCGTGTAACCAAGAGCGGGTTGGCAGAGAGACGTCGCCATGATAGCATCCCCCAGGATTTGACCTTCATTTCCCCTCTCTGTTGCCCCGTGCCCACGTGCCAAGCTTTCAGCTCTAATTTTATTTAAGGAGAACTGGAAGGGAGCGCTTCCAGCTCTGCTTTCCTTCCTGAGAATCCTCTCTGTGTGATGCGAGACCTAGACATCGTCAGACAGGATTATGGGCCTGGCTGCCACCACGAGGCCATCTGCTGCAGTCAGGTTTTCTGCATAATCTTGCCAGCTGCTCGGCGCGGGAGTGGTGAGATATACAGAAAACGGCTGCCTTGCCCTTAACGCATCCTGAACACCTAAATGTCTTGGAGCTAGGGATGTATTTATTTAAAAGAAGCGTGGGTATCGTGGTTCCTCCCTCATCATCCAACCCTTCTGTTGGCGTTGCTGGAGGGGGTTGCATTTTATGCAAGTTGGATATTTTTCTTGACGCCAGTGGGGGTTTTTTGTTGTTGTTGTTGTTTTTTAATTTGTACATGGACTCTCACCTTTTATGGATTAAAAAGCACTGGTTTGAAAACACTTTGTAACATGCGTTTTTGCCGGTTATAAGCGGATCGGGTACACTAGTTGTGACAAATCGGGTTGGTGAATGGGTCAGTTTTATGTAAATCTGGAACTGGGAAAGGTGGTTTGGCTCTGGTATGACCTGATCCAAGGTAAAGCAATCTTAAGCATCCAAATCAATCCAACAGCCGCTGCTGAGCCATCATGTCCATCTCGAGCATGCTACAGTGAGAACTGGTAGCTTTGTCACACTAATTCTTTCATGGAAGTAAAGCAAGAGGTGGGGAATGGAGCTCAGACTGGATCCCTTGGAGGCTTTACTCCTGAATGAAGAAGGAAACCATTCAAACAAGTCGTCTTTGCTTCAAAGTCTGTGTTCCTGTTGTTGGAAGAGCCTTCATTGAGGATGAAGGCATTGCTCCCAACTGGAGGAGGAAGTCACTGTAGAGTGACCAGCTCTGTGGCTGGAGGGGAGATGGCTTCCAGAACCCATGATCCCATCCTGGATCTGAGTCACTTGAGGAGTATACACGTCTGTGCTCCTTAGAGGAGGTGAAAGGACAGAATAAGAACTCCTTTCCGGAGGCAGTGAAGAGTTCAAACCCCTTCGGGTAGGAATGGACCAAGGTCAATGCTTTCAACACCAAGGTGTAGGTGGTGGGGACCCTGCTCTGTTTGGGCTTAGCTTTCTTCCCATCTGCCAAGCCAGGTTTAAAATAACATCTTGCGTCTTTTTGACTTCATTTTGCAGTATAGACATTTAGGATTTGTTTTTCCTTTGATCAGGTTTCTGTGCCCAGCACCAACCATGAAGCCCTGCTAGGTTTTAACCATGGAGAGTCTATCAGGTTTTTAAAGCCACCTACGGATGTGCTGCTGCAGTAGATCCTCTTCCCACCTACCACTGACGTAGGAAACTTGTGATGCTGGAAGCAGGATCACCTCCCCCTCTGGTGACAGCTTTTCAGATGTGTACTCTATCAGCAAGAACTTGTGCTCCCCACTGAGCATCTGCAGAGCTGGATTTTGCCATGCTTCTCTATCTGAACCAGAGAAAATGCAAGCAGGAAACACAAAAGCCATTGCAAAAAAAAAAAAAATATATATATATATATAAAAATAATAATAGATTTATGAATTTGAGGTCTCTCCAGCATCCATCCCTGCAGTGAGGAGCTCCAGGTGTGTCTAAGAACTGAGGCCACGCACAGCCTTTTGGGATGAGCGTCATCATTTGGGACCAGGTAGCACATCTCACCTTACGGCCAGCAAGGAGGTGCAATGAAGGTTTTATTCCTTTCTAAGACTCTTGGGGATATAAAAGAAAGCATCTAGTGGATTAATAATCACCAGCTCCAATGTGGTTTGGTGCTGGGGTGTTGCTCCCACACAAGGTGCTCTTGCTACCTGCTCACTATGCAGAATTTACAACCCACAGGCTGTTTTTAGCAGGATCAGGCCCTTGAGAAGTGACCAACACCATTTGCAATGTGTCCTGAGTGAGGGTAGATAAGCAAAGTTTGCTTGGTAGGGTGGATCAGAACAGGCTTTCTCATGCCCCAGGGAAGGGGAGTGATTCTGTGCCCCCTTGAATCAGAGTTGTTGGGAAGGGCCTTTAGAGATCATCTAGTCCACCTCCCCTTGGACTCCCACTTCATCCCCTGTCTGGCCACGGAAGAAGGCATCATCACAGAGTGATTGAGGCTGGAGGTACCATCTGGTCCAATCTTGCTCCAGCATAGCCCCTAGAACTGTGTTCAGCCCCCTGCCCAGATGGGGTTGGAGATCCCAAGAGTAGCCCTCAGACCCTCTATGGTCCCTGTGCCACCCTCAGCCCAGAAGTTATGGGGGAAAATCCTGGGCTCCAGTTCGTCACACAGCCTGGCACTGGGTACTGCTGGCAAGAACCCTACTCTGTTCTCCTGTACCTCTTTGTAGGGATTTATGAACATTGTTGTCATCCCCCTGAGTTCCCCCTGCCCCAGACAGAGCATCTGCAGCTCTATCAGTTTCTCATCTCAGCAGAACTGCTCTGTGCCTTTTGGTGGTCCTTCAGTGGGCTCTCTCCAGCATGCCCCACTCTTTCATGTACCACAAGCCCAGAACTGGCCCCAGTACTGGTTCCAACGCTCCAGCTGTGGCCTCACCAACATCCCTAGCCCTCTGTGCATCCTGATATGGAGCAGGGTGCTTTCTACCGCCTCTCTTTCCAGCCTGAGCCCACTGGAGGGCAGCAGCACCCTGTCCATGCTCTGCTCATCCCTGTAGCAACATCTGCCACCCGAGGGTGAATGGGAAGTGTCCGAGGGGTGCTTTAAGACAAGTGCAAAGTATGGCATGAAAAGAGGTTCTAAGCCCTATATTCTTATGGGACAAGTAATCCAAAGGAGGACTAGGGAGGAAGCTGGTCCTTTGTGAAAATAATCTAGACAAATCCTGGTGCATTAAGAGTCACCCTGTATAAGCAAGTAACTTTCCCACAACCCGCCCTTCCTTACTCCAATTTGCAAGATTTTTACCCTAGGCAAAGTGCAAAACTGTCTCACTTTGGAATCACCATCCACGGGTGAGGAGGTACCTCCACTTGTCACTGGCAAATGGCAGCAACCAGAGATGAATAAATTTCTACTGTCTCACAAACTCCACTGCCATAGAAGAACTGATTTCAGGGCTTTTACCAGCTGTGGGATGCCCTGGGTGACCAAACTTGGGGCTACCTCAGTTAGTGAGGTCCAGAGGGCCATGCTATGAGGCAAGGAGACCATGCAGTGGTGAAACAGTGTCATGTCATGGAACAAAGCAGATACGATATAGAGCAAGAGGTCATGTTGTGATGAAAGCAGGTCATGCTGTGAAGGAAGAGGGTCATACTAAGGGGCAAGATTGTCATGCTATGTAATAAAGGGGCCATGCTATCAGGCAAGGGCATCATGCTGTAACACAAAGGGGTCTTGCTATCAAGTAAGGGTTGAACTATATGATCTTAGATGGTATTTACAGTTATACTACATGATTTTAAGGGTCTTTCCCAACGTTAGTGATTCTGTGATTCTAAGAGGGTCATGTTAGGAGGCAAGTGGGTCGTGATGGACAGGGGAGTTGTGCTATGGAGCAAAGTGAACATGCTATGGAGCAAATGGGTCACGTTATGGAGAAATGTTGTCATACTAGGAGTCAAGAAGATCATGCTATAGGGCGATGAGGAATGCAATGGGTCAAAGTGTTCCTGTTACAGGGCAAAGAGGCTTCCAGGGTCCTGGAACTCAGTGGGGCTTCTCAAGTCACAGACCAAGCCCAAATGGTGTGATCTCACCCAGCACAGCTGTTGCAGCAGGGCCGTAAACCCCAAACTTCCACTGAGGAGAGCCAGCAGCCAACATGACCATTCCAGAGCCATATATCCTGCTCAGCTCCTGGGGGACAAGGGATAAATACATCCCACAGCATATGAAGAACCCTTCTTTGAGCACATGAGCACAGATACCCAGACCTATGCACCTATGCAGGGCAGCAGTGCCAACACAGCTTTCTACCAACAGACAAATGAGTCGAAGGCACACTAATCTGATATTGGTCTGACTGTTTGCCTTTAACCCCAACCACTCCCAATGAACTCATCCCATCTTTTTCCTATCTCAGGAGCAGTCCTCCTCTTTTTCTCTGCACTCGCAAAAGGCCCCATCTTTAATGGGAAGGACAGAACTGAGCCGTTCGGAAATGGCTCCTGAATCTTTAATAAAGCAAACATTGCTCGGGCCATAAACATATGATGACAGCAACAGAGGCTCTCAAGCTTATTGCCTGGCCGCTAGTTCTTTACTTAACTCTACCATAATGGCTTTAATAGCCCGGGAGGGAGCTGAGGTGAAAGTCCTATTAAAAAATGTATTTCCGAATTTAATTGAGGCTCCATCTGTGGGGAAAGACAGAGGAGAGGTCGCTCCACAAGAGAGCCATGAAAAAAGAGCTCTCTCCTCCTCCACCTCCGCCTTCCTTCCCTGCTTCTATCCTCATTGTTTTGTGCCTGGCAGCAAATCTCACCCCAACTGGTGGCCACGGGGACACTGGACATCCCTGGGATCTCCTTGGGGAGACCATCAGTCCACTGGGACTGACAGCATAGGGAGGGGGCACCCCGATTTGTGATGCATGTCTTCTGGGTGTCCCCTTTGCAATTGTCCATGGGGACCATTAGTATTTGCAGGCAGCTCAGCCATCCATACCAGTGAGCAGCATCTGACTGCACCTAGGCTGGCCAGAGGTATCCATGGGTGTTTGATCTGTCTGTCCTGCCATCCATCTGACCCTCGTGTGGCCATTCTGTAATCCATCAGTCTGTCTAACAGTCTCCACTAGCTTCTATACACCTGGACCCATATACATGTACGCATAGAATCTTAGAATTGTTTGAGTTGGAAGCAACCCTTAAAGGTCATGCTGCCCAACTCCCCTGCAAAGAACAGGGACAACTGCAGCCAGATCAGACTGCATAGAGCCACAGATGGGGTTGACCAGTGAGACAACCTTGAATGTCTCCAAGAATGGATCGTCCGCCAGCTCTCTGGACATGTTCCAGTGTCTCACCATCGTTATTAGGAAAAAATTTCTCCTTATATCCAATCTAAATCTTTCCTCTTTTAGTTTTGAAACCATTTCCCCTTTTCCTATCACAGCAGACCCTGCTAAAGAGTCTGTCCCCTTCTTTCTCATAGACCCCCCTAGACACTGAAAAGCCACTCTCAGATATCCCCAGAGCCTTCTCTTCTCCAGGCTGAAGAGCCCCAGCTCTCTCAGCCTGTCCTTATAGGAGAGGTGTTCCATCCCTTGGATTATTTTGGTGGCCCTCCCCTGATTCTATTATATACAAATATATGTACATATATATATATATATATATACACCTTCATCATCAGTTTGTCCCAGCTCCATCTATAGCCAACTATCTATCCATCTCTATCAATCGATCTATCAGTCTGTCTTTCTGTCTATTTGTCTATCTATCCATCCATCCATCCATCTATCTATCCACTTCTTTAACCACCTATCAATCCATTCATCTAGTCATCTATCCAACTATCTACCCATCTATCTGCCTACCCATGTAGTTGACCATCTAACTATCCACTCACTGATCCATCTGTCCACCCATCTCTCTCTCCAGTTACCCAGCTTTCCTCCATCCAAGAAAGCTTCATGCATTGAGACCTTTGTGACCACACAAAGAAGTCATGTGGGAGGAGTTCCAATGTCCATTTGGGGCTAGATGCCTGAAATAATATTATTTCACCCCAGATAATTGTCTGTTGGAATATGGATGAATGGAGAGACAAACAAACAGGAGATGAATAGATGATAGATAGGGAAAGGAGGAAGAAAGAAGGAGTTGGGATCAGGCTGGGAGATGTCCCTGCCTGCTCACATCATGGCAAACAGTGGCTCTAATTAGTGATGAAGAAGAGAGAATGGGAGCGGAGGAATTCACTCCTTCCTCCACCTCCTTTCCTCATCCCCTCCTGGCGAGCATCACCCTGAGTCAGCAGATCTGCTGAGGTCATGCCACCCACTGTATTAATTGGATTAATAAAGATGTACGTCATTGAGGTAATTACTCGCTAATTGGGGATGACAAGGTTGTCAGGGTTTGTCCCTCAAAGGGACAATTTCCCGTCCCCGTCCCTCCCCTTTCCCAACACGCACCGAGTCAATCTCATTAATTAAAAATCAGAGAGTCCATAACCTTGTGCTGCCAGGCCCTGGGGAAATTATCACCTCTGGAGCCATACAGCAGGGCAAGGTGGTGGCATCTGCCACCTTTGGCCACTAGAATGTTGCACATCTGGATGTGGAACAGTCTGGTGCTGTGCAGTGAGGGGGCTGGTGCTGAGCCCTGCAGAGGGATGAGGGGGGGCATGCACATCTGGATGTGAGGCTGAAGCATCTGGATGCTGAGCTTTGCGCATCTGGATGCTGCACAACCCAGTGCATAGGCTGAGGCAGAGCCCTGTTAAAAGGATTGTGAGCTTTAAACAGGTGGATATTGACTCCTCCCCTCTTGATGCTGAGCTCTGCACATCAGGAGAGAGGAAGACATGTCACGATATTGTGTGACCTCAGCACTGCTTCAGCCCTGGAGTGCTGAGTTTGCAGGACTCAGCTAATGAGCCCAGGCTTAACGATGCAAGCGCCCTTGCATGAAAATTTGGCTTTTCCCCCGTCTCGTTGGCGTGGATCTCCAGATAGTGCCCTCATATCCCATCTGTTGTTTCCTCAGAGGGCTGATGGAGAGGGGAAACAGAGGCACACACGTCCACGGGCTCTGCTGCTGCCTGTCGTCTCCTCTAACCGCCAGGCTGAGAGCTGGAAGGTGACGTTTCTTCAGCTGCTTATGCGACAGAACCAAATTATTTAATCCTTGCTGAGCTGAAATCAGCCTCCCTGCCTGGGCCCCTGTATATCGGAGAGCACGGATATATTAAAGTGCATATTAAATTGCTTGAGCAGTCATTAAAATTTGCCATACATTCATAGTGCTACTGATCTAATGTTTCTACAGAGACTTGAACTTCTTAATTAATCGATTTAGGGTGGGTTTACTTTCTCCTAACCTTCTTTTGTTGTTTGTTTTTCCTTTTTAATTTTTTTTTTTAAATTTAATTTTAATGAATAGCCAACATAATAATTTTTGTGATTTCAAGGGAATCTGCTGCTGGAGGTTTTCCCTTCCATAGCCACAGTCAAAGGAATTGGGTTGTGCTGACATTACCTGCACCAAAACTCAACAGAATGAGATGGGAAAGTCAGCAAAAGGAATTTCTATCCAGATCCTGGGACCAATACAGCAGACAGTGTATCAGATGGGGAATTAAGAAGGGTTTTGAACCCTCACTGAGCACTTGAGCATATAAAGGGGACTGGGCACTCCTTTCTGTATTTTCCTCCACAGTGAGAAAGACAAACAATAAAAATATGATTAAAGCCAAGAGATTAGCACAGGCTCAGGAAAGCCTTCGAGCAAAGGATCATCCGCAAATGATGCACCTGGTAAAAAGGCAAACAGCACAGAACAAACAGCGTTCTTGTTCCCAAATCCCTCTGGAGACACACGCAGAGGACAAAGAGGTCAGAGTGGTGTCACGGGGACCATATTCTCCATTCCCTGAATTTTTAACCTAAAAACTGCCTTTGGAGAGCTCTGGTAGAGATGCTGAGCTGTGTCCAGCAGGCGCTGAAGGAGAGTGATTACCCATGCGATAAATCAACAGTGTGGGGCTGATGATATAATAATGGAGATATGATGTCATCTCAATCCTGCCCATTGATTTTTTTGCCTTTTTTTTTTTCCCCTTCCTCTTGATGAATCTCTTTTCCCATCCATTCCCCTCCCTGAGCTCACATTGCTGCTGCTGCTATATGGCTCTTTATTTCCAGACCTATCGACTGAGCCCCAGTGCCATGATAAAGTGATGACAATCAGTGACTGCGTGGGGACCCTTGCTTAGGACATCCACAGTGAGATGCCATATAACCCCCGCAATCCCTTAAACCTTACCGATAGAGAACAGGAGAATTTTTGTTCAGGGATTAGCTGTAATTTTGTGCTTGGTCTATGGGTTGTATCCTCCCTCTTGCCTTCTCCATGCTCATCTTTCCTCTGCTGCCACAGCAGGTGAGACAGAAACATCTCCCAGGACATGAAGAAACCATCTAAACACACATGTAGGGTGAGAAGAGGTAGAAAAAGGTTTCACAGTGGAAGTGAATTAGTCTTGGTTAAGGTATTTATCATAGAACCATAGAATCATAAAATCATTTGGGTTGGGAGGGACCTCTAAAGGTCATCCAGTCCTGTATAACTTCATAATATTTCCAGCCCTGTCTGTGTATTTGAGCATCCACAATTTAGCAGGATCTGCCTGACTTTGTCTTTCTCCTGGCCCCATCCACAGGTTTCAGCTGCCAAAGCTGCTGCACACCTTGCCCATTCCTTTTGAATGGTTACCACCATCCATGCCCAACACTGTACCAATATCCATAGCTGCTGCCTCGTGCCCCAAGGACAACTCAAGACCAGGCTGATTTGGAACCCCATCACCTTGAACATCCTTCTAGGGAAGAATTTCCCTGTCCCAGCATCCAGGCTTCAGCAGGAGAGGCACCAGGCTAGCTGACTCCTCTGGAGCAGACAGTTTTCCATCGGAAATGCAAGGATAAGCATTAATCCTCAGTCTCCGCAGAGTCAAGCTCTGCCATGGATGATCAAAGGCTCCAGGCAGGGAACAGTTTCCCCACATGGTCCCCTCCATATCATCTTCCCATAGCCCCACCACCTCTCTTTGTCACCCTATAGCCTATCTCCCACTCCCCTATCAGCACCAGGGAAAGAGGACCTTATCTCCCCAGGTCATGCTTCCCAAGGGGACAGGGAACAAGATCCATCACACAGCTGGGATAGTATTGGGTAGAGTTTCAAAATATACATTCATTAGACTAAAACTTGGAATGAAAAACATGGATATGAAGATGCTTTGCATGCACTGAAATCATGCCCGGGGAGCTTAGGGCAGGATGTCCCTGCTCCCCTGGGCCCTATCTCCTTCTGTCCCTGTCCCCAAGCTTTTCAAATCTCAGAGAAGGGCTGTGGCTCCCAAGCTCACCTGGGCAACTGAAAAGTGGTAAGCAAGGAGCAGCTGATGAATTGACTGAGCTACTGCCAGCAATTTCACGCCAGGTAGATCCATTTATCACCTTGGCATGAGAAGAGTAGCCACCAACATCAAAAGCCACCAACAGATCAGTACATCTGTCACTGATGGGCAGAGAGGATTCCTCCCCAGCACCCTAAATGTTTAGAAGAATGAGCTGCAAACAGGGAGTGACAGAGGTTTCACAGTGCTGATAGGATCTTCCAGTGGCTTGAGAGCTCCTGAGCTGCCCCTAGGCTCTGGGGATGCTGCACCCAAGGGTGCACCCAAGGGTAAGAGAGATTTTGGGTGGTTTTGAAGTCACAGGTGTATCTCTGGTGGCAAGAAGCTGCATGGGACTTTCCATCCTGTAGCATCTGTTAGTGGTTTCTGGGACATTTTTCTCACTGAAACTCACTCAGATCTCACTATAAAAAATAAATAGCACAGATAGCTTTAGGATGCATCTCTTCGCCCTGCCGTGTGCTGTCCTCTCCATTGCTGAAGTGGGCACTTCCCTGAATATACTCCAAGGGAGATATTCAGAGCCAGGACAAAGGAGTCACCATCCAGGCAGGATCTGAGCAAATTGCAAGCATGCTGCAAGCAGAATGTTGCCTGCAAACATGCATGTTGTCCATCTCTGAGTGAGCAAATGCACACACAGTCCCTGTGTGCATGTGGGAAGATGCATTTCCATGTGCAGATGAACCCATGAATCCTGTGGTCCCCTCACTGGGTGTTTTTTAGGGCACGCAGGGGGGTGCAGGGCTTTACAGCACATCCTCCTCTAAGTGGTAGCTGTGTTTCGCAGAGTTAGCACTTTGTAGAGTGTAATGTTAGGGCTGCAGTGGGAATTGCTCTCTGATATTGAACAGGTAAATAAAGCACGGCTTGGAAAAAGCCTGCAGAAATGGGCTGTGAGCGAGGCAGTCTTCCCCAGGGTGTTCTTAACCCACAGCCCATCCTGTCTACCCTAAGACCATGGCAGCCTCCAATCTCCTTAACCTATGAGACCACGGTTGGGGGCTGCCAGCCCTGCAGCCTCCATTCTTTTATATCCCTTCCCCATCCCAAGAGGACTCTTGCCCCCACAAGAGTAATTTTTCCCCCCTCCCAACAGATGTGGCTTGACAGTGTGATGGTGATCAAGAATGGTCCTTACACATCCTTGGACCTCCACCATGTCCACCATCTCCATTGGGATTCTTGGCTTTGAGAACATCACAAAGGGGACGGATTCAGCATTTCAGACATCAGCAGAGCACATCCAACACAGCTCCATGCCCTTCAGCACCAGTGTTGTGAACCCCTTCCTGTGGCCTAAATAGAGGTTGAGGATGATGTCACATCTTCTGAGGGTCCTTTAGAGCTGAACCCCATTTCCCACTGCATCCAGGAGCAGAAAGATGCTCTACTGAGGGAGAGCTGCTGGGAAATGAGCCCTTTCCTAGTTGGAAATCCCATCTGAGCATTGTGCCCATCCCTGCTTATTCCATGGCTCACTGGTGGAAGCCAGGACAGATACCTGTAGCACAATCAGAGTTGCACCCCATTGTCCCCCACTGTCACCATGCAAGCGACACAGCTCACATTCCTGCAACCCCACAAACCCACCCATAGTGATGACCGAAACCCTTCCAAACCCATATTTATAGAGCAGCTCATCCTAGTGCTCATCACTTACCAATTTGCTCCCCATCTTTCTCCTTGATCCAACGTGGTTGTAAAGTGGTTACATCTCTGCTGAAGGGGATTTGAGGCTGATGTTTATCAGTATTTTCTACTCCCCTTGGGGACCCATTTGTGAAGTTATTGCTGTGAAGAAGATGGCTGCCACCGAACACTGAGCAGCCCTTACATGAGGTATTTGGACAGATTAATGGCATCAGCATGGGGTAGCTTTCCTTCAGATATATTAAATGAAAAGATTTTTATTTTGTTATAAAACAAAAAAAGAGAGAAAGAGAGAGAAAAGAGACGGAAGATGAAAGACCTCTGAAGCTTGCATAAACCTAACTCCGGAGAAGAAAGATTTGGGAAAAGGAGTTTGTTGCTTATGAAGAATTTCCAGAAAAAAGAAAGGTTGTTTTAGTGGTGTTTGGATGGTGTACTTTAAAACTGCAAATCCTTCAAGGTATCATTTGGGTATGTTTATTAAAAACTCTCGAATTGGTTTCTTCTGGTTGCTATTCAAAAAGTGCTTTCATTTATCAGAAATATGGAAGTGGAACAATTTGCACTTTCGTATTCTCATTGAAAATGTGGAGAATTTCCATGGAAATAACCCTAAATGAGAGAAAATGCCACCTCCAATAAAATCACAGATTTTCATGCACTTACTACCATATTCGTTGCTGAATTTGGTACGGAAGTGATGGTTACTTTGTGGGTTTCGTGATTTCACACTGGAGCTTTCCATCTTAAACCCATGGGAAAGAATGCACCCTATATCTGGAAAGGATGATAATGCCTGAGTCCCTGGGACTTAGAATAGCCCTTTCTGGGAGCAAAAATGAGTTTGCTGTCCCAAGGGTGATACACATCAAGGTAAGGTTACCGTAAGGTGCAGGAGGCATGGAGAGAGCTGGCTCTGAGTTTGGCCTCAGCAATACATTGCTTAGCAGAGTCA
The DNA here is from genome assembly GCA_030625065.1 of Alectoris magna. Lineage (NCBI taxonomy): Eukaryota > Metazoa > Chordata > Aves > Galliformes > Phasianidae > Alectoris > Alectoris magna. The sequence continues at coordinate 1,708,512 of CM060561.1, read as the reverse complement.
GGCAAGGACTCTACGAGCTCCGGGGCTGGTCAATACACCTCGCTGCGATCAATGGACAAGCGGCAGTAATTACATTTCCAAGATCAAATGGGCATATAAATGTTTCATCTGGGTAAACGTTGTGTTGTCGAGTATGGTTGGTTTTTTTTTTGGTTTAGGTTTGTTGTTTTTTTTTTTTTCATTTCTCTTTTCTGCATACGCTGCGGGCATCTGAGTGGATCCCATCGACCCAGGCTGAGCCTTCTCACCATAGCATCTCCCATAGCTCTCCAATAGCTCTGGCACAGGTTTGCATCTATTTTTGCACCTGTCCAAGGTAGACGGACATTGTCTATACCAGCAAACATGATTGTGATGTGAATACATTCAAAGAGACCTAATGCACCAACCGTAAAACCCACTCTTCTATCACCACTGTGGCCTCCATCCTGTCCTGAAGACTGCCCTGCTGGCTTCTGGACCCCCACATTTGTCATCCACCAGTTTTTTGCTTCCCTGTACTGTTCAGCAGATGGATATATCCTCAGCAGCAATGCTCGGAAGCATCCTCTCCAGTCTCTGCCTCTCCCTGTGCCATCCAACACCAGGCTGTTTTGCACAGCAAAGCAGAAGAAATTTGAGCAGCCTCTGAGGACAAAACATAACCACTTGGATCTGTTTCACCCTGCAGATAAGCCCCCAAAGCATTTTCCTTCCGGATGCTTCAACCCTTTACTGACACCACTGACCTCCAGGCTGTGATGTGCCAACGGTAAAGGACTGCAAAAGAGGGAGATGGGTTCTTCCAGCATTGAGCAAATATCTTTACACAGCTCAGGGAATGTCTGACCCCATCTCTGCTGCTCCCCATATCTTTTCTTGTCTCACCTCTCCTTGGCTTTTCCTATTTACTCACAGGCTATTCAGCAGATGAAACAAAGCAGAGGCAGATGGGAGGTGACTCTGCTGAGGTGCAAGGATCAAACCCCTTCTAAACCACATGGGGTATCTTTAGAGGAGCAAGAACAGTGAAAACAGTGAAACTGTGGATGTTACCACTGGTGTCCATGGAAATCAGGAAAAGCAATTTTGATTTTTCACTGGGCATATAAAAATCCCTTTTTGACTGTTTAGGGGGGAGGAAAGTATTTGGGCTGTTTTAGATACTTAGAAAGTTCAGACATCATTGACTGTATGGTCTGGAGCAGCATTATGGAACTGGATTTTTACTGCTCAGCAGCATAGAGGCAGATCTTCCTATTAAGAGTAGCAGTGATGCCTGGGAAAATCCCAGTGCCCTTTTCCATCTGCTCAAACCAAGCCAAACCAAGACTGGTGATCCATGTGTGATGTCTTCTGATGTCTCAGAGCCTTTGGTCTCCCTCCTGTCTATCTCTGCCTTTGCAAGAGCATTGGGAATCCCTGGAGCAGGAACTGTCCCCAAGCAGGGCTGGTACCAGAAGTTTCCTTCTGGGACATGGCAAGGCATGTCCTGAATATCTCAATCCCTAAACAAGATGGTCTTCAGTGGGAAGGCAAATGATCTGATGGACCCAAGACATTGCAGAGGGGATGCTAGCCAGGTGCTCCCCAATCCCAGATCTGCTTCTACACCTGAGTCAGAGATGAATCCACCCCAAAACCCTTGCAATCCCTGCTTATCCGCTTCCTTCCCTCTCCACTCTTGCCACGTGCTAGCCACTCCATGCTGTCAAAGTCATCACAGCCCCATGTGGCCTCTGCAGGAGTATTGCCCTTGAGATGTCCTCAGAAGCTGCTGAGGAGCCAGTTCCCTAGCTGCTGACTTAGTGCATTGGCTCACACAGGGAGGCATTTTGGGGCCAGCTTCCTCACCTGGGCCCTGGAGCTGAAACCCAACACCAGGCTGACCCTTGGAAGAAGGCTGACTGTCCTGTCCCTGACAGAAAGGAGTTTTATTGCAGAGAGCAGGGATGGTGTTCCCAGAGCTCTTGACTGCGGTAAGATCTGGGCATGCTTTTGGACTAGGCATAGATTTTTATCATCTTCCCTTTTTTCAAAATCACTTGCGCCAGCCAAGAGCAGAATGACACTAATTCTGTGCAAAACCCTTTGGGCCTTGATGGGTTTTAACTAATAGCGTCTAAGAACATGATAATCTTCTTGTCCAAGCACTGGAGCATGATTAAAGGCCCATAGGACCAGTAGAGATGGGCCTTTATGGCCCAAGATGAGTAGCTGTCCCAAGGCTGACAACAGTCCTCTCATTGCATGTAACATTCTCCAGAATATAATGTCTGCAGGTCAGCAATGGTTGGCATTGACCCTGTACTCCATCAGGTGTTCCCATGAAAACACAGGTCATGTACTTCATGGCCCATCTTGGCCTCCTGGGTAGTGACCAAGAGTTGTTTGGGGAAGATCAAGTGACCTGAGATGCTCTATTAGTCCCTCTCCAGCTTCACAGGAGACAGAAATCCCAAACCTCATTACTCTTCTCTCTGTCCTGTGGGTTTTCTTAAACACCACAAATCTTGTATTTGCCTAATTCTGCCTAACTAATTGGACTGTGCTACTAATTATATTTCCTTCTCCTTCATACAAGTGTTTGCTGTCTCTGCCTGTAAGTTCTCCTCTCTGCAAATGAATCACTGAACGTAGAGATTAAGCATCACACATCTCTGTCATTCTAATGCACATCAACATGAAGATTTCTTCTTTTATAGAAAACTTCAAATGTCTTTCTTAAAAAGACATGCAGGCTCCTGGTTTTCTCTTGCAGGCTTCTTAGAGAGACCTGAAAATCTTCAGCAAAAGCAGGCTCTTGCCAGGGTGAGGTTCTTTTTGTTAGCAAGGGGAACTGAACAGCAATTTGCAAGCAGCTCCACTTGAATGGGGGCTTTGCAGCAGTTCTCCTTTTTCTTTTTCCTACATCAAGAAGCCTTTGGTGAAGCTGGATGCTAAGGATGGATATGGCAAGAGATGAGCTCCACTGAGACCAACTGATTGCAAACAGTGCCAAGTGTCAGCAATGACTTTCAAGACATTCAAGGTCAGGCTGAACCAGGCTTTGAGCAACCCATTCAAGTTGTAGGTGTCCCTATTTATTGCAGGGGAGTTTTAGACTACATAGCCTTTAAAGGTCTCTTCCAACTCAAGCAATTCTATTATTCTATAATTCTATGACTTCTCCCAGGTATCTCCAAATCTGGAGCAGAGCAGAGCCCCAGATCGCAATCTGATGACCTCACTGCAAGGGCCCTTTTTGCTTATGAGGGCTGGAGAGTTGAGGAGAGCAGCCTCTTTCCCAGGGTGCTGCAATCATCATCACTGTAATTCAGGGCATTATGCCTAACTCCTCTGCTCAAAACCCCATTTTCATTGTCCCTCTTTCCGAGAAGAGAGTGAATTGGAAGAGCTTACCAGGATGATCACAACATCACAACAGCCACAGGACAGGAACCCCCTGTCTCAAACTATGCAAAATACAGCAAACAAATGATCCCAATTCACAGCTGAATTGAGGCAGGCAGTGAGCCGCTAGGAAAGAATGAAACTCCAGCAGTTGGCTTGCTAACCTCACCCTTAAAGCAGGCGTTAAAGAGAACCCCCACCTTCCAGGTTCCTTCCCCACATTCCTGCATTGAAATAATTAGTTTTCACTTCTAAATTAATATATATATATATATTTTCCAGAGCTCAGAAGGTCAAAGTTTACTACCTCCAGAAATAAAAAATAAAAATAATACTAGTGAAAAAAAAATCCCTTCTCTGCTTTGCTGGCAGAAAACAGCAGGGGGTGAGGGGTAAGGGAAAAAAATCAATTTGAGCTTGGGTCAGCGGTGTGTGCTAGAGAGACCTTTGGAGCAATGGAGATTAATTTAGTAGGAGAGAGAAGGCAGAGTGGAAAAGCAAGGAGGGGGAGTGAAGAGAGCCCAGCCCGGCTGTAGGGGAGATGGGGACAGGTTTGGGATGTGCTTGCTCTCTCTTTAATAAGATCCCAGTGTGGCCCAGTGAAATTAATCACTGCTTCGTTAGTACACAGATGCAAAAAAGTGCCGAGTCAGCTGCTGCACTAGAGGAAAAATCCGAGGAGCTGCTGTGTCCCAGAGCCATTGTCCCGATGGATGAAAGTATACAGGAAGATAATGGTGCCCAGGTGAAGCCCTTCTTGATTGTCTCTGATGGAAACCCTCCAGCCTTTCTGGAAACCCTTTCATCAAGCTGATAGTAGGCTCAGAGGAACTCCAGCAACAGCAAAGGTGCAGATCCCCAAGGATCTCACCAGAAGGATGCTAACCAAGGCAGACATTGGGATAGCATCACCAATGGATGATCGATGATTGATGATTTCTTTACTGAAAGGGTTGTTAGCACTGGAATAGGCTCCCCAAGAAGGTGGTTGAGTCACCATCTCTGAATGTATTTAAAAACCTTTTGGATGTGGAGCTCAGGGGCATGATTTAGCAGGGGGTTGTTAGGGTAGCATGGTTAGGTTGTGGTTAGACTCGATGATCTTTAAGGTCTTTTACAACCTGAGCAGTTCTATGATTCTATGATTCTATGAAGAGCCTGGCTGGCTATTGAGTTGCTGGAAGAGTCTTAGTGACAGGAGAGACAGGCCCAAATGCTCATCTCCACCTGTCAAAAGCATCATCTCCGGATTATGTGTTGCTATAACTGGGGGAGGATAATAAGCACCTAATCCAATGTCTGCCCAAGCCTTGTAGCATCTCAGTGGAAGATGAGCTCCTCTGCAAATCTGTTCTGCTCACCTCCCTCTGTTGCACTGGTGGTTTCTTTGACGTGGGTCTTTCCAGATCTGCTTAAGAGCTTACAGAGCCCAGCTGGCTCATTAGAGGCACCTCCTCAGTCTTTGGATGGAAAATAAGAATCTTTGAATCGGGAGGGTGAGGTGGGGCGAGAAAAAGGCAAAATGAATCATATAATCATAGAAAATCCCAAGTTGGAAGGGAGTCACAAGGATCATGAGTCCTACTCCTAGCTCTGCACACGACCACTCAAAATCCAAACCCTATGTTTGAGAGTATTGTTCAAATGCTCCTTGAGCTCCGGCGCATTGGGGCTGTGCCCACTGCCCTGGGGAGCCTGTTCCAAGCCCACCATCCTCTGGCGAAGAACCTTTTCATAACACCCAGCCTGACCCTCCTCAACAGCTCCATACCATTCCCTGGGATCCTGTTATCATCATCAGAGAGCAGAGTTTGTGAGTTGGCTGTAGTCTGCCATGAGGGAGCTGTAGGCTGCCATGAGGCCTCCCCTCAGTCTCCTCTTTTCTGAACCCAACAAACCAATGCACCTCAGTCATTCCTCATTCATAGAATCATAGAATCACCACGGTTGGAAAGTACCTCTATGATCAACCAGTCCAGCCATCCACAGATAACCAATATTTCCCATTAAACCATGTCCCTCAGTACAACATCTAAATGTTTCTTGAACACCTCCAGGGACGGTGACTCTACCACAACTCTGGGAAGCCTGTTGCAGTGCCTGGCCACACTCTCAGTGAAGAAGTATTTCCTAACACCCAACCTGAATCTCCTCTAGCACAGCTTGAGCTCATTCCCTCTAGTCCTATTGCTAGTTACATGGGAGAAGAGACCAACCCCCACCTCACCACAACCTCCCTTCAGGTAGTTGTAGAGAGCCACAAGGTGACCCTTGAGACTCCTCTTCTCCAGACTAAACAATCCCAGCTCCCTCAGCCACCCCTCATAAAACCTGTGCTCCAGACCCCTCACCAGCTTTGCTGCCATTCTCTGAACACGCTACAGGGCCTCGATGTCTTTCTTGAAGTGAGGGGCCCAAAACTGAACACAGCACTCACGGTGTGGCCTCACCAGTGTTGAGTATAGAGGGATGATCTCTTCCCTGCTCTTGCTGGCAACACTATTTCTGATACAAGCCAGGATGCCATTGGCCTTCATGGCCGCCTGGGCACACTGCTGACTCATGTTTAGCCAAGCATCAATCAAGTGCATGCAGGTCCGTTTCCTCTACACAGTCTTCCAGCCACTACACCCCAAGCATTGCCTGGTGTCGTTGTGGTCAAAATGCAGGACCCAGCACTTGGTCTTGTTGAAGGCCATTGGCCTCTGCCCAGCTATCCAACCTGTCCAGAACACTCTGAAGGGCCTTCCTACCCCCAGGCAGATCAACACTTCCTGCCAACTTGATGTCATCTGCAGACTTACTGAGGGTGCACTCAGTGCCCTCATCCAGGTCATCAGTAAAGATATTGAACAATACCAATTCCTGGGGAAACACAGCTCATGACCGGTCACCAGCTGGATTTAAATCCATTCATCACCACTCTCTGGGCCCAGCTATCCAGCCAGTTCTTTACTCAGCAAAGAGTATATCTGTCCAGGCCATGGGCTGCCAGCTTCTGCAGGAGAATAGTATGGGAGACAGTGTCAAAGGCTTTGCTGAAATCTAGGTAGACTACGCTGACAGCCTTTCCATCATCCACCAGGCAGGTCACTCCATCATAGAAGAACGGGTTGACCAAGCAGGACCCACCTTTCATGATCAGGCCAGCTGGGCCTGATCCCCTGTTTGTCCTGCACATGCTGTGTGATCTCCTTCAAGATCTGTTCCATAATCTTACCTGGCACTGAAGTCAGGCTGAAAGGCCTGTAGTTCCCTGGATCCTCCTTATTATATTTCTAGTAGATGGGAGTCACATTGGAAAGCTTCCAATCCTCCGGAACCTCTCCAGTTGACCAGGAACTTTGATAGATATAGAAAGTGGCTTAGCTATCTCCTCCACCAGCTCCCTTCTTACTCCTGGGTGAATCGCATCTGGCCCCATGGACTTCTGACAGTCCAGGTGAAGTAGGAGGTTTCTAACTGTTTCAATCTGAATCATGGGGGGTTTATTCCTCATGCAAGACTTCCAGGTCAGTACCCTGAGGGTAACTGATCTGACTTTCAAAGACAGATGTAAAGAAGGTATTGAGAACGTGAGCCTTTTCCTTATCTTCAGTGGTCAAGTTTTCCACTGCATCCAGTAAAGGATGGAGGTTCTCCTAAGCACTCCTCTTAATGTATTCGTGAAAGTTTTTTGTTCTCTTTTACCCCAATGGCCAAGTTGAGCTCAAGCTGGGCTTCTGTCCTCTTGCCCTCTATACCCTTCATCATCTTTATAGCCATCCTTTGGACTCTTTCTAAACTTATGCATCCTTAGGATCTAAATCTAGATCTCTAATGATGAACTTATCTGGCAATCTCACACTGCAATGGAATGCAAAAGGCCCAACCCTTGTTGGTAATGAGTCATTCATGGATTGATTGATTTATCTGTAACAACTGCGGTAAAATATTCTGGGGGTGAAATCTGACCATACTGACCCTGGTGAATGTGGCCATCAAAGACAAGATTGACAATGATGAGTATTGCTATGGGCAGCATCTTGCATTGACTGGGATGACAGCAGTGGGGGAGGGTGGGGGAGGGGAAAGAGCAATCTTTGCCTTTCCTAAAGATGCTCCAAAGCTGCCAGAAATACAAGAATTGGGAAATACGATGTGGTGTCGAGGAAACAAAGGTGAACTCCGGGCATCCTCCCATGGCCTGGCTCTGAGACTGACTGACTGCAAGAGATGGCAGAGATGCAATTTCACTCACCAAGGCAAACTGGCAGAGATTTGGGTAGACATTGCCTTTCTCTTCGTGAGATGGTTGGCCAGCCAAAAGCCCCCTGACCACAGGTCCTCAGCAGCATGAGCAATCACAGAGTGTTCTGCCTGCTGCCACTGAGCTCAGTTTTCATTTCCCATAAAACTGAAGGGTTCAAGCCAGAGTGAAACACTGTGTGATGCTGGGTTGGTGAATTGGAAAACGGGATTAGTCACTTGAAAGTGGGCCATCTAAGGAATCAGCTGGAAGAATTCTATCTTCAGGGCTCTTCAAAGCATCTCTCCTCTACTGTTAACCACCAGCCAAGACTTGCCCTGATTTCTCTATTTCATCAGAGATAGAAGAAAACACCTAGATAAGACAAATTGCTGTCACAACACCCTTATGTCTCAGTTCCGTGATGCTTTCCACAGGGAGAGATGAAGATGTGCCTGACTTGGCCTTGATGTGTTGATAACCTTAATGCTTACTATCCCAGATTGAGCGCAAAGATGAGTCTGCCTCCACCAGGCTCTTGGCGACAGCCAGATCTCACCCAGCTGGAGAAGGTAATATTGCTAACAGAGCTTATGTCCAGCAGAATTAATGGCTTGCTGAATGACCCCGGGTGCTCAGCAACCTCGCTCTGCCAATCATGCTAGCAGAAATAAATAAAGACTTTCTTATGGGTATTTAAAAGACTTTTAGGGGGAAAAAAAAATCCCCCCAAAACAGCAACCTGTCCCAACACTTTAATTGAGTCTGAAAAGTATTTAAATGCTTGGCTGGTCAGCAATTGCTTCTAAATTACTTAGGGAGCCATAGGGACCTTCCCACATTAGGCCAGTATCATTGAGTAGTTCAGCCTTGCAACACACCCCATTCCCAGGCACAAACCTCACCATTGGAGGACGTTTGTCCTGTTGCTGGCATTTTAGGCCAAGGGTGTTTTGAGATCAGGATCCAGCCAAAAAAGGCAGAGCCAAGGTCCCCTGAGCTGAGCAAGAAAGATCCCTCTTAATCTAGTCACTGCCATTGTGTCTTGGTTTCCTCATCTCTAAAAGTAGGTAGTGTGAACAGAGGCAGATGGTAAAGGTGGTTCAGGTTGAGTACAATATTTGAAAGAAAAAGAAAGCACTCTTTTAAGTATCTTTTGCTCACATACATGCACACTCACACACACACATATATATGTATATACATTTCCTTCTCATGTATGAGCACATCATGAAAGCAGCAAAGGAGGAGCAAGTTTGAACGGCAGAACTTTGTTCACAGTGTATGTTCTACATAAGAACATTGGAATGTATTAAAATCTAAAGGGAAAACTCATCTTTAAGGAAAAAAAAAAGAAAAAAGAAAAAAAGAAAAAGAAAAAAGAAAGAAAGAAAGAAAGAAGAAGGCTCGACTCGATCTGACTTTCATGAGATACCAGTTAAATTTTTTTAAGCTTCCACACAAAACGGCAAGTCGTCTAAAATTAGATCTAGGGAATTATTTTATCTGCATGGGGAAAAAGGCTGTTTGATACAATGACTGTGTTATAGGGGACTTCTCAACTTCCCAAACACGTTAGAAAGATGCTTTTGATTTTTTTTCCCTTTTCTCCTCCTCTTGTCTTGGCAAGCGCTCAATGCGTTATTAAAGAAAAATTAAGAGGCGCTCTCAGGTCTGGCGAAGCCCAACGTATAGATTTTTGTTTTAAAATAAAAGGTTGGACTGTTTTTTACTTATGTGCTTTAACACAGCAGAAGAGCACTATAAAAGCAAACGCATCGCCGATGTTGTTCCAAGTGCTGATGCTCCCCGTCAACCTCTCCCCACGGCATTTCCACTATGCCAGGCTCTGCTGGAAGCAGATTTCAAACCTTGCATTTCCAAAGACTGGGACAGAGAAGGAAAAGACTGTGAGAAGAACCAAAGCAGAATGGTGGGTAAGTGACAGCATTCACGGGTCACACCATGGAGAGGCAAATTGTTAAGCTCCCATTGGAACTTTCCACTTAGGCGCAAGTTCCTATGAGCAGCTTATCTGCACGTGGGGTTGTAGAGCTCACCTCATGGGGCTGCAAACGTGGGACAGCCCTGAGCAGCAAGCGGACAGTGTGTCCCTGAAGATTTGCTGTAGGTGGCTTTATATCACGTAGCTATGCTGGAGACAAATCCCCCATCACCAACACCCTCTGTCTCTGTGACCATGCACAGTATATCTTGCAGGCCCAGGACTTGGGTTTGCACAACCTCGAGCACAAGTAGGGTTGGATTTTAGCAGTTCTCTTGTGTGAGGCAAGAAATAATGCTAACATGGAAACAGTCTTCTGACTCTGCAGTCACAAGAAAATGTTGTGGTCTCAGTTGAGCTTCTGCACAATAAGAATGATGCCTGGGGTCTACGAAACAACAGAAGACATCTGTCTGCTTGGAACCCTCATCTTCCAGGCTGAGGAGAAGAAAATAACAAAGTGAAAAACAACAAGCCTTTCGCTTTGGGTGTCTGACTATGGGTGGACCAACAGCATATTTTGGGCAGTCTGTTTCATAAAAACAGATTTTAACCCAACATGACCCTATCAAATAGAGCAGAGGACTTAGGGAAGAATGTGAAGGTTTCTTCTATACTTTTTTTTTTGTTTATTTGTTTGCTTGTTTTAGTTTTCTTTTAGCATTCAAAATTGCCAAAGGAATTAAGATGCATGAGATATACTTGCCCATGATGCTGCATCTAAGCTCCTTACCCGTCAGCATTTCTAAATTAAAACCTGAATCCCCATTCACCTGCATCCCATGGAACTGCCCTGCAAGTGGCCACAGTGGTGTTACACATGACAGTAAGGAGCTGAGCATGTCCCAGTCAGTCCTACTCAAAATAAAGGTCACACATGTAGGCTGCAGCTCAGACCACTTGGTTCCATCATTGTCACCTCCTGGAAAAGTCCTCATCTGTGTTCACCTTGCCAGGTTCCACAACTACTATCCTGTAACATCAACAAGAACAAACTGTTTTTATCGTGGGACCAAGTTTGGATTTGTTGAGAGGACAGGTCACAGGCAGCCTCAGAGTAAATGGGTGTTCTCTAGAGAGATCCGAAGAGTGCATTTCCTTTGGCTGCAGTGCCCATGATACAGTGAAGTTCAGATCCTGAGGGAAGAGAACCAGACAGAACAACAGATCACAGCCCTGGACACCTGGAGAGAAGATTTTGGATTGTTAGGAAGAATTCAATGAATAATAATGTCAGAAAGAGGAATTGAAGAGAGGTTGTAGTTTTGCAGGTATCATAGAATCATAACCTTGTTTGAGTTGGAGGGGACCCTCAAATGTCATCTTGTCCGACTCCCCTGTAATGAACAGGGACACCTCTCTGAGTAACTTAATCCAGTGTCTCACCATCCTTGTTGCAAAGAACTTTTTCCTGATATCCTTCTTCAAGCTCAAGAATATTCTATCCCAAAGTACAGGCAATTGAGAAAAATCAGGCTGGAAATCTGGCACAGACAATGTAAAAAAATTACAGTCTGTAATCAATCTGATTACTCAGAACCATCCCTAGTAAAATCCATTCCTAGCCAATCTCCCACAAGTGGTCCAGCTGCATCTTCTCCACTCCATTCCTCTCCCTGCCCTCTTTCTCTGAGCACCATCCCACCAATCAACACAAGGCCAACTCAGCACCAACACTGGGCAGCAGGCATCCGTCACCAAAATCCTCTAGAAAAATTCCCTGAGGAGAAGCTGGAACTGGGCAATCCCATGCAGAAATCCATCACAATAAAGGTGACCAGCTCATAGAGCAGCTCTCCTGCTGTTAGGTTGCAGTGAAGTCATTTACCAGCCAAGGCAAGCAAGTGTGCTCTGCAACCTGTCGTGTCATATTAATGGGCAGGATCATTTAAGCTTGGATAAAACCCACAACTTAATTTTTTTTTAGTTTTTTTTTTAGTTCTTGGTGGTGGTGCTTGTCGCGGCTGCCTGTTCCAGATGATGAATGGTTCTGTTTCAGGCCGATCCGCTTGTTTGAGCACTGTGGTGGTTTCAAGACTTCATGCAAAAGAGGAGCCCTGGCCATTTTTCACTCGGAGAGATGAGCGACACAGGAATAAATTTTCCTGCTTAAAATTTGCTGGGCCTAGGGTTTCTTGGTGAGGCAGCTTTGACAGCCTGTCACTTTGCTAGATGTTTGGTGCTCGGAGTATTCTGGGTCCCTTTATTGCTTTTTAAAAGATTTAGAGGAAACAAAACCCTGGTGCATTATGACATTTAGCATGGTCGATATGTGTATCTGATTCAATCCAGACATCACACCAAAACACACTGGGTCCTGATCCCGCCCTTGCTCAGACCAGAATAAATCATGAGTGGAACGGTGGCACATGCAGGAATCCCAGTGCTGTAAAGCAAAGGAAGGTGAGATCATAATAGAACCAAAGGTACAACCCAGTACTGGATCACAAGCAAGCCAAGACTCAACATTCTACACCTTCCCGTGACAGCAGGAGGAAGAGATTTTTCCAAACCCGATAGAAAATAGCAGTGTATGTGCAATGCACATCCAGTGTACAGAGCTGTGCAAAGATATGATGACATGCAACTGGTGATGGGCTTGTTTTATTCAGTGACCTCTAAAGAACCTTGTGATGTGAGCCAAGGTCAAGACCTCCCATCAAGGTAAATTACTTTCTTTTGAGGCTATAGATTCAGGGTCCCTCCCATCTGTCTTCACTTTGCCCAGTGCTTTCATCCTTAGCAGCATGCTTCATCTTCAACAGGATGAGTGGAATTCCCACTCCAATCTGAACTGCTCTGGGAGTAGTTCACTGAACCCTCTTCCATCTGAGCAGTAGACTTGTTAGACAAGTTGACTTTTCAGGAGATTAGACACCCTGCAGAGGAATGACACCTTGTCTTCCAGCTCTGAAACTTCTCACCACCCTGAAGATACAGTGACACATGATGCTATGCATGTCCCATGGCCTAGCCCTCTGCATTGCCCTCTGCAGCATTTAGGGGATTGGATACTCCATGGAGTTTTCAGTCATCATAGAATCATTAAAGACCACTATCTAGTCCAACCATCAACTCATACGTGTGTCTGCTCTAGACCATGTCACTCAGCATGACCCTTTTCTTGAAAACCTCCAGAGGAAGGGATGTGCCTGGTGTGACAGATTCATTCAGTGTACCCATTGCTCTGTGTTAAGGTGTGTTAGACAAGTAGTTTAACAGCTTCAGTGGGAGCTTCTGTCAAACAGGTTGTATTATCCTGCAGAAATCTGCAATTGTCAGCTTGAATAGAACCCTGATTTGGATATGTCTGCTAAATTTGTCGCCTACCAGGACCAGTGAATGACAGATGTGTCCAACGGCTGGACAGACATGAAAAATGTGGCTCTGATGAGAAGCCAACTGAGATCCACCTTCAGAGGTGGTCTGGGATATCAACACATGGCAGACTCATCAAGTTCATGGGTCTGGAAGAACTGGAGTGGATGGAGGCCTGAATGATGGGGCAGAACGTGTCAAAGAGTACCTAAGAGGCTCCAGCTGCAGGAACACAAGGAGAAGGGGCAAAGGATGGAATCGTAGCAGATGCAGAATTATAAAGGTTGGAAAAGACCTCCAAGATCATCAAGTCCAACCATCAGCCAAGCCACTACTTGGGGAATGATGGTGACCATCAGCAATAGGAACTGAGTCAGCCTAGCACTACCTCAGCGCAGATAGTTCCAGAGAGGGGGAAAAAAAACAACAATCAATTCCCCTGGGCTGGCCCTCAAAGTGGGCACTTGGGGTCGTGGCTTATAAATGCTGCATGGAGTCCTGCAGGGACAGAGATTGGTGTCACTTTAAAAAGTAAACATACGCAGCCTAATGAATGAGTTATATCCCAGACGCTCCATTCCAGGAGAGGTATTTAACAGGCACTATTGGATTCTGTGGTATCTCTCTATCTGTAACCAGTGCATTATGACCATTAATGGATTTTTGAGGCTGGATTGATTTTTCATTAATTTGGTAAAAATCTTTTCCCTCTCCCATATAATTCTGTCTTAAAACGCTCCCCCTGACAGACCAATAAGTCACTCACCTCATAATGCAAGTCTGGCTCATAAATCTCAGCAGTCCAATGAGATGGGGTGTGGGGAGCAAGCTGGGCTGGGGGAAGGGAAAAGAAGGGGAAACCTCCATGGGTCTGAATAGAGGTACCAGACAGCTTTTATCGTGTGCAGAATCAGAAAAGTCCATCAATTACAGAGTGAGGATGAAGGGTGGGGTATGTGGATGTACAGGTTTGAGGGGCTGATGGTCATTCAGGTGTGGCTTCCAGAGCCCACCTCATACATCTATATGTTGGACAGTGCTCTGAAACCCAAAACATTGCACCCCATGCATGGTGCTGTACAGGAGATAAAGTCTGTGGCACTGCATTGTGTTCAGCCCAGGGCCTCCCAGTTAATTTTGTATCTTAGGAAAAGGTTATTCTCATAAAGAGTGGTCAAGTACTGGAGCAGACTGCCAGGGAAATGATGGAGTCACTGTCCCTGGAGGTGGTCAAGAAAAGGTTGGATGTGGCATAGAGGGACCTGGTTTGGTGTGCATGGTAGTGAAGGTTTGGGATTGGACTTGATGATCTTAATGATCTTTTCCAGTCTTTATGATTCTGTGATCCTGTGATCTCTGCATGAATCATGAATTTTCCTTTTACGATCCCAAATGCTTTGCAGAGAAAAAGCCCTCACCCAAGGTTTGCTCCCTCCAAAAGTTATGTTTTAATCCCAAGTAGGTGAGCTGAAAATATCTACTTATATGCAGACTCTCCACCCATGGATACACGTGCACAGCATCACGTTCTGAGCACCATGCATCTTAAAAGGAGTTGAAACAACTGATGCACTCTTCTGTATCCACTGCCCCTGCATGATCCCCCACAAATTACTGTGACTGCAGGAAGGTGTGAGAAACCTACTTTAACTCACGCTATTGGATTTTGCTGCAGCTCTTGTTCCTGTGATGTAACCAGTGCATTATCACCATTAAAGGATTTTTGAGGTCAGATTGATTTCTCATTAATTTGGCCCCCAAAAAGGAAAATTTTTCTTTCTTCTCACCTTCTTTTTGTAACTCTATCTTTGTATGCACCCCTGAACAGTAAGGGGAATCAGTGCTTCCCAGTGCCATTGAAAAGAAAGAGGTAGAAAACTCATATTTGTAAATCCCCATTTGCTTCCTTCCACACTGGCTGTCCCCAAAGGCAATGGGGAAGTAGGCTAGCAGTCTGCAAGATGTCATGATAAGGAACTGCGATTCTCCACCACCAACACATGTATGTCCATGCAGCTCTCTTCCTCTCATACATCTCCCCTCTTACAGGTAGGAAATCCCCCTCAATCCTACCTCAGCAATGCTCTAGTAAGAGGCCACAGCTCCACTTGTGGTATAATATTGTGTCCTTTTCCTGCTTCATTCACAATATGTGTGCAAAGAAAGATGCCCAGACACATCTACATGCTTATGTGCACACATTCACTTCCTGTCCCGCCACCTGCTTTCCAATTTCCAAAAAGCCTTGGATATCAACCCTGCAACCCTTTTGTTTTCACATGCCAACTGCATCCCAAGTGCAAAGCATCTTCTCTATGAGGTGCTGTGCATTTATGGTGGGCCTGGATAGTAGAAGAGCTGTCCATGGCCATAAAGCCTACTTTATGGGAGACTGGGAGGGGCAAAAGGAGAAAGGGGAATGAGGAATGTGGGGTCCTCGCATTTCCATTCCCCAAAGTGGGAATACTGGCTTCCAGATACTGGTCCAGAGAGACTGAAGAAGGTTTCCTACAGGTCCTATGCAACGTCTGCCAGCCTCAGGAGGGTTTTGCATGCATCTTGGGGAAACTCAGATGACACAAAATCATAGAATCATAGAATCATTAAGGTTGGAAAAGGCCTCCAAGTTCATGAAGTCCAACTATCAACCCACCACCACCATGCCCGCTGAAATCTGTTTCTGAATACCACATCTACTCTGAGTCTGCTTCTCTGAAATCACACCCTCTCACATCTGTGTCCTTTGAACTAAGGAGACTCTAATTGTCCATCACAACCATTCCAGCTCAACACCACTGAATCTGCACACAAAACAACCCAGGTCAAAAGAAAGCCAGGGACTCACATCCAGGATTCAGGCTTTTCCCCTGGAAAAATTGCAAATGAGCAAGACTGTTTATTCAGATGGCCCATCTGATGTAGCTTTGCAGTGTTTCCCAGTAAAAGCTTCTGCTTGCTCCTTGATTATCTTCCAATTGTTTATTAAAAACATTTTTAATGAAGCCTAACAAGCAAATAATCAATACCCACACAGGTCACCTAGGAATAGATAAGCCTCAATAAGCCCTTGGGGATCTGTGTATTTACTAAACAGACAATTACAAGGGTAATGACTATCTGTGCAATTTAAAATTAATAAGATCTGATTGCTTCCTGAGGAAATGCAAACTGATTAGCAGAATCACACGTTGAGATGGGCGGGCATTTTAGAAACATGTTCTAACCTCAGATAGGGCCACCAGAGCAACATACTTATGATGGCCCAGTACTCAAAATCTTCATTAACCTGACAATTAAAAGCCTATTTTGAACTTTTTACACGTCTTTTATGGAATCATAGAATCCAAAGACAGTGGCATCTGGAAGGAACAGCTGGAAACCTCCTGTCTAGAGCTCCACTTAAATGATATCAGTGTTGAAACATACCTTCTTGACCATTTCCAAGAAAACTCCCTGCTGTGGTATATCTTACACGTACCTTTCATTTATTTGCTTGGTTGTTTTTTTTTCTTTTTCAAGTTATGATGGAGAATCTTGCTGTGAGTCCAAAAGCAGTCTTTGAGGAACTCCACTGATTCACTTCCCTTCAGCCTGATTATTTCCCCACTCACTCTTCTCTCACTGTCTGCGTGTTCCTTACCTGTATCATGGTTCTTACATAGATCCTATCTTCATCTCTTATTTGCAAGGTTCCACATCACATGCTTTTCTAAATCCAGATAAATGAAATCTACTGCTTTCTACTCTTCCTAGAAAATCTGTTATCCAAGGAATTTCTCAAGAGAGGAGGACGCTGCCTATCTTCAATAAATGTGTTTCATTTATCATTTACTCTAAGTCTATAGGTGGCTCCTTGTGTGTACCTAAGACCAGACTAACAGCCCTCTAATTATCCAATTTAGCTTTTACTTAAGCCAGTTTCCAGCCAAATGGTTACACTCTGGCTCACTTATGCTGTTTTTTATACAGTTTTCTACTGTAGCACTTCAAGGATTCTAACTACAGAGTATTTGCTCCCAGTATGCCTTAGGTATATAGGTAGAGTTTCATGTCATATACTCTGGGTGACTTTCCAGGGAAAACAAAGTGATATTTCCTCTGGACATAAGGGGAGAAATGAATTCAACTCCCAAAGACCTCTCTGTCCTTCCTCAGACTGCCTGCAACAGACACTCTTGAATCCAGGACTGGAAATTACTGAAAATATTGATGGATCTGTGCATGTAGAGAGGAATATGACATCCATACAGATGATTTCCACATCAGAGCTGAGATCTAGACATGTTGTGGAAGAGACAGCCTTGGGACCTGCAGGGCTGCCACGTCTGGAGAAGACCAGTGTGAGTAGAGATGCTCCTTTCCAATGGCTCTGCTATAATTGGCTGTGACGGTTGATGTCACCGTCTTTGAGCATTTCTGCCTGCTCTGCCAGCCCTGCCATTGCTATTCATCTTCAGTGCCACCTGCCTGCACGGAACGGAGGTGGATGGCTTGCAGACAAGGCCTTCTTGTGTGGCTTCCTGCTGCATTTATCCCTGCTTCCTTTGCTAGTGTGGCTTTGCGTGATTTCCATTTCCGTAGAGTGATACCTGTTGCTGTCACATGTCAAAGACTGATAATGATGAGGGGCAGAAAATACGAGCCCCAAACAAGCTGGGCTTCCCTGCAGCACAGCCCCATAGTAAAAGGCCATCAAAGGAGGCATCAGTGACGCATTTTTGTCACCTCGATGTGGCAGAGCACCTTTATATCTCCCTTTCCTCCTCACAGACAGCTCATTAAAGCTGAAAGCAGTGAAGGGTGATCAGCCACTGAGCCAGTAAGCTCTCAATCAGTCCTCTGAGTCTAGCTTTGATCAGTAGAAACCAAAGATCTGACTGTGAGAAGGCTGTTTTCCAGCTGAGTTTCTGGTTACCTGGAAAATTCAGCCTGAAATACGTGGAAAATAGGGCTGGGATGGGCACTGTTGGACATGAGGTCAACCTGTCTCAAGACCTATGTTGCTCTTTTACCTGACCTGATCTTGAACTCTTGCCATGTCTGAGATCCCTCCTCTTTCCCAGACTTGGCTTCTTTCCTCCCAGTTAAGGAAATTTCCCTAAAATCTCACCCAAATCTTTCCTGCTGTGTCTTCTCTCTGAGCATTTCTGGATGCTGGTCACTGAATTCTCCACCTTAGCCCCAAGCTGGACACACAGTAATCTCAGCAGCTGGATGTTCCCTACAGATGTACTCAAAATGTTGTATGGGAGGATAGTACTGTTTCGAGGGAGATAGACTCTGATGTGGAAATGTTATTCTAAAGCATAAATATGCATTTTCAACATCCATCTAACCAACAACGTATCCTGACTGGTGACTTTACTTACAGCAAGGATATATTGGGTCTTGGACTTCCATTGCAAGATTTGTGTTAGATGATTTGTTTCCTTCTCACTTGGGTTTGCTGTCCAGAGGCATCTTCAACACCACCTGTGAGAAAAACAGGGAAAACAAAACAAAACCTGCAGAGAAGGCTGGACTGCATCACTTGCAGACTTCCCTGCAGGTGAACTGGTCTGACAGCCAGGAAACCCACCCAGCAGCTAGAAGCTGAAGTTGCTTGAATACAAGCATGAAAGAGGAGGCAAAAAGAGCTAGTAATTCAGAAACTTCACATTTCTTGAACAAAAAAAAAACCCAACAACCCATATTTGGGAAACCAGCTGTGACCTGAGTCATCTCCTGTAGTCCATTTGTGGAGTAACACTAAGTGATGCAAATGGTAGTCCATAACAAATGGAAATCAATAAATATGTCAGGTCTTATCTAGCAGAGGGATGAAAGAAATGCCCTTCAAAACCACCCTTCTTCCCTCTTTACACCTGCCCACTTCAGCCAGGTTCTTGAATAAGCAGCATTAGCATTGTGAATGACGAGAACTGAGTTGGATGCAATGTCAGGAGTCATCCTGACTCCAAAGCCAATTCTTTGGAGACATACCAGATTTGCTCCCTAAGCCTCTCCGGGGTAGATTTATTGGAATATGAGGACAAGGACTGTGCTCAGACTACCTTTCTAGTTGCCTCAGCTAGATGTTGGTTGGAAAACATGTCAAAATTTGGCAGGTCTCAGCAATTAACTCTCAGACTTGGTTATTCTAAACTTCTCTCTCTCAGCTATTTAGCTATAGAGCCCCAGGAGGCAGTGAAAAATAGCCACAGATTGTTGTTTGGCATAGCTGTGCCTTTTCAAGCCCTCTTTTTCAACTGGTTGAAGAAAAATTCCAATAGTCGGATGGAAAATAAATATGAAGACCACCTCCATGACAATCTGGCATCATCAAACTGTTCTTATCCCTGCTTAAGCTTATTTTAGTCAACAACGGAGCAGGAAAAAAAAACACCAAAAAACATAAAACTGTGCTTCTAAGCAGTGAATATGCTTCTGCTCTCTTCAGAAATATCTGGAAGCTCTCCCTATTTGCATCCAATTGTGGGATTATAACTCATGGTTCTCCTGGCAGCTGATGCTGTAGCTCACCATTCGTTTTATGGCTGCAAGCGTTAACATTTCTGCAGAACATCATGGTAATTTTCTGAAAAGAATGATCATTTTTTTAGTGACTCGCAACAATTAATTATCTGCCTCTTAACAATTTGCTGGGATGAATGATCACCAGGGAGAGGCCATTGGGCTCTTATGCAAGCTGATATTCTAATAGATGAAATGGCAAGAGGTGAAAAAAGTACAATTTGCAGTTTTGGTGAGGAGCTTCCTAGCATGACACCACTTTGACTTCAGGTCATTACATGCTTTGAAAACCACCCATACCTCATGTAGGTTGATACCTGTTTGGAAAATCTGTATGTAAATGCCAGCCAGGACATAATGAGTTCCAAGCCTGTGCTCCTTGATGGTGGAAGGTCAGCCCTGTACAATGACTTACAAAGCCAATGGTTTCATTTTTTATTTACTTGGTGCCAGGTACCTGTAAGTAGAGCTGGATAGATGGAGCCTTTTCCAGGCACACTAGCTGTTGTTCTGAACAATGGGCAGTGATGTTCTGCACCCTATCGGGCTGAGAAGCAGCCACCCAACACTGTACCAGGTGCTAAGGTAGAGATTTGCACCCATCTGACATGTGAAGGCACTGTCATGCAGCACTGATCCATCCCTGAAGGTGTTCAACAAAAGGAAAGAGGTGGTGCTGAGGGACATGGTTTAGTAGGCATAATGGGGGTGGGTTGACATTAGACCTAGATGATCTTAGTGGTCTTTTCCAAATTTAATGATGCTACGATTCTATGGTATGAACTGGTAAGAGTGGCTCTTTTTCAGTTAAGTTCATATCAAAAACCTCATTCAGGTTGTCCCATAAGAAACGCTATACCAGCTCAGGCTAAATGCCCTCTCCCAACAGGACCATATAGAGATCATAAACATAAAGCTGTCATAGCAAAAACTCCTGAATTCCTTCCTAGCTTTCAAAAATGTACAGCTTGCAACTTCCCACGCCACAGGCAGTGTTGTATTTTACAGACCTTTTCACAAATATCTCCTTGCTTAATTTATTCTATTTTTCTTCTTTTTTTATAAAACCTTTGTGAAGGTGTTTCACCCACAGCATGCCACGACAAGTATTTCTAGAATTTCTCTGCTGTCAGAAGAACCTCTTCTACTTTTCTGTTTCATTTTGACCCTTCTAATTTCATATGATGTCCTCCCAGGCTCTCCACTGGACTTAGGGCACCTTTCAAGGAAAAAAAATTCCTCTAAGAAAGAGCAGTCAAGTATTGGAACAGGCTGCCCAGGGAAGCGGTGAGGTCACCATCCTTGGAGCTGTTCAAGAAACGTGGAGATGTGGCACTGAGAGATGTGGTTTAGTGGGCACGGCGGGGATGGATCAACAGTTGGACTTGATGATCTTAGTGTTTTTTTCCAATTTTAATGATACTATGTTTTGATTCTATGATTTCTGCTAACTCAGAACAAATGCCTGCATCTCCATCTGCCAGCTTGGATCTAACAAAACTCTACAGCTCAACTTCACTCTCCAGGAAGGGACCAGAAGGTAACATCAAGAGTCCCCACCTGCCAAGCACTGCAGAAACACACTCTGACAATGCCATCTCCGCTCTGAAAAGGTCACTGTTCAAACCGCATGTGGGATTCATCTCCCCTAAGTGCCTACAGAAAGGATACGTCCATCCATGCCAGTTATATTTGAACCCATTATGGTTGATGGTGATGGAGTCAGTGAGGGTTCAGAGCATTATTTATTGGAGCGGCGCAGACGCTGTGCTTCGAGATGACATGAGCTTCACTGAGTCACTGCCCTTTGACTACAGAGTGGTCCCAGAGTGAGGTCAGATATACGTGCCTCCACTGTAGACAGTGCATTAGCTCCATCCTTTACCCTCCGGATAGGAATGGGGAATAACATGGACCATTCCTGCAAGGGTCAGCAGCACTGGAGGAAGTGGACGTGCGTGATTGCAAGCCAGGGGGAGCAAGCAACGTGTCTCAGGCAGTGGGGAGCTCAGTGTGGCAGGAGGAGCCCAGCCCTGCTTACAGACTCAATCTGCTGAAGCCAGCACATTTCTGCAGACTAAGCAAGTTTACTAATAAAACCCTCTCATAATCTACCACTGTTCAGAGAAGAGAGAGAGAGAGAGAGAGAGAGCAACTGGGCTGCAGTGTCCGTGTGTAATAAGCACCAGAGATTTAAGTGGGAGAGAATTACCTTAAATACATATCTCTATAGGAAGAGAATATATAGGTAACATTTAAAAAAATAAATAAATAAATCTGTGCTGCCAAAGAGAAGTAGAACCAATTTCCCAATTTCAATTGCCAGCATGCTGGGACTCAGCCTCTCAGATGTTGCCTGCTTTGCTAAATTGGCTGGGCTGAGGGCTGCTCCGTTGCTTATTTCGGCTCATTGTGGTGCATTTACGAAGGGCTGTCACACAAGTCTGACAGGGTGATGAATTGGTTGAGCTCACCAGCACTGGGGGAAGGTGGGGAGGGAAGGGATAAGGGGGTTGCCTAAGGCTGGAAGGGGCGAAGAAAGCACTTCTTGGGAAGAGATGGGGGCAGAAGGGAGCAGGAGGGAACCATCCCAAAGGGTTTCACTCTGTAATCGATTCCTCTGGAAATAAGTAGCCAAGCCCAGGGGGAGGCTCATTTATATGAGGATGGAGGTGGGAGAAATGGAGGGAGCAAGTGGTTTGGAAGCAGCAAGTTCAGCAATTTGTTGTAAAATTCCTAGCTACAACAAGACTTGGTGCTGTTAGAGATGAGAGTTCTGGATAAGGTGTTGCAGTAGATGTGTATCTCATCTTCTCAGACTCAGTCTCAGGCTTTCAGCACCTCTCTCTACTGATGTGTCTTTGGGAGGGCTTCATGGATGTCAACACTGGGCTGGAAGCAAAGAGTGTCAGGGAGCAGAGCAAGCAGGAGAGAGGATAAATGCATAGCTCTGGGCTTCTGAAGTGTCTGTCTCTTGGGTATCTGATGCTCTGCCTTTCCTCTCCGTGTGTGTGATGCAGGAAAAATAGGGGCTTTTTATTTGTTTCTTTGCCATGCAAAACAGAAAATATTAAATAAGTCTGGTAGACACTGGTGGAAAACCAATGGGTGTAAAGGAGATATAGATATATCGATCTCTGAGACAGAAAGTCCATCCAAATCTATATCCCCAGCATATTTATCTATTCTCAAGTCTCCCTCCAGTCATTTGCGCATCTTCACTATAGATCTCTATCAATTTCTCTATCAAATTTTATGTCTGTCAGTCTCCCTCCCTCCCCTGTGTCCCCCAGGCATATAACAACAACCAGACCAACAACAAGGCATGATCCAAAGCTAGCAGATTTTAAATGGAAGTAGCAATAATCCCCTTGTATGCCCAGCTGTGTTGGCTCCTCTCATACGTGGACTGGTACACACTGCCTGAAAAGCCCCAGGTGGACCTTGAAGCCCAGGACTGCAGGGCAAAGCTTGCACGTCAAACTATTGCATTGCCAACAACCAGGTGCAAGAGGGGAGGAAGGAGCAGTAAAAACATCTCTCCAAGGAGCTGCCCTCTTTCAGCTGATCACGAAAAGCAGCAAACTGGTAAACATGTGTCCCAGCTGGGTTCAGATTGATGCATCCATCTTGCAAGCAAGATCTGTCCACATCTACTCAAAAATTTACAGTGGGGTGAGTGCAGGACACCACCAGTCAATGTAGACATGAAGTGTGTTGCAAAACTCCAAAGAGTGTCTGGAGAAAGCTATACCCAACAGGAATCACAGTGAACATATTTGGGACTTAGCACCAACCTCTGTCTCCAATAGGAAAGATGTTTTGGTGTTTCACACACAGAGAGGGAAGGTCTAATGTTTTTCCATCTTTAATACGCTCATCTGTAATTTCTTCTTAAAGGACAGGAACAGCATAGCTTAAAGTGTCTTTCTAAGATCTAACCCTAAATTGCAGTGATATTAATATTGACCATCCATGGCTGTAATACAGAAAATATATGGATAATACAGTCCCTTCCCCAGGACAGATATTATAATAAATAATCATATAATCTAATAAATCTTCACTGTGCACTAATAAGCATATTTTCTTCCTACAGAAAAGCCAGAGCTTTCAAAGTGGCTTCATCAAATTCCCTACCTATCCCAGCAGATATATCCCTTTTTATAATTACACTTTTTGTCGATTTCAAATACAGTTAAAAATGTGCAAACTGAGTCAATTTTTACACCGTAAGTTTGTGTGATATAGGACCCCAGTGTCTCAGACAGCCAGCCTCCTCCCCCTCAGTGCTCCTCTCCTACCTGATCCTGACATTAAACTACTCTACTTAGACTGGGTACCTGGTGCCAGGCAGGCTGACCTCATTAAAATAGATTACTGCAGAAGTAAAATCTAAAAGGTAATAAAAACTGCCAATATTTCTTACTGGGACGTGCATGTATTCCCCCCCCCCCCCCCCCCCCCCATCTCAGTGGGAAAAGCTCCTTTTTGGATATCAAAATATCCAACTTGAAGCTGAAAGTCCTCATTTTCAGTATTTCTCTCTAGGCAAGATGTTAGTAGAGAGCTGGGCAAGTGGGAATGCATTTCTTTTACTCTTTGTGTTGTTCTAGTCATTTAAACAGGTGATGTAATGATGTGACTGCAGCTGAGGAGATGAGGTGAGCTAAAGCTTATAAGCAAGACTGGATTTCTAGGGAGAGACATCATGAACCTGAAAATGTTCCTGGTTTTTCTCCTTTTTTTTCCTAATCATATCATCTAGCTTTGTGAAAGCTATTACTTCTCCAACACCTCCATGAAAAAATATGCAAGTTTTTAATTTTCCACACTTTTCTTCTTTCCATGAGAAGAATATCCAGGTCATGCAAGGAATGTTGCTTGTGGCTGGTAACCACAGGTGCTTGACCACACAAATGATGAGCAGCACCAACATGGTGACTTGTGGAGGTGCGTGGTCTCCTGCCAGCCAGAAAGGGCTCTTTATGTGCAGAGCCATCATGTTTGGAGATACCTGAACCAACAGCAACATGGAAACATCAGCAAGGAGACCTGGTCAATGCCACCCCAAGCCAAGAGATGAGTAATGAGACTTTGTCCAGCAAGACCACGTGTTTGCAAGATTGGGATATGTTCTATGTGGAAGCTCTTTTAAGAGAAGTGGAGATTTAGCTGGGAATGGACCAGGAGCTTGGCTCTTTCGTGCCTTTTCCACCACAGAGGTCGCATGTTAGGTCTCAGATGGGTCTTGCAAATGACTTATAGAGGCCATGGAGTGGAACTCCTGCCCTCCTGTGCTGGACAAGGATACCATTTGTGCCCAGTACCCTCTGAAAGGGGTAGAGGAGGTTCTTCTGGAGAGGAGCACTATTTGCTGATCTTTCTGAGCAAAAAAATATGGGTTTCCATAGTGGTTCAAACCCAACAAGCAAGCAGTGGAGTGTTCCATCTATGAGAATGGTTAATGAGAACTATGTTTGTAAGAATGCAGGCCACAATTAGATGTGCTCCTCAGAGCAGTTTCACCTTGCAAATCTTGAGGAAGGAGGTTTTAGAACCCATCTGGAGTTCCAGTGTACATATTATTGTGTGGGGGCAAAGTGGAAACCACAGACAACACAAAAACACGTATAGCTAATTAAGTGCAAGCATGAAATTTTTGCCAGACAAGGGCCAAAGAGAAGCTCTTGATCCTCTCTCATCAGCCTACTCCAGCCAGGGGGATAAGGATTTGTAATTTTCCCATAGAAAGAGAGTCTGAACATGATGCTCTATGGGTAATCTGGCCACCGAGCCCACCCCCCCCCCCCCCCCATCCTAGGACTCTCTCCATTTGCAGCTGCTTTGAAAGGGAATTAGAAATAACAACCTCCCTTGCCCCCGGCACTCTGGGAAGCACTAGGGAGTGATTTACTCTGCACAGGGGAAGCGAGATTTATCAGTTCTTGGAACCAGTGTTTATGAATATTCCTAAAGAGGAAAATCAATCAGTTCTATCATAACATTGCCATTTTTCTAAATGATAGAACAAGCATTTTTATACACCTCGCACTGGCTGGTCAGGAATCAATAGGAATTATGAGCTTCTCTCTGAATTTACTAATGTTCTGGCATCAACCCCTCCCATCCCCGAAGCTAAGATAGGGAGGATGCTCAGAGACCTGGGGCTGGGAAGGCTCTGACTTACCACACTCATCATCCACTTGCCTCACCCATCTTCTCCACTGTTCATGTTTCTTCAGTTTCCTCTATTTCAGCTTCTGCTGATCAGTGCTGGGCTGGACTAGATCAAGGTAAGGAGACTAGACCTGAGGTTAAAACTAAGGGCTGTATTTGCCTCTCACCTGTGCCAGCGTGGGTTAGATACCTAGAGGAATGACTTACCTGGGAAAAATCTTCCAGTGACATTTCCCCATCATTTACATGTAAATCCAATATAAAAGGCAACAAGAGACCCCTGGAGCCAGCTCAGCCCCTTAAAGCATGGGTCATGCACTTGCTAAATTTAATGTATTTTGTTAAATAAGGACAAGTGGAGAGAGACATTGCCACTACTCTCTGATCATTAATTAACACAGTTTTGTTGGAGAAGCCATGATAGTACCTTCAGCAAGACTCTCCCTCCCCAGGAATATGAAATTCCAGATCTTTTGCAATATCTAGCTGAAAGCAGACCTCAGAAGATGCTTTTCATGCTGGCTTGGTTGACTTGATGCTGGATGGCTGCATTTCCCCTTATTCCAGCAGATCTGGGTACAGTAGTGATGGATTGGCAGTTAGATTAGGTGGCCTTGGATGTCTTTTCCAACCTTACTGATTCTGTGATTCTATGATCTCCAGACATACCAATGGAAGTGTAGCCCACATAAGTGTGAAGTAAGGGCCACAACTTAATGAAATGCATCCTGAATATGGAATACAAGAGATGACCAGCTGTTCAGATGCAGCCCAGCATCCAAAGAGGGCTATTCCTTGTGCTGCTAAAGTCCATCCCTGAGAAGATGGAAGACACTGAGAGACATGGTTCGGTGGGCATGGTGGTGATGGGTTGATGGTTGCACTTGATGATCTTGGAGGTCTTTTCCAACCCTAATGATTCTATGATTTTATAAGATTATTCCCCTCTACTGCGTGTGTCTCTGTATTTGGAAAGTTTTCTACTATGTGCATGGCATACAACGCACAGTCATGGATACCCTCATTGCTTCTACAAACCTTTTTGTACCTGTGAATGAGTTATTTTTCTTCCCCGTGGATTTGCTATGTTGTGCTGTGTACCTCTTGCAGGCATGATGAAATTTCACATCAAGATATGTCCACTATAAAAGAACAGCTTTGGTGCAAGCAGGGATTAATTCAACAAACCATTATGATGTAAGAAATGCTCCTAATCATCCCACCCTAGTGTTCTGTAGTTATACCCCAGTCTCTCTATTCACCTTTGCAGTAGATCACTCCCTATTCCTGAGCACTACTGCTTGTCATCCCCAGATGTGAAAGCTCAGCTGAGGGATGTGCCACATCCCTATTAGGAGCTCTGCTCTCACCTGCACCCAAAAACTCCTATTTGTGGGAAAGAGGAGAGGCCAGCACCTCCATCCTTGAATACAGCTACACGGTCATTTTTTTTTTTCTTGGGAGACATGAATCTTTGCAACAAGGGGCAGGCAGGCTAGCGATAAATCCCGCTAAAGGTAAAAGTGATTGATTTTAGAAGACACTGTTTAAGAATTTGTTTTTCTAATGGATCCTAAAGTCCTGTCATCAATTTTGCCAACCTCAGCGGTGCCAGGAGGCTGCTGTATCCTCTTCGGAAAGGAGGAGGGAGATGCAGAGAAGACGGGGAGATGAGGTGGATGAGATGGGGATGGGGGGAGGCTGAAATAAAAAGGAGATCTTCATATGCCCCTTCCAGATGCAGTATCCTAAAATGTGGATTATACTCAACCATAAATACTAATCCATTAGTTGCTCTTTCGCACGCTGCTGGCTGGAATGCTACCTCCATTTGCCTGCATGATAATCTATTTGAATATCAATGTGGCTTCATGTTAAACTGCTTCCCTTGGAGTTTCAGATGAAGGACAGGCGTGCAGGGCCTGCGCTTTGGGGATAGGGTACCGTATCGGGGGCAGAATTGGAAGGCAATTATCAAAATCCTTCCTTGCTCCGAAAGCTTCCTTGCAGACAACTGAGAAGGAAAGAAAAAAATCGAAGTAAAAAAAAAGTAGGATTCAGCCAGGCAATGTTGCCTTGGTCTTTAATGGGACATTAAAAGAAGGCTTTCCTTTATTTTTAATTCTGACAAAGGATTGACTGATTTGCTTGGTTCCCAATGATGGGGAAAGATGAATGCAGCATAGCAGAGGTCTGTTTAGGAAAGGTGCTGCAATGGGGGAAGGGAATTTCTCTAAAGAAATAAGAGTCCCCCACAGCTCTGGAGGAGCCTGGGAATGTCAGACTGCTACAGCTCCTATCCCATCTCTTCCACCTGTTCTCTGCAGCATCATTTGTGGTCGGAAGAAAAACAGAATAAAGTGACAGTTTCCTGGAGCCCGAACCAAATTTGTCGCTGCTTGTAAGGTCACAGCGGTTTCATCTGGAAATTCGGGTTGGATATCAGGAGTAATTTCTTCTCAGAAAGGGTGGTGAGGTATTGGAACAGGCTGCACAGGGGGGTGATGGGGTCACTATCCCTGGAGGTGTTCATTGAAACATGGAGATTTGGCACTGAGGGACATGGCTGGTGGGCATGGTGGGAAGGTGGTGATGATTGGACTTGGTGATCTTGGAGATCTTTTCCAACCTTAATGATTCTTTGATCTACCCAAGTTAATACAGAGAGTTGTGAGTTCCTTGGAGACTGCTGTTAGAGAGGGATTTGTGGTCACAGTCATGGCTTGTCACCTCTGTGTTTAAGGGAAGTAGACTCACCCTGGTCCACAGTGCGTAGAAAGATGTCCCACTTGGTTTGCATCAGCAGGTCAGTTTGCTACATCGTTTTTTCTTTCTTTCAGTACAGACAGAGAAATAGCAGTGGTTCTTTCAACAGTGAGCAGCATCTTTGTAGGGCCTCATATTCCCCTTGCACTTCCGGTTGGATTATCTTTGCATTCTTTCTTTTTCTTGCCTTAGAAGCCTACGTGGGACTTAGTTTGTTGGTAGAGGACGGAGATTTCCCCCTGTGTGACTTGCAAGGCCATCTGACAGATGTTCCTGTCAAAGAGTCATAGAATCACAGAATCATTAAAGTTAGAAAAGACAGCTAAGATCATCAAGTCCAACTGTCAGACCATTCCCGTCATGCCCACTAAACCATGTTCCTCAGTGCCACACCTACATACTTCATGAACACCTCCAGGGATGGTGACTTCATCACCTCCCTAGGCATCCCATTCCAATGCCTGACCACTCTTTCTGTGGATAATTTTTTCCTAATATCCAACCTGAATCTCCCATGGTGAAATTAAAGGCATCTGTCCATCAGAGAATCTCAAGATCCAAAGCTCATCTTGAGGAAAAGAGCCTGGATATATTTATCCCAGGCAGATTTGGGCAGGTAGTCATGAGTGCAGATAAATAAAATACAACTCCATCCTAACAGCTATCTTGAGCATACTTTAAGAGTCCTGAGCATAAGCTGCAACCAAGGCAGGCAAGTTTTAAACATCTCACCCATGGGGACTGGAGCTTGGCCAACAGAACTACATTGACTTCTTGCTTTGTTTGACGCCTCAATGAGAAGCCATGAAATGCCTCCTGCTCAGGATGTTCAGCCTTGATGAGGGGCCTCTGGAAAGAGGCCAGGTAACCATCCAGCACTCAAGAATTGAGAGAAGGGTCAAAGGAGAAAATACAAATGTCTGACAGAGAAAAAAAGCCAGCAGTAATGCTGACCAAGTAAGGGTTGTGCTCAAGTAATTACCACATTCTTGTGGGCTTATTTTATCTGCATCAACTCAGTGTACAAGTTAAGTAAGAGATGAAGTAAATCACTGTGACCTTTCACAAATGGTCCAAAACACATCCCAAGTTTTCTCCTGGGATAACCTGTTAAGAGAGTGGTGAAGCACTGGCACAGTCTGCACAGTGAAGTTGTGGATCCTTCATCCCTGGAGGTGTTCAAGGTCAGTCTGGATGGGGCCATGGGCCTATTCTCCCACTTCTAATAGTGGTTACATGCTTCTGGACAGAGCACAAGTCCAATCTGAAGCCAGATGAGGCTAATACATGAACCCTAGAGTGAGTATGCAGACTTGGGATCTCCAAAGTTTGTAGCTGAGACAAGGATTGAAGCAGTCCATGGCAAATGAGCGTGTTGGGAGACTTTGCAACAAGTCAGTAAAGAAATGTAAAATACCCTAAACACCTTTGTGTTTAAGCATTTCTGCAGTCCAATAGCAGCTGGGCAACTGCTCTGGAAAGAGCTGAATAGCCACAAAAGAGGCACGGGTGACTTAGGGATTTTTAACAATCTGGTCTTCTGAAGTAAACAGCACCCAGAAGAGAGAATACAGCAGAGTTTTGCCTGGGAGCATTTGGGAAAAAAAAAAAAAAGAAAAGAATTTTAGTGGCTGAGTTGTTCTAGGGTCCTGCAAAGAGCCGAGTAAAGCCCAGCTTCTAGCATCAGGGAGTGCAGGGAGTGAGGATGTTGATAAGGACCTTGGGGATGTTTTGGTCTTGGACCTGTCTCTGCAAGAGGTCTCCAGAAATGTCAAATACCTGCTACATGATCTCAGTTTTCTGCATGATCTAACAACTTCTGTCTTTCCCAAGGAGGTGGCTAGGACTAGGAAGGCAAATGGTCAATGGCCAAGCACAGTGCAATCCTCTCTGCATCAGCGCTCCCCTCCCCAAGCTGCCTCCTGCCTCCTGCTCCTCCAAGACCTGGCAGAGGCTCCTTCCCTCTCCACGCCTCATCCATCAAGACAGATGATGTTGTTTTCTCACCCTACCTTCCTCAGCTTGTCAGTGCCCAGAGAAAGCAGTGATAAATAAACAGGCACTGAAGACACTCTCTCCTGCTGCTTGATTTATCTATTATTTGTGCTGTAGTCCAAGCCCCTTCATCTCTTCCCCTGCACCCCAAACATTAACTCTTCTTCCTCTCTCTCAGGTTGTTTTCATTCTTACCTGTGCCCCTCAGAGCCAGCATATAGATTTGTGCACACTCTCTGTGAGCCTCAGTCAGGAAAAAACAACTGAGGATACAGCCTCTATCTTCAGACGTGTCTTGAAATGAACATTACAAAAAGCCTAACTCATTTCAACCCTGTGGCAGGCATCTCCCAGCAGGAGGAAAGAAAGAAAGGAAAAAAACAAAAAAAAACAAAAAAAACGAAATAGGAGGAATAGCGCATCACTTGCTCTTTATGTTTCCAGATGGGAGACAATGTGGCAGAGGGGTTCAGAAACAAAGCAGATGGTGTCCACGGCATGTGGGAGGCTCCGTGCAAAGTTAGGGATGTGAGGCTGGGATAGTTAAGATGATGTTAGGATGAGATCTGGGACCTGTTCTGTGTCCAAATCACAAAGTTCTTCCGATAGAATCATAGAATCATTAATGTTGGAAAAGACCAATAACATTATCCAGTCCAACTATCAACTCATTCCCACTATGCTTACTCAACCTTGATCCCAGGTGTCACAGCTCCATGTTTCTTGAACACTTTCAGGGACAAAGTTATGTTATTGTCTTATTTGTCCCTAATGAACTTATAAGAAGCAATTCCTGCTTTCCCTCTGACTTTACTTTGTTGGACTCCATCTCTCATCAGACCTGTGCAAGCCCAGCAAGGAAACTGCTCTTGCAATCCAGTAAACTCTATGGTCTTACCAAGGACTGACTGCTCACCACAACACACATAATTCCCAGAAGAGAATAGGAGGTGGGTTTTAGACAAAGGGTTTGTGTTCAAAGTCTGTTCAGGCTGGCATTGCACAGCCCTGCACATGTGGATTGAGATCAATGAAAACTGGGGGTAAAATAACACTCTTGGGGCCTCCCCAGCTCCATCAACCAATCATCCCAATCTATGCTGCTCCCTTCTCTCTCCAGCCATAGTCTCTGAGGACCTGTGATCCAAGATAGCAGCAGTGGCAGTTGGCAGAGGTGAGGGGCAGGTCTGTTGACAGAACAACTTTTTTTCCATGTCTCTTCCAGCTTGGTTTTAAAATATTAAAACCCATTTACATATGCTAAGGTATATCCATGACCAATTACCAGAACTGATGTGAGATCACGGTTGCAGCCTCTCTCCCTCACTTCTAGCACTACTTTTCACTAAATGACTCTGCTTTTTGTTTGTTTGTTTGTTTGTTTGTTTTGTTCTGTGGAACAACCATATAGTCATGGAGAAAGACTTCCTTTTGACCCATCAAAGTTGACGGGAGATTTTCCACTGTTTGAAGGTTTGAATTATATCATGAGAAAAACTACATCTATAGTCTCCCAACTATAGCCTTCACCTGCTTGGCCTAGAAGAAGTCTATTTTCTTGAAGCACCACAATTTTTCATATTATTGTTCTTCAGATAGACCCAGCCTTGATCAGGCTGAGCTAAAAACTTCCATGCTCCTCCTTCACATCTGTCAGTGTTGGATATCAAAGTAGGGTCACGTTATCTCCAATATTTAATACTCATTACCCTAAATTTAGGAAACGTTGACTAGAATGCATTGCAGATCACCTAGTTGCCTTGCTTTGGGCTGGGGATACCACTACAGGAGCCAGGCATTGAAATGTTACCTACAGTGTGACCCAATATCACATTCTCAAAGTCCTGTTGTATTCTTTGTTTTTCATGGCTTGTCTGGGCTAGAGACAGAGTGATTTAAAATAATCCTCATAATCTCTCCTCTGCCCATCCTGCCAGCCATACACCCTGGCAGAAGGGTGCATCTGGCTCCATGAATACCTACCTTGGTTGTTATTATGATATTTCTTCCCACATGATAAACCAATGTAGTTCCATAACACACAAAGCGATAAAAATATATTGGATGTTTAATCAAACATTCCCCTCCTTTATTTGCCTCTAGATTGCTAGTTATTCCATCATCTAGATCCTTTCCTTTTTTTAGGTGCCATAAAATTATCCCTGGCTCTTGCAGTCTGTGAGTTTATGATTAATCAATTACTTAGAGAAGTTATCTATTAAAAATCAAAACGTGATGCTCAGTGCACTTCCAATAAAGCATAATACAGCAAGAGATTACTGGTCTAATCCTTTTCTTCATCAGTTGCTTATTACCAGTAATTGTGTTAAGGGGATCACAGGAGTCATTAAGTAAACAGGGTGCATTAAAAGTGTGTGCCACGCAAGAAGGAAAATTACCTAATTAGTGATAGATGATGCTGGAATGAATTAATTGAACAGCTCTTTCCTCCAACTTATTCAGCCTGACTCATGCTTTGCCTTGAAAATATGGCCAAGGAAATTACCATTTGGCTTAAGTAAGGTTGCTTTCTTGTTACATTGCCTTTCTATTTCAATGACAGAGGCATAAGACAGCAGCCTGGAGTTAGGCCATCCTTCCATGAGCACCATGGAGTACCCAGGGAATGATGTTTGTTTACCTCAAAGCAAGCTGGGCCATAAATATTGTTATCCAGGCCATCTGTAGGGTCTTTTGTCATAGAAAAAGAGGTTTCAAACTAAAAGAGGAGAGATTTAGCCAGGATGTAAGGAAGAAGTTTTTAATAATAAGAATGGTAAAGCACTGGAATAGATTGCTCAGAGAGGTGGTGGATGCCCTATCCCTGGAGACATTCAAAGTCAGGCTGGACAAGGCTCTGAGCAACCTGATCTACATGTAGGTGCCCCTGTTCATTGCAGGGGAGATGGACTATAACCTTTAAGGGGCTTTTCCAATTCTAACAATTCTATAATTCTATAAATAGCAGAGGACATGGGTCGAACAGTATTCTGATGTCTGCAGCAGGCATCTGAGAGCTTGGATCTTCAGGACCAGCCCATGGAGGATGCCTCCTCCACAGAGACATCTGGATGTGGATTAAAAGGCAATATCGAGAGCTCAGTGATTTGAGTTTGCTGGGTCTCACTGCAATCCCTGGTGAACAAGCCTGTTGTCAGCAACACAGCAAGGAGCAGACAGGGGCTGGTGCTTTAATTAGTAAAGACAGGACCAAATAAACAAGGAGACTGGCATCATGTTCTTTCCCAGATGTTCCCCCATTTCAGGAGCCTTGACAACACAGCATGTGGGAAGGGATGGGGCTGCTCCTGGCCACCACATACCTGCCCCACATCGCATGCAGCAAGCCACCTTCTTCAGAGTTGTCAGCTTGCAGAGCTCATTTAGAGACACCAAGCAATTAAATACCCCGTCGGTTCCCTCATCCCCCTCTGAGCCTGACATCTCAGGAGAGACAGGGACTGCATTGCAGGTCTCTCCCCAGCAGAGTGAGCGGCTCATCTCTGTCTTGGCCCATGCAGGCAGTGCTCAGTGGGTCTCATTTGTTTGCATTTGCCTGGTGCCTTGACATGATGAAGTAAAAAGTTTTAATATTCGACGACATGAATTTTTAATGCCTGGCTCCTGCTCCCGTGTCATTATTTGCCTGCGCTTCAGCAGTTTTGGAGTGCGTTTGTTTAGATAATGTTCTGTTAAAGGAAAAAGAGGGTGGAGGGAAGCCTGTACCTTTCTCCCCACAGTGACCATTAAATTATATACCAGTCCTCGGCTAGTGTTCGACAGGTGCTGGCAATGCAACTTCCCCTCACTTGGCGAGGGGCTGCAGCCACTCCGCTTGCAGCAAAATTAGTGGGAGAAATCTAGTAGTAAGACCAGAAAAGCAGTTCCAAAGAAGGCTAGCATACAGAGAAATAGAGCTTTTGTGCTTTTTCCTGCCCTTCGCCAGTATCCCTCCCACACTTCACCTTTAGACACCCTATAGACAGCAAGAGAAAGGGGTGAGAATGGGAAGGAGGAAGAAAAGGAATCAAAGGAGAGTAAATGTTCTGAGGTCTTGGTAAATTAGAAGGCTGAGATAAGATGGAGTTAAATGTAACAGCACTTGTAGAGAAAGGCACAAGCCTCAGAGAGCAAGGTCTCTTCCTGTAGTCCTGGGATGGGTCCTGTGTGGCCATCCAGGAAATATCTGGCTGTTGTGTGTGGTTTGTGTTATAGGAACGGAATGACTCTACCAGGGCTGAGGGCACTGCTGACACACTCTAAAAGCAGCTTCTGCAAAGGCAAGCTCACGAGTTAATAAGGAATGGATAGAGAGAACATTAAGTGATCTATGGTGATGGATGGATGAATGAGTGGATGGATGGATGAGGACAAGCAGGATGGATAGGCAGAATCGCTTTAAGATCTAAGTATGAAACCTCATCCTTTTTCTTAAATGTATGAGCAGCTCCGAGTTGAACCTTCCCAAATAGCTACCTACCTCCTGCCTCCTTCCTTGCTGGTTCTGCAAGCTTTCTATGGAAAAGGAGAGGAAGCCTTTCATGCAGAAGGGAGGCTGATTTCCCACCTTGGATGTATTTCCAGCTCTGCATGCTTCTCATCAGCATCCTTCACCACACAAGATCAGCCCTGGGGTCTGTGCCCTCACCTCATCCCAAGGCTTGGCTTTGCCCCTAAGCTGTTCCTGCCTCTGTCCGTGGTGCTGAGCTCTGCCCCTTTGCTCTGTTGTTCAAACCCGTGGGGGATCTCACCCGGAGGAGTTCCACCCCTTTGAGCACCCATGACCAGCACCTGGATTTAGATGAATATAAGCACTGCATGATGCACAAGTTCAGAAGACATCTCTGGTCCCTAAACTCTCAGCTGTCTGTATCTAAACCAAGCCACAGTTTGAAGGAGGACTGGACAGCACCACAGATGGCAATGGTTTGTTCAAGCAATGGCACCTTGCACTTGAGCTGCTTATGTTTTGGTTAGCTGTTCAGCACAGCGAAAGAGAAAGCCTAGAATGCCAATTCTAACATGCCAAGTTGGAAGTAGATCACCATTCTCTGGGGGGTCTCAGAGCATCTCTGCTTCTCCACAATCCACAATCTCAGATATTTGTCATGGGAATGTAAACAGTGGTAATCTCACAGTGTGCTCAGTGACAGGTTGCTAAGGAGCAAGGAGCTCATCAAATGAGTGCAGCTGACCTGCCTTTCTGCTATAGGCTCGGAGAAGCCTGGGTTACCTTTCCTAAGGCTTGGTGCAAAGTTCTCTTCATCCACTGAGACTCTTCAATTGACACTACTGTGTTTAAGGCAAGATTTTTAGTGAATGGAGCCACAAGATTTGAGAGTTTTGGTTTTTGTGTTTTTTGTTTTGTTGTTGGTGAAGGTGGGTTTTTTTTTTTTTTTTTGTTTGTTTGTTTGTTTGTTTTAAGAAAGTCATGGTTGAACAATGGATTGATCTTCACAGCTCCAGCAGAAGTAGATAAGCCAGTGTTCAAGGTATAAATCCACACATCACCAAAAAGCTGAGATATGTAGGAATGATACATGGTAGGACTGAGATCATATAATGAATAGAACAACAGAAAAAACTCAAGTCTCTGGATGACCGGTCTGGTTTCAGGTCATTATTTCCCACAGTCTCAGAACAAAGTGAACAGACATTTTCTCCAAAGTGTGTTTACTTATGGAAAGGTGGACAAGTTGTGTTATGAAACAGTACTTTGCAGTGGGGAAAATTCTTTAGGCTTTCTCACAAAGTACATGAGCTCTCAAGCCCATGAATTCTCTGAGGTTGCATGCAGCTGGGTCTGCAACTGCAACAGATTATCTCAGTAGGGTGCCGAGTGTCCTCTAGGAGAGCTTGTGGGTTGGAACATGGCTCAGGGCGGGAGTAACAGGAGCCATCATCTCCCTGTGATATGAGCCTGAGGGAGCCGCTGTCAGTTCCTCGTTTTTTAAAAGCTGGAGACAGCTCCAAATCGGGATGCCCTTGGCTCCTGTGTCTGTCAGCAGTCTCCTTCTGGCCGTCCGACACCAGCCCAGTTCCACACAAGCACGAAGGGTCCGTGCTGGCGGCAAGCAGGGGGTTACATTTCACACATTCGCCTGCCTCTGCCATGAGGAGATAAGGGCAGCACAGTCTCCATTAGGGAACATTCTTAAGTTACTAGTGTCTCGGCTCTGGCCGATATGTAATCCAAGGGAAAGCAGGTGCAAGAGAGGAGCACAGCCAGGTGGCTTCTCTTTAAAGCCCAGGGGCAAGCTAAGGATAGAGGAGGAAAAATAGAGAGATGAGCTTCACCTCCAGAGGGAATTAGCACCCTCTGCATGCTATTAAAGGATCCAGTACAATCCATGGGCATGTCAGATGGCACAACCCCAGCAACACCCCTTCTCGCAGCAGCCAGCATTAGTTTCCATTGCAGTTCTTAACAATTCCCTGCACTGCAGAGCAAAATGAGGATGCGCTATAGAGAAGTTTGCAACACGGCTTACATGAGCAATAGCTGTTTGATCCAGCTAAAAGAATGGTTTCTTGCCCAGAAAGAGGGTGGATGCCCTGTCCTTGAAGACATTCAAGGTCAGGCTGGACCAGCTCTGAGCAACATGATCTGGTTGTAGATGACCCTGTTCACTGCAGAAGAGTTGGAGTAGATGACCTTTAAATGTTCTTTCCAAGACAAATGATTCTATGATTGTATTATTCTTCTGCTGGAGATAATCTCTTCACAGAATCACAGAATCACAGAATTGTAGGGGTTGGAAGGGACCTCCAGAGATCATCGAGTCCAACCCCCCTGCCAAAGCAGGTTCAGTTACAAGGACGGAGTGAGCCTTTCCTAATTTTAAGAATTGTAAGTGCCTATGTGCAAGATAGTTGTCTGAACTGCCAGGATAGTCAGTGAAATATGGTCAGCCCTCCTTAATCCAAGAGGACATCTGCTCCAGTATGAGACACCTCACACCTCTGTAGTCCGCTGAAGACCCAAACCAGTGATGTGCTAATGGATTGATGAGTGCCTATTATTAGGAAAGGTTAACTCCACCTTGTGCCTTCTTACCCCTTGCAAGAGGCCTCAGCTGCAACCTAGCAAGTTCCTATGGGTGTGCCCCTGCTTTGGAGTACAAATAGTAAAACTTTGCATTTAAGTAAGCCAAAGAATGAGGTACTCCACTGCAGGGCATACTGGAAGCCAGGCAGCTTCCCTCCAGTTCTCCCTTAACTAACGCTGCATTTCTTTCACCTGGGAGGGACATGGCTTTGATTCCTCTGCTCTTTACCTTTGCAGTTCTTACTTTATTAAAGCCATTAGACTCTCCATAAATACGCTGATAATGATCAAGTGGCACTTCTTTAATAGACAGTAAGTAGCCTGCTACATCTCAATGAAGAAGCCTGTTAAGCAGACACAAGACATTTCCCACAAAGACACTGCTTCTCAGTGTTTACGCCCTTCAGATACTTAGGAAGATGTCACATCATGTCTTGATCACTGCTATACTGATTCAGCTCTTTTCATCTTGCCCTTGTAAATCAATCCTTCCAGCCCTCAGTCATTTGTCGGTTGTTCTTATATGAACTCACTGCCATTTGACAATATCTGTCTGGTAAGAAGAAGCACAGAAATGAACACAACTTTCCATATACATTAATGTTGAAGCCCCGCCATCCCTCCGGGATTTTTGATCTTTCTGCTGTTCATTATTTCGAGAAGGCTGCTGAAGGCAGCTCTGCTCATGAAGTGGCTCCTTGACTGGGAGCTGAGATTTGCAAAATAATTAAATAAATAAATAAAACAAAACAAAATAATCAACAAATAAACAGAGGCTTTGCCCAGACTCTGAGACTACTCTTATACATTAACTGTAAAACAGTTTTCAAGACATGTGTAGATGTGGTACCCGGGGACATGGTTTAGTGGACAATATTGGTGGCAGATTGGCAACTGGACTAGATGATCTTAGAGGTTGATGATTCTATGATTCTGTGATTCCATGCCTGGGCTGCCCTCAGCCCATGCAGATAGGCAGCACAGAATAACACACATGCCGTTAAACACCCTTTACCCTTCAAATAAGGGTACTGGTGGTGACCATGTCCTGTGGCTGGTCATGATTACTGATTCCTGGGAAACACTGGAAAAAGGGCTCAGTATCATGGGTCATTAGTATTTCCAGGACTGTTCTATCAGCCCACCAGTTTAACGATTGAGTCCCTGTACCAGGAACACTCTCAGGTTCATATATTTATCAGTATCAGCACAGACTCAGTTAACATGGTTTTCCTACTTCCCACCCAAAAAGGAAAATGAGGAATATTCCCAACACATTTTAATTGACTCAAGGGAGAAAATGTCCATCCCCGACTGTGAGATTCCAAATAAAAGGCTGAAGGCTATAATCAATTGACCTGTGAACCAGAGAACAAATTATTTTGTCTACAGACCCCACAACTCCTCACACAACTTGTCCTTTGTCTTCCATGAGCGTCAAGGCAAGGCCTGGGCATATGATGCTTGAGTGTGGATCTGGATGAAGTTTTGCAAGAGCTGCCTGTGTGGCAGAACAAATATTCCCAGACAAAATTAGGAACTTGTTTTTTGAGAAGCATCACTATCACCAGAAAGCAATCCCTATCCAGGGTCAATCATCATCAACAGGTTGAAATAGAGAGGCTGTGGCTAACGTTATTCCTGTTACGTTGCCTGTGTGTCCAGCAGAAGGATCCTTATGACTCAAAAGGCCAAGAAGCAGAAAGCAACATGTACCTCTGTGTGCAAAGCTGGGTTCACTGGAAGCCATATTCCTCCCTCCGCCTGGAGATGTGGTAAGGGACAATGAATTCATCAATCTGTCATTTAAGATTGTTCGCTTGACAGCTCCAAAATGCATCTTAAAAAAAAAAACCAAAAAAAAACAAACATTAAGGGCTTTAATAATTTAAGCTACTCTTAAATTTGCCCTGCAATTTAAATCCTTGGAGTGGTTTAAACATTTGAAAGAAGTTCAATCTGGACAGTGATTTAAAGTGAAGAGAGCTGAGTTCAATTTGGCTGTGCACTACAGACTGGCACAGTATCTGGAAGGCCAAGGACCTGACATCACTTTGCATTGAGTGTCTCCAGAGATATCAATATGAAACAGTAATTATGGGGATGGCCAAGTGTAGAGATACATTGCCAGGACAGCTCCAGACTAGATGAAGATGAGACCAAGTAGGATTAGCACATTTTTTCTTTGCAATCCAGCCTAAAATATGTCCACGGAAAGCTACTTCTGATGACAATGAGATTTGGAT
The DNA here is from genome assembly GCA_030625065.1 of Alectoris magna. Taxonomy (NCBI): domain Eukaryota; kingdom Metazoa; phylum Chordata; class Aves; order Galliformes; family Phasianidae; genus Alectoris; species Alectoris magna. Next base: position 1,668,841 of record CM060561.1, on the reverse strand, counting down.
CCAAATGACAGTGATCTCTAACTCAGTTTTCTCTGCTGTGAAAAATGACTTTATGGTTTTGTAAATCAGAATGGCTTTGGTGGGTCAGAAACAAGCACATTTTGCATATGCTTTATTTGATCAATCAGTTAGGATGAGCTGCACCATCAGAATACTAGTTGTCTAAGGAGACTAAGGAGAGATGAGACAAATTACTTTTGAGGTATAAACCTGTGAAATAGATGTTGTCTGTAAGCATCTGTATTGGTCAGACGAAACCTCTCCTCTGTGCCCAAGCAGATCAGTATCACCATTGCTTTCTCTCCCACAAACCCTGATCTTCATAAAAATTATCCTGTGCTCTAATCTCTGTTGTTCTACACTTTGCTGTTTATTTTTACTACTTTTTTTCTTCATCTGATACAAATAAGCCCCAGCACCGTGAGGTCTCAAACCTTTTGGCTGTAGACAGTATCAGGCTATAAATAAAGGCAATGAGGCAATCACCCTAAAGAAATCCCAAGAAAAAAAGTCATGAAAGTCTAATGTAGAGCTTTTTGCCACACTAGGCTCTTTTTCAAATACTCAGAAAATTACCTTTTCTGACCCAATCTATTTATCCTTATTCAAGAACTACAAAACACAGTTACACTAGTAATAAGTTTCCGAATTGCAATACCATTTTATTCTCTATGGCATAGGTTGAAATACTACCAACATACAGACAGAAGTATCACACCATGGTATGATGAAGTGGAAAAAGATGAGAAATAAAGCCTGTAGTTATCCACCTGGAAGCTCGATGCCAAAATCAGTTAACACATGGGATGTATTTGTATGTGTAGGAGGTTTTGGTTAAGAACAAATTACTTTAAGAGCATACCTGTGTCCCAGTACCTCCACTCCATATGTCCCTACAAATCGTGAGACCTGAAACACATTTTTACCAACAGCCCATCTTTTAGCACCTTGGCTGAAGACTGCATAACTTGGCAAGTGTTGGATTGTCACTAAGGGAGTGAATTCCATTCTGCTGGAAGAAGCAGAGGATTCCCCATTGGTTTTACTGAGATCTGTGAAGAGACCCAGCACAGAAGAACCAATGTAATGAGCTGGCACCTTCTGTAAACTTTCTCCCTGAGGCTTAAACTTTATCCTGCCCAACACGTTCAAGAGTTATCTTCATAACCCTGCTTCAGCTAACAAGAGGCTGTGCCATTACTGATGGGATGAAGCAATTATAATAACATCCCTTTCCTTTCCCCCCATTCCCAGCAGTTTCATTACTCTCCATAACCAGATGCCGACTTGCATTCTTCAGACATGGCAACCAATATCGCCCTCCATATTTCACAATAAAAATTGCACGTGAACCCATGTCACCGGGAATTAATTTTTGTAAGACAATGTTTATATTAACCATTCATTTATTGACTTCTGTTTGGTGGGTCAATTTTGAAATTTATGGTCCCCTGAGATCTACACACTGACCTCGGTTTCATCTCAGGTCAATATTCCCTTCTCAGGTCAATAAATCTCGAAACTGACCTCAGCAGAAGTCAATAGTATCTGCATATTCTTATATTGTCAGAGGGTCGGCAACATACAATTGTGTGTCTGGGAAGTGAGGAAGAGCAAGAGACATCCAGAAGTATTGGATGAGGTATTAAAATGGAATTCTTGCTCAATAGCTCTCCTTCCCATCCATCTGTAGAGTTAGATCTGCCAACAGCAGAGAAAATCGTTGTTTATGTTATTTATTTGTACATAAGCATATTTAAATGGTGAATATCCCATCACAGAGAAACAGGTTTGCTAAGAAATAATAAGAAACGGAGCACAAACAGTGCAATGATTCTGATCCTAAAAAGCCTGCAATGCATGTGGGCAGATGGAGTAGTTCAAAGCAATGGCATAAAAGTAGAGAACATAGAAATCTCAAAAGTAATAGGGGAGTCTCTAAATATCTGACCAAATGAGAATTTTATGCTGGGACAGGAAAAAAACAACAAAGAATTCCCTCTGTAGATGTTCTTGGGAGGTTTCTTCCAAGTCATGGAAAGTACCGATCTGTCTGCATGAAAATCTGCTAAGGGAGCAATAGCAGTTCCTCTTCTTTGTTGATCAGCAATGTGAACTGGTCTGGCTGTGAATTAGGGATGGAGACAGACTGCTAAGAGCTCAGACAGAAGACAGGTAGCTGATGCTTTAAATGGATCCCAAATCTGCCACAGCAGCACTGTACGCAAGCTAGCAAACTGTGCCAGAGGCTTAAGGATCAAGGTGCCTCCATGGAGTGAGTCATTCATTAAGGGACAGTCACACGATGGTGTGGTGAATGTGTCCTCTGGCACCTTGCCTCCTGCCAGGATCCTTCTGATCCTGAAAGACATGAGTTCTCATCTGCCTTTTGGAAACTAAGTTGACTTCTGCTGAGACAGAAGCTGCTCCCTCCTTATGGCAATGCCATGAACCATTCTGAATCAGCCCAGTAATGCAACCTTTGTCATGAAAGCCCGTCTCTAAGAATGGTTTTGCTTCCTGATCCTTCCTTTAAGGTCTCTTCCAACTCAAGCCACTCAACGATTCAATGATTTTACAACTTTATGATGATTTAAATCAGGGCTTTTCCTGGGTGTATGTAGCTGGCTTGGGGTTGCCCCCCAGCTTCCCCCAAGCTCTGGTGATGGTTACACAGGTAGCATTTATCCAGCCTGTTATTAGGACCAGGCTTCTATGGGCAATTGGACTGTATGACTTTTAAAGATCACTTCCAACTCAAATGATTCTATGATAAAATTGACACTAGACAGGCACTGAGTTCCTATTGCCAGTAAGAGTGGACATTCATGATTCTGTAGTTGACATCCCTGGAGGTGTTCAAGAAATGTTTAGATGTTGTAGGGGGGACATGGTTTAGTGGGGAAATATTGGTGATAGGTGGGTGGTTGGACTAGATGATCTTGGAGTTCTTTTCCAATCTCGGTGATTTTATGATTCTATGACTCTACTCAGGTAGATGTAAAAAGACATCAGCATTCACATTTCTCCTAAGATTGGAAAGTTATGTCTCCCTCCTTATAGAAATCTAGATGTCATTGATTCAAGAGGATGTCAACTATTAAATCAGGCATGCAGTGCTCCTTGAAAAAACGCATGAAGAGAGATAGTAATAGTGTATTGTCTGAGGGTATGATTTTATAACATCTCTCATTTTGTAGAGATTGTTAAAAAAAAAAAAGTACTCAGGCATACTTATTAATTTTCATACTTTCAAATGTCTATATAAGAATTAGGAGACTAAAATGAAGATGTTCAGAATACCATTGAATAAGGAGCTTTTCTATCTATGCTGTCAGGAGTGAAATGTGGGAACTTAGTTTGGGTGCTCATCCTTATGGGTCTGGTTGCCCAGAGGAGATGTGTATGCCCCATCCCTGGAAGCATTCAATACCAGGCTGGGTGGAGCCCTGGACAGCCTAATCTAGTGCTTAATCTAGAAGTTGGCAACCCTGCCCACACTGAAATTAGTTGATCTTTAAGGTCCCTTCCAACCCAAGCTATTCTGTGATTCTATGAACCAATAAGAGACCATCATGCCTGATGGGCAATTTGGCACAGCCATGATACAGCCAAGCCCAAATGTTACATTCAGACCTTACAAACTTGCAAGCAATTGACCTCCTTGGATGCACATTACTGCAGTCAGCCAGACCCACATGCTTTTCCTCTTCCAACAGGAATCAGCAGGCTTTGTTTTACAGACATTCCTGGGAGTAAATCTCATTCTACTTCATGGTTCCTGGTTTGATCGCTGCCTCCCTCTTTCTGGTCTTGCTGAGCTTTCCTTCTGAGGGCCCTGGTGGGATGTAGACCTACAGAGTGGGTTTTCAAGCAATTGCAATTCTTCCTCTCACCTTCCTCGGCTGAGAAAGCACAGCTGTTACCTGTCTTTTCCTCCACAGCTCCAACACAGGAGCCTGGATCCTGCCAGCCACTAATCTTCCCTGCCTGAGGGCTTTCCTGACAGAGCAAATGATCTGCCAGACCCAGCTTAATGGAATTGTAATTGCCAATTAAAAGCTGTCCTGTTAATTGCAGCAGCTTGAAGGTTTGAGTGTGCATTCATATGGGCACATGGTTACATGAACCAGTGTGAGTCCCGAAGTCTCTGCTGCTGAAAAGGATGGCCTACCTGCAAGGAGATGGGTTTGGGAATAACCAGTATCTTGTGAATTTTGCTGCTGTCGAAATTCCACCTATAAATTACCTCTGGTTTATTCAATGTAACAGCCAGAAAGAGCCAAAAAAAGGAGGACAAGCAATGTGAAGGGGGAGAATCCACTGTCACCAATGGGCGAAGCAAAGAGGAGGACCCATCTCACTTACCATCAGTACGGAGGGCAAATTCGATGGATGCTGGGGGAAAACTATGAGAGAAAGCCTGCAGACTGGCTAACGCAGCCAGTGTACAATCAAACGACATCTTATAATTTATTGTACATCTATAGCTTCCAGCACTGTGTTTGTCCAGATCTGGAAGGCTTATGCTGTCAAACCAAGAGACTTCTCAGCTTAAAACACCTGAACAGAGAGAAGAAAATTGAGATTTTCTTGCAAAAGTGAGAAAGCAGAAATGATGCATTTTTTACTGAAACAAGGTGCTTTTGAACTCTCAGCAAAATGACAGCCCGTCTCCACACTTCCCTTGGAGTCTCGATTTCCCACTGTCATGCATATAGCTGTTTATACCTGCACAAAGCCTGCATTTATCTGTCTAAGTCTGCAGAGTGATACTCCTCACCCACAGTTTCACTTGCTTAAAAAAAAAATAAAGAGAATGGTGGCAAGACACATTGGATAGCAAAAGACCAACATCCAGAAACCTGAAGTCTGCTACAAACTGCCTCTGTGTTGCTAGGGATGTTACTTAGCTCAGGTTTGGACAGAGATTTGGGCAGTGTGATGCCAACTTCACTAATTTGGCTAGAATTAAAAGCAGGTGTTATCTTCTAAAAAAAGGTTTGCAGTATCTTGGATATTAGGGAAAATATCTTCTCAGAAAGAGTGGTAATGTACTGGAGCAGGCTGCCCAGGGAAGTAGTGACATCACGATCCCTGGAGATGTTTAAGAAACATGGAGATGTGGCACTGAGGAGCATGGTTTAATGGGCTTGGTGGAGATGGTTTGATGGTTGGACTTGAGGATCTTAGTGGACTTTTCCAGCCTTTATGATTCTATGATTTTCTCATTCTCTTCTATAATGCAGCCAAGAATATATGGCCACATCATATGGGAGCCAGTGCCCATGATGTGTATTGAATTTTGCTTTCATGACCAAGATCAAGGTTTCTCCTTGATCTTTATGGCAAGAAACAGAAGGGCAGGGCATGAAGAGGTAACTAAAAAGCCATGGTTTTGCTTATGGGTGTACGGGTAGCTCTGCATCACAGGTCCTTATGTAGGTAGTCAGTATTCCATCAGCCTTTGCTTTCATTGCATTCCTGCAGCCCGAGTTCAAGGAGGTCTTCTTGGGAGAGGATGGTTGAGGAATACAGATCCCTTTCCATGAAGATTCACTTTTCCATATTGACCTCTTGGGCTCTTTCCAAATCAATTGCTGCTTTCCTACTGGGCCATCCTAAGTGCTTTTCCTCCAGCCTGGGACCCTTCTGAGTGCACTTATCCTTCTCTATCAAAAGGAGCTAAGAAAAGAGATTAATTCTTTGGCTGGGACTAGAAGACTTTCATCTGCCTGCACATCTATGGTCAAGCAGAGGCTGAGGGGCTCATTTATCAGGTGCTATATACATGGTGCTGTAAGTGGACAGTCCACTGTTGTGTGATTTGGCTTCCCTTGCACTGAGGTTTTCCTCTTTCCTTTTCATTTTGAACAGTTACAGCCTCTACAGCAGAGAAATCACTATATCTCTGCTCTTCTTGGACTACTTCCCTGAGGAACAGATTCCTCTTCTATTTGCCTGTCATTTTCCAAGTTTTTCAATAGCATCTCATCCCATCTCAACATAAGGGATTCCATAGCCACCCACTAAGGACGAATGAAATCCTTTCCCTGAATATTTCTCTCCAAATTTTGTCTTGTTGTTTCATCTTCAGATATAGAGATGATCTATGAAATAAAGCCTCATATCTTCTTTATGCCTGATGACATCTCTGGAAGAAAATTGGAGATTTTGCTCCTGAGTTCACATATGCTGGCAAGCAACCAAATGGGGTGCAAGGGAGGCCGGAAAGAGATCCATGCAGACCTGGTCTATTCTGGTCTCCAGAGATGGAGGTTCCAGCATCTCTTGAAGCCCTTTTTTCATTGCTTGATCACTTTTATGGGTCTTTTTCTTTGCTTTATATCTAATTGGAATTTCCCTTGTAGGAACCTGCAGACTTGGGAAATCCATATGGCATTATGGTCATTCCATGAGAGTCTTTCTAGCACATTAGCAGAAGGGGTACCAGCAATGTGCTGGTCGAGAGGACTTCAGACACTGACCCTGTGCTTTTAGAGTCCCACCTCTACACCCTAGGGTGCCCCAAGAGTCTGGAGAGATGCACTGACAATGTGGCAGGCCTTGTTCATTAACGATCTTTTCAAAGCTGAAAGATGGAGAGCTGTTCCTTGAATCTCCTTGTGATGACATTGCATTCACCGATGGTTTCTTCCCTCACTTAAATCCTGTCTATAAATGCTGGCAGTTTAGAACCTTAGAATCATAGAATCATTAAAGTTGGAAAAGACCACTGAGGTCATCCAGTCCAACCATCAACTCATCATCACCATGCCCACTCATAGAATCATTAAGGTTGGAAAAGAACTCCAGGATCAAATGCAACCACTGACCTGTCACCACCATTCTCACTAAACCACATCCCTAACTGCCACATCTCCACATTTCTTAAACACCTCCAGGTATGGTGACACAAGCACTTCCCTGGGCAATCTGCTCCAATGCATTACTGCTCTTTCTGAGAAAACAAAATTTCAAAACGGGAGTGAAGGCAAATTATCATCATGCAACCTTCTGCTGATAGCCCAATCAGGGTCCCCCAAAGCAGTGACTGAGTCCTCCAAAGATACCAATTCTACCAAGTCTACAAAAAAATTGTCAAAATGTTTTCAAAAATGAAATAAATGTCCATTTCTTTTTTGTTTGATTACCTGCCTTTGAGTCTGGAAGATCTATATCTTAATGTGTTTATTCAAAATTTGATCTAGAACATAACCTTTAAAAATATATTTGCCTATAAACATGATCTAGGAGCCAGTGTTTTCACAAATGGCAGATGTTCAAAACATAGCAGTTCTTAGAGCTGCAGGACTCCTTGCCAAGGGCTGATGTGGATTCAGTTAATGACTACTGCTTCAAGAAGAGCCTGCAGACATACTTGGAAAAGAGATCTATGGAGTGTTACTAAATAGACCAGTGACAACAGGCTCAGGAAATCCCCCAAGTGAAGAGCAGCTGGAGCCTGGGAAGTTGTTAGATGAGATACTACACTTGTCCTTTTCTTAACTTTTCCACTGGAAGAGCTCTACTTAGGGCCACATTTGTTTTAAAAGAGAACCCTGGCCAGGATGGACCTGCTCTCATAAATCAGAGGTGTTGCAAGACTTCAAATATACCTTTGGAGTGACCATTCTGACTTACATCCTTCTGACAGTTGTGCCGTCATCCACTTGTAGAGCTACTTTTAATAGAGGCCACAACGCATTAAATTTAAGTGTTAGAAAAATGAATCAGCAATGCAAAAAGATTCTAATCCTGCTCAAGCAATAAAGCAAGTCACTGAAGGGGATTGTTTCTATCCTCATTGCTGTCTCCGTGCTCATGGTAGATCCCAAGTTCACATTGTTCTCTTCAGATGTCCCATGTGAACTCGGACATCTGGAAGTCCCAGTTGGAAGTCCCATGACTTCCAATCAGCCTCAGAACTGGATCCCTCTTCTCTGCTCTACCGCATCATCATCTTGCACCCTTGCATGCAAACCACTGTTAATGTTTCCCCAGTGGCATGAGGTTGAATCTCACAGGATGGTCGAAATCAGTGACAGTGTTCCTTGACTTTTTCAGGGTTGCTGCAGGAGGAGGCAGATGGGTAGAAAAACAATATTACTATTGACATATTCAGTCCTTGAATCTCTCCTGGGTGCTGGGCAAGAAAAAGATATAATTTGGGATGGGAAATATTTGTGTAACACTGAGCACTGGGGAGAACTTAGTTCTGATCAGGATCTCCCATTCCTTAGCAAAACAAATGAAGAAACAATGAGCAAGACAGCTGTCTACCAAATGTGAATGGTGTGTCCAGTGGTACAGACACTTCACTCTGCTGGCATGGGTTGAGTACAGCCATAAGAACAGGAGGATACCTGGAACAGCATCCACATAGTCCGTGTGAACTCCCCAGTGCATCTCACTGAGATGAGCTTAGCCTTAAAAAAATATAATCCTTCCAGGTATTACATACTCCAGAATCCCAGATGCATCCCTCCTTCTTGTTGGCATTTAACTGAAGTACCTGACTTCCACGTATTTTTGCCCTCAGCTTATTCTGTATATGATGGAGAGGGTCAGGCAAAAAAAAAACCAAACACAAAACAGCCCAGAGATGCTTCCCCCAGTTATCAGTGTTATAACACAGTTACGGCTATTGGATGTGCTTTCAGCTCCTTCAAACGGGCCTGGACCTGCTCCCTGATACCCCCTCTCTCTTCCCCTAAAAAGGTCTACCCAGATCCCCTTTAGGTTTATAGCAGAGGTCTCCAGAGAGCACGGGGCTTATTAAAAAAGATACAGTCTCAGATGCAAACATCACTGACACCCCAGAGAAGTGCAGCGATCCTGACCTGCTCTCTCTCTCTCTCTCTCTCTCTCTCTCTCTCTCTCTCTCTGATTCAGGTCTGTGTCAGCTTTTCCTTTGTTGTTTCTTTAAGCAGCTTTTCCAATTGATGCTACTGAAAAAAAAAAAAAAATCAAATAAAGAGAAAGAAAGGGCTTGCAAGGTGTGGCAGGAACTGGTCCAAAGGAGGGTGGTTGCTTGGCTAGGACCAGCTATGGTCTCTCAGCTCCAAGGCTGTGACCCCACAGCACAGAGTTTGCACTCAGGGAGAGCACGGCACGTTGTGCTCTCCATCACTTATCTGCAACCCTGCATCTTACCCTTATGCCCCAACAGGTTTCTGTAATAGTGTCCATCCTCTCCTAAGATCCCCCAAACCTTCACCACTGCACATGGAGGATCCCACAGGCCTCTACCACTGCACATGGACAGACATGTGCATACCTACCAGGAGCCTCCACTGCTACACATGCACAAGCATATATGCACTAACACATAAATGTTCAAGCAAGTACAAACAAATGCACAAGCACATCATTGTCAAATCAACTGCTCAGCCACCCCATGCACCCTAATTTCCTCCTGCACTCACCCTGTGCTGTCACCCCATGTGCATGCTTGCTGCTCCAGCCCCCCACACAGGTGCAAATGCACCTACGCCTGTGCAAAGCCCTGCATGTTCCATCCACATTTTGCAGATGAAGGAAGCCTGATGGGAGTCCTCCTTAACCAGGACCTACATCCAAGGGAGAACAAAGGGTGAGGAACTCAACCCACATCCCCCACAAAGTCCTCCCTCATCCAGCAGCACCCCAACCTTGCAAAGAGGCTTCCCAAACCCTTCCACTCTGCAAATACATCTTCATTTGTCCTCTTCCCGTGCAGCCACTAGACGGCAGGTCAGGCTCGTAGAAATGCTCGTTCTTCCCAGGCAGTCGATGGGCTCATCTGTCCCAGCTCTCCCCACGTCGATGGGGCTGACACTCGGCACTCAGCGCTCTGATTAAGATGCCACAGTTGAGTTAAAGCACGCATTAAGATTTGATGAGTAATTGATCAACCCATCAACGGGGACACGGGGCCAGAGAGAGGAGCTGAGGCTGCGGACACCTGGCTTGCATGTATTTAAATAAAAGTTATTAGGGAGTTTCAGCCTTTAAAGGGATAATGCTGGGTTTGTGTAAGATTAGGATAGGATAGGATAGGATAGGATAGGATAGGATAGGATAGGATAGGATAGGATAGGGTAGGGTAGGGTAGGGTAGGGTAGGGTAGGGTAGGGTAGGGTAGCGTAGGGTAGGGTAGGGTAGGGAGGGGGTAAGGAGGGTAGAGTAGAGTAGGGAGGGGAGGGAGGGGAGTGCAGGGTAGAACAGAACAGAACAGAACATTACAGAACAGAATAGAATAGAATAGAATAGAATAGAATAGAATAGAATAGAATAGAATAGAATAGGAAATAATTTAGTTGGAAGGGTCCTACGAAAATCGATTTTGAATGTCTGACCACCTTGGTGTTAACCAGAAGTTAAAACGTATTAATTAGGGGGATTATCCAAATATTTCTGGAAGATTGAGATCAGTCTGCTATGGAGCTGCTGAGTGCAATAAATACGTTTGATACAAATACTGATTTAAAGTTCTGCTTTTCACATATACTCTGAAAGGCATATTCAGGTTCTACCTTGGACAAATAACATCTCTGCTAATGGAAAAGTGCTGACATTGACTAATTCTTTGCCAATTTTATATCAGCATAGCTGGGGATCTCTGTATGGACAAGAAGGTATAGACACATATGTGCCTGATGCAGATATAAAGGGCTCCAGCCCCTCTTGCCTTTATATTCTGTGGCTATTGAAGAAAGAATGAATGAGAAGTGATTGTAAAATGCTACTCCCTTACTTCACCATTCGATCAAAGCCACACTTGTGCTTAAGTGCTCATAGACACAGGAACTTCACTGCCAGCCCATCAGGAAGAGGGTTTCCTTTAAACGCAAGGCTGTCGCAGGAAGGTAATGTAAGGAGATAGATATAATATACCTCTAGCGAGACTCTACACTTTTTGAGGAGAAAGCTTTGTTTTCTTTTTACACACGTATTTACACACTGTAATAGTCAGACACATGAAAATACAAACTGAACCCTGTGCCTTGTAGGTGGAGGAACATAAATCTGCTGTAAATATGTCTCTTAGTGAAGAAAGAAAAACTGGTCCACACTCTGAAATAATGATAACACTAGGAGCTGCCATAGGAATAAATTCACACTTTTTTTTTCTCCTCTCTGCTCCAGCATTTGACTGCAGACTGCCTTTTCCAAAGGATTTTTGTTTGTTTGTTTGCTTTCTGCTATTACAGAGTCATAGAATTATAGAATCATTAAAGTTGGAAAAGACTAAATTCATCTAGTCCAACCATTAACCCATCACCATCACGCCCACTAAACCATATCCCTCAGATTGGAAGGGCTTGGTTTCTTTTTGTGAGGACTTTGCACCACGTGAAGTCCCATTTCTTGTACCCACTGCTTTTAGTAAGAGATGTCCAAGGAGCTGGGATACATTTTGAACTGTCTGACCCGGTAGCTGATCTGCAATCCCAATTGTGTGTGAACAACTTAAATTTAGTAGGCAAAAAGACTGGGGGGAAACCATAGAAAACATGGAATAATTTTTGAGCACTTTTCTAAATGTGCAGCACTTCATTTTGCTGGAAAAACGGTGTTTTATTCTGCTTGAAAATCCTGACACCTGGAGTTCGCATTCCACAGCCAAAAATACACATATAAGAATTTAAAATTGATCCTCAGAGCAAAATCCACCTGGAAATATTTTGTTCTGACGTTCCACTGTTTTAGCTCAGTCAAACGAAAACGTTCCATCTCACTGGCAGTGAAACACGGTAGAAATCTCAACTTCATAATCCAGTGTATTGTTAAACCCAAGGTTTAACTATAAACACTCAAAGCAATCTGGATGCTTCGAAAGAGCTGAAGCAATGCGTTTTCCCTCGGCACTGCAAAATGTTTTGTCACTTTGAAAGTGAAGCGAGGCATTTGAAACAACTCATTTCAACCATTTTCACATTAATAATAATAATAATAATAATAATAATAATAATAATAAATCACTGCAATCAGCCTGATCCAGAGACGATTTTGACAAGAATACATTTTCTGGTAGAAAACCCCACTCTCAAAAAGGGGTTGAGCAGCATTCTGTGGTGTTATCACAAAGGCATCGTTTCAGATAACACTGAGGTGGGGACGAGATGCATCTCTATGGACTGAGAGATTTTTCTCTGTTTTGGGGGGTTTTGGAGGGAGGGGGGAGGGAAGTTACCTGTAATGAAGCTTGAGCTAGCAGCATAGTGAAATCTGCCTTAAAATAAAGGAGGAGCTGCAAAGCTAAAATTATGGAGAAAAATGACTGTTGTCACATGTAAGGAGATCTACCTTGTGTGAAATGGAATCTGTATGACATTTGTGGTGCAGAAATGCCTCAGTTTCCCCCTTGTATTTGATTTTATTGATGTGCTCAATTGCAAAGGTGGTGTTCAAATTTTGGGTGACAAAAGCAAGGAAACAAATTGCATGGTGAACAATCTCTGCTAGGGAGATTTTTCTGCTTTCTGAAGGGAGCCTGGTAAGACTCAGAAAAATGGGAAAGGAGCGTGTATCCAGCAGTTTGCTGAGAGTTGTTCCAGTGTGTGGTCTGTGATACAGACTGATTCACAGAAGAAAGAAGGAAGAAGGAAGAAGAACAAAGAAGAAGGAAGAGGAAAGAAAACTGGAAGAGGGAGGGGGAGGGGGGTGAAGGGAGGGCAGGGAAAGGGCAGGGAAGGGCAGGGCAGGGAAAGGGCAGGGAAGGGCAGGGCAGGGAATGGCAGGTCAGGGCAGGGCAGGGAAGGAAGGGAAGGGGAGGGAAGGGAAGGGAAGGCAAAGGCAAAGGCAAGGTAAAGGCAAGGCAAGGCAAGGCAAGGAAAGGCAAGGCAAGGCAAGGAAGGGAAAGGCAAGGAAGGGAAGGGAAGGGAAGGGAAGGGAAGGGAAGGGAAGGGAAGGGAAGGGAAGGGAAGGGAAGGGAAGGGAAGGGAAGGGAAGGGAAGGGAAGGGAAAGAAATAGAAAAGTGGAAGAAGAGAAAGAAAAAGGCAAAGAGAAAGAAGAAAAAGAAAAAGAAAAAGAAAAAGAAAGAAGAAAAAAAGAAAGAAGAAAGAAGAAAAAGAAAAAGAAAAAGAAAAAGAAAAAGAAAAAGAAAAAGAAAAAGAAAAAGAAAAAGAAAAAGAAAAAGAAAAAGAAAAAGAAAAAGAAAAAGAAAAAGAAAAAGAAAAAGAAAAAGAAAAAGAAAAAGAAAAAAAAGAAAAAGAAAAAAAAGAAAAAGAAAAAGAAAAAGAAAAAGAAAAAGAAAAAGAAAAAGAAAAAGAAAAAGAAAAAGAAAAAAAAGAAAAAGAAAAAGAAAAAGAAAAAGAAAAAGAAAAAGAAAAAGAAAAAGAAAAAGAAAAAGAAAAAGAAAAAGAAAAAGAAAAAGAAAAAGAAAAAAGAAAAAAGAAAAAAGAGAAATGTATTAGGTGAAAAGTCCCGACAATTGCCACCAAACTTTGCAAACCGTTTTTCTGCTGGCTATGAACTCAGAAAGAAACAGATTTAGGACAGTGAGAGAAAAGCAGATTCCCAGGATTTCCAGCTCTGGAGTTATCACCAAAAATAAAACAAAGGTCAGAAAATACATGTTGATTTTATTATCTATTTTGTGAAGCTGTCACACCTTGATGCAGGATGGTGCCAAGGATGTGGCGGTGCCCTGGCAGTGCTCTGCAGGGCTGCGGCAGGGAGCGGGCTGGCTTCTCTGCAGCCACAATTGAAGGTGGCATTTGGAGTGTGCAATTACGCTCATCCTTTCTTTTCTCATCTCCACCAGCTCTTGCAATCCTGCTGCTCCTGCTACTATTTACTGCTGAGGGCGGCTGAATTCTTCGTGCCGCCTGCTTGGCCTGAATTTCATCACACAGATACACACACATACGCAGAGCATCCCCACCTCCAGATGAATGCAGAGGTGGCAAAAAAAAACAACAACAAAAAAAAAAAAAAAACCAAAAACTTTTTATAATAATAATAGTAATAATAATAATAATAATAATAATAATAATAATAATAATAATAATAATAATAAAAACAGCTTTTTGTTTTCCATCTGCCTCTCTTTATTGCACAGGAAAGGGAAGGGTGCTGGTAGAAGGAAAACTGGGGGGCACAGGTTAAAAATTGGCACAACTCGTGTTAACCTACCCTTTATTTTTTTTTCTCTCCTACCTTCAATCCTGCTGTGGAAAAGCAATTTTTTTTTTTTTCCTATTATAGCTGTGCTGGGAGCCCCTTGGTTTTGTTCAAGCACAGGAGCAGGTTTGGTGCCCAGGAGGCCACCAGAACAGCTGCTTCTCTGAGAACCTATGAGGGCCATTAGAGATGTCTGAGTACAGAGAGAGTTAATTCCTCTGCCCCAGACGCCACTCTGTAATTCTCATGCTAATCTTATACAAATGGCATTTTTTGTCCTGTAGAATGTATAGCAATCAGGCAGTGTTATTCTGGAGTATTTAAGAATCACTGGGGGAGAGAGTTAGCCAAACATAGTGCACCTCCATGGTTTCAGTTGGCTTCTGAACATGCTTCATCAGCCCAAATCATAAACCAGAAGGGGGAAAAGGAAAAAAAAAAAAAAAAAATTGTAAATACATGGGTGTGGGGACATCCCATGCCCCTGCACCCCTCTTTTTGTACCCATCAGACTGGGGCTTTCCAGACATGCCAGTGACACTTCATGCTTCACCATGAAGGGAGTCAGGTGTGTCTTGGGAGAAAAAAAATAAAAAAAATAGGGAGAAGAGACCTCTAAAAATGCTAACAAGAATGTAAACATGATTATGTAAACATGAACCCACCACCATTAGAATCTCTATCCCAGGTCAAAATGACAGCAGTAGTGTCCCACCTTCCCACGGACATCCCTCTGTGACCAAAAGGACACAAAGGGGTCAGAATAGCTCACTTCACTCAATGGTGGATGTAGCACTGCAAATCCAGACAGACTGTGAATGAATCCCTTGGATGTGCCAAAGTAATGAAAATCCATGAACCCGCCACCATTAGAATCTCTATCCCAGGTCAAAATGCCAAAAGCAGCGTCCCACCTTCCCATGGACATCCCTCACTGAGCAAAAGGACACAGAGGGGACAAAATATCTCAGTTTACTCAACGGTGGATGTGGCAATGCATACCCAGTCAGACCTTGGGTGAATCATTTGGACTTATCAGGAGCTGGTTATATTCATCCTTTGCCCACAGCAAACCAAGCCAAAGGATGGAGCAAGTGTTGGAGCTTTTTCCCCAATTTCTCCTTGCATAGCAAAATGGTTGTTCCAAACACTGGTTTCATTCCAGCAGCCCTTGCATTTCTCCTCAGTTTTGACTTGAAATGTGACTTTGGCTTTCAAGTATAAAAGAAGAGAAACAAGAGCTGACATTTGCGTCAATACAAAACAACAGTTTTTGCCTCATTTAGACTTAGTGCCACGAGTGTTTTTGCTTGCTGCTTTTTAAAAAGGAAACAAAACAACATTTGACACTGAGCGCTAGGTATCTCTTTCTTTCAGGAATCTGCTCTGCGGCAAATCTTCCTCTTCACAGCCACAGAAGTGACTTAGGTGGGATGGGAAAATCTCAGTTCCAATCACCCTGCTGGTACAAGGGCCAGGTGAGCTTTGCTTAGACTTCATTTGTGGATTAAAAAAAAATAAGCAATTTTTAATGCAAAAAAAGAAAATAAATACGAAGAGGATTTCCCTTTGTGAAGTCTTACAGACAGAAGTTCTTCTTTGATTTCTGTCTTCGGAAGCATCCCAACTGTTTCCAAGCATTCAGAAGCCAGCCAAGTGAGGGTTTTCATTAGCAAACACTGTGCTGTTCATGGACTTACCGGTTCATACGGTTGACTGCATCACTCTGAAATCACGCTTAGAGTTTGCTAAGGATTATTTAGCAAAAGACTTGTGTTTGCAGCCTGATCCCCCAGTAACATTTTCTGTGCTTCTCACCACACAGAGAGGCAGTGGATGTGCATTAAGTGCTTGCACGCTGTGTGTTTACAAACACATCTGACCGCTGCAGGTCGGCTCTATGAACGCCGCTCGGCAGCAGACGCAAATTGCTTTCGCTCAGTCAATGAACTCCAAGCGCTTCACGGCAGCCACAGACCTGGCCCTCTGCATATTCCTCTGCAGCATGTATTTATCTAACTAATCTTCAAGATATTAGAGATAATCTTTGCCGTTTTCCTTTAATGAATGGCTGACATGCTTGCCTGGAAGCTGTTACTGCAGAGACCACCAGAGAGAAGAAATCAGATACCCTATCTCCAATCGTTTATCACTATCAGATCAGGGAGGGAGCTTTTTCCCCTGCCTCTTTCCTCAATACCTCCCGGCGTGTTCAGTTATTAACCTCACTTAGCCTCCAGCAGAGCCTGCAAGACCAAATCAGAGGTTCACATTTTATTCCCCAGCTGCTCCAAGTCAGAAATCTTGGGGCAGAACAAGACAACATGCACAATAAGGAGGTTCTGGGGAATCCTTCCAGATCTTGGCCACAAAGGGGGGTTTTCTTCAAATCATGTCACTCACACCATGATGCTGCTGAGTTGAAAAGCAAGGAATTACTTGCTTGTTATCAGCTCCCCACCAAGGGCTGTGATCTCGTTAGCTCTTCTGGACTAATGAAAGAGGGATGCCAGCCAAGGATTCTGCAGGAGCAGAGGATGGTGGAGCAAGGAATACTAATAGTCATGGTGTCTTTGAGCCAATATTCATTCAGCAGCCAGATTTCCCCCCACAGCCATCCCAGTGCAGAGTCAGAGCTTCCTACTTTCAGAGCACTTCTATCCAAACTTACATCCTTCAGGGTTTCTAAAATCCCAGAGCTAGCAAGATTCAGTGCAGCTGTGCTGACCAAATTCTACATCCATTAACTACTTAACAAAATTTCCCATGCCACCGCCCACAACCGATCCAGGTTAATGCTCCTCATTTCCAGGCCAAAAGCCAAGGAAGATCATTGCAGAAGTGATTTCCTTCCTACCCTTGCAGTTTCTGGTTTATAAAAGGCTGCAGAGCGAGCACTGCAGTCGTCTGGTTCAGGGTGAGCTTTCTTACCCCTCTACTTATACATGTGTAGAAATATCCAACACAATCTTCCTTCTTAACATAACCCCTTGAATAAAACAGAAGCATCATCTCCTTCATCCTCTATGCAAAACCTACATGCTTTTCTCAATGTGATGGTAATTTATATGGTTTCTTGCTGCTTTGGGCTTTCTTTCCCCCTTCTAGACAGCATCTGCAATCATCAGTTAATTATTTGTAATCTGTATGACTAGGAATTTTTTTTCACAGTGAGGGTGGTGAGACACTGGAACATGTTGCCTTGAGATGTAGCTGATGCCCCATCTCTGGAGACTTTCAAAGTGAGGCTGGATCAGGCCCAGGGCAACCTGATCTAGCTGTGGTGTCCATTTTTACTGCAGGGGAGTTGGACTAAACAACCTTTCAAGGTCCTCCCAACTCTATGGATTCCATGATTCTATGATTCTATGAAATGTTCCCAGCTCCCAAGCCCAGTCACACAGCTAGTGCTTTGCTGCACCCTGGACTAGATCATAGAATCGTAGAACCATAGAATCACCAAGGTTGGAAAAGACCTACAAGATCATCCAGTCCAACCGTTCACCTGTCACCAATAGCTCCCACTAAACCATGTCCCTCAACACAACATCCAATCATTCCTTGAACACCCCCAGGGTCAGTGACTCCACCACCTCCCTGGCAGGCCATTCCAGTGCCTGACCACCCTTTCTGAGAAGGAATATTTCCTAACGTCCAGCCTGAATCTCCCCTGCCGCAGCTTGAAACCACTGCCTCTAGTCCTATCACTAACACGAGAGAAGAGGCCGACCCCCAGCTCACTACAACCTCCCTTCAGGAAGTTACAGAGAGCAATAAGGTCTCCCCTGAACCTCCTCTTCTCCAGGCTGAGCATTCCCAGCTCCTTCAGCCTCTCCTCATATGGCCTGTGCTCCAGACCCCTCAGATCTCAGTGGCCTTTTCCAACCTCAGTGGTGCTATGATTCCTTTTTTAGGGTGAACCCCAGCATGTTATCTTCTCTCTGCTCTGCATCTTGGTTTCACTCTATTGTCCAACTGCAAATCTAAGCACAGGAAGTTAGCATATCTGGGGACCGTGGAGTCACCATCTCTGGAGGTGTTAAAAAAAAGAGTAGTTAGTACTTAGAGACATGGTTTAGTGGGCAATATTAGTTGTAGGTGGACAGTTGGACTAGATTATCTTAGAAGTCTCTTCCAACATTAAAGATTCTATGATTCTATGATCACTCAAATGGGTAAACGAAGGGCTAGGAAATGTTCATTGTCACCGGCTCCTGAGCAGCACAGACCTCTCAGGAGCTGTTTCTTCATTCACTCCCTCAAAATTTAATTCTTTTAACTTTAGACCATAATGATAATTTTCAGCAAAACCATCTCTTATGAATATCTATTATTTGCTATATACATGCACAGTATCTTGATGATTGCAATGAATGCCAAGGGACATTCAGAATATGTTAATGTAAATGTTGAAAGAAATCTTGCCAAACTGCTGAATGCCAAGCTTGGGAGCCACTGAAAATCCTCTGGAGAGTTGGTATGACAGCAAGAAGGATCCTCAATAGATCTTGACAGCTTTTCAGATTTTCACTCACAAGATGTGAATGACAAGCTCTTTACACTCTCCCCATTATTGGGTAGATATGGAGATCGAGGGCCATACATCTGAGTTAAAATCCTTGGGTTAATCATGTCACCTCCGTAGCATGGACAGCCCAGACAGATACACAAGACTTCTTGGTTTGCTCTTCATGGTAAGGAAAGTGGATTAGAAAGGTTGATGGACAATGACAATGTGCATAGCATGGAAGAGACACCCTTTCCCACCTCCATCCTTGATTTCGGGGTCATATCCCTTTTCCTACAGACCTCAAATTGGAACATACTTGTCCACAGGGCAATTCCCCGCCTCTTTGCATCATCACTCTAGCTTGTCCACCACATTGCCCTGCCAGATCCCCTACTCCTCTTCTTCAGGAACCTGGTGGGAAGGATCCCAAAGAGTTAACCTTCTTGTGACCATCACCATCGTCCCCATTGTATCTCCCTGGAGCCAGCAATCCCGCTGAGGATTTCAGCAGGGAGACAGAGACACTTAGCACATGCTGCCATCGGAAATAGAGCAGCGGTGGTGAGATGGGGCTGAAAGTAGATCCTGCTTTCAGGTGACACTGAGGAGGAGACATAAGATTTCTCCTGGGGGAGGAGGGTGCATGTAGAGTATTGGGAGGGAGAAGGTGGCATCCACCACAGTCAGATAACCTCTGGCTATTTATTCCCTTTCATTGACCTGTTGGCATTTCCCCAACAACCTGAAATATGGAATAACCAAGATCATATATATATATACACATTTGCATATTTTCTGGGAATCAGCACAACAGTACCCTGGTGTAAGCCAGCCTACTGATGGGGGAGGGGGCGGGGGGGGGGGGGTGCAATGTGCCAGAGCAGATTAATGCACAGAGGGAAGACACCCAAGGGGTGAACCTTCTCCTGGTAAAGTGGCAGCTTAGCTCAGTACTCGTACAAGAAGAGCAAACCATGATGTTAACCACCTTTGTTATCATAGAATCATAGAACTATTTGAGTTGGAAGGGACATTCAAAGATCAACTAGTCCAACTCCCCTGCTGTGTACAAGGACATCAACAGCCGGATCAGGTTGCTCAGAGCCCTGTCCAGCCTGACCTTGAATGTTTCCAGGGATGGGGATTCCACCACATCTCTGGTTAAATTGTTTCAGTGCCTCACTATCTTTATCATGAAAAATATCCCCTCTTTTCATTTGAAATAATTTTCCCTTGTCCTATCACAACAGACCCTGCTGAAGGGTCTGCCCCAACATGGACACATTGGTGTCAGGTTGGAGGTCTCTGAGTTGGCTGGGAGTGACATGCTCCCAGTGCACTCCATTACCCAAAAACCCTCATGCAACAGGTGAAGAGCATCTCAGATGGAGGAGAAATGGACCAGCAGGTGAAGTGTTAAGAGAAACCGTCCTGGTGAAATACATTCGGTAATAGCTGGAAGAAAGGGAGGGAGAGGAGATTGAAGTCCGGTCGGACCTCTCCTCTATCCCCCCATTTGATTTTATGGGCTCTGAAATGTTGCCCATCTGCCCTCGGTGTATTCTGCTCTTTTTTAATTGAAACGGACAGAGGGTATTGACTAGCTATCAAAATTCATATCTATGCAACATTTCATTTCCAGTGGCCTCAGCACTCTGCTGCTGCCTCTCCGTTATTCCCCATCGTTTCAGTATAAAGGCAACTGTCACTTCGATAAACGGCCCCTAATGGTGGACAGAGAGGGTGGGAGCTGGGGGGGAGTCCTGGGTATGGGTGGGATGAGAAGCTTTCAAATCCTGATGGAAAACTTAATCAGAAAAGAGTAAAAAAAAAAAAAAAACTCTAAGGGCTTTTATTTTATTTTTTTTAATAACTGGGAGATTTAATTAATTGATTGACTATTAAGGCTAATATAATTTTGATGATGTCGCCTATCTTTTCTGCCATTGACTTTAAGTCAGGGTCTCTTTCTTGCCTTTTGGCTGTATTTTTGGTAATGGGGCCCATTGTTGTTAAAATTCAATTGAATTTTTTGCTATCTCTGCACCATAAGCCAGATGAGCCAAAAAGAGGGATGGAAAAGAGTGTTATTTGTATTTATTCTATTGAACTTCCTCCACTACTACTTTGGCTCTTCCTTTTATTTATTTATTTATTTATTTATTTTTGTCTCGGCAGGCTGCTCTTTATGACAGATAGCAAGAGAGAAATGCCCACAGTTTGTTCAATTGAATTTTCACTTACTTTCCTCCGTACCTTAAGTGGCTTCAGTAATGGGAGAATTTCTGTAAACCAAAGGAAAACAAAGAAAAATAGAGAAATAGGATGCAATGCAAAGCTGCTTGTTTCTGATGTTGACAGCAAATACACAGAGGTCACAGAAGGGCAAAGGACTCTGCTAATTCTTGCTGTTTTATTGTATATGGTGATTTCCAGGTGGGCATCTTCAGGTCCAACTATGTGAACAGGAAAATGGGTGCAACCTCTTTTTCTGGCATCTCTACACTTACAGTCCAATCTGCAGATTCAGGCTGGGTTCACTTTGGTGTAAAAACGAACAGGCCTGGCTGATTTGGAGGCAGAGGAAGGTCATCCTCAGCTAGATCCACAGCTTAGGTGAAAGTAGCGATAGAGAAGTTCTCCTTGCTGCTGAGTCAATCTTTGACATTCTGGCATGGGTTTGTGTTGGCCATGGATGTATAAGACAATTATTCTCTACTTTAGCAGTCCCAATTTATGTCAGAACAGTTCCGTTCAGGAGAAGACTCTTTGGTCAAGCCACCACGAACGTGCCTTGTTGCCACCTACACACACCTCCCTGCCACCAGCTGTGCCTTGAGCCCCACATTTATCCATCAGCAGACAGGAATGAGTCTAGACAGGCTAATAGTAATGTGCAGATCAACAGCCACTTCACATGAGCTTCCTTCTTGGCCTCTTGGGCTCACATTTCCTTTCTGACATTCGGTCAATGCAGAATGTCCAAAATATCCTATTCCTATCTACACTTCAGAAACACCAGACCCTGCTAGGTACTGCTTGCCTCAGTTGGTCCCTCCTTTGCCATGATCAAGCCCATGGAGACCAGATGCCATCTCTATCACCTATACCCAGTGCTAGCAGATCTGGGAAAGACCCTCCATTTCCCAAAGTGGACATGGATGCAGAGATCATTTTGCAAGCAGTTTTGATCCCCCCTGCAGTAGAGCATTTTACTTTGTGAAGCCTCAGCTCCCTCTGTAGTAAAGCCAGTACACCTCCATATCCTACCAGGTGCAGGAACAAGCTGTTCTTCATCTCATACCAGGCGTTGTTCCCTTCGCAATGGAACAGATTGCCCAGAGATGTTGTAAATTCTCTCGTTTTGGAAATAATCAAAAGGTAGCTGGACATGGTCCCAGGCAATCTGGTGTAGGTGCTTGAGCAGGAGTTGGGCCAGATGGAACCAAAGGTCCCTTCCAACATCAACCGGTGATTCTGCGAACCTTCTCTTCCCTCCAAACAACAAGCAAGACATCATTCCAACCACTGATTTCATCCCACCCATGCGTGGCTGCAGAAGCAGTCATCCCAGGAATAAATTTGACAATTAAACTAGCATTATGACATTAGCTTTTAAAACCCTCACACTATGAAATAATGTCCCCGCGTTAGTGCACCGCACGCAGGAAGCACCAGAGGCGTAAAACTTTTATTATTAAAATTAACATTTAAAACCCGTACCATGAAGTAATGTGTGAGGTGAGCGTGGATAAATCAGACAGCTAAACTAGTAAGGTAACATTAGTGGTTGGAATCGTGACCATGAAATAAAGTCAAGGTTAGGAGATGGATAAATCAGGTGGCTCAGGCAGAACTTCTTTGTGTTAACACTTGAAATTTCCTGACCTGGGACAAAGGAACCAGATGGAGAAATTAAAAAGGCAACAAAAATTACCTATAAAGGACCTGATTCTGGTAACATATAGCCATAGACTAAATCAGAAGGCAGTCAAGACATGACTGGGGATTTTTAACCATTTTGGAGGCTGCAGGAACATTTCTCTGGGCTCCATTGAAAGATGGGGTGAATGTTCTTCATCACAGAGGTCTAGAAAAAGTCCTTCAATCCTGAATAAAGCAGGAATCCTGAATAAAAAGGAAGGGCTTTGGGGAAGAAACATATCATAGAATTACAGAATCATAGGATCATAGAATAGTTTGAGTTGGAAAAGACCTTTAAATGCCATCTGGTCCAACTCTCCTGCAGTGAACAGGGACACCTACAGTTAGATCAGGATGCTCAGAGCCCTGTTCATCCTAACCCTGAATGTCTCCAGGGATGGGGCATCCATCAAATCTCTGGGCAGCTTGTTCCAGTGCTTCACTACCCTCATCACATAAGAACTTCTTCCTTTTATCTGATCAAAATCTCCTCTCTTTCAGTTTGAAATCATTTCTTCTTGTTTAGTCACAACAGCCTGTTTATTGGTAGGTCCAAGCTCTTTTGCAAATCCACATCAGCTCATCAGCCACCAAATTGTTCATTCACTGGTGACAGCAGTGCCTTCTTGGCCTTGGACTTACCTTACCTATGTTTACCATGGTGAAAACCTGCACTTCTATATCCTCATCTATAACCAGTGCCCCCAGTAGGACCCACCAGGAAAACCTTCCAGCACTGCTCTACACACAGTAAGATCCTCACCAGCTTTCTGTCTGCAAGCTGAGAAACCCAAATCTTGTTTTCTAACGTGGAACTTGCTAGGATCTTCACTCATTTTTCTCTACAATCCATTCCAAAAAGATGGAGAACAAAGCTGTTCTTGCTGACTGAACAAAACCATCACTGGATGACAAAACTCATCCAGAAAACGACAGACACAGAAAATGATAGAACATTATGTCTCTCCCATTTTATTGTGTTTTTTTTCCTTTGTCCCATGAATGTTGAAAGTGAACCCCTGGCTGTTTGTGGTAGATATGGTCTTAGGAGGATACACAATTTAGTACCAACGTGTCTCCAAATCTCCTGCTGCATGAAGTGCAGCAAAATGACAAGGAAGAGGGAAGGAAAAGGAAAGGTGGCAGTGGGAACGGGGTGGGATATGATGTCATCATCCCACCCTTAGGGGAACACTGAATAATTAATGAGAAAAGAAAGCCGTCCCTGCAACCCAAGCCAGAGCAGCTCTGATTTCATCTCTCGACGACTCTGGCACTTGGCTGCGCCAACCAGCCCCACTTCCGCAAGAGAACACGTCCTGCGGGGACAGCTGGCGGCAGGGGCAGGGGGAGGGTTGGTGAGGGGGTCATGCAGGTATGTGTCTCAGCAGCATCAGCACTGGGATAAGCCATGACCTCCAACTGCACCCACATCCCATCTGAGGCAATGGGATGGGTTCTCTGGGCATGAATAGGTTTAATTGGAAACTATTAATCATGGGAAGGACAAGGGAATGGCCTCATGCTATCATAGGCACTAAGGATGTGCTCATCTATGAATCCAAGGGTTTTCCTCATCCTAGTGCTACCAAGCCATCTTTTGCTGATCTGTGTGCAATGAGAGACATAGTTTTCAGCCTAAATAGAGCAAAAAGTGCAGAGCCTGGTGCCTTTGCTTGCATTTTAGTACCCAGATTCACCAAGGATGTGCTCATCTATGCATCCACCAAGAGTTTTTCTCATCCCTGTGCTACCCAACCATTCTTTGGTAACCAGATACCTGATGTCTCTTTTTGCCCTGTGGAAGACCAGTAGCTCATGGTAACTGGGAGCAGTCCTTGCAGAAAGGCTAGCCCTTGCTTTGGCCCTGAGTCTGGGAGGATGGAGGCTGACCTTCAAGGTGAGATGCTCCTGTAGGACAGTGACTGATCTTCTTCTCCAGCCTTGCAATCTTGTGTGAGTCCTCATCTCAGCCAGCATGGCAGAGAAACAGAGAGCCTTATGGAATATCAAAGCAAAATATTAAAGCTGTTATTTTCCATTTAGACACTCATATTTGGGACTCATTTTTAGAGAGAGGGGATGGTTGCAAGCCAATAGGCTGGCTTACCACTTCAGAGAGCTTGCATCTCTCTTCAACTCTGCAACCTTACACCATTTTATCCCCCTTAGGGAGCCAGCACTGGGCTGATTCAGCTGAACAAGTGCAGGAGTGAGCTGAGCTGTATCCTGAACTCCAGCTCTTGGCTCAGTCTGCATTGACTCTGCCAACCCAAGCAGAGACATGGCCCTCACTCTTGTAGGAAAAATAATATTGGAAGGGCTGGATGAAATGCCAGTGGAGAACTGATGAGTAGCATTAGTGAAATGTAGAGAACAATTTCCTCGTTTGAAAACAGATGCCTATGTTGGGTTAAACATAGCACCCTAAGTCCCAATGGCAATACCAAGCACTTGTGCAAAACAGGAGCCTGGGTATACAGCTCAGATGTGGATGACTTTTCTGCTAACTCCTCCATTCAACAAGATGAATCCTACCCAATTTCTCACTGAAAATGCTCAGTGGCATTTATTGAGCTTGACAAGGTCTTACTCCTGGAGAGCCTTTGCAATGAACGTGCTGAAAATATGGCTTTAAGTAAAGCGGATGTCTACAGGTTGATACAAGCACCTTGTGCTTTGTATACAAATTGCAGTGTGACTGTGATATATCAAAGTCGAGAAGTGTGGAAGCTCAGTTATTCAAATCACAATAATGGAAACAGATCTTAAATTCACAGGAACGTGTTTGGAGACTGGTATGGAGTTACAGTGCATAAAACAAACGACAAATCCAACAGGGAGTGAACAGTTAAGATTTTGCAGCAGGCAGCTTCCAAAGAGTAAAGTTCTTGGGGCATTCATAGCAAATTAGCAAGGGAAATTGGATGAGTGATTGAAGATGTCCAGCTGAATCTGATTCATGCTTCATAGCAAGTGGAGAGAGGAGCTGAAGTGCTGTGGCTATGACCAACCCTCTTTGCTAATGCTTTACTTTCCATCTCTGAGAACCACTTTGGAAGGTGGGCTCTTGCAGGTGTGAGTGATGCAGTGAGAGAGTACCTTCACAGGGAAAGCTTGGCTCCTCTGCAGGAGTTGCTTTCCTCTTTGCTATTGAATTAGTCTCAGAAGTCCTAAAGGCAGCAAGACACAGCTCTGCCAAGGAGATAGCACTCATATCCTCTCCATGCCTACATGCTCAGCTTCATTTTAAACAACCCTGGAGAAGAGCTTCCTATTTCCATCCCATCATCTTCCTCAGCATGTATCCTTTCTCATTTTCCTTTCTTATCTCCCAGTTTTTGCTCTATCATGGAATGCATCTGGGCTGATTGCAGAAGGCTGCATCTCCCACAGCAGCAGTAGACTAAGGCCAGTAAAACTTTGTTTTGAACATCCCAATGCTGTCATGGTCTTGCCATGACATTTGCGCTTGCTGTCCCCCTCCCTTCTACTCCCTTGCTTTGAGACCATCCCTTGAAACAGTGAATTTGGGGTCCCCAAAAAGAAGAAATCCATCAGCATTTTCACTGCTTTACATCTTTTGTTTAGAGCATTTACACTGAATTTGTGTTTATGTGCATGTGAATATGTGTAGATATATGTATGTAGATATTCCTGGAGGTATCTGCCTGAACACGTACTCATTTCTATCTTATAAAATAGCAAGCATGTACACATGTGGGAATGCATAATGCTTATTTAAAACTGTCCCCAAACCCAGCTGAGATCCTACAGTTCCTACCACGGATGGCTACTCAGGAAGGCTTAGACCCCTGGGAGCCCTCTCTCTGCCTCATAAGCAAAGTGATTTTCCCAAGGGGTTTGAGGGCACAGAAGTGAGCTGCTCACTCAGCAGCTGTGCTGCAGGGACTGTTACCTAATGGAGTACTTGCAACAGGGTCTATGGGGCAGAATTTTTTTCTCTGAGAAAGGTATTTGGGGATCAGAAATCTTTCCCTAACATTAGAAGATCCTTGCCTGGCTTTAAATCTACGTCATGTTCATCCAGCTATGTTATGCTCATCCAGCACAGAACTGAACCTGGATGCTGAAGGTGCCTACAGAAGAAACTGGGAACTTGCACCAACTTCTGATGTGCTGAAAATTGTGGGGAACAAATCAATACATTGTCTGTTTCTTGGGTTTTCCTCCTACCAACCACAAGAAAAAGCTTAAATACATCTTAGTAGCCACAGTAAGCCCAAACGCTTAGACACAAAATTAGGAAGAGGTCTGTGCTCCCTGCATTTTTTTTCCACAAATTCCTTCTTTCTTTCCCTTTTCTCAGTTTGTTACTCTCAGTCCCACACAAGCTTCTCCCAAGGAGGGCTCATGCCCTGTGACTGGGGCAGGGAACAGTAGATTTAAAGTTCTTGGATCTCCAGTTTAACCTGCAGATTTTCCAAGTAACATTTGCTCAGTAAAACATTTCCAAGAGTGGAATTTACTGTCATAATTAATAGGTTATGATTAGGTCAATAACTTTCATCAACCTAGCTAGAAGAGAACCTATTAATGAAACTGTAAAACAACGTAAACTCTATGGAGAAGATAGGAGGGAGAATTTACAACTTCCCAGAAGCCCTAGTAACTAAAGGGACGATTTACAGGAAGTAAAATGAACCGGGTGCCCATAAAACACAACCAAAATTATACCCATATCCAAACAAGACAAATTAAAAAGGTTTAAGTGGATTTCTCAGCCCAAATAAAACAGAGCATCTCAATTGAGAGGAGACATTTCATGTTGCTTTTTATGGAGTGCAGGAGGGGAAGATGCATGGAAATGTGAGAGCATATCATGCAGGTCGATAAGAAATCAGTGGCAAAACCTGACACTCCTGATTGCCCCTTCAGTCTCAGCCCATAGGATGTACTCCAATGGTCACAGCCAACTCTAAAATAATGAGGCAGCATATTCAGCATCCACTTCTGCACCATGGTCAAAATGCAAAGGTCCTGGATATAAATTTTTAAAGCAGTGCATGAAAAATATCCCACAGCCCGGGGAAAGAAGTTCTTTCCATTTCAGATGGCTTGAGAGGACACTGACCAACACCAAGAAGTAAACCACTGTAGTCTCTGCCCAAAGAAGGAAACTCTTATGGGTGCATCTCCACATCTCTCGAATCCAGGCTCCAAGAGACCACTAGACCTGTTTTCTAATCCCCTTTTTAGTTTAAATTATTAAAATAAATAAATAAATAAACACCCCCCAAAACAGGTTATCACTTTCTGCATGTAAAATGCGGGCTCTCCTGTTAATGGTACTTCTCTCACACATGGCAAAGTAAATGTGGATGAAGGATTGAGAGATGCTAGGACACCTATGATATGAGTTACGATGAAAGTACTTGTGCAAGACAACTTAGCTCTTCATCTTCATCTTTCCCTTCTCCCTTTCCTTTGAAAGTGCAGTATACTTCCCAGTTCCTCCCATTTTCAACCCTCTTTATAAGAGAAGCAGCCATGTTAAAACACATTTCTTCACTAATATATGAATTTGAGTGACAAAAAAACACTACTGTATTTTGTGCTAGCTTGGAGACCACAGTCTGTAGTATCATCCTGAATTAATGTTCTGTGCAGCTCTGGCGGCTGTGGTTAAAGAGTTTTGATGTTGTCCCCTCCAGGAATGGGCAAAGACTTCCTTGTTTTGGACACTTCACAAATCGCTTGTTCTTAAAGAAAACTTCTAAATTTAAACATGCGCTGGAGACACTCTACCACAACCCTCTGCAAGTTCCTCCAGTGGTTAATTACCCTCACTCTTGTAACTGTGTTTATAAAAGCTACTTAATTTGACAAGACCGATTTCCCATAACCCCCTGCTGATTAGCATCATGTTCCTGCAATTCTTTATTAATCGAGTCATCATGAGATGTTCCTTCATTTTGCCTGGAATCAGTGGCAGGCAGTAATTATCCAAGTCATCCTGTTTACACCACTTTAACATACTACGGAGCCATTCATTTTATTCCAGCCCCTTGGATTGCCCAGCCCTTCATTTACCAACAGTAATGATCCTTGGTTACATCCTAGGAAACACTTGTATGTGGTTAAGACCAACTTTCAAAAAGCTATGTGTATTTAAGAGGGTCCATTTGGTATGTTCCACAGTTAACAGTGCCCTTCAAACCATTCCTTCACTTTTATCAGATACAAATCTGCTTTTCCCCTCAAATACAGAACAAATATCTATTGAAAATGCACGCTTTGCACATTTCCCTTCCAAGGAGGAATCAATACCATGGTTATTATAGTTCCTACTGTTCCCAAAGTATTTAAACTCTTTGCTGTCCTCAGCTCTACTAGCCAGAGATGTCTCATGTCTTTTTGCTCATCTCACTGATTTTCCACAGCATTTCTAGTGCAAATTCAATGTCCTCCACTCCCATTTTTTTCATTTGATGTGTCTCTTGCCACTTTCACATTGCCTCTAAGCCAGCCAGTTTTTCAAACCAGTGTCACTCTTGATGGAGGGATTATTGCTTTGGGGACAGTTTGTTGTTTGGTGGGTTTTTAAAACCATCCCCTATCATTATTCACATTTTTCCATCCCAGTTCATTCTCTTTTTTTTTTCTTCTTCTTCTTTTTTTTTTTTTTTTTCCTCATCTGATTTGCCTTCTAGGTCATTTTAGTTTTCCATGAACCTGACCCTTATAACATAATGGATGAGCTGTTCCGAGCTAATTTGGTTAGCACATGATAGATGCAAACAAGGATGAGCTTTGTCACCCAAAAATCAGCCACAGATGATCTGGACAGCCAGAATCACTTTGCATGCCAGGACAAGGTCCAATGGACGGTTCCATGGCTTGTCTGCAATCAGATCTGAGGTTTGCAATTGTCACTTGTAGTTTTTTGAAAATCCCAAGGTCATTTCAAGGCTGACCATCCAACACTTCCCAGCACACGTTAGTCCAGATAAGATGCTTTAGCAGCCTTCTCTTTCTCACCTTTGCCTTGCAGATAAGTGCTTCAGGAGCTGGTCAGCCCCACTCCGTAGGGGAAAGCGTTGATTGCAGACACAGTATCTCCTGCTCCATCTGTTAGAGTATTGGCCAGTAACCATTCCACATCATTTGCATTTGGGTCGCCCAAGGCTTACAAGCAGTGTTGTTTTGCCACTCCACCAATCTCTCCACAATTTGATTGCTTAAAATACTTTGTAATCAAAGAACTAAGCATACCAGTGGTTGCAGTCTGTACCATAGGATCATAAAATGGCTTGGGTTGGAAGGAAACTCAACGATCATTTAGTTTCAGCTAGTAGAATTTTGTTCTCAAAGGCTGTAACTGTAGAAGTATTTTTTTTTTTCTCATAAGAACAGAAATTCGGGGTGAAAAGAAAATTTTCCACTTACTGTTGGAAAATTCAGGTTTCCAATAACCATTTGCAAGCTCTAAACAAGATTTTTTTTTTCATGTTTGAGTTTTCTCAGTGAGAAAATATGTCAGTTTACATTGTTTTGTTGCATTTGACCGTCTACCTCCTCCTATTCCTTTCCCCTTCTGAAGAAAACGATTCTCTGGTTTATTTTTTTTTTTCCTTCATTGGTGACAGTTATTTATATTTCTAGTCCCTTCTACTGCATCTCCCCTTGAATCCGCCAGGCTTGCAGTAATTTGAGATTCACACTCAAAGTAACTGAGTCGCCACTAACATGGCAAAGACTCTGCATGACCAGGACAGTCGCGCTTGGAGGTGACCTGAGCTGGTGCATTTAATAAGGGGGATGCCAGCAGATTTAACATGCAGCCAAAAGTATATTGGAAGAAATTTCTTTACTTCTTCAGTCCCTTTAGTCCTTCAGGTCATCCTGAATTAGGACAGGTGAATTTGCCAGCTCAGTGCAGCAGATGGTTTCCCATGGGATGAAGCCTCAAAGATAGTGGTGAACAGAGTTAAATTCAGTCGGTGGCCAGCCACTAATGGTGTTCCTCAATATTAGGGCCTGCCCTATTTAGTATCGTTATTGGTGACCTGAATGAGGGGATTGAGTACAACATCATCAAGTTTGCAGATGACACCAAGTTGAGAGGAAGTGTTGATCTGCCTGAGGGCAGGAGTGCCCTACAGGGGTATCTGGATAGGTTGGATGGATGGACTGAGGCCAGTTGTATGAGCTTTAACAAGACCAAGTGCCGGGTCCTGCACTTTGGTCACAATAACCCCAAGCACGACTACAGGCTTAGGGCAGAGTGGCTGGAACACTGTGCAGAGGAAAAAAATCTGGGGGTCCTATTTGAAAGTCGGCTGAACATGAGCCAGCAGTGTGCCCAGGTGGCCAATGGCATCCTGGCTTGTTTCTGAAATAGTGTAGTCAGTAGGACTTGGGACATGATTCTCCCTCTGCACTTGGCATTAGTGAGGCTACATCTTGAGTAGTGTGTTCAGTTTTGGGCCACTCACTGCAAGAAAGATATTGAGATATATTAACATATTGTGGCCCTGGAGCATGTCCAGAAAAGGGCAATGAAGTCAGTGAAGGATCTGGATCACAAGTCTTACGGGGAGTGGTGGAGGAACCTGGGGTGGTTCAGGAGCCTGAGGAGGATCAGGGGAGACCTTATTGCTCCCCACAACTGGCAATAGGATGAAAGGGAATGGCTTTAAGTCACACCAAAGGAGGTGCAGGTTGGGTGTTAGGAAAAATTCATCATCCAGAAGAGTGGTTAGGCCTTGGTACGGGCTGCCTGGAATAGTGGTGGAGTCATTGTCCTTGCATGTTTCATGAACCATGGAGATGTGGCACTGGGGGGATATGGTTGTGTGGGCATGGGTTGGGGTTGGTGATCTTACTGGTCTTTTCCAACCTTAATGAGTCCATGATTCTATTGAATTTGTGCTATTGTATCAGAGTACTCAGCTAAGAGAAGTTAGCACCTCACTTGACTTGTTTGGAAGTGACAGCCAAGTGAAACAACTTTTGAAAAAGAGCTTAGAAGCAGAGCTGAGGTCTCTGAATGGAGTTAAATTTCTGCTATGATCCTTCAACAGCATCTCTCAGAGTTTCTCTGTGGTTGCTCTCTATTGCCTTGAGGTGAATGGCTTCTCCAGGGTCTTTAGATATCTTCTGCAATTGCTTGGCTCCCCTGACTGAAAATCCCACCAGTTTTCCATAGAATACTGGGTAAGAGTATGCGTGATCCTCTTGCAGCTGAGGGTTTCTGAGGTTCCATCTCATTCAAGACCACCATCAAGAGACTTCTAAAATACAGTGAGAAGGACAAAGAAAGAACAAAGCTGCAGCTAAGAGACATTTCATCTGTTTGCCAATGGGAACTATTTTTTCTGGTTTTCTATCAGGATAAATGTCTTCCCAAAGCTGCTTGCAGAGGCTGGTATTCTTCCCACAAATATCTGTAGCTGGACATGATACATAATGCAGAAAAGCTGGTGATAAACAAGGTTGTCTGGACTTTGCATCCCTTCACAACAGCCCATAGGGCTGCTCAGACTTTTTGCAGGGGTGAACTGGAAATGAGTTGGGTACTTCATATGGAATTAGTTAAAATGAAATGCAAAAGAAATAATCAAACATACTGCAGGAGAGTGTTGATGTTAAGTATGAGCAAAGTTGTATGCCAAAAAAAGAAGGCATTCTGGATTGGTCAGAGGTGTGTTTAGCACCCAGGCTTTTAATTGGTCAGCTTTTGAAAATAAAAATGAATTATTACGTGTGTAAAAACATCATTGCACATGTAAAAGTAAATTACTGTGCATATAAAAACTTTACTGCACATCTAAAAGTAAATTATTGTGCATGTGAAATAGATTTCTGCATATTTTTTTCTTGTACCTCCTGGTCATTATTTTCTCAACACTTGTAATCTCTCAGTTTGAACATGTTGAAGTTGCACCAAGGATTCCTTCCCTCTCTGCTTTAAAGCAGGTTCACAAATGTTCTTTGAAGAAGAGTACCAAAATCACATTCCAACTTCCAGAGGACTTGTGCGGGTTTTGTCTTCCTGGAAATCATCTCTGTCACCTTGATTGCATAAGTTATTTTCTAAGCAGGATCGCAAAGAGGAGACAACGTAATAAAGTGCAGACACAGCAACAAAGGTTCATGTTCACCATCAAGAGTTGTACTAGACATGCAGGTGAGGGAGGAATCAGACACAGAAGCAGCAAGTCAAACTCCTCTATAGCTATGCTCAAAATTTCCATGACCACACACGAATTCCGGGCAACTGCATGTATTAATTATGATCACAAAACTGCCTGCCAGACTTGTGCAGCAGTCTGATAGCCACATGCCTTCAGATCTCTGACACAGCCAGAGCTCCACTTCTTGCTTCTAGGTGAAGATTTATGGGCAATATCTTTCCCCCCTCTCTCACATGTGAGTTTAAAAGCTTTGGCCTCAAGGACAGGCCAAGCTCCTGTCACATTTTGTTATTGCTGTACCAGCAGAAAACAGCTCTTATGTTCAGCAGAGCTAGACCTGGGGAACCTCGGTGTCCCTTTCCCATAGTAGCTGGGTGCAGGAGAAGCATGCTAACATGTTGCTGTGTTCCATGAGATCATTGACTACCACCACAGATACAACATCAAGGTGGCAATCATAGAATTATTCAACCATTAAGGTTGGCAAAGACCACTTAAGATCATCTAGTCTAACCATCAACCCATCACCAACATGCCCACTAAACTATGTCACTCAGTACCACAAAGATGTATCATTCAGAGCAAAGCTCATGAGCTGTACTCACTCACACCAGAGCTTGGTATTGGTCCAGATAATTTCGGCATCAACATTTGTCTCCCTGGAATGTCTTTAGAATATCTCTGAGCAGAGAAAATCAGTGGCTTTCCAGTGTTGTCACATCACAGAGGAAGATTTCTGCAGGTTCTGTGTGTAGGGTCCTCCAAAGCTTCACAACCAAGCCTTG
This sequence comes from Alectoris magna, assembly GCA_030625065.1. Classification (NCBI taxonomy): domain Eukaryota; kingdom Metazoa; phylum Chordata; class Aves; order Galliformes; family Phasianidae; genus Alectoris; species Alectoris magna. The sequence goes on along the minus strand of CM060561.1, from coordinate 1,635,352 downwards.
CATTTTTGAATAAAGATTCAGGATGAAGAGGGTCTCAGACTCACTTTCATTTGCTAGGAAAAGCTAGAAGAAAGGAGAAGGAGCCAGGAAAAAATTCTCCTGCAGAATTTGGCTCAGTTTCCCATATCTGAACTAGGGATATACTGAGCAGGACCCAAGCAGAGTCAATCTGTATCCAGTTTGTTGTTTAGTTTGAACTTCACACATTGTTTGTCAGGGAATGGCAAGCTCTTTGCCATGGAAATAAGAGTCACTCGCCCTGCTGTGATTTTACCATAAGTTATGTTGTAGCCAGATTTTACACATCCCACCAAGGCTGCTCCTTGTCTTATCCCTAAGCACCAATCCTTCATCAGGTAATGATGAAAATGTCACCACTTGCAAGGTGTTCTTGTAGCAAAGTAAGAAGACTGAAACCTTGGTGAGTCATGCAAGGACATCATCAGTTTGGGTCAAAAGCCTTAAAACACTCAGGTAGGATGTCATGCTGCCAGCAATGATTAGACATCATGACTTCCGCCTAAAAATGGAATGAACCATGATAATTTCTTTAAAGTTCACACTACTAACCTACAGTGATGAAAAGACATTTGAATCTGTTCCCTTATCAGTGGTTTTGAAGTTAATGATCAACATCTCTACAATGGGGTCTACCTTGTTTTGAGGCTGAGCTTGTCCTGAAGTGAAGTTTGGGTGGTGAAATTTGGCTCATCTCCTCCAGCTTGCAAACGTCCTGCAGTCTGACAGTCTCAGAAGCCATTTCTGCAGATGAAACAGGGAATTCTTAATGCTGAAGCCATGTGGAGCATCCCATGAAAGTGGAAACAATGGCCCATCTCCTCTCTTCACCCACTGCATCCTTTCCCATAAATCCCAGGGCAGTTCAATAACCTATATTCCCAGCCCTTATTACTTCAGTGAATAGTCTATAGTAAGCAGGTGATATACATCCTATCCATAAAGCCTTTGACACTTCTGATTAATAATCTACAATGGTACAAACTAGAACGATGTAATTTCTTGTGTCATGCTCCCTCCCTGCCCTGGCCGTGCTGAAGGCACAGAGCCCTCCCTCTCCCTTACTCCCCCCGCCTCCCTTCCCCCTTTACTCCTTATCTGACGAAATCATCAAATTTATGGCCAAATTGAAATGAAATGCAATTTAGTTCCCGTTCTGCTTTCAGTCCATCACCTCGCAGGCCAGTCCCAGAGGATCTCCTAACCTAATCGCCGGATGTCAGTAACTTCATTAGTGCTGCCAGCAAGCCCCTGCTTTCTGCTGCGTGTGGCTTCCAGAAATCATGGCTGACACCTCTCTGGGAATTACTGGAAGAAGGAGCTTTCTCAAGTTTTTCTGTTTTATTTCCGATTTGCGTCCAGTCAGCAGATTTTCTTCCTCATGGTGATTGGATTGCCATTACTTGACTGGGAGCTTTCTACTCAGAAGATGCCTCCAGCCCCCAAGGTGCAGGTGAAGGTGTAAAGCAAGGTGGGGAGAGAGGTGGAGATGCAACACCCACAGGTACATTGCCACATTGTCTTGGGTCATCTGGGCCAAGTAACAGCAAAGGAAATGGTTTGATAGGCAGCACATGACATGGGAGATGATGGAGCTCTCACCAGGGAATGAACCCCCAATACTATCAAACCCACCAGCCTCTGTGGACTTTCCCGGCACTTGCTGTTGTCTAAGTCAGCCAAATCTCCAGCAGGAAAAGATGGTCAGGTGGACATTGCAAGCACATCTTCCCCATACCCCGCCCTGTGGTAGAATCCACTCTCTCTAAGCTCTCCTTGACACATTTGTCCTCCAAACCTCCAGCATTGGTGATACCACCCTTCCCCCGCTCTCAATAATTAATCCCAGCCCTTCTCTATCCCCACAGCTCTAAATCGCCTTTGCTGACTTTTAAGCTCCTTATTACTTGTCCTATCCACAGGGAAACATGTGTCCCTCCCCTTCTTGCAGAAGTCTTTTACATAATTGCAGGCTATTATCCCACCTCCCTTCAGTCTCTAGGCTAAACAATCTCATGTCTTCCCAATCCTTTCCCATGGGTCATATTTCATTGGCTTTTGAGGAGGTTTCCTGGAGAATTCCAAGGTCTGCTTGCATTTCCATGGCTGGTTAGCTCATTGTCAGCCTTCTACTACAAGTCAAAGAGACGCTTTGAAAATCATTCTGCTGCCTCCAGGCTTGAGGGCACGTTCAGCTGTGGTGTGGAGAACCCAGCAACTGCTCTTCCCTCCTCTTGCATGGTCCTCTGTCTTCATGGCACCATCCCATGGTCTTTTCTTGGTGGGGACACAATTTCCCTTGTCTGAAGCCAGATTCAGAGGCAGGCTGACAGCCCTTCTGTTCTTCCACAGAGGATGCTTGAAGGGTGTAAGGTGCACCTGACAACCCTCTGGGATGAAGTAATCCAAGGGCAATGAAGTACCCATGCTTAAGCATTGCCAAGGTCTGGTGTCACAAGATGCAATGCCACAGGGATGCTATGGTTTTGTTTTTTTTCCAGCACGAAGATATGCTGCCCCTCCATTTCAGATGGAACGGGTTGAAATGGAAAGGTTCAGGCTGGATAGTAGGAAAAATCTTTTCTTCAAAAGAATGGTGATGCATTGGTACAAGGCTGCCCAGGGAGGTGGTTACAGTCAGCGTACCTGACTTCTAGCCTAACACTTCATTGCTTTCAAATGAAGGACTTTGGGGAAATATTGCAAAAGCTGGGCTCTGGCTCTGTTCCCAAAATGTTCAATAGTCTCCCAATTAGAAACAGTTAAGAAACACTAGAGAAGATTTTTTTTCTGGGTTTCTCCCAGCCTGCTTTCTAGGATTTTAAGTGCTTAGTCAATATTGAAAGCAACGGTTGTGTCAGGGAGAGAAAGTGAAAACAGAAGGGAAAGTCTTTAGCTAATTCATGAAATCTTTGGTCAGAGCTAAAATGCATACATATTCATACACGTACACACTCACATGCACATGTGCAAATATATTACTGCATCTGTTTGTGCTTTGTGAAACAAACTCCCTCGTATTTAGCTTGGTTAATATTTTAAGTCAAAACTTAGATAAATTATTTCCCACACCTGCCCATAAATACACACAGAAATCCCACCTGCATCGAGGAAGGTGTTAGCGTGGAGTTTAGTTCACAAAGGCAGGAAGCAGAAGGAGCCCAAGGAAGGTAAGTCTCATTATCACAAGCAGCTTAGCAAGAAACACGATGCAAGCAGAAAACGCCTGGAGAGATCAGGAGGGTTGCTTGGAGCAAAATGTGTTTCTGCCTTCCCAGGGAGAAGGAAGAGAAGTCTGGGTGTGAGAACACAAATTATTTATTTATTTGTTTATTAAGAAGGGGGAAAGGTGAGGGAGACTCAGTAGGTGGTGCTCTTCCCTCTGAATCAGCACAGGGCTTGGGGAGAGGGCAGCTGGTGATGCCCCTGGCGGAAAAAGTTCTCAAATCTGGTACCTAGTGTAGAATCTTAGCCCCAGTGGTGAATGCACCATCTCAGAAAGAGCTGCATTTCAATATATGATTATTTTCTAAGCAAAATGTCCTACTTCTGGCTGCTGCCTAACTGTTAAATCCACCCAAATACTAAATGCAGTAAATAAAAGTCAGCAGGTGAGTTGAGACAACTGAGGTCCCAAGAGGTGTTCATCCCTCGACCTGATATTTATCACCTTTAGGGCACCTCCAGCACATGCTAGGACAGAATTTGGTGCAGGAATGAGGAGCATTGATTAATCTAATGTTTTAAGAGGAGGGAGTTGAGTAGACCTATCCCTGGGCCTGCACAACTCCCATATAGGAGGGAAGGAGAGAGCCCAATTGATCTGGCAACACAGAGCCATATATCAGCACAGCCTCTCCCATTACTTTCCCTGATGGATTCTCATCCGATGAGCTGATCTGAAAGTGATAAAGGGAAGACCGGAGCATTTTCAACACACCACTGCCTCCAAAACCAGGCTCAATAATCCTGCAGATTGATGGCACCTAACCAGCAGGGAGGGAGAGGTGGGCAGACCAGGCGGGGAGTTTATTTAATACTCGCAGCATTAACCAAGCATACATTTATCTGGATAAATGAGGGGGCGGGAAAGATAGTATTGCCAAGAAAATGTAACTGCTGGCAAAAAGAAGCCTTTGGCTCTCGGGTGGGTGATGGGGGAGGTGAGATCAGTTTTATGGGTGACCATACAGCCTCTGGTTGCGTTCCTACGGTGACCTCACTGTAAGTGGGTTTAGCCAAAGAGGCACAGCTCTTCCATCCCATGCCTGCTTTAGTTATTTTGACAAAGTCTGTCTCTAGGCCATCTCAGATACCTTCAGTTTGAACAACAAAGCAGCGGACAGTGGTGTGACCTTCCCTCCCTGCCATCACTAGCTGGAGAAGTCTCTGTTTCCATTGCTTATAGGCTGAGAGTGGACCAAATGTTGTCTCAACTGCTGACCCAAAGCCAGACCTCATGAGGAACACTTCTTCTGTCTCATTATTACATTTTCTTTTTGGGTCCCAGCACAACCCTCTATAGCTCACGGGCAGCTTTACTTCCTCTACTGTACTGGTGATGGGGTCCATGGCAACCTCTGAGGTCTAGGACAAATCAATGGGAGTGCTATTGGAGGACACAAATCTCAAGCAGGATGTCTTACTGCCCATGACTTATCAGAGCAACAATGACTTAGAGGGAAGACCTGCATCCAAACCATCTCATTTAACAATCACCAGATCTCCAGGTGGAAAGGGCATCCCTGGGCTGTCCAGCATCTCCACCACCGTCTGTTCAGTTGTCCTGACATTGCACGAGGAACTGCTAAAAAACAAAATGAAACAAAACAAAACAAAAACCCACAAAACTTTGTCTCCTGTTGAAACTCACTACCCGTTCCTTCAGCCACAGCAAGGTGATCTCACATTGCTTCTTGTGAGCCTCACTCATTCTTAGAGTGCACAAAGCAGCTACCTCATCCTCATCCCCATCCTCAGCTTCATCCCCTTCCCCAACTCCATCCTCCATCTGACTCATTCCCCTCCCATTTTCACTGTCAAGGCCTCAAGCCAGCAGGGATTTCGATCTCAGGAGGCAGCTATTGTGCTGTAATTAAACAGCAATTGATTGCAAACAGGGTTCTTTTGTGTTCGGGATTAATGAGAGGCGAGAAGATAAATTTGGTCACCACTAATTAACCCCAATTACAGGAGCAATAAATTAGAAGCGTACCAGGCTATGTGGCATCCACTGCCCCCTGTCTGAGGCATGAAGAGGGCATTGATCCTTCTTGCTTCCTTCTTTGAGTTCCCACAAATCTGTGGGGCTTTCAGGAGTGAAGTGGAGACCAGTGGGTATACCAGAGCGTGATGAACAGACAGCAGGTGGGATTTTGACGATGCACACAGTACATGGGGATGCTGTCATGAGATGAGAAAGCTGGGAGAGCCTTTGTGATTCCTAATGCCCACATGGGAACCAATGGTTTCGCTAATTCAGACCTCTAATCCCCCACAATTTTTAAGAGCTCTGATTTTGCATGCTGGTTGAACAGGGGCAGGGAAGCCATGTGTGCTCTGCTCACTGCCTGCAGTGTGTTATCCTGCTGCTCTCCAGGGGAGATAAAATCTTTTCTTCTGGATAAAATCTTTTTATCCAGAAGAGTAGTCAGGCATTGGTATAGGCAGCCAGGGAGTTGCTGGAGTCATTGCCCTTGGAGATGTTCAAGAAATGTGGAGATGTGTCACCAAGGGACATGGTTTAGTGGTCATGGTGGGGACAGGATGGGGCTGGTCTTGATGATCTTGGAGGTCATTTCCAACGTTTATGATTCTAAGCTCCTCAAGCTAGAAGAGCAGGAAGATGTCATAGGCTGGAATTACAAAGACTTCCTTCAGCTCATTTCAATCCTGGCATTTAATTGCCATGCTGCAATGTGGCAGCAGACTCCATCCTGCCTGGTGTCCAAAAACAATTCTACCTTAAACCTCCTGTGTTTTCATAGCTGAACAGCTTTGAGGCTGGGCCACTGACCCCTGCGGCAACCAAGCATTAGATGATGAAGAGTGTTTCCCAGGGCCTTCCAAGCTTTTCTTTCATAGAATGGTTTGAGTTGGAAGGGACTTTTAAAGATCATCTATTTCAGTTACCCTGCAATGAACAGGAACATCTACAGCTCAGTCAGGTCGCTCAGAGCTTGGTTCAGGCTGACCTTGAATGTCACCAATTGTCTTCCATGATCTCTCTGGGTAACCTGTTCCAGTGCTTTACTTTTCATGAAAGACCTACAATTGTAAAAGTGTTCCCCAGTCCAAAGAGAGCAAGCCCTGCTGTTTACCCTAGGAGCAAATTCATCTTCTACATCAGTGCTGAGAGCATCCTAGGAGATGTGGGAAACAAGGAGGTCCTTGTGCTCTCAGAAAATTGGCATATCCATGGGAAGGGCTGCAAAAGAAATCCCTGCCATGACCCAGTATCCAGAGAGGATGCTGACAGAAAAATCTCAGCCTAGAATTTGCAGCATCTCCCCTGGCAGATATGTGAGCACCTAGGTGTGACCTCAGCCTCATCTCAGTTAGGATGGGAGATGACAGAGAAGCAAAGGGTGAAAATATCCTTGTTCCCAACAGATGTTGCCTCCTTCGTCCCACATCCCTGCTATGCATCTGAACCCTTGCTAACATTCTCTTCCTCACTGGGAGGAAGAGCAAAGGGCTGAATCACTACCTCTGCCTGCAATCAGATCCTCCTCTCATGTCTCCTCACTGCCATCCCAACCTGGGGATATGCACAGAGGGGTCAGTGGGTGCTGGTGCTCAGAGGCCAGGGCAGATCCCCATGTCTAATGCTATAATCCTCCTCTCTTTCAGGCAGCAGGAAAGCCCTGGCTGACAGGATCCCAGCGCAGACAGGGTGTAAAGAGCCATGGCAGCTCCAAAGCAAACACTCCCACATCTTCATTCCTTCCACCCTATTGGCCATTGATTTCAGATAAATATCCGTCCAGCCCTGACAGGGCTCAATTCTCCTAATTATAGCCCTATTGACATGTGATCTTTAGCTGCTCAGCTTGTCAGGAGCCATCTATCAGGCAGACAGATTTCTTTGGCTCAGGAGGAAATGAGATGAGAAGGGGGGAAAAAAGGAAGAGACAGGGTTGGGGAGGGGATGGATTTAGCAGAATGGCTCTATTATTGTGCTGAAGAGGACCTCTGGCCCGGATTTCAGATTATTAATAAATACATTGCAAAGGGCCCCAAACACCTACCTTTAGGGTAACATTATGGGGGCAGAGTTAAGGATAGGAGTTTTACTTTGGGAACACCGTGTATGGATCCCTGCAGATAGTGTCCACATCTCTCTTTTTTCCATACACATGTGAACTGATTTTGCCAGGTCTGTGCAGCCCTGAAATCATAGAATCACAGGATCACTGAATCACAGAATAACAGAATCATAGAATGGCTTACTTTGGTAGGGACTTTAAGGATTATTAAGGTCCAACCCACCTGCCATGGGAGGGGTTGCCACCCAACCAGATCAGGCTGCCCAGGGTCCCATTCAGCCCAGTCTTGAGCACCTCCAGGGATGAGGCATCCACAAACACCAGCTGTGGGTAGACATAGCAGAGGCAAGACATGGAGTAAGACAGACCCTGGGCTGGACTGGCCCTGGAGATAAGTGTTGCATTGGACTTGTAGATCTTGCTCCTGAACTGGACCCACTGGGAGGCAAGGGGACAAGGTCAGGAGACCATACTGGGGACATGTTTTGGGGACATACTACCTTCATCTGCCTTAGAATCATAGAATCATGAAGGTTGGAAAAGGCCACCAAGATCATCTACTCCAACCATCAACTCATCACCACCATGCTCACTAAATCATGTCTCTCAGTGCCATATCTAACTTCTTTTTGAAAAACTCTCGGGATAGTGACTCCAAATGCTCTTACAGATGGCTTCACTGGTGGAAAAGACAAACAACCTGGGGTCCTCCCTGTATTTTTCTCCTACTGTATGGGCTGCATGGGATAGCCAAGGAGTTCTGTAGACAGCAAACAGCTGTTTGAATCACCTACAGATCCCAAAAATGACAACACATCCATGTGGGTTTTCCAAGATCATGCAGTAGATGTCTGTGCTCATTGCAGGGTAGACTAGTGACCTTTAAGGGTCCCTTGCAACTCAAAACATTCTATGATCCTATGATTTTTTTTTTTCTCCTAAAATCCACATGAGCAAATACCGTCTCAGTGGTGATGCTGTTACAGATGGGTTACAGTCTGCACCCATCATCAGCCAGCACTGCAAAGCAGAGTGGGGCCGGCACTCAGTCAGCGATCAGGGAAAGAGCCCTGTTAGCTGACTCATATCCTGGTCGGCACATCTCTGTATTGTGAAAGGACCCAGCCAGCCGGAGTGTCTGGAGATAACAGCCTTTACTGGGGAGCCCTGAGAGCTCAGGGTTCATTTACAAAGCTGGGCTTATTCATGCCAGGCTGACTCTCTCTGTATCTGCATTATCGATCCGCTCCCCCCCCCAGTCTGCAGTATCAGCCCATCCATGGAGATATCTGTCTGCAGAACCTGCTTCCACCCAGCTCAGGTATCCAGGGTACGAGCGGCAAGGACTGGCTTTGCGGAAGTGCTGAGCATTCAGAAAACCTGAGTTTGGTGAAAAAAAAAAGCAAAGACCCAGGCAGCTCTCATCTCTCTCTCAAGAAAGGGAGAAACAAGGTCTGTTTGCTGCTGTGGAAATGGGCAGAGGAAGATGAAGTGATTTCTCAGTGTCTTTGGTGCTCAGTTCCACAGCTCCAGTAGAATAACACATCTCCCATCTCTTAAATTTCTTTCCCTTCAGTCCATTCAATAATACTGTATTGAGAGACAGGACTGATGCACTTCTGTGATGAAATAGGATGGAGAGGAATCACCATGGAGTGGACCAGAGGTGCTGAGCTGCACATCTGGGTGCTGCTCCTAAGATCCAAGCCATGAGCCTAGCATCCCTTCATAAGCATTTCCCACATTGCCAAGATTGCTTGGCAGCTCTGTTGACCCACTGCATGGCATGGGTACTATAGGACCTGTATGTCTTACTGGGCACCATGCTGGGCACAAGTCAATCCTTGTTGAGCCTTCATTCTAGGCTCTTTCTCAGAGGTCTCTGCAGGAATTGGGATTGACCATCTGTGATAGCTGCACCCATGAAAAGTGAAATGCTCACAAGAAGGATGACATGCTAATGTGATTGTGCTTCTTGCAGATGAGGGTGTGCACATGTGCATGACATATTTAGGACAGATATGGCTTCAACAGGGAGGAAAACCCAGGGTATTTTGTCTGGGGTTGGGAAGCCTCATTGCTGCAAGACTGGTGCATGGAATTGCAGCAAAAAGGATGGAGACCATCTTTCCAACCTTCAATCCGATACACTGGCCTTGTGCAGATCAGTTTTGGAAGGCATTTGAAGAGAAGGCAAGGCCAGAAATCACTGCAGACATTTAATAGAGCCATCTTCTCTCATGTTCCCTGCAGAGAGCCCATCCCACCATCCTTGGCTGAGGTCTCCACAGCCACTCTGTCATGGGGCATGTTCATCCAGATATCTCCACACCTCCTTTCCACACCAACTCCCCATGTGCCCCAAAATAATCCTCCTCCAACAGTTATACAATGTCAGAGTCTTGCAGGTAAGGACCAGGAGTATTTAAAGCCAGAAATGACTCACAGTGCTTCTCTCAGCAGGCGTTTTGGATGCACCTATAGCTGGTTTCCATGTCACATTTGCAGCTGACACATATACATTTATTTCCATGCATACATTCATAGCCAGTTCCTGTTCTTTTATCCCTGCAATGCTTTGAGCATCCAAGTAGAGCTTTGCTTTCAGATGACCCAAAGCAGAAATAGAACGACACTATTCTTGTCAAATCAAATGCTGTTCAAATGAGAATTTATTTTAACTCTCAATTAAGCATAAACTTCAGAAAGAGGAAGAGGCTTTGGTTCAGAACTGGGAGAGCTGCTGGCAATCCAAGTGCCCCAGTGCTGTGTTATTTCAGCTCTCTCAGCTTGAACTTCACAGTGACACAATGTCTGCTTCTTCAGGATTTTAATCCCAAGTGGAAACTACAGTCCAGACTCATTACATAGTGGGAAATGGCAAAAGAAGTGTGAAGGTGAGGATGGAGAACCCTCAAGGATCTCACCCTCCTCCTGCACCAATTTGACACTGTCTCAGTATCGTTGACTCAAGGGTAAATTATTGTGATTTATGCAAGGTCAGCATAATAAAAAAAAATTATAATGAGGCTTTAATGCACACACTTGCCCTCTGGCTGACTTTGCTTCACCTGGACACTCTTATGGGCATAGCGAATGCAGTATGGCCAGGATGTTTATCCCAGGGCTAGGAACACTTCAGCACAGGAATTGGACTCACTGATCCCTATGGGTCCCTTCCAACTCAGGATTTTCTATGATTCTATGTTCTCATCAGCCTGTGGGGAAATGGGTGCAGAGTCAGCATCCCCATCCTGCCCTCTCTATGTACACCATTCACACTGCAAAGGGAAAAAAATCACACCACTCAGCCCACAAGCTCCATGCATCCAGTCCCCTCTGCCTCCAGCAGAAGCATCGACAGATCCTTTGCTTTCATGTTAACTGAGTTTTAGCACTGGCCCCCAGCTCTGTCATTTATCTAGAAGGCTCTGAATCATGAGTGACCAGAGTTAATAAATCTACTCCTATGTTGCCTGTAATCAGGCTGGTAAATAAAGTAGAGCTGTCAGGGAGCAGTAGCCCATGCCATCAGGTTCCTTGTTTTTGGACATGTCATGTTGGTGTTGTCCAGGTGGGATATCCATTTCCATCTCCCCAAGTCTGCAGCCACCATCAGCTGCTTTTTCCAGAGCAGAAGATGCTTTCTCCTATGCTGAACCAAGTCCCAGGTGATGCCTGGAATTTTTTATTTTTTATTTTTAATTCTTCTTCATTGATGGAGACAGCTTTATCACACACAAAAATCCTACCACCAAGGTTCTAAATGAACTCAACACTTTGTAATCTACCCCCTTGCCTTCACAATGGGTTGCAAACCCAGCAGAGGATCAACTTCATTTTTCCTCCATCCTTATTCACCTTGTGCTTTCCTGTGACCCCACGAGTCCAAGCTGCCCTACCAGGGCTGGAAGCACTATGGGGAAAATGATGGGATTTAGCTCTATTTCCCATCCAGCTAACAGTCCAGAGTCCAGAATGGGTGAAAAGATGATGGATGGATGGATGGATGGATGGATGGATGGATGGATGGATGGATGGATGGATGGATGCATGGATGGATGCATGGATGGATGGATGCATGGATGGATGGATGGATAGAATTATGAACTTATGGATGCCCAGCTGGGACTAGCATCTCCTGTGAAATACCCTGGTATCCTCAGACAACATCTCAACTCTGAGAGGGGAAATCAAGGCATGCCAGGAAGGGAAACAGCACACATCAAGTTCATTTAGTTAATAAGTGACTTCCTCTGAATGTAAGTGGAGGAGAATTGATTCCAGCCAAGTCCCTCAACAGACACGGGTACTGTAGGGAGGTTTGGTAGGAGCAGGTTTCCTGTAAGATGGGAAGTCTTCCTCTTGCTGTACCCTGCTCTCCTCATTCTGCTCCGGCTCTGGGAGGCAATCCAAGCACTACATATCTTAAATTATTAAGCAATTACCCATTGTAGTTACTTATATGCCACAGAGCCTCCGGGATGTTCCTGCCAGCAGTACCAGGGCATAAAGCATCCCCTGATGCTTCCTCTGCAGCATCTGAATCACCCAGCTCCATTAACCGACATCCACTGCATCCCCACACATACAGACATGCCTCTACTCATCCCCCTTTCCTCCACTAGTGGCCTCCATTCCTCATCGAGCCCCTGGGAACCCTTCTGGCCACCGCAACCAATTACAAAGCAGTTCCAGGAAGGAGGATGGAGGTGTGAGTTCATCCGTCATGGTCCCAAAGGAGCCTTCAGGCTGGGGAGCATCCTGCAAACTGGCTGATCATGGAACATCTAGGGACAGGTTCAAGAAGACCATTCTTGTCCCTTCCTCATCCTTGTCAGAGGGAGAACTCCACTTCTCTATGGATCATAAGTGCCTTCAAATGGCCATTCACCAGATCTTAGGTGTAGACTCCAGGGCCTGACAGCAAGAAGAAAACTAATGTGTGGTTTTTTTCAGAAAAGGATCTTCCATCAGCAGAATTTGTCATGTGGACAAGACCTTTTGTCTTGTGGCCTAGGCAGGCATATGCTTGAGATATGCTGTTGTCAGAGCATAGAGGGAGTCTCCTTTTCTCAGTTTCTTGTGTCCAGGCTACCATTGTCTTTATATATCCTCTGTGACCATTGCTGACCTCAGACCATGATGATCTCCTCCTCATCTCCACTGAGAGCTGAGGAGGAAAAGCATTTTTCAGCAGCCCAGGGCAAGGTGAATCCTTTGCTTTCAACTTCCTTGAAGCTCATGCTCTCCAGAAGAGCTGAACAAATAGTTTTCACAGAGCATCAGAAAAATGCTGCTTGGGCAAACTCTGATTGCTTCTGGGGAGTGCACTGCAGAGCAGCACTTGCAAGGGAAAACTCTTCATCTGTTTGCAGGTAAACTGGGAAGTCTGGGTTTGATTTGTGTTATTATCAAAGTGTGAAACATTAACACAGACACGTTTGGCTTCAAGGTAGCAAACCAGCTTGTTTCCAGGAGGCATTCTGCTGTTCACACATTCACAGATTCTATATTTTTCCCAGATTAGAGGAATACTAGCTTCAGTGTTTCCTAAGCACCATTTCCAAAGTTTCAGCATTTTCTGATGGTCCAGATTCCTCTTGCAGTGCACTGAGCTAGTAAGGAAGCACAAGAATCACAGAGTCATAGAATCACTGAATCATTAAGGTTGGAAAAAAGACCACTAGGATCATCTAGCCCAACTATCAACTCATCACCAGCATGCCCACTGAACCATGTCCCTCAGTGTCACATCTACAGTGATTCCACCACCTCCCTGATTTACCTGATTGCTCCAGGGTGTTTGGCCAGCAATCTACTTGCGTAGAATAGTTTAAGAAAAGGTGTAGGATCTGTGCAAAACTTTCCATGACACTCTCCCAGCCTCCAGCATATGCTGTAGAGCTGTATAAGCCAAAGATGGATCACTAGGTGGAACATACACAGGTCTAAGGTCCAATCTTGCACTGCTTCCTCTGGACTGGGTTTTTTCTAAGGAATTAGGCCCAGTGTCATTTTCACCCCAAAAGTGGTCATCATCCACTACTACACTTGTGCTAATCATAAAATCATAGAATCATTTGAATTGGAAGGTACCCTTAAAGGTCACCTGGTCCAACTACTCTGCAATGAGCAGGGACATCTATGGCTAGATGTAGACAGCAAACCAGGTGTATGCACTAAAACATACTTCCCACGCTTTCTATGAAAGAGGAAGCCCCCATCCCAGCAACATAAAATCAGATGTGGGCTGACAGTGAAATATTTCACTGCTGCTTTACAGATAAAGAGATTTGAATGGAAACATTGCTCTTCAAATCCCTTGAAATAAATAGGTCACTTTTTGATTGCAGTGCACTGCCTTTACTATTTGATGCCAGCCCATCAACAAAAGCGAGGCAAACTCAGTGTTAGTGACCTGGAATTCATTCATCACTCTTTCTCCCTTGGCCAAAGATATTTTCACCCTTCTTCTATCCCCTTTGTCAGACAAGTGCTGAAAATTCTCACTTCATCCAGCTAAAAGCGAGCCATTAAGTGGAACAGTGTGCCTGGCTGTCACTCCCAAAAAGTGATTCTTTTGGTAAGCTTTAATTTTCTGGGTTTTTCTTTTTCTTTTTCTTTTTTTCTTTTTTTTTTTTTTTTTTCTGTCTTTATGCAACTTAAATACTCTCCACTTATGCAGAAAGATAATTGGTTATCCTCATCCAGAACCATCCCTTGGAATTCTATGGTCTGCACAGGACCATAGAATGGTAGAATCATATCCTGGGTTGGAAGGGACCCACAAGGATCACTGAGTCCAACTCCTGGCTCCACACAAGACCACTCAAAACCCAAACCCTGTGTCTGAGTATGGTGCCCCAACACTCCTTGAGATCCAGCAGCTTGGGGCCATGAACACTGCCCAGGTGAGCCTGTTCTACATCCACTGCCCTCTGGTGATAACCTTTTCCTAACACCTAGCCTGACCCTCCCCTGACATAGCTCCATGCCATTCCCTTTGGTCCTGTCACTGTCATCACAGAGCAGAGACTGTGAATTGGCTGTAGGACACCATGAGGGAACTGTAGGTCACCACAACGCCTCCTCTCAGCCTCCTCTTCTCTGGGCCAAACAAACAAAGGGATCTCAGCCACTCCTCACACCCCTTGCCCTTCAGATCCCTTCCCATCTTTGTAGCCCTCCTTTGGATGCTCTCTAATAGTTTTATGTCAATGGCAGTACTGGGCTTGATGCACTTCAGAATCTCCTTTTTGGCTGTCAGGGCACACTGAACCAGGTAGAACTCTCTTGTCTCTTGCCCTGACGGATGTGCTTATTCATTTCAGAGTATGATGGTGGTGAAGTAACCCAGTACTGCTGACAGCTGTTCAACATCTTCTCTAGCCACCTCCATGGAAATGCATCCTCCCCAAGCTTGTGGGTGACAACTAATTAGGAAGTGAGGTTGGTGTAACAAACAGCAGGGCTTTGATCTGGAGGGACTCTGAAAAGTCTAGGACAGCAGGAACATCAGTGGAGTCACAGTGATCATAGAATCATTAAATCATTCGAGTAGGAATGGACTTCTAAAAGTCAGCTCCTCTGCAATAAAGAGGGACACCTGCAGTTAGATCAGGGTTCTCAGAGCCCTGTCAACCCTGACCATGAACGTCTCTTGGCATGGGAAATCCACTACCACTCTGGGCAACCTGTTCCAGTGCTTCACACTTCACTAACCTTATCATAAAAAACATTTCATCTAAATCCACTCTGTTCTGGTTTGAAACAATTTTCCCTTGTCTTATTGCAGCAGACCCTGCTAAAGAGCCTGTCCTTTTGTTTCTTACAAACCCTTTCATGCGGTGAAAGCCTTCTATTCTCCAGGCTGAACAGCCACAACTCTTTCAGCTTGCAACATACCAATATTCAATAATGTCCCACAGGCAGGCCATGAAACCTATCTTTACTTGAAAGTACACGAGATGTGTATTCTACCTTGAGACACAGAGAGATGTGCTTTATATTTAATGAAATGGGAAACATAGATGAAACCCCGACTGAACACAGGAGCTTTGGCCTAATGCACAGCAGCAAATTCAGCATCCCATAGGTCCGCTCCCACCACTGGATGAGCTGTGTGGATGGAGCTGCAGACAGTGGTGAGAAGGCAGAAGACAAGCCCTGAAATATAGCCAGGGCAGTGTGAACACAGCACAGAGAGGGATTTTGCAATGTGTTGGGTTTTGTTGCTCCTTTGGAGGCCACACACAGGGATCACTCCCGACCAGAGTGGTTCATACTTGATGGCCCACAGCTAGCATTCAGGGAAGGATATGTGTCCATTTGGTCCAATCAGCCAGCTTGCAAAGAGAATTTATGAGCTTACTGAAGGATTTACTGGGGAAAATAAGACTTCACAAAGACTGAAGAGGAACTAAACTGTGAACACTCAATTCCCAGGCCATAGCAAGAAGTTGTGCACAGATAGTGTCATAACTTGCCTTGTGCTTTAGAGAACATGGACTAGAGAAATCTAATCCACAGAACCATTTGTGGGGATGTCAGTACTCCTCTCAAACAAGAGCAGAAAGATTTGGTGAAGAGGCCAGATGCTGGCAAAATGATGCTTTTCATACAGCCTTCTCCCCGGAAAAGGGACCATGGAAAATGGGAGAAATCCAATGGGTGAGGAACTGCAAAGACACCTGTTGTATATGAAGGGTGAATTGTCCATCTTCTGAGGCACAACTGAATGCTCAAGAGGAGGGATTTTGCTGCTTTCCATTGACATCCATCAGCTTTTCCTTTTCTGACTTTGGCAGTCATCCTTCAATCATGATATATTCATAGAATCAATCACAGAATCATTAAGGTTGGTAAGACCAACAGGATCATCCAGTCCAATCAACAACCCATGTCTGTGACCACTAAGCCATGTCCCTCGGTGCCACATCTCCACATTTCTTTAACACCTCCAGGGACGGTGACTCCATCACCTCCCCGGTGAACCTCTTCCAATGCATTACCACTCTTTCTGAGAAGCGTTTTTTTCCTAATATCCAACCTGAACCTCCTCTGTCGCAACTTAAAGTCATTTCCTCCTATCTTGTATTAAACCTCTGTGTCAGCATGTTTCCATCAGTGTCTACAGAGGACCTCAGCATTACCATCATCACAGACCAGGTGGGATAACAAAGGCTAAGGGAGAGGTGACCTGATGAGGAACTCCTATAGCAGAGGAATGGGGAATGGCATGTCCAAAATTCCCTGCCCTCATCCCTCTTCTGTCTTGCACTTCCTAGAAAGCAGAGCTTTAGGAAGCCTGTGCAGAAATCCACCCCAGGGGTCCTTCTGACTTTCCACAGGCCTGATTAGCTCAGGCTGCATTTCCAAGGGCCTCTTTGGACTCCTCCATCTCAGGAGGGAGCACACACCACTCTGCAGCCTCAAACAACTTCTTGATGTTAAATTTCCCAATCTTCCAGTACTGAATCCACCTTGAAATTGGTCTCGAAACCTCTCTTTGCAAGCAGAGAGGAAGGGAGCTTAGGAGATGGAGGGAGGAGGAGGGAAGGTGGGAGGGAAAAGAAATTAGATATACATTCTGTAAGAAGAAGAATAAACAGGAAAAAAATAATCTCAGCAGTGGAATATTGGAGCTGTCTCTGAGAAATGCCCATTGTGAAGGAGTAGCACAGAGAGGTAACTGCAGGGAGCAGACGTGAGGTTTGGTGATGGTGTTGGGACTCCAGGAGCTGTATTAGCAGCAGCAAATTTGACATCCTGACCAGACCAGCCCTGGCCAAGGCCAAAATCGGGATCTAAAGAGAAGAGTCAGAACAGAAGGAATTTAATCACCATTAGGAAATATTAAAAGTAATTTTCCCATGTGTTCATACTCTGTGTGCATCCAGGGTGTGGGATTTGTTCACATCATGGATGAAATGATGACCTAGACCCGAGGCAGGAACAATTTGAAGTTCTGGGGACTAAATTTTTGGGAAATGACAGGGAAAAGAGACAGGATTTTATCCACACTACTTGCTCTCCCCTAGCATAACTCTGCCTGTCATGAAAGATGCTGTCACTTTTGGCTCGCACCTGAGAGGGACAAGAGCAGCATCCCCTTAAAATCAAAGCTTGATAGTCTGTGGTGGGGATTCTTCACTGATGGAACTCAGAGACACTGAAGTCATTGCCAGACCATTTCTTTTCTCGGCATTTCTTTTCTTCAGAGCTGGAAACACTCTTTACTCAGCCCTGCTGAAAACAGGGAAACCACCAAACATATCTGTGCCAGTTTCCCCTGGGAGAGTGGCTTATAAATCTCCTTTCCATCTACATGAACTGATTTGAGGCAATAATTGGAAAGGATCTAAGTCCATTTAGAGACTGGATACCAGTGCTGTCTGTTTTTCACTGTCTACCCCAAACCATACTTTTTGGTGGGGGAGACTGTTTCTCCCTCCTCTTTTCTCCCCCTCATCTGCTCCAAACTTGACAGGGACAGGTCAGTCAGTCTGTCACCGCTAATCTTTGGGTACTTTTAGAGTCACTCTAATGGCAGCACACCTCTCTGCTGAGCCTCCGAGCTGCAGCAATAAAAGCCTCTAAAAGCCACGAGCCCCTCTGAGCAAAGTGCCTTGCCCACTGCTGGGGCCCTTCCTTCCCCCTGGAAATGGTATCCAGTAGATTAGCCCTGCTGCCCATGACAAGAATCGGACGTGAAGACTTACACTTTAAGATGCATTAAAGTCCTCTGCAGGAAGTGCTCAGAAGGCCACCTTTCACCCCCTTCACCTGCCCTCCCATTTCTCCCTGATTCCGCTGAAGAATGAGCATCTCAGCTGATACTCTCAGGAGTACCATGGATGGGTTGTCTCCTTCCCCACCAAACCCTCTCTGTTTAGTGCTGAGGAAGTTTAGGTGATTAGAGCTCTTTGGTAGGTTGGGATGGTATTATCAGAGGACCTCTAACATTGGCCATGAATGCCCCAAAAGAGACTGAGGTCTGCTGAGGTTCTGGATGCCCCATTCCTGGAGGAGTTCAAGGTCAGGTTGGATGGGTCCCTGT
The DNA here is from genome assembly GCA_030625065.1 of Alectoris magna. NCBI lineage: Eukaryota > Metazoa > Chordata > Aves > Galliformes > Phasianidae > Alectoris > Alectoris magna. The sequence goes on along the minus strand of CM060561.1, from coordinate 1,617,004 downwards.
ACAGCCTGATCTAGTGGGTGTCAAGTAGGGATTTGGAACTAGATGATCATCAAGGTCTCATCCAACCTAAGCCATTCTATGATTCCATATGATTCTGTTCCCAATAACTCTGCATGTACTGGTAAACTATTAAAGGGCACCCAGCCAGCATTGTCACCCTGTCTTGTAGGATAGGAGGATTTCATAATGCAAATTTGTGCATCCCTTGCCCATTGGCCTTGGGAACAGGAACTCCAATCGAGACATATTCTTTGGGGCTGCCAATCCCCAACCAGTCTTCCTGCCACTTCTGACCACGAAGAAATAGTAGGCAGATGGCAAACAGGCAACGCTCTTTCAAAGCCCTCTCTTCATTGCATTTTGGCAGTTTTATTCCTTCATTTTCCTCCTGTCACCAGCAATACATGGGAATGAGAGGGCAGCAGCCACTTGGATAGGATGCGAAAAACATCATGGTAACCTAGTTTGAAAGTCTAGGAATTACCACCAACTTTCTCAGCCCCTGGACCCTCTACTCCACCCTCAGTGGAGCCAGTCTGTCATTTCACACCCCAAGTGGCTGCAGAGCTGATGAAGGAAATGCACAATAATATGAATAATAAATAAGCTTGTCTGTTGGTTTAGAGGATTTTGTTCTGCTGCAGGGTTCATCAGGGCATCCTTTGGGACCTGTTGCATTTGAAGGGAGCACTGTGTCCCTAGATCATTAAGCCATATCAATAGCAGTACAACAAGCTTGCTTTGGATGTCATGTGTTGATACAGCTCTCGAACCCCCTCTCTCAGCATGATGGCATTCAGAAAAGAAATATTAGCTTTGTCACAACTCAGTGGCAAAACTGCTTTCTTATTGTTTCCCCTCATTTCACCAAGTCTGAGTTTGGAAGGTAAAAGGTTGATAGCCCAGTATGGTTCTGCTCAGTTCAGCAATTTGGATTCACTCAGAGAAGTGCACCCTGGGGAAGGTGAGATGTGTTATTCCCATGCCCTGGCATGTGTCCCAGGCAGGGTAAGGATGAAGTCAGCAGGCAGATGGGTGTGCTGAGAGCTATAGGCAGCCAGCATGAGCTGGAACATGGATGAACCAGAACCAAGAGGCTGTAAGTCACCAGGAGTCAGGAAGGGCACAGTGGGAAGCTGGGATTGCACGAGGCAACTCCAGCCATTTAGGGGTTTGCGTCTGACTGTGCAGCTCACTCACTTGAATTTATGCAAGGCATTTATGTATGGTTCAGGCTCCCCCAGTAGAAAGCAATTTCACCAAGTCCTCAGAATCAGTGGAGTTTGACTGCCTTTGAGATAAGGCAGTGCTAGGGAACATGCTCAGGCCCTGGAATCCAATCACCATTAAATTAATAGTGCAGCTTTGGATCATCCCAATTAGCTGCCTCCCACATGATTCACAAGCGCAGTTCCACAGTCATCAAGGGCCAAGAGGTCATTCCCAAGAGGCAGTTAGATATGACCAGTGTGTCAAAAAGGATACGAAATTTTAATGAGGTAAATATGGATATTCCATGCCATGTGGCCTCTGTGTCACAGACTGATCCAAAGTATGTTTAATTTATTAATAAAGATGTGTCCTGGGAAGCTAAGTCAGCCTTTCTGATCTACAATGGAAGAATAAAAAGCCAATGCCTCCAAAGCACTTAGGCAAGTAACTCCCAGCAATCTGAGAATCACAGAATCATAGTATGGTTTGAGTCAAAAGAGACCTGTAAAGGTCATCTAGTCCAACTCCTCTGCAATGGACAGGGACAACTACAGCTAGATAAGGGTGCTCAGAGCCCCATCCAGCCTGACCTTGAATGTCTCAACCATACGTGTTTGGGAAACACCAACCACTGCTACTGCTACTACCAACCACTGATCATTTCACATGATGAATGTCATGAAATTACCTTTTCCTATAGTGAAAATCATAGAATCACAGAATTGTCAAGGTTGGAAAAGATCTCCACAGTCATCCAGTTCAACCATTCATCTACCACGTCTCCCCAGTAAACCACATCCCTTAGTAAAACATGACAATGTCTAAGCCTCTAAAATCCAGATGTCCCATAAAAATCAAGAGGTAACCAAGAGAAAACTTTCTGACTGCTGAGTAGATGCCCTTCCTTCAGATGTTAGGAAGCAATTTTTTACTCAGATGGTGGTGAGGCACTGGAACAAGTTATGCAAAGAAATCATGGATGCCTCATCCCTGGAGGTGTTCAAAGGCAGGTTGGATGGGGCCCTGGGCAGCCTGATCTCGTGGTTGACAACCAGCTCAGGCAAGGGGGATGTAACTAGATGATCTTAAAGGCCCCTTCCAATACAAGCCATTCTATAATTCTTCCTTCCTAGCCTTTGAGCAAGCCAAAAGTGGTGACAGTCTTCTACTTGCCAGTTGCCTTTATCATCGTCTTGGCAGAAAAAGAATATGCAGGGAGCAAACCACCTCAGCACTGTATCACTGGGATGGACCATATACCAGAACCATGACCCTTAGTGGGGCTGGAGAAAACCCAGGAGCCAGAGAGGCAATGAGGAGCTTGAGGCATGGCTGATGGAGGCTGAAGTGACCTGAGAGCAGTGGAACAAGAATGGTTGGAGGTCACGGTGAATCACCAGTATAGGTCCAAGTGGATAAAATCATGAGAAGGATTTGTATACCTGAGAATATGAATCTCCAAGCACCAGAACCAGCTCAGCTGCCCCACATCTGGAATCAGAAGCTATGTTGGCAACTTTATTTAGCTAGGTACAGCATGGCCAGAAAAAAAGCCAAATTTCCACAGATCTTACTTCTTTTCCTGACCCCATTCTCTGTGACATGTCCCAGTTGCAGTCAATCAGAGCTGTGTACCAATTTAGTATTAAAAGAAAAGGAAGATAAATTACTCAAACAGGCAATCCCAGAGTCTGGAAGGGAAGGCTTTCTGGTGTTGGTTCATGAGATTCTCCTCTCTTTCCAGCCTCACCAGGCTCCTCTCGCAGCAGCTCCTGTGTCTAGGACCACTTCATCCCTGCTTTTCCATTCCCTTAAACCTTTACAAACCCTTCTTATAGCAGCTGTACATATGCAGAAACTCTTCCTTCCCCTCCACACTCCTCCTCCTCCCTCTTCCCCTCCGGCTGCTTGAGAAATTCAAACCTTCTTCCTATTAGGAAGAAAAAAGGGTGTGCTACCAAGTTGAAAGGGAAAGCAGAGGAATGGGTTAAAGAGGTTTAAATTGGAGTTTTATGGATATTTCTCGCTCTCCTTTGTGAGCCCGTTAAACTTTTCTTTCGTTAAAACCAAGAGGACAGGAATGGGAAAGGAGAGGAAAGAAGGGAAAAAGAAGGGGGGGAGGGAAAAAGCCCTCAGATATTCATGTGTGACACAGCTCAGGGAGGTGAGGCGTACGGCTGATTTGCTTAATGCTGACAGGTCTTTCTTCTTATTGGAAAGAAAACACAGCAGGGATCCTAAAATGTGCCGTGTAAAGGTCCATGGCAGGAGCATTTTCAATCTTCCGTGGTGATGCTGCGGGCCAGGTATTCATACAGACACATCAGGGGAAAATAACACAAAAAGTTCTTAAGTAGGCTTCTATTAACCTGCTGCCTATGGTAATGTCAAGCCCAAAGCTGCTCCTATGCACCCAGTTAGCCAGCACAGGGAGACATAAGCGTGCCAATATGTGTATGTTGATGTTTCCACATAGGGCAGAAAAGAAAGAAAAAGGGGAGAAAAAGGGGAGAAAGAGGAATACAGAACGAAGGTGAAGGGGAGGATTGAGAGAAAGGCAAGACAAAGAGGGAGGGAAAGAATCTAAAAAAGGATAAATACAAAATGAAGGTGAGAATGATGATGGAGGATTCTCCCCATGCAGTCCTGTTCCCTGTTGGGCTTTGGAAGGTTGAGTCTCCCATAAGAGAGTAGGGTGAGTGCATAGGCATTTCAGAGAGTAGGAGAGCCACCAGTCTGCTTTTTCCTTGTGCCCTGGGTAGCTACAATGCACTCCTAGAGGAGCAGTCCCTCCAGACAGCCTGACTGTGCTGTCTGTCTCCTCCAATGAGTGGATGGCTTGCCCTGGGGGACTGTGCATTTGCCTTCCCTTGTGTCAGCTTCACAACCAGTAGGGTATGTCTTGCCAACATCATGCACAACACACGAGCTGACACAGCTGATGCCCCTTGATGCTGGGACAGCTGAGATGCTCTACTAATAAAGACAAGACTCAAGGGCAATCATCCTTCTGTGGATTAGGCCATGACAAAGGCTGGCATGTTACATCTAGAAGGGGACATTGTTCCCACTAATTTCCTCTCCATACCTGATGGCCCTGCTTCACAGAATCACAGAATGGCTAAGATTGAAAGGGACATCTAAGGGCCATCTGGTCTAGCTTCTACTCAAGCAGGGACACCTAGAGCAGGTTGCTGGACTTGATGATCCTCAAGGGTTCCTTCCAACTCAAGATATTCTGTGATTCTATGATTCTATGATCCAGAAGCAAGATGGGTACTTATATGGACCAGGAGTTGGGTTTTCAAGATTAACCCAGAGCTGGAGAAGAGGTGGTGTTTAGTGCTGGGAGCTGTCTGCTGGTCAACCCAAGCTGATGGCACGGTGCAAGCTGGGCCATGAATATGAATTATGAATAGCCAGGGAGCACAACAGGAACAACAAGAATGCAGAAAGAACAGTTTACACCTCCTAGCTGCAGGGGAAGCACCTACGTCGTGTATTAGCCTTTTTGCTCTGGGTGACAAGAAGCAGAATGTAGGCCAGGTCACAGAGCATTGCAAAGGCAACTCAGGGACACTTCATGGCCTGTTCTTTCTCGAGTTACCTAAACCATTCATTCTGAGCTCCCTCTTTGTGCCATTAGTAGTCCAGAAAATGAAATGTGGACTATAGCTAATCTCTGAAGTGTTCAGAAAAACTTCCCCTCGCTGCTATTGACCCACCACACATGCAGAAAGGAACCGTGTTTCAGTCCAGCTTTCCAACAGCTTCTGTATACAGAGGCCAGGACATTCAGGCATTTGGGAAGGTGGCATTCAGATGCCAGAAACAAAGGATCTATGAAGGACCCAGGGAACAGGCACATGTAATGGACTTCAGTTAGCAGTTGGGTCTCTTTTGAGAGGGTCTGCCCTTGCCTCACAGCAGGGCAAGCAAGAGGTGCCATGTTTCAACTGGGAGATGCACCAGCAAAGGAGTGATGGGACAATGTTAGCCAGTTGATGTTCTTGTGCTACTCACAGAGATGTTCCCCATCCTGCCGTGTCTCCCATGGGATGGCCACATAAAGCAGCTTCACACCAGGAGACAAAATCTTACTCTCCAAGACATGCAAGTCTCCTCCCAAGGATCTTAGGGCTTCACCACTCCAAACTCCATAGAAATATCTCTCTACAGTCATCCACTGGCTGTCATGGAGGCTGGAAATCAGGAAGGGTACACTGTTACTGCTCATATACCATGATGCTGAGGTTCATGATGGAGACATGGTCACTGTAATGACCCTCCTGTTAGGGTCACTGTGGCACAATTGTGAGAAGGAGAACAAATGAGTCCAGCAAAAGCCACCAGGGTAGCTAGGACCAAAGCAAAGAACATAAGATGAGGGGCCAAGAGCTGGGTTCATTCACTAGAAGACCAGGCAATGGGTGATCATATTGCCATCCATAGCTGCTCAGTGGGAAAGTGGAAGCAGACTCATCGCAGATGTACACAGTAGAAGAGCATGAGGCAACATGGACAAACTGGAAAATGGGAAATCTTGACTGATAAAAGGAAATTTTCCTGCACGAAGGTCTTCAAAACCTGAAGTGTGGAATAAAAGCGACTGTGGGGTATTTTTCCTTGGAGATGGTCTGAACTCAACTACACAACTTTATGGCCTAATTTGTCCCTGCTTTGTGTAAGCAGTCGGGCTGGATGATCTCCAGAATTCCCCTTGTACCCATATCATTCTGTATGACATCATCCTGCAGCTGTTATGACAACATATGCAGCCAAGGGATGAAGCCCACTGAAATCACTCATGATGATCACTCAGAGACCTCCATGCCCACCAGTGCCCACCAGTGGGAAATAATTTTGGCTCTCCCAGATATCACACTTCTGAGTCTTCTGAAGTTCACCTTTTTTCCTTTCCTGTACCATTGCTGCAGCCCAAGCCCATAGCTTCATAACTACCAACATCCAACACAAAATAGAATATTTCCATAATCAATCCCATAGTCCTTCTTTTGTCCTGACCAGATCTGTGAGTGGACACCCTGAAGTATGTCACTGTCTACAAGGAAAACTGGCCCTGGAGAGATCTTGTGAATGAAGGTGAATCTCTGTCGTTCTCTGGCTAGATAAGCTGCTGGGAAATTGTTTCTCATCCTTCTCAGATTTTGTTGCCAGATGATGACTCCTGTTTTCCTTTTGGGAAAGCCAAAGCTTTCCTTACATGTGGAGCAGTCAGCACCTTCCCAAACTCACATTTTTCCACATCATCTAGGACTGTGCCTCTCTGATTGTAATTTGACAATGGGGCTACCCCATCCTTCCCTGCACCATCTCTTGTAAACATCAACTCTGTCCTTGAACAGACATGAAGTTAAGGGCTAGACACATGGAAAAGAATGTTCCCATATAGCTCTTTTGTATTGGAAAATATTAGAAATCATATGATCATTTGAGTTGGAATGGACCCTTAAAGGTTATCTAGTTGAATGTGACATTTACTTACTCCTACTGAAGCATTTCCCAGGATGAATCTCACCACATAGGTGTGAGAGCAAGTCAAAGAGGGGGCACAGGGTTTCTCAGGTCATAGGTAAAACCTACTGCAGCAGTGCCAAGGGGCACAGGATAGGGTCAAAAGGGTATAGTCCCTCCAGTCTTCTCTCCTTTCCCCATCCTGCATCAACTCTGCTCCCACACCACTGCAGTGAACTATGGGAAACTTTCCATTGCCCCAGAGTGAGTGCTCTTGCTTCAACCCCCTGACACTTCCCTCTTGGTTTGTGTCATTTGCCATGCCCCAAGCTATAGGAGCAGTGTTTCTGGGCAGCCCTATTCACCCTAATCCAATTGGAGGGAAATGCCCCTCTTGGTTAACTCCTTCCTCCTCCTGGGAAAGCAGAGTCCTGTGTGGAAATGAGCTCCATTCCTCTCCTTTCTCCCCCTCTTCTCTCTTCCCCTCTGCATCACGCCTGTTGTTTCATCCTTTGAGAACTCTCTGCCTCTCCCTATGGGACCCACTTTAAAAAACAAGGGGAGGAGGGATGGGGGAAAAAGGAAAGAAAACTCCATTGTCTTGTCAAAGGGAATAAGTGAAAAGTTGCAAGTGTCTCTCTGCAGGTTTTGGCTCCTGTGTGTTCTCCTTTCAAACCCTGCCAGCCTCAGGGGCTGTCATTTCGCCTTCATCTCAGCGGATCGACCCGTGGTTTCCCACTGCTCCCCCTCCCCAGCATCAGTGAGCGAGGAGCTGCCAGGCTTTTCACGGCCACCATAAGCTTGATCCTATTGACAGGTCTCTTCTCTTTGCTTCCCTTTCAAAGGGGGGCTCAGAGTCCCTTCCTTCCTCTCTTCCTTTCCCCTTCCTTCCCTCCCTCCTTTTCTTTTCCTGATTTTCTTCTTCTCAGAGGCACGCTGCCGAGGTGCCGCTGTGCAATGACTTGATGAGGCTACACGCGGTGGAGCCGGGGCCCAATTATAAACCCCTCTTTAAGAGAGGCCTTCATTTAGAGAGTGAGATCGGAGCTGTCGGAATATTAACGAGCTCTTGCCAGCAGCACAGCATCCAGCAGTGGGGAAGGCATGCGGGGAGGAGGGGTGCATTCATCAGGCCAGGGTGATGCCCTGGGCAAGAGTTTCCAGGAGTGGAGATGGTGATGTGCACCCAACACTGTGCTGGGCATGGTGTTGGCTAGACCAGTTTATCCCAGCAAGGCTGAATAAGGGTTGGACACAATGACCTTAGAGGTCTTTTTCAACATGATCTGATGATTCTATGATTCTGTTATCCAATGATTTGATGATCCTACAGTCCTATGATTCTATGATTCTGTAATTATACGATTCCATAATTCTATGATTCTATAATCCTTCAATTCTATGATTCTATGATTCTGTGAATCTATGACAAAAGAAACGGTTTCAAGTAGTGCTAAGGAACATTTATATTGGACACAAGGAAGAATTTTGTCAGGAAAAGAGTGGTCAAGCATTGGAATGGCTTGCCCAGGGAAATGGTGGAGTCCATGTCCTTGGAGGTAATTAAGAGATGTGTGGACATGGTACTAAGGGATGCTGTTTAGTGATGGAATTTGATGAGTCAGGTTGATGGTTGGACTCTTGAAGGTTTTTTCCAACCTAGACTAGTCTGCAGTTTACTGTGGAATCACCATGACCCCTTCCATAAGGCATGACCCAGACATAGGGTTCCACCATTCCAGATGTGGTCTTATGGTTACAGAAGGTACAAGAATTTCTGTCACCATCCTTGAAAGTGGTCTTGGAACTTTGTCCCCTGGGTGGCACAAGGCTTTTTCATTACCTTTCCCCATCCATGCAATGCATTAGGGACTTTTTTTTTGTGGACATTCAGCAGAATAGTGGTTGTATGCTGCCAAGTGACTAGCTTTCATCCAGCATTGCGTTGGAGGATTACAAATATTGAGCCCAAAGCCCATTAATGCCTCAAGAAGGGATTGTGCAAGAGGTGGGTCCAGAAAGATCTCCAGTGTTTACTGGAGGGGCATATAGGTGCCCACCCACAACACAACCGTGTTGGCAAACATATGGGGCCAAAGAAGAGCACATGCATGCAGCAGGTGTCAACATATGCAAATACATGCACACAAGTGGCAGGTACATCTGCAAGCACATCCAAACTAGTCTATATCTAATGAGATATTTATGACCCTGACCACACAACACAGCCAGACCTGAGCACAAGTGTGCCTGTGCAACCACACAAACACAGAAATCCAGCCTTCTGCTGGCAAACTCAGCCACCCTTCCACGCAGGAAGACATAGGCTGAAGGCTCAGAAGCTACATGATAAAAAATTGGGTCTACCACAAGCAAAGTCTTTGAGAAAAAATGGAGAAAGAAACCTCCTGCAAAGCTACAACAAGATGTATAAACAGATATTTCTTCACATTGAATCTGGACAGCTATGTGATCCAAGCCATGTCCCAGATCACACCCCAGGACAGCTGAGTCCCATTTGAGGGTCTCTGGGGCTTTTATCAACTCCAGCAGAATCCCAGGGGCAAGATATTGGAAGCTGAATCAAACACAGTGATGAAGGTGCTCTGATTTTTCATAGAGTGCAAAGAGAGATGCAGGAGCACAGGTGGGAGGGAATAGAGATATAGCCAAAAATAATAATAATAATTAAAGAGAGTGATGAGAAATGTATTTTTGAACCAAGGAAGTCCCCAGAACACCAAGGACCACAGTTCATATGACTAATGAGTGCACTGCAGCAAAATTTAAGAACTAGAGATAGAGACCAGAAAAGTATGCTGAGATGGATAATACCTTTCTTAGACCTCTAGCATAGATAGCAGGTGGATTTTCAGCCCATAAATTCTTCTCCAGATCTTAAAAAGAGAAAGAAATTGTCAAGTTGGTAAAAAAATTCGATAACCGCAGTGGATTTACATTGATCAGCTGGACAAGGTAGCTGTAATGTAGACCAGAGGAGATATCGGACCCTTGGGAGAGAGAGAGGAAAGAGGTGAAGTTAGAACCCCTGGACCACTACAGAGTTAACACCAGAGGAGGTATGGGAAAAAGTGTAATACCAAATAAAAAACAATTGATGCTCATTATAAATCCATAATTCCTGGTCCTGAATTGTTCTGTGAATAAGGTATTTAACAGTTCTGCTTCAAGGATCAGAACAGGGAGCTGCTGGGAAGTATTTCCCTGCTGGGGGCTCATCAGGCATCACTGCTCTGGCAGATGATGATCACCTGGTCGCACTGGTTTTGTTTCCAGGGCACACACCATGTTATTTTGTGGATAGCGTGTTGCATCCTTAGATGTGCACAGGAAACATTATCCTTTGTAATACAGTAGCTCCCATGGATCCCAAGAGCAAGTGAGCAGGGCCTAAGAAATTCAGAAAGACAAACTTCTAATGCCTTTATGAATTTTCCTATTAATACAGGATGATAGGTAATGATAATAATGATAATAGCTAACAGCTATTAGCTAAAAATGCTGCAGAGGGAATGCTGCTTCCTATAAGATCAGACCTCCAGGAGCTATTTCTCCTATCCCACCACCCCATTAAGCTCTTCCAGTCTTTTCCACAAACATTCTCCATTGGGAGCACTCAGTTTCTGCCTGACTCAAAGGATGAGCTTCACATCATTACATGGATTTTATGAGAAAAATATGGGACTAGCACCTCCAGCATAACCACCATTGCTACCACCAAATCCTCTCTTGAGCTGCCCAAGAAACTCCCATCACTGTAAGAGCATAGTATGTGGCTTCAGGTCATGGATATCCCTGAGGACGCACCATTTGAGGCACACCATAGATCCATGGGGCATCCCACTCCCCACCCAGCCAGCACATTTAAAGCTCTGTGCATGGAGGCAGAAAGCCAGCCTGCAGCTGGGTTAATGACATTCAGCAATTGCCTGCCAACATGAGAGACTGCAAGGAAGCAGGAAAAGACAATTATTTATGCCTTGGAGATGGATTCAGCCCACCAGTTCCTTCAGGGCTACCAATCCTCTCCACGTTTGCTGGGAAAGAAGTTTTCTCCCTGAAGGACTGCAAACGCCTTGGTGCATGCAGGCTTTGCTTGAGTCACTTCTAGGGGAAAAACAGAGCTGCTGAGCATCTGCGGCCCAGGGCTGAGCTCAGGGTGGGGATGGAGTTTGCAAACCAAGTGATGATTCAAGATCTTGATGTATTTGTTGGAAATCTGGGAAAATTTCTTCTCAGAAAGAGTGATAAGGTATAGGAACAGGCTGCCCAGGGTGATGGTGGAGTCACTGCCTCTGGAGGTGTTCAAAAAAAGAAAAGATGTGGCACTGAGGGACTTGGCATGGTGGGGATGGGATGGCTAGATGATTTTAGTAGTCTTTTCCAGCCTTAATGATTTTATGAAAGGCACTACAAACAGGGAGACTGGACCCAAGCAAAGAGTACCACAATATTAATGGGAAGTAGACAACAGGGATTGGCTGGTGGTGGAGAGGGCAGAAAGCTCCCCAAAATACCCATATAGCAATTAGGGCCAGATGGCCTTAAGCAGGTGTATTAATTAACTTTGGAGCATGGTGCTGGTGTCAGCATTTCCTACCTTTCGATCTCAGAGAAGGTGGTCTGTGGCTGAGGGTGTCATGGCACTTTACAATATAAAATCACAGAAAAACTGTAGTTGAGAGGGTCCTTTAAAGGTCACCCAGTCCAACTTCCCTGCAATGAACAGGGCTGTATCACACATCTGAGTGCCCTAACACCTTCCACGAAGCTCTCTGCTAAACAGTCACAGAGACTTTTACAATGAACCAGACCTTTCGCTGGCTCGTTTAGGAAGCCAATGGCCCATAGGTGGTGAGATTGCCCAGGATGGAACAAGCAAGGTGATGGGATGCACCATGCAGAGCTTTGAGTCATAGAATCGTTAAGGTTGGCAAAGACCACTAAGATCATCTAGTCCAACCATCAACCCATCACCACCATGTCCACTAAACCACATCCCTCAGTGCCATATCTGCCCTTTTCTTAAAGCAGCATCTCTCCCCTGCCCATTCACACGCACACTCCGGAGATGCAGAAGAGGAGAGAGAGTCCTGCAGTCCCAGCACTGCCAGCTCAGCACTTCTGTGCTTTTCTTGTCAGAGGGGGGGGAAAAAAAAAAGAAAGAAAAGAAAAAAAAAAAAATTATAAAAAGCCCCTTTCTGTTTTGTTTCCCTTTTTTTGTTTGCTAATTTATTGTTTTGTCCTGAGCTCGTACTTCAGCAAATCCCTTGTTCTTGATGCTCATTAAAATATTCTCAGCGCACACGGGTGCAGTTAGTTGCTGCTACGAGCTTTTTGTATTTATTTTTCTCTCCTCCCCAGACCTCCCCCCGCCTCCCTACACAACCCCGCGGTCAAAACGTCCCTGTGTTTTCTGCATGCTTATTACCCAGAGAATCAAGGCTCCTTAGCAATTTGCTAGTCACTCCAAAGCAATCAATTATGCATCAAATGACTTTTTGATTCTTTACCTTGTGAGAGGAGAGATGGAAGAAGAGGCTGTCTTTTTATTCTTCTCTCCTCCTCTATATTATTATTATTATTATTATTATTATTATTCCCTTCTCTCTCTTCTCTCTCCCTCTCTCTCTCTCCCTTTCTGTGCTCAATCAGGTCTGCCTGCTGGCATCGGGACTATGACATGATCAAATGGCTTGCTCTTAATTGGCAACAGCTCCAAGATGGAAAGAAGAGGGAAAGATTAAAAAGAAAAGGCCACTGGAGCTGGAGCCCTTGTGCATGGCTTCAGAAGCTTGTTGTGGTGCCAGGTGAGGTGGGAGGACAGGGATGAGCCAAAAGGGCTCCAGACACTTTGGGTGAATGGACAGAAAGATGGAGACAGGCTAATGGGGTCAGACAGGTTGGAACAGACAGATGGGGACAACCATGAGGATGGTGGAAAAGGAGAGGGGTCAAGATGCTGCAGATGTATAGAGCGCTCTTCTCCACATTGTGGAGCTAGTCCAGTTTTGCTTGTAGCCATGAGTTCAGAAAGAGCAAGTAACCTACAGGCTACCCAGAGAAGTTGTGGATGCCCCATACATGGAGGTGCTCAAGGCCAGGTTGAATGGGGCCTTGGGCATGACCTAGTACCTGATACAGTGGTTGATAACCTTGTCCATGGCAGAGGGCTTGGAACTTGATGATCCCCAAGGTCCCTTCCAACCCATTCTATGATTCTCTGGGGACAATGTGCCAACAGCAGCAATGCCAGGTCACCTATTTCAAAGCCAGCTGTGAGGATCTCATGGGAACATGCTCAGAGTGGTTGCAGAGTATCTATCATGAGAAATACACTAGATCTGAAGGGACGCAGAGCAACCTGTCCTGTTTGGTACTATCTTGAGCAGCAGGGTTGGGCCACATAGTCTCCTGAGGTCAACCTCAACAGTTCTGTTCCTCTGATCTCCCTCCAATTTCCACATACGTATTACATCTGCCACCATCTTCTGTCCCACCTTGACACAAATACCTATGTTACATATATCTGTCCATCCCCAACATCTACCTTCCCCAAGGCTCACCCCTTGAGCTCCTGTTCCCTATCTAGCATTCCCCAAAACCTCACCCCTCAGGTGTCTGCAAAGCCTTCCTATCACACCTGCATATCTGACTCCCTGTTCCCATCAATGATCCCCTAGGGACATTTCCTCTGTCTCCAGGGGAAAGGAGATGTTTTGGAAGGTGGAGAGGTCACAGCCTGTGGAATTTTCCTGTGTATAAGCTCTTTTAACTCTCCCTCAATTTAAAAGCTGTCATGGCTAGGTGAAAAGGGCATTTGAGTGAACACTTACAGTGGAAGAGTCACAGCGAGGAAAAGAGAAAAAAAGGGTCCAACAAAAAGGTTTTTTTTCCAGCAAAGTGCAGTCTCAGATTGCCCAAGATCCCAGACAGGATTAATCCATGTCCTGCTTTAAAGCCTCAAAGGGAAAGCTGCCCTCATCCCAGCCACCTGCAAAGCCTCCCCACCTGTCCTGCTCTCTGCAGACATCAGCAAGTGACCGTACTTTTCCTGCAGACTCTGACATTGCAGATGGTTTTGTGCATGTCCCTCATGAGCAGGCAGCAGGAATTGCATCCTCGTCCTCTGATCTTTTGCAGTTGTACCTTTGGACATGTGTATCATAATTTGTGGCAATGGCCTGTGCCATGTACGTGCTGTGAGAGACAATCACAAATGGGTTAAAACAACTGCATAGGAAAATATACAGTTTACCATGCCTAAAACAACCAAACATTTTCTCTCTAACCTTGATTTATAGGGCCAGCCTTGTGTCTTCTTGGTCCAGCTAAAGTGAGGGGGTTATTTATTTGCCAGGGTATGGAAGTTTTTTTATTCCCCTGCTCAAAATATATAAGTAAATAAGCAAAACAAAACAAAATAGAAAAATTGGTTGTATTAATCTGTATGTTACCTCTAGGCTTTCCCTTCACTTGACCGTCACAACCCAAATGGTGTTTAAAATTGATGAGCTCTGAACTTGGGCTTCCCTCAAATTAGCAAACGTGATTTTAAAATCCCCTCCTCCTCTCCTCTTGACTATGATGTCAATAGAAAGGATGACCATCACCCTGGAGTTGAGCTTTTTAGTAGTGTTAACTGCACAACAACAGCAGATTCTCAACAGCCCTTAAATGACCTGATGGGTATGACAAGTACTTTCTCACATCCCCTGCTCCCATGACTCCGGACATCCCTGAGGATCTCCCCTACAATAAGAGGCAAGAGGGCATTCAGCCTTCATTGCTTCTCCATTTCTATGGCTCCTCAGTCAAGATGTTAATGATCCACACTCAGGTCATGCCTGAGGCTGTGGATGTCCTTTGTAGGACACAATAAGGATTTGTCTCGGATTTGCTGCCTCCATCAGTAGCAACCCTTTCAGCAAAGAAAGCCAACTGCTTCTTGGGCTGCATTTGTAAGTGCTCAGCCATCAGTGCCAGAGAAGTGATTATTACCCTGGATGTGGCACTTATGAGGACATCTCAAACACTACGTTCAATTCTGGGATCCTGGTACAAGAGGCAGGCTGACAAAACAGAGCAAGATCCATGGGGTCCATCAAGATATAAGGAAATAAGGGGAAAAAAAAATTACCGTAAGGTTAATGAGCAGATTGCCCAGAGATGTGGAGACATTCAAGGTCATGCTGGACTAGGCTTTGAGCAACCTGATCTAGCTGTAGGTGTCTCTAGGTAACTTTTAAAGGTCCCTTCCAACTCAAACGATTCCATGATTCTATAGGATGGATTGAGAACAGGAGCCCATGAAATACAAGGGCACAGTGAGTGAAATCAGAGGGGAATAGGGATGTGAATGGAGCACTTAGCTGTTGACTCCACTACCCAAGAGACGTTCATAAAGAAGACAACACCAGGCTCTTCTATGACTCTATGACGTCTGTGACTCTTCTCAGCAGTGCACAGTGAAAGGACAAGAGGATAGGATGAGAGGGAATGGCCTCAAGTTGTAACAGGGGAGGCTCAGATTGGATATTAGGAAAGATTTATTCCCCAGAAGAGTGATTAGGCATTGAAACAGTCTGCCCAGGGAGATGGTGGAGTCACCGTCCCTGGAGGTGTTCAAGAAACATAGAGACATGACATTGGAAGACATGATTTTGTAGGCAATATTGGTGTTAGGTGGAGGGTTGGACTGGAAGATTTTAGAGGTCTTTTCCAACCTTAATGATCCTGTGATTCTATAACAAAAGGTGACAACCATAGGCTGCATGGGATAAAAAATTCATTTTGAAGAGGGTCAGACCCTGAAAGAAGGGTTCCGAAGCTGCATGTTCTCCATCCTCAGCTAGACAAGAACTTATTTAGCCCAGTTTAACTCTGAAGCTGCTCCTCCTTTGAGTAAGGAGTTAAGCTAGGCATGCCATTGCTTCCTTCAGTCTATCCTGAAGTCATTAATCAAGGCACTGTGCAACATTATGTTCCCAATACATCTGTAGAAAAGAGGATTACACATCTCAAAGCAGGCTTGGAGAGAAGCCTCCTTAGAAAATTAGAGGGCTAGTAATAGAAGATCCAGATGTCAGGAAGCCTGTGTGAGCTTGCAGCAAAAGGTTTTTGTAGGTTGGTAAGCAGTGTGCACAGTATTAGGAGAAAACACTCCTGCTGCACCATGTTCAGAAGCAGTTCTGGTTGCTTGAAGACTGGGGGCACCATCGAGCTGGCTTGTTTCTCATCCCCAGCCATTTTGGCAAGGTGTAGTGTTCTCAGCAGCCAACCCTCCTCCCTGCACCACATCCGTAACTCCAGGATGACGCAGAACTCAGGGCAGAGCCAGCAGTGCATCCCTTGGCAGCTGTAAATAGAAAGGAGGCAGTGAGCTGAAGGGATGACAAGCTGCAGCTGCTATCAGTGTGACGTCTACATCACCCGGATGCTCCCACTCAGGGAGTATGGGATCAGAAGGAGCAGGCCAAAGGGGTTAGTTCACTGGTGAAATCCATGAGTGATCAGAGTGGGACTAAGGGGAGTTAAGGAGAAAAGAGCAAGAGCAAAACCCAACGTACATGCCAACAATTCTTCATGAAGGAAGACACTATCCAGTTCTGAGGGACATATTGAGGACATGGTACGGAGAAACATCCATGGTTTTATGATAGCATCAAGTAAGAGAATGTCAGTGTCTCAAGAGATTTGCAACAGTCTCTGGCTGAGTTAATGTTGGTTTAACACTGGCTGAAATGAAGGAGCACAGGGGAGGTCTGTCTATACTCTCCATGTAGCTAGTGCATACTCATAAGCATCTTTATGAAATGATTATTTCTCACTGAGTGGATAAGTCTTATGGCACAGAGAAATATGGTTTAGTGGGTGTGGTGGTGATGAGTTAATGGTTGGACTCGATGATCTTAGTGGTCTTTTCCAACTTTAATGGTTCTATGACTCTGTGAAACAAGGTGGACCAAGCACTGCCTACATTAATCATTCTTTCCACTGACAATGGGCACCTCTCAGGTTGAGGAACCTATGTGTTGAACGCTGGGATAAGATTCATCTTGCCCAGCTCTGGCCGTCCATGCATTAAGGACTATACCAGTACAAATCACCTTTGAGTCTCTTAGCCTAAACTAAAAGTCAGCTGAAGATTAGACAACATTGTCTGGAGTACAACTCATCCTCAAATAGATGTCTGTCTTTGATAAATGTAAAGGTTCCCTAAACCCTTCTCTCTACATTGATTAACAATCTTTACTAGCTGTAGAGGGGTATAGACCGCCTAGTTCACCTGTCCAATAGAAAATTCAAGTCAAATACAGGATGATAGAATCATAGAATCATTTGAGTTGGAAGGGACCTTTAAAGGCCATCTAATCCAACTCTCCAGCAATGAACAGTGACACCTATAGCTAGATCACTTTGCTTAGAGCTCCATCCAACCTGACCTTGAATGTCTCCAGGGATAGGGAGACTACATCCCTGGGCAACATGTCCCAATCCTTCACTAACCTTATGGTGAAAAACAATAAGTAGAAAGAATCCTACTCTACTGGATCATCCCACCTGCTCAGCAACTAGACTAGCTTTGCGCTTGTCCTCAAATGGGCAAGTCCAGATGCTACAGAGCTGACTGGCAGTGTAATTCCAATGTAAGGATGCCAACACATGAAGCAAGACAGATGTATGCCTGCAAAATGAGAAGGGATCTAACTCCTTTGGCCAGCGGCTGATATCTGGGAAGGAGTATTAATGTGACTCGGTAATGGAGAATAAAAATTCCTTGAAGAGAAGTTGGAGTTGAGCTATGCAGCAGATTATCAATGTCCCACCCAAGACATATGGTCAAGCTGCAGTGCCCTCTCTACAGAGCTGTGTTCAGAGAGGTCTGGGTATTTGTTGAAGGTGGCATTCTCTTTAAAGAATGTGGAAAAGGTAAGATCCCAACCATCACTCTCCAGGCACAAAGCAGTCACGCAGCATTCACCTTAGTGTTTGATCTTTAGATTGAAGAGCAAATTAGATTAAATTAACTCTTTGGAAGTGAATGGATTAAACCCAGAAATGGTAGAAGTAACCTTTCTCACGTATAGTATGTCTCAATTGTGCTGAAGGCTGCATAGATCTCTTCAGTGGGAATATTACATTGGAAACCAAAGTTATTTGAAACTGGCATTCAGAAAAAAAGAAAGAAAGAAAGAAAGAAAAGCAAAAAAAAAAAAAAAAAGAATTAGCAATTCCTGCAATTTCCCAGGAATTCCTTGGGCCATTGGGGTGAACGGCTGAGCCATGCGGAGACCAGCTGTCCAAACACACATGGTGTGAGACTTTAACTAAGCATGAACAAGAAACAAAGTCTATGGGGAGAAGCACGGAGAAAGCACATATTGCTGTCATCCATATGTCCCTAACTTTCACCCCAAACCTCAGCACATCAGAAGTGATTAGTGCACAGGAAAAAAGGAGAACGATGCAGGAAGAATCAAGCTCCTGCCATGCAGAATCCAAGGAAGGTGTGTGGGGAATACTTATTGCTTACTGAGCTGCAAAATTTACTACCTCAGGCAGAGAAGTAAGAACTCTCCTGGGACCAGTATTCCTTTTTGTCCAACAAATTCATTTGGAGCACTGACACCACCTGAGTGAATGCTTGACAAGGCCCAGGTAGAACACATCTCAATTGTAAAGCTGTAATTCTGGACATCAAGGGAAAAGTGAAAGTTAAAACAAATTACAGGACCGAGGGGTAAATTAAAACCATTTAGATGAAATCTCTGAAAAACTGAGGTCGGATATGTAAGAAGATTAATGTGAAGCAATGGATGTTCTGTTTGGTTTTTTTTATTCTATGGATGCTCTCATAGGACTTGCTCTAAGCATTAGTGGACAAAAGAAGAAATAGAGGGGTAAACAATGAAATGTTTGACATCTCTATCCCACCAAAAGTTACCATTTGGAGAAAACCTCCAGAATGTTTGGGATCTGGTTTTAGCCAGTCAATACTTCATTTTCACATTGACCCGTGCTCAAATAGTCATTGGCATTGACACATCGATGCTTCAGCTAAAGAGTAGGAGGAATTTGCATTAATATCAGGGGAGCTCAGAAGCACCAGCTACAGACTGCAAAAGCAGGAGACATTGCTGTTATATGGGGATTTTAGGTGTGCTGGCTTTGAGTGGGTTCTTGTGAGGCACTTGGGAGGGTGGGCTCATCCTATTCCACTGGCACTTAGGAATGTTTGTCATGCATGATGGCTACAGAGAAGCTAATCCATGCAGAGTACTGGGGTGGCTGATTTCAGAGCTCTCCTGTGCATTACACTGTTATGCACATATCCAATTAACTCACTGCCAGTCACTTTCCAGTACAGATTTGAAGCTATTGACTCACGCTAATTTTGCATGCAGCAAACTCAAGGAGCATGTTACCTGCCTTCTTAGGCATAGAGGCATCTGAGACAGGGAACACTCCGTAGGAGGCTCTTAACATGGAAGAGAAGAAGATTGTTGCATACTCTGTGAAGCTTTTCTACACTGCAACACAAATGCAGATGGAAATGGAGTTGCAAGATGCAGTGCAATCACAAAGACAAAAGAAAACCATAGAATGACAAAAGAAGATCATAGAATCATTTGAGTTGGAAAGGACCCTTAAATACAATCTGGTCCAACTACCCTCCAATAAACAGGGACACCCCACAGCTAGATCAGGTTGCTCAGACCCTGGTCCAGTCTGACCTTGAATGTTTCCAGGGACGGGGCATCAACCACATCCCTGGGCAACCTGTTCCAATGCCATGGATTAGATCCTGTGGAGTTTGAGAAGAAAATTATTTACAATGTGCTACAAAATTAAGACCATCTAGCAGGATACAGTACCAATGTTTAGTAGCTAACTGACCACAGACTGCCGATGGCCAAACACTACTGTGTTTGTTCTGCTCAAACTCTCTTCTTTCCTTAAAAAGCCTGTGATCTAAACACTCTAGAAAGGAAAATGTAAGACAATTGTATGAAGACAAGGAGATTAAATGTTCTATATTAGTCTACATCAGCTCAGGATCTATTGAGTCTATACCCAGCATCTCAGTTACAGAACCATTCTTCTCCACACAGGTAACAAAACACTTCACTAACATCATGGAATCATAGAATCACAGAATCATTAAGTTTGGAAAGGACCAGTAAGATCACTGAGTCCAACCCCAGCCCAACCCCACCATGCCCACTAAACCATGTCCGTCAGTGTCACAACCCCTTTTCCATGAATTTCTCTAGGGACAGTGACTCCATCACGTCCCCAGGCAGCCTTTTCCAATGCATTACAACTCTTTCTGAGAATAAATTTCTCCTAATATCCATCCCAAACCTCCCCTGGCACAACCTCAGGCCGTTCATTACCTCTCATCTAATTCATTTCAGCCCTTGCCAACCTGTGCAAGTGAGAGAGGCAAGCTGTCAGCCATCCCCATCATCCTGATGGACAGCAGCTTATATCCCACGCTGGACCCAGGAACCACCAATTCTAGCAGCTTATTCCAAAACAAAGTGTGCATTGAGGGGTTAGGTTTCAGTTTTTCCGGCTGTGAGAAGAAGAGGCTGCCAAACAAAATCACACTGACAGCTGCTCTGGGAGTCACGCGCTGCTGAGTAACCTCAGCCCCTTTGCAGGGTGGCCTCCAAACAGCCAGTGGCCAGCAGTGCCACCAAACACCAAACATGAGTGGCAGCCAGGCCAGCATTTGGAGAGACAGAGCACTCATAGTACAAGATGCAAAACACACCATTGCCCTCCAGCACTGTCCTTTCCCCTTCTTGCCCTCTCCATGATGCTCTCACAAGAGTTATCACTTCAGGGGGCCCTTTTGCCACAGTGATTTTCACCAAACTCTCAGAAATGCAAAGCATTCTGTAGAATACGAGTTCTGCTATATTTAGGATCATAGAGGGAACCAGTCACCTTAAAGGGTATTTGCCTCACGCAGCACAAAGACAAAGAGTAAACCAAAAACACTCCACAAATCCCTTTCTTATTCTCGTTCCTCACATGCTGAGTTATTGAGAGTTTGTAGAATATCAGCCATGCAATCCTCTCCTGTCCATGTGCTTTGTGGCTGTCTCAAAATGAGCTCCCAAGCTGACTGCTAGAGAAGGACTGATTCCTTGGAGACTGCCATCACAGGAGATACCTAAAGGGTGTCATAACAGGGACCACTTAGAAACCACACTGAGCTTTACAAATTTGCAGGTCCAGTCTTCACATGGCAGAAATTTCAACCACAGTAGATCAATTCAAATCTGCTGAAGCTCTGACAAATCCTGTCCTCCAACTGCTGAGTCAATAGCCACATTATGTTCAAAAAGAGAAGATAATTTCACTGTTTCTATTGGATGTGCTGAATGTCCATGCCCAGGAACTCAATCCTGTTGTCCACACAGTGTATTTGCTGATACCTCAAGGTATCCTGGTTGACGTTCAATTGCCAGTCCAAAACAGCTGAGGGCATGGGTTTTTCTTGATACCTTCTAATTCTGTGCAGATGTCTTGCATATTACAGGATATCTCAAAGCTCAGTAGGAATAGTCTTTAACCAGTTGGATAAAGCCCCTGAGAAATGCATAGTCCCAGAGCAGTTTATCAAAATCAGCAAATGAAAGCCATTCGGATTCTCCATCAAGTTAAAGATCATGGACAACCAATGCATCAGCACTCTTTAATCTGGCATCACATTGTCTTTCTTTCTCTCATGCATGATTCCAGTCCCTCCTTGCTGTGCTTCTAAGCATTGCTTTAGTTGAGAAAATGTAATGATTTAGCCAATAGCTATGATGAATTAGAGAAAAACTTTTCAGATTGTTGTCTACTTCCTCTCTGCTTGAGACACTCAAGGTAAGGGTTTCCAGTTTGATACTGGTTTGTGTTTGGGTTGGTGTTAGGGTTGGTTTGGGCTGGGGCTGGGGAGCTGTCACTACAGGCTCTGGATCAAGCTCTCGATCTACTCCTCAACCCAAAACAGATGGCATTTCATGACTATTGTGTCTGTGGCCTTTCAAAAATCTGAAATCTCCTGGATGTGGTTATCAAGAGAGCATGGTGGTATCTGTTACGTTCCTCATACCCCAACATTTTTAAACTTCTCTGGTGTAAATTACCCTACAAAGAAAATTGTGATTATAGCCACTGATAGCCTCTGACTCTGACTCTTTCCTTGAGTTTTTTCCTGCAGCAACAGGTGACAGGTGGCATGAGGGAGATCCTTCCAGCTTTGCACGGTGGGGAGAGTAGTCAATGAACTAACGACTCTGTCCGAGTCACTTTCACTTTCTTTACAGATTTCCAGCTTTCTTGCATCTGTGCTTTCCAGCACACATGGCAATTCACCTTCCATAAGAGCAAATTAAATGCAGCCAAGAAACTAGGAGGAGCCTCACTAACAGAGACTCAGGCAGGAAAGTTTGCACAAGCAATCACAGATCTAAGGAAGTGCAGAATACATGTCCAGGTGGTCATCTCAATGCTCAGCTCTTGCAGCTGTACATCCAGGCAGCACTTGGATATCCAAACTTCTTAAGCTAAGGAAGTCTTTGAATCATTCTTTGATCCATGTATTTAAAGGAGATGAAGTGTTCACCTTCTGCTTGGGTCAACATTGACTCTTGGAAGCCCAGATAGGTCTAGCTGGCCTGGTTTGCTGTCCAGAAATGGATCCCTCTCCCACAGCCTCCTCCCCATTCACCTTCTTCTCTTTGCAAACTGGAGAAGTGAACAGATGTTTTTCTGCTTTCCCATCTAGCTCCCCCACACCTCTCTGCTGGAGCGAACTCACCTCCCCAGTGCAGGAAAGCCCTGGAGCAACCTCCTTTGCAGCTCTACAGACTCTGTGTTACCTCACCTGTCATACAAGCTGGCGACAAGGCAAGCAACAGCACACAACCCGCCAACCACCACCACGAGCCTATGGGGGAGATGACAAGGGGGTGGTGGTGGAAAGCAGATGTACCACAAGTTGCTCCCCGAAAGCACTTTTTTTTTCATCAGGAGGTGTGAAATAAAGCCCGCGCCTCCCTCTCCCAGCATAGGTACCACAGCAGCTGCCAATGGCTACAGGCCTACCACATCAGCTTTGCTATTTCTGTGAGATGTCAAACATGCAGCGCTAAGCAATCATCCCTTCTGCCATCTGCCAAGGTGAACATGGCGTGTGGATGTTAGATCAAACAACTCGACAGGCTCTCATTTCCTCCCCCCATCTTTTTTTTTTTCTTTTTTTTTCCTCCTGTTTTGTAGAGAGAGCAGGGAGGGAGGAAACATCACATTCATTCAGACTTGAGCCACAAGTATGGTTCTGTGGTTATGAGAGCAGGAAATTAATTTCAAACTGGGTTCTTTTCCATTTCCAGGCAGGACATAAATGGGGAAGGGCAGCATCTTCTGTCCTTACAATACCATTAGTTCTCTTTGGGATTAAAATCACCATGTTGGCCATAGAAACACCGCCAGTCTTAGAGGACATCTGTTGTCGGCAGGCAGTGAGTGCCTGTTGAAATGCTGAGTCCATTCTTGCCTAGCAAAGGAACTTTCAAAAGGTATGGCAATGAGAAAAGACTTGGGCCTAAGAGTTGCCCTTCCCAGTACAATAAAGGGACAAACACAAAAGGTAAAAGGTTTTCTCCATTGCTGTGTAATAAGGTTTCATTTTCCTGCTTTCTGGACTGCACATAACACAGAGCTACTCTGGTTAAGTTCACTGGTGATCAGTGAACCATTCTTCCCTCATTAAAACATGGAGTCTGACGTGATGAGCAGGAAGGACCTACAAGGTCACTCTATGGCACGTTCTTCAATATAACACGCCAGGAAGAGATATTTTCTGGTTCCTAACTAATTCCTCATGGCAGTCACGCTAAAGAGAAGAAGCTTTTCTTTGCAAGTGAAGGCTTCTTGCAATGTTTGGGTCATCTGCAGATTTCCTCTGACATTTATCCATCCGATACTTCAGCAAGAAAAGGCTACGGTTTCAGGAATCCCAATAAATAGCTTGCATACCATCTTCCAGATATATAAGTCTTCAGCTTCATCCCTATCTTGGCTTCTAGATCTTTATAGTCTCCTTAGTTTTCTTTCCCAGTGATAGTCTATGATGATATTTTCAACTTGAAACTGCTATTGAAGCTCAGAGAATCAGAGGGAAGGCCAGTAATGTCTGCCAGTGGAACCAGTAGAATGGGAGGGAAGGCCAGTAATGTCTGCCAGTGGAACCAGTTGCATGTTGGACTCACGTGAAAAGTCTTCATCAAAGGCTGGAAGGATGATCTCTCCTCTTCCTCTTGCTTTTGTACTCCACACTTCCATAAGACATAGAGCTTTGATGGAAATATAAGAAGAGCTGCTTGTTTGCTTGAGTCTTGAGAAGGAAAATCCTCCAGCTTGGCTTTAACTATGTCAAGTCTATCAACGCAGACTTAACTCGTGGAATGGCAAAAGACAAATCCTACCCAAAAAATCCACACATAACTGTGTTTGATTGCAGTCTTTGCAATGATAACTATCAGTTTCCATTGTCCCATCTCTTCTACCTTTTGTTTTTGTTGCCCTCTCTACCCACCTTAAATGTACAATTTACAGCTTCCCTCATTTTACCTGTATTTTCCTGAGATATAATACAGTCCTGCTCATGCTTTGATGGAAATTCATAATTTGGGCATGTTTGATCTTCATTGTCCATTAAGATCAGAATTTACAGATCAGTAATCTTGTTTGCCCTGAGCAGGGACTTGGAGGTAGTTTTACAAAAACCTCCCTGATTTGGGAAAATCAGAGTCAATACTAGAAGGATACAAGAAGGAGTTCGTAGGGAAACCTCTTCCTTTTCTGGCTTTGCCTTCTGTTCTGAGATCTGCTTACAGCCCACATGACTCAAAATCTCAGCAGACATTATGGAGGACACAATGGCCAAAATGAAATATGTAAGGAATTCTTCATGGGATTATTTAGCATGCTCGGACAGGCACTGAATCATGGATCTGTAATGTACGCTCAAAGGTTTGCAATCCCACTTCATGGTCAAGTTACTCCATACATACCTACATCAAGGGTTCTTTTACCTTCTGCTGTTGTAGAAGACCAGAAGAAAAGATCAGATGAACCCCTGCTTAGATTAAACAGGTGATCTAAGTATTTGTAGGCAGCAACAATTCAACGAGATATTTCTGAGGGAACAAAGAGAGCTAGCAAGGCTTGGAAGACAAATAATTCTTGATAATGATGATGCTGAGTAGGAATTTCCCCAGCTGCTCAACCATCACCGTGACCAACTAGTCGTGGAGCTTTGGAGCAGACACATAAGCATGCCCTGCCCAGAGTACAGCACTCAACTGCAATGTCACCAAGCATGAGGTTTTTCAAGGATTTAGTCCAAAGTTAATCCTATGCAACTTTGAAAGATTTCCAATTCACTTACCTAGCATTGTAGGTATTTAACATCACAATATTACCTGCTTGGATAGAAATCCTGGAGCAATTCCTAAGAGTGGATTGCATCCTCTTCTCAAGCAGTTCAACCAGCACCTTTGCTGTGCAAATGGGGATGTGAGCCTGAATATCTCTTTCCCAAAACAATGAAGGAGAAGAACGTACTTCTTCACATTCCTATTTTGTACCAAGACAGTAAGACTGGGTTTATTTTCTTCTGAGCCATCTGGTTTCACAAAACCAGTACTGATGTTATCTAACCGGAGAGGAAAGCAAAGTACGTGAATCATATGATACAGATAGTGGTGGTGTTTGTATGTTTGTCATACTAGGAACTGGAAATAGACATGCTCTACGCAGATAACCACATGTTGAATCCAAAATGCCCTGTCCTCCGAGACAGCAGATGGGATAAAATTTCTCCTTTTTAATACCAAGCCATCACCTTTGGAACTGAGCACAAATGCTCAAGGCTCACCTCTCCAAAGCAATGAAGTGACAAGGGCATGAAAGTCTATAAAGTGGGAATAGAGGGGAGAGCCCTTAAAGTGAGCAGAAACCCAAAGACACTTTGGCAACACCCTTCTGAGTGTATTATAAGCTCTCATCAAAGAGATTTACATTAAAAGATTCCCTGACATGGTGATCCCTCAAGAAAGGAATACAAAGCATCTTTGAAGTCAGAGCTGGAGACCACAGAAGTTCTCCCACAGTGTGCTGGGAGACAGAGAGTTTGTCCATATGGACAACCAAACAGACAGCCAAGACATGACGTTCTTATGATGACCTGTCCCAAACTAGGTTAGGAAGAGGTTTGGAAGTTTACCACCATGTCAAACACAGTGTATCAGGATATCTGCTCTCAGAATACACTACAGGAAGTAAAGAAGTTGCTGGAAGGAGAATACATCAACTCCTATTGCCAAGAACAGCAGCCATTCCATACCCTTCGGTGATGCTACATCCAGTAAATGATTAAAACCTGAGGCCACAATGAAGATGGGTGA
Source organism: Alectoris magna (assembly GCA_030625065.1). Lineage (NCBI taxonomy): Eukaryota > Metazoa > Chordata > Aves > Galliformes > Phasianidae > Alectoris > Alectoris magna. The sequence continues at coordinate 1,590,818 of CM060561.1, read as the reverse complement.
ATAGCTCATTGGAAATACAACTCATTTGAAAGCTCCAGCCCTTGTTACTAGCCAGAAGAGGAAGAAAACTAACCTGGGGCTGCCAGAAACCTAACTGAAGACTTTGGTGGGGGAGTGGATGAGGGAACTGCACCTCTGAGCCCATCACCTCCCCCGGCTTCATGCCAGCAGCTGAATCTATGACTGATGGAGAGCATCCTGGCTGTCCTGGCCATCCCCAACTGTAAATCAGGGACCTGTCAGAGGAGTTGGCCCTTTGGAGAAAGAGGGACAGATAAATCAATCCTGCCAATCGACAGGCTTGCAGTGAAATGCATTGTTGGTTTATCAGTCAATAGTTATTGATCAGGATCATTTTCCCAGGATGATATTCTGCTCTCAAAAGAGAGCACAAACACTACTGGAAAAGTAGGCTGTAAATGTGCACAGCAGCACTGGGAGGAAAATTGGAAAGAAGGGTTAGAGGGAAAAATGCAACTGGGCAGATGGGGAGAAGACTGGCACCTGGTAAGGTTGTAAGTGAGGGTTATGGACAAGGAGTGATGGTGAAGGGAGACAGAGCATGATGGTTGGCATTTATGAGAGATGTAGAAATAAGAAAAGTCCATATCTGCTTCATACACTTACATCCAAAGCCAAGAAGGAATTCAGAAATCCCAGTTTTTCCAGTTTCCTCCAGCCTGTGAAGCACTGGCAAAGTCTGAATCTGGTCCATTGTGAATACAACAGCCTAACTCTGCTCTCAGCTGCTCCCAGCTGTGTTGAGGAGAACCAAGGGAACCAACAACCTCTTCAATAGACTTTGGAAACAACACATACCCCAAGTTTCAGAGCAAAGGGTCTGAAGGTTACAAGATCAAGCATCAAGAGTTAGGATTTAGAGGTTCTAAATCTGCACTAGGCATCTTTTCTGAGATGAGCCCACACCCATAGTGCTCAATCTTCCACTTAGGGTGGCAAAATATTTCGTCTTTGGTGAGGGACCCTTACAAAAACAACCAGCATCAGAACACCTGAAATACTGAGTCCAGGTCTGGATTGCCAGTTCAAGAGTGACCTGGGCAGGCTGGGGACATCCTATGGCTCTGCAGAGATATGGCACAGCCACACATTAACAGCAATTTTTCTTCCTGCTCTTTGTCCAGCCCTAAGCATTACGGGGAGCCCTAGAATACAGCAACATGCCTTAACCTCCCAGAGTCCCCCCAACTTCTGGCTCGCTCCCACACCATTACTGTTTCAATCAGTCCCTAAATTGGCTCTTTGGGAGCCAAGGCTGCTCACGGTTGGTCACTGCCCTGTCTCTTTTTAATTGGAGGCTTAATCTCCTGCTGGCTATAATAATACAATTGGTATCACCAGGCAGTTTGCGAACGGTTAACTACCCGTGCCGTCCGCAGCCCATTAGACACATGAAATCTGCCAACTGCTCACATTAGTTGGAAAAGAGTTTAGCAGAGGGAATGGAGCAACTGCAGGCTTGAGGGCTGTCTGAGCTAAGCAATGCTCCATCCTTTGAGGTTTTCAAGGCCAGGCTGTATGGGGCCCTGGGCACCCTGACCTGGTGGGTGGAAAGCAGCCCACAGCACTGGGGTTGGAATAAGATGAACGTTAAGGTCCCTTCTAATCCAAGCCATACTATGGTTCTATGATTCATTCTATGATGAGGTGCAGGCAGAACTGTGGATCTTGACCCTGCTGTTCTGTTTAGTAGTTGGTCCCCAGGGAGCCATAATTTGGGGTTGAAGGAAAAAAAAAGAAGAAGAAAATAAAGAAAATGGTCACTGGAAGCAAGATTGGTTGGCTCAGGACTCCTGGGTGCTACTGTTTGTTCTTGAAGTATTTGGGATTGGCAATGGGTTCCAATGTATGAGCTTCATGTAGGTATGAGAGTAGGATGTTTCCACCATCAATCCATCAGAATTGTTGTGCCCACATTTTTCTCATTTCTTTATCTAACCTATCCAGTGCCCAATATAGAGCATGGGCAGCAGGGTGGAGATTAAATTATTAGGTTTTCTCCTCAAGCTTTTCCAGGGTGTTGAAATGAGGGTGCTCGTGCAAAGTAGAACTAAGGGTACTTTGTCTCAAACAGATTGGGAAGAAATACTTGCTGAACAGTCTTCAAGAATGTGTGAAAAATAGGGCTTGTTCTCTGCACAGCCCTTCCTAAAGCCCTCAGAAAGAACAGTTACCCGACATGACCACTTTAGGAAGTCTAGCCCTGCTTGTGGCAGCAAACCTGACAGACCTCAGTTTTAATGAGGGAATAATCCAGATGAAATGAGTACTCCGCACATACAAAACTTTACAAATGTACATATTACAAAACTTACTTAGAAGGTGAAAGATATAAGTTAATTACTGGTCTGAGTTTTGGCTTTTTTTCTTGGTGTCATCCACAGAATTGCTGAGGGGGCACTCAGTCCTGCCTTCAGTGTCATTGCTGAAGATATTAAAGAGTACTAGTCCCAGTACTGACCCCTGAGGAACACCACTTATCACTGATCTCCATTCAGACATTGAGCCATTGAGCACCACTGTCTGGGTACAATCTGCAACCAGTAAGCTGTACTGGGCTGAATTGGGGTGAGCAAGGACTTGTGTCCACAGAATCAGTATCACAATCAAACAGTCACCAGGATATGGACCGGGAGCAGCCCAACCAGTCTAAGTGTGGTGTTGGGCTTTAACAGTGATCCTTCAGACACTGTAAAATAAATGTGCTCACAAACCAGAGTTGTTTAACACAACGCAGATTATTTTAGTTCTTTCTTTCCCTCCTGCATGAATATATATCCACGTGGGTGTGAGCCTGAGTTGTTCACTTGTTTCATTTAATTTATGTCCCCTTTGTGGAGGGCACAGATGACAAGGCGAGCAAATCCCATAGCAGCCTCTTAAACAACTCAGTAGAGGGGGACAACATTTTCTTTTTATTGTTGTTCATAAAATTTTATGGATTGGAACTCACTATTTTTGTTCCATAGAATGAAAGGAAGTGGTCTTTTTTTTTTTTTTAATATTATTATTTTTGCAAATCTACAGTGACTAATGGAATAGCTCATAAATGCATGATGAGCCTGACTCTTCTTCAGTAGGAAGCCGGGCATCAGAGTAGGAGAGGTCAGAAGAGAAAAGGAGAGAAAAGAAGGCATCTCTCTCCCTTCAACATCTTCATGCGAGTTGCTGTTTTACACAAAGCTACCAGTGAAGATATAGGACCAAATTTAATGTTGTGTGCCAGTGTTCATGTGCATGCAGGTGTCCCTGAGTCCTACAAAGGGGGATATTGCTATACATAAGGACTATCTTGCAAGGTTGAAGTTTCACTACCTATTGTGCCATTCACTACAAGATGCTCGATGCACCCATACCTGCCAAATGGTACTTATGCAACTTCTCAATACCAAAAAAAAGGAGTCTCCCATCACCCAATCTCCATCAGAGGGAACTGCCATAGAGGACAACCTGAGCAACGAAGTGAAATTCAACCCAAATCGACTATGTGGCAACACAAGCTATAAATTGTGGTTATTCTGACCAGTGCCTGGGCATTATCCAGATTCCTATTTGTCATTTTCTTTGATTAAAACATCCTGTGCTAATTCCATTTCCAAAGCCCAAGTTTATTTACACATAATCAAATTAATTCCATTCCCATGGTCATTAATTTATTCCCATCTCCTGGATAAAAACACATCCTTAAAATCTGATACCAAAGTTTGTCTGGTGGGGATGTGGCACCTTGGGAAAATCCTGAGGAGTAGTAAAAGAAGTGGAATAAATCACGTTCTCTTCACCCTGCCTCCACTGGCTTAGCTAGAATGAGTGTTATTCCCTCCTACTGCTATCATCTACACAGAATTTCTCTAAAGGTGCTTTAATCCCTGAGCTGCTAACACAGCTGAAGACATCACTGTAAACTCGAATATCATCCCAGCTGTGGAATGGTGACCCTTCTCAAGGCTGCCCATCCTCCCATGTCTTCCCATGGTCCCAGATGATCTGGCTTTCCTTGGCTGACCTGGCCCAGCAAGGAAAAATCTGACCCACTTCATTGAACTTGCTCTGCAGAGAAGGCAGGTGTCTAGGGGATAATGAAGGACATGGAATTTCTAGGGCAATTAGCAAAAGCAAAACAAAACACCATTTTCAAGTACTTTTTCAGTGCCTGGTTGTAGACGCAGGGATATTTCTCTTGATTTCCCATGTCCTCCCTTTCTTCTCCCTCTTGGGCCGTCAGCAGTGAACCAGTTTTCCATGGGAGAGGGTGAATGTAGATGCTTTGCTGCTTGTAACCACAAGCTCTCCCCATGCCTCCACCTCCCCCACGACCCTCACAATGTGCACACTTCCTACAAGCAGAAGCTGTCCCTATGAGCATCCCTCCCCATGCACGCACCTTGCACAGACTAACACTCCCACATTTTCTCCTTCCTTAGACGCTTCCCACTGCAATACGCAAATGGGTTCTCCTCTAATCCCCCCACCCTCCTCAATACCTGTGCTTGTCTGGGCGCCTTGAGAGGATTTGGAAATATAATTAGACGTGATGTTGCCCTCGGAGTCAGAGACGGGGCCAGCACGTTGAAGGGCAGCGGTCAGCAGAAGGAGCGAAAAGGAGTCAATTTAGCACGGCTTACGGTGCCGTTACGGCTGATTAGGGATTTGATGAGGGAAGGGGTTTGATTTTGGCAGCCAGAGTGACAGAAGCCTTACGGTCAGTTGAGATCTTGTTTAAGGAGGGCAAGCGGATCTGGACTGGGGATAACAGATAGGGAGGCAGGGATGACCAGGACAAATTGGCATGGTTCCCTGTCCTTCTTGTCATCTACCTGACCTCATCCAGACAGGGCTGGTTACCAACAGGAAAAAGCAGAAAGGAGGGTTGCAAGGAGCTTGAGGGAGGAAGAGAGGGTGAAAATAGAAGCAGTTAAGAAAAGAAAGAAAAAAAGAAAGAAAGGAAGGAAGGAAGGAAGGAAGGAAGGAAGGAAGGAAGGAAGGAAGGAAGGAAGGAAGGAAGGAAGGAAGGAAGGAAGGAAGGAAGGAAGGAAGGAAGGAAGAAAGAAAGAAAGAAAGAAAGAAAGAAAGAAAGAAAGAAAGAAAGAAAGAAAGAAAGAAAGAAAGAAAGAAAGAAAGAAAGAAAGAAAGAGAGAAAGAAGGGAGGAAGGAAGGAAGGAAGGAAGGAAGGAAGGAAGGAAGGAAGGAAGGAAGGAAGGAAGGAAGGAAGGAAGGAAGGAAGGAAGGAAGGAAGGAAGGAAGGAAGGAAGGAAGGAAGGAAGGAAGAAAGGGAGGGAGGGAGGGAGGGAGGGAGGGAGGGAGGTAAGGCAGGCAACTTGTAAGTGTAACATCTTCTCTGGGAGAATTTCTCAGCCTCATTTTAATGTCGACTCCTCTGCTCATCATCTCTGCCTTCAGCCTACAAGAAATCAAAAGTCCTCCATGCACCAAGATCCTGGAGTAGAGGAGACACAACCTTGCACAAAGCTTGTCCAGCCTCCCCCTTGCTGGCAGCCACTTAGGGGATTTGCCTTCTGGGCATGGAGAGGCTGTTGCATGCACACTTGGCTCCCATCTCCTCCAAGGCCATTGCACAGAAGCTCACACTGCTGTCCCAAAGATCATGTCAACTCTGTGAGCTTGGTCCTTCCTGGGGTTTGTTGGTACACTGATCTCCATTAGGCCTGTTCTTCCTTAATTATATGCTTTTGGGGCACATGTCATTGCTGATCATAGAATCATGCAAGTTGGAAAAGATCATAGTGATTCAACTACTTACCTGAACGGCCTGTTCCAATGCTTCACAATCCTCCCAGTGAAGAAATTTTCCCTAACATCCAAACTAAACCTCCCCTGACACAGCTTGAGGCCATTTCCATCTCTACATTACCTCCAAGCTCACAAAGTTGGATCCTCCACTTGAAGGAGGTTTTGAGATGCCATGGTGCATCCCAAGAAGAAACAATTCCAAAGAGGCAAGTGTTGACATAATACAGCATAATTATAAGCCAGTCATAGAATCATAGAATCATTAAGGTTGGGAAAGACCAGTCAGACCACCAAGCTTAACCCCAAACCACCTCCATCAGGCCCACTAAACCATATCCTTCAGTGCCACATCTCCCCTCTTCTTGAATATCTCTAGGAGCAGTGACTCCACCACTTCCCTGGGAAGCCTATTCCAATGCCTGTCCACTCTTCTGGAAAACCAGCTTGTCCTAATATCCATATAGAGTCTCATATTGCAGGTATTGTGACTACAGTCACACCATTCTTGCAGGCACTGAAGCAGTACTGTTCATTGCAGTCACTGTAAATAAGGATAAATTCATATTCCCCCCTGGAATGCACAGGTAAGAGACATCTCTAGGCACCAGGGAAACTGCCACAAAGAGCTCTGGTCAGGCAGAGCTGCTGTAAACAACACCAGCTCCATTTTGCATTGTCACACGGAGATTAAGTGACTTTTCCAGCTGCCCAGCTAGGGCTCCAGGTGTCAAAACCAATCTGCTAAGCCCCATGCCAATGTCTTAAGCATGGGACAAGCCCCCCTACCATTATCAGGTCACTCAGCAGCTTCTGGAAAGTAAACTATTAGGAGAAAAATCAAACAATGTGATCTCTTGTCTTACTGGAGAGGGAAGAATGTCCTGAATGTAATTTCAGAACTTCTAAATGGGGGTCTTCATCAGGACTGGACAGAGACCCAGTACACCCATTAAACTGTTGGCATAAGGCAGAGGATACTCAGGGATGAAGACCAGGGAGGTACAACACAAGAGGAAATGTTCAGCCTTCAACACCCCAAAAAGCAAAATCTCCACAGTGCCTGGTGCTGTAATCTGCCTTTCTCAGCACCCAACGGTGCAAAAATGAGGCTAGAAAACATTTGTTGGGGAAGTCAGCAGGAGAGCTGTGCCAGCACGGCTGAGCCTTTTATAAAGAAAACAGCTGCAATCTCCAGCCAGAAACAAAAGTAAGGAAATATTCTGCGTTAATAAACAGAATGAAAGGGAAAGTTAAAGCCATCATTCTCCCTGTTGTACTTATGATGTGTTTGGCTTTCAATTCTCTTTGACAATCTGTAAGAAATTAACACCATGAGATATACAATTATTGTCAGATGTGAACGAGGTAATCAAAACATTTCAAATCACTGTTTTGTCAACAGAAATAAATGAATGTATCTGCCATGAAAATTCCTACCAAATATTGGCCCTTCTTCCCCTGAAAAGCAAGGAATCTCATTTTATATCAGCTCTGAAGATCCTTTTCATCTGTCATCATATCTTGAAATGATAAGAATTACTCTCAGTAGGGAGTTATTTCTTCACTTCTTTTTCAGCTCAAAATAGAAAACACTTTTTTTTTTCTCCCCCCAACTAATTTGAAATAAGTTTAATATCATTTGTGAAAATTCATCATCAGAACAGAAATATCAAATCTTTCCACAACTCATTATAACAAAGCAGGGGACTCTCACCTGGTAACTGGTTCTTCCAAGTGCAGTTTCAATATAATTAAATAATAATACTACAGAAGATACAAAGCCAGAGATCCTGGAGTAGCGCTTAAAGCTGTGCCACCTCTATTTCAGACAGCCGAATGTGAACGTGGGTGATTTATTTGATTAATTAGCTAGATAGGTTTCTTGCAACCCTCTGCTGCATTTTCTAGAGGCAATATCCAAAGCCCACTTAAGCCAGTGTAATAAAATCTTTTGCCTACAAAGGGCCTTCAGATAAACCCATGGGTATGTGCCAAGGGTTAATTTCGGTTTCAGCTCAGACTGGGTCTATTGCACCGCAGTCCCTAGTGATTTCACTGGAATTATTCCAAATTAACATGAGCCATCCCTGGGAACACACACCTGACAGTGCAGAGGAGAGATTTTCAGAGACCCTCTGAGGCATTCCCTATCCAGGATCAATCCTCCTCCACTTGTCACTCCACCCTGGAATTTGCCCTGGAAATTGTTATTTTTGAGTGGGGTTAAATAATGTGGAGTGAGTTGTGCTCTAAACAATACAGTTCCCCCAAAGGTGTTACACCATTGGCAGCAACTGGAGCAGAGCAGTTGAGCTGGCACGAAATGCCATCTCCCCATCCCGGGCATCCCTCCAGAGCCATGATCTCATTCCTCCCACCTTCCCAGAAGTGCCCTATCTGATGCCCCGAACACGACTGTTTGTTGCCATCTTCCCTGAAATTAAATATCTTGAGGGGTTTGGGGACTGCAGTAGACATCCTGTTGGGCACCCATCGTCACCAATGCATCCTCATTTTCCCCCACCACCCTACAAGGATCCCAAGTCCTCTTGGATGCCCCACAGAGACCTGATACAACCAGAGAGGGAGGATGGAGAACATTCTCCTCTTCTGGGGACAGAGCCTTCAGGTTGGGGAAGATCCTGAGGTCTGGTCCCAGGTGCTGCTGTGGTTTGGGATAGCCATGATGGATTGATGCAGGCAGTCACCATATCAGCATGCATAATGCTATCCTCTCTGCAGACCCAGCTCACCATCATTTTAGGTTTCTACTAGCAGGATTTAGTGGCTTGAGGAGGAAGGAGAGAGTCTTTATCCTATTTTTTTTTATTGGGAAGGAAAGAAGAGAAACCCTACAGCCCTCCTGTGGTATACAACAGGGATGGGAGCCATGCTCCCACGTCTCTGAGCTCAGGAAGGTAATTGCCTCTCTCACTCCAATCCCTGAGAAACCTTTAATATGTGTCTCCGCCAACTTTTGAGGCCTTGTCCAATCTTGACAAATTGTACTGGAACAAATCCTGTTTGGTTGTAATACAGTGATTCGAGGGAAGATGGATGCGGGAGAGATGGCAGGTCCTGTGTAGCCATTTAATGCATTTTGGCTAGGAGCGCTCAGCAGAGGCAAAGCAGGCTGCTGGAGAAGTGTTGCCCCATATCAAGAGGGGATCCCAGCTCAAACAATGCACCCAATCCCAATTGCATGGGATGCTAGCAGGGATGCACCCCAAAAATGATGCCTTTGAAAATGAGCTGGATAACTCACCCCATCTCTCAAAGTAGCAGTGTGGTGGTGGAATTTCTTTGAGACGTCTCTTCAGGGCTTCCTACTACCCCAGGATCTCCTGGGCCATTCTGGGGTTTACTTTTAAACAAAGCGATCCAGAGGAGTTGTTTGGGGGCAGGAAGAGGCATCGCCATCGACTGTTGATCATCTGTTTGTTCAGGAGAAAAAGGATCCATCAGATGGCAAAGCTATCCCCAAAACAGACCAGGGCCTTGGTACCATGTCCTGATCCCACCAGCTGGCAAATGAAAGAAATTTAGAGAATCCTAATCCCACCCTGTTACATCCAGTCTTATTTCCTATCCCCAAAAAGGCAAATCCAGGGAGTAGGGGAGAAAAACTTTGCATTTCCATATATACTATCCTATAGCGGTAAGCTGAAATTCGATTTTTGACTATTAAAATGAAGGCTGTAGGACTGACAGAACACAACATGTTAAAAAGAGTGACAAAATTGCACTTCCAACAGTCCTCTGCGTACAGGTATAACCTATTTGCCAGCAGATGAATGTCAGTCCCCAGCACAGAGCAAAGAAAAGAAAATCCAAAAATGTACCACATCAGGAAATTGATGGGGAATAAGCTGTTTTACTAACTAAATCTATGACTGAAAAGATATCAGCAGAGCAATGCTGGCAGTATTAGACTGGGTCACCGTTTTGAATTTCCTATCCTGTTTCATCCTAAATCAAGATATATATACAGAGAACACATCCGTGGATCGGTATATATTTATAATTTTATATATGTATGTGTATATATATTTATACAGAAATATATTTTTATATATGTCTGGATATATATATAGATACATACAAAAACAGATGAATGTTTGTGAAAGAAACAACCTTAAAAATATTTCTCAGAACGTCCCCCCCACCTACGAAGGCATTTGACAAGTTCAGTTCAATGATCTGTTGGTTATTCTTTCAGATAAGTCCTTTTTTTTCTGTTCCCCAGAGGAAAGCTAGAAAGAGTACACTCTTTTATACCTCATTCAGGTAGAGCCTTCTCAGCCTCAGTTGGCCAAACTCATCATCATGAGAACCATGCCCATGTCTGAGTTCTTGATTTACTGGAACAGGTTGCCCAAGGACACCATGAATGCCCCATCCCTGGAGGCATTCAAGGCCAGGCTGGATGTGGCTCTGGGCAGCCTGGTCTGGTGATTGGTGACCCTGCACATAGAAGAGGGGTTGAAACTAGATGATCATTATGGTCCTTTTCAACCCAGGCCATTCTATAATTCTACGATCTTCATTTAGCCAAACCCATTAGAAGAAAAGGTGCACAAGCAGAAAAACACCATCCATTCTATCTCACTTTTCAGTCTGCCAGTTGTGCCAATAAAGATAAAAGTTTACCTGAATATATTTGATCTCCCGCAAATCTTTACTCAATAATTTGTGAAGAAAATATTCTGTTGCAAGGAAATTGCTGAAAGCATGCTTTTTTACTGTGTCTTATTAGACAGAAAGGGCAGATATATGTGGAAGTGATCATATGACCTACTTGTACAATAACACATAGAGCACTACAAACGTGAGCACATGGGACTTCAGACTTTGAATTTTATGCTTATAGGTATATGATCCTGCAGAAAATGACATTTGTATACCTAGAACTCTGCACTTAATTTTGTTAGTCCCATTACCTTTATGAATGGGGTGGATCAATTTTGCTCTTCTGTTTATGGAAAACAAGCCTTCTCTTTTCCCAGTGTGTGTGGAATACATATTAAATATATACTCTGTATCACAAACAGCAAGAAAGAAAACAGAAGAGGCTGTGATAAACCAAGAGTTTATCCCATAACTGTTTCACGTTCAGAATGTAGGCATTATTCTGAGGATGTGAATGAAATAAACAGGTGCAGAAGGTGGGAGCAACAGCACTGATGGATGCTCTGACCCCATCTCCCCACCCTGCTCCTGTACTATTCACAGATACAGCCAGTAGGCATTTTATTCTTCATCTCTTCCTTCCTAATTTTCTTTATTTTTATGGAATTGAGTGTCCACAGCCCCAGATTTTGGCCCAAATTTTCCAAAGCCAGGTGAGATGAGGAGAAGCCGTATTCCTATCGTTCAGATCACTGTACTGGATCTGATGGTGCTTGTTGGAGGAGTTGGACATGGTGATAATTATAGCCCCTTGAACTCAGGATACTCTATGACTCTATGATTCTCTCCCTCAGAACAGATAGTGCTGGATGTTGGGGAAGGAATATGAAAACCTGGCAAGTGCAGAGTAAATCTGCTCTGTACAGGCCATTCCACTCCCAGCAGTGAGTGGATTATAGATCACCAGGGCTGACCATCGCTCTGAGATCTCAGTTTCTGGAGACGACAAAACAAGTTCCTGCTGGAAAGTGTGAATAATGACTGTTAGGAATGTGATTATTATTTTTTCAAGGAAGATGCTGCAAATCATGGCTGATCATATCTTGATAGGCTGTCTTGCACATGAATATCTGCCAGGGAATTTTCAAAAAAGAAGCAGTTGAAAATGGGGCAGGCAAGCAGATGAAATAAGTTTTTTTTGCAGGGTTTTTATCACTGCCTTCTCTTCCCATGCAGAGTCATGCAAAAGCCATGGCACAGGAGGACCACTATTGCCGAGGTGACAAATTGCAACAAATCAGACTGCTCTACGGATGTAACAGAGAGCAGAATTTGAGCACTTGACTGCAGAGCAGTTTTACTTATTAGCTTGTGGTAAAATGCAGTGCAATTATGTGGTGAGATATTGGAATGTGGGCTGAGCTTTACCCACAGCAGCGCTATTTGTTTGAAACCAAAAGCAATCGGAAGGAAAACAAGCTATTTGGCCACAGACCATTGAAAGCAATAGGCAGTTACAAGGTCAAAAGCTTTGGCTGCCTGCAGTGGGTTCAGGAGAAAGAAACTTATTACATTTATGAAACTTGGGCACTAAAATGAATACTGGAGGACAGAGTTGGTGGCTACCACATACAAAATCCAGGTGCTGTTCATAGCCAGTGGAAGGGGTGCATCTCACTTGGGTGTGTGATTAGCCCCAGTCAAAGGAGAGTCTCATCACCTTGAATAGAAGGAGAAGTTGTGGATGCCCCATCCCTGAAGATGCTCAAGGCCAGGTTAGATCAGGTTGCCCACTAGATCTGGGCAACTTGATCTAGTGCCCGATTTGGTGGTTGGCATCCACACCCATGGCAGGAAGGTTGGAAATGAATGATCTTTGAGGTCTCCTTCAAACAAGCCATTCTACGGTATGCTTCTATCATACGTGATGTAAAATATATTCTAGGATGTCCACGTTCAGTGTTTGCAAATGTATAAGTGGTAAGGCATGATGACCTTTTTATTCCATGTCCCTCATGCTCTTCAGAACAGGAATTTGGTGAAATATCTGGACTTTGATTAACTCCATCCTGCTTTTATTCTCAAAAGTGTGGTTCTCTGGGGTAATTTCTAGGTTACCACCTCCATTTCAAACATTCAATTTCAGATTTGAATGGAGACCAGTTCCATTGGCAGAGGCCTGATCTCCAAGACCTCGAAAGAGAAGAAAAGAAGAGAGATTCGTGTCTTCCTACCTAAATACTGGGTTTGGTATGGGGCTGCTTGGTTTTCCCCAACACTTGAATCCCACATACTTTTGAAGAAAGGGGACTCAAGCATTAGGAATTAGACACCCTACAACTGGAGAGTCACTGAATGAACACTCCTGGGAAACTTATTGCACTCGCTTGATACACTCCATGTCCCAGATGCCTACTGGCAGTCCTGGAGTGAAATATGATATCCTTGCTGTCCCTGATCTGAGCAGGGGACACAGCACGCAGCATGAGACAAGGAATGAGAAGACAGCTGAGTTAGGCTGACATGATGGACAAGATGGATGAATGGGTGGAAAATGGGAGCAAAGGCTATGAAACCTCAGCCAGACTGAACAGAAGCCACACTGAGCCCAGCATGACCCTGCTCATCTTTAGCTCCGGGTATTGTTCAGAGTGCATAAATCTACATAGCCATGGATTTGTCTGCCTGTCAGGGGAGAGGGAAGGGAGATGTACTTTATTTCCAGTCCCAGAGCTTTTGATGAGCTGCAGTATTGCCCTTCATACTCCTCCAGTCTCAATAAACCTGGCTAATTAGCATCCTGACCACTCAATTAATTAGGCAGTACACTTAATTATGACAAACTACATTATTCGCTATAGCCCAGAGTCCAATGGACATTAGCGTCAGGTTATGTTCAGTAACAATTTGATTTGAGAGGGAGTTTATTGACCAGAAAAGACATATGATGAGATTAAAATAATCAGTAGAACTAGCTCAGTGCGATTGGCTTGTCGTAGCTGTGAGCTTGGGTTATAAAGACATCGAGGATGGCCAAATTAGTCACTTCATTCTCATTAAGAGCCGCTGCATAAATGGAAAGATATTGGCAGAGTGGGAAGGGAGAGGCAGCCAAGCTCCAAGGGGGTTTCAAATAAGATGCAGGAAGGTGGGTTTGGTTTGGCTTCTTTCTCTTGATCATGTCCTGTTCTTTGCCAAAAGATAAAGGGGAAGCCCAGAAACAGTGCTGCTCCCAAAGAGAACCAAGGCAAGTCTTGTCTGTAGACCATATCTCTTAGGAAGGAGCTACCACTTCCCCAGAAATGTGTCCGTGGCTTTTTCTGAATTGCAGTCTGTGACCTGCCAGCATCACAGTGGGTCCTATATGCAGCTGTAGGGCTGACCTTTCCCAGCTGCATCTGCATGAAGAATTCAGGACAAAGCACAATGTCTTGGGGAGATATAGAGCCTTTCTGCAATGCTGTTGAACCTTCTCTTTTTTCCTAAGCTCAGCTGAAAAGCAAAACCACTCTTCTTCCTTTTTTGTCTATTGTTTCAAGAGTGACCACAGCCAATTCTGTTTGAAGTGGGAATGAACTCTCTTTGTTGTGGGTTTAATACCAAGGAAGATGATAGTGGTCATTTGAGCTACAGGAATTTATGAGTCCTGAAAAGTAGATCCTGACTTGCATGCACTGCTCTTCCCTTCTTAAGCAACACTGAAGTTGACCCTTGGAAGGATTTATGGCAGCATCCAGGTCATTGCAGCCATTTGCGGTTACTCTTCCTCAATTTAACAGCCACGGATGAGGCCATTGCACAAAATAATCACAGAATTACAGAATATCCCATGTTGGAAGGGACCTATAAGGACCATTGTGTCCATCTCCAAGCTCCACATAGGATCACCCAAAAATCAGACTATGCTACCATCAAGACTTTGTGGAGAATGTGGGAGATACTAACATCCCCATTGGCTGAATGACTCACCACTATCAAGACAGCCCTACTGGGTGTCCCTGAGTTGCTTTCTCAGTGGCATCAAGACACAACAAGCTGTTTTTTTGAATTGGAAAGCTGTGAGAATCCTTGTAGAAGTGGACAAGGGCTGAGAGAACCATAGCTGGCTCCTCATAACTGAGGCATATGCAATACAGTATCAGGGATGAGGAGTGGCCTTTTTCTTCCTCAGATCAAGAAACCAAAGGATTGAGGCCCTTTGAATTCAGAGGATGCATCTACTCCAATATTAGCCCAGAAGTAGTTTCCTTACTCAAGAAAATTTAGTGAATCTGATCTAATTCTTCACATTTCCAACACAACTTGCTTCTTCTAGTACATCCTAACAGCGGTGGTAAGAAGGATGGAAGGAACTCTAATACTGTCATTTGTGGACCTCCTGCGTCTCCTGCAGTTTTCAATGATACAGGGCCTCTTGTCCCTTCTTTTTATTTATCAGCTGGAAGGATGAGTTCCAGAACTGATATCCCTGCAGCTTTAAGATCATTAAAGTTTTGACATTCGATCTGTTGGAAAGTGAATTCCAATCAGTTTTCTCCTCGGACCCCTAGACCACTAGAGATGCGGTCCATCTCAGAACCTCGCCATGGCCCCATGTTGTCCCCCAAATATTCTAAACCTTTTCTCTTCTGTTGCCATTTCCTTCCTAGGGTCACCAGGAGATTTTCATCATCCAAATCACTTGGCTGGGAAGGTGGAAGCTTTGTACAGGACAACAAACCTGCCATCTCTAAGGTAAGTCTCCCAAAAGACCATACCTGCTGCAGAGTGCCCCCTCCCCCCCACAGCAACTAGTTTTTCTTCCTAAACTATGATAAAATTTAAAATATTCAATAATATTTTACTTGATTGAAGAGAAAGAATTATTATTTTAAGCTACTTTGTCTATTTTTTCTTTTTTGTCATTATTTGACAGAATTTTTTCTTGTCCTGCCCGTACTTCTCTCCCTTTTCATGAACCTAAGAATCAGAGAAGAAGATAAATCTAATCATTTTTAAAAGGTTTTATTTTGTGTAAAGAATATCAGGGAAAAACTCATGTTAGTCTTCAAAATGTAGATTCTACACCGAATTTCAATGACTTGGAATGTGATGGTAAATTTGGACGGGCTGCCCAAGGGCAGAGTTAAGGCCCTGGACACCAAGAAATTCTATACCTTAAGACACTGAATTTCTTTTCAGTTTAACATTAACTCTGCATGTCTGGGTTTATTGCCCTTGGCTCCAGGATAATTATAACATCTCTGTAATTTATTTTGCCGTAATTACTGATATGCACTGCCAACTTTATCTGTGTTTTAGGACTGATGCCACAGTCCCATGAGAGAAGGTGGTGATCCCTTATGTTGTGAATGGTGGAAAACACTCAGTCCCATTCAGAAAAATAAAGGGCACCCATAATTTTCACAGAATGCTTCCAGATTAAAGGTAATGCTGGCTTCCGTCCATCAGGAACAACAAGGGAACAGATATATCTGAGAGGGGGAGGCCCTCCCAGTAAATGTCTGTATCCTTCAGCCTTCGCTGAAGGAGAATATTTCAGTTATAAAGAGTAATGGAGAAGAGGGGGAATAACCATTAATCCTAAAGGAAGCCTATTCAATGACAATCCCAGCCCAATACTGAATGGAGTTCTAGCAGCACACGTGTCCAGATCTAGCTAGCAAGATCATCAAGGGCAAAGACAATACAATTGGCAGAAGTCTGAATTACAATTCCATTGTCTGCAGGGTGGCTGCCATGCAGTGTCACAACCAGAATTCTCATGATATTGTAGCTTTCCACCCCAAAAAGCAGACTCAAAGCCCAGACGTGAGTCCAAGAGCAAATACACTCCATTTTCCCAAGAACAAGAACAATAAAAAAAAAAAATTGAATGAAATGCATTAGAAGAAACATTTTTTTATTATTTTTATTTTTTAATTTTGCAGCTGGGAACAACTATTCTAATTCATCTTAAAAAATAATAATAAAAAATATTTAAAAATGTAGGAAAAACTTGTAGCCAACTTGGAGCATTCCTAATTGAAACAATATTGCAGCCCTATACAATCAAACATCTCTATTGGCCAAAGTCAATTTTTCCAACTAGTCAATCTACTGAAATACATAAGGAAATGTTCATTTCCATTCCAGTCTAATTTCAAGAATACTGATGAACCTGATGTTTTTGCATTTGCCCTTTGTTAAGAATGTACTCAGTCTCTCTGCTTGTCCAAATCTGCCTGCTGTGTCTCTGCTCTCCCTGCAGCCACTTCTAGCTGATAAACCTACAAAACTGAGCAGATCTGTGTTCATCACCCCCCAGCTTCAGCCCATTCCAGACTTTAGCTGATCAGCCTCAACCCATTGGCAATCCCTTGCACTCACGTGCTGCTGGCTCTAGTATGACTTCCAAAAAAATTTGGGTCAAGTGCTTCAAATCTGGGATGGATTTCTTCTCAGTTCCCTTCTCCCAAACAAGGATATATTGCTGGCTGCACCCTACTCCCAGATAATGAGTTAATGCTATGGTTTTATATTTCCCTCGAGCACAGCTCTTGGTTCTGGCACTGATTTTGGCCACAGACAGTGTCAAGTGTGTGGTACAGCACACTCAGGCTCTACCTGCTGGATGGTTTGCATGAAAAAGGTGTGGATAAGGGTAAGACAAGAGTCAGGAATTTCTCCCCAGCCACCTCTACCCAACACCAAATGGGCTGCAAGCAGCTCTCCCCTGTGGGCACATTTTCCTTCCCTACCCAAATTGTTCAACAGAAGTGCTGTTGGCTGCTTGGAAATCAGAGCAACCTAGGCAGTCTGGGAATGGGAAGAGGACAAATCTCATTTGTTTGACTATTTTTATTTATAACCTTTCACCTAGAGACTATGGACCATTTCTCTAACTATTGCTCTGTCTGTGAAAGTCACTCTTTACCCAATTCAGATGTTATTCCTCTAAAAGCAACACCTTTTTGCTCACCAGAGTGCATCTGTGCTAGCAAGGCACGCTGAGGAGGCAACTGTAGAAAGCACATACATGGACCTACGAGAGCACATCCAGAGGAGCACCACAAAAATGATCCAACAGAAAGAACATCTTCCCTATAAGGACAGGCTAAGAGAGCTGGGGCTGCTCAGGCTGTGGAAGAGAAGGCTCTGGAGAAACCCAAGAGAGTCCTTTCAATGTCTGAAGCTGGGTTATAAGAAAGAAGGGGACAGACTCTTTAGCAGGGTCTGTTGTGATAAGAAAGGAGGAAATGATTTCAAATGAGAAGAGAGGGGATTTAGATTGGACATAAGGAAGAAGATTTTTACAGTAAGGGTTGTGAAGCACTGGAACACATTGCCCAGAAAGGTGGTGTCCCCAGAGACATTCAAGGTCAGCCTGAAAGGAGCTCTAAGCAACCAGGTCTAAATGTAGGTGTCCTTGCTGATTGCAGGAACGTTGGACTAGGTGATCTTTAAAGGTTCCTTCCTATTCAAAATATTCTATGATTCTATCACGTCAGCAATGTTAATTAGCACTTCTTAGTGGAAGAAGCAAATATAGGACTGGCTGGAGTGATAGAGCAATAATTGGTGAAGGCCACCCTATACTTCTGTAGTCAATAAGATCACAGAATCACTGAATCATATAATGTACCAAGTTGTAAGGGATTCATGTGGATCAAGACCAACTCTTGGCTCCACATAGGACCATCCAAAAATCAGACAGTATGACTGACAGCATTGTCCATACAGCACATTTCTTGAACTCCAGTAGCTTGGGGCCATGGCTACTTCCCTGGGGAGCCTATTCCATGCCCACCACCCTCTGGTGAAGAACATTTTCTCATGCTAAAGGGTGGCAAATAGGAAATGTGCCTTCACAGGAAACAATACAACACAAGAGGCAGATTTGGAACTGGTAGGAAAGGGAAGAAGGGGAAAAAAGGCAAGTGAGTTTATCGAACAAGAGGCACTGAAGCCAATCCTTCAGATGCATAAAAGGCAATAATTTGCTCTACTGAGCGTATGGAAGAGGAGAAAGACTTGAGAGACAGCCCTCTCTTCATCTCGCTCCCTCTCACTCTTTCTCTCCACCCTTCCCTCTCAGAAAATCAAGTGAATTAAGTTTTCAGAGTTACGTAGGAGCACTGGGTGTCAGATACAATTACTCATCCGCTGCATCATAATTACTGCAAATGGTCCATTAAAGGAAAATTATCATCAATATGATATTATCAGACAGCGGATAAATGAATAAAGGAAAGTGCTTATTCTTCCATTGTCCTGTTAATAGAGACGTCTTTGAAATTGATAATGTGAAGGATGCCACATCGCTGGGGAATGTGGGCCAGCAGGACACGGAGGGGAACTCTGGGTGAGAGTACACCAAAGAGACAGAGGTGTGAATGCAGCTGTGCACCTTCATTTGACAGAGAGCAGGACTGGGATGCCTGGGCAAGAGGTCATCCCTGTGCAGAACCCTCTCACACCACATCTCCTTCTCCCCAGGGATCTATGCTGCCTTTCTGCATTTTTGTAAACTCAGCACCAACAAACTTCAGCAGAGCAGAATCCAATTCAGCATGCAAACCCAAAGCAGAACCAGATCATTGGCCTAACCTTGCTATTTAGGAGTATTTTTCCCCAGTCACTGCACCTGGGACCAGCCCCACCTGGAGAAAAGGAGGTCAGAGGCGCTCATCATGCAAGCACTTCTGCACTCATCGTGCTGAAATTAGGCCACAACTGCAGGAAGCATCAACTAATCACCTCTAGATCAGCAGATGTCCTCTGCACTGTTGAGCTCTGAATGCCTCTAGGAAACTCAACCTCCATCTTCACAAATGGGAACCTGTGCTTTGGAGGCAGAGGACTGGGAGCAATTGTTCTGAGCAATGACTATTCCACATCCAGGATGGCATAAGGTACATAAGGTATCCTGATGACTGAGAAAAACAAGAAGACAAATAGAATTATAGAAACATTAAGGTTGGGAAGACCATTAAGATCATCTGGTCAATCTATCAATCCATCCCCACCATGCCCACTAAATCATGTCCCTCAGCACTGTATCTCCACATTTCTTGAACATCTCCATGGACAGTGACCCCACCGCCTCCCTGGGCAGCCTATTCCAGTACTTCACTACCCTTCCTGAGAAGAAATTTTTCCAAATATCCGACACAAACCTCCTCTGGCACAACTGAAAGCCATTACTTCTCATCTTGTCACTGCTCTATGGGGGAAGAGGACGACCCTTACCTTGCTACAAACTCTTTTTCAGGGAGTTGTGGAGAGCCATAAGGTTTCCCCTGAGCCTCTTCTTCTCCAGACTGAACAAGCCCAATTTCCTCATCCAATCCCTATAATCAAGACTTCTGCTCCAGTCCCTTCACAGCTTTGTTCCCTTCTCTGGACATGCTCCAGGGCCTCAATGTCTTTCTTGTAGCGAGGGGCCCAGAACTGGACACATAAGGTGGCATCTTCCCAAAATTCTTCAGATATCCATTTAAGACGTAAGGAGGGAACCAGTGAAAGACAGACTCAGCTGCAGGAAATAGGAGCATCCCCAGTTTGGAGCATCCTCACACTCCCACTGAGAAGCATTTCCATGTTGCTAAGATCACCTGCTGTAACAAGGGCACCTTTACCCTTCTCCAGCACATTGACGACTGAACGTTAGGGTGACAGGAGCACTTACAATGCCACTGAGAGGTGCACAGGCTCTGACCAGGGCAGCCAGGCCCATTCTTCAGTTCTCCATGCTCTGCCAAGAGTCCCCTATTAAAAGAGATCCTGAGATAGGTAGCCTTCACAGAAGAGTGAGCATCTGGCCAGAGCAGGAATACGCCTGCAGGGCCAGGTTTGGTAAAGCGGCATGGAGCTGCATCGGTCTCAAGTATAAAAAATAGTCAGTGAAGAGAGTAAAGCGGATCTGCTGCTATTCATTTCACAGCTGTAGTGGGATTAGTGGAACGAGGGCGATGGGGTAAGCTGCCCCTTTTATCTCATTCAAACATGTTGCTAATTCAGCAGAGCACCGCAGCCAGGAGCAGCTCCCAGCCTAATCCACTGTATCATTCTCACCCAGCGTGAAGAAACGAGAATTTTAATCCTCTCCCTGCCCCCCACCCCATCAGTTACTCCAGCAGGCTGTGCCTGGCCTGGCCAGGCATGGGGACCCACTCCATGCCTGTCACTGCTTCCCCCAGCCCCACTGATGATGGGATCTCTGGGAGCTGAGAGAGGTGGCTTCTTCCACCCCCATGCACCATAGGCTCAGCTGGGCTTTTGACCACCCTACATCATCCAGGCTTCAGGAGCTACAAGTGCAAAACAGCAGGAGCATCAAGGGTAAATGTATCTGAGGTTGGATATTATGAAAAATTTCTTCTCAGAAAGAGTGGTCAGGCATTGGAACAGGCTGCCCAAGGAGGTGGTGGAGTCACCATCAGCAAAGCACAGTGCAAGGTCTCTTTGAGTGAGAGGGTATTTTGACTGCTGCAATATAAGGACAATGTAAAACTATTAGAGTGTCCACAGGAACGTTATGAAGATGGGGAAGGGTCTAGAGAGCAAGATGTGTGAGAAATGGCTGGAATTCCTTGGTTTGTTTGGCCCAGAGAAGAGGAGACTGAGGGGAGGCATCATGGTGGTCTACAGCCAAGGCATGATCTCTGCTCTCTGGTGACAGTGACAAGACCAGAGGGAACAGCACGGAGCTGTGTCAGACTGGGTGGTAGGAAAAGGTTCTGCACCGGAGGTTAGTGGCCATGGAACAGGCTCCCAAGGGCAGCAGACACAGCCTCAATCTGCCCAGCTCAAGGAGCAATTTGGACAACACTCTCAGACATAGGGTTCAGATGCTGGGTTAAACAAATGTCTAAGTTGTAAAAAGACCTCACCAAACCTCTAAGCACCAAAATACTGCTGATTGGAGAAAAGAGGAAAAGTAAAGAAATGCATAGCCCAGTGTGGCAGAGGGTCGTGCCTTCAACTTAGAGGCTATATTAAAAGAGGCTTTAGGTGGGAAGTTCTCCTTAACAAAACTACTACAGAAGTGTCTCTCCCAGAGATATACTTGTTCCCTTCCTTCTCTAGAGGAAACAGCAGAAGTGCTCTCTGGTGGAATACAAAAAGAATAAATACACAAGTGATGAAAATCAGGGTCAGCTCAAAGCTGGCATCCAGCCCAGGAAACAGCAGCCAGCTTGACAACTGTTTGTGTTCAGGAAAGCAGAGTGTCTCTGCAGGATGCATTGAGGACCTAAAGCAGAGTGGTCACTCTCTGTGTGGGGAGACAATGAGGAGATAATGAGCTGCTGTGCAAAAAAAGCAAGAGCCTTCATCCTGAGTCTAGGGTGTGTCTGGTTTGGAAGACAAATGCCCTTCATTCCCAGAGGGCTCAGATCACCAAGACAGCATTCGAGAAGTATTTGGATAAAGCTCTCAAATATATGGTCTGTTTTTTGGGGTCATCCTAGGTGCAGCCAGGAGTCAGACTTGATGATCCTTATGGGTCCCTTCCAACTCAGGATATCCTATGATTCTATGAATTGCCATGGCTGAAACACCAAGTCCAGACACCAAAGCCTGGTATGTGATGGAAGATTGATACTGAAATAGCACGAGTTCCTTGCTTCCCCCTAGGCCTCAGCCCTGCAAAGAGAAGATGGCAGAGCAAAGCATGGATGCTCCAAACCAGCCCTAGTGCATTGCAGCAGCTGAAAAACATGTAAAGGTAGATAGGCCATAGGAAATACCTGAGCTGGCTGCTTCTATGCAGAATGATAGGACTGTCCAACTCCCTGCTTCCCAGAGGAACAGCACAAAAATGATCCAAAGAATGGAACACCTCTCCTACGAGGACAGAGTTGGTGTACTGGTTCTATTTGGCCTGATGAAGAGAAGGATCCGAGGTGACCTGATGGCAGCTTTCAAGTACGTACAAGGGATCTACAGACTCTTTAGCAGGGTCCGTGGTAACAGAACAAGTGGAAGTGGCTTCAAGCTCAAGGAGGGTAGATTTAGTTTGGATGTAACAAAGAAGTCTTTTACAGTGAAGGTGGTGAGGCACTGGAACAGGTTTCCTAGAGATGTGGTTGATGCCTTGTTCCTGGAGACTTTCAAGGCGAGGCTGGATCAGGCCCTGAGCAAGCTGATCTAGCTGTCCATGTCCCTGGTCATTGCAGGGGAGTTGGACTAGATGGCCTTTAAAGGTCCCTTCCAACTCTAAAGATTCCATGATTTCCTGGCGGAGCAACCCCAAGGATGCAGAGTTCCCATGGGGTAGTGCCTGATGGACACCCCTCTGACTTACTCCTGACCTCCTACCTTCCAAGACCTTTGTGGTTGGGGTTAATAAACTCAAACTCACCCTTTTTCAGCCCCAAAACCCTGCTTGCTCCAAGGCTTCTCCTCAAACATTTCCCTCCCCACAAATCCCCTGAACCTCTTCCAATTGCACACCAATAAAATGTGCATTATTAACACCCCTCTGTCTCTGCTCCCTCATGCTCTCTGATGGGCAATGAAATCTCTCTGAATTATGCCACTCGGCATGCTTACAATTTAATTACATTTAAAGTCAATCAGGAGCTCCTGGAGCAGAGTGGCTGTTAAAAGGATGTAGTGGAGAAGTGGGAGGAAATGATGGGACAAAGACCCCCGGAGCTGATGTATACACGCTCATCTCCTGCAGAACCATCAGTATCAATCCATTTCTATCCCTCCTCCCATTCCGCCTCCTCCTTGCCTACCTTGCTGAGCTTTCTGGGATGCTTTCCCGTAGCAAAGTCCTGTAGGGAAATAGATGGAACAGGGAAAGACCTGGAGAGGGCTGGAAAAAGGGTGGATGAGGCAGGCAGCATCCTTCCCTCTTCTCTGCTTCCTCTGTGTCATTGAGGAATGGCACGCGCCTTGATTTTAATTAGATGGAGGTAATTGCCTCGGTGCAGAATAACATTGTTTGTGCTGGTGGGAAGTGAGAGGGGCTTCAGGCTTGGCTGCCCCAGGAGCTGGGGGAGGGAGAACTTAGGCTGAGTGATGAGACACATTCATTGTTCAGAGAGGACAAGGGCAATCAGGGTGGCTTAACCCTTGCACTCCCATGCTGCCAAATGAGCCTGAAAAAGTAGGAGAGGAGAGGGTCCAGCCTTGGGGTATGGACAGGTCTTGTGGCTGAGTTGGGCTCTGCTATGTATCTCCACAGTGTGTGCCTTGGGGGAGGCTCAGAGCACCCTCTGGGTTGAAACAGCAGGAAGAGAGACTGTTCATAAACTGAAATCTAAGCTACAGTATCCCAAAAGGGAATGGAAGCATCACCTTATGTCCCTGTACATTGCAATGCACAGTTTGGCTATGGCAACCTGCTGAGGGACCCTTAGAACAACTCTGAGCATCACTGTGGTTGTGGTCACACATCATGACAAAAGAGCATGTAACACAGGCAGAAATCAAGTTTCTGGAACCCCAACCTAATTTCTACTCCCTGGCCACCCAATCCCTGTGGGTGATCCTTTTCTGAGCCCTAGAGACAAGCATGTTGAGCCCTGGGGCATGACATTTGAAGGTAACCAGCAGAAAGCACAGTGGCATCCATAATGCCTACTGGGAAAATACCCTGGCCCCAGAGCATAGAATCATAGAATCAGTCAAGTTGGAAAAGACCTTAAGATCATCGAGTCCAATCACAACCTAACCATACCACCCTAACTCACAACCCTCTACTAAATCATGTCCCTGAGCACCACATCCAGTTTTTAAACACATCCAGGGATGGCGACTCAACCAGCTCCCTGGGGAGCCTATTCCAGTGCTTAACAACCCTTTCTGTAAAGAAATTTTTCCTGACATCCAGCCTTAACTTTCCCTGGCACAACTTGAGGCCATTTCCCCTTGTCCTGTCACCTGTCACCAGCGAGAAGGGACCAGCCCAGCTCTCGCTGTAAGCACCTTTCAGATATTGGCAGAGAGCAATAAAGTCTCTCCTCAGCCTCCTTTTCGCCAGACTAAGCAGCCCCAGTTCCTTCAGTCTCTCCTCATAGGGCATATTCTCCAAGCCCTTCACAAGCCTTGTTGCCCTTCTATGGACCTGCCCCAACACCTCAATATCCTTTCTGTACTGAGGTGCCCAAAACTGAACACAGTACTCAAGGTGAGGCCTCACCAATGCCGAGTACAGGGGCAGGATGGCTTCCTCAGTCCTGCTAGTCCCGCTCACCACCCCATTCCTGATACAAGCCAGGATGCCATTGGCCTTCTTGGCCACCTGGGCACACTGCTGGCTCAAATTCAGTTGACTGTCCATCAGTACACCAAGGTCCCTTTCCATCAGGCAGCTTTCCAGCCACTCCTCCCCAAGCCTGTAGGGTTGCCTGGGGTTGTTGTGGCCAAAATGCAGGACCCAACACTTGGCCCTATTGAAATTCATACAGTTTACCTTGGCTCATTGTTCCAGTCTATCCAGGTCCCTCTGTAGTGCCTTCCTCCCCTCAAGCAGATCAACACTACCCCCCAGTTTGTTGTCATCTGCAAACTTATTGAGGGTGCACTCAATCCCCTCATCAAGACCATTAATAAAGATGTTAAATAGAAGTGGCCCCAGTACCGAGTCCTGGGGGACACTGCTCATGACTGGCCACCAACTGGATTTAACTCCACTGACCACAACTCTTTGGGCCTGGCCATCCAGCCAGTGTTTCATCCAGTGGAGCATACGTGTATCCATGTTGACATTTTGGAAAGGTGTCTGAAGTTCTGTGCCCTGATTCTCATTAGAGTGCAAGTCCAGATGATGGTGATAGCTTCCCAATGCCTGCCCGGGTGTTGCAGATTGAAGCTGATTCAGAAGCTGAGCACACCAGGGCACCAGGTCTCTTGGAAACATGTACTTTGAAAACTCCCACAAAGGCTGCAAATAGTCAAACATCTCCTATGTGGCCCCAGCAGCTGGGATAAATATTTATGAGAGATGTCAGTGTTGTGTTTCAGGACACATGCCAAGGACTAGCCACTAGAGGTTAGCAAGAAACTGCCCCCATTGGCATATTATTGGATAAGTGTCCATTACAAGGGCTGACTCCTTCCTCTGAAGCAGATGGGAGGGGATGCTCTCAAAGACAGGATATTGGATGAGATAGTGGCATCCCCACGTTCCTTGATGATTGCTCATAAAATTAGCCATCCTTTAAAAACAGCCTTCCCTTGTCAATATTTAACTGTGGACTGCCAGAGGGGGAGAGGCCCCGTTCAGCTTCCTGCTGCTTCCAGCTGAGTATGTTTCCTGTGGGTTGGCAAAGCCCTGATCTAGCTCTGCTTTCTGGTCAGGAACTTGCATACCAGCCATGAAGATATCCAGGGTGTTGGGACATTCAGCTCACGCTTGATGCTGGAACTCCATCCAGTATACAGCCTTGGTTGTCTTCTGCCTTGGCAAGATTCAGTGTTTCTCAGTCATGTCAGCCTTATGTGTACCATCATCCTCTTGTGTTGGTGTTATGAGATGGTTTGGTTGTGCATCAGAAAACAGAAGGGGAGGTGCAAAAGCGTATTCAGTCTTACTGAGGCATGAAATTTCATGAAAAGTGTGATGCTTGCAGAGGCAGAAAGATAATTCACCATCATTGGAGGGAAACTGAGGCACAACAAGGCAAATCAGCCAAAACAAGCAAGAGCAGCCACACTGCAAGACTGCTATTTTAAGATTCAAGTGCCTGGGTATTGATTGTAGAGCCAGATTCAGGAAAAAGATGGGGGGAGCCAGGACCAAATCAGCAATGAAGAGAGGAAACTGCAGCTGTGCTTTGGAGGAGGTCGCAAACTCAGAAAACAACAGAAGTAGAAGGGGATCTAAGGAAGACATATGGAGAAACAGACCCAACATGATATGGCCTTGAAAGTGACTACGTGGCAGTGGTAGGAGAAGGCAGTGAACAGCATTCTGGGATGGAAGTGCTGCTCTGCTCTTTGTTGCTTTTTGTGCTTGATAAGATTTTGGCCATGATGGTATCTCCCATGGATTTAAGTGTCTTTCTTTAGTACATGGTGACAGTGGTTCGTATATATATATATAAAGATACATGCATAAAATTCATTTGGAACAATAATAGAAGTGATGACCTGGCACTTTTCTTCTCTGCCTGTCAAACCTTCCTCTGCAGCGCTGGGAGGATGGATTAGAAATGGTTTGATGTATGGATGGGTGAACAGATAAGCAAAGTCTAAATGGATGGAGGTGAGATGGATGGGCTCCCCATGCATCCTGACTATTGTCAGTGTGTTTCATTTCTAAATTATATAGATCTAAAATATTTAGTCTGGCTAAGGCTTTTCTGCTTTGAAAGGTGGACTCATGCAGTTGCTCAGCAGGTTTAAGCCACCCTAAACCATTCTCAGCTATTGTGATGTCTTTGTAGCACGTGCCCATCTTGCCCCTCCCATACCCCCATCCTGATACCAGTTCCCAGTAGGGAGCAATGGGACTGGTGCAGACAGAGAAAAGCCCCACTGAGAACTGATCTCTCTTGCAATGGATAACAATTTCTTTTTCATAGAATCACAGAATATCCTGAGTTGGGAGGGACCTGTAAGGATCATAGAGTCCAACTGGATGGTGATGGGTTGAACTAAATGATCTTAGTGGTCTTTTCCAACATTAATGATTCTAGAGATTCTAAGTTTAGAGGTGTGCTGTTGAAGAATGCAGCTCCTAATTCTAAAGCAACCCTGCAGCATCCTACACAAAGAGGCTAAGTGTTCATGGAGAAGCAACTGTTCACTCTCTGCTTCTCCCGTGGAGATATACCCATAGCCACCACCACAGAAGGTGAGTAATGGATGGAGGAATATACTCAAGAATGGGTGGCAGTCATGAGATCCACTGTTTGTCCATTCCCTGGACTACCAAATCAAGGTTCTCAGACATATGGTGGCCTTCTCAGACATTTTAGGTGGTCTTGTGTGAAGCCAGGTGTGGGATTCAGTGATCATATTCCTTCCAATTCAGGGTATTCTATGATTCTACGACAAGGTTATGGTGCAACATCTTATCAGGCCAAGCATCAATTTTTGGCTCCCAAACCAAGCTAGGCCAAACTATAACGGGTAAGGCTAAATTCTTTCTCAGTATGGTCTGGATAGGACATTCAGGAAAGTGGTAGGGACAGTGATTAGGGCTCTTGCTCTCCTTGCAGAACAGATAACTGAGCACTTATGAGCTCACTTGACTGAGCTCCTGAGCACAAATCCATCATTCTCCACAGAGAAGCCATAACTTTTGGTGATGGGTTGATGATTAAACTAGATGATTTTAGTGGTTTTTCCAACCTTAATAATTCAATGATTCCACATTTCTAAGCCATGAGCAGACGATGGGAAAGGGAGAGAGAGGCAAAAGGATGACAAGGCTCTTGGTCCACCCAGGCAAACACCATACAGCTATAACAAGCCGCAGACAACATACTGCATCACCCCACAGGATGTATCATGCAAGAATCTAAGGATATTGGGTTTCTCATCCAGCCAAGTACCTCGTCCCCAGGCTGGTCAGCGAATGTCTTGGCAAGTTGCTGTGTTCTACACACCACGATCTCAGCCAGTGAGCTCCCCCAGCACCCACTGTCCAGAGCTCACACATTTCTGCCCAAGTGCTTCTGATACAAGGAATGCAGTGAAGCTTTCCAGCAGTAGGAATGCTGTCCCCTACCCCTGGAGAGGCCACATACAGTTCCTGAAACAGATCCCAAAGCTTTGCCAAGCATCTGGCACAGGGCACTGGCCCCTCCATATGTCTGCAGCAGTAATATAGTAAGTGCTCTTTCATGTCATATTGCTTTGGCTTTCGAGGATCCAAGGGGGACTCTGACACACAGCATTTATCTCAAGCAACTATTGATCCCCAGCTCTATAAAAATGCTTATGCATGACCCATGGCTGCACTTGTTTCAGTGGCTGAGCTGGAGAGCAGGGGGGATGCTGCCCAGCAGGGCAAGGCTTACTGAAGGAGATTGGGTGCTCAGGATGGGGCCACTCAGTTGCTGTAGGATCATGAAGTTCTAAGCTGAGGGCCTGCAGGCAGTTTGGGTCAAAAGTAGCCCTCTGAGGGCAGTTCAGCCTGACCTTCAGTAGTTAGGGAGCATACAAACTCATGATGCTCCTGTGCTTAAGGTAGAGTTGAGACAAGACTGTGGTGGCCCAGGTGAAGGTGATGAGTTGTAATGATTGCTTCCCACCTGCACTAAGTCACTTCAAAACTGGGCAGCATGAGGGAGATGGAAGAGGAATCATCATGCAAAGTGGTAAGTGGTGAGGCCAGAGACTGGACAAGTCCAGGGGTCTTTCCTTCAAAAGATGCTATAGCATTCATGGGAGAGGACTCCTTGTGATCAGGAATGCTTGTTCATTGGGACAATGTGGAAAGAAGCGGAGGAGCTGAGAGAAGTTAGATAGAAATAAAACATAGAATCATGGAATAGTAGAATCACTAAGGTTCAAAAAGACCTCTAAGTTCATCTAGTACAGCTGTCAACCCATCACCACCATGCCCACTAACCACGTCCCTAAGTGACCCTACCATTTCCCTGGACAGCCTATTTCAGTGCCTGACCACCCTAAGAAGATATAAGAAAATACAGAAACAAGGAGTGTGTGTCACACAGGTGGAAATGCTTGGATTCAGCATAAGGTTCTCCATCAGAGCTACCAGCTCTGAGGTCCCTCTGCAGCCACGGGGAGCAGCTCTGCAGAGCCTGGGAAGTCTTCAATCAGACAAACCCACCCTAAACCATCTTCTTCCAGAACAGAGGGAGCATTAAACCTTCTCCATCTGCCCAGCTCTTTGGAACACAAATGTGTAGTGGTACCCAAAACAGTGTATCACGGGGCTTCCCTGCTCCTCAGCCCCTTCTCCTCCAGACTCAGCCCCAGGGTGATGCTCCTGCCCTGTTCCTGGTCCCAGTCAGCTTCCTTTGCATCACTTTCCATTGCATGGCATGAACAGACCCTGCACTAAACATTAGAGACCAGATGATGAATGATGTGGATAGGTAGAAAAAGGAACATTCCCATGGCCAACAAAGTGGCCACAATCTGTGAAGCTGTCCTTGAAAATGCAGTGTTACCCTAAAGAAGTGCAAGATCTTGATGCAAGGCAGCAACCTCACCTACGGAAGAAAACTAGGCAAAGAATACATAAACCAAATTATGGACTCACAAAGGGGTTTAAACATGTCTATGAAGATAGAATCATAGAATCCTTAGGGTTGGAAAAGACCACTAAGATCATCAAGTCCAACCATCAACCCATCACTGCCATGTTCACTAAACCACATCACTCAGTGCCACACCTCCACGTTTCTTTAGCACTTCCAGGGACAATAATTCCAACACTTCCCTGGGAAGAGCAGATCAGCAGATATGTCCAAGATAGAGTAGGATCCCATGCAACCTGTCTGAGAACACAGCTATTTCTTTACACTTCAGGGAGAAATGCTGGAAAAAAGAAAGTGAGCATCTTAGTTTGGAAAGCGATGAAAATGCTCAAGGAGAAGGGATTATGCAAGAAAATTTCCAGCTGGAGGGACAACATGAGTGGGACTATTCCCAAGAAGCAATTTAGATGGAGCTACCCCAAAGGCCACAAGAATGGGACCACTGGGATTCAGGATGGAAGGTAAAGAATATAGCAGGACTAAAAGGAGCTGTGCCATGCACCTGACCCCAGAGCCAGCAAAGAGTTCTTGGAACCATAGAATCATTTGAGTTGGAAGGAACCTTTAAAGGTTGTGTAGTCCAATTCCCCTCCAATGAACAGGGACACCTGCAGCGAGATCATCTTGGTTGTTGTTAGAAGTAGAATGACAGCAGCGAAGACAGAGGACTGTGCTTTGTCCACCAGTGACTCTGAGGTTACCAAACCCACAAGACCTCATTCAACACAAGCCCAATCCCAGCGACACTAAAACAAGAAGCCCTTTTGACTATAGGAAGGTTATAGAAAGACATCCTACAAGGCTCCTCTCTCCCTTAGACTGCTTCTTCTGCCTCAATACTATCCTGGAGCATGAGGAAAAAAATAAAAATAAAACACCTTCAAACAGAAAGTAATCCTTTTGCAAACCGCCCTGAATTAGGACCTAAAGAAAGTGTCTAGCTCAGAAGTACAACACTTGCCTCGAGCTCCCAGGCTGTGACGGAAACAGAGGGATATCACTGAAGCTGATGTTCTGCAGAGCTGGCCGTGCCCCAGCACACTTATTGGTGTGCTGAGTTGGGGAGGGCTTTGCTTCCAGCACAGGAGGGTTATCAAGGGATTTGCTGCTGTTGCAAAACTTTTGCATGGATTGGGAGGGAGAGGGAGAGGTTTTTCCAGCTGTCAGCAGAGCACGATTTAGCATCTGCAGAGTTGAAAATGACCCTTATGATTAGACTTACTTTAGGGGACCTGGATTTCAGATTTCCCCTGTGTGCTGGATATGGATGCTTGTGCTTGCTGAATGGGGGAGGGTTACTTGGGAACACAAAGGGTACAAAAGCCGTTACTCCAGAGGGAAAAGACTGCAGTGCTCACAGCTGTAATTAAATGCCTCCTGTGAATTCACCAGCTCTAAATGAATAGACCCAGCTATTCATGTGCCCAAGGCTGGAGCTTCTCAGAGGGGCAGCTCGAGTCTCAGGATAGAATAGGATGGGACGGGACAGGATGAGATGGGAAGGGAATGAGATGGGATGTAATGGGGTGGGAAGGGAAGGGAATGAGGTGGGATGTAATGGGGTGAGAAAGGGAGGGAATGAGGTGGGATGTAGTGGGGTGGGAAGAGAAGGGGAGGGGAAACGGAAAGGGAAGGGGAAAGGGAAGGGGAAGAGGAAGGGGAAGGGGAAGGGGAAGGGGAAGGGTGGTATTCATGTCCTTTGTCTCTAGAAAGAGCCAAGTGTGATTCCTTTGGTGCTCAGTTTAACTCTGATGAAACCCTTGAAGGTGAGGTCACGGGCATTCCGTGCATCCCTGTGACATTTCAGGCAGCAGGAAGGACAGTTTCACCAAAGACAGTGCTGTAATGTCACTGTCATGCAGACCTGAGTGCAAACAAGGTCTTGCTCACAGTTGATCCAAGGGGACCTTCTTGGGCTGCTAATCCCCAAAAGAAGTGCAGAAACATGTCCCTCATTATACAAGGGGGGAAAAAAACAAAGTTTGGGATGAGGATGAACTTTAGTGACAAGAAACATCTTTTCAGGGAAACACAACTAAGGATGCTGCAAAGAAATTGGGAGAGAGGAAAGTAAAGACTGAAAAGAAGGAACTTCAGTCCCAATTCCAGAGCAGCTGTTTTAAACATCTCTGAAATCAGGGGAAATGGCTGCTTTTATAAAACAAGGAATTCACTGAGGTCTGTATCTGAAACTGGGACATGGTTTGAATTGAAATTATGCATCTCTGGGCACAAGAAAATTGTACTGGGAAGCCAGGATTTTCTCAGAGCAGGGCAGGACAGAAATACAAAATGGCTGAAGTTGTCAGGAACTTCTGGAGCTCATCTGGTCCAGCTTCTGCTCAGAGTCCCTAGAACTTTGTCCAGCCCCACACCCAGGTGGGGTTGGAGATCCCCAAGAGCAGCCCCCAGCCCCCTTCTGGTCCCTGTGTCAGTTCTGGCACAGAAATGATGAGATGGGGGAAGTCCTGAGCTCCAATTGGATTGAAACTGGGCACTGCTGACAAGAACCCAGCTCCATTCTCCTGTACCTCCCTGCAGGGATTGATGGATATTGGTGAGATCACCTCCAGTCCCAGGCTGAGCAGCCCCAGCTCTCTGTTTCTCCTCCCAGCAGAGCTACTCCAGGCCCTTGACCACCATGGTGGCCCTCTGTTGAACTCTCTTCAGTATGCCCAGCTCCCTCCTGCACTAGGGGCCCAGAACTGGACCCAGTTCTCCAGGTATGGCCTCACCAATGCTGAGCAGAGGATCAGAATCACCTTCCTCAACCCACAACAAATTTAGCCTGTTAGGTGAAATCCTGGGCAGCCTGATCTAGTGGCTGACAACCCCACCTATGGCAGGGGGGTTAGAACTAGATGATCTTTAAGGTCCCCTCCAACCTAAGCCAGTCTATGATTCTATAGATGATTTGATGATTATTTGTGATGAGGGCACACTGCTGGGATTTGTCCCCCAACAGGACAGCTCTTGTGGGAGTCCATGGGATTATAGCAAGGGATATAACAAGGACAGGGAATGTTTGCAGGAAAGCCCATGGTCTGATCCTGATACACAGCCATCCTGAGGAGAGAAAGCTGCTTCAGGCTGTGCTCCAGAACCTGTCTGTCCATGCATACACTCCATGCAAAATCCTTCTTGGCCGTTTCCCAAGAATGGGGAGGGGAGATGTACATCCTTTCCGGCCTGGTTGGCAGGTACATCTCAGCCAAGCATTCCCCCCAGGGTAGCCCCACACAACAGGGAGCTGGGTGCAAGCCATGCCTGCCTCTCAAATATCCCCCCTTCTGTTCCCCCCTCCCCAGCTCCTTCAGGGCAGCTGACACGGGGTCCACTTGGCTTCCTCATGCTGAGAGCCGCACCAGGTCACCAGTCACTGTTAGAAGACACCCTGGCTGGCACCCAGGCCTGACACCCGATGCATCACCACCTCCCGCTGGGAAGACACAGAACTCAGCCCCCACCCACAGGCTTCCCCCAGGGTTACTCCCAGCCCTTGCAACAGGAGAGTGTGTGGAGTGCATGGTTGCAGCACCCCAAACACGAAGTGCATGGACCAGCCCCATCATCCTGCACACCCATCTTTAA
The DNA here is from genome assembly GCA_030625065.1 of Alectoris magna. Lineage (NCBI taxonomy): Eukaryota > Metazoa > Chordata > Aves > Galliformes > Phasianidae > Alectoris > Alectoris magna. The sequence goes on along the minus strand of CM060561.1, from coordinate 1,557,648 downwards.
TTGGTGCATCCTCTGTAGGTCCCCAGTGGGGAAGAGTACAGTTGATGCTTACAGTAGGGATGCAAGAAGTACTCTGGATGTTGAGCTATTTGGCTCAGTGAGGGCTTTACGTCATGGAGAAAAGATGCCATCCCTTACCCAGGGGCCTCCCTATTGCAGGGAGCATCTCCAAATTCCTGAAGGTGCATGCTAACCGGCACAGACTGTGCTGGAAAACATAACAAGCCATGAGCTGCAGGGATCCACTTACAGTGCCGGGTTGGAGAGCTGGCAGCGGGGCTTGTGAGGCTCCAGCAGGTAGCTTCTCCTGCTGGGAGGGGGTGACAAAATAGATCAGACTCCGTACTGGCACAGCCAGAGGTCCCAGCACTAGGCTAGGGTTTCAGCCTGAAGGGACAGGTGGACTGCAAGTGAGGAGCAACACAGCACAGCCACAGGCTCAGGAGAGTGGCCCGAGCACATGATCCATCCACTCACAACATCTATAGGGTAAGAGCAATCTGTGCTCTTGCAGCAACCCACATCACAGCAATAGGGCATCAAGGCTGCACAGTCTTGCGTCTACCCTGGGGCATTCCACAAGACCCTTCCTTTCTCAGTACTTGGACACAGTCCAAAATGTCCTTGGCAAACTGGAACCAGCATAAGTTCTCCTGGCCATCCTTTACTCCGTAGCCCCTCTATGAGCAGAAGCCCTGAGCCTGGCCCCTTGATGCACTCAGACTGGCTGCTGGCTCAGTCTCTTAATAGAGTCCAATTGTCTATTTTTCATTATTGAACAATTCCTTTTATTGGGCTTTTTGGCTTGTCCAGGAAATCAAATCAATAGAGTTCGCAAGGCAAGTGCTGGCTTTGCATCCTCATCCTTTCACCAAAGATATCTTTCTTTCCCCCTGTGCCCGCTAGCATTTCTGGGGCTAGAGGTTTGTGATCTGGAGGAGAGAGACTCTGGTTTTCTGGATCTCACCATTATCATAGAATCATAGAATGATTTGAGTACAAATACAACCATAAAAGGTCATCTAGTACAGCTCCCTACCATGAGCAGGGACAGTAGGGGTGAATGTTCCCTGATGTCCTTGGATGATGGAGCTGCTTCTGCAAGGGTGATAATTCAGGGGGGAAAGGTAACATGCAGGCATGAGTGATGCTGATGCTGAGTGGAGGGTGAGAGCCCATGTTGATATGGCCCCACCCAGAGCTTCCAGCTTTACTTCTTGGGATAGCAGAGCGTGGTTTTCAGAGAATCATAGAATTATTAAGGTTGGAAAAGACCACTAAGATTATATAGCCAAACCATCAACCCATCACCAGTCCACTGACCACCTTGTAATGGAGGTTATGTGGGGTTTTCCAGCCTAAGTTAATGGAAATGTGCGTTATCCAGAAGTTAGACATAATTATCCTTATGAGTCCCTTCCAATTCAGGATAACCTATGATTTGATGGCATTTTGTAAATGGGGACTGCTATACCTCCTAGAGAGAGAATCACATATGGCAGCACATCTGCACAATCCCTGGCAGCCCCAGTAATGCTGATCTGGGCAATGCTGCATGTTCTTGAAGTACACATCCTGTTAAACAGACCCAGAACCATGCTGCATGGAGCACATCTGCCAGCACACCCCCCCCACAGACACACATACTTTGAGCCTTCCTATCAATGTCTTGAAAACACATCGTCATGGAAGGGAAAAAGACCCCAGGGAGGTACATGCTCAGGAAAAGCCAACATCAGGTACAGTTGGTCCTATTAGCTATTGGGACACCCTGCAAGTGCTACTGCTGACAGTAAAAGCAATTCTTACAGGATATTTCCACCTTGTGAGACTGCAGGATAATGATGGATATCTGGCTAGGAGTGACCTCTAAAGGCTGCAAAGCTGAAGAAACCCCAAAAAAAGAGATCTTCTGAACAAAAGAAGAGGGTGCATGAGCCAAAGGTGGAGAAGGGTAGATTGCTCCTTGCTTGGGCACATGGCCATAACACAAGAATAATGTGTATGTGTGCATTTGTGCCTGCATGGGATGCCATACAGTGCCCATGAGTGTGTCTGCAGAACCATGCGGATGGACACTCACACTCAAACCCAACACTACCTCATGCCTTCCAAGTGGAAGACATGGCTTTGCATGCATGGCTTCACACACACAGAGCACGTCGTAAAGGTGTAGGATCCCTTGGAGTCCTGTATTGCGCTTTGATCCTAGAAGGAAAGTCAAAATTCCCCAACCTAGGAATGTTTTTCACCATGGCTGCAGCTCAGTGTAATCCGAGAGCTAGCAAAATTAAAATCACTCATCACAGGACGCTGGCAGGGGGAGATTAATGCACTTCAGCCATGACAGCCCGCAGGCCAGAAGACATGTGCTCCCAAAATTGTGAGGTGAGAAACTCATCACCCAGGGGCCACAGCCAGTTGAGCCCTAAGAGTGGGCAATGCCAAGCGGCCCAGGCTGGTGGGGTGCTTTGCATCCCTACTGGGGGATGAGTTTGCTCTTCTTTTCTACTCTAAATGTTCTTTTCTGGGTAGAATTCAGTATCTATGGGTGATCTTCGTGCCATTCTGTTCAACAAAGTCCCCACTCCACCTCGAGTTTATTTGGCTTTCTGGCGCATGTGAGATTGTTTCCATTCTCTGATGGAAAGAACCAGATCTACACAGTCTAATTGTGACAGGACAAGGGGGAATGGCTTTAAACTAAAAGAGGGGAAATTCGGGTTCGATGTACAGGGACTTGCACAGGCTGCCCAAAGAAGCTGTGGATTCCCCATTCCTAGAGGTGCCCAAGCCCAGGTTAGACAGGGCCCTGGTTAGCCTGATTGGGGGGGGGGGGGGGGGGGGGCAACCCTGTCTACAGCAGGGGGCTGAAACTAAATAGTCTTTAATATCATTTCCAATCCAAGCTATTCTATGATTCTATAATTCTCCTATTTTTGGAAGAAAAAAAAAATATATAAATCTTCTGAGACTACCATGGGCAGCAATAATCCCTACATTGTCCTGCATGGCATACAAGCAGTTTAGGAGAAATAGGGGAAGAGAAAGCTGCATTAAGACAGACCCCAGCTTTGAGGGGCAGGAGCCTACTACAACAACAGGCATGCTTAAACCTGACCACCTGCTATTCCCACACTGCATTTCACCCAAACTCACCAGGAGCAATTCTCTTGATCAGTCAAAACCCATTTTATAGGCATAGCTTGGCTTTCCTTGTAGAAATTCTCTTCCATGCTCTCCTGCCAAGGACCACATCTGAGAACATCTACAGGCCATGGCTATGCTACAGGAGCTTCTGCAGGACCCTCACACTGGGATTGAGCAGGTGTGCAATTTGTGTGGATGGACAGATTTTCACTGTGAGGCGCAAGTCCAGACACTGAGCTATTCTGGGCTTCTAATTTTCTCTCCCCTGCTCCGTTGATCAGTTTTCCTTTGGCTCCTCCCCAGTAGACACAGCCCTCCTCTTGACAGCCCAGAGATATTCTTCCCCTTTCCTTCTGAAGGTCACCATCGCTGCTGTGGGGCACCCTGAGGAATGAGTGGTGAGCTTTGAGAACCCACATCAATGTCCACAGCAGACATGAGTGCCCACAGGCCTGAGTTTCTGCAGGGAAAAGGGATCAGACGCTGTCTTTGAAATATGAACTCTGCTGCTCTCCAGAAGCATCTGGGGCACACAGAGGATCACACAATCTCAGAATCATAGGGGGTTGGAAGGGACCTCTGGAGATCATCTAATGCAACCCCTCTGCAAAAGCAGGTTCTCAAAAGTAGAATAATAGAGTTGTTTGAGTTGGAAGGTCATCTAGTTCAACTCCCCCCCCAATGAAGAGGGACATCTACAGCTTGACAAGGTTGCTCAAAGCCCTCTCCAGCCTGACTTTGAATGTCTCCAAGGATGGAGTATGCACCACATCTGTAGACTGCACAGGAAAGTGTCCAGGTGGCCCCATCCACTTGACATCCCCCCTTAAGATACTGATGAGCATGGATTAGATCCTCCTTCAGTCTTCCCTTCTCCAGGCTGCACATACTCAGGTCTCTCAGCCTTTCCTCATAAGGTAGATGCTCCAGGACCCTCATAATCTTTGTAGCCCTCCACTGGACTCTTTCCAGCAGTTCCCTGTCTTTCTACAACTGGGAAGCCCAGAATTGGACAGTTCTCCAGATGTGGTCAAGCGTTGGAACAGACTGCCCAGGAAACTGGTGATGTCACTGTCCCTGGGTGTGCTCAGGAAATATGGAGATGTGACACTGAGGGACATAGTTAGTGGACATGGTGGTAATGGGTTGTGGTTGGACTTGATGACATTAGAGGTCTTTTCCAACCTAAATGATTCTATGATTATATTTTTCCACATGATTTCACCAGGGCAGATTAGAGGGAGAGGATAATGTCCCTTGCCCTGCCAGCCATGCTTCTTTAATGCATACCCAGATACCACTGGCCTAGTTCACCATGAGGGCACACAGCTGGCTCTTGGTCACCCTGTTGTCCACCAGGACAGCTAGGACCTCAGCACACCTAGGACCTCAGAAGACCCATGAAATACCTTCTGTTGTTCTTGCCTCCCTTCACCCTTGACCAGAGGAATTAGAGCAATGTCATCCAAGCTAATCATTACACTGGTTTTGCTCATCACGTACCAGGTGAGTGCCCACAAAATCATCTGGATGCTGCTTTGTAGATGGTATCTTCTCCTCATCAGAGCAGTAAAACTCCTCCTGTATCCACCTGCCAAACTATCCTCTGAGGACAGACAGGAGCTCTGAGGGCAACAAGGATGTTTCAGCATCACCACTGCTCATCACATTGCCATTCTTCATCATTTCTGCAAAGCCTGTTCCTCTGCATTTTCCAACAAAAAGATCCAGCCCATGGACTAAACCAGAGGTCCTGGAGCACTCAGCTAACAATGCAGCCTGCCAGGAGTCCACAGACCATTGGTGATGAGCAGAAATGATAGTCTCCTCTTTGACATTGTCGTCTCCTTTTAAAAATAGTGGCTCCCAGAGCATCATCATAGCTCACAGCCAAGTGTTTGAGCTATCCATTAAAAGGGGCCCAACTGAAGACAGGCAGAGGGGACCAGAGGAGCTCCATTCACCCCTGATGGCTCCTCTAAAGAACCCCAAGAGCCACACCTATCTTCCCTATCATATCCTCTTCCCCCTTCCTACATCACCTCTTTATTTGCATGGCCAACAAAGAGCTACTCAGGGTTGATGCACACCTTGTGTCAGAGCCAAAGGCTGGCAAGAAAGAGTCCCAGGCACTTTGAGGATTAAACGCACTCTGGTTTATTGGTTGGAAGCAGAGTCAAAGTTGGTATTTTCGTGGGGGTTACCTGCTAGCCCATCTCTGCCCTATTTCAGGGTAGCATGGGGCAAGCCCGGCTGTTCAAAGGCTCTTTCATATGTGGTTTTGGAGCCAACTCTATGAGATCCTTAAAGCTCCTGGATCAAAGGTGGTGAATCATCCCCAGATAAATGGACGAATGTGGTTAATGTCTCTTCTTCACCTTCTGTTCCAAACAACTGCCCATGCTCATCTGAGTGACATTTCAAGATGTTGCACGGAGGCAGAGTCATGTTGTAGGAGAATTAACCATCAACTCTAATGAACATGGTTATAACAGATATTTGGGAGATCCCAGCTCCTCCCAGATAAAGACAGCTGCAGTGGGTTGGTATCCATAGAACCATAGAACCACAGAATAGTTTGAATTGGAAGGGACCTTAATGATTATCTAGTCCAACCTCCTACCACATGCAGGTTTTCCACCCATCAGATCAGACTGTCAAAGCCCCATCCATCCTGGTATCCATGCTAGACTGAATCAGGCCTTGTCTCCATTACCCCATGAATTGCCTGCCTTTGCCTGCTAAAAATCCCATGCTATCCTGTTTTTCTGAGGGGATCAATTTGTTTTGTCACCAGCAAGTACTAAACACCCGGGTAGCAACTTTTCACACAAGTGATCAATGGGACCAAAAGGACTTTGAGGATGGACAGCTTGACGTTGACCAACACAGCAATGCCTTTTGTCTTGAAAAGGTCCATCATTGTAAGAGATATTTGAAATGGAATAAGGGTGTTAGATAAGGGAGGCAAGCAAAGGGATGGCACAAAACAAGGACAAGAGAGACCTCACAGCCACATGATGGATAGCCAGAGAATGGGTGCAATCCTGAAAAACTATCCAGGCAGATGAACAAGCAAATTGAAGATGCCCAGTGTAGGTAGATGGATAAGCAATAAATGTATGGCACTGCTGAATGGATGGTAGATACCAGGGTGGGAGGACATTGCAGACAGGCAGAGGGATACATGCACTGGAACTGTGTGTAATCTCATTCCCAGTGTGCAAGTCACTTGCCTGCTGTCCCCTTGGGTCCCCTTTAAAAGAGCATTTCCAGAAACTGCTTCATAAACATTATGGGAGGGCTTGGGAGGTGGGGTGGTGGGGGAAGAGAAGATTGTTCCAGACTCTCCAGGTTGTCTTCGACAGAAAATGAGCCTTAAACAAATCAGGCTCAGTTTATCTGGGCTTCAAACACACACACACACACACACACACACACACACATACATACAAAGAGCATCTCAAAAACAAAACAAAAACTGAGGAGGAAAAAAAAAAAAAGAATCAAAAGTTAAAAAGAAGAATTAAAAAAAAAAAAAAAAAAAAAGCTCTGTATTTTAGAGTCAGCTGAGAAGTGACAAAGTAATTTGCTCCTGGCAGTCTATCACGGCAGTCTAATTCCCAGTGACACCATTCAGCTGCTGACTACACTAACTGTCAGAGTCAATTAGCCAGCAGCCAGCAGCGCAAAGTGTTTACGGGTGCTAAAATTCACTCCACACGCTGTGCGGAAGTGAGAAAAAATTACTTTGAGGGAAGGGGGGAAATTCAAGCGGTTGATTTAACACTAACGTTTGCTTCTGCTGTGTCCCAAAACAAGATCAGGGCCTGGAGGATATTGGGAGGAAGGGCAGAACCAAGAGTGTTCAGGGGTGTTGGGGTGACTGGGTCTGCTCAGCCATGGAACTCAGCACTATGGGAAGTGGGACTGATCCTGTGGCAGAACTGGGATGCAAGCCAGTGGGGCCAGCTGCAGGAGGCAATGGGGCTACAGGATTTCCCCACCCCTGCAGAAGCTGTGGTTTAGAGAGCCAAGAATTGAGCAGCCACCCTTCCCGGGATGTCATGCATTCACTGCAGGATTCCTGCCCGAGAAATAACCCGATTTTCCTGCTACTAAGGCCACATATCTGCATGGACAACATTCCCAGGCCACCTTTACCACTCCTTACTCCTTTCAAGGTAAGCAAAATAATCATAGAACCGCAGAATCACAGAATCATAGGAGTTGGAAGGGAGCTCTGGAAATCATCGTATCAAATCCCACTGCTAAAGCAGGTTCTCTATGGTTAGTCACAAAGGAAAGTATCCAGATGGGTCTATAATTATCTCCAGAGCACTGGAGATATGAAGTAATTCTTTACTGTGAAGGTGATTGAGTACTGGCACAGGTTGCCCAGAGAGACTACAGAGTCTCCTCCTTGGAGATCTTCATACCCACCTGGATGTGGTCCCGGCACCTGCTCAAGTGGCCCTGATGAACAAAAGTTGGACCAGATGGACCCAGAGGATTTTTCCAACCTTGGGGAGGCAAGGCAAGACAAGGCAAGGCAAAATGGAAAGGGGAAGGGAAAGGGAAAGGGGAAGGGAAAGGGAAAGGGAAAGGGAAAGGGAAAGGGAAAGGGAAAAGGAAAGGGAGGAGAATGGAGGGGAAGGGAAGGGAAGGGAAGCGAAGGGAAGGGAAGGGAAGGGAAGGGAAGGGAAGGGAAGGGAAGGGAAGGGAAGGGAAGGGAAGGGAAGGGAAGGGAAGATTTCAGTTGGAAACAACCTTCAAGGATCGTCTAGCCCAACTGTCTGATTTCTTCAGGGCCAACCAGAAGTTACAGCATATTACTGAAGACAATATCCATGTAGATATTTCAGCAGCAGCTACTTGACCTCCACTGAAATGAAGACAAAGGGCTGAAAGCACAGTTTGTGTGAGCTAGGGGTATTTTGACAGTTTCAAAGCTTTCCTTGAAAAAATCATCAGTAAGTACCCAAGACTTCCCTTTCTTGAGTAAATTATCAGTTCTAGCTAATTGTCTCTTGGTTTATTAGAGCAAGAAAGTTCTGATCAGATGTTGCACACATCCCAGAGCATACACAGTAGCATGGTTAATTCAGCTCTGCCATACTGAGGGGAGCATCTCAACCTCGTCTCCTCAGACCAATGGTATGACCAAATCCAACTTCAGAAGAGGTCTCTTCTTCACTGCTTCCCCTCTTTTTGCTCACGTGGTGGTTATTTTCCTGATTTGTATTGAGTCAACATTGAAACCAGAAACAAACCAATCCCAGGGGTACATTACCCCCTAACCACTGCAATGTGGATGTCCCATGGATGCCACTGTGTTCATTACTGCTCAAAGTGGGACATGACGCTTGAGAGACAGGGTCCCTTCCCACAGTTATGATCCTACATCCTCTACTGCTCTGATCCGTGTCTGAGGCTGGGTGAAAACCGGGAAGACAGAGATAAATTCCTGAGGTTTTTAAGCCCTTGTAGCAAGAGCAGGTGGTTGAGTAAAAAAGATATTGCTGTGGATCCATCCCATAGCCCTGGCCTTTAAACCTACCCCTTCACAGGGTTACCTGGCCCCTCTCCACAGATGGGAAATCTGTTTCGCTGTAAGACGGGGTGATCTGAAAGGGCAACACAGCACTGCTATTTACCAGCATCAGTATCATCGCTCTCAAATCTCTGGCATTTTAATAGGACATACCAGGCTGTGAGACTGGACAGTCCTTTTTTCACTTAGAGATGGGGAAAGTGAGGCAGGAGGGCAGTGAGCTAAGAGCTTTCCCAACCTATATGTCATTCATCTCATGGGAGATGCATAGACTTTGTATGAAGCATTTCATCCTAATGTTTTGGGAACAGTTTAGAAGGTCACACCCTAAAGCAGACACTATCTCCCCATTCTGGGATCTGGGGCAGACCAGCTCAGCCCACAGAGTGGACACAAAACACCAGGTCGCGCTCTATTGCCATGACCTCAACCTTCTGGCTCTGAATTGCTAAATGCAACCTAATAGCAGCTATTTCTGCCCCTAAGCAGCAGTAATATTAAACGTTGGACCCCTGGCTTGCCCACGCAGTGCTCTCTGCCTGCTTCCTCTCCCAACTTTCAAGAGATTGTGCTCAATGAGGTGCTAATCTGCAACTCCCAGGAGAAGAGTCTGAGCCTTGCTAATGCTGATTACACTGGAGTCATGTCACCTACCCTCCTGTTTGCTGCTCTGTTGTGAGCTTTACGTATTTTTGGCCATACCACCTCCAGGTGGTGGCCAGATCCTGCCAAGCAGAGTTGCTTCACCTAGAAGGGGGACTTGTACCCAAGATGAGTCCTCAAGCCTTGAACCTGCCACTGAGAATAACCACAATGTCACCAGCATATCATCATGCTACCCCTGAACTTACTGTGTAATTAAACTTCTGGATTGCAGGTTTTGTAACAAGAACAGCTAGAAAGCTCAACACAGTGAATGGGAGAAGGCAACTGTCTATTTACTGAGGTTCCATTTAATGAAATAGGTTTTATTATGTTCATGAAGTATTTCATAATCCTTTTGAGGAAGTCATAGAATCATTGTAGAATCATTAAGGCTGGAAAAGACCACTGAGATCAACTGCCCAAATGTCAGTCTCACTGGCAGCCTAAGAAAATGACCCCCAAATGGGAGCAAAGTCCGAGGACAAGAGTTCCCCTTGGGAAATGTTTCCCCTTGGCATGGAAGGCCAGAATAGGCTGTACACAGAAATGAATGGCTCCCATGTGTCCAGAAATATCCACTCGAGTCATAGAATCATAGAATTGTTTGCACTGGGAGGGACCTTTAAAGGCCTTCATGTCCCACACTCCTGAGATGAACAGAGGCACCTACAGCTAGATCACATGTTGAGCCTGACCTTGATTGTCTCCAGGGATGGAGCATCCATCACATCTCTGGACAACCTGTTCTGGACTTGCCTTTGCCAACACATACAGATCTGGTAGGAGGCAAAATTACTGCACGAGCAAATGGACCATAGTGCACCCATGCAACATCCCAAGCACCAGGAGGTTGTTTTGTCCTTGAGTATATCCAGAACAAATACAGCCATAGAAGTCTTGGTGTAACGTGGGGGCAAGCAGGAAAAGAAAAGCTATCAAGAAAATATTGTTCCTCCATTTTCTCAGGCAACGGCAAGCATCTTGCCATTTTGCTGCAAATCTTTGCTCTAAATTGCTTCATCCCTGCTGGAGGCATCTCCTAAACTAGCAACTCCTTTACAGATGTTGCGCTCCGTGCCAAGTTTCTCTCTTCCACCACTGGGGACACCCAGGACTGAGGAACCTGTGCCACAAGGACATTTCCAACACATCCTCCTATGACATCTCTGGGACCATTTCTGGCCAGATAGGCCCAAAAGTCAAATGGAAAGGATCTGCTCCAGGCTCACAAATCAAGACCATTCCATCTGCTGAAGTGTTTTTAAATGGAAAAAAAAAAACACACAGACACAAAAAAAAAACAACAACAGAATACAGAAAAATATGTAACTGCATGTGTCATTCAAATTTCTTTTATTCTGCATCAAAGTAAGGCAAAGGATTTTTTGAGATTTCATTTCCAACACAGGAACCAAATAATAAGCAGGGAGCATTTTCTCCTTTACAGGGATCTGTTTTTCCCCTTTATAATAATTATTTTTCCTCCCTTTCTTCTTCTTCCACTACTGATGAAAAAGGAGGAGATTTGATTTGTTGGTTTAAAGACAAAAAAGAAGAAATAAAAAGCAGGCAAGGGACAAATAAAGAAAATACAGCAAAAAGACACAGCTCCCTATTGTCTTAGGATTTTGCACAGAAATGCTTCCCAGACCCAGAACCCAGGAGCATCTCTGGCTGCTGCCAAAAGCAGATGAACTGCTCTGGACTGTGCTAGCCCATTCTTTCCACTCAGTGATGCTTTCCATTCTGCCAGGGCTTTCATCCCTCCAAGGACTTTAGCAGGGGGGTTCTCTGAGGATCCCACAAGATAGATAGGACTGTGGTAGGACATACATGGGTCTCCAGTGCTCTGTCACCAGCTGTCTGCCTCATACTTCAGATCATTCACCATCCATGTCCCTTGGATCCCAGTAATTCTAATAGTAGCTTAGCTAAAGTTTTTAAATTAAAAGCAATAAACTCTCCCTTGGGTAGCAGTGGTGATCACCAAATTCCACCCTTATTTTTTTCTTTCTTTATTTTTATTCTTTATGGGTGTATCTATCCCGAGAAATTCAAAACCAGAACACATGTCAGCATGAAGCTGCAAATGAGTCATTGGGGCATTGCAGGAATCTGGCTATGTGCTGTAATCTGCTTTTTGATTCAACATGTCTTAGAAAAGACATAGCCTATGAGACCCAGAAACCAAAGGCAAAGCTTGTTCAATGCAAACTGGTGATGCACAGTAAGATGCTAAGGCAGGGGGCAATCAGCCCTTGGTAAGAAGGGAGCAGCACTTCATTATTGTTTCTTCAGCTTTTGCAGGTACTGCTGTTACATGAGATGCACCTGTTCGGCCAGCAGTTACGTGGTCCCAAGGCAGAGATGACTCTGGGTACGTTACATGGCCAAGAAGGTTGCAGAAACACAAAGGTTTAACCAATCAGCCACATCCAACAGGATATCTGAGGCAATAGGTTGCAAACACTTCTGGCACTCCAGGCTTTTCCACACTATTGTCTTCAGGGCATTGCGCCAGTCTGGATATATCTTAGGCTATTACAAGCCACTTAGCTTTTTACACTGCTGACTCTCAGACATGCACTAGGAAGAGAAAGGAGAGGTTAGGAAATAGTCTTTTTGTTACGGTCTTACAGTGCAAAAGGCTTCCAATCCTTGTCCAAAAATGCACCAACACTTTCAGATAGTGAGTGGTTTCATGCAGCACTGCAGGGTACAGTAGGCACATCCAGGGTGTGTGAACACAGCTAGTGAGGATAACACATCTCCTAGCCAGCTTGTGGCACAGAGGAGAAAGAGAATTAGACACATAAATGACAGTCTTGGAAGAGGGTGGATGGGTGGATGGATGGATGGATGGATGGATGGATGGATGGATGGATGGACGGTGGACGGTGGGTGGGTGGATAGGTGGATGGATGGATGGTGGATGGATGGTGGATGATGGATGGACGGTGGACGGTGGGTGGGTGGGTGGATGGATGGATAGGTGAATGGATGGATGGATGGATGGATGGATGGATGGATGGTGGACGGTGGGTGGGTGGGTAGATGGATGGATAGGTGGATGGATGGATGGTGGATGGATGGTGGATGATGGATGGACAGTGGATGGTGGGTGGGTGGGTGGATGGATGGATATGTGGATGGATGGATGGATGGATGGATGGATGGATGGATGGATGGATGGATGGATGGATGGATACGTGGATGGATGGATGGATGGATGGATGGATGGATGGATGGATGGATGGATGGATGGATGGATGGATGGAAGAATGGGTGGATGGATGGAAAGATGGGAGGGTTTTATTTTTTGCAAAGTCTTAATGACAAAAGTATTTTCACTTGAGCTTGTAGATCTCATCAGACAATCCATAGACTGTTCAAAAGGGTTGCATTCCACCTTCTTTTACATGGAAGGTGCTGATCAAAGCAATCTGGCAGGTTGTAAGCTGCTCCTATATTGTGCCTAGCGGTTTCCATGTACACTAACCAGCCCTTGTGAGCGCTGCCATTTCCTTGTCCCTAGTGTTAAGGCTATGCCTGAGATGCACTCAGGTATTAAACATGATTTGACAGCTGCCAGCTAGCAACATCCCATCTTGAGCAAAGGGCTACATCATTTCCAAAGCTCTCTGCTCCCACTACACCTTGGCTGGATGCGAGCTCAGCCTGGAGGTGCTCAGGGATGCAGAGATCTCGTGCAACTTCAAGTCCATGCATGGAGCTGGAGCGAAAAATTCAGAATCACATCACTACATCTGAATATCCATGTCGCCTCTCTGAGAACACCTAAGGAGTGGCAGAAAACTTCTGCGGTCACACTAGCTCCTATAGGAGTCACCAGGGAGAAGCAGGCATTTTCAAGTGTGATTTATGTGCTTTCTGAAGACATCAAAGTTCAGATGAGATAAATTGCCCCTCCAGCAGAGACAGTTTTTCTCCCTGGCAGCAGAAATGGCCATAATGAGTGCAGATAGCTGTATTTAATCACAGAGTCATTAAGGTTGGAAAAGACTGCTAAGATCATCTAGTCCAACCATCATCCCATCAGTCCAACCATCAACCCATCAACTCAATTTGGAGGGATGAGTCCCTCCTGGCATCTTTTAATTTACATAAAGCAAGTTGCACATGTACTTCCTCACTAAAAATCCCCTTCACATTCAAAACCCACATGAGAAGAATCCACCAAGCTTCACTGTCACTCTTGTCTGCATGGAGGTTTCCTCCATCCTCTGGAATGCTCAGCTCCAGAGACAGCTTGCCCAGGAGAGGGGCTTTGTCCCTTTTCTCACATGGGGTGTTCATGAGGGGAAGATCCAACCTTGGAACAGGGGCTTTACTGCCCAAATCTATGCATCACATGACATTCAGAATCACTGCATTATAGAATATCCTCACTTGGAAGGGACCCATAAGAATCATCAAGTTCATTTGTTGAAGCATCTCCTGGATTTGGATCAAAATCATTGGCCTGAGGGTGCATGAGGAACCTGCAGCAGGAACAAGATTTGAACTCCTGAATCCCAAGGTGATAGTGTCACCGGAAGTCCCCTTCCAACGTACCATAAGAAAGGAAATGACAGGGAGACACACTCATGGGTGACAACAGGAGATAACGTTCCCTGGATTATTCACAACACAGCCCATGGCAGGAACAGGGGAAAGGAGGTGGGAGGGAGGCAGAGTGGAGGGAAAAACACACACAACAAGCTTGTCAGTTGACTTCTTAAGCAAAAGCCAGCAAACCGTGCAGTCAGGAGCCGAGTCGGGTTTCTCCCAATTAAATTTAACAAGTGACGCCCCTGAATCTTTCATGAGCATTCGGGAAATTTTAGCCCATCTGTCTCGATGCGTGCACACACAAGGCTCACACTTTTAAACGAAGCGACACGGCAGCGATCAAGCCCTGCCTTTTTGTAGCGGCACCAGTGATGCCTGGGAGACTTCAATACCCTTTGTGATAGGTGGCAAAGGGATGAGGGTGGACACATGGCCGGGGATGGAGGTGGCCAAATGGGCTTTTGGCTGTGCCATCTGCAGGGTGCAGCTTGCCATGGTGACTGTTTAGGGAAAGGCACCGTCCCCTATTCCCACTGCCCTCCCACGTGATCGATTGTCACTTTAATTATCTGTCGGCCCCACAATGTGTCGGCAGGTTCCCCAGTTTGAGTCAGGCTTCAGAGTGGCTCCCAGGTCTCGGCATGATTCGTGTGCACAGCGGAGGCTGCTTTCAATTAAAAGCTCAGAGCTAACCTGAAAGATGCTGCTGAGCACCGAGACAGGGAGAGGAGGGGAGGGCAAGGAGCTGAGTGAGGAGGATGTTACCAGGTTGCGAGGCTGCAAACAGCAGGGTGGGTTGGGAGAAGTAGGGGGAACCTCACCCCAGGGAGAAAAAGGATAAATGCCATCCTCCTAGAGATGTTCAACATAAGGATGTCTTTGTAGAATTATAGAATCATAGAATTGTTTGAGTTGGAAGGGACCTTGAAAGGTCATCCAGTTCAACTCACTTGCAATGAACAGGGACACCTGCAGCTCAGAGCAACATCTATCCTGACCTTAAATGTCTTGAGGGACAGGGCATCCACCACATCTCTGGGCAATCTTTTCCTGTGCCTCATTGCCTTTATCATAAAAAACTTCTTCCTTATATCGAATCTAAATCTCCCCTCAAATTTTCCCTTTGTAGGGGACTGAAATCATGCATTGTCCCTGCCCCACTGACGGTAACACAATGGCAATGGTATGAGGCTAGACACACCTTATGCTCTTGGGGTCAAGGGGTTTTGAGACATGCATGATTCTAGCACCAACTAGCCCCCACTGAATGCCAAGGGTCTGAAGAATGATATGGAGGAGTGACTGCAATGACAACAAGTGATAGAAGCAGGACACAAACCATGCACTGGGACAGGTTGTCCAGAGATGTGGTGGATGCCTTGTCCATGAAGACATTCAAGGTCAGGCTGGATGGGGCTCTGAGGTAACCGATCTATCTGTAGATGTCCCTGTTCATTCTAGGGGTGTTGAACTAGATGACCTATAAAGTCCCTTCCAATTCAAACAAGTCTATGATGGTTCTATGAACATTGCTCTGGGTCTTTGGGACGAATGCACTTTATGTCTGCAGCCTCCTGCAGTTTTAGAGGCTGAAGAGGCAGCAAGAACAAGGCAGAAACCAAATCTGTCCATGCTAGTGTATCTGGAAACAATAAAACCTGATGGATCTTAGTCATGCATTGGTTACCCCATGTTGGATTCATGCTTTCTCTAGGACACAAAAAAACAGTGTTCAAAGGTCTTCGTAAGCTCTTTGGTCAGTTATTATACACTTGATGTGATAGCATTGGAATCCAAGCCCTCACCATGCTGTGTCCAACATACAGTCAGAAAAGGACAGATCCTTATCACCAGCAGCCTGATTTCTATACATTTGACAATTTAATTTGGATTGCACATGTTTACAGTCTAACTAACTAACTAACACAGTCTAACTAACTTCAGATATTTCTGGGGTATACTTTTTACCCAAGCTGTAATGACACTCAGTGCTCCAATTGTAAAGTTCCAGCTGGTTTATCTCCAGCACAGGGGCTTCTAGACCAGGAGGATGGTTTCTGTGTGTAAGGAAAGTGATGTTTGTGCAAATGTGATGGAATCTATACCAGCTCTAGAAATAAATGTATTCCCAGACTGGACAGAGATAGACAGAGGTTGGCTGCTGAATTATCTCCAGTACAGTACAAAATAGGTGCAATGTTGTATCGCCCACAACACCACCCTCAGTCACACAACTGTGTCCTTATTCATCTTGTTCTGCATAGCTCCCCAAGCCCTCCAGGAGGCACAGCACCTACCATGGAGTTTCTTTCCCTCCCCCCTTGCATCTCTTCCGGATGGCCAAGGAAGTCACAGTCCTCATCCCAATCTCCTCCCTATTCCCAGATCATGGAATGGTGCTGCCTTTTGGCTCAAGCACAGCTTGGGACAGGTGGTGCCAGCCTCGGGGGGATCCAAACTCACAGGTGAGGAGAGATGAAACTGCTTGGTATGTTTCAGCAGGAGAATTTCTCAATGAAGGTGATCCTCCTTGGGCACTATTTCTCTTTGTTTGCATCTGCTGAATCTCCTCCCTGTTGTTGCTGCCTCTCCTCTTACCCCAGGGGCTGGTGGGACCCAAAAGCCCATCAATGTCCCAAAGACAGACAGAGACTACAGAATGGTCTCCTGTACCTGGAGGGCAGAGGTCCCCCAGGAAAAGAGGGATGTTTAGGCTGCTCTAACTAGCAGCAAAAGGTAGAAAATTCACAGTTTCACACACTGTGATAGAG
Source organism: Alectoris magna (assembly GCA_030625065.1). NCBI lineage: Eukaryota > Metazoa > Chordata > Aves > Galliformes > Phasianidae > Alectoris > Alectoris magna. Next base: position 1,540,956 of record CM060561.1, on the reverse strand, counting down.
ACATAATGGGTTCTGATGTTATTCCCAGAGGAGATCATGAAAACCCTGCAACAGCAGGCATCTCCATCCCTACCACTTCAGGGAAAATCCTGGCCCTCTTGGGGATGGAGCAGATGATATAATAAGTCTTTAGCATTTTCCAGCTCTTCAATTATCCACATCCAAGATCAGCTTGAATTCAGAGACTGGGCTTCAGCTCTAGGTCCCATCCCAAGGCAGCAGCAGTCAGGACCCTTTCTACTGAGTGATGGGGAAGGCAAAAGCCAGCCTTCAGGTGAAGAAGGGACCCAAGACATTTTCCCCAAACTCGTTTCACGATATCCCATGGAGTTTCTTACAACCTCCTTTGTGCTGCCTACTGCTACCAGCAATCAAATGGCATTTTTCCCAGCCTTCGGTCACTTGGAGACACTCATAGACACAAGCAAGCTATTGAATCACTTTCAGCTGCATTGGGCTGAGAAATCAGCTCTGGCTACACTGGATCTATACACTAATGGTTTTGTCCCGTAGTTTTGACACACTTATCTACATTACAATGGGCCACTTCTGTCTAGTCATAATATTGCATGGAATGCAGTTAGAAGATGCATAACCTGCAAAGTTTCAAAGGAGATGAGATATTTTTTAGATCAACTGAGGCAGCTGAAGAAACTAGAGAGGTTCTCTGAAACACCAACACTTCAAGTACACGGTAAAGAGCACAAACACAAATCCAGGACAAGGACATGGATGCTCAAAGACCTGACAGTTCTTTGACCCAAAGCTGCTGCCTTCTTGCTATCATTTCCCCAGCCTGGCTACACTTTCAGCAAGCATTAGAGTGAGCTTCAGCGAGGAATGGATCAGAGTTTGAAATGATCCAGGGCAAAAAAAAGACAGAGGGATTCTTCACCCATAAAAAAATAGAAAGGACATTTCTCACTCCTTTGGACCTTCAGACCTTTGCTGAGAAGAGCTGGAGATCTTAGACAACAATCTTCAAAAAGTAAGAGTAAAAAGTCCCTTTTCCTCTGCCTTGTGGTCACCCTTACTGGTTCTCCTTGACTGGATATTAGGAAAAAAATATTTTCTGAAAGAGTGGTAATGCATTGGAACGGGCTGCCCAAAAAGATGGTGAAGTCACTGACCCTGGAGTTGTTCAGGAGAAGAGTAGATGTGGATCTGAGGGACATGGTTAGCAGTCATGGTAGTGATGGGTTGATGGCTGGGTCAGTACTAGGTCTTTCCTTACCTTTTCCAAAGGCAAGAGGTCAGAAATCCAGAGCTGCATAGAGAGACAGATAGATATAACAAGTAAATCATGGTGTGAAAACAAGTGGTGTGGAAGAGGTTTAGAGGATGGGATGGAGAAGAATGGACTGGAGAGTTGGCGGGGAGGAACCTGATGAGGTTTAACAAGAGCTAGGTAGACTCTTGCTCCTGGGGAGTAATAATCACATGCATCAGTACAGGCTGGGGGGATGACCTGCTGGAGATGAGCTCTGCAAAGGGAGGTGATGTTTCCCCTCTACTCTGCCCTGGTGAGGCCACATTTAGACTACTGTGCCCAATTCTGTGCACCCTAGTCCAAAAAAGACAGAGATCTCCTAGAAAATGTCAAGCAAAGGACCACAAAGATGATAAAGGTCCTGGAGCACCTCCCGTATGAGGAAAGGCTGAGTAACCTGGATCTGTTCAGCCTGGGGAAAAGAAGACTGAGAGGGGATCTGATAAATGTTCTAAATATCTAAAGGGGGGTGGGAGACAAATGGATGAGGCCAGGCTCTTCACAGTGGTGTGTAGTGATAGGGCAAGGAATCATAGGATCTTTAGAGTTGGAAGGGACCTCTGAAGGTCGTTTAGTCCAACTCCCCTGCAATGAACAGGGACACCACAGCCAGATCAGGTTGCCCAGGGCCTTATCCAGCCTTACCCTGAAAGTCTCCATGGATGGGGCATCAACCACATCACTGGGCAACTTGTTCCATTGCCTCACCGCTGTCACTTTAAAAGATTTTTAACCTAAATCCACCCTCTTTGAGCTTGAAGCCTCCCTAAGTTGCTGGGACAGGTCATGAGCACAAGATGTGGTCACAAATATCAGCAGAGAGGCCAAGAGAAGAGCAGAAAGCAAACTGTGCTCTAACTACTGGAGATGTTTCCTCCCTATGAACAGCACAAGGGCTCCAGGGACTGTCCACAACATTGCTCTCCTTGGCACTAGATTGACCTCAGCTCCCACTTGGCCGTTGCTACGAACTCACCGCTGGCCTGAAAGAAAATAATAAAGAATTAATCAAGATAAAGCTCTCATCAGTGTTAATGCTTCACAGCTCCTTAGCTGTTGTACTGGAGCATTTCAAATGCCTGGTAGTTTGCTTTGCCTTATGAAATAATTAGGATGGAGAGGCAGCCAGTGTGATCACCTCAGCCCTGGATGCTGCTCCTGCTGTTTTCTCCTGAAAATTGGCCCAGGGGAAATGGCCTGAGAAGGGCTTTCAAAGACTTCATTCCACCATTTCATCAGTGAAGGGATCATGTTGCTGTTCTCCCATCACCCTTCCACCCACTGTTGTGAGTATGCATGGACCCTGTTATTGTAGAATTGGAGCACCTTAACTCAGCGGAAGAGCGACAAGCATAGCAGTTTGTTTAATTCAACAGGCATCACATTCCAATGCCCAAAGGATGTGAGAGCCAAAGAACTGGTTTTGAGCCATAAACAAGCTGAGCTGAGCAGGGAATTACTCTCTCGCCCTGAAATATGGAGTTTCTTTCTCATCTCTTAAGGTCTTGAAATGTAATGTTTACAGGTGACATCCACCAAATGGATTGGATCCACCAAATGAATGGATTTGCATCCACCAAAACTGAATTGGACCAACAACTACGAATTAGCAGAAAGTCCTCCTAAAATTTAAATGTCTCCATTGTACACATCCATCTGAGCTGCATACCTGTGGCTTCATTCACTGTCCAGAGAGAAAAGCCAGAGTCGTTATGGTGCATCCATCCAAACAAATCTGGTCATTTACTTTAGGTTGAATGAACCCCTGATGACTCACTCCAGTGATGATGGAGTGACCCAAGCTGCCTGGCCCAAGGGAAGTTGCTCAGTGTTTCATCAGGTGAAACCTACTTGACCACGAACCAGGCAGCACCGTCAGAGCATAATGGAGCCACCCCACAAATCAGGGGCTACTTTTGCTCTGCAAAAAGGAAAGAAAGGAGGAAATTTAGGTTGAGGCTTGATTGCTCTTTTCTGTTTTCCATTGGTTTAATTTTCTTCACCTCGAGCAGGTTGCTTCTTGTTCCACTGATTGCATATTTTATTTTACCTCCGTCACTGACTTTCCTCCCAGGAGAGTGATCCCATACACAATTATTAATGTTAGAAAAGACTTCCAAAACTATCAAGTCCAGTGTCAACCCATCCCCACTATGCCCACTAAATCGTGTCCCTCAGTGCCATAATCTCCACAGTTGTTCAGCACCACCAGGGACCATGACCCCATCAGTTTTCTGGGCAGCCTGTTCCAATCCAGACTGCACAGGAATAGGAAGTCTTACACATCCAATAGGCAAGGGTGGCCTCAAACGAATAAGAGGTAGCACAGAGCCTTTTGAGCACTGTTGCACACACGAGGGAGGAAGGACAGGATTTGCACACACTGCAACTGGACAGTCAGCAGATCCAGCTCCAGCAGCTCCATGTTAATCCTCCAGAGAGGAAAGCAAGGTCAGCTTGGAAGAAATTTGGGATTCATGGGCTCCACAGTTTGATTTTTCTTTGGCTTGTTTGCCACTGCATGTGCATATCACCAGCAGAGAGACAGCAACTCCGAATACATCTGCAGAGGCTGATGCAGACAGATTGTTTTCAAGTCTTACTCACACTCCGTAGGAGACACCTCCTCATGCATTGGCTTTCTGAAATTACCTGTATTAAGATGTGTCCCTGGTACCGTAAGCAGCTTCCAGTGGATTTTAATAGAGCACACTGACTCAGGTGCTTTCATTTCTAAATGTCTCGCTCGGAGTGGTGTTGAGAGCCCTGACAGCACTTCATTTAGGCAAGAACTGGGGAATCTACGAGGCAGAAAAGGAGGGGACTTAGAAACAATGTGAAGAGTAGCGTTAATTATTTCATGGAGGAAGGAGCAGGAAAAGATGCGATGGATGCAATGGGGACAAAGCTGGGGGGAGCACAACCCAAAAAAACAAACAGCCCTAAAATCTAGATGGCCAAGAGCTGGGCTATTGCTCCAGGGTCAACTGGAGAGATGCTGGGTGCTCAGATGAAAATGCTTTGGCCCATGCAGGATTGGACCTACCCACTGCCACCACTAGGCTTTGCCTCTTCAAGCCACAGCAGAGGGCTTGCCCTGCTTGATGGATGGATTAGAGGATCTTAGTGGTTTTCCAACCTTAACGATTCGATGAACCTATAATTCTACAAAACTTATTCCCCACATTATCATCCCTTGCTGCTGGGGCAGTCTTCAGGGAAATGCCACCCCCAGCTGCACACTCAGTGCCATCAAACCCAATGGAAACCCAACTGGGAAAGGCTGCAGGAGAGGAGCAGCCGCCAGCCGGTGTTGAATGCTCAGTGTGATGTAAAATCGGGTCTCGCCTGCGTATGCAAAACTCGCCCCATGGAAACGATGTGCATTAGAAAACCAGAGCTGCCCCTTGGTACCACACACGTTATGCAGAGATGATTTACATCAAGTCCTTTCTAGAGGAAACTGCCAGCCTTGACAGGCAACAGCTTTGACCTCCCTTGACAATTGCCCCAATTTGCTCAGCTCTTTGCTTTATGGATCTCAGCCAGGTTTTGTTTTGGTTGTTTAAATACTTCTTCTTTGAGTGTGTTGTCGGTTAGTCTTGTTTTTTGTTTCTAATGAATTTAGCATCATTAGGAGGTGCCTCACTGACAACCCTGGTGACCAGGGACTCTTTAGAAGGTCCTGAGGAGTCCCCTGCTTAAAACAATCACCAAATGTTTGGCTATGGGAATTGCACCCAACAGCTGTAATTATGTCACGACTAAGAGTAAAGACTGAAAACTGGATGTCATCTTTGCAGTGCTGGCTGCAGAGCCCTTGGGGTTCATTTCATATTGGTTTATCCTTATCACATCAATAATTCTGCCTTCTTCTATACTTCTGGGGATTCGTTTTGTTTTAATTTCCTGATGAACCAAAGATCATGTAAAGGGAAAGACGACATCAGGGAGCATGGAGAAAGGGGCAGCAGTTGTCATTCACTCAGCTAACGACTCTGTGTTGGTTTTAGTCAACAACTATTTAACTCAAACATCTGATTCCCCTTAAAAAGGGAAAAAAATCTCTGTTTAAACTGTAACTTCTCACTGCAGTGCTTAGGAGTTGATCCACTTTTCTGCATCTTCTGATGAATTTGGGGGAAAAGATCAAAAAGGTTGAGAATTAATGCCTCCGATAGCCTGGGGTGACAAACAAGCAGGAAGAGAAGCATGCAGTTCCACGAATACTGGAGGAACGAAGGCAGGCTGCCTTTGACCGTGATGGTCTTTTTTTCCTTTGCACCTTCATATCTTTGCAGTGTTAAGTCTCCAGGGAGCGATAGCAAATGAAGTCCTCAGTTTGGAGGAGATGTCGGGGCTGTGGGATGAGCAGCTTATTGGAGATGGATGTGGGAAACTGATGGCCCCATGCTAAGCTGGCATTAGTGTTGCTACAGGGCCTCAACTCACCATCCTCCATCCCCATCCCATCTTACATCATATGGGATCCTGATGCTCCCACACTGTGTTAGACATGATTTCTCATCATCATTTCTAACTAATTACCCAGACAGACCAGGGGAGGTCATAGCAACATCCAGGAGCCATAGGGTGTGATCTACGAGAGCGTTACTCAAAACTATCTATGTGCACCTAGGATAGTTCTCAACATAACACGTGGGCTCCCACACCACGGAAATTACTGAAGAATGTGGTGAAGATGTCCAAATATTCCCTACGAGGTAGTCTGTGAAAGCAATGCACTGTCCGGGGAAGTGGTGGAGTCACCATCCCTGGGGGTGTTCAAGAAAAGGGTAGATGTGGCACCTGGGGACATGGTTTAGTGGGCACAGTGGTGATGGGTTGACGGTTGGACATGATGACCTTAATAATTGACCTTCCAACCTTAATAATTACATGATTCTATGATTCTAATCTTTGATCCTTTCCTTACCAATGAGAAAATAAGAATCTGCATGTACTTCTGTTTTCCAACTGCAAAATAATGTAGATATTTTTTCCTAGCATTTCGTCAGTAAAATCCAATAACAACAGTGCCATCCATACCTCTATGCCAGATTGCCATGATGCCCTAAATCCCACCTGCTCTCCCTGCATAGCCTTGGGAACAGGTCTAATCCTGCTAATCACAGGCACTACCTTGTACCTGAAAGTCTGCTGACCCATATCCTGCTCCAACATCCCCCAGTATACTGTTGTCCACAGGCTGGATCAAAGGAATTGGATCTGATGGACTCAGTGACCCCTTCCAACTTCAACCATGCTTTGTTTTTCCCAGCAGAGCATCCAGCTCTTCAAACTATAAGAAAAGGAGATTTAGATAAGATATTATAAATAAATTCTTTACTCAGGGGGTGGTGAGGCACTGGAGCAAGTTGCCCAGAAAAGGTGTGGATGTCTCATCTCTGGAGGGGTCAAGATCAGATTGGATGGATCCCTGGGCAGCCTGATCTAATGAGGGTCAACCCTGGTTGGAACTGGATGGTCTGTAAGGTCCTTTCGAACTCAAGCCATGCTGTGATTCCATGTTTCTATGATCCTTAAGGACCCTTCCAACTCAAACATTCTATGGTTCTATGATCTATGATTACGGTCTGTGATTCCATGATTCTACAGCCTCTTTTCAGACCCACCTCTCAAAGACCACCAAGCAATTTAGTCCAGCCCAAAGCTCCAAAAACGGCTCTCTTTTGTTCTTTCTGCTGAGGGATTTCAGGCTTACTGAGGATTTTTACATATGGAGCCGACTGGGTGAAAGGGGGATGCACAGATTGGGAAGGGTTAACAGCCTGGAAACAGCGGCTGGAGGATGGCACAGCCTGGGGACTGATGACCCAGTAATGGTCCTTTGGAACCTGAGTGATTCCTGGTCTCAGGTTTCTGTTTTATCACAAGGGAAAGGGGGGGGGTAGGGGAGGGGGAGTGGGGGGAGAAAACTGCCGACACGGTGGAAACATGAAAAATAGCAACAACAAAAAGGAGGAGAAAAAAAAATCAAAGAGAATAAGTGAGTGCTGATTACACCACAACACAAAGCGCTTGCATGCTGCACTGAGCCCCCCTCCCTCAATCCCTCCTGCTTCCTACTCCCACTGAGAGCTGATGCCCAAAGGGAAAGGAGCATGGAGCAAAAAACACCATCCAACACCATCAGCCATGAAGTGCCTCTGTGCCCATGGGGTAACACATCCCCATCTCCTCCATCCTGCTGCCCCAATATTCTCCAGCAGCACTGCTCCCCCAGCCATAGCCACTGGGATGCAGGTGTGTGAATGGAGGCTGGAAATCAAGGGAATGGGAAAACAGAAGCAAGCAGAAGCACACAGCAGTCCCTGTCCTAACAATAAAACAATTTGGCCAACAGATACCCAGACTTTGGACAACGTGATATAACCCCATAGACAGACCAAGCCACAACTCCTCCACACACATCACATTAGGGAAACTGAGGCACAGGAGTGGTCTCTCCTCCAAGAACGCAGTTGGAGGTCTTTAGTGGGAGAAGCTCCCCCTCTACCCATCCCAACCCATTTCCATTCCCATAAAGAACTCAGTGCTTGCTCAATGGGGAGCCACACTCTTAATACAGCACATTATCGTAACGATGCACACAGCCCCATCCAGATCCTGGATGCAACAGCACAAGCAGCACACACCGCATGAGGTCACCTCATTCCCGGGGGAGCTTCTAACAACCAACACGTGTATCCTTTATCCCAGACCCCCTAACATCCTATTCCCCACCCCGAGTAACACAGGGATGAGTTGGGTACTGACGCTGCCTCTTGTTCCAGCATCACAACACAAGAACACATCTGTCCCACAGCCCCAAAAGCACCTGAGGACAGGGTGCAGCCCCCATTAAGTAATGGTACAGGGGGAGCTGGCGGAATTTATTTCCCAGGGCACAGGCACAGCTGCTAGCATAGGGACGGCTGCCGAAGTCCGGGAGGCAAGCACTGATTAATGTCATCCTCCACTGCAGATGTGCAGCTGCTGACTCGGCAGCTCCTCGCAAGGAGACCTGGAGCCAGCAGAGCCAACAGAAGAGTGCACGCGTGTACTGGGACCTGCATATCCCTTGGTTCTCATCCCTTAAAGCCTCCAGTGGAGTAGTATCCCGACCAGATGCTTGCAACAGGGAACGGGGCTGGGACAAGTGCTAATGGAGCCCTCATGACAGATGCTGTCTTTGCAAGTAGAGACTTTTTTCCCCCCAAGTTTTTCTTCTTAATTTTAAGAAAAGCCAAAACTCCCGACACACTCTCTTAATGGCCCACATCTGGACAGCTGCATAATAATATGCATTCATATTAGCCAATTCTAATTAAACTGGAGAGCCTCCTTCTCTGAAGAACTAACACATTGGAAATTAATCAGTGGTGACCAATACAAGAGCAAAAGCAAAGAGGAAGACGTTGCCATCATCTGGACCCTGCCTGATTAGACAGTGAGGTAAAATCTTGTGGCAAACAGGAATTGACTGCTGTGCTTTGGGCCAGCACCGCATCGATCCCTGCAGTCACGTTTCGGAATGCTAATGAGCTCCCAGAGAGGTAAAAGGAAATCATTTGTATAAGAAAATACAGCTCTTGATGGGGTGTTATTTCTAGGAAGAGCTGATCTGATGCCAGATTTGAAACTTGGTCTGTGGAGTGCTTGGAGGATTTGTATGCAAGAGCTGGGGCAGCAGGGAAGGAAGGAGAGGGCCCTGGTACATAGTGATGATGACATGGCAGTGGGTTTGGGCCGGCTACCTGGCACAGAGCCCAAGGGAAACATCCCTGCTTCTGAGAATCTCCCACAGGCTGGCCATGGAGGGGCCTAGCAGGATGCACCGTTGCCTTGGCAAATAAAACACAGACTCCATTTGGGGTCTTCACCTGACTGTTCCTTCACTTCCACCACTACTTCTTCTATCCCATTGCCTGTTCCTACTGGGCAACCACCTCCATCCTATTGCTCATCCAGTCCATCCAAGCACCTCCATCCCACTGCCTAATCCTCCCACCACAATCACCTCTATCACACTGCTCAACAAAAGTATTTCCACCCTTCTCACCACAAACATCTCTATCCTACTGTCTGTTCCTACTGGGTAACCACCTCTATCCTATTGATCATCCATCCCAATCAACCACCTCGATCCCATTTCCCATCCCTCCAACTTTACAACCTCTCTCACTGCTCATTCCCACCACAACCATCTCTATCTCACTGCATGTCCCTTCAACTCAGTTTTATCCACCATATTGCCTATCCTTCCCAGCACAATCATCTCTCTCCCATGGCCCATCGCTCTTGATCAACCACTTCTATCCCATTGCCCATGCTTCCAACTCAACTCCCTCTATCATACTGTCTACCCTTCCTACCACAACCATTCCATTGCACATTCCTCCCATCCAGCCATTTGTGTTCTATTGCCCATCCCCCCACCCAACCGCTTCCAATGCATTTCTCACCCTTCCCATCCAACTACCCCAACACCAGAACCATCCTGTAGGTGTTTCCCACAGGTTCAGACCCAGTGCCACACACTGGGTCTACCATGTCTTATCACTTACCATTTCTAGAGCACAGGAGAGGAGCATCTGGAATATGAGGTCTGGTTTCTACAAAAGTAGGCTTGTGCATCTTTAACCCAAACTTTACCCATGTGTGATCAGTGAGGAGGGAGTGGACTCATTAGGACCTCCACACCTCTCTTCCAGTGCTGCATGGCCCCATCAATATTTCATGCATGAACTTGTGGCTTTGGCATTCTTTTCTTGCATCTTTCTTTCACTCTTCCCCTTTCTGTCCCCAGAAAGAACTCCTTCAGAAAAGCATTCCGACCCCAAAACCCACTGTCTCTGGGTAGCTGGAGCAGGGCAACCCACCTGGGCAGTGCATCCGTTCCTTAAAACTTAATCAGCAGCTGATAAATATTTCACAGAGACAAACAGGCCAGGTAGATAGGGTCTATCTTTTATTCATGAGTGTTGGGGAGGGGAAGGCTGTGGGCAGAGCGAGCTGGGTCCAGATGGGTCTTGGTCATCTTCTGTTGAATATTTTAAGGCTGAGACCTAGAATAATAGAATCACAGAGTATCTGGTGTTGGAAGGGACCCATGGGGATCATTGAGTGCAACTCCTGCATGGACTATACACATCTCTGTCCTACAGCATCCCATAATTATCTGTCCCGAAAGACTGAGATATCCCAACAAGGCCTAGGGACTCATATCACCATCCCTGAATGTGTTTAAAAACCATTTGGATTTGGTGCTCAGGGATATGATTTAGTGACGGGTTGTTAGAGTAGTATGGTTAGTCTGCGGTTGAACTCGATTATCTTTAAGGTCTTTTCCAACCTGAGCAATTCTATGATCGACTGCCACTGACCAGGACAGCATTCTGCAAGGCAAAAAAATAATACCTCCTCCTGCAGCAGTATCACAAGAATGGTGGGAGCCTCATGCTGCTTGACCCAGCACTATTCACATGTAATAACACATTTAATTAAACACAGCCAGGCCACAAAGGCTGGCCTGACATTTAACTGGCATCTGAGAAGATGCTAACAAGAAAGACATTAATTATCCAGCTTATTAGATGTCCGCATTATTAACATAACCCTGACGGAATTAACTTGATACAAACTATCCCACAAATATTAATTGCCTAAAACTTCCTCGTAACTCGAAGGTATTAATAAGACAGTAATTATGTATGGATTGTATAGCTGCAAGTTAATGACATGGCAATTTGATTTGTCTCTCAGAAACGCGATAAACCCAAGGAAGTGTTCTCCGAACAATCAATTGATATTTAATTAACGGACAGAACCTGTCGGCGTAAATCTAAATTAAACGCCCGCGACATTGCATTCAAAGTGTTATGACAAAGGCTCCTGGGATGCACCAGCATGGCACAGATCTGCTGCACAGCATGATGCACGGGTTTCTGTCCCGCAAGGCAAGTAACATGGAGATGTGGCACATAGAGACATGGCTTAGTGGGCATGGTGGGGATGGGCTGATGGTTGGATGATGATCTTGGCTCTCTTCTCCAACTTTAAGTATTCTATGATTCTACTGAAAGGCATGCCACCACGGATATGTTCCTCCTCTTCCTCCTCCTTTAATCATAGAACTATAGAATTGCTCAGGTTGGAGAAGACCTTAAAGATCATCGAGCCCAACAACAACTTAACCATACTACCTTATCCTTTGGATGAGATGTCCTTGGGTTGAAGTTTAGCATCATGCTTTACCCTTCACAAGCCAAGATATGAGAAAGATATCCCTAAAGCATATCTTTTTGCAGCTCTTCCATGAGAAAATGGTCAAAGATCTCAAAGGTCTTAGACCTCCACTGTCCTGGCCAGCCAAGTAAGGAAGGAAAATGACCATGGGCCCACTGGTTGTGTCTGAGAGCTCAGGTAACAAAGGAGAAGTGAGGTGAAAGGTATTTGGGCATGAAAATGTCCCCGAAAAGTTCCCAGAATTCAACAAAAGGAACTGCATTAACATGTAAGAGGGATGGTGAATCATCACAGAATCAGACAACTACAAGGGATAATCTATAAAGATCATCAAGTCAATATCCCGACTCCATACAGGACGACCCAAATCATGCAGAGCATCCACTCAGCTCACATTTCTGATTAGCTGCTTGTGATAAGCACTGATCAAGCTCTGATTTTTGATCTACACACACCGTAACTGTAGGAAATACCCAAAATCAACCTGGAGAAGATCAGCATTCCCTATCCCTGCATTGAGGAAGATTATGGTCCTACCTCCTCCCTCTAAGGATGGCCAATCCTTCAGTCCACCAGCATCATCACCCCCTAAGCAGGAGGAGGTCCACAGAAGCAAGACGGCAGCAGACCCTACGGCTCAACTCTCCCCCATACACCTCCCCCACCTCTCTCCTTTCCCTACATGTAAATTGAAAGTAACAATTAGTTTATTTTTGCTTGTGCAAATTACAGCTCGTGCTCCCAGGGAGCAGACAGCTGCCAGGGCTGCGCTGAGCTGCGCGCCAACCTCGGCCTGTTACATGAATAAATAACCCAGTGCTGGGGGGAGGGTGCTCTTCATGCCTTCCCCCTCTCCTTCGTTGCTCTCAATAAAAAACAGAAAAAGCAGGGAGGTAACCAGAACCCAGGAATTCTTTGGATTTCACTGTGTAAGCCATTAGGCAATAAAAGGATGAGTTAATTGGGATTAGTGGCACCATGCCCTTGCTGGAGCATGTCCCATTGGGAAGTGAGGGCTGGGCAGTGCCAGGCTTCAGCACCCAAAATCTTGCTTCTCCTCATGTACGGGTCATCCCAGCACAACAAAGATGTGTGTACCACCCAACCTGCCAAAGGGGTTTATAGAAGGGTTCATAGAAGAACATGGGTTGCCAGGTGCACGGCAACAGGGGCTGCTATTAGCAAGCATTCCATACACCAAATTTCATATTCCATGTCTGCCATCTTAAATTCCACTTTCAACACTTCACATCCCACATGCCACGTCTAACATCCCACTACTTGCATCCCATGTCCAATGTCCATTAACTCCACAACCCATATCCTATATCCCTAATATCATACCCCACATCTGCCATCCTGTATCCCACATGCCATATCAAACATCCCACTACTCGCATGCCAAATCCAACGTCCCATAAGCTGCATCCCGTAGCCCATATCCCATTGTCCATATATTGTATTCAACCTCACATATCTCACATCCTGCATTCCACAGCCCACATCCTACATCCCATATCCTGCATCTCACCTCCAATGTCCCATAATCTTTGTTCTGTATCCCACATCCCCTATCTTGCATCCCATCTCATTTCATAGTCCGTGACTACATCCCACCTCCAGTATCCCATATCCTACATCCTGAATCCCATATCATGCATCTCAGAGCTCATATCTTGCATCCAATCTCCTACATCTCATCTCCAGTGTCCCATAACCTGTGCCTTGTATCCCATATCACACAACCCATAGCCCATATCTTGCACCCAACCTCCCACATTCCACTGTAGCCCATAGCCCACACTCTGCATCCCATCTCCCTCCAAATCCCCATCATGCATTCCATAGCCCATATCTTGCATCCCACTTCCCACCATAGCCCATATCCCATCTCCAACGCCCCATAACCTGTATCCTATATATCTCATACCCAACATTTCACATCCTGCATCCCACCTCCAATATCCCCTATCCTGTGTCCCATACCTCACATCTTCCATCCAACTTCCCACAACCCAGACTCTAAATGCTGCATCCCACCACAGGCCATATCCCACGTCCTATAACCCATACCTTGCATCCAACCCTCCACATCCCATATCCTGCATCCCACCTCCCACTGCTATGCTATTCTCCCATTAACACTCTCAGTCCAATCATGTTTGGAAATTTCTTTTATTATTTCCACCACTTGGAGTTGGTAACACCACGAAGTCCTATGTTGTAGGACCGATGCCCTCACATGCAAAGAGTCTTAAAAACCCCTGCAAAAACTCTGTGCACACAAAAGTAAGGAATTGAGATCATGTTGTGCATGAGGCTTTCTTGCATCCAGGAAGATCTCAGCAATATCAGTGCAAAAGGGACACGAGGGAGGCACAGCGATCAGCAGTTTGCTGGGAATAAATCCCAGCTGTAGGGACAAGTCATGCAATTGCCAAAGCAGAGTGAGCCTGAGAGCTGTCAGAAGCAAATTAGCAATGTATTTCCAGCGTGATCCATACCTATAGGTGTACTTCTATATAGGGATCAGGGCAGCAGAACACTGAGGAAGGAGCCAAGCATAGAGGGAGGGAGCATGCAAAAGGCAAACTTTGGCCAAGCCAGAATAGAAAAATCACAGTAATTCCCCACCTCCCCCCAAAAACAACACAAAAACAACTCCAACCTACACCAGCAGCAGCCCTGAGCCCAGCACCGCGAAGCATAACGCTGACATTATGCTGAGGGGGATTTGGCTTTGTAGAAAGTTGAGTTAATTTGTACTTTCGCAGCCCCGAATTCATTCCGAGCTTCCCCAGCACGACTGAATATCGCAGGGCTGCAGCGTGGGGCTCATGTTACCAAGATGTCAGGACTTGGGCAGAGTGTGCCGCAGCGCCTCAGGAGCAAACCCTACAGAGGATCATTATCAGTAATTGATGAGGAATAATCCAGGGGTACTTTGGTGATGATGTGTTGATACCCCCATTACCAGCATCTACGTGGCAACGGGGGACAACACCGAGCTGAAACGGGTAATGGGTGGCTTTGCTTGGCTGGAACCTGTGATATGAGCTTGGGGTAAGGAGGTGTGGGTTGCTGTAGGGTTTCAGATGGTGATTCTGTGGAATGCACACTTTATCCTACCTTTATTGGTAAGGAATGCTGGAAGAAGGGCTTGCAGGTATTTCCCAGCCCAGCGATGTCCGAGTCACACTGAAGTGCTTTGCTGGAAGGTGGCATGGAAAAGAACAAGGGGCAGCCCAAAATCCTGCAGCCTTACACAGAACCCAAAGGGTTAAGGACCAGCATCTGCTACAAGTGAGGCAGGGTGATGGGGGCAATGTTGGTCCTCATTCTGTGAGCTGCACCCCAGTGCTGCAAGGGGACAGGGAATGACCAAAGAAGGTGGTGGCTCTGCCCCCAAATATCACCAGTGGATGCTATGTTCCTCTTCGGGAGCAGGACCCCGCTGTTAAGATTTGGGGCTTTTCCCCTAATTGAGAGATTCCCAGAAGAAAATAAATCAGTAAGGGGGGGGAATTAAAATTAAAACAAAACAATTAATTGCAGCAGCGCAAGGAGTGTGGATCACCTCCGTGCCTGGAGAACTGGGGATGAAGTTGCAAGTGCCGCTGCAATCACAAAAACGCGTGGATAGCGGTTGCAGAGAGAGATCTGCTCCTATAGACCAGGAAAAAGGGAAAAAGAGAAGCATGCTCAGTTCCCAAAACGCCCACACTGCAGGATCAGCGAGGGAAGGTATCATGGGGTGGCAGACCCCAGGGTGAGATCCCTTACAGCAGCATTCCCCCCAAACACTACGGCCAACGCTGCTCTTCCATCCCAGAACAGCGCTCAGTGAACCCTACAGAGGTAATGGGGGGGATCACGGAAGGAGGAACAGGGATGGAGATGGGGTGGCCTAGAACAGGAACACTCATACTGAGTGGTGTGATTCAGGGAAGTGTTGGTCCCAGACCCCTTCCTCTCCCTCCCCAGACTCTCCTTTATTTACTCATGGAACCAACAGTTGGAAATGCGCTCCAAAAATGTACCAAAGTAAGAAAGGGGGATGTGATTGATATAAGGAAATTGGCTGCACCCCAACAGGGAGCCGTGATACGCTCCCCCCAAAAAAATAGCAAAGAGAGGAAGCAACGACCCATAAAGAAGCCGAGTGGGACTGCAGAGATTGGGGTGGGGATAGCAAAGCTTTCAGGCAGGAAATAACAATAGGAAAAAGGGGTGACCAACCCTAAAGCTC
This sequence comes from Alectoris magna, assembly GCA_030625065.1. Taxonomy (NCBI): domain Eukaryota; kingdom Metazoa; phylum Chordata; class Aves; order Galliformes; family Phasianidae; genus Alectoris; species Alectoris magna. The sequence continues at coordinate 1,525,186 of CM060561.1, read as the reverse complement.
CCACAAAGTTTTCAGCCCCGGCGCATCACGCGTGGCACAAGGACCCCTCCATGCACACCAGCTCCCAGCGCAAAAACCTGACACAAAACAGCTGGGCTGCTCCCTAGGAAAAAAAAATAAAAATAAAAATAAAAAAGCATTTCTGGTTCCCAAAAGTTCAAAACGGTTGGGGAAAGTGGGACAGAGAGGAGTAGCCTTGGTGCAGTGGGGTTATTCCATGTTGGGAAGGTGATATACAGCAGGAGTCGGGAGGGATCACGGTGCAACTGGGCAAAAATATAGGAAAAAGAATCAAAAAATTAAAAAATGCACAAGAACAAGCTTAGAAAGAGGCTCTCTTACAAACTGCCCCGCAGTGCTCACTGCCCCAGCATGGTGGAAAAAAAGCTGGAATTGCACAGCAATGGCTGCGCCCGTCTATTACGGCAGCGCGACGCGGAGCCGCCGGGAACACACAGACCCAACTGACTCCAAAAGAACTGCAAAAAACCTGAGCCTAAATCTTTCCCTTTAGGAGAAAAAGTCCATCTTTTGGTTTATCTTTTCCCATAACGCTCATTTTTATGGGTTTCTTTAGGGGGAAAAAGTCAATATCGGAGGTTTTCCTTTAGAGGAAGAGTCCCATTTTTTTTTTTGTTTGGCTTATTTTCAGTTTGTTTTCCTACTCCCTTGTTTAAAAAAAAAAACAAAACAAAATAAACAAAAAGCAACTCAGAAGAGAGCAGCGAAAAGGGGAAAACAAGAATAAAATTAAGATTTATTACCATTTAAAATCAAGCTCGGTTGAGCTGAGGTCCAACAGGATCCGCGTTGGGACGGAGGTGACTTTTCGGTGACCACGGGGACAAAGGTCTCCGGGGCGCATAGGACACAGGGATTGGGGAATGCCCAGCTGGAAAAAAAAACCAACAAAAACACAAAAACACACACAAAAAAAAAGGCAGAAAAAAGTGAAAAGCAAAAAGCACAGCGGGACAGAGCCGGGGGGGGGGGGGGGGGCTGCGCTCCCTCCCTGAAAGTAATGCCGACAATGATGGAAAACAAAGAGTCACCCCATGAGCCCCCCCTCAGTGCCGCGACACGGAATAAGGAAAAGGAACCCAACCCTAAAACAAAAAAGGCAAAGCCACGGAGGTCCACGCGTCAAGAGAACAACCGACCCAGGCTTTAGTTGAATATAAGTTTTTTCTTTTTATCTTGATGCAACATCGTTAAAACCGTCACAAATCGAAACAACAGGTCGTTAAAAACGCTCCGCACGATCAGTCCCTAAAATGCACCAAAACTCACTTCGTCGGAAGACCCTCGTGGGTTTCCCCCCCGTGATTAATTATCAGTTCCCCCCCCCCCCCCAATAATTAATATTTTTCCATACGCGTGTGTTTTGTCCTTCTTTAAATAAGCAACACTTAAGAAAAAGAAAAGAGAACCCAACAAACCGCCCCGCTCCTCCGCTTCCACTCCGAGCACAATTGCACAAATTCTACTTATTTCTTCCTCCCCCCCCGCCTCCCATCCCTCTCCTCTTTTTTCTTTTTGGCGCAGAGAAATAATGTGCATTTTCCTCTCCTTTTGTCAACGCCGAAGGTTAAAATAATTCGTTTCCCAGAGGGTTAATAAATAAATCTGGTGCATAGTGAGATAGCAGCCAACCGTTCGCAGTTCATATATTACTCTATTGCCTTTCAGGTCACCCTAATTGTTATCTCCCCCTCTCCCCTCCCTCCCACCCCCCCCCTCCCATTTTTTTTTCCTTTATTTTTAAGAGCATAGATAATTTTAAATCTCTATAAAACAGTATTATTTAACCCAATCAATTCCTGTATATAGTGCATTCGGCTTCTTCCCAATATCATTAAATTAACTCGGATATTATTTGCATGCTATTACATACAAACTTTTAAGACTCGTGTTTTTTTTTTTTGTTCGTTTGTTTTTGTTTTGTTCCTTTTTTTTTTTTTTTTAAAGGATTTTGTCTTTTTTTTTTTTTTCTTTTTTTTTTTTTTTCCTCCTCTCTTTTCTTCATAAATCACCAAGCAAAATATAGGCTCAGGAAGAAAACAAAACAACAACAACAACAACAAAAAAAAGCAGGAAAAAAAAAACCCTAAAAACTAAACTAATTTCTACATATGTACAAGAAGGGTTGGTTGGGGGGGGGGGGGAGGGGGGTTAATAAGTTAAAGAGTGGCTCAGGTTGGGGTGCGGGTGGTGGGGGCCGGGCAGGGCACAGCGCTGCCAGACCTCCCCCCCTCCCCACCCCCCCCCCCCAGGACAATGCACAGGGGCACCCCAAAATTAACTCATAATAATAATTAATGGTAAGTAAAGGAAGGGGGGGGGGGGGGGTTAAACACGCAGTGTGGAGGGGGATAGTGCTCCGGGGGCGGCACGCCGTACACGTCCCGCATGCAGGCTGGCTCCACGTCCGCTGCCTTTCCGCCCCCCCCCCCCCCCCCCCCTCCCAGGACCCCTCTTTGATTCAGTCCGAGTCCTTAAGGGGTTGGGATCCCATTCCCCCGTATTTTCGGAAGAAAATATTTCTCTTTGTTTCTATACAAGCAGATTGTTTTCTCTTCCCATATAAGGGGTTTATAGGACGCCCCCCCACCCCCCTCTCCAGGACACCCCCTTTTCCAGCTCGAGTCCTGACGGGGTTGGGAAGGGCGTCTCATTTCCCCATTTTATTTTTCAAAAGGAAATATGTTTTCATACAAGCAGACTCTTTGCTCCCCCTGGATAAGGAGTCTACAGGATGCATCCCCCTCTCCCCACACAGGGGGGTCTATGGGATGCGTCCCCCACCCCAGGACCCCCCCCCCTCCCCCTTTTCATTCTAAGTCCTGATGGGGTTGGGGAGGGGGGGGTCCCATTTTCCCAGCGTTTTCGGAACAACTTTTCAGAAGAAAATAATATATATATACTTTTTTTTTTTTTTTTATACAAGCATGTTGTTTGCTCTCCCCACATCGGGGGGAGGGAGGGGAGGGGAAAGGGGCATTGCAATGTCACCCCCCCGCCTCACCCCACCCCTGGCTCACATGAAGAAGTCAGCGGCGGTAGTTTTTGGGGCTGCGGGAGGGGATGGCTCCCGGGGGAAGCCCCGAGCTGCCAACTTCTCATACTTCTCTTTGTACAGATCCCGCTCCTTGGCCAAACGGGAAACTTCTTGCTTGAGTTGCTCCACTTGGCTCTGGAGCTGACACTTCTCGTTCTCGAGGATGTGCCTCTGCTGGACCCGCTTGTAGCGACAGGACTGCGCGTAGCCGCGGTTCTTCAAGGTCCTCCTCTTCTGCTTGAGGCGAATCACCTCCTCCTTGCTGAATCCCCGCAGCTGCCGGTTGAGCTCCCGCACCGACATACTCACCAACTGGTCGTCAGAAAACCTTTCCTCCAAGCGCAGGTGGTGGTGATGATGGTGGTGGTGGGCGTTGTGGTGGTGGGCGGCCGGGGGCAGCTCCTCGCCCCCAAAGGGCTGAGGCCGGAACGACTCATAGCTCTGATGGTGATGATGATGGTGGTGCGGAGCGCCGATCAATGCTTCCACAGCATCCTCCGGGGTCAAGTTGAGCGCTTCGGGGTTGAGGTGGTGTTGGTAGCCCGACATCCAATACAGCTCCTCCAGCTGCGGTTTGGAGCCCAGGGGAGCGGCGGTTGGACCAGCACTCGGTTGACCACCGGGGCTGGGAGCGCAGAAACTGGGCGAGGAAGGCACGGAGGAGCACGGGGTGCTGAGAGGGGTGGAAGAAAGAGAACCAGCAGGCAGGCGGTGGCACAGCCTCTCGGCCTCCGCCGGCTCTTTCTTCACCTCAAACTTCATCAGGTCGAAATCGTTGACGTATTCGATAGCGAGGGGGCTGGTGGGCAGCTCCGCGGTCATGGCCAACTCCGAGGCCATCTCAGTCCATGGAGGGGAAAAGGTCCCCCGCCGCTTGGAGCGGGGCTGGGAGCAGGGAACCTCCGCTGAGGCTCCGCAATGGGGTGAGATCGGGCTGTCCGAGGTGGAAATCTCTCCTTTTTTTTCCCCCCCCGCTCTGTCCTTTCAGGCTCCGATGGGGCTTCGCTGCACTTCGGACAGGACGGTGCTCGGAGGCTCGGCTCCGGGATGCAGCCAAAATCCAGTGAACTTCCAATGGGGTTTCACCAACGGCTTCAGCCCCTGTTCCTGGGAATTTTCGATGGGGTTTTGCTTCGACTCAACTCCGTGTACCTCCAGCGGGTCTTTGTCACCGACTTCAGCCCAGTTCCGGGGATCCTCTGACGGAGTTTTGTTGTTAACTTCAGCTCAACTCTGGGAAGCCTCCAGCGGGGTTTTGTTTCAACCCCAACTCCGGGGAAAACCTCCGACGGAACCGTTCCTGGGGACTCCGCTCCAGGATTCAATTCCGGGGAAACTCCGATGAGGTTTTGCTTCAGTCCAACTCCGGACACCTCCGATGGGGCTTTGTCGCCGACTTCAGCCAAATTCCAGCGGAACTCCGACGGTGTTTTGCTTCTGCTCAGCTCCAGGAAATCTCCGGTGGGGTTTCGTAGCCGACTTCAGCCCGGTACCGAGGAACGTCCACTGGGGTTCTGCTGCCGACTTCAGCCCCAACTCCGACGAAACGGCTCTTGGAGGCTCTGCTCCAAGACGCAGCCCGACGCCGAAGAACCTCCGACGTTGCTTTGTCGCGGACTTCAGCCCAACTCCGCCGACCGTCTGCCGGGGTCCCGCTGCGCGACCGCCCACTCCCGACGGAGTTTTCCAGCTCCCACAGCCACGCACCGGAGCTCAACCCCAGCTTCCACCCGGGAGCGGAGCGCACCACGGGGCGCTCAGTGCGGGATGCCCGAAGCTCTCTGCGGATCCTACGCCGCCTCCCAATGGCGAGCAATGGGGCAGCGCCCTGCCCGCCCCTTCCTGCCTTCCCCTTGGCACCTGCCCCAGCCCCACCCCCCCGGGGCTGTGAGCCTTCCTCTGCCCTCGTCCTCCTCCTCCTTTTTTCTCCTCCTCCCCTCCCCCGGAGAACACGCGGGCGGGGGACGCACCGCTACCCTCTCCCCGCCCGCAACCTCCGCGGCACAGCGCTGAATGGAGCCCTCCACCTTATATATGAGGAGAGCCCCTTTATACCCGCCCCCAGGGCGGGTCTTAGGGTCCGTCAGCCAATCAGCGAGGCGACCGCCCGAGGTTATTTACATATTCCCATGGCAACGTCCCTGGGTGGCTGTCAATCAACGAGAGGAGTGAGCGCGGCGCTGCCCGCGGGAGCCCCGCAGGAGGGTAGCATAGAGCTTTCCCCTATGGGTACCACCCCCTATAGGCACCCCCTATAGGCACTCCCGCGTCCTCACCCTCTAAGCTTCCAACCACAACCCCAAGCACGTTGCAAGGATCGTAACGATGGAAAAAAAACCCTCAATTTCCATCCAAGAAACCCAAAAGAATGAGGAAAAAACGAGAATGTGATTGATTCACCCCAAATTTCACATGATGCCTCACCATCCCTTTCATCCCACAGGTACCAGGCACCAAATATGGGGGCAACCCCCCTCCTCGCTCACTTTTCCCACTGGGGAGAATGCTCAGCATCCTTCCCATGGCACAGCTAACCTTGCACAACACCACGGTTATAAGTTTTTGGATTCTTTTGGATTTGTGGCATCATTGTGATGCTGTGACACCACTTTGAGGCATGAATGTAGAGTGAACAAAGAGGCTATAGGGTGAATGCAGGCATTATAGGGGTGAACGCAAGGGTTACAGGGTGGATGTAGGGGTTACAGGGGTGAAGGCACATCCCGGTGCACGGGATCCCACTGTGTTGGGATGCTGTGGGGTGCTGATCATCCTTAGGGATGTGGTCCAGGTGTGGATGCTGCTCCCAGCCCTGCCACCTCGTGGCTGGTGGGGCCGCAGCACAGGAGGGAGGATGGTGTCTGGGGATCCCCAGCACTTGGAGAGCTTTGGGGTTAATGATAATGGGGTCAGGGGTGGTTTTAGAGGGGTTAGGGTTGGCGTGGGGATGCACACCAGAGCCAGGGATAAAGCAGATGGCACAATGTGTCCAGAGGAAACTGAGGCACGGGGATGCCACCATGGCCTGAGTGTGGACCACCTCCATCCTATGGGATCCTCTCCATCCACACCCATGAGGATGCCACCATGACACCACCACAGCCTAACCCCAAGGGTGGACCACCTCTATCCATCCCCTCCATCCACACTCACCCATTGGGCTGGCAGGGTGAGGACTTGGGGATGGGGGACGCTGTTTTTCCAATTATCCTGCGTAAAGGCAGGGCTGAATTCAGGCAAAAAGCTTTGTTTGTTTTTTGAGGGGTCAAAGCAAAGAAAACCTGCTGCATCCCAAACAGTTAAAACTAAGGACCATTCATATTTCTCCATGCATTATCAATATCCCCAATATCTACCAATATAACCAGTATCTACCAACATATCCAGTATCTGTAAATACTTCCAAAGTCGAATGATGATATTACAGGGTGCAATGCCATGAGATGGAGGTGGTATAAAGGTGGGGAAGGATGCAAGAAAGGCAATGGATGGTTTTGCAATGCTGCGCAGTAATAAAAATCCATCTTGTAGGGTGTTTTAACCACGTTTTCTTGTGCTCTTCTAGCTTGGAAACCACCTGAAACAACACAGAATAAGGGAAAAATGCCCCCAAAATTGAGAACAGAATTTGCAACAACTCCACCACCCCCAATGTGGTGTCATTGGGATGCCACAACCCAGTGGGTGCCATCTCTTATGAGCATCCTTGGGGTACCCAATTGGAATCACCAGCGGTGGACAGGAGCCACAAAGGGATTAGGATCAGGCCGGGATCCAAGCGGGGCTGTCGCTTGGTATTTTTAGCCCCATCCCTTCCCTCCCCACCACGTCACGTTGGTCATCTAAGTTTACTTGCAGGCGGTCGAGTGACATAACCAGGTTGGAGGGCATGGGATGGCAGCGGGATCGCGTCACCCTTTGCTTTTAGCTCCTGTGGTCCTTTAACCCTTGGAGTATGGATGGGCACCAAGATCCTGTATCAGTGCTGCCTCAGTTTCCCCAAATTGCTGTTGGATTTGGCAGGGTGCTGAAGTGGGGTTGCAGAGGGGACACTGGGATGTGCAACCACCCAAAAGTGGTGGCGCCCCAGAAGTGGTGGCACCATCCCTGTGACCATCCTCTGGTCACCGCAGCACAGATCTGACCTGAGGGAAGGGTCATAAATAATCCTAGAAAGGTTAATATTGCGTGAAGACATGGGACAGGGCAGGGGGAGGAGGGCTGAGGACAGCCACCCTGATGAGGGGCAGAAAAGTGAGCTTGAGGGCGATGCTACCCTGGCACCTGCTTCCCCGGCAGGGGACCAAGAGCTGTGCCAGCAGCCCTGGACTCTGCATGAGGGTTTTCCAGGAAATGTTTACGGTGCCCTCCAGAAACACTGCCCCGTATCCCCCCTCCCTCCTCCTTCTGCTGTCCCATAGGGCTGGGCTCATGCAATGCTTTCTCACCCTAAGGCAGCATCTAAGAGGCATGGATAAAACCCTGCTGTGCCCATCACCGAGAGCTTGGCCAACGCTCCTGACCACTGTCACCTTGCAATGGCCATCCCTGGGGACCTTGCCACTCCTCATTATTGGTGAATTCAGGTTTTTGATGAGGAAACCGTGTTTCTTGCACACCTCCAGGGATAGTTACTCCATCACCTCCATGGGCAGCCTGTTCCAATGCATGACCATTCTTTCTGAGAAGAAATTCCTCCAAATATCTATCTGAATTTTCAGATTGGGGTGGGGTTACTACATAAAAACCCAGAAGTTGGAAGATTTGGGTTTTCGTGTTCAGCTTCCTCAAGGGAAGAACGTGGGACATTTGTGCCCATTTCTCACCCACTGCATGACTCTGGTAGAATCATAATGCTGAAAGATGAGCAAAGCTCCAGGCAGAAACTCTTTTATTTAAATACAAAAATGCACAAGTTAATAAAAGACATTTAGTAACAACGGGGACGACAACAACTTTATTAAAAAAAAAAAAAGAGAGAAACTCCATACACAATGCTTGGTTGAATTTTCCCATAGAGACGGTCACACAAAACCCCAAATTGGTGCAGAAAGCAGAAGAAGGGTGGAGCAGTAAGGTCCGCCACTCTGATTTCTCTGCCCTTCTTCAAGAGATGACAAGCATCGATGACACAGTGCCTTCGGTGGCCTGCCATGCCCCAAGTCACCCGAGCCATGTGCTGGGCATTTGGGGTGAAACACGAACCGGGGACTCTGCCTGCCATAAATCCCGTGATTCCCCCCCCCCCCCCTTTAGAAGCTGGGTAGGGGGGGGAGCCTTCCAGTCTGTGCTCCCACCCTCTATGGGTGTGCACACACACAGCTCCTCTGGGGGATGTTCTGGGTGTGAAAATGCAGCCATCAGCTTTATTGGAGCTGTTGTACACCTGAGCCTGAGGCAACATTGTCACCCATCCCATGGCCAAGCACACCTGGGTGCCTGCTCCCTGGAGACAACGGAGCTGCCTTCATGTTGGAAATGTCAGAGGTGGGGGCTCATGGGTTCATCCAAGCTCCAGTGGGATGAGTGGGGTGATGCCATGAGCATCAGGACCAAGCAAAATGCGTTTGTGGTGCAAAGATTGGCACGTGCATGTAGAACTGTGGCACTGCCCCTCTGGGGCACACAGTCCTAAACTGTGCAATGCTGCTGCCTTTTCCCCGCAGGGCTCTTAAAATAAAGTCTGCCCTAAGGTACTGCCTAACAGATAGATAAATCTTGCTATGTAAGGACAACGGATGAGCAAATCATGCCTCTTGGCATCTCTCAGCAAGGGTTGACCTGTCCTCCGTGTCGCGGGGCGGCATCCACCACCCCAAAACCACTCTGAAAATTGAATCCATGGATGCAAAAATCATGGCAGCATTCCAAAAGCTGCAGAGCCAGCAGAAATCTGCTTGACAGAGGGCTCCCCCACATGCCTTAAATTCATGGAGATAAAGGCATGGAGCAGGAAAACCAAAACCTGGCCAACAGACTGAGCACTATCAACAACCATCAGTGCCTCCATCCATCTGCACAACGGCAGCAATCAGACCCATGATCTGCCTTTTACCAGCTCGTTGCTCTACAGGAGGAGGTGAACCAAGAGCTGAGACTGGCGCAACTTGTCACATGGATCAGGACTGGTGCAGGGGAGCATCAAGGGTCAGGATGAACACGCATCCCCCTAGGAGATAGGATGCTGTGAGATATCAGATTAATAATGCATGAGGGACAGCAGTTGAACACTGGGGTTGTGCCCATGACACACTGAGCAGTTACACCGCTGTTTTTATTTCCTACCAGGCTGGGAGCTGCTTTTGCTCCCACCTGGATTCACAGGGGCCCAAAGACCCCCCAAAAAGTGACTCTGGATGTCCAAGAGAGCAAAACCCCTCTGGGACACAGCAATGGTCTGAGCTCAGCACTGCTCCTGAAAATAAGGGATGGAGCAGGATGCAGGCGGGCTTTTGGCATGGAAATTCCAGCCTATGCGGGAACTTTGTGTCATGCTACACCCCACCATGATGACTTGAGTCCATCAGGTACCTCATCCCAAATAGAGCAAGGGGTCTGGATTCAAGTGTATAACCAAGGATAACTGCAGGGTGCTTGTATCCCACACCCAAGCAGCGTCCATGCGCTTGGCTGGTTGAATATCTCTACTCTTCATCCTCCTCAGGAGCCTTAAATAAGCCAACTTAAACCGGAATTTATTCCCAAACTTAAAATACTTCAACAAAACCACCTCCCTGAGGGGCTGGGCTGAGGGAATGCTCCTTCATGCCACTGCCAGGCTCTCTGGTGAAACAATATCCCAGAAGATTGAACAACAAAAAGAAGGTGCCATGTCCCGGCATGGTGTCCTGAGGTAGGTGCCAGGCAATGCCTGGCTCAGTGTTTCCTGAGCTGGTCAGCTGCCACAGGGACAACGGTCACAGCCTGGGTTTGATTTGCAGCTGTTTGCCTGGAAAGGAGGAAAGCAAAAAGGTGGAATGCATCCCATAGTGCCTCTAAGGCTTTGTGTTCCACCTCTGGAAGGTGGCATGGGAAAAGGTCTCACCTCTACTACTTCCCTCCTCCAGAGTGGTGCTTTCTGAGCCCTGTAAGGTCGCCCACATTGAGGTTCTTTTCCATTTGGTGCCACCTGGAAGGAGAAAGGGTCAAAAAGAGGAGAATGTCATCAAAATCCCTGCCTTTTCTGCCCAAATGCCCATGGGTTGATGGTTGGACTAGATGATCACAGTGGTCTTTCCAACCATAATGATTCTATGATTCCATGACCTTCCCATGGGAGCTGCTCTTCCTTGAAGGAGTGTGCCCTGAAATAGAGACCTCATCTAAAACGGGCTCTGGTGTGAGCAGGGTTTTCTACAGCTTGGGGTTGGGTGACGCTCCACCACTGCTCTGCCAGCTGCTATTGAGGACACACGTCCTCCCCCCCACAGTGTGGATTGGTGTCACTTTCTCTGGGGATGTGTCTCCCTGCTAACCCAGATGTCACCCTTTGGGGTGGCTGGGATGGAGCTGTCTGGTTCCCCAAATCCCCGCTGAGCATCCTCAGCCCCCAGCAAGCAGCGTGGAAGGAAGGCACCTATGGCTCTCACCACATCACTGTGCACTGAATTCATTGTAAGCTCCAGAAATTATGGTCAAAACATAAAATAGTTGAATCTTTAAGCTGCAGCACAAGGTAGAAGGTCACAGACTGCTCTGGGGACATTCCTATCACCCTGCAGACATAGAGTGGGTCCGACTGCACGGGACCTTCAAGATCTTCCAGTTCCAACCTCCTGAAATGGGACATGCAGAGACCCATGACTCAAATGTGCTCAGAGGCACCCGCAGCCATCTGAGCCACTAATCGGCGATGACGAGATAGCAAGAAGGAAAAATGATAACCAAAAAAACCTGCCTGGGGATTTGGGGCCGCATAGCTGATGGGTTTCACGACCCCGTGATGACAAGCCTGGTGATAAATCGCCGCTGCCCGTGAAGTCAGGAGGGGGTTTGGGGATTCAGTCTGTGCTGAAATGAGAATCGGTCCGGAGCTCCGGAGAGTGCTGCTGCCATCTAGCTGGGTCCCAGCACACAGGGCTGGAGGATGCTTGTACGCAGGGATTGGAGGGATAAATGCTCAGCCACCCCCTGAGTATCCCTGGGTGCTTTGGAGTGATGTTTTGGAAGGTCAGTGTGGAGATATGTAGAAAGCAATGCCTCTTCAGAGTATTTACACTACTAACAAGCTCAGCTGTGGTGTGATCAGGGACTTTCTGCTCTCGGTTTCCAGCTGCTGCTCTGCTCCCAGAGCTCTGAGTTTTGGGTCCCCCAAGAACCTCCTCACCATTTCCCATCCATCACTCCCTTGGAAGAGCAGGTGAACAAACTTCTTTTTGGGTGCTTACTGTATGAGAGAGACAGCTGGAAGCAAAGCAGCAACAAGGGACAGGAATGGAGGAAAACAAACCATGCCTCAGTATGCCCAGCACACCTCAAAGAGAGTCCCACGTACTCCTATAAAGCTGAAACCCCAAGAAGATCCTTTTGGAGATGACCCTTTTGTAGGACAACCCCATGCACACCCCATGACCATGGTGAACAGCGTGAAGCCCTCCTCTGTTTAGATGGCAACAGAATGTACCTTTCTGCAGAGTTTCTCATACTCTATTTTCTCCTTGGGAAGGTGGCCATGGGGTTCTACCTGCTGGGCAAGAACTTTCCCACAGGGAGGCAGAAGCATGGTGGCTAACTTGAGAGGGGACGAGACATTGAGATGAACGTGGAAGGGAAAAGGAGGTTCTCCCAGGAAAAGGGATCCACAGGTTGCTGAGCAATGAGACCTACTTGGAGAAGTCCTTACTCATCTGGGACTACATGAGGAGAACATCATGGAGGAGTCGAAAAGAATCCATTCCAAACCCTATCCAGATGTTCTGGTCACAAGTACTACATGACTGGTTTCAGATTTGACCCCAGTCCATCTTTTTAGCCATCCAAAGCACCTCATTTCAGAAGATCTCCTGCAAAACCAGCGTCCCCAAACCAAATCTGGCTCTGAGAAGCCCATGAACACGTTGTCCTCCAGGAGCCAGGGGAGCAGCAGGTCACATCTGTGAGCTGTTCCTCCCTTCTAAACTTGAGTAAACAAACTTGCTCAGAGTCTACAGTGCCATGGCAGTGATACATAGCTTTGGAGCTAATTTATGTAAAACAAAGAGGGCTCATTTAGCACCTTTCCACCCTTAATATAACACCCATACATCAGAGGGCTGCACGGCAGCCACGATGGCCTCAGCTATTACTCACCTGTGACGCAGGCTAATATGGCTTTGAGGAATGGTGACATGAGCAGCTCAAACCCTCTGAGCTTCCCAAGACTCTCCCAGCTGGAGTTAGACTCAGTGATCCTTATGGGACCCTTCCAATTTGGGATATTCTATGATTCTACGATTCAGTTTTCCACCATCCCAGCAATTTGGGCTGTGCAGCATGGCATTCCCATTGGGTATGGCAGAAGAGGTGCAGTTCTGTTGCCCATCAAGACCAAATGGGGTAATCATAGAATACTTTGAGTTGGAATGGGTCCTTAAAGATCATCTAGTCCAACTCCTTTACAATGAACAGAGACACCTACAGCTAGATCAGGTTGCTCAGAGCCTGATGGCCCTGAATGTCTCCAGGAACAGGGCTTCCACCACCTCTCTGGGTAACCTGTTCCAGTGCCTCACCACCCTTATTAGAAAAAAAATTCCTTGCATCCAATCTAAATCTCCTCTCTTTTCAGTTTGAAACCATTTTCCCTTGTCCTATCACAACAGATCCTGCTAAAGAGTCTGTCCTCTCTTACAGAAAGAAAATCAGCATCTTCCTATTGTTGTCCCATGAGGACCGCATCCTTGATCTGATGGGATTGCCATAAATTGCTCAATTCCCTCAGTGGAGCCGAAGAAACTTCATTAGCTAATAGTGGTGCAGCAGCATGAAAACCACGCTTTGCAATTCAAAGCAAATATTGTTACAAAAGGAGGAATATAGATTTATTCTTAGGGAGGAAAAAAAAACCCACAAAGCAGCCAACAAAACTAACAAGAAGCTAATTTTTAAATCGACCACAATTAACTTCCTGACTTATGCACAGAGCTGGGCTTTAATTTTAAACATATTCTTTCAAAATGATGAAGATGCCGCATCGAGTGACGTGGTTTGGTAGGAATGGTGGGAATGGGTTGGCGTTGGACTTGACCGTCTTGATGGTCTTATCCAACCTTAATGATTCCATGATACTATAAGTGGGCATGGTGGGGATGGGCTGACAATTGGACTTGATGATCTTGGTGGTCTTATCCAATCTTAATGATCCTATGATACTGTAAGTGGGCATGGTGGGGATGGGCTGACAATTGGACTTGATGATCTTGGTGGTCTTATCCAATCTTAATGATCCTATGATACTATAAGTGGGAATGGTAGGGATGGGCTGACAATTGGACTTGATGATCTTGGTGGTCTTTTCCAACCTTAATGACTCCATGCTTCTATGAAAAATTGCAGCAGGGGTGTAAAGATGAGCACTAATGAAATTAAACCAAAGCACAATGTAAACGAGCAACCAAGCGCAAGCAAAGCTCAGTTTCCCACTTTGACTCTTGGATGGAGATGGTCTTATTGCCGCTCCTGGAAAGGATGGAGAGACCTCATCAAGAAGTCGGCCCCGCGCTGGCAGACAGAACTACATTTTCTGCTTTTGTGCATGGTAGATTCTGCAAATGGCGTGATCAATCTTGGGTCGCATCTCGCGCGCCTTCACTCTCTCCCACCCCCCTTGCATTTCGGGAGCAACGCAATCCATCTTCCAGGAACCAGGTATATAATTTCTAGTTAGCGAAAGCAGGGATAAGAAGCCCCTTTTTCATTACGATGATTGAACTGCTTCCAAAGAGAGGAGCAGGGCTGGATCACGAGCCCTGCGCGCAGAGCCGAGTTGCTTTTGCTGAGCTTGTCAGCCTCGCCGGAGAATTAGGACTTCCAGCGTTCTTCCTTTTGATGAAAATCAACATTTATTTTGCCTAAGCCTAAGAAGGTGTCAGGCAGATGGAGAAACTTGCCACTCTTCACTGGGAGAAGGGAGTGAAAGAAGGAAATCTAATAGAAATATATTATCAAGTCTGAGGAGTGGACACGGCAGTAAATCACACTTCAGGTGGCACCATTATATTTTTCAATAAAACCAGGCTTCCCCCAGACACATCCTCGCCAAGCGGCTCCAGCTGCACCCAAGTTAAACAAAATTTGCTTCAACCAGATGCTGAGATAAGGAGGAGAAGGGACTTAAAGGGACTTAAAGGGACACTGCCAATGGGGAAGTCCCCTGGATGGGGGACAAAAGGAAGTGGTTCTGGTCCCTGTCCCCAGATCCCCTCTTTGCTGATGGCTGAGTGTTGAAAAATGATTTTCTACTGCATTTTTGAGGTTGGGAGATGGGGCACGGAACCAGATTGGGAAAGGAACAGCAGCCAAAAACATTCTGCATCTGCTGGGGACCACGTGACAGCTCTGCTCCATGAGTAGAGGATGCCCAAATTGTGAAGCGCTGGGATGCGGGGAAGATGAATAGCACTGAGAAAGCTTGCTAGCAGCTTTCCAAATTCTTCCACCGAAGTATAAAAAGCCTTGCCAGAGAGAAAGCTGGTTGTTATATGAATGTATTCCCACCCTCCCAGCCAAACCTGAGTGCAGTGGGATATTTTGTCTCCATCCCTGTCCCAGCATGAGGGACTCGGCCTTTCCTGCACCCAGTCAAGGCTCTGTGTAGGGCCCCAAAACAACCCCTTTGGCAAACAAGACAGCTGCAATTAGCAGAAGAGCAGTGCTTTGACAACATCCCAATTATTAATACAATGGGAAGCAAAGGGAACACTCGAAGCACCAAGATAAGTCCCAGCACCTCCCAGTTGATGCACAGTCTGGAGAAAGAAATTTCTGCTTTTTTTCCCCAAAATCCCACATGCATTTTTTTCACCCAGCTAGGAAAAACATCTTTTACCCCAGCCACCTCATCTGTCATGCTGATAACAAGGAGGTTTGATCCTGGACAACATCAAAGCTGCCTCCTAGCCTGTGTGTGATGTACAGAGCAATTTCCCATGCCATTGTGTGCAGTGGAGGTATGCAGGAAGGAATAAATCATTGTGCTTGAGATACACACAGATGGAGAAAATAAATACATATGATGCCATAGGGTGGAAACTACCCCTACACTTAACCCTGCAGCCTGAGAACTGCATTAAATCCATCCAGTGAGAAGAACTTTACAAAAAACTCACCCTGGTGATATTCCATCAACAACCTGTGCCCCTCAAGAAAGGTTTCAAGGCTAAGATGTTAGGAGAAGCTCTATCTAGATGGAAAAAAGCCTCTGGTGCTTTGATGGGCAGTGCCCATCACCTGCAGCAGAACATCTACCCAAGGATGTGTCATTTCTTTTTAATTCCTTCATTTTGGAGAAAAGAAAACCAGTCATGAGACAGGCAACCCGGACTGATCTGCTGCGTTGCCATTGATCCAAGAGATGAAGCACTTGGGATGGTGACTCTACCACTTTCCTGGAGAACTGGAAACACGCAGGCAGTTGGGTCCAGGCTGGGAAATCAGAATGAGTATTTTCAGATGTGGGATGAGAAAGAGGGTTTCAATTCGGATGGAGAGCCCCATCAGAAAAAGTCACAGCACTCATCAGGTTTACTGGAAGTTTCAATTAAATTGGCCATTTTACAATAAGAAAATTAATTAACCCTAAGGAATAATCCTAAGGAACACAGTTCTCAGCCAGATCCACTATCTGGCCCCGCAACTTGAGCTTCTCACCCCTGAGTGCCTATGAGGCACGGAGCAAGTAGGGGTACAGCAAAAAGTCATGAGCTATTGCCACCCTTTGGGTGATGCACCAAGCAAGACCTTCAGGAAAGTTCCTTAGAAGTCAGCAGGCCCACCAAGGAGCTTCTACAGCACCAGCAGATGGGGAGACCCACCAGGACCCAGTCCTACTAAGAAATGGGGTTCTGGTATTGTAAGGAGTTTGGAGGAGGGATATACAGAACACAAGCAGGAATTGGCAAGACCGTGAGCCAGTGCATGGTTGGACCTGATTATCTTGGAGGTCGTTTCCAACCTTAATGATGCTATGAGTGGGCACGGCAGAGAGGGGTTGACGGTTGGATCTGATGATCTTAGTGGTCTCCAATCTTGATGACTTTACAGAGCAGCTTCCCTATGTCAGGTTGCAGGGAACAGCCCATTTCAGGAGGTGATCCCACCTAATGAAAAGGTCACAGAGGTGGGTCAGTTACAGGCGCAATGACTTCACCACGGCCAAGATTCTTTCCAAAAATGGGCAATGATCCCACCAGGAGGGCCAAGATCTCTGTTCCACCATACACACGACCAGTTAGGACTCAGATCCTTGGAGAAGTCCAAGGCAGCCCAGACACCTCCTGAAAGTAACCAGGATGGAAAAGACAGAATTGGGGTTTTCTCGCTGAATAAGAGATTAACAAACACACTGGAGCAAGTCCAGTGGAGGCCACCAAGATGGCTGGGGCTGAAGATCAAGGAGACACTTGTGACAACACTAACAAAAAACAGTTCCCTGTATTTTCCCCCTAATATTTTCTCCCAGATCCTAACAAGAGGAACAAACTGTAGTGCTGGCTCCTATTATCTTTGGATCACCCCTTTCCATCCAACCCTTTCTTTACCTACATCTAGAAAGCAGACACTTTCTAGAAGGCTTCGGGGCATCTTCTGCCACTCAATCCAAAGGGCTGTTTTGGCATCTGCCTCATCCAGCTGCCAAACTAAAGAGTTTTGGATCAAATAGCTTGTGATGGAAGGAATGTCGAAGGGGATGCTGCAGGTGATGAAGAACCACGGGACCCTCCACATGGCATCCCACTAGGATTCTTCATGTGAGGGGAACCAATCACAGTCATGTAAAGGGCTGGGAGCAGCAGAATGGGAGATGTTTGGGTCCAACATCACAGGCTTGCCATCCCAAGCAGCCCCACGGTCATGGCAAAAAAAAAAAAGGAAATATGGCACAGATTTAGGTTTGGGAGGGTAGCCGGGGGGGATTTGCGTTTTCAAAGTTGTTCCTCCAGAAGTGAAAGCTGTAAACAAAAATAGAAGCGCTGCACCTCAATGAATTCCTCCAAAGCAAAAGTGTTTGAGCGTGCTCAGCGGAGCCGTTAAAAAAGACTGTAGCGAGCATCTTCCATTAACGTTACGACCGTGAAATATGACAATAAAATGATAGCCGTATGGTCGCAAATTTGCAGCCCGCCGAGTTGCTCGGGGTTTATCGTCACTCAAACGTGCAGAGAGCTGTAAAATGTTTACAGAAAGGGTCGTTTGCAGCTATAAAATCCTCTTTTCTCTCCTAAACAAGGCTGAGTGGAGCCATTTACAAACCCCTGAATGTTCATCGGGGGAGAGGGGAACATCTGTTCTCTCCAGGAGTTTTCAGTGATCTTCTCGAACAAATTAACTAAAATGGGTGCTTTCTAATTAAATTAGCACTCGATTGGAATGGTTTGCATTGGTGCGCTTGCTTACAATTAGCGCAGGGAGGCCAGTTAGGCTCCAGCATAAGCTATTTTAACTGGAAGGTGAAATATGGAAGCGCCCATTACCTGCATGCATCTACCAGAGGGGCTGGGATGCTTGTGCACCCTCTGGCTCAACCCTCCCAAGCAGAGAACAAAATACAGCAAATGGGATGGGAATGCACGAAGTTCTCATCCCAACCACCAGGGTTTCCATCTGCAGGTTGATTCCCATGTGAGGACAGCACACCATGTCCCTCCTTTCCGGTCCCATTTTTACATATCCCAAGTCTACAGACACACACCAAGACCCCGCAAGCTCACACTAAGCCTGTTGCCCAGGTTGGTCCCTAAAAATCATCTCCGAACACTCAATCCACCCGCTTCCTTTCCACACAGCACTTTTCTCCCCTCCTCCTCTACTTGTCAGAATTAAAAGCGCATTTTCTCAAATCGTGACCGTTTAACCAAGCAATTAGGATCACTCTGTAATAATAACCTGTCCTCCTCCTTATTTACCATCCCACCAATTTGTATGTCACCATCAGGGTGTGCAAGCAGAAAGTGAAAATTATCACTGTGCTCCCCAGTACAGGCCTCTCTGGATAGATGTGGTGGGGAGAGCGCAGATCCCCAAATGGCATTACAGATGAAATCACAGAATTGTAGGGTTTGGAAGGGATGTCTGGTGAATATCTAGTCCAACCCCCCCTGCTAAAGCAGGTTCCCCACAGTAGAATCATAAAATCATTAAGGTTGGAAAAGACCTCCAAGACAACCAAATCCAACCCCATCCCATCCCCACCATGCCCACTAACCATGTCCCTCAGTGCCACATCTCCGACGTTTTTGAACACCTCCAGGTACAGTGACCCCACCACCTCCCTGGGCAGCTTGTGTCAATAGGTTGCAACTACAAGATACCAACTACCAAGAGCCTCACAAGGACCCATCCTGACCATTACATACAGTACCCTAAGATACAGTCCTGGCTTTAGAGGTGATGTGGGCACTGTCAACCACGTGGGTCCTTTAGCAACACCAGTACCCTCTTCGGATGATCAGGATGATAGCTCCTTGGTGGCCAAGGCTCCTTTCCTCCCATCAAGCTATGGCTATCATGTCCCTGGGACCCTTTGTGTGTATTGGGATGAGTCTTAAATCACTGAATGCATCTCAGTGACAGGAATGGGCAAACCTGAGTACCCAGCAGGCACCATGGGGAGGGTCAGGTTGCATATCAGAACAATGTTCTTCACCAAGCAGATGGCTGGGCACTGCACAGGCTTCCCAGGGAAGTGGTTGTGGCACTGAGACTGCTAGAGTTCAAGATGTATCCGGACAATGCTTTCAGACATATAGTCTGACTTTCGGGTGGTCTTGTGTGGACCCAGGAGCTGGACTCAATGATCTTTCAGTGGATAGGGTGGGGATGTGCTGATGGTTGAACTTGATGATCTTAGTGGTCTTTTCCAATGTTAACGATTCTATGATTCTATTCTATGATCTCTATGGATTCCTTCAAACTCAGGATATTCTATGACTCTATAATTCTATGACCCTCACACCCCAGACTGACCATGCACAACCCCCGTGTCTCTTTGGCAGGGAAACTGCTTTGTCATCAGATTATTTTACAGATATCTGCAATTCCTTCCTTGCTTTCCTTTCCCCACTGAAAGGCCATGTACCCACTACAGCACACAGCTGAGCAGCCATCCCTGCTTGCCTGTGACTCCAGGAATATGTTGCTAAGCCTGGGAATTTTCTTCCTGACAGCGTTGAGGCATCTCAGACCTCCTTGGCTTGAAGAGGGGTTTGCACTTGGCTGCTGAGCAACTCAGCCTCCACTTACAGAGCAAAGTGCAAATGCTCTGGTGCTGAATTCAACCCTTGTCCCAGCAGGATCCTGCTCCTGGGTTGGAGGATGCAAGAGATCAAGGACAGGGAGGAAAACTCAGATGCTTTTTACAGCCCCTCCCTTCACAGTAAGCCACATTGTATGAATTTCATCTCACCTCTCCATTGCCAGAGAGTGAGACAGAGCTCTCCAACCCAACAGACTTTCTCTATTTCAGAGTCACAGAATCAATAAGGTTGGAAAAGATCACTAAGATCATCTAGTCCAACCATCAGCTCCTCACCTCCATGCACTCGTCCACAGCTGGACAAAAAAAATAATAAAAAAAAAAATTATAGGTCATCTTTGAAGCTGTTCTGTTTTCCTATCAAATTCTCCCAGATCTCACCTCAAGCTGAAATGACAACTTGCTGCCACAAAATGTTTTAATTTTTGAGCCCACTCTGCTATCTGAGATGGCGTTCAGGAGATGCAACTGTTACACATCCCTCTCATGGAGAGGACATAGTGCAAAACATAAAGCAACATCCAGCCAAAATGTCCAGAGCTGTAAATGACCAAGTATGTTCCCAATGGAGCAGCTACAAGGCACAAAATGAGGATATCAGATTCTGCTTTGCCCTGCACTGCATCTCCATCACCTGTGGACATATCTGGATCCCCCCAAAGCACCCCAAAGTCCCCTACCTTCCAACTGAACTGTTGCTGGAGACAGCACTTAGAGGTCTGGTGACTCATCCCACAAAAACACATGGATAACAGCGGGGAATAACTCCCCTCAGTGGTGATTTAAGGCAGCCCAGAGTAAACCCAGTCCAAGTACTTCCTACCTGGCTCATCCATTGGTTCATCCTCATCCCTCTCCACTTTGCATTTCTTATCACTCGGAGAGGTTGAGGACTGGAGAGAGATGAAGGATGGCAGCTTCTGCAGACAGCTGCTTCGAGAGGTGTCTGCTTCCTTCCAAAACTTCACATCCTCCTCCGTGCTGGAGGGTCCGGGCACTTCCCCATCATCAGAGAGTTGAGCTGGATCATTCCTAGGGGAGGAACACACACACATAAAATTAATAATGGAAAATAAAACAATCCCCTCCTGGCAGTGCTGAAGTGTATGGAGTGAGGCAGCAGAACGGCACGTGGAGGCTCTCTGGGCTTCATCCCAGGCTGATCCTTGTCTCTGATTTCTGGCGAGCACAGATAACATGACAGTTCAGCTCGTTTGATATCTCTGATGATGGTGCTAAGAAAGGAAAACAACCTCCTGAGCAGCTTTTGAGCACTGTGAGCTGCCCACAGGGCACCTAAAAAGAGCAAGGAGCTATTTTGCACCTCATTCACATGGGGGATGTGAGCTCAGTATCATTTCAAGGCTCTTCTGTCACCTAAAGAGCCTGCTGAGCGCTTGGCCCCTCTGCTACCATACAAGGCAGGGCTGGGTTGGGGATGATGGCAGCAGAGTGGCAAAGAACCCCAAGCGGGTGTTTTCTCCTCCTTCTAACCAGGACTTTTTGACAAATTTAGGGGTTTAAAGTCCAATCTGAGTTTGGCTTTAATTTTCATTACACTTGAAGTGTTTCAATTCAAAGAGTAAAATTTGTGGCAGAGGATGGAGGAAGTCAACTCAGGTTGGATGTTAGGAGAGATTTCTTCTCAGAAAGAGTGGTAATGCATTGGCACAGGCCACCCTCCATGGAGGTGGTGAAGTCACCGTCCTACCTGTTCGTCTCCTCCCAGAGCCGTCTCCACTTGGAGGGGGGGTCCCCATCTTCACCAGCACAGTTCCCTGGTGAGTGACGTTTCTTTTTTGGGTGCAGCAGCTTGCAGCAGGCACCCCTGGGGCAGATGCCTTTCTTGGCAAAGTCTGGGCAAACCAGTGTGTGCTTCTTCTTGCACTGGGAGGGATAAAAAGAGAAGCATTGGGAAATGTCCCTGTTGTAATATCTGCAAGGAGCATGAGTTCCCAAAGTTGGTCTTCTTCAGGTGGCATCAACTCATTGCCAAAAGCAGAGAAGGATGTGCTGGTGTTTTCTCCTCCACACCACAAGCGTTATTTCACATTGAAATATTCTGTCAAAATATTAACCTTTTCCAGGAGATGCTACGCATTCACACACTGCTTTCTAAGCACCTGACTTCACAGACCCAAGATGCCAAAATCTGGATAGCAATCACCCCTGAGGAGATGGCACTGATGGTCTCAATAGGTTAACTGAGGTGGACAAATCAGTTTCAGACAGCACACTGGATTATAAAATTTCCAATTCCATGTTTCTGACCTCCCTTGGTCACTTGGGAAGGAGTACAAAAGGAATGAAGCACATCCCATTTTTGCTTCAAAATGTGCCTATTTGGGGACTGTTGCCTCCTGCCACAGAAGGCCAAGGGTTGGAGCTCAATGGTTTCCAGAACAATGCTCACAGTGGGAATCAGTGGCAAAGAGAAGTCTGCAGAACTCACCAGATGGGCATTCTGCTAGGAAATGGCAGTTTTTGGCTGAGGAAAAGGAAGGAAGAAATGCCAGCAAGGAAGAAGAGAGAGTTTTGGATGTGACTTCCATCTAGGAAAGTTGGTTGGCTTAAGGGAGACAGACCAGCCTCTCTAATCTCCAGCACTGGATGCCATCACCCATGACCCCAGAGAAATCACTCCAATGAAGCACAAGTGACTGAGAGTGGGGATGGAACTCACTCCTTCCAAGGATGCTCCCTTCCCCAGCCTTTACTCTCTCGATGGCAGAGAGGCCCTACAGAGAGATATCTTATTGTGAAGCAATGGAACAGGTTTTCCAGAGATGTGGTGGATGCCTCATCCTTGGAGACATTCAAGGCTAGGCTGGATGGGGCTCTGAGCATTCTGATAGCTCAGCTGTAGGTGTTCCCGTTCATCTCAGAGGAACTGGACTAGATGACCTTTAAGGATCCCTCCCAATTCAAATGACTCTATGATTCTGTGAATTAACAGACCAGAGAGCTAGGCAATCCCCAATGGCATGAAGTTTAACAAGACAAGTGTTGCATTCTGCACCTGGGATGGGACAACCATGCATATATGGGGATGAGAGGCTGGGAGTGGCCCCATGGAAAACGATGTGGGGATTCTGGTTGATGGCAAATTAGAGTCAACAGTGCTCCTGGTAGCCAAAAAGGCCAAGTACACCCTTCCAGCTGCACAAGGGAAATGACTGTCTCACTCTTCTCTGCATTGTTTGGCCTCACCTCAAGCACTGGATGCAGTTTAGGAACAGAAGGACATAAAACTATAAGAGAGCAGAGCTATGAAAGTGGGAAAGGGTCCGGTGGGCAAGATGTATGAGGATCAGCTAAAGTCCCTTGGTTTGTTCAGCCCAGTGCAGACAAGACTGAGGGGAGGTGTTACGATGGCCTACAGCAAACCCATGACAATTCTGGTTACAGCAGCAGGACCTGAGGGAACAGCATGGAGTTGCGTCAGGGGAAGATCAAGTTGAGTGTTATAGGAAAAGGTTCTGCACCAGAGGTGGTGGGCATGGAACAGGCTTCCTAAAGGTGGTGGTCACAGCCCCAAGCTCAAGTTCAAGGTGTGTTTGGACAATGCTCTCAGACATAGGGTTTGGGTTTTGGGTGGTCCTGTGTGGAGCCAGGAGTTGGACTCAATCACCCTTACAGGTCCCTTCCATCTCAATATCCCACGATTTTATGATTCAAAGATCCTTGTGGGTCCCTCCCAACTCAACATATCCTAGGGTTCTATGGATGGTGCCTAACCTGACTGTCCACAGTACAAATCTCCTTGCTCCAGGACAGAAAAGACACTAAAATTTTGCACAGATATCAGAGAAAGCAGAAAAAAGCCATGGAAAGAGAAAGTTTGCAGAATGACCATTCTTGTGTCTTTATAAAAATGCATCTCTCCACAACAGGGAATCACGAGATGTGGGCAAGTTTCCTGCCCTTTTAATACCCCCAAAGTGGAGCTGTATGGGAGCAGCCCCCTGCGGTGACCTTTGGGAGGGAATGGCAACCCTGCTGAGTTGCAGGAGCGAGGGGACTCTACTTGAAAGGGCAATGGGGTCCGGCAGCTCAAGGCAATCGCCAACATCAGCAGTGGAGAGAGGAACTCGACAGCTGGAGGCTGGCACAGCAGGAGGGCTAGGGAGCCAGACAGATACACCAACACCAGCTCTGCGGGGTGCAAGAATCAGGAGGAGGAGTAAAACTCAACAAAAACAGCTCCAAGCACTTTTCCTCTCTATTTCAAGGAGCTTCCATGATGTTATACCAAGTTGATAGGCCAACACGTATCATGAAAGCAGAGCACCTCCAAATAGTGCTCAAGGTTTGCCATGACTCCCAAATCCCACTGCTCTATCCCACCCAACCGGTGCTGGAAAATCAACGCTGGAGACAATCCCCTGCAGGCGTGGTGTCAGCTCTCATTGAATCACGGAAGTATTAAGGTTGGAAAGATCACTAAGGTCATTTAGTCCAACCATCAGCCCATCTTCACCCACCCCCCCATTCACAAAATTGTTCAGGTTGAAAAGACCAGAAAGATCATGAACTCCAACAGAGTCTCATGAGATGGTAGGAATGTGAACTCTTATTTTTTGGTATGCCATTCAACAGGGAGTATATGAAAAGGAGCTCCCGCAGCACACAATGCTTCTCTCAGACTGTTTAAGCAGTCATTATCTTAGAAAATCTAAACACACTTTTATGTCAAGAAGAAGTTTGGCAATACAGTTTTCCTTTTTTTTCTCTACCTCCTTCACAACATCCCAACCTCTGGCAGCTGAAGATAAGGACCAAGATTAAGTGCTTAGAAAAGGCAGTGATAGGGCAGCTTTAAGGTAATTTTTTCCAGCATATTAGCAAGCAGGAGAACAAACATCTCAAGCTGATAAGTGTTTTAAAAAACAAGAGGAACAAAATGGGTAGGGGATGGACCAGGGAAAACACCCCTGAAGGTGTTCAAGACATGGAGATGTGGCAATGGTAGGACTGGAAAATCAAGATGAGGAAAACCAAAAGATGTCACAGAGTCTCCTCCTTGGAGTTCTTCAAAAGCCACCTGGGCACGGTCCTGCAGGTAGCTCAGAGCATCCCTGCTTGAGCAGAGTAAGGATCAGATGGACCCAGAGGTCCCTTGCAACCTCAACCATTCTGCTATTCTGTCTAAGGTTCACAGCCAACCAGCACCTCCAGTTCTCCACTCTTGCAATGACTGTGATGACATGAGGACCTCTCTTGCTTCTCTCTTTGCTCCTAACAGAGCATTCTTGGTGGGTAGCTGCTCTCACATCTCAGCTTTGTTTGGCCACGCGCCCTTGCACATGCATCTCTTAGACTGTGCTCACCATGAGGACAGAACAGGGAACATCTCACATTTCTCACCCGAAGACCTTCAAGGCTGCTGCAGCTTTTCCCAGAAGAGTGCGGGGAGCCAGGAGATTCCTGCCCAGGGTGGTCCCTGGCCAAGCTCCCATAGAACATCTGCTGTTCACCGTCCTTGGTGCTCTGCCATATCACTTATGTGCATAATGAGCGCCCTCTGGGACATCTTGGACTTATGGGTCCCTTCCAACTTGAGATATTCTCTGATTCAATGACCTTCTACCTGGAGAAATCGTGTTATCAGAAATGGTAGCTGCTCTGTGGTTTTGCAGTTGGGTCCAGCCCAAGTGATGCTCAACTTTGCTCTGACATCCCAACAGCTGTAAGAAAACCCAGTGGAGATGCCCCCACCGCAGTTCACCGAACAATATTTGTCAACTTAACTCCTCATATTGATTTATTTGCTTCTCAAGCAACGCAGAAGACTTCTGCATTATTGAGAAACACGCCCCAAGTCAATTACCACTAATTATCAGCAGGGCAGCAGCTCTCCCCAGAAACGCATCATCTTCTCCTGTGTATCTTCCAGCACAAAAACAAATGTGGAAAGGAGAAGAGCAGGAAAAGATTCCTCACCTCAAAAAAGCCACACTGATGTATCACGCCTGGAACTGTCATGACTACATCAAGGAATGATGGAGAACGGCATTGATTTGGGGAAAATCCAAGAGATGTACATGGCTGCTTCTTTCCAGCTGAGAGGGACCAACGGACAGTGCCACATCCACAGTTGTGTGATATGCGTGTCCCCATCCCCCCCAATCCTCATACTGGGAGCAGGACTTGCCACATCCCCACATCCCCATCTGGTCATTGGCTCCACTGGTGAATACGCATTTAATATTAAAAAAACAAAACCACATGCGACTAATTCCAGTGCTGTGTCTCTGGCTCAGCTTTCTAATGACTTTGCCCCCTCTATTTATTTATGGGAGGGAGGGGACAGCTCTTTTTTCTCTTGCCCCTGTGCCTTAAAGCCAGATGAAGTGGAGGGTTACTGTAAAGCTGTTTGCTGCTTGCCATGTGTCAGCCAGGGTGAAGCAATGGGGTGGCCGAGCGACCTCGCGCTCAGGGCCACCCGATCCCTTCCACCTGTCAGGGTGGCTAATTATACCCTGTGGGACTCCTGCCAACAAGCAGGTTGTACCATAAAAAGAGAAAAAGTATCTGGCTCCTTCTAGCAGAGAGGAGAGAAAACCCACAGAAACCCCAAAACTTCTTCCAACCAGCTGCACTGAGTACCCATGGAATGGCATAAGCTTCACGGGGTGGGGTCATCCCATGAAGGGAGGTCATCCCATAGAACAAGGTCATTCCATGGATTGGAGACAGGGATCAGCCCCAGGGGGGGCTCGTGCTCCAGGGTCCCCCCAGTCTCCCTGCTCTGGAGTTCCCTTCACAGCATGCCTGGAGCTGAGCAGCAAGCAGTACCCAAACTGGGATGGTGCCTACTGGCAGCCCTTTACCTAGGACTCTTCCCTGGCTGCCAGGGAGTCCTGGGTGAAATTCAAGGTGCTGCACAGCACCCATAAATGGCCCCCAGCCCTGTCACTCATCGGGGAGGGGTCAGGCACAAGTGTATTTGTGGAGTGCAGCCTTCTTTAGCCCAGACCTGGCAAAGAAGGAGGCAGCAACTGGCAGGGCTGGTTGGAAGATCTCAGCCCTGGGAATGATATTAATTAACATTTTCCATCAACAACCTCAGCAAGGCAGGAAGAAGGTAAAGCTGGGTTACTGGGCCGACCAGTAACCGCCCAATGACCCCATGGGGGAGGAACAGTCTCATCCAGCCCTGCATTCCCGGCTCTGCTCCACCAGGAGTTTGCCCATGTTGAACTTCTCAAATATCTCCAGGCTTGTCTCGCACCCTGCTTGATTCCTCTTATTCCAGTGCCAGAGGATGGCAGGTGACATGGGAAAAGAGACAGCAAACCGCTGGTGCATCCTTGCTTTGCTCTTCCCATTTCTTTGGGCTTCCGTCCACCCAATTAACAGTAGATATGAAAACGGCAAACAAGCTGGCAGGAGGTGTGATGACCAAGGGAAAGCATCATTTAGCAGAAGTGGGCACTTGAGCTTGTGGTTTCCAAGTCAATGGTTTGGAAAAAGGGAAGGAAAAGCTCAAAATCTGCAGAAAAGAAAAAGTTGCTTGGTGCCACAGGATTTTGGGGCCACTGCTCCAAGGCTGACAAAAGCACATGATAAAATGGCAAGGAATAAGAGAGTTAATAAGGTTACAAAGACTATTAAGATCATTCAGTCCAACTGTCACCGAGTGCGACATCCATCTTTTTCTTGAAATCCTCCAGGAAAGTGAAGGATGTCCTGAAAACCCAGAGGAGCTGTGGCCCTTAGCAAACTCCAATTTGGCCCCACTCTAGCCCCAAGGCACCAAGGACTGGTGGAGACATGGTGCATGCAAAGCCACAGATAGAAGGACGAAAATGAATCCCAGTTGGAGAGCAAAGAGTTGCTGAGGACCAGCATGGTCCTCCACCCACACAGGAATGCCTTCAGCGCTTAATCATTTCCTGACCACTTTGCAGAACCTGCTCAGGAATGTCATTTCCATCGCAGCCTCCCAGCAAGGTCATCCATCACACCTCCAAGTCATGATGGAGCCAGTTTCACATGGATAACCCATCTATGGGAACTATCAACCCCAAATCATCACCTTTGGGGATCGAGCAAGGTAGACACCAATTGTACATCCCCTACAGTGAAGTCTTCACCAGAACCAGGGGCTCTCCCATGCACAGGCTCCCAGGTGGCCCGAGGAGCTGCCACTGGTGCTTGCAGGGTGCAGAGATCATCCAACAAGAGAAAACAAGTGTGAACAAAGGGGAATCCCAGTGTGGAAACAAAGACAAAATCTGCTCTGCTTTGTGTTTGCCTGTAAAGAAGTTCAGACCAAAATCAAGAACTTTGCCTCATCAGTATATTCCCAGTCATTAGCAGTGATTTAGTGACAACTTGCCTCCAGACTTCCTAATTTTCATGTTTTGTGATGCATCTTTTACTACAAAGATATTAAAGCGCAAGAGAAAAAAAAATCACAGGCTGGTATTTATCTAGGCACTATTATCAACTAGCCCAGGCTATTAAGCAGTTTGAGTTTGCCCTGATAAGCAACATCTTTAATGCAAGCATCTGAATGCTGTTGGAGATACTACAGTTAAATTAAAGTTGCAATAAGAACCCTCATTATGCCATTAGAGAGTACGGTAAATAAGACGCAAGACGGAAACCCACAAAGATTTCTGCAGAGATACACGGATTGGATGGGGCGCAGAAGAAATCTGATCACTTTTAAACCTCCTCTGGAAGTTACAAAGCTTTTTAAATGGGAAGCTGCCATCCCCGGCACTCAGATTTATCACTACCAGTAGCACAGCCCTTGTTGCTGTTCTAATTTCAGACAAGAATCATTTGGGTGTGCAAAACGAAGAGACAAACCCTCTTCTACTGGGAGCCAAGCACTGGCACAACCCATTTGCCCTTCTTAGACCCATTTCACAACAACGTACAGTCAAGTCCCTTGTCCCAGCTGACACAACTGAGCACCGCATACCAGAATAGGTTTATCATAGAATCACTCAGGTTGGAAGATACCTCCAAGATCATCAAATCCAGCTGTTGACCCATCATCACCACACCCACTCACAGAATCATAGAATCATTATGGTAGGAAAAGATCTCCAAGATCATCCAGTCCAACTGCCAACGTTGGGTCTATTGGTTGAGTCCTAAGCCAAGGTTTCACTCCATAGTTCCAGTAGATGTGAGCTCATAACTACCTATTTCTTTTTTCATGATCTGTGATCTTAAGAACAGACATATTCAAGGTCATCACTAAGCCTGCTCATTTTTGCTTCTTTCAATAAAGAATTTACTTACTAATCACTTTGTTGACTGATTTCAGATTTCTGTTACACATTATACAAAATAAAAGCAAAACAAACAAATTAAATGGGCAACTGTAGCACACAGAAAACATCTGTCAGCCAAAGCCAAAATTAAAGATAAATAAAATGAAGTTGCCTCTGTGGTTGATTTTCACACAACTGCAGTGAACTATAAAAGAGCTATCAAAGGCTACCTACCCTTCAGCTAATTCTGAATGATGGGGTAAGGTAAGCTGGAAATCTTTTGCATTATCCCAAAGATGGAACTGAAGTAATCACACTCTGGTGCTGTGTGGACATGCCCGGAGGAACCAAAATTTGGCAGGAAGGTGAAAGTCTACTTGGCACACCATGAACCTGCATCTGGAACAGGTGGATATGTGGCTACTGTCTATATATATGCCCCAAATATCACTCCTGGTGATCAGACTTGAAGTCATCTAGATCAAAACGAAGGTGAGGGAGGTAAAAATGGGTGAGAATTGGAGGAAAATCAGAAACACACTACCGATGAGAATGAAGAAAGGATCATCCAAGAGCTTCAAGGAGGGCAGTAGCCCAAAGGCAAAGGATATGACCTGGGCACTTTGGAGTTCAAAATTCACGGTGTGAAAGCTCAAAACCAGGAGTTGGACTCAATGATCTTCAAGGGTCCCTTCCAACTCAGGATATTCTATAATTTTATGAAAAGCAATGCCACAACACCTGGCCCTTGATTTACATGAAAAAGCCTAGAGAGGGCTTGTAACCTCTAAAACCACCCCTGACTCCCTCATATACCCCACATAAAGTGGAAATGGGGCAAAATGTCTCATGATTTGCTTCATACATGTAAAAAGCATATCCATAGGTAAGACTTGGGTGTTTCTACCATCTGAGTCCACAACAGTTGCATGCAGGACAGATAAATTTACATCTTAAATGGTTATTTCCCCTGCACAAGCAAAAGAAAGTGAAGTTTTCAAGATGCAATAATGTTATGCCTTCATCATTCTCCTGTTGTAGGTGTATAAAATGGGTCAGCTCTTTAGAAGACGCAACCTGCAAATCCCTTAATATCCAACTTTCTTGAATGCAGGTGGATAATCTGTTTGAGGTTTGAGTCTACTAGTAAAAGCCCAAGTTAATTTTATATTCAGTGCAGAATAAGTGGGGCTCAGAAAACCTATTCTTCCTTTGGTAGTCCTTGAAGATTTGATCCAAATGGAAGAAAAAAGGGAGATGTCCCTGACCAGCTGAACAGTGGAAGTCATTCCCTTCATGGTTGTAATGAGTTCATGGTTGGACTGGATGATCTTAGAGAAGATGATCTCTTCCAACCTTAATGATTCTATCATCTCCTCCCTATCCTTTGACCAGCTAATCTGTTTCACTCATTTGCAGTTTTAATGAACATTGCCTCCAGGTGGCTCCTGTCCAGCCCTGTGTCATGATGAGAGGTCCATGAATTGCACCCTTTCCCTCTGCCCAGGTATGGTCACATATGCACACGTTTGAGATCCTGCTCCTCCCTACCCACTGCTGCAAGCTCTCTCTGAATCAAAGGGGACTGGAAATTGGAAGCAGCTGCGATAGAATCATAAAAGAAATAAGATGGAGGTACGGCCAACAGAGAGAAAATTTGGGATGGCTCAAAGCTTAGCCTTCCCCATACCCCTCCCCGTGTTCATGCTGAGCACAGAGGTTTTATATTAAGGTTTCTTGCACTTCAAATAGCCCCCCTGGTAGCTGGGCATGGAGGAGCTTCTCAGCTTGATTGGGTTTAATTCAGCATAACAGCATCATGGGGTTTGGAGATGAGTGCTTCGGGCCTGGAAATCTGCTCCTGCCGTGGCTGCTTCTCTCCAGGCATCAGCAGCAGGGCAATTTGAAAGAAAAATCATCTGAAATTGAAACCTGTTTAAAAAAAAACACAACTTAGTCTGTCTCAAACTGACTGCATAGGGCAAATAATCCATATGTGAAGCAGCTGCATGAGGTCTCATAGGGTATTTGAAGGGCCTTCAAGAGATGAGCAAACCTTCGTTCACCCAAGGATGCAATGCTGAAGTCCCATAGGTACCAATTTACCACCCAAAAGTGGTCTAGAAACAGAGCCCCTGAATACGGTCAATGTCAATGCCAGCATATCTGGATGGGAAGAGGAAGGCTGGGAGGAAGCTCTCCTGCTCACAAAATCAGAGCACTTTCCTTCGCAACCCCCAGCACATCCCAAACCTCTCTGAGATACACTCATGACTGGTTTGGAAAAGATGAGATGAAGGAAAGGTCTCAGTCTTTGGGATTTCCACAGCCAGAAGACATTCAACAACCCATGTTTCATCACAGGACCAAAGAAGGGTGAAGAGATACCTGAAATGACCAACAAACATCTGATCTCTGTTGTGAAAAAAAACTGCTCTCCATCACAAACTGAGCAACGGATAATTAAGAAAAAGTCCCAAAGACATTGAACTGTTAGCCGATTCCAAAAGTGAGGCTTTTCCTAAAGATTAGGAATGTGCTAAATTGAATGCATCAGATATGTGAAATGAAAAAGCATTTTCAGTGGGAACCTGTTAAACTTCCACCAGAAAAGGAGAAAAGAACCAACGTGATGCGTCACAAGATGAGAAAAACGGGAACAAATCATCGGCAAAGAAAAAGTCCCTGAATTGGAGTTTTATGTAGAAAAAAACAAGCAGCTGTCACTGCTGTCACTGTGGTCTTTTCCAACCTTAATAATTGATTCTATGATTCTATGCTTGGGGACAGCTGGGCAGTCCCAGCATGGCTCAATGGTGAGCATCCCTGGCAGATCCCCGCTTCCCCCTGATTTATCCCTTTACATTTTCCCTGTGCGTTTTCAGTGTTGTTTAATCTCACAGTGTCTCACTGCTTAACAGTTCCCATGGGGGAACAATTTACCCACAAGCTTCCAAGCAGCTGATGGAAACAATATGAAGATAGGTATTTAATGCAGCACGTTCACTAATGTACACCATGGGGGAAAAGCTTATTTAATACCAAACAATTTTACAGATGCAGCAGTTAGAGGGGACCAGGCTGATTCACTTGCCTTTGCTGTGGCACACTGCTAGGAAACGTTGGTGCTGCACCAAAACCTGACTGAGCCCCATTCTTCCAAATACAATTTATTCCCCAATAAACCAAAGTTTGCATCTGCAAAGAAATTTGCAAGTTACCTGCTCTGCAGGGACATCTCAAGTCTTAAGGCAAGTACTTGCTGTATGTAATTCTAGGTGCATGCTCAAAGCCATGCAATTAAATATTAAATTATCAAAAATTAAATATTAAAGCAGCAGCGCATAGTCTGATTTTTGGGTGGTTCTGTGTAGAGCCAGGAGTTGAACTTGGTGATGGGTTGATGGCTGGGCTAAGATGGTCTTAGTGGTCTTTCTATCCTTAATGATTCTGTGATCCTTATCGGTCCCTTCCAACTTGGAATATTCAATGTTTCTATGACTCTGTGTATGTCAACACCCTTAGTATTGTGTATTATTTTGGAAACCACATTTGGGCACAGCCAGGAGAGAAGCTTGGCAGAGAAACCATCTCTTGGACCACTTTGCACCCATCAGACTGAGCACAACTCATGCAATGTTCAATTATATCCAATCCCATGGCAGCCTTTCAATGGATAGGCTCTCCGGGGTGGCTGCCTAGGGAGACAGGAGGATTTTGCAGGCTTCACCACCATGGACATGTCCCTTTGCTTGTCCCTTCTCCCTGGGGACATGCTATAGTGCCTGGCACACACTAGCATCATCCCAACCCCCTCCATGAACTCAAGCCCCAAACACAGGCAAGAGAAACCCAATGGAAGGAGAGGTGGGGGAACTGAGTAGTCTTTACGCTAGAGCAACTAGTTAAAACAGGACAACTCATCTGAACGGCTAAAATAGGAAGACACCAAACTCTAAAAAAAGGTATTGTCATCAGAAAACCCTTAGGAGCACCTGCAAGTGGCCTCATTTCTTCTTCCCCCTCTCTCCATTTCCCTTTTGGTGTTCCCCCGGCCAGGGGGATATCAGCGTCACCCAACAGGACCATTTTGTGGTGCTGAAGAAGGTCAGGGAGCTTGGGCCAATGCAGCAGTCAGACATCCACTCTGTGGCATCACTCTAAGCAGATTACTCATAGCATCCCAACACACAACCCAAGGATGAGAGAGGATGCTGAAAATCGAAATTCTAACTTTGCTATGAACTCCCTTCTGAAAATAATTGGGTATAACACTCACCTAATGAAGGATACAGCCATGTGCTCCTACAGGAGCTGTCACCTTCCCCCGGAGGCAAGGGACCTGTTTACAGTCTATGTCCCTAAAACAAGAATATGGGAATTTGAAGTTTTCTCACTTATTCTGGAGGTGTTCAAGACCAGGTTGGATGGAGCTCTGGGCAACCTGATCCAGTGCCTGATTTCGAATCACAGAACTATAGAATACTCCAAGTTGGAAGGGATAAAGATCACTGAGTCCAACTCAACACTGGCAACCCTGCCCATGGCAGAGAGACTGGAATTATATTACCTTCCAAGGTCCCTTCCAACTCAAGCCGTTCCATGATTTTATGATTCTGATGAAGGTAGATTGGGCCAGGTCCACAGAACAAGACTGGCACCATTTGTATGAAAGATGCACACAGTCGGAGTCAGAACCCAAGGGATTGTCAAAACCCAATCATGTTGACCTGAGCATCCCGCAAAAAATTCCGGAAAACACTCAAGATGTGACATTGCCAATGACATGCCATCAACTGTGAATAATTTATGGCATTTTTTATGAAGGTCCGATAAAAAACAGCACAGGGAGAAAAACACAGCAGGGAAAAGAACCCAACGCAACGCGCTGCCAAACCCAAGCAGACCTCAACTCGTAATTCCCAGATGTCCTCCCCTTGGAGTTTATCCTCAGAGGATGCTCTACCGAGTGCTCAGGCTGCAGGCAGATAGCTCTCAACACTTCTCGGACAACAGCAATGCAGAACAAGAGGAGATTTACTCCCAGCCTAAATTATTCAAAAGAAAAGGGACTGCGCATCTTTAACAAGGCATCGTTTTATGAAGCAAGGTTAACATTTTTACTTGATTCAGTAGAATATTAGAAACTCTCCGGGGTCCATTTGAGGACTTTCTACTTTGAGCAAAAGAGCGGACTCGGCACTTTTTATATTATTTAGAGAATAAAATTAACCCTTAATGGCCCAAGCTGCTATTTCTCCTCCCCAGTTAAATATGGCCCGCTCAGCAATTTCTCCCCATATATAATTACAGGCTGCTATCCATCATCTGTAGGAGAATGCTTTTCTGACACTCCAAAAGTGACGCAGTAAGCACTTTTACTAATAGAATAAATATTCTAAATATCTCTTTTATATTTTCATTTAAATTGGAATATTTTAAAATAATTGTAGGGACGCTGCCTGCACGGCTAGTGCTGCAGGACAGCTATGTTTTTCTTTAGAAGAGATGTTTATCCTGCACACAGACCCCTCCACACACCGACACAAAAAAGTAATTAGCTAAAGTCTAATTTATTAGGATTTCCCTCCATTCTTGCTGATGTCCCGAGTTTCTTACATTCCTTACTTTTGGCTTTTCTTCCCCCTGTTTTCTTGTTTTTTGCCCTGTAGCCACTTCTTCCATCTGGAAGGGATGGATTTTCCTTGATGAAGGCACTTGGTTGTGTTTCAGTGAAGGGACAACTCAAGAAACCCATAGATGTGGCACTGAGGGATACGGTTTAGTGGGAAATATTGGTGGTAGGTGGACAGAGGACTCATGGTTCCATGAGTGCACATGGAGAGGACGGGCTGACAGTTGGACTTGATGATCTCAGAGGCCTTTTCCAACCTTAATGATTCCTGTAATTCTATATGGAGGCTTTATATGATGTCCTCTAAGCACCTACAGCTTTTCCCATGTTCATCCACCCAAACATATCATGGCTTCACCATCTTTCCTTTTGTTCAAAGCTCCATTTTGGGCATCTCTCGAGAGCCAGCCTTCAAGCATCATTGCCTTCCCTCAGCTTTTCAGCCCTCATCCGCTCCCAGAGATCTTTCAGTATCTCCATCAAGAAGAGCTCCTGGGACAGAGAGAAGGAGAGCCCAGATCCAAGCATCCCACCCAGATCCCAACAATTTCAGGGAACAGCAGTACAAAACACATGGGATTCAGAAAGCTGTGGGAGCAGCCACTCTGCAAAACAGTGCTTAGGCAGCCACTTCTTCACGCATAACTATTAAATGCAATAAAATAATATTGCTCTATAGGCCCGCTGGGGCGTTTTTGGGATGGTGCCCTGCGATCTGGCAGACTTTATGTAAACAAAATTATTGTTTCATTAGTGGCTCAGGTTTTTTTTTTCTTTCTTTCTTTCTTTTTTTTTTTTTTTTTTCAGTTGAAGAGCTGAATTAAAGCAGTGTTTGCAAAACTCCAGAAGTGTCTGAAGTGTTTTGGATGTGGTAACTGGCACCTCCAGCTTGGGGAGTTGCTCTCTGAAGTTTGTGTCTTGTCCCATTGACTCATGGAAGTGGCTGAACCAACTCAGGATATTATTTTCAGTTTTTCTTCCATGTAAAGCAAACGCATCCTGGAGGTTAAAAGCGTATGTCCCAGAGGGAAGAGAACGGCTGCTACCCTCCAGCTTTATCAGTGCTGGGTTCAGATGGCCCAGGGAGGTTCAGGTTTGACATCAGGAAAAACTTTTTCTCCAAAAGAGTGGCCAGGCATTGAAACAGGCTGCCTAGGGAAGTGGTGGATTCACCATCCCTGAAAGCGTTTGAGAAACGTGGAGACGTGGCACTGAGGGATGTGGTTTAGTGGGCAATATTGGTGGCGGGTGGATGGTTGGACTAGATGGACTAAAGGTCTTTTCCAGCCTTAATTATTCCATGATCTCCATAAATCTCAGAATCTACTTCTGTCCCCTTATTCAGTCTGTTGGCAAATTTCCTGTCTACCTCTTCCCAATTATGACCATGCATTGCACAGCCTGAGGACTCTGATGTGATCATTGGGAGTTTGAGATGGCAATGGGAGGAGTAAAGTAAAGGTGGTCTTTATGTTGTTCAAGGGATCCAAAATAAATTAAAATGCTCAACAGAGTGGCTCACACTAAGAGGCCAAACAAGGTATTAAATTAATAGAAAACAGCAAAATTCTATCAGGAAGGTATGATGCACCCAGGAGGTACTCTTTCCCAACCCAACAGCAGGAGCCATCCTCTCCAGGAAACACAGAAATGTGGCATTGTTTAGTGGTGTGACATAGTTTAGTGGGCACGGTGGGGATGGGCTGGAGTTGGTCCTGATGACCTTGGTGGTCTTTTCTAGCCTTAATGATTCTATGATCCTAATGCCCGGGGATGCTCAACAACGCTACAAAGCAAGGCAGTGGGAGACCCCTACAGCACTTAGGAAGGAAGGAGTTGATGTGAGACATTGGATAAACCCCAAATTTCATTTCTTTAATGAAAGAGCCCCAAAATTCCACCGGAAACGTCAACAGTCAGCCAGCTCCAGGTCGTTCTCTGGGAAGGCTACACAATCCCATGCTCTGTTACATAGGATGCCAGAAGTTCAGAGACACCTTACAAATCAACCATGGGTGCACACCAAATCCCTGCAGCACTTCACCACATTGACCTAAAGCAGAAGGATATGGGGATGGGAACCAGACTCCAGAAAATCCCCTTCCAGGAACAGATCTCAACACATCAGGATGCTCAAATGATGTGGCTACAATAGAAAGGGTGCTGCAGCTGCTGTTAAAACAGCCCCAGGAGCTCATGCTCTGTTTTAACCCATCACACAGTCAGTGTGACTGAAAATAACCATTAAGTTCTGCAAAAAAACAGAGCTCAGAGTGTTCTCCTTTTGCTATTCATCTATTTAACTGAGCAGTGCCTGGGGTTGGTGCTATCTGCACAGGGATGCACAAGACCAGTACATGATCGCGAGCTGCAACCTCTTTCATTTGTTTCTTTTTTCTTTTTTTTTTTTTTTTTTTCCCATGCCTGTAAGGAAACAAAGCCACTTTGCCCATAAACCTTTGGAAATGCATCCAGGTGTTCAGCAGCTTCCAGCTCTATGGCTCCCTTTGGTGTTGTAGCTCGTACGAAAAACAGCTGGTGGCTCACCAGTACAGTGCCCTCTGCCTATTTTAGCAAAATCCCAAATCCATCACTGCAGGCAGAGAGGGAATGGTTGCCTTTTTTTTTTTTTTTTTACCTTTTCTCCCATAGGGCAATAGCCTTTGAGAAAATCTTGGCACACTTCTGCCTTCCTGGACACGTAGACATGGCTGTAGGGGCAGTTGCTGTTGTTGCAGATCCCCTTCAAGAAGTAGGAGCACACTGGCATCTGAAAGAGGAAAGGATGAGATACAGAGGATGAGAAACTCCCATATTCATGGCTATTAGGAACCGTTCCAATGCCCAGAACTGAAATAAAACCATGACACACGTAAAATAAATCTGTGCCTTTTGCCAACCACTGATCTCAGGGGTATTTTTAGTTCTTCTGTTGGGTTCTCACAGCACAGCTCCATGACATGAGATGGTCCTGCTGTCACAGCATCCTACAGTATGATTGCTGGAAAGCACAAAACTGCCCTTACAAAACTCAGCTGGGCTTGTCAGTGACATGGGGTGGATTTGTTTTCCCTGCAAAGCTCCCAAATAACCTTGGAGGAAAGGGCAGCAAACACCATCCCAAGAGATGATGCAACAACAGAAGCAGAGGGCTTGCTCCATCTGAAACACTTTCCCATTATGGTTTTCCTCTCTCTCATGTGGGTTTTCCAGCAGCACGAGGGTAATCCCACAACTTAACAAGAGGAGAAAAGTGCTAGCAAGCATAATTTGTAAGGGGGGCTGTATCACCTGCAGGCAACAGCCCAGCACCCCTAGAGCTACAGGAAGGCTGTAGCTGGGGGAAGAATACTCCAGGAGAGGAGGAGGAGAAGCAGAGCTGTCCCAGCACATATGCTTGCTGCTCCCCAGCTTCAGCATCACTATGACAAACAGTGAAAAGCAAGAGAGCATTCACCCACCGCCTCAAACTGAAAACTTCACCTTCTTCCAGCTGTTATAATTAAAAACAAATTACCAATCTGCAGCAATATGTCACCATCCTTAACTCAAAGTAACTTCCCAACCGTAGAAGCAGCTTTGCAACGTGATCGGTTTGGAACCTAAATGCTGTTCCATCACCCAAACACTGTCCCATCCCCTCAACGGTGTCCCATCCCCTAAATGCAAAATTTACTTACTGCTCAGTGCACTATTGATCCCTCTGCTCATCCCAGTGCTGCTGCTTCAAGCGTCCCCAAACCAATACTTACCCTTCTGCATTAAGCGTGCGCAGAAAAGTCCCTTTCCCTGAAGGGCACGTTTAGGGTTTTAACTAAATTGGCTCATTTGAGGCAAAGAGAGAGGGAGAAATAGAGGGAGGGGGGAGCAGAGGGGAAAGAAAACAAAGGGTGCTTTAAGAGAGAAGAGTTTATTTTTAATTGTCTTTTAACTGCAGACATTAACATAAAGGACAGGGCTCTAGGGCTATCTTTTTTGTTGGTGGTGGTGTGACCGTAAATGATTCCCTTAATGTAGTTTTTGATATAGAGCCCAAATTAGCTCTAATAAAAAGGGATAATAAAGCCAGCTCTTATACAAAAATAAACTCCTCCTAGCTGTCAAGCCTGAGCCATTATCAAGAGGAAGCAGCACTCTCATTTCAATTAACCTTGTTTGCACCCCACTACGTCCACACAAATAACAATAACATTAATTCAAGGCACTGGTGCGGTGCGTCCATATTAGACAGCTTTGACTATGTACACGCTTTGGAGCCAGCAGCTAATGAACCCGAAACTCAACGTGAATTTCCAAATTGCTCACAACAGAGTTTTGAAGCTCTATTAGGGAGAAAAATGCTGATTCTTTTCGAGTTCCTCAAGGGGAAAAGCTGTTGTAGCAGCAGCGGGCGGCTGCCGGAGTCCTAGCCTCTTGCTAACCTTCAGTCACAAACCCATTCATTCAGATTTATGGGTTCCTCTAAATCACAGCGACACGCTGGAGGCTCTGCCCCGTTGCACAGAAGAGGAATCAGCTCTGCCCAGCATCCCCTATAGGGTGAAAACCCCATTAGCTCCACTTCCCCCTATCCCCCAGGTAGGCTCCCTATAATTTTTCCACTGCTTGGAGAGGCAGATTTGCTTTTGAAACTATCTCTCAGGCACAGTGACCATCTGAATGAGTGTTTTGCCCTGGGGTATCCAGCAGAGAGCATCCTTGGAGCAGGACTGCAGCTGAAGAAAGGATTTGGCTGTTTGGGATGTGGAAAAGCTTTCTGCTGGCTCACAGCTGAATCCAGAGCCTCTGTGTACAAAACACAGGGATTTCCCCCATTTTGTAATTCTGTGACTTTTCAGTGGGGAAATTGATGCATGGGATGTTCCAGGTTGAGCGCAACTTTTGCCCTCAAACCAACAGCTTTAGCCCCAGTAAAGTCCTGCCACTTTTCCTCGACCATTCTGCTGACTTTGCACCAAAGTGGACACGTGATGACAATCTCAGATGGCACCTTGAATGTCCAGGTGACCCCAAAACCCCTACATGACATTGAGAACAAACTAAAGGTGCCATCGGCAGAACCTCGGACAGCGCTTGGGAACTCTCAATCGACACCTCTTTGCCATTAAGCACCATAATCATTATTAACTGCAAATAATAGATAAGAAATATTAAAATATATAGTAAATATTAAAACAGATAATAGATAGTAAATAATAAAATAGATAATAAGGGAAAACCCCAACTCAAATAGCTGAAAGTAAGCCACTCACTCATCCTGAACCCAACAATTCGCTCAGCAAAACCTGCACACGGGGAAAACGCTGCCTTCCTGTGCTGAACAACTTCACCTGTCTTCTTCCCCAGTTGATAAATGAGGGAATCACCACCTCTGCTTGTAATCAGTGGGTTAACAGGGAGTTACAGGAGCTCAATAGTGGAGTCGCCTCTTGCTTTGGGCAGCTGGCTCCCCGTGGCCATAAATCACTGTGAGCAGGCTCCAGCTCCTCAGAAGAGCTTGTTTCTCTTCCAGACGGTGCTGACGACAAGCACAGGGCAAGTGGAGACCTCTGAACTGCTCCAGGGTGCCTAATTCTGCAAAAAATAATCCTCCTTCCTTACAGAGCATGATCTGCATGGCTACAAACACCTCCTCCAACAAGATTTGTTTTAGGATTGAATTGGAGGGCTGTCACCTGCCTGCTTCCTATGCTGATGTAACCACTCAGCCTGGGATTAGATGATGCTTCAGGACCCTGTGGGACTGTCCCAAATCTCATGCATGTTTTTGCTCTGGGATCAAAACCTGCTGATATACCCAGAACCAATTAATGCACTGGTATAGATAGAAGCTGAGCACTCCATGGGGTCTGGACTAGTATGGGACTAACACCAGCTTTTAATGCCTGTTGAAATATCCAAGAACACTTAAATCATTGGTATAGATGAAAGATAAGCATCCCATGAGGTCTGGTTCAGTTTGGGATCAACGCCAGAATCCAATGTGTGCTAAAATACCCAGGACCCGTAAACTCATTGGTATAGATGGAAGCTGAGTATCCTATGAGGTCTGGATCAGTATGGGATCAACATCATGTTCCAAAACCTGCTAAAATTCGCAGGATCTCTTAACTCACTGGCATGGACGGAAGATGATCATCCCATGCAGTATCAGTCCTCCAGCTCAGAGGCACTGATAATGGGTCAAGCACGGCCAGCACTGCTTGTACATTAATTATTTCAATGTAAAGAAATTAGCAGCACCTTTTAAAATTGTCTTATCCCAATGTCCACTCCGAATTTCTGTCAACTATAGCGATTCTGGATATGTCAACAGCCATACAAACAGCAAGACCCTTTGCAAACATTTCTTCTTTCTCGTTTATTTCTGAAGCCTGTCTTCACATTATAAGGAAAAAAAAAACAACTTCAAACAGTCCTCCCTCCTTCTATCAGTCCTCATCCCCATTGCTCCTTGTCATGCCATGAGTCATGGAGTACAGCTGTCCCCAGTCTATCTTCTCTATTTTATATACTCATGATTAAGTGACTCTGAAGAAAGAGACATGTAAAAAACATATGGTGCTTTGTGTCTCGCTCGGAGCAACTCCGCTCACCACCAGCATAACTTATGAGCTCCTCGGTGACAACGAACGTGCTGTATGCGGAGAGGGGAGGAAAAGGAGATGAGAAAACTGTGAGGAAGGAAAAGGAGACTAGAAAATTCTATGTCCAAAGGTGGTGATGCACCCTCCTTTTTCAGTGATGCTCAAATGGAAGAGAGTGAAAAAGGTGCTACAAGGGCAAATTCACAAATATTCCAAGCAAGATGAAAACAATGATGAAATCAAAAGCCATTCTTCTCAACAGCTTCACTGCCTAGCTTTTACAGAGAGGTAAACACATGTCCAAAGGCTCCTGAATAGCATGGTGTGATTTGGAATAAGGATGATCCTGCACAGGTAACTGAGGATTAGATGCTGTAAACACTGCTCCCATGCACTTTCTCTGTGATCACTGGAGTTTAAGTGCTCCTTAACCCAACACATGCCACTGATACTTCCAGTAGCCCCAGGTGCTCTGGTTTCCAATCCACTGCTTAACACACTAATCTACTGATTCACCACGCTGGTTTAAGCAGCACACTCTGCTCCCATAATAAGCCCTGACCCTGTAATGAGCCTGAACAGTTTGGCAAGCAAAGTACAAATGAACTCTATTTGAAGCACTCTATAACAGAGGCTTCCCTACAGCCATCATAAACATCTCTGTAGGTCAGCTTGTTAATAAAGCTACTGCAAACTTGTTAGGAAGCCATACAGACCTTGTCCTTGGAAACTTTGTGAGAAAATGGACACTTCCCATCTGTCTTTTTGCACGTGCCACGGAGAAACCTGCCAAGAGACCAAAGGGAGAGAGGTGGGTATGAGAATAGGTTAAAAAAAAAAAAGCCATTTTTCAACACTGAGTCTCTTGTCAGATACATACAACTGCTGTAAATTTCACCATTAAAGCCTAAAACGTGCCTTAAGTCACAGAATCATTGAATCACAGAATGGCTGGGGTTGGAAAGTTCCTTCATAGAACCATAGAATGGTTTGTGTTGGAAGGATTCTTACAGATCACAGAATCATAGAATGACTTGGGTTGGAATGGATCTTACAGATTATAGAGTGATAGAATTGTTGGGCTGGAAGAAACTCAAAGATCACAGAGGCATAAAATGGTTGGGTTGGAAGGGATCTTACAGCCTATCCAGTCCCAACTCCTGCCGTGGGCTGGTTGCCACTTACATCATCATTAGATCAGGTTGCCCAAAACCCATTCAACCTAGCTTTGAGTATCTCTAGGGATGGGGAAACCACAGCTTCTCAAGGCAGCCTATGCCAGGGTTTAACCATTCTCTAAAAATTTCTTCCTCTAATGTAGATCTCCCTTCCTTTAGTTTAAAACCATTCTCCACTGTCCTATCACTATCAGATTGGTATGAACAAGATATAAATGGGAGCATATAGATGTAAAAAACATTTGATTGACGGCAGCTGGATTTGCAGATCTTTACAACTACAGCATAGCTTCTCAATAAAGGACAACCTGAAAAAAACACAGACTGAGAAAAAGAAAAGATCATGAGAGAAAAAAAAATATAGAATAGGATTGTATTATGAGAAACTGAACGCAAGCAAGTGAAATCAGCATAAAAAAATGAAGGAAAAAAATAATCTTTCCCTCCTATATGGTCTCCCATCGAGCTTTGTGCAACCCACAAATGATTCCTCATGCAGCAGCAATTTTAAGAAGAAATTACTCAAAGAGTTCATCAGCAGAGTTGGCTTTTCCACGCTTTTTAAACGACTAATAATATAGTTTAATCAACTGTTGGGCAGGTATAATGAACTGGCAACATTAATCAGTTCTCCCATAATAAATTACTAGGCCTCTTAGCTGCATGGCATCACAGGCTGAGGGATTCAAACTTGTTGCATGGAGTGGATGGAATGGTCTTTTTGGAGGCTGGCTAAATATTTTAGTTTCAAATTCTACCCTGCAAACTGTGACAGCATTCTCAAATTGACAGCGGTAGTTGATACAAAGAATTACTATTCTAATTATATTTAACAAATATTGACTGGATCTTATTACAAATTCTTAAGATAAAGAACAGTTTACATTACTCCAATCTTTTATCTTTTTAGGTGTCATAAGTATTGTAAGAGACGTAAGTGTATTAGTGATGGTATCCACTTCCAAGACATGATGTTTAATTATCATGAGTAGGTATGAAACGTCATGTAAATTCAGAA
The DNA here is from genome assembly GCA_030625065.1 of Alectoris magna. Taxonomy (NCBI): domain Eukaryota; kingdom Metazoa; phylum Chordata; class Aves; order Galliformes; family Phasianidae; genus Alectoris; species Alectoris magna. The sequence goes on along the minus strand of CM060561.1, from coordinate 1,482,024 downwards.
AAAGAAATCACCAGAAGAGATTAAATAGATCAGGATTCTCCTGCCTGGCAAGTCTGGATAGAAAAGGAAGATTACATAGACTTACAAGTGGTGCCTAGAAGGTGATTAGGGAACTATTAACCTTTCCTTCTCACGACCTATGGACAAGGAGGTGCCTAACCTAGTAGGGAAGCAGCCATTTGAGGAAGCATTTTTCATGCAGAAGTTCTCATGTTTTTTTATCTCTTTAATTGGGAGTTTCCCTGCAGAATGTCACACACAAAAGTACCAAAGCCAACTGATGGCCCAATGATGGGTAACAGCATATGGTTACTGTGTCCATCCATACCTGGTGCAGACAGCCACCTTCTCTGGATCGTGAATGTAGGGGCAGTTCTCCCCACGATTGCACTTGCCGAAGCGGTTGTAGTACATGCAGTATTCCTTCTTCTTCTCTTTCTTCTGCTTGGCTTGACGGATGATGGCCAAACTTCGCTGAACAGCACGGCTAAACAGAGCAAAATGGACATTTGCAACTTCAGTACAATGATATCACACAATGACACAAAGAAAATGGTTCAACAGTACCCAAAATCACAGAAAAGACCAAGTTGCACTTTGAAGAGAGAATTAAACATTCAGAAAAAAACTGTTCTGGGCCATAGGCTTTTAGGTCTTTCTGGGGTGGGTTTTTTTAGGGTGTTTTTTTTTTTGCCAACTTTAGCATGAATCTTTAAAAATGTAGAAGATCAGGCTAATCTTCTAGCAAATGTCTGCACTTGGGATAAAGTAGTCCCACGCTTTGAGCAATCTGATCCAGTGAAAGATGGTAGAAGTGTTGGACTAGATGATCTTTAAGGGTCTTTTCCAGCCCATATTGGAAATCACTTCTGCAGAACACCTGGGAACTCTGGGGAACAAGAAGGCACCCAGTAGTTAGCCAGGCATCCTGGAAAGCCTGTCCCAGTGTTTGTCTACCTCCATGGTAAAGAAATGTTACCTCATGTAACCTCACCTGGAGCAGCTTTGTGACATTCCCACATGTCCTACTGCTGCAGAGAAGAGATCAACACCTCCCTCTCCACTTGCTCATAAAAGTTGTAGGGAGCAACGAGGTCACCTCTCAGCTTCCTTTCCAAAATAGACAAAGTGTCCTCAGCCTCTCCTTTTAGGAGAGGTCATGATGCCAACCGCATGCTGGGCTGTGAACACAGCCGAGAGGATAAGGGAGGGGATCTATCCTCTCTATTAGAATTATTATGGTGCCTGCAACACCTCAGTAGCATATAAGGTCCAATCTGGGATTCTCAGTCCAACACAAACAGTGAGTCCAGTAAAAGGCCACCAAGTTGGGCCTGGACCATAGGACATCTAAGCAGAGGCCAGGAGCTGATTTGCTTACTCAGGAGAAGCCAAGTAGGGGTTTTGTCCTCTGGGACTATTTAATGGCATGGTACAGAGAACACGAACCAGACCTTCTCTGGGATACAGCACAAGAGGCCTTTGGGTGCAAGAGCCCATAAGGAGGCCTTCACAGATTCCTCCATGATCGGGATCATCTTCAATGACACTGTGAGCATGGAAGGAGTTCCCTGAAGCTTACAGGAACACAGTGAGGCAGAAAAAGTCCTCTCCTATGCTGGCTGCCAGGTAACACCAAATACTAGAAAAAATAAAGTGCCTGGTATCATTAGAAGTTACTTAAGGATATCACAAGTTGCTTGGCACACATTTTTCACAAGCTTGCAGTTGAAGAAGTGATTACCCACCCATTATAGGACTGCATGGGATCAGGAGGAAGTGAAGAAGCATTTCTTTGCTGAAATTATGATGTGGAAAAAGGGCTCTCCCAGAGTCAACACCCTTTGTGAGATATTTGGCCAGCACATTACGCACACTGAAATTATTTGCAGGATGGACACAACCACCAATTAACTGACGGCAGATTTTAAATTAGGAGGTATTAGAGATGGGTTATAATAAAACATAGCTAAAATCTGGCACCAAGTCTGCCTACAGACATCTGGAACCAAGACACTTTGGGAATAAATTTTAGTCTACTACAATTAAGAGGAACTTGTCTGCAAATGCTCATACTTAAGGACGCGATGATACGTGGCACATCTGTAGCATAGAAGGAAGGCAATAAGAAAGGCAGCAGGGTGTTAAGCAGTGGCAACGTGCTGTCGTTTTCCCACTCGTGGTGCTTTCCAGTTGCCACATGCTTGCCTCCCAGTTTGCAAGAGCAGCAGAGCTGGTTGGGTGCTCAGCAGAGAAGGAAAACCTGCAAGTTTGCTGGGTTGTATTGGGATGTAATTCAGTGACTCATGAGGGAAGAAAATACAAACGGCTGCTCTACAGACGGCAGTGACACTGCAGCCCCTGAGAACAATAGAGTTGTTGTAAAAAGGGACTTTCAGAGAAGGCTATAGAAGGATTTGAATTCTTAAAAGTGTTGATATCCATTACCGACCTTTCAAACCCTCTCAAGAGGAACTTTCAGAGCAGCAGCCAGCGTCTTCCTGCTGAGTTTACAACTGACAATGGGGGTGAACAGAGCTTCACCAAACTAAGAGCCAATGAAACAGCCCCATCATATGCTTCAGACACCATCCTGAGCACAAATCACACTGTGGGTACAGACCTTGCGATGTATCGGCTCGTGGCTGATCGGTTCAGGCAGCCAAATGGAGAGAAGCCAGGACTGCTGGGCATGCAGCTCAGTCGTGCTGTTGGAAAACAGAAAGAAAAACAGACACATTCATGACCATTTGCTCAGAATCACAAAATTTTGCAGGGATTCACGTGGTCTTCGGTATATTATTGCTTGGATGAGTTTGCTCTTCGCAAGCTTTGCAATGAGGATAAGCCCTGCAAAAAAAGGTCTCTGAATGCTGCAGGGATCCTTTCCTCGGTGCTGGGAAACTGCTCTTGGGAAATTCACACATATGCATTGGCTGCAGAGCAAAATTTGAGGTTGCAGCAGCCCATGGAAACCCAGTGGCTGACTTCAATCTGTGCATGCATGCAATAAAATTGTCCTTGAGTGCCACAGGAAAGAAAGACTGAATTGAAAATAAAAGCATTTCCAGGTGGTAGCAGCGCGCTTCAGTCACTCACCTGCCAGCCTGGGTGTGCTGGGGAGTGAGTGAGTGGAATTTGATAGTGCAGCAGCATGCAATCCCAGCGCTCGAGCTGTCACTCTGGCTGCCAATGGCTGCAAAACCCCATCTGTTCCCTTTGCAAACGCAAAGAGCAAGCGTGATGCTGGTGGCCCGTGCATGGAGATCGGAGGCATCGGGAGCTTGTAGGATGCAAGCAAAAGTCTTTGGGCACAGCAGATATTACAAGGTGTGTTCAAGCTTGGTGTAAGATCACTGAGTATTATAGGGACATTTCATAGAACTACAGAATGGTCGGGTTGAAAGGGATCTTAAAAGATCACAGAATCATAGAATGGTTGGCTTGGGAGGGACCTTAAAGACCATCCAGTTCCAACCAGGGTTGCCACCCACCAGGTCAGGCTGCCAAGGCCCTATCCTGCCGGGCCTTGAATAACCTCCAGGGATGGGACATCCACACTTTTTTTCTGGGCAGTCTGTTTCAGTGCTGGCTCATGTACAGCTTTTTGTCCATCGGGACCTCCAAGTTGTTCTCTGCAGCTCCGCTCTCAATGAGTTCTTCTCCCAGTTTGTACACATATACCTGGGATCGCCTCAACCTAAGTGCAACACTTTGCACTTGGCCTTGTTAACCCTCATTAGATTCTCATGTGCCTAGTTCTTGAGCCTGTCCAGATCCCTCCGAATGGTGTCCCTCCCTTCTATTGTGTCAACTGCCCCACTCAACTTGGTGTTATCAGTAAACTTGCTGACAGTGCACTCGATGCCACTATGTCACTGAAACAGATGCTGAAGAACACTGGTGCCAAGATGGACCCCTGGGGAAAACCACTTGTGACCGGCCTCCTCCTGGACATAGAGCCACTGACAACTCCTCTCTGGCTGCAACTATCCAATCAACTCCTTATCCACCAAACAGTTTACCCTTCAAAACCATACCTCTTCAATTTAGAGGTAAGGATGTGGTGCGGGACCATGTCAAAGGCCTTGCATGAGTTCAGGTAGATGACAGTAGTTGCCTTCCCTTTGTTCACTGATGCCACCACTCCATCACAGAAGGTCACCAGATGGGTCAGGCACAAGAACTGTTTTTGGGGATGCTTGGTTTTTTTTTTTGGCTTTTGGCTCAGGTTCTGATTCCCCAAGGGAAAGATGATGAGGCCATCATGCTCAAGCAAAGCTGACCTCCCAAACAATACAGGAAGAGATTCAAATTAAAGCCCGCCATTAGGGTAAGGTTAGAGCATCCCTCAGTCCTCTGCAATTATTTTTAAAGCTCTTGAAAGCAAGCTCAGCAGGACGAACTATCCCAACAGTAGGCTCCCCAGGGCAGCAGACAATCTCTAAATATTTAATACCTGGGCATAAAAGCAGACTCTGGGGTACGAGTGTCTTTCTGTGCTCATGTGCCATCCTTTTTGTTAAACCAGCCTGACAAACCACATCCTTTGCCAGAGAAGAGGAACTGCTAAATAAATAAATAGATAAATAAATAAAAGGTGCAACAGTCTCCTTCGGCTGGTTTTAAATGGATAGATACCCATACTACAGACACGGCTGAATGGTTGGTTGGATTTTTTTTTACAGCTTTCATGTTCTGGCAAGAAGAAATGTTATAATACACAACCTAAAACCATTTGAAACTGTTGGGAGGACGGAATGTGTGCCACACTGGATGCATATCACCCTTTACAAATTCCTACTGGGAATTAATTTGCAGCCTCCAAGCAGTTTCAGTGCATGAGAATCACTCCCACTCATTGCAAAATGCAATACGGAAGCACCCGTCAACCACATCCAGCAGCCTGGCAGCTGGCAAAGCAACACTTCCTCCTTGTTCTCTAATTACTCCAAGTGGAAATATTCGTCCAACTAATAGAGAACTGCCCAAATATTTACCCAGGAGGAGACAGCCCATCGGCCGTGTGGTTCAGAAGCTCTGTAATTATGTGGTTTTTAACATGCAGCAGCCTGGAAAGAGGCAAAGCCTCATTTCTCTCTTCTGTCTATTGGGATTTATGGAGCTGTAGCACAACGTTGTTTTTAGAAGCTTTTCCATCATGCAAAAAAAAAAAGGTTAAACTGAATAACAGAATGACAGAATCATTAAGGTTGGGAAAGACCTCTAAGATCACCAAGTCCAACCCCAACCCATCCCACCATGCCCACTAAACCATATCTCCAAGTGCCATATATCCACAGTTCTTAAACATCTCCAGGGACGGTGACCCCAGCACCTCCATTGGTAGCCTATTCCAACGTGTTACCGCTCTAAAATACAAGTGATTCTCTGCAAACCTCGAAGCAATGAGTGATGAAGGTCAGAGCAAGACAGATGCAAAGTTGGAGAGTTGAGCTCTTCAAAGGCACCTATGCCCTATGGTGTTGAGAAACGATACTGAGCAATGGAAAAGGGTTAAAAACAGGAGCTGAAATGTGTGCAAGCCCATAGGGCTCCAGACTCAGTGAAATACAACAGACATGATCTACTGGGCTTGCTGGGGATGGGTTGATGGTTGGACTAGATGATCTTGGAGGTCTTTTCCAACCTTAGCTATTCTGTGATTCTATGAAACGGAATGTTGAGTGCCCCTACGCTTGGCTCTGACCCTGGAGAGCCTCACTTGGCCCTTCCTCCAAATGCAACCCAACTGAATTTTACAAGAGAGGGATTGAGAACGCTGGGACAGCACCAGGACTGAGACAAAGTGCTGCTGGAGCAGGACAGCAAACTGTACATCCCTACGCTAAACGCAGGATTTACATTACTGCAGACATTTAAATAAGTGTGAGCAGGAAAAAAAAATAAATAAGTAAAAGAAGAAGAAGAAGAAATACAAAAAAAAAAAAAAAAAGCTGCTGGGTGAGCATCAAAGAACTGCACATTAAGGGCTTTTTAACTGATTACACACAGCACGCCGGCGTCAGGCTTGATATTTTATATCCTGCATAAGGGACAGGTGTTTTTCTCTCTTCCTTTTTTTCTCCCACTCCCCCCCCCCCGCTTCCCCCTTAACGATTGAGTCAGGTCGAAGCGCATCATCTGTAAGGAAACCCACAGCCCGTGCAAACGGGGCTGTTTCTCTTCATGCATCATCCCAACCCGACGCTGGCTCTCGGAGAGCTGAGAAGTGATTGTTGTACCTCACCCAGCCGTGAGCGCGTCGCTCCAGAGGGAACGGAGCTGTCATGTTCATTAAATGCATGATTACAGCTATGATTAATGGCGGGGGCTATCGCCTAACTCTTTCTTTTTTATTTTTTTATTTTTTTTCCCAACTCTGTACGAATCCACAGCACAACAGCCTGGCTCAGGAGGTCCCTCGGAGGACGCATCCCACTCTGAACTTTGCTTTTGGAACAAAATGGAGCAAGGTGATCATGTCAATGGGGCTCCCCACTGAAGAGGTTGGAGGCTGTACCCCTGCGATAGCACCCACACATTAATCCAGATGGTTTTCCTCCTAGACAGTAGGATGAGATGGGTTCCTTCCCCTGGTACCTGGTCCCTTTCCTCCAGGAAAAGGCTGGCAGATATCTCCCTTGGCAAACCACCTTGGTGAACCATACAAACCATTCTTGGGTGCTTCCCACGGATGTGCGATGCTTCCATCCAGCTTCAACACCTCCATGCAACTCCCCACCACCTCAGGGCTTCTTAATGCTTCCTGAGAATGCCACCTAAGATTTCCCCTTGCATGCAAATCAACTGAAAACATCGCAGGGAGGTTGTGTGGTTAATTATCTTCTTAATAATTTAGGCAGGATTTTATTGCTCCTAGGGCACAGTGAAGGAGCAGGAGACAAGGAGATGCACCGGGGCCAAGCACTACAGTGAGTAATTATGCTTGGGAGCATAATGTTAGGGCATCAGGTAAACTCCCTTGTGACAATGGGAACTCTAAGCTCATTACAAGAACCCCAAATCAAGATCTCACACAAAGAAAGAAATGGGCTCCATTCCAAGTGTAGGATGTTGCTCCAGCTCAGGGATCACCACCACGGGGTTTTGCCCCAGTATTGCATTATTTAGCCTTGCTAGACACCTGCACCATTGCAGCTTGCTTCTGCTCAACCCCCTTCATGCATGGCCTAGGCACTAAGAAAAAAAGGCTCTTTTCAACCATGCCATCCCCTTTAATAGGTCACGTTATAACTGTGCTTTGCCTTCTGCGGCACGGGCAGCCTACTTCTGGAAGAGGCAGCCATTCATTTTGTGGGGCTCTCCTGCCTTTATTGCTGAACAAAAAGTTTTGAGGCTGGCACTCAGGAAATTTATTTCTTTAATTATTATTCATTTAAGTGGCTTCCACTGTTTCAGATGATCAGCACTAGCAGCTGCTGGGGGTAATTTATTTTACTCACCAGATAGCAGAAGCCCTCACTTTCTGGAAGGTAACAACAAAACAAGGGCTTTTAAAGCAGCTTTTCATGCTTTCCTGCCTGACTGCATCCCAGCTCTGAACAGGAACATGCATGTCCCTGCTTCAGGCACTCACAGGCATTTTGTTATTAGCAAAGCACGCTCAATTAACAAAGCATGCTCTGGTTTCAATGCTGTTGCACAATCAGCTCTGTGGATGCTTGCAAGGAGCATGGAGCATCTACCATACTCTGCACTTCCTGGATCCAGTGGTGCTCCTCAAGGAGAGCAGGTCCCAAACACGAGGGGTTGAGCTCAAAGAGATCAAGGGATTAAGAAACCCTAAAACTGAGATGACGGATCTAAAAAGGTCCAGGGACTGAATGGTTGAGTAATCCTAAAATCAAGGGACTGAGCTCAAGAGAAGCTGAGAATTGAGCAACTCTAAACTTGAGGGCTTGAATACAAACGAACCAAAGGATTGAGCAGTCTCAAAAAGAAGAGACTGCGTTCAAAAGGAGCTCAGCAATCCCAAACTTGAGGGATTGAGCTTGAAGGAGCCAAGGGATTGAGCAAATCCAAAGCCAAGTGACTGAACTCAAAAGGGACCGAGGGATTAATTAATCCCAAGACCAAGGGATCAAGCTCCAAGGGGACAAATCCCAAACCCAGCGGACTTGATCTTAACAGCGACATGGAATAGAGAAATCCTAAGGGATTGGAAATCCCAATTGAGCTCAAAAGGGAACAAGGGACTGAGGGTTCCCAAACCCAAGAGACTGAGTTAAAAGGAATAAAGGGTCCAGTAACACTGAACCCAAGGGATTGAGTTTGAAGGGACCGAGGGATTGAGCAACCCCAGAACCAAGAGACTGAGCTTGGAAGAGACGAGGGGACTGAGCAAACCCAAAAGCCAAGCAACTGAGCTCAAAAGGGCCCAAGGAACTGAGCAATCCCAGAACCAAGGGATTGAATCTGAAGGGATAAAGGGACTGAATAATCCTGGAAACAAGGGACTGAGCTTGAAGGACTGAGAGACCTTACTCAAACAACATCAAAATCAGCACAGTAAAGCGGTGTTCCAACTTGAGCTGTTCTCACACCTTTGTGCATTAGGTTGGGCTCTTCAATCATCCCATCCCAACGTGTTTTGCAGAATGAAGGCAGGACAATTGAGGGGTGAACAAGCTACTGGAGCTTGGGACATTCTTTGGCATGATGCAGTGGTGAGGATGTTTGGGCATGAGCTGCAGGGTTTTCCTGGGTGTCCAAAGTTGCAAAGGGAAGATTTCCTTGCAAGAAGCAGCTCTGGATGTTGCTTAAACTGCGGTGAGCCCACATGGTGGGCTGCAATAGCTCTACCTGCATCACTTGCGCCTAGATTGGGGTCAGGACTGCTTTCAGGACAATGTCAAACCTTAATTTTGTTCCTGCTGCTTTCAATTTCATACCAGGCTGTTCTTTTTTTTTATTATTATTTCTCCTTTCAAATTTATTTTTGAAATGCTGTGTTGCCAGAACCTTTTGCTTCTTTCCCCAATTTCATGGAAACTCCTCAAGCATCCGAATAATGCAGCAATTGTAGTAAGAAATGACGGAAAGGTTTGCTCAACCAGTGTACTGCATTTTGCTTAATTAAAGCCACATCTAATTGCAATGCATCAAACACTTTCCACACTGTCCTGCTGCCACGTTTCCTAATATTTCCGCAAAGTGAAAAATAGATCTTTGCATTTCTGATTGTAGTCATGGCACAGAGAGACAAAATACCAACCCAATAAATTCAGGTGAACAGCAGAATTATAACCCATCGTTAAGTAAATCCCGGGCTATTAAGCTGTCACGAGCACTTCCCATCTCTCTGCTACCCCAACACACACTGGAAATTAAAAAGAGGAAAAGTTTTGCACAATATCCTCCCATCATCCCTTTGACTCTCCCAAAATTGCACACTGGGCTGTGTTTCTCTGCATGGTCCCAGTCCAGCACTGGATATTTATGGACAAGGACAAATCCATCAGCCCTTTTTTTAAGTTTCCAAAGTATGAATTTGCTGTTTTCCAGTGGTTAGATGAATTTTAAAACTTTCATGCATGAAATGAATGAAAAAAAAGGTCTGGAACAAGAATTATAAATACGGGATAGATGTGCGCTTGGGAAAAGTTGACAGGGAAACACCAGCAGCAGAAAGAGTGATCTAAGCATCTCCCACCACCTAAATTTCCAATAACCTGAGCTGTCCTTGAAAAAAAATCCAATAAAAGAGATGTTACAGTCAACCCAACCAATGTACTCCTTCAACAAAAGCCCTGCCTGCTACAATGGAAGACCCCTGGGTTTTTGGCTGTTCTGTCCTGAAATCTGGCCCCTAAAGCTGGATCTGTTCCATCTGACACTTTCCATGGCTACGTCTTGAGGGTTTTGCCCACCCTTTGCTGCTCCAGTAAAAGTCTTCTGCATTGAATCAGTGCTTGGGGATGGTCCTCAATCACAGATCCATACTCAGGATGGTTCTTCCCTACGGGCTACAATGGTCTCATCTCCATTAAAAGGCATTTCATTTTTTCAAGCCATTTCCACTTCTTGTTACAACTGCTTTGAGTTTAACACGTTCCCTGGCAGCAGAAGTGTTCAGAAGTGCCTGGTCCCATGGAAAGGCAGCAGGAGTGCAGGGATTCAGACACTACTGATGGGATTTTTGTCCCTGCTCAAAGCTCTTCTCCCCCCTCCCATAAGCCTTTCCTTCGTAGGTTTGTTTAATGGAATCTGGTGGGTGACAGGAATAACCCATTCACCTCCCAGTACTGGATCTCAAAGGGGTGGGCTGTAAGAAGGGGCAAAATGAGGGAGGTGGGACATCTATCATTCGCATCTCCTTACAACCACCCAGGAAACCCCAAACTGGGGTACAAACAGCTTCCAGTGACACTTCCCAATGACACTGTCCTACTTATTCCATCTCTTCATTCAGACTTTTCCACTGTACATCAAATGACTTTGGCATTAAATTGCCTTATAGCATCATTCATGAAAACGCTCATCTCTGCTGCCTCCATCATTCCAACAAAGAAAAGCATGAAACTACTGGCTTTACCTTTCCCACCTTAACTTTTCCCAAGGATTGCAAATATAGGGAGCGAAAACATTCAATCCAGGTAGAAACTTGAAAAAGAGAAAATAAAAAAACCAACACTTCAGGCACAATTAGAAACCTGATCCTGTCTGAGGTCTGCACTTGAGGTGTCAAGTACCAGAGGAGCTAAAACACACGTTTAATTGAAGCTAAATGTAAAGCCAGTAACTGCATCAAACTGCCTGCTTCATAGTTATCTGCAGACTGACCCTCCCAGCTTTGTTAGGTCAATATTGAATGCAATTCGATGAGCGTATCAAATATATTTAGCCTTGAGGTGCAACTTGAAGCTGCCCAAGACTTAGCAATCCTCCTTAAGGTTAAAAAAAACCAAGCGGTGTAACAGGGTGGATCTAAACCTGGTACACACTAACTTGAGAAAAACTCAATATTCTTCACTTGTTTTTTCTTAAAGCGTTTGTTTCTTTTCTGTTGTTTTTCATTCAGTGTTACTGTTAATCAAAAACACACTGTAATCAAGAAGAGCTCAGGGATGTCCTCCGGCAATGACGAGATGTCCATTAACTTTGTACTGAGGGGTCAGCAATGCTTCTAGGAAGGTCTTTTCTTCCCCTAAAAACATCTCAGAGACCTCAGGTAAAAAATTATTCTCCAAAAAAGTGGTCAGGCATTGGAGGAGGCTGCCCAGGGAAGTAGCAGAGTCACCATCCCCAGAGGTGTTCAAGAAATCTGGAGATGTGGCACCTGGGGGACATGGTTTAGTGGGCACGGTGGGGATGGGTTGGGGTTGGACTTGGGGATCTTGGAGGTCTTTTCCAGCCTTAATGATTGTATGATTCTACGAGTGGGCACAGTGGTGATGGATTGACAGTTGGGCTTGAAAGCCTTAAAGTTCTTTTCCAACCTTAATGATTCTTTGAGATTCATTGACCTTGTTTAGAGGTTCTCAGGTGTTGCAGCAACTCAATGGAGGTGAGAAGGTGGAAACATCCAATCACAGTTTGGCTTGGGTCGCAAGGGTCCTTAATGATGACATAGTCCCAAACCCATGCCATGGAACAAGCAGCTACAAGCCAACCTCAGCACTAAAGCTGGAGCACTGTTGGATATTTGATACAAACTAGGACAAATTCTCACTGCTTACCTGCTCTGCCAGGGCTCTTGGTGCTCAGATCTCTGCACCGACCAGGGGTGCTGGAAGTTTTGGAGAGTTTGTTCGCTGACACCCGGTACATCACCCCTCCAATGCAGCGATAGCCTTTGCTCTTCCACCTCTGTTGTATGGCTTGGGATTTGCTACTCTTGGGCGTTGAGCTTGCTTGGGGGGACCTGTAAGGAAAGGATAAAGCCAAGGTAAGCACCAAGTCAGGATGAGACCACAAGGAGCTGTGAGCAAACCCAGAGTTGCTCAGTGACGGAGGTGGTACAGAAGCAAGCAGTTAAGCTCCTCCTTTGGAGAGTGAAAACAGAAGGGACTAGGGAATCAGATCTTATTTACTTACATCAAAAATAGGTGTAATTAAAGACTCTACAAATGGTACCTCTTCCCTCTTGCACGAACAAGCACTTTTTTCACCCACTTTGCCCACAGCAACACTTGTCCATGTGCTCGTCTATAAACCCTGCAGATCTTTCTCATTGACCCCAAAGCACAGCTTCCATCTGCACTGCCTGTTTGCGTCTTCCTAATGGGCAGCTTGGCAGAGCCAAACAGGGATCCAGGTGGGTGCACAGATATTGTGTTGTTCAGCACTACCGTGCTGGGCTGCCTAATGGGCTGGAAGAGCCTATCCTGATGATGGCTACAAAAAGCAGAGCCAGAGGAGTGGTCACTCGGATAGTTTTGCAGCCCTCTGCAACTGCAGCTCTTTCAAGGCTTTTTCCATACCCTTGCATGGGATGAGCTGCCTCAGGATGCCGCCATCCCATAATGCCAGAAGCAAATTCTGGGAGCCAAACTGGTTCTCTGCAGCACTGGGGACACTTCTCCAGCTCCCCGTCCCTCTGCTACCCCCTCTGAGGGGACACATTCTCCCTCTTAGCTCTGCAGTGAGGATGATGATGGCTCAGGAGCTGTGCTATAGTCACACACATTGGTGTCGTTCCTAATGTCTGTTTGCTCCAACAGGCAAAGGACAGCTTTCAGAAGCTCTCAAGTGACACCCTGGGGACAAATCCCTCCTGGATGGGCTCATCTGTCACCAAAAAACCCTTCCGGTTCCCAACCTGATTCCCTGCACGATGCCATCTCTCTCCCCATCCGCCACCCGGCTCATTGCTGTACATATGCCGTTATGCAAACAGAGCTGTTCCAGCCAAATCAAATCTACTCCAATATCAGTCGTCTTAACCATTTAGCACTAATCCAAACAGTAATTTGTTTATGCAAATTAGAGCTCTAATTTTGTATTAGTACAAACTATGCTCATAATGCTATTAGCAGAACGTATATAAACCGCGCATTACTGAAGAATATCTGTAAATTAAGGCCTGCTATCCTATCAGCAGAATGCAAACCCTGGAGAGCATTACCTTTAAATGAACATGTGCTGCAAAGAAAGAGAGAATTGTAAAATGTAATAGTTACATTTCTTAGTGCTTAGCGTGACAGCCTATTCATTTAATAGGGCTGTTGCCACTGGCTACCAACCTCACAGAATTACTGCCAGATTTGCAGAGGGGATGGGGACAAAGAAGTGCTCTGCTGCACTGGGTGCAGTTTCTTTGGGCAACCTCTGCCTTTGCTAGGGAGATGAGCAGAAAACTTGGAATTTTACAAGGAACAGCCTCGTTGCAATCTTTCAGCTCTTAGCAAAGCTTGGGGGGTTGCAGCTGGTGCAGATCCCAAGAGCTGAAGAAAGGTTTCTGTTGAGAAGGCGGCTTGCACACATCTCCCCATGGTCATCCTCTTGCTGCAGGCACAGCATATAAAATCACGGAATCATTAAGGGTGGAAAGACCACTAAGATCATCTAGCCCAACCATCAACTCATCACCACCATACCACTAAACCACGTCACATAATGTGACATCTATCCCAAAACTCCACAGATGGTAACTCTGCCACTTCCCTGAGAGGTACATAACACACACGAACCCTTCCAATCTTCCCAATGGAACCACATGGGATGACATGGGATGAGGAGGCATGGCATGCTCAGTGGCAATGGCTGATCACAGAGCCATCGGATGGTTTGAGTTGGAAGGGACATGTAAAGGTCATCTAGTCCAACTTCTCTGCTGTGAACAGGGACACCCACGCTAGGTCAGGTTGCTCAGAACCCCATCCAGTGTGACCTTGAATGTCTCTAGGGATGGCGCATCCACGTCACTGAACAAACTCTTCCAGTGCCTCACTACCTTTATTGCAATTTTTTTCTGTTTCCTTACACCCAACACTCCAAGAGGTCCATGTCTCTCTAGTACCAAGGACTTCATCTGGATGCATCTGTCAGTGTCACTGAAGAAAAGCACTGGTCCCAGCATTGGCCTTTGAGGGACATCACTCATCACCGATCTCCATCTGGACACTGAGTCGCTGATCACCACTCTCTGAATATGATCTCACAACCAGTTCCTTGGACATCGAATAGTCCACCCATCAAACTCCTATCTTTTCAATTAGGAGAGAAGGATGTTATGCAGGACCATGTCAAAGGCCTAACTGAAGTCCGGACAGATGACATCAGTGGCCCTCCCCTTGTTCTTGGTGCAGTTAGGCCACTGCAGAAGGACACTAGGTTGGACAGGCAGAACCTGACCTTGATAACATGCTGGTTGCCATGTGGTGGAGTCACCATCACTCAAGAAAAAGGCAGATGCGGTACTGAGGGACATGGCTTAGTGGGCACAGTGGGGATGGGTTGATGGTTGGATTGATCTTGAAGGTTTTTTCCAACCTTAACGATTTCATGACTCTATGAATGGACATAGTAGTGGCGGGTTGATGGTGGGACTTGGTGATCTTAGTGGTCTTTTCCAGTCTTAACGATTCTTTGTTCTCCCAAGCTGGGCACCTTGCACACAAATCACTAGAAATGCAGAGCTCGAGGGAATGTTTGGAGGTAGAGAGGAGGGATTTGGAGGAAGGGAGTGTCAAAAGGAATAGGGACACAATGAGGACTGATTCATGCTTGTGCTGTTACTCTGATCTATTTAACATCTGCTAGATGGTGCACTTTGCATCATAGCTCCCATTTGCTATAAACAGACACACACACCAATGATATACATCAAATGGCATGGACAGAACTGCATTTGAGCCCAAGAGGGTAAAAGCATCACCCAAAATGCAGTAAAGCTCCCTGGTAAAATCCACAGTGAATTAACCAGAGCCCAAACAAATGCAGCCTCCTTCCCAGCCCTTGTGAAGGAAATTCCACACCACATGTCTAGAAAACACTAAAGATGGTAGGTGACCCTCAGCACATGACTATCACAACTTCAGTGTATGCTGCAAACATCAATTTGCATATCACAGAATCATTATGATCACAAAAGACCTAAAAGATCATCAAGCCCTACCTCAACTCATCCCCACCAGGCCCACTAACCACGTCACTCAGTGCCACATCTCCACAGTTCTTGAAGACCTCCAAGGATGGTGAATCTACCATTTCCTTGGTGTAGAAACAAAGAGAGTCTTGCTGAGAAAAACACTGATTTAGAGAAACGCTCCCATTCTCAGTGTGATTTCCTGTGAAAATAATGTCAGTGGGGTCCAAAATAAAAAAAGATTGGGGAAAAAAACAACCCTCCTACAGCTGTAAGATGGATTTAGTCCAACAAAATGCAGCTCCCGCAAATGCTCTGGATATTTATTTTCTCACTTTTTTTGTGCTCCCTCCAAGTGTTGAAGTGGCCCTTGTTGCAAAGTCACCATTTATCACAGAGTTATTACCCACTGGCATCTGACCCTGTGTATGTGAGCAGAGAGAGAGCAGGCAGTGGCTGCCAGCGAGCACCAAGCAGTGAGAGCTGCACTTTATAAAACATTTTGTACTTCTATAAACCAGTATTAAAAAAAAAAAAGAAAAAATAAATAAAAAGGAGAAGGAGCAGAACAGTGTTATGCACCAAAGGACCGTGGGTCCCACATCTCCCTGCAAAGACTCTTCTAGGATTTCTGCCCTGCACCCATCAATGTGCACTGAACCTCCTCTGATTTGTATTTCTGTAGAAAAATTATTATTGAGGTTGCCTGAAAGTAAAGCCATCAAGATAAAACATAGGTTAGGGTTTAGGCCTTAGGGTTAGGGTTTAGGGGTTAGGCATAGGGTTAGGGGTTAGGTATGGGGGTGAGGGTTAGGCACAGGGTTTAGGGATTCGGGGTTAAGGTTAGGCACACGGTTAGAGTTTAGGGGTTAGGGTTTAAGGGTTAGGGTTGGAGTTTAGAGTTAGCTTCTCATCTCCCAAAGGGTGGCCACCTCCACTTCCACCCTTTGGGTGATTCTGCAATGGGAACATTGGTACGAGGACAACCCAGGCTCCTCAACCTGGAAACCCATTTCTAAAATGTCAAAGTTAGCAGGGGGGGAAAAAAAAAACCCAAAAATAAAATGCAACGATTTCTCAAAAGGAGTTGTAATCTGCTCCAATAACCTTTACAGCTGTTTCCCCTATTGGAGACAGACAGACGGAGGGAAAGGCACCAGAAGGTTGCATTACTGCTTCAACAGTTTTATGATCACTTGGTGGGGAGTGCTCCCAAACCCTTGAGTTGGGGAAATCCTCTGCCCAAAATTCCCATGTTCTGAGACACATTGCCCAAAATTCCTGTGTTCCCACTCCACGTTCACACCATGCAAATACAAAGGCTTGGAGATGTTGCTCTCCAGGAAATGCTTCACAGGGAATTTCAGCTGCTGAACTTGAGCCCTGGCAACTTCTGCTGTTTACTTTCAGAAGCCCAGTTAGATTCAAAATTGAAGGTAAAATACGTTTTATATAGAAAACTCTAAGCATAACCTAAGCCCATGTAGAAGAATTGAGAAACTCAATGGTCCAACCCTATGGAAAGTTGTAGTCCCAACAACTTCACTTCACCAGCGTCACCTTCACTCAGTGGCAGTGCCACTGACCCTGGGGACAGCCACTGTTGGGCCAAGAGATGTCACCAACAGAGCCTCACAAAACCCCTCGTCTCTTTTCATCCCTGGCGGTGTCACAGCACTGTGCTGAATTGTTACCCTAATGGAAAGGACGGCCTTTGGAAATGAACTGTATTGAGAAGAGAGGATAAAATTAATGAGATAATAGCCAGGCCAAGGACCTGAAGAATACGCCAGCTCTCGACACGAGGGGCTTGTAATTCCCTTTCTGCAGCACAAGCCCTCGGATCTAAAGAGTTCTCCCGTCCGTCCAGAAGACCCGCTCCGGCAGGAAATTTCATTAACGCTGGAAAATAGGAAAGGTATTAAGCGTGGATAATGAAGGCCAGAGTGTGAACAGTGCCTTAAGATAGTCTTCTTTCTAGCCTTTGTAATGGGAGGCATGAACTTTCCCTTCAAATCCATTTCTAATCCATTTGAAATACTACAGCAAATTATCTTCCCTTCAGCCCGAAAGCGGCCAGCCAATTTACTCCGAATAGAAGTGACAATGCTACAGAATTTATCGCCATAACCTTGACTACACAAGGTTGAGGGTTGTCTTTCCCCCACCCTGGGGTGGACAGGGGAATAAAATTTTTTAATGAAAAGGGGGTAGAAAGATACTATAAAAATGTTTAAAAACAGTACAGCAGTTGTTGAAGATCCAACAACTACACCAGAGCCAGGCTTGATGGCAAAATCTCTGCATCTGCACTAAAAACGCTCTGGGTGCAAGTCCTGGGCTAATAAAACATTTTGCAGCTGGAGATCTGGGCTCTTACCATACATCTCTTGAATCATAGAATTGTTTGAGTTGAAAGGGACCTTTAAAGGTCATCTAGTCCAACTAGGAGTAGCAGAAACCTTGTCCAAGTCCAGCGATTTCAAGCCACAACTTCATAAACGCTCATTTTGACCAGGTCTTGATTTTTCTTTTCCCTTTTCCCTTTCCCTTTCCCTCTCCCTTCTCTTTCCTCTTCCTCTTCCTTTTCCCTTTCCTTTTCCTCTCCCTTCCATTCCCTTCCCTACTCTTTACTTCCCCTCCCTTCCCTTCCCCCATCCCTTTTCCTTCCCTTTTTCTCCCCTTCCCTCCCCTTTCCCTCCCTTCCATTCCCTTCCCTTTTTTCCTTGCCATTGCCATTCCCATTTCCATTTTCCTTTCCCTTTATTTTGGTTAACCACTGAACCACTTCTTTGCAAGTTTGCAAGAGCAACTTCACAGCATCTGGCAGTAAGTCCAAAGTGACAACTGGACCAAATGAGTCCAAACTCCTTGCTTCCAAACGCAGTGAAACTGCTTGAAAAGGAACAAATCCACTGAAACTTCATTCAGTACACAGCAAACACTACTGAAATTCACTCACTCTTAAATAAACACCAATAAAAAGGGAAAAAGAAAAAAAAAAAAGGGGGGGGGGGAGATTTCAGTTCAATAACTTGGGAAGTGAGAAAGGACGATTCACTTTGGAGTGAGCAGATGCTCAGGTTTAACACCCACATGCTATCCACACATGCACGACACGACACTCATTAAAACTCAAACAAGCACACACAAAACTCACATATATTTGAAATACCAAACTGTCTGATGTATTTAAATTTAATACAAAACTGAGAGCAGGGTAAGAGCATCCCGACAGCGCTCCAGCCAGCTGAAATGGAGAGGATTTCTTGGAGCTCACGGCAATACAAGTGGCTCTTAAAGGATGGTTTTCTTTTACTTCTGGATATCTTTTTCAGGCTTAGCTTACTTTTTTTTTTTTTTTAAAGTAATCCTTACATAGTAAGAAATCGCATTTACATGCTGGCATTTGGTTCCCATGGAAAGAGTAGATGACACAGGGCCAGGGTGCGCTGGAGGGCCAAGCAGGAGGGAATCTATTACAGCCCCATAGGTGGCAATGCAAAGGGCTGATTTGGGAAAGAAACACAATATTTCTGTGGGAAAAAACAAACAAAGAAATAAACACCACAATATCCTTGTTCCTTAGCATGTAACAGAGCAAAATAAGGTTTGAGTTCAAATCTTAATGGTGCTCCTCAAAACCCTATCAGTGCTCCGAGCTCCTGTAGCTTGAGTACTGCTCACACCTAAATACATAAGGAAAAACAACTAATTCCATTGAAATGTTTGATTTTACATCAGATCTGTACACTATTGCTTTCTTCTTCTAACTAAAAAATTTCAGTTCTCAAACAAACACTTCCTACTGCTGCTTCAGACCTAACATTAATAAAAAATAACCTTATTTTGGCTACTCAGATAACTCAGTTCAACTTGTCTTATGCTCCAGGGAATCCATTAGATTTGAAAATATGGTTACAAGCAATAATCTCATTTATTTGTTATCAAACCTCTATTTTCAATAACCAGTGATAATTATGAAATGTGTATTCAACAGCTCAGATTTTCTTCCTGGGCATCCAGTACGATTCAGAAAACCCAACAAACACTTAAAAAACACTTGGAGTTCAGCTGAATGAAACCTGAACTTTAAATGCAACTCAGTGCTGATCTCAAGTAAAAAACAGTCCAGCACAGATCACATTTACCATTTTCAAAACCTGAGAAAAATTATGAACATCAATAAGTGCCTATTAAGCCAAGCAATTTCCTAAATAAAGATGTACGTATCTAATAAATCCTCTTGACTTGTGAAGGAAAAACAGTTGCAAATATATTACAATGGTTACCAACCACAATAACAAAGACTCCTCCAGAAACACTGTCAGTGAATACAGACGTGGAACAAGACTAGACCTAGTGATTTAGGTCAAGGATTTCCACCTTGTGGGTTTAAACCCTGATGGAGGGATGTGGTCAGTGGGCATGGTGGGGATGGGATTGGGTTGGACTTGGTGATCTTGAGGTCTTTTCCAAGCTTATTGACCCTATGATTCCATCTGGGACATATTCAGTGGGCACGGTGGGGGTGGGTTGATGGTTGGACTTGGTGATCTTGCAGACTTTTCCAACCTTAATGATTCTATAATTCTATCATTCCACCAATTAAACCAACATGAGCTGCAATGGTGTGATGCAACCACAAGGTTTGAAATAATGGGGCTGCCAGCAATTCTCTGCAGACTACCAGGATTGACTGCAAACAATATCATTGTTTGATATTTTCCCCACGTATTACAGTGTTTAATATTTTCTCCATATAATTAAAAGCTGTTGGCTTCATACCTAATACTGAAGATATTATCACAATCTCTTTGAGGCATCTTTCCAAATGGCTGAAGAACGTACAGCCAAACTTGAGTTAAACTGATGGGCACTATTTGTAAGAGTTGACTTTAGTTTTTACCCAAAATTGAGAGTGGAGCAACCTCGTTGATCCTCATTGCAAAGATGGAATTGGGCAGTGCAACAAGAAATGATGACTGGGACAGCATTGGAAAGATCCAATGCTTTGAGAATTAAAAGCTTTGTGAATCATAGGATCATTTAGGATCTGGAAGGCAAAGCCACAAAGCTTCCATCCCCATTCCAGTACCCAGAGATCAGCTTCAGAGGGGGACAATGATGATGTGAATGAAAGAAGACTTTGCTCTGGACTGTGAACAACTAATGCAAGAAGGATGAAAAGTAAAGTTTTGGGGGTTCCTCACCTGCTTCCAGCATCATTCTCTGCTTTGTTTTTCCCCAGTTTCTCTCCTCCTTCCCTCCTCTGAAGCTGAAAAATGAGGAAGGGGATGAGATCCAAGCATCCACAATGCAGGACCCATCTCCGTAAGTGACATTTGTGGGTTCTGAAAAATCTCTGCAGGTTTCAAGCTTATCAACTCCACTGTTGGTGCCACCTCTCCAAGGCAGGGCCCCTGTGGCATACACTCAAACCCAAGCTGTTGGCTCACATCAGAGCCCATCAGCTCACCCTACAGCTATTTGGGGACAGTTCCAGACCCAACACAACCTCCCTCCATGCCAACCCCAAAATCACCCCAAGCACTCAGAAGCAGCTCTCTCTGGCTGTAAAACTCATTCAAACCCTCACATTTCAGCCAATACTTTAAATAAGTCATGTTTTTGCTCCACACAAGAGCCACACTGGTCTTCCCTCACCACCCACACAGCCTGTGAAAAGAAACGTGCCCAACATCATAAATCCTGCTCCAAGCTGGGGATTAAAACTTGGAGCATTAGTGACATAAAAAAAAAGCCTAATTAAGCCTGCAGAAGAAGATACAGTTTGGGCTGCACGTGATCCACAAGCAAGCCAGGAGCTGGCTTGTGTCTCCCTTCCTCAAGTGCTCCAAGCAGGAGCAGAGGGAAGCCCTATGCTGTCTTTTCTCCAAGGATTTGCTGGCCATGCATCATAACCCTGCTGAATTTAATCCCATTTTTTTTCTTGAATGCCTTTCAGCTCCACGTTCCCTTTCATTTCCCTATGGCTTCCCCCAAAATCACAGCCAAGCCTTCACGCTTGGCAGCTCCACTGCTTTGGCCACGTAGCGAGGGTGAAGTCATGTGCCAGGGAAAGCTCTTAAATCCCATCAGGACCTCCCAAATGCAGAGAAGATGCAGTTATTACCTCAAGGAGGTCAAAAGTTCCCTACTCAGCTAATCAAATAAAACAATTCAGAATATCCTGCATTTTTGGCATCAACCTTAAATTGTTCGGAGAGACTGGTAGGAGACTCTGTAAGGGACAACACATGACCACACCAAAACCCAAGGCTTCAAGTCATGTAGGAATGTCCCCTTTCCATTTAAAGAGGTGTAAAGACTTCCCTTTTTCTGCAGAAAAGCAAAGGAAGGAGCTAGTAGGCTCAGCACCAGCATCCACCCAGAGGCTGATCCACTTACGGTATCACTTGTTGGTCAATAACCACCAAAGAGCACCACAGAGGTTAATGGCTTGAGCAGCAAAAACAAACTGAAAGGAGCAAATAACCTTTAATGTCCCGTGACATGTTCAGCCCCCTGACAACTGCATTTCCTCTCTAGTCCCTTAATTTTCAACTATTATGCAAGACAGCAGCATGGCAACAGGCTTTCTACCATGCCAGCAATATTTGTGCTGTTAGTGCTGCTCCTGGTGGTGTCACATACAGCCTCAACCATGTATTTTGGCAATTCATGGTAATGCTGCAAGCTGCCCTTAGAACAGCTCTGTTCTTATTTATAAATGCATTACAGTTCTTTGAAGGCACTTTCACCTGACAGCATGCCCCCTTCTCAATACTGGGAAGGACTCCAAGGAATGACACAACGCTGTTGGAAGGGTCAGGTTGGGTATTAGGAAAAGGTTCTTCACCTTTTTGGGTGGTCAGGCATGGAATAGGCTCCCCATGGTAATGGTCATGGCTCCAAGCTGCCAGAGCTCAAGGAACATACAGGCAATGCTCTCACACACAGGGTTTGGATTTTGGGTGGTGCTGTGTGAAGCCAGGAGTTGGAATCAATAATCCTTTTTGGGTCCCTTCCACTTTGGGATATTCTAAGATTCTATGATTTTATACAATTTTTACCTTTTCCCCCATGATGATACATAAATCAGAGAATCACTGAATACCTGAGTTTAAGAGCCCCGATGCTCAGGGTGCTATGATGTCTGCACCCACTTCTGCACACACCCCATTGCCATACTCCCAGCACTGCAGCTCAGTTGGTTTTATCTCTTCCCACTGCAAACTAGAAGAAAAGATGCATTCCTGCCCTCAAGAGTTTGCAAATGAAAGATGGGACAGGGTAGTAAGATGAGAAGAAATAAAATCCATCAGTACCAGTGGGAATGATGGTAGAAGCCAGTCCAAGCATAACAGCTTCCTACCAGCCTCATCAAATGCAAAAGAGCATCAGAAAAAGGGGATATTATTAAAAGAGGGTCAGTTAATGATGCCATTGAGTACTGACGTTTCACAGTGGGATATCTCAGAAGCTAACCTGGGCCATAGCTTGGCTCCCAATCCACCACAAGCAGTTGCTCTGAGCTGATCCCACAACAGCTTTCCCGACTTGCAGAGCCCCCCGGTACAGCCAGAGAGGATTACTGCAGACGGATATTGACTGAGGGTTTAATTACTTGGGGATAACAAGAGAGTTTTCCTGTTAAATTTGAAAGCGTTGCTAATGCCAAGAGTTTAATTGGCATCTCCTTTTCTAATGTAACTGGAATGGAGTGATCAGATGCTGGTGACAGAGGGACAAGCAAGAAGCCATCAGTTGTTACAGGCACGGCCCTATTTTAAGATCACACACGTTATGGGATGTACTGAAACCTCTGTCCCTAAAACAAGGCTAAATAAGATTTCACAGATGTACTAGGGTCATTCCAGCCTTTGCACAAGGGTGCACTTCAGTTTCAATTCCAATTTCAGCAGTCTTAAAATCACTTCTGATCTCTCTTGTCAGCCTTATGAATTGCCAGACAGAAACTAGCCAAATCAACATCAGTACCCTATGGGTTCCCTTCATATCATACATACCCTGTGAGAGATGTTCCACCCACTTCATTTTCTGCCATAAACCTTTCTCCAAGATCTATGACCAGGTTTCCATCCAGTTTTAACTTCCACACTTTCACCCAAGCAAAAGTGCCTGGCTGCACCAGCTAAACGCATCTTTGCTGAGCTGCCAGTAGGACAATATTGTTCGCATCAGGATGCTGCTTCTGCCTGTAATTAATGTTTCATCATCATTCCTGACAGCAAACAGCTGCTGTGGTCTCAATCACTCATCTTCTTGTGGCTCTCTCTTTCCTAAAGGCTGGTTGGCATTATGTTGGCCCCTTATTCTGTTCTCATTCCATGGTTGGCAACAGCTTGGTTGGCTTCATGACCTCCTGACCAGAGGCTTTTGGCCAAGATGACTGCATTCAGTTTGCCAGGGTTTGAGTTTCACAGGGAATTCTACACATCACTGTGTTTTACCCCAGTGACCCACAGCTGGGATTCTTCTGTTGAGTTATGGATGAAGTCAGGTTTTTGTTGAGGTTGGCTGCTCTGCTCAATTTCTTTCCAATTTCTGAAGTGTAGCCTTCATAATTCGTAACTTCTATTCTCCCTTCTTCCTCAATCCCTGTTTCAGCTCCTTGCACAGCTCTTCTCTGTGGCTTCCTAAGGGTTACACACCTCCTCATGCTTTGGAAACCCATCTTCTGTCCAAGTCCAGACTACAGCAGCTCTGCTTGACCAACTGAAAGCCCAACTCCAAACTACCTTACTTAGTTTCTCCAAAGGAGGAGGTCTGATCCCACCAGAATTGGGTCATCAATGGATTTTCTGAAATGTCCAAAAGTTAATCAATCCAGTAAAGTCCTAACACCGTAAAAAAAACTTCTCCAATGGAACAGTGTCCTGGAGAAAAGACAAAAGAACTGCTCAAGAAGATGTGATAGTCCAGATGAAGCTGTTTTCAAGGTAGGTCAACGTTCAAACTAAAACCCATGACAGCCTCCTGTTAAACCGCTTAAGCGAAGATGGAGAATGGAAATGCTGACAGCCCCTAATACACAGCTTTCCAACACACTGCTCTAATGCTGCAGCAGATCAGTAATTATACCGGGAAGACCAGGGGACCATTGTCCCATTAATTAGATTCCTTTTACCTCCATTAGCTCAGACGATTGGACAAAGTTCATTACGGTTTAATTCTGATTAGCTGAAATGGAGCTCTCATAGCACACGAGATAGGCAGGACCAGGTCCCATAGCCATGTGGGATGGGACATTAATGCTTAATCCTTCAGCAGTGTGCTACCACCCTCAGTGACTGGCTACAGAGCCTTTAAACATGGAGGGAAGCCAGGAAATACTCAGCCAGACCCTATTCAAGGCTTTCACTCCTTGCTTTCCAAAAATACACAGCATAATTGCTTTTTCCAGAAACAGCTCCTTTTTAAATGCTCTTTTTCTGACGCAGGAAATAATAATAATAATACCACTAGCAGCAAGAACAGTTGATACGTTTTAATTACAGAAAACTAATAACTCAGTCAAGCAGCAGGGCTCAATGGGAAACACTGCACTGGGGTCTGACCCACAGGGAAGAGGTAAAAAAGAGTTTTGTGGGGCTGTGCTTCTTCTCTTTTACTTCCCCCGCAGGAGAATTGGGTTTGCTGCCCTCTTACTGCCCTAAAGAATAATTAACTGGATGTTCTTGGACATAGGTGTCCAAACTGTTGGGCTTGCCTGGGCCACAGTGAGTGAATAGGAATCATCTTGGGCCATATACACAAAGGTTACTCTAAAGAAATGCCTCCTATTTATTTCCAAATGACAAGTGACAAAAAGAGGATAATAACACTATCTGATAGGAGAAATTCTCATCTACAAATCGCTATTTTTCAACACAGTCACCACCATTAGATATGTGTTTTCAACTGTGATAAACAAGAGCCTGCATGCATGCTCATACAAATCTGCACCAGATTAGGTATTAGGTATTTCATTAGGTATTTCTTCCTAATATCTGTCATTAGGTATTTCTTCCTAATATCTACTCTAAATCTACCTTCTTCCAGTTTAAAAACATCTCCCCTTGTTGTGTTGCTACCAGGCCTAACAAAAAGCCCCTCCAGCTTTCCTGATGGCCCCCTTCAGGTACTGGGAGGCCACTGTAAGGTCCCCTCAGAGCCCTCACTTCTCCAGGCTGAAAAGCCTCAGCATCCTCATCCTATCCCCACAGCAAAGTTCCTCCAGCCCTCTGATTATTGACCTGGACCTCCTCTGGACCCACTCGGACAGCTTCATGTCCTTCTTGTGTTGGGGGCACCAGAACTGGATGCAGTACTCTAGGTGGGGTCTCACAAGAGCAGTGTAGAGGGGCAGAATCACCTCCCTGCTTGTCACACTTCTCTTACTGTAACCCAGGATACAGTTGGCCTTCTGGGCTTCAAGAGCACATTGCCAGCTCATGTCAAGTCTTTCAGCAAGTGACACCCCCAAATTCTACTCCTCGGGACTGCTCTGAAGCCACTCAATGCTCACCTTGCATTTGTGCTTTTGATTGCCTCGACCTTGCACGTGGCCCTGTTGAACTTTTATCTGCAAACATGCTGAGGGTGCACTTGATCCCACTGTCCATGTCACCCGCAAAGATGTTAAAACAGCACTGGTACCAGCACCGATGGCTGAGGAAAGCCACTTGTCACTGGTCTGCACTTGGATTCTACGATTCAATGAGGGAGTGCAGTGGTGATGGGTTGACAGCTGAACTTGATGATCTTAGAAGTCTTTTCCAACCTTAACAATTCTATGATTCTCTTAATTCTAAAGTGGGCAGCTGAGGTGTACCCATGTATGTACCTGGTACCAGCACTTCCAGGCATCTATTGCAATTCAACCCACAAAATGTGGCTCGGGATGCAGCCATGTAACTCTGCTCCTGATCCCTTAGCACAAATTCTTGGATTTCCTACAATCAAAGCAACGAATATCCAAACACAAGTGTTGTGTATGACTACGTAAGTACATATAAATATATATTTTATAAACGTATGCATGCATATTTTATAAATAAACATGCACACGTACACAGATAAAGGATTTAGATCCACTTAGAAGCCAAAGTACGAAAGGAAGGCTGCTTGAACTCAGTATATACTGTAAAGTATAAAAATGATTCAAAGGCACCCATCAAGGGGCAGTGTATTGGTTAGCAATACTAATTGCATTGCCTACATTACAAATGATATTGCTCCATTATTAAAGGGTCGGGACTATTTTATGTGCTCACATCTATTCAATTGGTATTTCGATCAATGGATGCATTACAAGCTTTCCCTTTAAGAGCCTAATAAACAACAAGATGGAAAGTAAAATTCTCCGTAAAATGACGCTTTTAAAAATCCATTTCAGGGGGAGCAATGGGTACTTTGCAAAGCTGCAACCACACCGAGTGGCACTCATTCCTCTTGGCTCAGAGTTAAGAAGTTCAGGAGGTGAAGGCATGGAACAACGGGATCTGTCCTTCTCCCCATTCAAACAGAACTCGGAGAGGTTCCCAACAATTCTCCCAGGCTCAGAAAGGAAGCATAAATTGAAATATCTAATATTTGCTTCTATAGAACAAACACTTCTCGCATCTATTTAGCAGATAACTGGGGGGAAAAAAGCATGCATTGGTCATGTAGGTTGGGCAGGATGTATTGGTCATATAAGGATAACTTCAAAACGCCCTTGGAGAGATTAGGGAAAAGAGATTAGTGGAAAACATGGTCTGGTACAGATGCGAAATCACACGCTCAATGTTTCTGACGTTCTTTTGGCTGTGAAAATCCGCACCTACGCAGCACAGCACATGTGGGACACAGCTCTAATAAGGCCATATAAGGATTTCTACAGCTCCGAAGCGTAAAATCCCTGGTCCCCCATTTCAGCAGTGTGTGTGTGTGTGTGTGTGTGTGTGTGTTCAACATGTATGTGAAATCCAAAAAATTTGTTTGTGCTCTCCCATTAAAACCAAATCATCCTTCCGACTCCCTCATGCAGGACTCACACAGAACTGTCTCCCTCTGCTGGCATCAGACCCAGAACAAGTGGAATGAAAGACAAGGATAACTTCCTGAATGAACCCAAAACTGATTCATGGCACTGACACAACCCTCCATAGAATCATAAAAGTTGGAAAGAGACTGAGATCACCTAGTTCAACCATCAACCCATGCCTGTGATCACTCAGTGCAGCTGCAAAGGTGGATGAAAAACATAGTTTAATGATGAAATTACTCTAAGATCCACACAGGGCAAACAGAGAGTTACAGATTGGGCACCCTAACCTTATCAGGGTGTGCTCCTCGCAAGGATGCTCAGCCACAACCCCCATCTCAGAATCCCAAATCTCTAGGATATTTTTGCAACCAAATCTAAAACCACTGTTTCGTAAGTCAAGGGTGACACCATCCATTCTAAAGCCCAAATACCCCAGAGCAAAGAGTGGTGATGGGTTGCTGGTTGGATTTGGAGATCTTGGAAGTCTCTTCTAACCTTAATGATTCTGTGATTCTATCTGTTGCGGAGACTCACCACCAAGAAGATGCAAGGCAGGGATCAAGCTCTGCAGCCTCACTGTGCACAAATTCATTTCCATTAAGGTGAAACTGCATATATTTCTCTTAGTTTCCCACATTCCAGAATCTGTTTCAGTTTATCCATCAAAGAAAGGAAACTCTGCTCAGGGAAGTGGCAGACAGACGCTTTGCTGCGTGCGAGAAGCCTGTACCTTAATGAAGATTTCTCCATCATTAAGAAGTATCTTGCTTCCCTCTGCCCACCCCAAAATAATCATGTTGAAGATGGACATGATCAAAGGACGGGCCGGGAGCCAAGGCTGGGGCCAAGGAGGGAAAAAATGAAACGCATTTTTGCAACAGCAGAGCAATTACCTTGCATTCGGGATGCCGCTGAAATCAGTATTAAGCCATTAAAAGTGATTGGGGCAAGGCTGGTGGTCCCCCATAGCAACAATTGGGAAAGGTGCGAGCTCGGTGCATTGCTCTTGTCCCTACAAGAGGGCACAGTCTGTCCCCACTGCGGGTGAGCAAAGGTCCAGCAGGGCAGGGAAAGAGCAAAGCAGAGCTTGAAGAAGACACAGTGAGATGGCTGTAATTTATACTCTCCTGCCTTTACTTTATGGCTTTCTTAATTCGGCTCCTGCTACTATTAATGTAGTTAATGTTGAGATTATATCTATTTTCTGGCGTCAGGCAGTGATTTATTCAAGCCATTTTTCCGGTGCCGGCTCCCACGCTGTTAAATCAAGCGACTTGCCAATTAAGTGCTGACTGGGGAAGTGGATGCAATCTTAACAGATATCTAACCGCAAATTAAACCGAGTGTTTCTTACACTTCTGCAATGCGCGAAGCTGGACCACTGAACCTTGCTGAGCTGGGGAAAAATAAAAACATCCTCCAAAACAAAGGGAAAAACAGTACATTTGAGGAAGGGAAGAAAAAAAGCTGTCCTTCCCAACAGGCGATCTATTGCCTTGGCCATACAAGGACTG
The DNA here is from genome assembly GCA_030625065.1 of Alectoris magna. NCBI lineage: Eukaryota > Metazoa > Chordata > Aves > Galliformes > Phasianidae > Alectoris > Alectoris magna. Next base: position 1,453,421 of record CM060561.1, on the reverse strand, counting down.
TCCCCAGCACAAGGGAGATGATAGTGATGCTCCCTGATGGGAACTTTGACCTACCAGGATCTTCATGTCTTCTGGAGTTCACACAAGACCAAGCTATGTTCCGTCTGGAGCAACTTTTTGGGGGTGAAATCTCAAATACCTCCTGGTGCTCTAAAATATGATGTGCCACTATCAGCCATAGCAATACCCAGGGGTTTTATGAAGGGGTGATCCATACTCCAGAAGTTTGGGGTTGCTTGACACCTTGGTGGGGCCAACTAGGCCGTCACCTGCCAATTGCTTGGTTACACCAGGACACATCATCGCCTGCTCATATTTATCCTGTTCTTCTCCTAAATTATCTATATTACTTTGAATTACAGATCTGGAGCATCCCCACTGCTGTTATGGTCTTCAAGAAGGACCCAGCACACTGCAGAGGAGTAGATCCAAAGGGACATCAGGTTCCCTTTGGGTTGGCGACCACTGTGAACCTCAAAACCCACTCCCTAAGCAGTGATGAGGGCTCTCCTGCTCTCCAGCCTGCAGCCTGACCACTATCAAAACTTCCCTACATCTATTACAATGGTTGGATTTGATTATCTTAGTGGTCTTTTCCAACCTTAAAGACTTTACGATTCCCTGCCTTGAGAGCTATAATGAAAAGCAATGCACAAAACTGAGCGCTATTATTAATAATCATGAAGAGTTGTTGGGATAACAGCTCATGAGAAGAGGTGAGCAGTTTTACGTTCCTTGAATACTGAGCTGCCATAAAGCAAATTAATATAATAGGAGAAAGCCCAAACACATAGGGTGCTATAGAAATACCACCGATCCCCATGCTCAAACTGTATCTATGGCCAAGAACTAAATGAAGGATGGGAACAAACAGGTAAGATCTGTGTCTGGAGGATGGGAACAGTTCTTGCCAGGTGATAAAATTCAATCTAAGGGAAACGCCATCCAGAGCTGCCATCATAAATATTCAATCAACAAGGACAAATGACTTCATGAGCCCCCATCGCAATAAAAGGATCGCATTCCTGGGTGGCACAGATGAAAATGACTGTCTGCTTTGTAGCACTGAAGGAAAATCTCTTTGCTACTGCGCTTTGGGAAGCCCAAACTGGTTCCCTAGCACAAATAAACCACACCAAGAGAACACAAAGCAACTCTTATGTTATTTACCATCATTGCAGGAGTGCAAAAATATTTTATAAAGCAATTAAAAATACCTAAAGAAGAGACTGCAAAGGGGGCTAGGGAAGCTGGTACCCAATTTCCATTCGTCTCCAGCAAAGCTGTGTTCCAAAACTCCCAGCCCATGCCATGTGTTGCAACATCACATGAACACTGCATACAAATATTGCTATATACATCTAAAGTCTTCAAATATTGGGGAAAAAAAAGAAAAAAAAAAGAGCAGGACTTCACAAATATCTTTTCAAACTCATTTTCCTATTTCTATTATTAAAGTAATGTACTTCCATCTTCAGCAGTAGGTACCTAAAAACCTGACAAGCACATCAGTCTTAGGGATTTATGTTAACAAAAAAAAAAAAAAAAAGATGAAAAGATGAACTATTCAAATTTTGCAGAAAAATATCTACAAACGCAGAGGCATTTTGGCAATGCAATTCATGGTCACCTTCACTGCAACGGTCTCAATCACACTGCAACAAATTGGTAAGATTAGCTATTAACTAGAGGAAGTCAGGCTGGCAAGTTTGAAATACGCAAGTAGTCTAAAAATTTATTGATTATTGCAAAGGTAGTTTACTGCCACCCTTAAAAGTGGTCTAAAAGCGGTGTTTAAAACAGTGTTTAATGATCTGAGTTGGCCACATGGCTGCGTTTTAGCTCTTTCTTCTCCCATTTGAAGTCTCATCCTGCTTCTATTCGGCCACATCATCACTTATTCTGGGGGGAGTCCACCAAGGGTTAAGTGCTGTGCAAAGCATAAAGCAAAGAATGTCTCTGCCCTGAGAAATACAACATCGTAACTCATGTGTCGCACCATTTCTTGGCCAAACTCTGTTCCACTGACAATGTATTTTAAATCACATATTAGCATTGATCCAATTAATGCAGCTCTTGCTAAAGCCGATGATTTCGGAGCCTCCTCAAGACCATCATATATTCTTGGTAGTATTTAAAAGAACTGGAGAACTTGAGACCAATCTCAACACTCCCTTGTCCTCAAGAAACTTTGCAACATGATGATGACATCTTCCCTGTTTTTCATCCTTTCTGCCAAGTTGATTGATCAAAAAAATGAGACAAGACTCAACTGCGGGATGTGGGGACATTCCTCCAAATTTGAGTTTTTCAGTTTTTCTCAAGATGTCAAGAAGCACACACATTAATGTCACTGAGAAATACAGTGGTGTTTGGTGTGGTGTTGGTATACACAGCAACCCTAGTTGTAACCCTAAACTCCAGCCAGATGCACCGATCCCAACACAATATACTTTTGGCAACCCTGCCCATGGCAGGGGAATTAGAACTAGATGATCTTTGAGGTTCTTTCCAATCCAAGCCATTCCACGATTCTATGATTCTGTGCATCCACCCTTGTATGATTTCTATGATCAAGCAGAGATCCACAGCTCTGTTTCCATCAGGACCAGTGATCTGGTGAAGAAGGATGCCCCAGTTGTTCCTATGGACACTGTGGTCCCATATCCCTCCATTAAGGACACACCAGGAGCCCCAAAAAGGCTCAGTGGGAGGCTGTCAGGATGGAGAGGTTAGAGGACAAGAAGAGAAAGGGCCTGGGACATCCACTGGACTTATCTCCACATGAGAAGCATCCCCAAACCACAGACAATTAGAATCGGAGACATTTTCCAAAGGTTAATTTAACTCCATCCCCATCAGGGTATTCTTTCACCATTTCTAACCATGCTTCATTATCTCACTCTTTGTACCAAACCTAATTTCTTGTCCCTTGCAATGCATGCAAATGTGTCCTTGGGGTTCGTGCCATATAGTGGATGCGATGCTGCAAGAACCTGGAATGTATCACTTTCAACGGGGCAGGAGCAGCATCCCAGCTGATCCCATTCTACAGCGACTCTGAGGAATCAGAGGAAGAGAATTCCATGGCTCAAAAAAAGAAAATACAAAATCCTTTGAAATGGGCTCCAAATTAAGAGCTGCATCGAGGCTGTCAAGCCCCTGCTAGCTGAGTCTACAGCACCTTCCGTGCAAAAAGGGAGCTTAGCCCATTTATTAGAATGATGAAAGCAAAGGGATCTAAAAATTGCACTCCTTCGTTAATGAGCAGCCGAAGGGATCGGTAAGCATAATTTCAGAGGCTAGTAATATTTTATATAATCGCCGAGTGGTTTAAATTGAAAACCCCCAACTGAATCAATATTTACTGCATTGAAACGAAATGAATAGTAATAAGTCACTAAGCTCCCTGTCCTGTTTCATAAAATAAAAAATTATAAAAATGAGCACAGGCGCAGAGAGACTATCACATTAACTTTTACAGCACTTGGGGAGTCATCACCGACTATTCTCATAAAATAAAATTTTAAAAAACCTGCCGGAGGAAACCTTGCTTCAGCATTGCCAACAGAAAAAGCCAAACAGAAGCTGGGAGTTCAGGCAGCCCATTCCCCAAGCAGGCAGCAAGATCCTGGCTGCTTGGAGAAGCGTTTCTTCCCTGACTTAACACTGATGCTGAGGCTCTAGATAAACACAGAACTTCTTGTTGGAGCATTTTCTGCAGTGTGATGCCATGCTCTGATTGTGATAAAGGCTCTTCTCCCAGGTAACCAGAGATAGGACAAAATCCAATGGCTTTAGGTTGTGCCAGGGGAGGTTCAGGTTGGATATCAGGAAAGAATTTTTGTCCAAGGGTGTGGTAATGCATTGGAACAGGCTGCCCAGGGAGGTCATAGAGTTATCACCCCTGAAGGTGTTCAAGAAACGTAGAGATGTGGCATTAAGAAACGTGGCTAGTGGGCATGGCATGAATGGGCTGGGGTTGGACTTGATCTTAGAGATCTCCTTCAATCTTAATGATTCTATGATTCTGTAAGTAGACACGGTGAGGACAGGTCAATGGTTGGACTTGATGACCTTGGAGGTTTTTTCCAACCTTAATGGTTTTGTGATTCTGAGGCAAACCCTGTCCCTCTCCCTCAAATTTGCCAGGAGAACGGAACAGGAGAGGCTGTTTCCCACCTCCATCGCTCGAAGTTGGATAGTTTAAAAGCTGGAGAGAAGCATTTCTCTAAGTTCCTGTTACCCAGAGGAAAATAAAGGGCATTTGCAAATTGGATTATACAAACTTCTCATAGAATCATTCAATCAATAAGACTAGAAAAGACTATCATGACCATCAAGTCCATCATCACCACCATGCCCACTAAATCATGTCTTTTCATTCTTATAGCCCTAGGAATTCAGTACGGTGTAATTACAAGATGTATAATTACAACAAAACACATTTCTGTAGCACTTTGAGGCACTGGCACAGGTAGTCCAGAGATGTGGTGGATGCCCCATCTCTGGAGACATTCAAGGTCAGACTGGACAGGGCTCTGAGCAATGTGATCTAGCTGGAGGAGTCCCTGTTCACTGCAGGGGAGTTGGACCAGATGGCTTTTAAAGGTTCCTTCCAACTCAAATGATTCTAAAATTTTATCTTGATCCATGTACAAATGCTACATCCAACACTTCTTCCACAGACAAAACCATTCACCAATTGTACACTGCAGAGAACCAACCTCTTGAAGAACATTTCAGTGACCAATGCTACTGACTCCAAATGCCCAGAGCCTGGGATTCCCATCAGCATTTACGAATCAACACCTCTCAAACACTCCCTGCTCTGAGCAATTCAGTTCTTCACAGAGGAAAAAAATTACCCAGATGCAAAAACATTCTCTCCTGCAGAAGGTGTTTAGGTGCATAGGAGCTCTGAAAAACAACCTTGATCTTTTTCCTATTTTATCCTTTTCTTTACCTTTCACGTTCTATTTTTGAAGCTGCATTCCTGTCCTTCCCGTTCATGGTTTAGAGGGCAATACCGGTGGTGGATGGGCAGCTGGACTGGATAATCTTGGAGGTCTTTTCCAATCTTAACGGTTCTATGACTCTATATGATTCTAAGATTAATAAAACCAGCAGAAGGTAATTCTAGAAAATATAAATTCTAAAAACATGACCTAAACTTTCCAACACACTTTGCCAAAGCCATCGCCCACCCCATGCAAAATTTTACAGTGATGGAGAACATAATACTCTCACTTTTCTTGCATTTTGGGGTATTTTTCCCCAGCATCTTCCCATTTCTTCCACCCCACGGCCATGCTGAGCCCTGGGTTGTGTTGTAACACAGCTGGTTGCTGCACGTGTGGAAGAGATCAGGACTCTCTTAGTGGGAGGGAACAGGAAATAATTCTTGCCACCTCACTCCTGAACACAGCTCCCACCAAGAATGTTCCTTCCCATGCCAAAAATAACATTCGCCCTCTGTCCCCTTTTCTTCAAGCATTTCAAATGCAATTTACAGCAAGATTTAAGGTCCCTCTGCACAGCTGGAAGAGATGCTGCTGATGTTAGGGTTCACAGTGACCAAGCCATAAAACATCTTTCTATATAAAATTGCACTAAATGACATGAGGTTGGTGCTTCAACGAAGGGTTCTCCTTCTCAGCCTCCGTTCATGCATTTATTTTCATTTCAGCAGAAATGTCAGCAAGTCCCAGGCTGCCTGCAGCAACCCAAATCCAAACTCACCCAAAATAACTTGAGAAACAATTATTAAATCCGGATTTTTCCACGGGGATGGATTAAAACCACAGGAAATTATTTGTAATCAAAACATACTCCAAGCTGCAACATCACTGATGGCTCCGGACAGGTGGCTATGGTGCTTGTGCCAAGTTTGGGAACCCCCTCTGCCCTTTTTTTCCACTTTCCCAGCTTTAACAGCTGTGACCTTGTAGACCTCCCTGTGCACTTCTGCAAATCCTCCTTCCAATGGGCAGAACCAGGGATGGACAGACAGACTAGGGAGCGCGAAGGCACCAGTCGCAGATGTTCATGCAACCTCAGAGGGTTCCCAGCTTCTCCAGGAGTTCAGTCCCACAAAAGTGGGATGGTGCCAAGGTCAGGCACGGGGCAGATCCAGCTCCCAGCCCTGAGCTTGGTGCAGTAATGCCAGGATCCAGCAAACAAGATGCTGTGCAAAGCCACAGTGTGAGTAGCACTTACAGCTTCACCCAGAAGCAAAGTTCAGATTGGGTTTTAGGAAAAATTTCTTCTCAGAAAGATTGGCAAGGCACTGGAATGGGCTGCAGAGAAGTGGTGGAGTCACCATCCCTGGAGATGTTTGAGAGATGTGGAGATGTGGCACTGAAGGACATGGTTAGTGGGCATGGTATTGATGAACTGGATGTTAGAGGTCTTTCCAACCTTAATGATTCCCTGATTCTATGAAAGTGGTTGCCCAGACAGGTAAACCCACAAACTAACAAAAAAACACACTATTTCTAGGAGCTATGAATGGTAAAAAATTTCATTTACAAGTTCTTAAGTTCATCCAGCCCAACCATCAACCCATCCCCACCACATCCACTAACTATGTCCCTAAATACCACACCTCTACATTTCCAGAACACCTCCTTGGGCAGCCTGTTTTAATGAAAGACCATTCTTTTGGAGAAGTTTTTCCTCATATCCAACCTAAAAAACCCATATAGAAATCCCAAATGAAAAACACAGATGCTCTACCAAATGAAGGGATTAGGAGGAAACACAGCAGAAACAATAGCTTCAGTGGAGCTCACCCCATCAGAAAGAAGAAACCATGAGAAGAAACCTCATGGAATTATAGGAAAGACTAGACAGCAATAGCTTCACTCCCGTGTTTCAGAGCAGCTCCATCAGGCAGAATTTGGGTCTAGAAAAAGGAAATCACTAACAAAGCTGCTTACACAGTTCTTGCATATGAGAATCATAGAATACCTCAAGTTGGAAGAGACCCACAAAGATCACTGAGTCTAACTTCTGGCTCCACAAAGGACCACCCAAACCCAAACCCCAAACCCTATGTCTGAGAGCATTGTCCAAATGCTCCTTGAATTCCTTCAGTCTGGGGTCATGCTCACTGCCCTGGGGAGCCTGTTCCATGACCACCAGCTTTTGGCGAAGAATCTTTTCCTAACCACATGTAGGAGCTGTAGGCCACCGTGAGGAGGCTGTCCGCTTCCACCATGCTGTGGACACTACATGATGCCACTTTCCCTGATGATCTCAGTGTTGTGCCCAGTTCTGGGCTCCCCAGTTCAAAGCAAACAGGCAACTGCTGGAGAGTTCAGTGGAGAGCCATAAAGATGATGAGAGGCCTGGAGCAACTCCCTTATAGGGAAAGGCTGAGACACCTGTGGCTGTTCAGCCTGGGGAAGAGAAAACTGGAGGGGGTGGATCTGATCAATGCTTATCAATATCTGAAGTGCAGGAGTCAAGTGGATGGGACCGGGCTCTTTACAGTGGTGTGAAGCAATGGACACAAGCAGGAACATTGGAAATTCTATCCAAACACGAGAAATAACTTATTTTCTTTGAGGGTGATAGAACACTGGAACATGATGCCTAGAGAAGTGGTGGAGTCTCCTCATTTGAAGATATTCAAAACCCATCTGAGTGCTTTTCTCCTGCTCCAAGGAAACTCCTTGAGTAGGGTGGTTGGACTGGGTGATCTCCAGAGGTCCCTTCCAACCCCTAAATTTCTGTGATATTGTGAAATTTAGGGTGAAAACAGGCACTAAGAGGCAAGCCCAGATTAACAGAAAAGCAAGAAATATAACGTATTCATGGAATCACAGAATCATTAAGGTTGGAAAGAAAACTAAGATCACTCAGTCCAACCCCTACCCATCCCCACCATGCCTACTTACTACGTCCCACAGTTTCCATGTCTCCGTGTCTCTTAACATCTCCACGGACGGTTATTCCACCACTTGCCTGGGCAGCTTATTCCAATACCTGACCACTCTTATGGTGAAGAAATTTTTTGTACTATCTAACCTGGACCTTCCCTGGCACAACTTACTTGTCTTATCACTAGTCCTATCCCCTGTCACCGCATTCAAACTTTCTTAGGTGTATAGTAAGGTGTAAGTATAATTTAGTATTTGGGTTTGTTTCCATAACAACCCTTAATTTTGGCTGAAAACATCAATTACTCTATTTGAAAAACAAAAAAAACATCCAATCAACCTACAGAGCATGGTACAAGCCTGTTGCTTTGGGTACTATAACTCAGCATCTCCCTCTGCCATTCAGTCCCCATCACTTTATCCCCAGAGTGACCAAAACGCTTTATCTACTTCATCCTGCTTTGATAGAATATCCATCCTTCTATAGGACAAGAGGTAACGGCTTTAAGTTGTGCCAGGGGAGGTTCAGGTTGGACATTAGGAAAAATTTTGTTTCAGAAAGAGTGGTCAGGCATTGGAACAGGCTGCCCAGGGAGGTGGTGGAGTCACTGTCCCTAGAGGTGTTCAAGAAACTAGGAGATCTGACACCGAGGGACATGGTTAGTAGGCATGGTGGGATGGGTTGATGGTTGGACTTGATGATCTTAGTGGTCTTTCCAACCTTAATGATCCTATGAAATCCTGGAGGCAACCCACGCTCAGCAGTTCTCCCACAGCCCTGAGCTGTTTCACAGATATTCTTAATGGCCAAACTGGGAACTGAATGAATCCCCTTTCCCTTCTGCACTCAGATCCACCAGGAGCTCTGCCAGCGATGTCCATGCAAACAGTCCCAGCCAAAGACAGAAGCCTTGAGAATGCTTCAAAATCAAAATAAAAGTTATTTTTCATAGGCATCTGAAAACTTCTTGCATCAAAGTAGCCCAGTAGGGGTAGGAGGAGGTCTGAGGTCCTGGATTCACCGCTTTACTTTTCACTTCCACAGACTCATAGCATCATTAATGCTGGAAAGACCACTGAGATCACGCAGTCCAATCCCAAACCATCCCCACCATGCCTACTAAACCACATCCCTCAGTGCCGTATCTACCTTTTTCTTAAAAACCTCCAGGGATGGTTACTCTACCACTTCCCTATGCCACCTGTTCCAATGCTTCATCGTATCCTATAAAACCTTCAGTTCTCACCCCACCTCAACACTGAAATAACTCAATTTTCACAGGACTTATGATCCATGCAGCTGCAAAGAGGGAGCCATGTAGTCTGCTCTCTGTAGCCCAGGGTATGCTAGGACCCGGAGCATCAAACAGTGGCATACAGCAACGCATCACTCTGCAATAACTAATACAGGAGTTTCTTCCAGCCCCTTTAAACCGCTTTTGTTTTTGTTTTTTTTTCTCACGCCAAGAAGAACCAGATGGATCCATCTTTTGGCCTGAAAGTGAGCTCAGTGTTTGCTTAGACTGGAAAGAATTAATCAGCTGAAAATGAAGCTCGAGCACTTGCCAAGCGAAACGACCTCTCTGCCCCCACGAACCCATTTGCTTTTTTTTTCTATGAGTCCTGAGCCTTCCACGGGTGCTCAGTGGGGGCAGCCCAGCTGCCAACAGCAGTTGGCCGCAGCTCAGATGGGGTTCCTGTGATTTTCCTGCCGTTGGTAGCTAATAGGAAGTGATTAGGGTCATTGCTACGGAGCACGGAGCTGCCATTCAGCCACTTTGCTTTTTTTGCATTTTTTTTCCTCCCCTTTAAATACCAATTTTCACACCAGCAATCGGCACAGTAAAATCACTGTGATTGAGCTACTAAGGACCCGGGAGATTTGGGAGCATTTGTAGCAAAAAAAAACATTTGGTGAAAGAGGAAGGAGAAAAGAAAAACAAGAATTACTAATCTCTTGGGAGGGTAGAGATTCAGAAATTAAATACATCACTCAAGCAGCTGTCACTGTCAGGTGAGAAACCAGTGACACTGTAAATACTCAGCGCCGCGAAAAATATTCTCAAAATGCTCTGCTGTTAGGTGGGATTATCAGCCCTATAAAAACCACTTCCAAAGGTTAAGAACTGCTTGAAAATGAGTTTAAAATACAGCGTGTGCAATTCTGCAAACTGTATTCCCAAGCAGATTTCATCTTTCCAGACTGCTCAACTGGGCTAACAGTGAATTTTCACAGCTGGCACTGGGGGAATGTGGATGGACCGAAGGAACGGCGACACTGGAAACCTCATGGCCCCATGAGACATTTTATACAGGAAAAAACAGATGTCTCAGGACAGAATGAGCAGCAATGAGTGAGGTCAAAGGGCTTTGGAGACCTGCTTCAGTTCCTAATGTCACCACATGTTGTCCCTGTGTCACCTTCAGCAGGGTATGCCCTCAGTTTTGGGACCCTTTGCCTTCTGCATCACAGGAAACGGCCTCGAGTTGTTCCAGGGGAGGTTCAGGTTGGAAATTAGGAAAAAATTGTTCTCTGAAAGGGTGGTCAGGCATTGGAACGGGCTGCCCAGGGAAGTGATGGAGCCACTGACCCTGGAGGTGTTCAGCGAACATGGAGATGTGGCACTGAAGGACATGGACTAGTGGGCATGGTGAGGATGGGCTGGGGCTGGACTTGGTGATCTTGGACGCCTTTTCCAACCTTAATGATTCTATGATTCTACAACTCTGCCCTGCAAAAGAAAAGCAAACATTCCCCAAAAAGTCACAAAGTCATCCCAGGGAAGGACAGAAGTGCTCAGCCCATCTGAGACCTGGAGTCCCAGCACCTGAAATCATCCCAGAATCAGAGATGATGTCTCCACTTGCCTGGGCACCAACTTCCCCACTTCTCCACCTGCGTTCTTGCAATAGACCATACGGTTCCATTTCAAAACTGCTGATCCACAGCTCAAAGTTCTCAACTTTTAATCTGTATAAACCTCCTTGTTAAGGATATTCTGCTTTTCTTTGATACTCTGAAAGCTGCCTGAAAGCAAGGAGAGGCGATCACAAAAGAGGGGAAAGAAATCCCGGCTAATGAATTACCACTCATCAGCAAATCCTCTAGGAACTGTGCTCTCTGCCCATTATAAACACTAAGTAAAACATTTCAGCTTAAGACACAACTGGGTGGGAGCACCCAGTCAGCAAGACACTGCTGATGAGCAGAAACCCGTTAAGAAGCAACACAACCACTTGTGAGCAAGTCTGCAGTGTTACACAACGTAGGCAATGCCTTGCACATAGCTTCTAGTTGTTCTGCTCTCTGCCTTGAAGACCCAACATCCACACCACAAACAAACTTGATTTCACCTAAAACATTTGCTTAGTGCCATATTTCATATTTCAGTGCAGCACAAGAGCATCCTTGGGATTAGTTTCACCTGTAATGGGCTGAGGTTGAGGCTCCAAAACTGTTCTATGAAGCAATTCAATGCCCAGCAATGGGGATGTGCAGTTTAGGAGATACAAATTGAAATTAAGGAGTTCGTAGAAACAGATATAGAATCATCCAATGGCTTGGGTTGGAAGTCTTTACTGTGAGAGTGGTAAGGTGCTGGAACAGGCTGCTCAGAGAGGTTGTGGATGCCTCATCCCAGGAGGTGTTCAAGGCCAGGTTGGATGGGGCCCTGGGCAGCCTGGCCCAGTATTAAATGGGAAGGTTGGTGGCCCTGCCTGTGGCAGGGAGGTTGGAGATTCATGATCCCTGAGGTCCCTTCCAACCCAGGCCATTCTGTGATTCTGTGGAAGGGGCTTCAAAGTTCATCTAGTTCTAACCCCAAAGTTCCAATCCCACTTCTGCAAATAAAACGAAGAAGAGGGTTTTCCATAAAATCCTGATGCAATTTTTCTCTGGAAAGAAGCAAATGCAAACGGTATTTCAAAACTCCGTCCTCACCCTGCCTAAAACCTTTCTAGGAATGCGGTTGGGAAAGAGACTGCTGGTGGAAATCGCCTCTTCTGTAGCTTTAATTTACAGGATACAGCTGCGTTTTGCTAGGTTTAAGGATTACAAAAGCAAAACTGTGTCCAAACGATGCTAAATAAGGAACTCGGAACTCTCCAACTTTGAAGTAAAAAAAATTTGAGCACTTTCCTCTTCTATCCACAAGCAAAATAAACCCATGAAGATTCAGCATGTGATAAATCCACAAGATCTCCCAGCAAGATCCAGTCTGGGTTTTGAGAACTGTGGGTGCATGGAAAAGGATGTGCTCTGTTTATTGAGCACTCCTTCCTGAATGCACCAGGCTCCAGAAAGATCTGCAAGAGGGACTGATCCATGATGAACGCAATCCTGAGTAAATAATCTATAACTGCCTCCCCAGGTTCGGAAGTGACACATTTATTTTTAATAGAATCCATTCAAAACTCTGCTACTCCATTAACCAAAATTAAAAAAAGAAAATCCCATTATTCTTAAGTATTTCCATATGCATTTAGAGCTGGTAGTTAACCTCTGAGTCCCAGTTTTATTTTGTTTTCATTAGTTCCTCGAAGTAGAGCTCAATTACTACAGCCACCCCTTACAGGAGGGAAGCAACAAGCACAGTGGTGCAGGGATATGGGGTATATCTGCATCACAGGGTCTATATTCAGTAATATACATGATGAGATCAAGTGCACCCTCAGGGCTTGCGGATGACCCCAAGCTCAGTGGTGCAGTTGACACAACAGAAACAACTGGTGGCATCAAAAGAGATCTGGACAAGCTGGAAAAGTGAACCCATGAGAACCTAATGAGGTTCAGTAAGGCCAACTACAGGGTGTTGCATTTGGGTCAGGGCAATACAGCTCACAGCAGTGGGGTTAGAGCTCGATAATCTTCAAGATCTCTTCCAACCTGAGCCATCCTGTGGTTCTGTGATTCTGTGAGATTGCCTTGTGAGGTTTACCCTAGTATGGGACAGGTGTAGGTATAAGGTATAAGACACAGGAACAGGTTGGCACCACTGCGAGCCCAACAAGAAGTCAGGGCTTGGATATTTGCACAAAAAAGTCAAGGCAAGCGCCCAGATGTCAGTTGTGTTTAGGGAGAAGGAGAAGAGAGAGAAAAAAAAGATTGGATGTTATAATGTGCCTTTCTTTCTGCGAGGGGGGAGCGTATAAAAGATTAATCCAGGGCTTCGCCAAGAAGAGGCGACATTGTTTTTTAAAGCCTCTAACTAGTCCCTAACAGAGACTGGATTATGTTAGGCCAGATGTCAAGACTTCTCCGAAACAATACAGGGTTGTGTATCTCATACAATCCTCATTAAAAAGATTAAGAGTACTTCCTATAGAAAAAAAAAAACATATTTTCAGACGGGAGCACTGGTTTCCTCCTGCCTGTAAAGTCTCCAATCCAAGCAGACGAATTTCACTTTAATGAGATGTCATTTTTGAGAATGGTTTAACATCCCTTCAAAAAAAATCTTATCCCTAAACCTTGTAAAACCACGTCGAGATTATTAAAAGAAAATTTACCACACAGACAAAAAAATAAAAAATAAAACAAAATAGAACCCGCCAATTCGCAGAATCCATGACACGGCCGTTTTTAAATGTGATGGAAAAGGCTTTCCAAGTTATCTGCTTAAACACAGCCTTTCTGTTTACTTCTCACTTTCATGTCAAATGAATTTGGGAAGAAAAAAACTGACAGGAACTTTAAGGGCATTAGTCACATTTCAACTCCTTCTCAGATTAACACAGCAGAAGCCAGGGAGGGCTGAAGCACGGCCACTCGTCTTGATAGAAGCAAATTAACTCCTGGTGCTCTGACCTTTGACCATTGGGTTACAAATGCCCACAGTCCTTCATGTCCCTACGAGACAGCACCGCAGAGAGCAACCCACACCGTGGAGGCAAAATCCCAATGGAGCATCATCACTATGAGCCATCGAGATAAACGCCTCAGTATTTTCACTAAAGCAAAAAGAGATCAAGAAGGGATAAAATACACAGATAGAGGACAAAAGGCAGCCTTTGCTGGAATAAAACAGGATTTCCCTGTCTCCTCACAATACACAGTGGCTTTGATTAAAGCCTCCCCCCACCAGAGCACTCAGCAATTATCAGCGGCAGCGCCGAGGCTAACAGTTTTCTGCATTTTCTCTGAAACTTTTGTGATGATGCCCCAGTCCCTTAGCACTATTGAGATCACAATGCAGCCCCCAAACCTCGCTTGCAGAAGCTTTCACCCTCCCCAGGCTCATTGACACACTGTGACTTAACGAGTCTTAATTCCAGCATGCCACACCAAGCAGCTTTGGACCATTTCAACAGGGCACACTTTTTCACTGCAAAACACAAGGAAAACCATACCCTATCTTCACACAGCTGGGATGGAGATACCAAAGCTTTTGGTTTGGTTGTCAAATCAAGTTGAAGGTAAGCTCTAAAAACGAAGGATTTATTTGCCCTGCGCAGCTCTCCAAAAAGCACGTGCTGACTTCTCCTGGAGGTGTGCTTCAGTGAATACACGAGAGCAGCGCCTGCTTAGCAACATGGAGAAATAATCAGGTATAATTTATTTCCCTCTAGATATTTCTGAGACAGTGGGGTTGCAAATGGAGAGAACAGGATCCTGCAGACAGTGAGCAATTAAACTGCATCACCAGCCTGCCTATAGCTTTTCTTGCTAAAAACAACGCACCTTTTGATCTCCATCCTGCAATATTGAGATGTCTCTGTCCACAATTAGCACAATTATAAATATATCTGCTCAAAAAAGCCTTGTATCTTAAAATCCTGCAAGCTAAACTGCTGCGCGGCGGTCACTGTCAAAGGCTGTTCTTGCATGGGAATGCTTCTGCACTGAGACATCAGGAGGAGTCCAGTAGATGGCCCCAAGCTCCCTGTGGCCTCCAGGCAACTCCTAGGGAAGAGGGCAGGACTGGGACTGGTGTCCCTACCAACCCAACCTGTTCTATGGCTCTACAATCTTTAAGATCCCTTCCAACTCAAGGTCAATGATTCTATGATCTTCCTCAATTGCTGGAAATAATTCCTAGCAAATATCAAGGCTGCAGGAGCCACTCTGTAATTTCACAGACTCACAGGGGTTTGAAGGGACCTCAAGCAAAACTAATCAGCTGCTGGGCTTTAGGACAAATGACTTCAAACAATAAGCACCAACGTATCTCAACCAATTCTCAGCAGTTTTCAAAAATACCACAAAATCTGGATGTTGCCATCTCCTTTTCCAAAGCAGATGAACATCCTGGGGAGCCACATGGTGCAGCTTCAAAGCAATTGAAGTACTCTGCATTACCCTGATTTGCAACACAAGTTGGGATATCTGGAGTCACAAGTCTATGCTCCCCAAAAATAGACACAGTTTTAACACTTACGCCACTAGCCAGTATTCATGGTGAGACACCCATGCGGTTCTGCATTCTGCAACAATTAGGAACAGCAATCAGTCTTGGAAAAAACATGCTGGCATGTTTTTGTATGTGTATGTGTAGTTTTGTCTTGCAAGACGATACTTCAGCCTGCCCACATCTTCCTTAAACAAAGGTTTAAGGAGTGAAGATGTAAAAAGTTAATGTAAATGCCAGTGCCAAGGGCACACCAAGCCCAGCACCTATGCCTCTGATCACCCTGCCTCTTTGAGACACTGTCACTGTCTTACTGTTTTGATTCCTCTTCCAGGATGAAGGACAGTGGGCATCTTCCACTTTGGGGCAGGGTGACAAGCTCAGCACCGATTTTCAAGGGTCACTGGAGCAGGACAGGCATGGCTTAGAGGCCACTCTTTAACGGGGTATGAAAGACACACTGGCTTTCAGCAAAGCACTGTACATAAGATGATAGCAACCATGGAAAGAGCTCAGCACACCAATGTGAGATTGGAGGAAAAGTCAGTGATGCTGCATGGAAGAGGAGATCAATTGTGGGGACACTGCTGGGGACCAATGGCATCCATGCACCCTGAGCAGATATATTTGATGGTGAGAAGCTAGAAAGGAAGCATTGCAACAACTGGATGATGAGTTGGGTTGAGGTATCAGTGATGGATACCCAAAACAATAGATAGGAGAGCAAAGAGAAATCAGAAACCATCAGAAAACTCATCCGCAGTGAAGGAAAGGGATGAGAGGAAGGTTGGCATGTGTGTGGAACCTGGAACAGAAGCATCACAAAGGACATCTCCTGAAACTCCTGAAAGGACATTAACTGTCAGAAATGGCCCCATGGCCACCCACAACCATACTACCTGCACCATGATGGCAGGACAGCAGCATCCAGTAGATTGAAAACCAAGAGCAAACCAGCACAAAGCAATCTTTCCTTTCCAGCAGGGAAGCAGCATTTGCACCCAGTGTGGTAGTCAAGCATCAACCTATTTCACTGCCCTAATCACCCAGTTTACCCTAAAAAGTATGTATGGGAACACATGGCAAGGGTTGACTCAATCCCACAAGGGTCCTGTCCCAAGATCTCTGCATTCACACTTGCTCCAGGCCAAGGAACAGAAAGAAAAGAAGAAAACAAAACTAAAATACACAAGCTTATCCTCTGCTGACAAGTCTTTCCTACTGAGCAGGCACTTTCTCTGACAAATGTTTTATTATTTTGTTCTTTACTTATTTATAATGCTGGAAGGGAAAGTTTATCCCTCAAGAGAAGAAGTAAACTTTTCTGAAGGAAACATCTGAGGTTCTCCACCGGTGCCAGATTATATTTGCAGACAGGTTGCTTTTCTTTTAAACACATGCATCGTTATTTTAAAAGAAAACTGTTCAAAGTGGGTCAGTGCTTAACTTGCCCACCACTGGGATCTATAAACACATCAGCCACTAGGCACAGGCTTCTCCACTCCCCCAAAATTGTCATAAATTGGGGCTGTTGCTCCACAAATGAGTGATTTGAGGTCTCCTGTTGCTCTTGGGACAGCTCCTGGCTTCCTCCCAGAAAGGAGCACAGACATTTCCCTCTGCTGCCTTGAGCTGCATGCTCAGTGGTATTTTGGTTTGATTCATAAAACTCATCCCTTCAGTGGATCGTTTTCAGTGAAAGGTTTTGTACGGGGAAATATTTCAATCAGCCAGGAGCATCCTCCTGCCATGACCTTCATCTGCCAGCTCCATCCAAGACACGCTGAGATGCAGAAGCCCAACAAAATATGCCCTACCTCTTCCAGGAGTTGGACTCAATGAACCTCACGGGTCTCCTCCAGCTTGAGATATTCTGTGATTCTCTGACCTTTTCCTCCAGTAGTTTCTCCAATCCTACAGCACCCTCAACTTCACAAGGCTTCTCTTGTTTCCAAGCACAGTCTATCAAGTCTGGACATCCTGTCTGGTTGACCGAGCAAATCAGTCACCACTTGGCCATATTGGCTCCCAACACCAGAACCAGGGGAAGAGCAGCAGTCTCCAAAAAGCTGCTGTAGAAGGGCTGAAAGCCATCCCGAATACCCGCAAATGCTGTCGTTACTGAATGCATTGCTTCATTCTTCGCAACCCCTCCATGTGAAGTGGCTCAGCCCTATCCTGACTGTGGAAAAGGCATCCCCATGAGATTTCTAAGTGATGACCAACCGCAATGTCAATAGGAGAAAATGAAATTTAAGGCAAGCAAATCACAGCCCTTCTGAGCTCCGCTCCTGCAAAGCAGAGAGAGATAAGGGGGTGGAGTGAAAAGGAGGATCAATAAATCTTAACCTCATTCACAATGATCTGGAGCTCTTATTAAGTAAATTAATTTAAGTTAATTTAACTCGATCATGACTCCCGATCACAGTGATTTAGTGAGGGGGAAATTGCATTAGGAAAGGCCACACTCACTAGATAGGAGAACGGAAGAAAATTAGATCCACTTAGCAATGTGAATTAATATGGAAATAGCAGGTGTAAATTTAACCTTATCAAGAGAGTGAAAATTATCTTCATAAATTTGGAGAAATAGCCCCCAAGTTGCTTATAAATCTATTTAAAACAAAAATATTACAAAAAGTGTAGTAAAATTAATTTAAGATATACTCACATCTTTCGCCTCCAGAAAAGTCAGTGGCAGGGCGAAGTTTAATGCAACCCAGCAATAAGGGTAACACAATAACACAACTCATCACCTTGGGATTAGCAGTGGGTACCTCTGGACCTGCAGTGACTTTCCCCATAACCCGTTTCCCATCAACACATTCATCTTTGTTTTTGCTTGAAATTTGGAAGCCTTTGTTGACAACAACGGCAATGCTCCATACGCCCCTGCAAGGCTTCCCATTGGTCACTGCACAATAAGTACCCAAATAGAGCAGGAAAATACTATGAACACATTTAGGGACAAGTACATAGGATGGACAAAAACACAGCTGCTGCCCAAAGTCCATAAAGGCACCACATTAAATCTGATAATATCACTTGCCATGTAAAACCCTTGCCCATCACTTTTGGGGCCCAAAAAACATGGTTTTTATAGTAGAAACTTCTTCCTAGCCACAACTACATACAAGTCTGGGAGCATCATTCAACCTCAGCACCACTAGCCTTTTAACTTCACACTTCTGGCTTAAAGAAAAAAGGGTATTAAAATGTCAACTGTTCGATATGACACACAAATCAAAATGTAGAAATGAAGAAGTGACCAAATCCATGCTGCAAAATAATCCAGAAAAGTTGTGTTTTCCCAGTAAAGCAACTGGAAAAGCAGCTCACAGTCCCCTGAATCACTCAGCATCCAAAAAGATGTTATGAGCAAACGACCATAAGGGGAAAAAAAATGTTAAACTACAGAAGAAGCACTTGCCATGTGCTTCCTGCAGACACCGCTGATGATTGATCACACACAACGAAGGTAAGAGGGAGACAAAGTAAGAGATTTATTGCTTCTTTAAAATATAATTGTTTTTAATTTGCTGATGGTGTTTTATCAAGATTTGCCTGAAACAGCCATAAGAACTAAACTTCATTATTTAATGAAGTCAAAGATATATGGATAAAATTATTCTACAAGTGGGAGCTCTCAGCCAATTCCAGTTGGATGAAAGGATTCCTCCTCTGCAAAACAGACAGAGCTCTCAGCCCAGGAATTCTGTCCTAACCTGAGCCCCTTCCCCTTCCTCCAACCGTGAACCTCCCAGATCTGGATATAACACAGGAGGAAGAACCTCAGCCAAACGCTCAGTGCAGGAATCGTGTCTCTTACATCTCTGATTTGGGATGAGAGGTAATACACTTAAGTTGCACCAGGGGAAGTTCAGGTTAGATATCAGGATCAATCTCTTCACCAAGGGAGAATCAGGCATTGACACAGGCTACCCAAAGGCGTGGTGGAGTCACTATCCCTGAAGGTGTTCAGGAACCACAGAGATGTGGCACTGAGGGGCACGGTTTAGTGAACATGATAGGGATGGGTCAGTGGTAGGAGCTGATGATCTTGGAGGTCTTCTTCCACTTTAGTATGAGTGGGCATGGTGGTGATGAGTTGACAGTTGGACTGGATGATCTTAGCGGTCTTTCACAGCTTCAATGATTCTATGATTCTATGAGTGAGCATGGTGGTAATGGGTTCATGGTCGGACTTGACGATCTTAGAAGTCTTTTCCAACCCTAATGATCCTATGATTTTGTCCCAGTGTAGTCATTTCACCACCACTAAACTCACCCACCTACAGTTCTGCAAGATTCATCACAGGGCAGAAGCTGAGATCTGATACAATAACAAATAACTCTCTCTCCTCTCTGGCATGTGCTCACTGTCCTTCGCTCTCCCTCCCTTATGACTGATGCCCAAATGCCCCTATAAGAAGGACATAAAACTATTAGAGAGCATGCAAAGGAGGGCTAAGATGAGGAAGTGTCTAGAAGGGAAGATGTAGGAAGAGTAGCTGAGGTTCCCTGCTTTGTTTGGCCCAGACAAGAGGAGTCAGAGGGGAGGCCTCATGGTGGCCTGGCTAACTAATGGCAGTCTACAGTCAACTCATGGCAGTCTACAGCCCCCCTCACAAGAGAAACGCAAGGGCAGGTATGTTTGCTATCTGGGGACAGCAATAGGACCCAAGGGAACCAGCAAGAAATTCTATGACATCAGAGGGATAATAGTTTGGGGCAATGCTGCATCACAGTGTGACACAATGATGCTCAACACAAAAACTGCTGAGTTGCAAATTATCTTGTTTCCCTGGCTATGAAAGTGATTGCAGAATATAATCCACTAACAAGCATCATCCACAAGATACAAATTCCCCTCCTGAGAATAAAATGGGAACAACTATAGAGCAGATCGAGCCCAACTTGGCTCACCTTATTTCTTTCAAGACCCCACATTAGCAGAGAGACATAAAGCAGTTGCTTTGCCCAAATCTCATATCTTGTAACATTTCACAGTCACAAAAATTGGAAACAACAATCAACCTTCTACCAGCCTCTTGGATAAACGGGCAGCACTCATAGAGGGTGCAGAGACAGAGAGAACGGTCATGGCAATGGGATTTTCTGTATCATGAGCAGAAAGCAGCAGCTATTTCCGCAAAGACAGGTTGCCCTTCCCAGATTTAACTAAAGAAGCAAAATTTTCTCCAAAATTGCTAGTTCAGGACAAAAAGGCAGCCACTTCCCAGGAAAACTGAGACAGAAATGGGGAAGGGTAAAATTGAAGCCAACATGGATATAAATGCATTCATTAGGGTCAACTGGGTTGGCTGACACTCAACCATTCCTTCTGCTACGTTAAGAAAAAAACAGTATTTCTTTTTCGGAGTGGCCAGATCCACAGCCACCAGAGAAAACAGGAGATTACAACTGGTGAGAAACAAATCTTCATTTGCACACAAAATAATCAGGCACAGTAATTATTGGCAGCAAATTATGAACATCTGAGAAGTAATACTACTTCAGATTTTACTGTAACAAAATTCACAGCACAAAAGCCATACATTAAAACATAAACAATAAATGATAATTATTTTTTTTAAAGCTTCTATTTGGGCCAACGAGGAAACATAACAATTACATACTTGATGGTCTGACTTTCTATAATAGCATAGCAATCTTATAGAACCATTTAATCATTTAGGTTGGAGCAGAATTCTAGTGTCATCAAGTCCAACTATTATGCTTAGACACAATTTGTCTTGGCCTCCAAAACATTCCTGGTAAAATGTTCTTCTAGATAATAGTGCAGCTCGCTTATAGCTGAAATACAGACATCTACCACACTTTCAGTGAGCCACTCCAAAGCACAGACGTGCACAATGGTGTGATTTTCAGGTGGTCCTGTGTGGAGGCAAGAGTTGGACTCAATGATCTTTATGGGTCCCTTCCAACTCAGGAGATTCTATGATTCCACGATAACGTTATAAAGCAGGCTTGGTTTCATTAGCAGGCTTGACCATGTCTGATTAGCAGGAAATGTTCATTTCCAAAAGCAGCAGCAAGTTTACTTAGTTCTAATGCGTGTATTTATCCATCATCCTTATTTAACTGCTTCATGGAAACAAATAATTCAAATAGGGAACAAATATGAAGGAGCAGACTGTGGTAAGCTGTTTGCCACCAGTCTAATGGGATTACTAACACGATTTTACACTTTAAGACAATAAACAATGAGTCCAAGTAGCTAAACAAATAGAGAAATTAAGTGATTTTTGTGACTAATGCAATTGCAATGTCACGGAACACGGAACAGAAATAAAAGCATTCACAGCTCTTGGTCCTGCATTCAACAAATGGAAGAATTACCTGGATGCCAGAAGACGCCTCATCTTCCAGCTGGGGCCAGAGCTGCTAAATGATGAGGAGGGAGTGACCACGTTCTTCTTCACTATTCTGTAGCGTGTCTTTATCACTTTGTTTGCTGGGGGGCTCCTTAAGAATTGCAAGTTGGCACCTGCAGGAAAGCAAAGGGAAAAAAGGGCTGAAATTCAGGTGTGCGTCCAAGGGAGGATGTAGGTGGGACAAAAGGGGTGACAGAATCATAAAATCATTACGGGTGGAAAAGATCTTTAAGATCATCAAGTCCAACCATCAACCCATCCCCACCATGCTAACTCACAGAATCATTAAGGTTGGTAAAGACCTCTAAGATCACCAAGTCCAGCCCCAACACATCCCCATCATGTCCACCAAACTACATCCCTCGGAGTCACATCTCTACATTTATTGAATGCTTCCAGGGACAATGTCTCCACTAGCTTTCCTAGGCAGTCTGTTCCAATGCTTGGCCACTCTTTCCAGTAAGAAACTTTTCCTAATATCTAACCTTAATTTGGAACAGATTTCTGCTTTTAATCATTCCCATTTTCAGAATGTTTTGAACGGTGATCTACACGCCAGTTTTTTTCTGCTGAATGTTTCATGCAATTAACAGCTATGTGTTTGACTCCGGTTTTCCTCCACGTGATAGCGAGCAATTTTTTTGGCAGCTTTAAGGAATGCATCTAATTGCCTGACTTTTATAACATACAGCTATAACTGCCCAGATAATTAAAGCTGACACTACATGCTGAGACTAAGTCTTCTGGTTTTATAACTGATTTAAAGGGCTGGCTGTTTTTCTTGGGAGATGCTCTAATTAAAATTATTGCAAGGTTGAGAGGGGAAAACCAGAAGCATTATTTTCCCTGAAAATGTGGTACTCAATCCCACGTCCATCTCTGCAAGAAGTGCATCCCAGATAACCACGATGCTGCTTGTGCATCTAAACAAGCAAAGCAAGAAAATGCATTTTATTTTCTTTCTTGTCCATTCACCAGCAAGCTAATGTCTCAATGCTGGGTTCAAGAGGGATAAAGCAGGAAATTCCCCTTCCCAAACTCTGCCCTGAGCCTTACAACTTCTGATAAGGGGATGGAGAGAAGTGAGCTCGGTAGATAAATCACCAGAATTTTTCATGATAAAGATGAAGATCACGATGCTTCTCTATGCTCTGCTGTAAAGATAAATGCTCATTGAGCACAGGGCATGCAGAGGGATTCACAGCCTTCAGTTTTGCCTATAAAGTGTCAGGCGTGCTCACGACAGCGCACAAACAAGCACTTTTATGCAGAAGTGATAAAAACTGGGAAGGCACTGCTGTTCGTGTCTCTTAAGAGATTTTCTTTCACATCCCTAACACTTTGCTCTTTAATTCCTACTTAGGACCCCTGTGTAATTAATATATCAGAATAATGCCTGCAGGCAGGTTATCTCATGATAAGAACTGGACTTTGATGATGCTTGAGAGAAAAGCACGCTGCTGTCGGCAGCAAGCATCAATAAAAGCTCCGAGTGCAGGCACATGAAATCAGACAGGAAATGTTTAACAACCTGAAAAGCCAGGAAGTTAGCACCAGTGACCTAAGCTCCAGGTGATTTGGAATAAAAATTAAACAAGATGTATTCATTAAATACTCCCCGGGGTTAAGAAAGGGGAATGACATTTCATTTCTTTTTGGGGGAGTCCTAACATCTTTTCAATTCCCAAGTATTTAGGTTTCCTTTACTAACCCAGCGTCTAAATAAATGAGATTTAAGAGATGCTCTCAAGCAAATGAATGGGTTGACAGCTGGACTGGATGATCTTAGAGGTCTTTCTAACTTTAATGATTTTATGAAAGATGAAACAACCAGAGAAACTGCAAAGACTCACAGTCTTAAGGGTGAACGAAGGAAGAGAGAGGAAAGAGAACAAAAAACAATTTGGCTTTCCAATGTTTCCCTGCCTTTGGAATTTTCATAGAATCACTTGGTTGGAAAAGACCACTTCAGTCATCAAGTCAACCCATCTTCACCATGCCTACTCACAGAATCATAAAGGCTGGAAAAGACCTCTAAGATCATCTAGTCCAATCATCAACCCAACAGCGCTATGCCCACTAAACCACGTCCTTCAGTGCCACACTTACATGTTTCTTGAACAGCTGCAGGGACAGTGGCTCCACCACCTCATTTCAATGTTTGACCACTCATTCAGAGAAGAAATTGTTCCTTATATCGAGCCTGAACTTCCCCCGGTGCAATTTGAGGCCATTACCTCTCATTCTTAGTAGTATCCCACTAACTTCTTTAGGGCAGCTACATGGATCTTTAAGGCTCTTTGCAAGGCTTGAGCACTAAGTGCAATTAGAATCACTCCCAAACAACAGCAAAACCAGTTTTGCTTCAGAGAACTGCATTTAGGCTTGCAATAAATGAACAACAACAGGATTTGCAAATTTGCTCAACTGCGGTAAAATCCAACTTGTTCCCATTGTCACCCTGCAAAACCACATCCCCAAACCTATTCTCACCACAACCCCACATCCTCCCCGAACAGCACCAGCTGACCCCTCACCTCCACTGCTCCAAACATACAAAATTATTAAGGTGGGAATCTGTCGACTGCATTATTAACTTTTTTTTCTTCTTCTTTTTTTTTTAACCACTGCGCATTGTCACTCATCTACCCAACACCTAATCCACATCCTGCATGGAACAGAAGTCCCAAATTGTTGCAGCTTTCAGGTGTCCCCAGTGCCAGCGTGCAGACGGGCTGGCACCTGGTAAACTCCATTCCCCAGCAATAATTGGATGTTGTATTCATGCCAGAGCCGCTCTTCGGAAAGCGCCCGCATGCACGCTCCAGCATTAAGCACCTTCTGAAAGAGGCTCTCCGAAGAGCTCAGTTTTCTATTATTACTTGCTAGCTGAGGGGTTTTGTGTAGATAATCATGTTATTTAGATAGGATGTTGGTTTAATTCCCTTCATTACAGGCTCCCAGGGTTGTAATTTTTTTTCTCCACATGATGTATTCCCCGTGGCACATTTCACTCAAATCAAACACTTTACGCTTTTATTACAAACAATACCCCAGCGTCCCCCGTTATCAGCCCAGCACACACATGCACACTCCTCGCAGAGATCCAGAGGTCAGTTCTAATGACTAATCGATCTCATTAGCTTTCCTAATTAAAAACTTTACTACCGCAATGGAAGACAAACTACAAAAAAACTGCTTGCATCATATTTGAATGGGATATGAGCACCATTTATCAGGCCAGGCTTGCAGCCCATGCTGTGCTGCTGAGTTGGAGCTTTGCTTGGAGCCGTGACTCTCCCAGCACCGCTTGCTCAGGGATGGGGAAAAACCTGGTCCAGGGGCTCCGGTGCCTTTTGCTGCCCTTTGGATGGGCAACTGGGTGGCAAAAACCCTTTTCCATGGCACTCCTCCTTCATCTGAACAGATGTGGCCCAGGACCACACATCCTCCTTTGAAGCTGATGTCAGACCACCCCATCACACCCATTCAAAGAATCCTAGAATCATTAAGGCTGGAAAAGACTTCTAAGATCACCAAATCCAACCATCAACCCATCCCCGCCATGCCCACTCAACCATGGCCCTCAGTCCACACTTTCAGAGAAGATATGTTTCCTAATATCCAACCTGAACCTCCTCTGGTGCAACTTGAGATCATTACCTCTTGTCCTTCTCATCCTTATTCTGAGCAGGTGTGGGCCTGGACCACACATCCTCTTACAAGCAGATAACAGTCCAGGGTCATGCACCCTTCCTCTGAGCAGATGTGGTCCAGTACCACACATCCTTCTTCTCATCAGATACTTCTCATGACCAGAGGGTGAGGAGAGGCCTTATTTCAGCTCATATTTTGCCATGGAGGGGGGATATCTGAAGCAGGGAGAGCAAAACACCTCCTGGGATGTCTACAGGAGAGCTGGAAGCAGCATGAGGTCCAGCTCACCTTCCACCATCACCAAATGATACCCATGGCTGTGCTCTTATTTCTTCTATTCCTACACCATCCCCAACTGCCTCTTATTTCCGCTCTGTGCCTCCCCCCCATTAATGAAGTATTTAAAAGCAATAGGATAAGCCTTTTTTCTTTTTTGTTTTTATTCCTCCCTCGATGCAAAATTAAGTTGGCTTACAAGCAAGTTTCCACTAAAAAAAAAAAAAAAAAAAGGTAAAACTTTTGTAAAAAAGATGTATTCGTCCCCATGGCAAGAAAAATGGAGGGGAACACTGACCTGCTGTTAATTACAACAAATCTTTCCTTGACATTAAATTTTAATCATCCACATCTGCCAGAAGGACAAGAGAAGGCAAGGAAGGTATCAGCCAAATCTGTCTGTTTCTACATCAAACCAGAGCATTTCAGTGAGTTTTCTGCTAGTCTTCCTCCCGTCATTTACAACAATAGGAATTGAATCCACTTGGGTGATATGCTACAGAAAAGGGAAAAAGTTCTGGAATCGGCAGAGTAAATCCTACTGCTGGGAAAAAGAATGTTAAACGAGCACGGATGCATTTCCAGGAGTACTAATTCCTAAATTCAAGGGATTCTTTCAGAAAGTGATGTGGGACAGACAATACATCCCATGTGGGTATGGGGATTGCTCAGGCAGCAAAAGAAGAGGAAAAAAAAGGATAATAATGGGTGCTGTGGGCCATGAAGTGACAGCTGAGAGCCCACCTGGGTCCCTGCGCTATGAAGCTCCAGGCACTGGGGCTAAGCACGGAGCTGCTTCTGCTGTTAAATCCCACTCAGAAGCAGCGGGAAGGGACAGGAGCATTTATTTTCCAGCACTTGGAAGCAAGATGAGAGCAACAAATGCACAAATGCAAATTGCACCTTTGATAGGGATTGCACCTTTGATATGGTGCCGATGTTGTGAACTGCACCAGAGGAAATATTGAAGATGCTGCATTCCCAGCAGAGCCACCCAGAGCAGCCCTTTATATTCCATCCTGACCGCTAAACTGCAATAAAAGCAATGTAGAGGTTGAAAACCTCTGATAAAACTGGATTGCTTCCTCAAAGCCAGGCATTAGGAAGTAAAATAAAAAGCTAAGGACTATGAGCACACACACAGTGTGCTGTCAGTATCTTTTGCAACTCCTGATACAAGTTCTGATGCTATCAGGGATTGTACAAAAACTGCACTCAAAGCCTAAAAACAGCTCCAAGAACATGACAATTTCTGTCAAAGGGCCACGAATTTATCATCTTGGGACGCCTTCTGAAAAGCACAGGACTGGCACAGACTGGAAGCGAGGATGGGATGGGAAATGGGGGCAGCCCCTAATGGATGCAGTGGGAGAGCTGACTCCGCAGCATCATGCTCACTGTGTCAAAGCTTATTCCAAAAGCAAACAATTTCCAGCTCTGAGATCAAATTTACAAGAGAAGGAGGACCCAGGGAACTACAGGCCAGTGAGCCTTACCTCTGTGCCTGGGAAGATTATGGAACAGATCCTCCTAGAAAACATATTTAGGCACATGAGGGATGAGTGGGTGATCTGAGACAGCCAGGATGGCTTTACCAGGGGAAGGTTGTGCCTGACCAATAGGGTGGCCTTCTATGATGGAGTGATGACATCACTGGACAAATGGAAGGCAACTGATGTCATTTACCTGGACTTGTGCAAGGCCTTTGACGTGGTTCAACATCACATCCTTATCTCTAAATTGGAGAGATACGGATTTGAAGGGTGGATTATTTGGTGGTTTGATGATCCCTGAGGTCCCTTCCAACCCAAGCCATTCTATGGTTCTGTGATCAAATGACTTCACTGTGGGACTTGCTCAAAGCCTAGAAATATTCAGCAAAAAGCCAACAAGAAGCCAGAGAAAAGCCAGCCAAACACCAACAAAATGTCAACAAACGAACAACAAACAAAATGTCGACAAAAAGCCAATGAGAAGCCAATAAAATGCCAACTAAACACCAACAAAATGCCAAGAAGCCAACCAGAAGCCAACTGAAAACCAACAAAAATCCACCATTTCCCTTCCTTAATTCCCACAGTGATGCTGTAGTTCACCTCTGTGCTGTTACAGCAGGCAGGCTGCTATGGTTTCATTTCACTCAGGATGTTTTCTCTCATTACTGCTACTTAAGGTTGCTATTATGGCAGCTCAAACTCTTCCGAGACAAGCAGCATGTAAATCAAAAGGAAGAAATCCATCCAGCAAGCTATCATTTTGCTCCAGATTTATTTGAAATGTTGCTTTCCTCCTCTCCCTGGAAGTAGAGTGCCTAATGCCAGAGCCCAGCAATTCCTGGGAATTCCTTGCTTACCTTACATTACCACCATGCCCATAGACCATGGGCATCCTCACTGCATGCTCTGATCAACCTCAGGAAGTCCCAGACTTCTCTTTTTTGTAATACTCTGGTGAGGACATGGCTAAATAAATATAAGATAAATATAACCAGCAGTCACACAAAACCACAGCAAACTGCGTTCTCTTTACATCTCAAAGGAGAATATATGGGGAATGGAAACACACAGCTGAAGTTATCAAGGGCTATCAAGAGAAAAGGAAATTTCACCACTGCAACAGAGGCATTTTACAGCATGCAAGAAGCACATCATAGCAGTCTGGTCCCCAAACCAATGAAAAGCAAGTAAACTGCCTGTATACAGAATGGTATTTAAAAGAATTTTAACCAGAGGCACCACTGGGTCCACCTGGTCCAAATCCTGCTCAACCAGACCTATGCTAAGTCCCATGCCCAAACTGAACTGGATATCCCCAAGGGTACACCTCTGCCCATCTCTGGTCCCTTTACTAAGTAGTGGGCTGAGGGAGCTACTTGGCTCCAGTTGGACCCCAGGCCTCTTGGCCTGTCACTGGGCAATGTTGGCTCCAGCTTTTTGTACCACCCTGCAGTGATTTATGGACAATCCTGCCCTGCCCCAGGCTGAGCAGCCACAGCTCTCTCAGCCTCTCCTTCCAGCAAAACTGCTCTGGACTCTTGGTCACTATGATGGCCTTCCATTGGGCTCTCCTCAGTATGCCCAGCTCCCTCCTGCACTGATCCCAGCACCCAAGCAAGGCCTCCCCAGTACTAAGCAGAGGGACAGGATCCCCTCTCTTTACTGGTGATGCTTTGCTCAATGCAGCCTAGAAAGCCCTCAGCCTTCTTTGCCCAAGAGCCCTTTGCTGCCTCGCATCCCAGGACCCCGGTCCCTTTCTGCAGAGCTGTTCCCAGCTGGGTGGCACCAGCCTGTACTGCTTCACCCCATGTGCAGACACTGCATTTGGGAAAAGCCTCATGGACCACTCTTATCATTCCACACCCTCATGGTATCCCAACCCCAGGGTGGTTTCCAGGAACAAAGCTTCAGGGAAAGCTGTGGCTTCAAGAAGATGCTGGCTCCTCATAGACTGCATACACGGAGGGGAAAATGCAGATTATAGAATCAGAGAATAGAATCATTAACGTTGGAGAAGACCACCAAGATCATCAAGTCCAACCGCAACCCATCTCCACCATGCCCACTAAACCACATCCCCAAGTGCCACATCTCCCAGTTTCTTGAGCACCTCCAGGGATGATGGCTCCATCAGCTCTCTGGGAAGCCTGTTGCAATGCCTGAAATTTTTCATAAGATTAATGGGGGTTCGGAGCCACAATGGTTGTCCTTTTTATCAGCCCAAAACTTTGTGCTACCTGCTTTCCTGCAGCAAAGAAAACAACACTTTCTCAGTGATTTATTCATTAGTGATGGACTTGAGATCTTAATTTCTGCTATAAAATCAGTACAGGAGGGAATATAAAAATCCTGGGATTAAAAGCCCTACATCATAGTTCACCTCTATGTTCCCACCTATGAACTAGGTGGTTTGGTTGGGATGCAATCTAAGAAGGACTTCTTGATGGGAAAACAAAAACAGAATGACAAAAAGATACCTTATTACTGTAGAGTCTGCAATAAAACAGGAGGATATATCCAGTGGTGGAAAATATAGGGCAAAATGGAACAGCAGAGGGAAGATGGGATACAACAAGAAGGCAGCAGCTGAGCTCGGGGACCTTATGTTGGAGCACAGGGTGGAAAAGGGAAATTAAACGGAATAATTTGTGAGAAAAAATAAAGGGTGTCAGAAGCTAAAAGCTGAAGAGTCACCAAGAGCCAGCATGGCTCTTCCTCCAATAGCCCTAAAAAAAATCTCCGGAGGAGGTTGCAGACCTCCCCAATTTCTGCACAGACCTTTCAAGAGTTCCATTAATTACACATAAAATGATCTTGCAACAAGGATAGACCTGCGGATTAATCCGAATAAAGTTTCATCACAGCTCCTACCTGTCCTTCCTAACAGAAAATCCTTTTGGTGTTTCGCATTACACTGGGAACACCTGGAAAATGTTGGCCCTAAGCCACACGGCTCAGCGCCTTTTGTTCTGGGTACCAACTTGGCCAAGTCCCTAGAGTTAACAAAAGGATTTGGGATTACAGTAATGCTGTTACGAATTTAGTGTGAAAACAGACACCGGTATTACGGGATGATTATCACAGAGCATGTTCAATATGTTCACACAGAATGGCACAGCAAGAGGTTAATTATATTGCTACTGGAATCAGCTTCCAAAAGGACCATCCTTCGGTTTAAGAGGGGAATTTAATTTTCACACTCATTCAGTTCTGAGCTCTTTCAAGAGAGACGGCTATTTATGCCAGAATGTAAACGATGGTTTATGATCATGAACTGCTGCTTAATAGGAAATAAATCCAATTGATCAAAAGTGCTTTACCTGCAACCCCAAGCAAGAGGACAACAGGAGCACGGGTTTTACAGCTGAAGTGTTTTAGCAGACTCCAAGTGCAATTCTTTACCTAGTACGGCAGCCACTTTCAACTGGGAACATTTGGGGAATTAATACCAAATCTGCTTCACTAATTCCTTATATTAAATGGACCACAGGCAGGGATGAAGTTAACGTAAGCCATCAGGCGTAACAATGCATGGGTGCAATGGCACTTGCTAGAGATCAACTATGGAAACACTCATTTTAGCAGGGAAAGCATTAAAATCCACATATACTGTTACAAGAATTGCAATTGTACCCAAGCTTGCAGGTTTGAAGCAAAAAAGTAGAGGAATTTGTTTCCTGGAATTATGGTGATAAACAGCATCGCTCTTATTCAAGGGAAAAATCAAGCTGTCAAAAGCTCATTAAGTGTAAGTTCCTTAAAGAGCGCCTTAGGGAAAATGTTTTGTATAACATTTAGGAAAAAGAAACATTTCCACATGGAAATATGATTAGAACAGGCAACTTACTCTAAGTTACAGTAAGTTACAACCCTGTCTGCCCTAGGCCCAAGGAGGACTCCAAGTATTTATGCTGTGTTCTCACTGCATACAAGCTCAAAGTCCTCTTGCATTGAAGACAACAGGAATGGAGTAAAACCTTTGCACAGTGGGAACTGGAGTTCTGTTTGACTGAAGGGCTTTTCCAAGATGTCATAGCTAGTCCCATTAGGATGCTAATGAAAGACCCGCTAATGCTGTCCAGCAAAAGGCAAAACTGGTAAGTGCTACTTCCAGCATCCCTCACCTCCCTTCTGGTCTCAGCTGAAGTTCTTTCAGTTACCCCTCATCATTGTGACACAGTTGCCTTCTCCAGCTGCTTCTACAGGACTAAAACTTTCTTAATTCTTCTGAACTTTCCCTTCAGTGGGACCAAACACAAAGAAATTCCTACATCCTTCTAATTTCTTCAATGTCTTCTCCACGCGTTTTGACAGCGTGGATCATGAAGACCAAAAGTCAAACCATCCCCACTACATCCACTAAGTCATAGGATCACAGAATGGTTTGGGTTGGAAGGGACCTCAAAGATCATCTTGTCATCATCCAGCTATAGGAAGGGACACCTCTCACCAGACCAAGTTGCTCACAGCCCCATCCAGCCTCACCTTGAATGCTTCCAGGGAGGAGGCATCCACAACCTCGCTTGGCAACCTGTTCCAGTGTCTCACCACCCTCAAAGTAAAGCATTTCTTCCTGATATCTAGTCTAAATCTACTGTCTTCCAGTCTAAACCACTTCCCCCCTTCCTGTCACTACATGCCCTTGCAAAAAGTCCCTCCCCAGCTTTCCTGTAGGCCCCCTTCAGGTACTGGAAGGCAGCTATACAGTCTCCTCACAGCCTTCTCTGCTCCAAGCTGAAGAGCCCCAGCTTTCTCAGCCTGTCTTTGTAGGGGAGGTGCTGCAGCCCCCTGCTCATCTGGACCCGTTCCAACAGTTCGATGTCCTTACTGTGCTGGGGGTCCACTCTTTTTATACTCTTTTGGAGCACTCTTTTAGAGTATGAATGTTTCCTAAAGTTCAACCTGAACATCTCCTGGTGCAACTTAAGGCCACTGCCCTTCATCCCATCACCAGGATACAAGGCAAAGCATGACCTCCCCACACAGGCTATGCACCAGCACTCTTCCCATCCCTTCCTGTGGTTAATGCAAAATAAGTTCAAGACAAGGAAACAACATAACATCATGCAAAGCTGTAAACACGGGGGATGCTTCTTGATAGGATGGAACAGGACTGTAACATCCCCTTGACACAAAAACTAAGGGAAAAGATATCACCGTGCATTCCTGGTGAGTGGTATTACACGCTGAAAAATGCCCAAAGGCCACAAGGCAGAGAAGACAAAAGCCGGGCTGGAGGTTGGATGACCTTTGAAGGCCATTTCCAACTCAAATGATTCCATGGATTTTCAATTACACAGCGGAACCAGACAGGTTCAGGGTCGTTCTCAGCAACATGGTGCTCAAGTCTGCAGATCTGAACAGACCAGTACCAAAAAGACAGAGCTGGAAGAAAGCAATTCCCAGTGAAAGCACTGCACTCATCCACCGCTAACCATTCTTCATGAACTTAAATCTTACCCCGTAGGAACACACGCACCGAGACAGCCGGGAGCACAGCGATTTAGTTCATCTGTCTCCCAGCTCTATCTATCCATCTTTCTGAGCAATCCACCCATCTGTTTAATCCATCCGAGCTCCTCCACAGCCTCCTGTGCCCATTCATCTGTCTGCACACGCGGCACGATGCAGGCGTCTGCCCACAGCAACGTCACTTCAAATTTGTCTGCTGCCAAAGCTGTGACTGCAACACTACAGGTATTTCTGCAAGGTTCCTGTAACAGCCCCGTGCGTTTTACAAGGAATTAGGGAGGGATGGGGGGAAATTGAAACTTTTATAAATGTGTTGCCACGTATGGGCATGTTTCTTCCTTTCCGCCTATGTTCCCACTTGGATACAGGCATTCCCTGCTTCCATCCAAGGCTGAGATGCTGCCTATAAAGGAATCAAAGAATTACAGAATCATATCTGAGTTTGGAAGGGTCACAGAAGGACTGAGTCCAACTCCTGGGTCCATACAAGACTACTCAAACCCAAAACCTTATCTCAGAGTGTTGTCCAAATAGCTCTTGAACTCCAGATGCTTGGGTCTGTGACCACTGCCCTAGGCAGTCTATTTCATGTCCAGCCACCCAGAAAGGTGAAGAACCTTTTCCTAATATCCAGTCTGACCCTCTCCTGATGTAGTTCCATGTCATTAAGGTTTATGGGATGTGGTTTCTTTGGGGTTTTTATTCATCTCACCTTCCACTTCCAGATCAAAGTTGCTTAGGGTCAACATCTCCATATACAAATACAGAAATGCATCAATCACATCCTTGGCTCAGTTCTGGGAGCAGACAAGCAAGAGACTTTTTGCTTTAGAAACAAAAGAATATCCTCATGACTTCGAGCACCAAATCCCTTGAACAGCACTGCTGGGGACATTCAGTTTTTAACATACTAAATTAGGCATTTAAATCTTGCACATAGTGCTGAAGATTCATGATGTATGTCTCCCGGTCCTGGAAAGGCTAACAGTGATTTAATACATGGAGATCTTAACTGATGATTGGTATCCCATTATGCACCAACCGTCAGCACGTTATACATCACAGCCAGTGCTTCCCTTCCTCCATCCAGCAGGAAAATGCTTGCAGACTTCACATCCCTTACAGGGATGGATTCCTAATGCTCTGCAGACACACACAGATGAGTTATCTCCTCTTGTAACGCAAGCAGCTATTCAAAATTTGTCTCGCATTAAATATGGCCACCTAAGTGGCTTCAGCAGCAAGACAAACTTCTCCTTCTCTAAGCAAAACTTGCCACTTACTCGTCTTCCCCCCTTGACCCTGCAGTTCCTGCAGCAGACAGTGTTTGCAGGCAATAACTGGTCGAATTTAATCACAGAATCATTGAATCATGAAGGCTGGAAAAGATCATCAGGTCCAACCCCAACCCATCTCCACCATGCCCACTAAACCATGTCCCCATGTGCCACATCTCCAAGTTTCCTCCAGGGACAGTGACTCCACAACCTCCCTGGGCAGCCTGTTCCAATGCCTGACCACTCTTTTGGAATAGAAATTTTTCCTAATATCCAACCTAAACCTCCTCTGGTACAACTTGAGGCCGTATATATATTTCTGTTTTGACAACATATATAGTCCCAAGTGTCTGCCACAAGTTGCCTTCATTACCCACACAAGATTTAGCTTCTCTAAGAGCTCAGGGTTGGCATACTTCAGAGCCACACAAGTAAATGAAGACTGGTGAGTTGGGAAGACAAGGGGAATCACTCAAAGAACAGAACATCCTGGACTCAGCTCTACAGAATACATACAACTTTAATATCAGAGCGTGTCCACCCTGACCATGGCAGAGGGGGTGGAATTGGATGATCTTTAAGTTCCCTTCCAACACAACCCATGCTATGATTCTATGATCAGTGGAGACAGGAGGTCCTGCTGGGGACAAAAAGACATCGCACCAATTGTTTACATTCCCATAAGCTGTGTAGACATGCTAAAGCCAGCATAGGGGTCCATGCACTGGTATCCAGCTCTGCTCCATTCCCATCACTAGGACAGCTCTCTTCCAATGCTTAGGGAGCTGATGAGCCTGCTAACGATGAAGAGGCTGTGTTATCCACCCACTAAGAGGTGGTCACACTTAGTACACTATAAATGCACTTTTCCCTGATACAACCCCCCGTTAAAGAGCCTCAATGGCTCTCTGGAGCATTGGGCCTTGTTCAAACACAACCCTTATTATTATAACAAAAGAGGGATTTTTTTTTTTTTTTTCCCCCCTCTACCTTCCTTCAGTGAATGATTATTAATGTGTTTCCAGGAGCCGGGTCCATTTCTCTAAATGAGAGCAGGATGGCAGGCGAGGCAGGAGGAAGGCTGATAAATGCCCTCCTCCCCCCAGCCTCACGGCGGGAGCTGCCAGGGGTTCTCGTTCTAACAAGCTTCAGATGGAAGATGACTGGAATAACAAAGTATGAATTTTTATGAGTCTAATAAATCACTCCACTTTTCCTGCTCTTGATCGTTTTCAGCACTTCAAACACTAGAAAAACCCCGGCTATAATCAAATGGGTTCATGGATCTTGTGTTAACGCCGAGGCACGGGAGGGGTGCGCACAGAGGTCGCTCTGCAAACCCATTTGCATACATGCTTTAGGATTGACTCAATGTATTTTATTTTTAATTTAATGATGAGACATTTGAATCCCACAGGAATTCCCCCACCCTCAAAGCCTTATGAAAGCAAAGGCTGGCCTTCTTTCCCCCATTTTTATACCTTCCTAACTATCCACTTAAAAAGACCCTGACCCAACTCCGGCGTCAACAGAGAAACTTGGGTAAAGTCCATAAGAACTGAGGAAAACTTTGCAGGCAGGTTTGTTAAGTTCCTTTTAATTCTCCTTCCTAAACTTATAGATAGTATACGTGATGAACAGGGTACCCAGAGAGGTGCCCCATCCCTGGAGACATTTGAGGTCAGTCTGTATCAGGCTCTGAGCACCTGATCAAGCTGTAGGCCACCCCGTTCACTGCAAGGGCATTGGACTAGATGACATTTAAGTGCCCCTTCCAACTTAACCAATTCTATGATTCCACAAATGGGCTCTGATCCCATCCAACTAAGAAGCAAAAGATTCGGGCTTCAGGCTGCCACCGCTGAGTACATGCGCATGTATTTGCCAAGGAAAATACCTGCAAAGTGCCCTAAAACACTGGCTAAACCCCAGGGAGGACCACGGTGATCTAAAGAAAATTGGTATGGAAAACAAAGTTTTTCATGTGCATGGTGGTGATGAGTTGATGGCTGCACTTGATGATCTTAGTGGCCATTTCTAACCTTAACAGTTCTGTGATTCTATGAAAGAGAATTAACTGTTAAAAGCTCCAGGACAGCAAATGGCAGAGAACAGAGATGGTTAAATAAGGCAGCACGCAACCACCATTATCAAATGCTCCGCAATACTTTAAGACCAATCCCAGAAACACAACCTGCAGCTCTGAACTGTGATAAAAAGAAGTCTTTCTAATGGATGTACTCATGCTGGTCAAGCACCGTGCTGATGGCAAATCCTACTAAGGCGAGCCATGGCCCCAGTGTCCCCATATCAATGCAGCACCCTCATCCTGAGGCTTTCAGGTTCACATCCCCAAAGCAAGGAGGACAAGTGAGCTGGGAAACCTGTTGTTTTCGTCATCCTCCTCCTCTTTAATCCCTCAGATACGTTTCCACCGTGCACCGCTTTTCATTTGCTTTTCCAGCAGCACAGCACTGAATCAGGGAGGGAATTCATCTTTGACAAACATTTACCGATTATCAAATCACAACTGCAGCCACAGACAGGAGCAATAAGTCACTTTAAGCAGCCGTCCGTATTGCAGTCTGAGGAGTTTGGGCAGCTCCGCAATGACAAATCACTCCTGTCAAAGCCGCATGTTCCCTCGCGCTCCGAATCCGTGTTCTCTGTTGTTCCACACTACCTGGTGTTTAATGACAACACTGTCAGACTAAGACGAAGCCTCTGCGCTGCGGACTGTCAAAGCCCTATTAGAGGAAAGATTGAGACCCTACTCTTCTTAAACTCACTCAAGCAACACAACCCGCTAGTTTTTATAATTATGGTACGAGAGCCATCGATCGCGTGCTGACACCTAACCTATCTGTATGAAATGGGAGTAGTTTGCTGGGTGACAGTTGCTATAGATTATTGCGGGTGGGTTTTTTCCCCCCTTTTATCCATTCCTCTACAAAGCCTAAAATAGATGGGAAAGAAAAAGGGAAAAGTGTTTGCCTTCACTGAGACGCCTTTGCTATCCCTGCTCTTTACCTTCAAGAATCATAGAACGGCTTAGGTTGGAAGGGATCTTAAAGATTACCTAGTTCCAACCCCCATGCCATGGGCTGCTTGCTACCCACTAGATCAGGTTTCCCAAACCCCATCTAAATGAGCTATGAGCACCTCCAAGGATGGGGCATTCACAACTTTGAACAACCTGCTCCAGGGCCTCACCACCCTCTGAGGACTTGAGGAAGTTTCACATTAACTCCCCGCATGGGGAGTTATAGGGGAGCAATCCCCCTATTCTCATTTGCATACAGGAAGAACAACACATAGATCATGTTTTAAGTCAAGTATTAGATATGGAGGTTGGCAGCCCTGCCTGCGGCAGGGGGGGTTGGAGCTTCATGATCCTTGAGGTCCCTTCCAACCCAAGCCATTCTATGATTCTGTGATTCTATGATCATGCCAAGAAGCGTTTGACACCAGGGCAATGGTGTGGGAACACATCCTTGGATGGAAAAGCTCATGCAACAGGATTTGGGAATTACAGAACAGCAGCAGACGAGGTCAGAAAATTTTCTCCCAGAGCAGAAGCATACAGTCCAGCATAAACTCTCCTTTTTGGGTTCACATCCTGAGTTCCCAACAGTACAAAGGAAAGTAATCACAGTCTGAGGGTGCTGGGAAGCCACTTCTGAGCTAGGCAAATAGACATAAAGGAAAGGAGACCAGAGCCAAGGAGGCATTCAACTGTATCAAGGAAAACTTGGGATGCAGAAGAGGTGCTATATTACCATACATAAACATTTTCACGGCCTAAGCTATGCACAAGCATAAATGCATGTGTTTTTTAACTTGTACTGCCCATCTGGGTGATACAGTTGGGTGAGTTTGACACGCATCCATTTCATCCATCTCCACAAGGACCACAGCTTCATTTGCACTAGAGGAGGAAATAACCACCAGCATTCTATTGGGGCTCAGTGTGGGACTAGATGGCACCAAAGGGTACCCAAGCCCTCCCCCACTTCCCCAGGTCAGAACTGGAGGAACAAACCCCATAGGGTCCTAAGTGGGATCCAAAGAGCCAAAACTATCTCCCTTGAACCAGAAGTGAAATCTTCTCATTTTGATCCCAAGAAATGGCCCTCTTTGGGAGGAGTTTCCTTAAATTACAGAAACATCACAACCAGACCTTTGTTTGGTTGAAGTTCACATGGGGCTTACAGTCATCTACATTCGTTGTGTTGAAAATACAATAAAGGATAATGAGAAATAAATTTCCATTGGCTGTCTGAGCAGCACAAGAGAGCCATTTCTCATCAGGAAATGTGAAATAAACATCACATCACGTGAGATCCATACACATTTGTTTTAACACAACCCCCTTAGAGACACAATTTGTTAGCATAAAGGCGGAAAAATGACCCCATTCCATCCATTTAGGAAAGGGACAAAAAAAACTTTGTTGGCAGTGGCTTTTTGGCTGCTGATGTCAAAGACAAAGCCAACAATAAGGAAAGCTCAAACCAAGAAGATGGTTGGTCCCAAATCACTTATCCGTTCCACCCAAGGCCACCAATGAAGAAGGAACCAAAATGTCAAAATGAAGACAAAAAGTTTCCATTTCTGGTGAAAACAAGCACTGTTTTAACCAATGCATCAATAACTCTACCTTTACCTTCCAGTTGCGAGCGTTTTATGTTCACGCTTCAATTCCCGCTGACCAATGCACCCAATCCATCCTTTCCAACTGCGCACATTGAAGGAAACAGCATCTCATCCTGCATCTAAAAACCAACAGCAATGCCTGGACTCTGACTCCAATAAACACCTGATTTTCTAAACCAGGAGTGACAGTAGTAACACGCTCCCCTCACATCGTCCTTGGGATCACCCAGGGATGTCAGCGTGGAGAGGAAAAGAACAACAAGAAATCTCACTTCTCCTGCCTCTAGTTTGACAAGCCACTCTAGAAAGGGGTGGTAATATTTGATAAATTTTCATTTTCCTTCCAAGGCTGTCAGGTAATCTTTTTACTGACAGCGCTACAGGGGTTTTCTGTACTCGCAGGGAAAAGGGCTTGTACTCGTGCTTCTTATTAAGCCAAATAAATATTTTGGATGGAGAAACAACAACTATTACTATTCCTTTCCACCTACAAATAAGTCCTCCAAGGGTGAGGCTACACAACTCCATGCACCAAGCTGGTTAACCACACTATACCCATGGAACCTCGTCACCTCAAACTAAGAGTCAAAACCACCACAAGCTCCGGGTCCCCTTTCACCACCAGCACAATCACGTTTCCCCTCTCTCTTCGGGGCGCAATTTTACAGTTAATAGGACTCAAATGCCAAGAGATGTTGCTGCGGCTCAAGTGTGACCACATCACTCCTAATAATACCTGCTGAAGTCACAACAAGGTGATAGTTCCCAAAGTTATCATGTGAGGCCATGGGACTGAGCTCTCAGCCATGCAAGGAGCCACACCAACCTCGTCCTTGAGTGCAATGTCATCCCACAATGGCCAAGGAGCCATACCCAGCCCCATCCTGTCTTGATGAGCAAGCAAAGGTTCTCCTTCTGCTGTTTCTTGAGACTAAAGACATGCAAGGAGCCCAGGCAGCTCTGGACAGTACTGAATTCTTCCCAAAAGCAAGAGAGGTACATCAAACACAACCATGACCACAGGCACAATTTCTGCTTTTCAGTGGGATGTTACTCCTCTGCACCCTGCACCAACCGAAAACCAATGCTTCACAGTACATGGAGCAAAACTTTCCTCTGCTCAACCACAGAGAGATGGGTGAAGACTAAACCTGCTAAAACCATGGGCATCCTCCAAAAAATTCCCACAGGTCTGAACCAGGACCCTTCCGAGTCCCTCAGCCCGTCCCAGAGGCAGTTCAGCACAGAATCATAAAATCACTAAGATTGCAAAAGATCTCCAAGATCATCAAGTCCAACCTCAACCGAAACCTACCATGCCCAATAACCACGTCCCTCAGTGCCATATTTGCATATTTCTTGAACATCTCCAGGGACAGTGCTCCACCACTTCCCAAGGCAGCCTGTTCCAATGCTTGACCACTTATTTGGAAAATAAATCTTTCCTAATATCCAACCTGAACCTCCTCTGGTGCAACTTAGGGCCATTATGCCTTATTCTATTGCTGTTACCTGGGAAAAGAGGCTGACTTCCACCTTACTACAATCTCCTTTCAGGTAGTTGTAGAAAGCAATAAGGTCTCCTCTGAGCTTCCTCTTCTCTGGACTGAACAAGGCCAGTTCCCTCAGCTGCTGCTCATAAGACTCGTGCTCCAGACCCTTCACCACCCTGTACTTAAATTAATCAGGATAGTCCTAGTGATTGCTCTGTCCAAAAGTGCCCTAAGTACTCGACTCCACCATGTCTAAGAGAAAAATGCTATAAATTATCTCAGAAAAAAGAAGGATTTACAAAGGGAAGTGATGACTCTGAGATGATTTCCTTTTCTC
The DNA here is from genome assembly GCA_030625065.1 of Alectoris magna. Taxonomy (NCBI): domain Eukaryota; kingdom Metazoa; phylum Chordata; class Aves; order Galliformes; family Phasianidae; genus Alectoris; species Alectoris magna. The sequence continues at coordinate 1,413,127 of CM060561.1, read as the reverse complement.
TTGCTGCACCACCAGGTGCTTTCCTGCAGAGGGGAAACTGGTCAAGAATTACTGACCCATTTTATAGGGAGAGGACAAACAGTTGCTCTTAGCATTGATTAAATCAATAAAAGAAGATCATTTAAGTTAGAGGAATCTTCCCTTAAAGTCCTTCTTTCCTTGCTATTTCATTACTGCACTTGGGGAAAGGTCAGAGGGAGAGAAGCACAAGGTGTCGACTTCCCTGTACCATGAACATTCGATCCAGGAAAAGAAACTGAAGCAGGGACAGAAATACCACAGTTAACAGCGCCAACAAGAAAAAGCTGCAAGAATCATAAATAAAATCATCAGGTCTCCATTCCATCATTAAATATTGTTTTATACTTCTTCTGCTAACTGTTTACAAGAGGATGGTAATTCCCAAGCCATATTCAACTAGCAAGATCAACTCTCTGAGGCCTTTTGGAACAGAAGGGACTCCACGGTGCAATTTGGAGCAGGGAGATCTCTCTTTGCTCTGGACCTACAGGAAAAGAGTTCTGCATGGCAGCAGGGACAGAGGCACGTGAGATGCTGAGATACTGCAGCTCTGTCTGCATCCCATCATCATTAGGACACGGCTATGACCAAGCTGCACTCTCATGTCTACTAGCATAACCGTGTGTGCAATCTGCCTGCCTTGTTTAGGAATGTCCAGGATAACACTACATATGAAAGCCAGAAAAATCTACATTCAATGTCAACCCATCGTTGAGTAGTGCTACACTTTCCAAAAGACCTTGAGAAATACACATGAGAAAAAACCCTAGAGCTGTGCTTTTGAAAATTCAACCCTCCAACTAACTTCTAACACCCTATTCATCCGAAAACACAGAAGAGAAACTTGGCTGCAAAAGCAAATACTATCAAACGACAACCTGACACTGTGGCAGGAGTGACGCCTGCCACATTCCCAGACCAGCCTCCTACTATTACCAGGCTGTTCCTTCCAGCAAAAACAACTGTCCTAGTTCCTAGCACAGTTATTTTGGGTTTCCTGCCACCCAAACCTTTTGGTGAAAGCCACGTCATGAACTCATTGAACGTTATGAAGACAAGGACGAAGGTTTCAGCCCTTTGGGGTGTTGAAGAAGGATGCTGTGGAAGATGTACTGCTGCAGAATCATGCAGCATTTGCACACTGTGAGAACTGTACCCTATTCAGGTCTTCTCTCCACTTTGGCCAATGCGCTTAAGGAGCTCCCCTAACCCCTCCTGCAGCCTTCTGTCACTGTCATTGTCTTATAAGCAGCACAGCCCTGTCACACTTGCTGATAAACCAGGAGAACAAATAAACACACAAGATTTAAACAGCAGCTGTAAGACTTCATTGCAATATCAATTACTTCCCATAAGTCTTCCATTTCTAGAGAGATTTAATGGGAACACCATATGGACAAACCCACACGTTTCCAGCATGAGATCTCCTCCAAAATCTTTAAATTCTTTCCTTATTCCACTTCTCAAGCAAGCTTCCTGGTCTTCATTATCACTTTGGGTATGAAGAATGAGTTTCTTTAATTATTATTATTATAACCAAGAACAAAACCATATGATTTATGGTCACAATGAAAGCTCACCTTCAAACAGTTCATCAATACCCAGCTATACCAGTAGCCCAGTAGCCCTACTTTCGATTAAAAACCAGAAAGCAATGCATTGCATGGGTTTTTTTGTGCAGATGTTTGCAAACAGCCCAGCCCCAAACCTCAGTACTCCCCAGTGCCCTGCAACAGACAGATTTGGGAATCCTGCACAAGGAGAGTGCAGCTTCATTGACTCTCTGCTGTGCATAACCCAGCATATTCCTCCATACCTCTCTCACAGGTGGTAGCAGCTTAATTAATGTTTGCACAGTCTCATACAGACTATTAGTGCTGAGCATTATTAGTTAATAAAATACTCCATTACTTAGGTTACCTCCTATTTGCATAATCTTCTTCGTGCTTTCTTTCTATGTTGTCCTCTGTAGTGTCGTAAGATTATCACCAGCCCCACCACTTTAAAACCCAAATCTGCATCCCCAGCCCCCCTGCTCTGCCATAAAACTGTTCTGCAATAGGCTATCAGCAATGTAAGGTAATCTGAAGGAATGCAAGAAGAATAGCATATGGGGTCTCAGGGCTTTGGCACCCGCTCTGAAGATACAAAGATGTGAGGTGAGCACATACAAGAGGACATTGCATCAAAACGCATTGTACAGCAGAGTTCCAGCACCCAGCAAAAACCCAACATTGTCCTAACATTAACAACCTCTGCCAGAAAATACCTGAATTTTAACCAGAACCACCAACCAAGTCACTTAAGCTTTTCTGTTCAATTTCTGTGCCGCTCCACGACCCGATGGCTTCTTGAACAAAGGTCAGAAATCCCCTCACAGAAATCCCCCAGGAATAGCGGCCCTATAAAAAGGAACTTGGAGTTCCCAGCAAATCCCACGTGCAAACCATAAAACTGTAATCCCCGAGCGCTGGAGGGATTCTACGCGTGCCACGAGGCCGCTGAGTTCAGAGCCTGACCAGAAGCGCCATGCGTTGCCTATTGCTCAGGCACAGGGCCAAATATATGGGCTTTACAATCTAATCCCCTATGACAGACTGCGTGTTGCTTTGCAAGGGTTTAAAATCAAGAATAAAAGGTTTCAGGTAGGTCCAGGAGCGTGGAGAAATACTTACTAAGGTTTGCAAAGCGTCCTTGTAATTCCTTTCGCAATAGCTCAATGTGATCTACAGTCTTAGAGAACCAAATGTTACACTTCTATGCCCTCATGATACAAAACAAAAAACAAAACAAGGCAAGATGCATAAGCTGATAAAATACCTAGAAAACTCAAGAGGAGGGCATGAGATAAAGGAAATCAGCGAATGACGGAACTGTAGGGGTTGGATCGTCCAACCCAACCACCCTATTAAATAAAACCTAGACTATGTTGCAAATCTTGTACAACACCTTTTAATATAGCACGACAGGATTGAAAGTTCCCAACAAACACTTTCCCAAAGCCAACCTGCTGTTTTAAAGCCTGTTGAGCATTCTTTGCAATGAGACCCAGACCAATTCTTGCAAGCTGAGCTCTGTGCAGGGATGGAGGAACGATGGCCATGCAACGTTGGCCAGGCAACAACAGGGCCAGCTCAGGCTCAGCAAAGCCTCAGGTGCCACCAGTGCCATCGAGACCAAGGATGCTTGCAAGGGACCTCGAGAAAGCCACCAAGAAGCCAAGCAACAGCCTGAAGCTGGGACACAGATGGGTTGGAAAGCGTGCCCAGGGGATCTGCAGGGCACTCGCATTACAACAGCTCTAAAATAAAGTGACTGAAATTAGAAACTCCTCTGATTATCCAGGCAGCTTTAATAAGCCTGGTCCTCAAGTACCAAGCACTGAGAGCTCTCAACACAGGGATCCCAGGGAGCTTGCTTGTAACATTTCTTTGCTTTTTAAGAGAGGTAATATCAGTGGTTTGACCTCTCTTGGAATGAAACATGAGGTCAGAGCCCTGCTGAGGATTGCTTCCAGCATGAGGTTGCAGACACGGCAGCTCAGATGGATTCTGTTTGCCTTCTGCTTTGAGCACACGTATATTTTGTCATATATACAGGCAGATAACCAAGTGCAATAGTCAACGTTAGTCTTTTCCAAGGGCTTTTTACAGACAATGGAGCAATAATACTCTGAGCCACGAGGAAAAGCCAGCAGCTTTTTGGGGAGGGAATGGGAAATCCTATTAGCCTAAGCTGGGCTCTCACCACTTGTTTGCACAAAAACAACTGTTTCCAAGCAAACCAGTCAGGAAACTGTCCCCATACCCCCTGTGTCCCCCAAAGCAATTTGGGGTGCAGCACTTGCACGCACAGTGCCTAATGTTTCACACTCCAAGAGCTCCTCCAGCATGAGCTCGCTGCGTAATCCCCACAAACTGCTTCCCAAAACAGCTGCAGCTCTCCTTAATTAGTCTCTGCGGGCAACGGGCATTAATGATTTCGGGCTGATGCAGAACTATTTTCGTGTCAGCCTCGCGTGCTCCCCCCGTGCAGCCTCGCTGTGTGCGCTCCGTGGAGCAGCATAACCTTTTGACCACAGCCCTGCTTGAAAATTTAAGCTAAAAGCAGCTGACCAACAGCACTGAGATGCTGTCACCTCCAGGAGGAAAGCACCGAGCAGGTCTGAGATCCACGGAGAAGCCACAACCACATAGGGCACAGCGGAGCCCAAACTAGGCACTTGAATTTTGGCAGCCCCACAACCATCCTCATCTTTGGGGTAAGTTGTGCTCAGATAGAGGGTCAAACTCACAGGCTACAAATCTGTCATCTCATTGAGGGCTCCTTTAGCACCAGCTGCCTTCCAAGAAATGTTTCTCTTCTTCCCAAGGAAATCGGGCTCAAGGGTCTGAACAGAAGGTAGCAGGGAAGATGTTACCCACCAAGCTGTTGTCTTGATTCAGCAGTTCAGTGGAAGCCTTCAGCAAAAAATAACTTCTTTTAGCAAGAGAAGGTTATGTGATAAAACCTAACCAGTGCATCTACCCAATCCTGTTACAGGGACCAAATGACCAAAGCAATTGCAACCATTAACCACAGAAAGAAAAGCTGAGAATTACAACTCCCCATTGCAAAAGGAGCTTGAGGAATAGCCACTGCAATTGGGAAGAGATGCACCAGAGTTCAGATCAAGAAAAAAACAGCCACCTGCATGGTAGTAATGGGTTGACTGTTGAACTTGATGATCTTAAGAGGTTTTTTCCAACCTTAATGATTCCATGATTCTAGGAGTGGGCATGGGGGTGATGGGTCAATGGTTGGACTTGGCAACCTCAGTGATTCCACACTCCTATGAACTCTACTACTACCACTACTGCATTCAAGGCAGAAAGCAACACCCACAAAACTTCCTTGGCTCCACAGATGGACACAAGGGTCTGGCCACTTTACCTAACAGCCAAAATGCACGAGCACAGGCTCTGCCTTTTATTCTACCATAAGGAAAAGCCTACAGACAAGTGGTTTTGACCTTCAATCAAAGCAAAATTCCTAATTTAGGTCAGAAGGGGCTGCATTTTGGGAAAGAAACTCAAAAGAAAGAGGGAACAACAGTGCTGTACCTACAGTATTTGGATGACATGCTCCTGCAGAGTGTTCTTCTCTAGGAACTTGTGTGTGCTGTCCCCATTCTGACAGATCCAGACCACCCACCCAGCCTTCCAGAGGGGGATAAATGTAGTTGAGAAAAAGAGCAGAAATCAATTAAGTGAAATCTTCCTACAAGCTCAGCAAAACCTTTCGAAGCTGCTTCTTGGGGACGATTCTCTTCTCTTGATGTACCTGTGTAAGTCCCAGATGCAGCAGAGAGCTCCCCAGACATCGCCTGGCTCTTCGGGGAAGTATCCTACAGGGTTATGGCTCCCAGGAACACAAGGCAAATTCCTCTTCTTATCCTCTGCCTCTTTAGTTTTATTTTTCCTCCTTACTGCTGGCTGAAATATCACAAGGGAGGGTGCTGAGCGCCCGCAGGATCACCAGTTGCTTTAGCAAGAAGCCTGGAGGCAGCAGGGAAGAGAAACCCAAGGAGCAAAAGCACCAGGTTCTCATGCATCCAGGGAGCTGCCAGCCCCTCCAGCAGGATTACAGGGGAGGATGACACAAAATGGTACCTATGGGATCCTGAATTGTCGTCAAAGTTGCTCCGAGGTGGGTAAAGGCATCTGTGCCCTGTTCAGAGCTGGAAAACTTTATTAAATTGTGATACTTGCATCCCTCATAGCTCCATCAGTTATCTCAGTATCGTAATGTCACATACCAAAAGCTCATGGCTGACAGAGTAATAAAATCCAAACCTCCCCCTCTGATTAATGCAAGTGGTTTCAGATGTAAAACAATACAAGCGAGCTCAGAGCTATTTAAAATAATAAACCGCCTTTGATTTTTCATATTCATAAAAGCTGGAACAATATGGCAGCCCAGGAGGATGCCTATCAATAAAGCTGAAGCGGAATATCAATATTTAGCTACATGGAAATTTATCACAACCTGGGAAGCAATCATTAATGCAGGGTTCAGTAATTTGCACCAAAGCAATGGAAATACTGACAAGAGCTTTATACTTCCAGTGTATTTATTTCTGTACAGAGGAGTGGGGCACATGGTAATGCAAAGTGAGCAACAAAAACAGCAGAACTTAGCCTTCCATCATAGATCAGCAATACAGCAGAAGTGTTCATAGTGCCCTACGTGCTGGAGAACCCCATGGATTTGAGGGGTTGGAACGAAATGATCTTGAAGATCCAGTTCAACCCAGGCCATTCTATCATTCTATGGTTATAGGATCTTTAAGGCCACTTCCAACCCAAGCCGTTCTATCATTCTTTGGTTCTATGATCTTTAAGGTCCATTTAACTGAAGCCATTCTATGGCTCTATGATTTTGAAGGTCCAATCCAACCCAAGTCATTCTATGATTCTGCGGCTTGAATAGGTTTGAAGCAGCCAGAAACGCTCAGCAAGCGATGGGATTGGGATGGGATGGGATGGGATGGCTGCATTCCAGGAACCCATAGGCAACATAGAGGTGTCAGCTCACCTGTCTGCAATCCTAAAAGAGCTTTTCTAAGATACTTCCAACCGGGCCTTGTTCCTTAGGGCTCCTTTTCTCTGCAGAAAAATGCATGTCCTCAAAAAGAGGAAACAGGGCATCTCTACAAGGTTATCCTGAAAGGAGGAGGAACTTCTCTATCGGGCATCCCAGGGGCACTTCACAGGGGACGATTAGAAAGAAGGGGTTGCTAATTCCTCACCTCCTCATTGATGCCTACAGTGAGCAAGGGCTGGCACAGAGGGTCTGCAAAGCAGAGAATGCAGCCTAAGGAGGTTCAAAGCAGTCAGAAAAGCTCAGTGAGCCATGGGATGGGATGGCTGCATTGCAGGAACCTACAGGCAACATGGTGGTGTCAACCCACCCATCTGCTACCCTGAAAGAGCTTTTCCAGCCACTTGATATTTCCATCTGCAAAATGAACTTGTTCCTCAGGGCTCCATCCCTCTGCAGAAAACTGCATTGACTCAAAAGGAAGAAACGGGACGGGCCATCCTGGAAAAAGGACACATTTCTAAGTAGGGCATCCTGGAGCAATGAAGGAGGATGATTAGGAATTGCTGCTTCCTCACCTCCACAAAGGTGCCTACATTGTACCACCGCTTGCTCAAAGAGTCTGCAAAGCAGAGAATGCTGCTTTCATCACAGGCAAAAGAAAACAGAGCTGCAAGGGCTGGAAGACACTGATTAGATGGGGAAACTGAGGCAGGACAAAGCCACAGAGAGAAGTATACAGAGGAGATCACTAACGTCACCTCCGGGACTCCCCTTCCACCAAGTTTAAGCACACTGTACTCTCACCCCAATTTAACCCCCGTTTTCATGCATGGGCTGGAAACAGAGGAAAAGGGATTAATGTGAGCGGGATGTAAACAAGGGAGCTGCAGTTTTTTGCTCCCAGCCCTGGAAACGGCGCTGTGTTTTCAAGCTCACAAAGTAACTCCGTTCATCTGCAGGGTGACGTGTGTGACAGCGGTCAGCATCGGGTTTCAGTACAGCCGTGTGAATTCACAAACTGTATGGCTATTAATACAGCCAGGCATCCTCATCTGCTGGGAGGGGTTAAATGGGAGGGAATTAACGTGGCGTGCCACTTGTGCCTCCAGATTTGGAGCTAAGGGCTGCGGTGTTCCCATGTTCTTAATGCTGTCCCATGCTCTTCTCTGCATGCTGCTGCTGGAGCTCTGACTGCAAAATGTGGTTCAGTCGGGTCTATGCTTGGATTTGGGGAGTAATTCTGCTGCAAACCCAAGCAGGAAAACCTCTGGATGAGGCTTGAAGGTGTTTTAGCCCACAACAAGCCGAGATGGAGATTAAAAGCAGCTGCAATTAAACCCGGGATCATGCACTTGATATCACATTAATCCCACACTGACAGTCCTCTGCCCTGCATCAATCCCATCCTGAAAGCCAATGCACTTTGCACAACTGTTACCCAAAATGTGACGCTCCTGCCCTGTCTCAGCACGCAGAGGACATCTCACAGCACCTAAATCCATTACCACATCATGTGCCACTGAAGACACAATAAGTCTCAACATTCTGCTTTAGCTACTGCTTGCAGAACTACCAAGTCCAAAAGTAACACTTGAATGTTTGGGTCAACTTTTGTGGTAACTTTGGTATATTGTCCTTTCTTTTTAGGCCAACTTTTGAGCTAATTTTGCTATTTTTCCCCTTCCTCCTTAACTATTTCCCCTATTTTCTAAAGCCTCTCCCAACCTGAACATTACGTTCAAAGCTTCTCAGATCCCACTGCATCTTCTCCATGCATTTCTCAGGGAAGAGCATAGGGAATATTTTGCCCTTCCCTCAGGAGACCTCAGAAAAATTTCTTAACATCTGTCCTCACTCTCCCAGAAGTGTTTTACCCCAGCTTAAAAGAAATGGAGGAACGGAAACACAGATTTTTTCCCTACATCAGACAAAGTGTTCAACACCAGAAGGAAGGGAAAAAAAGAAAAAAAGAAAAAAAGGAAAAAAAAAAAAAAAAAAAAGCAACCAACTAACCTTTCTCTTCTTTTCCAAGCTGCTTTGACATTTCTTCTACTGTCCTAAGTGGAGCAGCATGCTGCTTGCTGTTAAATCATCCCCCCAGGTCGCAGCAGCGCAGCGGATTAATGCGTTCTCTGCTCACCCTGCAGCCTGGCCCAGTACCGACGGCACAGTTGAGCCATCAGTTTTGCAGTCACCAAGCCTGCTGCCTTCGGATCAAATGCATATTTTTAAATCAATGGTTGGAAAAATGCCCTGCAAAGAGCCACAGCGAGTGCACGGAGGAAAAGAGATTTCCAACTGTGACTGCGGTTCTGAGGTATATAGCCTTGCAGTGGGAAATTTGGGTTGGATTTGGCTTTGGGGTGAGGGTAAGGGGGGGAATTTTGCATATAATGTCCCTAGCCCTAAATTCAGCCTGTTGTTTATTGATCTTTGGAACTGTTCTAGGGAATAATTGCACTGCCCATACAGCCACCTTGAAAGGACCAAAGGGAACGTAAGCAGTAAAAAGTTAAACACTATGTATCTCCGTACCAACTCCCAAAGAGTTGAAAACTCAGTAGTAAAACACAAAACTCAAACAGCATTTTACTCCTGTACGCACACATTTAGACCCCACTGAAACGAGAGTATTGCAGAATTAACGCACCTGGATGTATTACTCACAGTCCTACTACAAAAACTCTGCGCTGGGAACTCTGCAGAGCCAGAAGATGCCTTTGCATCTCCCCACGACTATTTCTCAGCGGCACAAAGCGTGGATGGGCAGCCAAAAGCACAGCGTGGAAGCTCTTTTCAAAGTCCCCAACAAATTTCCATTTGCTGGCGAGAGCTCCCGCCACCTATTAGGGAGCGGGAGAAGATGACAGATTACCGAATCTGCAGATTAATTGCTCTCCAAAGTGAGATGGTCGTGGTTGGTACCCGACGTCAGCACATCCCATCAATCTCCACAGCCGAGTGCTGCTGGCGGGAGTTAATCCCCCCCCCCCCCTTCTCCTCGCCAGGCAGGGAGTTCATTTCCACTTCATTACTTCGCAATGTAGTGAGCCGACGAGTGTCTTACTTACCGGCTGTGCCGCACTCCGCCGAGCCCAGGGACAGCTCTGGGGAGAACACAGAGGAGCCTCCCAGCCCCAAAGCACAAATACCTAGTTGACATCTCTTAAAAAAGGGAGAGAATTCGCTCTGTGCAATGCTCAGTCTTCAGTTTTTTCTCCCTTTTGGCGTGGGAGAAGCAAAATCCTGAGCATCCCATAAAATCCTACGCTAGCATGATCAGACCAAGAACATCCCAAAGGGTCTGCACACTCCTCTGAGCAGCACTGTGTGACCTAAGCCAGATTCCTTCCCATGGGATCCCCATCCTCAATACACAGCTTTGGGTTCTAACACCTTGGAAGCACCCAATTTTGCATTGCAGCATAGAATCGTAAATACTATGACTGATTCCATGAGTCCATGATTGATTCTAAGAGTCATAGAACGGCTTGGGTTGGAAAGAACCTTAAAGATCATAGAGCCATAGAGTCACAGAACAGCTTGGGTTGGGTTGGACCTTAAAGACCAGAGAACCATAGAATGGCTTGAGTTGGAAAAAACCTTAGAAACCATAGACCCACAGAATGGTTGGGTATAAAGAGTCATTAAAGCCTACCCAGTCCCAATCCCTGCCATGGGTGTTTTGCCATCCACAAACACCATCCAACCTGGCTTTGAGCAATGTGAGAATCCCAAAAATCACTTTAGGTCACTCATAGCACCCATCTTTCCTCCTAGGAGACTCTCATACCATAAAACAGAGACACAGGAAAGCATCCAAGAGCCCTTCTCAAATCTGTGCCATCCTCATACAAACCAAGAGACGCCAAAAACAAAAGTCACAGTGCTTTGTGATAAAAGCAACGTTGATCTCAGCTTACAGGTAATTTCCTGGCCAGCACTGCTTTATCCCACCATCTGCTAAAACGATTAGTAGCTGGAAAAAAAAAAACTGAAACAGCAGAAAAAGTCAGGAAGAATGCAGCAGGGAGGAGGTGGTGGCATTGGGCTCGAGCTGAGTTATGGAGTGGAGCTTGTTCCCCCTTCCAGAACAAAATCCTTGTAAATGAGCATAGAAGAAAAGGAAGAAAAAAATATATATATACTGTCAAAGGATGCTTCACTGAGAAATGAGGACTTTGGGGTTTGACTGCTTTTTAATGGGGCCGGAGGTTTTAGGGAATGTTATTTTTGCAGAAAGAATTTTATGCGATACAAATCGAATCTTCACACTTACTTAGTAAAATAACGCTTCTAAAAGTTTGTTTGTTTATTTGTTTTGTTTTTATCCCACATTTTGCCCTTGAAAACAGGAAGCCAGGCGTCCTCTGCTCCTCTCGTTGTCCCTCCCATTCATCACAGCACTCCCAGAGCCCTTTGGCAAAGGGTTCATGGGGATAACAAAGGCCGGGGCTGCGTCCAGCAGCATCATTACTGCTGTGTAATTACAGACTCAAGGAGCAGAGTGTACAGGCATCCTGGTTCTACGCATTTAATTAAACAGCACATCCTTTCCCTTCACTGTCCTGCTCCTCTCTTTAAGTTCTTATCCCACACAGACTTCGGGATGCAGAGATGGAACGCAGTCTTCTCTCTCTGCTTGACAGAGCACCTAACGCAGCAAACAACAAACAGACAGAGGGTGACAAGTGTAAGTGACTCCTTGATCCTACAGGAAACCCGAGTGCTGCCTTTATTTAACCACCACCACCACCACCAAATAACGACTGATCAACTCACATGCGTATTAGGAATCAATTAACCAGGCAGAAATCAGCTATGTCGAGAAAATATCCCAGACACAGCACAAAAGCAAGGCGAGCTCTATCTCTAAGGCAGTAATCAGACACAGCGAGGCGAGAGGTAATTACAGGAGAGCTGGAAAACAGGATTTACTCAAAGGTTTTTACCGCACGTTTAGTCATTTTCTCTGCGTATCAATGCTGCTGGCTCTCAAGGCAGAATGGCTGAATTACATTCATGGTAAAAGAAAGACACAATGTCAGCTGAGAGCAGTGAAGAAGCCCAAAAATGAGGAAAGCCACAGCTTTTTAGGGTCCCCCGTGCAGGTGACATTGGCCCCATTTCTCACCGCACCGCATCCATTACTTAGCTGAGTTTTCAGAACGAGTCCTTCCTTCTGCTGTTTAAAACCACTGTGCTTCAACATTCGGTTTATTTGCTGGGTGATTATTAAACTTCTAGGACTGATTAAAACCAAATTGTGGAGCAGCTTTTGTTGCAGGCCCCATTTCATACATCTAAGCAAAAATAACAAAAGCCTGCAAAAAAAAAAAAGTCAAAACTGAGCACCGCTCAGGGCAAAACCCCACTTTTCCTGCTGACCACGTATTTTTCTGCTTCTTGTAACTCTCTCCATCCCTGCTACCGTTTCGCATGGGAAAACTCTCTCTTCGAAACCGCATGGATCTCATCAGAGTGCAAACACAGACGCATCGTGCCCCCTAGAGGGGACTGTGTGGTCCCCACCGTACCACGGTTTCCACTACTGCACGCTCCTTGTGTGCAACTCTGAATTAAGAAGAGGGGGAGAGAGACAGAGGTAAAAGACAAAACTTCACAAATCAGGCCTCATATAGCTCAGTATTTTGCTTTGCTTTAGGTGTTAGTTAATCCCAGCCTACTCCCAACTTTTGGAAGCCACTTTTGGTGTTATTTGAGTGGAGACATACATGGAGTTAATTCATTGCTCTGGAGTTGGTGATGCTGGGCTGAGCCCTGAGACTGGTCTAAATGATCCCAAAATGATGCCTCCAAGACTCACTCAGACACCAGGAGCACCCTTGGGACTTTTGGGTGGGCTCAGCCCATCTTACGGTGTTGTGGTTTTAAGCCAAATTAATTTCTGGAAACATGCTGAGTTCAACACCACCACCATAATTATAATGAAAACTGGAAGGGAAAAGAAGGCAAAAAAAACCCCAAAGGGAATAGGTACAGTTTGAAGACTACAAGGGAAAACAGATAGAGGAGCAATGAGGTAGATAAATAAAATGCAGAGAGGTTGAAAGAACTGCCAAAGAGAAGGCTCCTGTCCCAGCTTATTAACAAAGGAGACCTCAAACTGGTAAGACTGGGGACATCCCAGACATGGGCAGCCGGCATCCACCATCCCCACACACATAAGAACCCCACAGAGAATGAGCACGTCCTGTTGAGGCTCTTTTGGGTCCATTGCACTCACGCCAGAGTACTGGTATCTTAATTAAGTGTGGCTAATCAGATACCTGGACTTGTCCAGCCCTATTTCTTTCCCTGGGGCAGCAGGGGGAAAAAAAGCAGGAAAAGTGGAGACTTACAGGTATAGATGGCTTTGGGACAGTTGCTTCTTGGTGCTCAGTGCCATGGTTTTGGGATTGGAAAGTCCCTGCTCCTACATGGAGCAAGGGGGATCTGCTGCCAGTTGGTCACCACAGTTATTCCGATATCGCAATAACTTAATTAGAAGTTGATCTTTAGGGTTTATTTGCTAGGAAGGAAGAAGGTGGTGCCCAGGAAGCAAGCAGCAACTCTCAGAACAAGCCATAACTCATCCACTGTGTAGCAGATGAACCTCATGCAGAGCAATAGGCTCCGTTTGACTCCTCCAAATCAAGGGAGAAAATTCCAAGGATTTATCTTGGAAGCTCTCTGGACACGGAGCAGATGTGCAAGCAAGCTGAGAAGCCTGAAGACTGATTTAGGGGAGAAACCTGCAGAAAGGCAAAGTGATGGTGAGCAGGGATTTGATCCAGAGAAAAGGAGAAGGGAACAGGGCTCTAGCTGTAACGCTGTGCCCTCCATCAGCCTTGCAACTAATTACCCTGAGCAGCCTCCGCAGATTGACAGACAGGGGTGGAGGGTCAAGACCCAGAGAACCAGATGAGCCAAGTGGCAAATCAACAAGAGGATTGGGATGAGATCATTAAAGCAAAAATTACCAAGGGAGGTGTCAGGCATCAAATCCATTTTTAATACCGCATGATTCCCCACTGGCCTCAAGAGCCCCAATCCCCAAACCTCCGCGCCAGCAGTGATCTGTGCCAGGCTTGGATGCTTTTTTAATTTACGGTAATTGCATCTGACTGGAGATTTCAGTTACAAATTCCATCAATTCTATGCATTCAAACCAAATCTTAAAATTGGAAAGGCACCTGTGAACGGCGCGAGAAGCTTCCTGAAGCTGCAGCGATGGGGCCAGGCATGCTTGGCGTGGGTCGGATGCCAAGCTGGATGCTTCTGCAGGGACTTGAAAAATGCAAGTGATGCCTTGAGCCAAGATGGGTAAAGATAGCTCCTGCCCACCAAGAATAAACCATCAGCTAAAGCTTCTCTTTATGCCCCATTTGCTGTCTGTTTTGCCACCCGTGTGCTATCTCCACTTTGTCCCCCAGCAGCTCGTTACCCACATGGGTTGGGGAAATACTGTGGGATGCTGGAGAAAAATAAGAGGTTGAAAGGCAGATTGGGATGGGATAGGGTTACCCTGTGAGGCTGGGGAGGGAGCAGTAACTTGCTTGCAGCTGGCATTCCCTTGCTTTCTCACAGGCAGTTAATTAGTAATTTTCATCACTCTTGCCGTTATATATGGACACGAGAGATGGAAAAAGGAAGAGGAAGAAAAGACGACAGACTGAGCAGGTGCTAAGGCTCACAGCTGAAACATTTCCACAGAAGTGACCTTCCAGGAGCAAAACCCACCAGCTTGACAACAACCAAGACCTGCTCCTTCTTAGGGTTGGTTAGGGATGCTCCTGGTTCCTTTTCCACCACCTGATTCAGCACAAGTGCTGGATGATCTCAGGCTGGTGCTGAAGACATATAAGTGACACAAGTTTCACCTCCAAAAAATCTGTATATGATGGTCTTTAAATATTCTTGAGCCTTGGTGGTGTATGAGCCAAGGAAAAAGTCACACCAAAGTTCACTAGTCATAGAATCATTACGGTTGGAAAAGGCCTCTAAGATCATTAAGTCCAACCATCAACTCATCACCACCATGCTCATTCATGGGCATTCATTTTTGTTACAACACCCTCCTGTACCTGCAACAACCATCTGAAATGGTTTTAAAATGAGACAGGGCAGGTTTAGGTTAGATATTAAGAGGAATTTTTTCATACAGAGGGTGGTGATGCACTGGAACAGGTTGCCCAAGGAGGCTGTGGATGCCCCATCCCTGGTGGCATTCAAGGCCAGGCTGGATGTGGCTCTGGGCAGCCTGGTCTGGTGGTTGGCGACCCTGCACATAGCAGGGGGGTTGAAACTAGATGATCACTATGGTCCTTTTAAACCCAGGCCATTCTATGATTCTGTGATTCTATAATACAAATTCCAGTTTCCCAGTGCAAAGCTGCAGATGGGGCGAGGATACATTTGATTATGCCTGCAGCACTGATGCTACTTCAAGGAACATAAATAGAACTAACACAATAATTATCTTGAGCTACAGTGTTCTCTGTCCTTTCCTCGCTCTCTTCTCCAACATTTAGGATGAAAGGTAATGGCCTCAAATTGCACCCGGGGAGGTTCAGGTTGGACATCAGGAAAAATTTCTTCTCCCAAAGAGTGGCAGGCAATGCATTGGAGCAGGCTGCCCAGGGAGGTGGTGGAATCACCATCCCTGGAGGTGTTCAAGAAGTGTGGAGATACAGCACTGAGGGACACAATTTAGTGGGCACAGTGGGAATGGGTTGGGGTTGGATTGGATAATCTTGGAGGTCTTTTTCAACCTTATGATTCTATGAGTGGGTATGGTGGTGATGGGTTGATGGTTGGACTCTTCCCAGCTGAGTCAAATGGGTCAAAACTTCGCAATTTGATGTTGGAATATGGCTGAGTTAGCACAAAGAGGCAAAGAGAATGGAATAGCAGGGACCAACATGCAGTGAGTTAACTTCCAGGAAGGGACCCAAACAAGTGACATTGAGCACACTAATTTCAAAAGACATTCAAAGGCAAAAAAAAGAGCAAATTTAAGCACAGATACTCACTCAAGTACAGACATCATAAATATTAAAGCCCCATGCATAGCCCCAATGCAATCATCAGCACTCAGAGGACACCATGCTCACAAAGCTTGAGCACCAAGAGGTGCAGCAGGAGGCCATCCGTCCCTGATGCGCATTGAGGAGGTGATGATTCACCAGCAAAAGAAGCTCCAACTCTGCACAAAAATCCCACCTGAGGAAGTTGCTCTGTTTTTTTCCCCTACTAAAATACTCAGAGGTTTCCACGAGAGAGGCTGTTTCCCACTAGTTAGCACATAACAGACTGCTTCATTTGTCGGCGGGGCACAGAGCTCCCACAAAGGTGGGAAGGAGGAAAGGGAGCAGTGACCCAGAGCAGAAAGCATCTCTGAACAAATAAAGATAATGAATTACTCTCTAAGGGGCAAGGCCTGTGCAGCACACGCTCCAGGCAGGCGCACAAACACAGGAAAAAAAAATAAGGGAGCAGTAATGGAGAAAGAGGGAGATGCTCTGTTAACATTTCTCATTAAAGCACATTGATCACAATTTGGACGGAGCAGGGAGGACGTGACACCGCTCTGCTGCCAGCACAGCAGGAGCTGGGGATACTCCAGAGAGTAGAAAAACTTCCTGGGAGTCTTCAGAGCTGGCACAGAATCAGAGCACGGAGCTGCATATTTCCAGCTCTAAAGAAAGCAAAAGAGTTTCACATGGGACTTCGTAGGCTCTGAACAAATCCTTCCAAGAAATTAAGGCAGAGAAAGGGGAAAGGTGACAAAGAGGAGGCAGCATCCTCCAGTTGATTCTGTCTCCCTCAGTGCATCATCTTGCCTTAAAAAAGGCTTCGCTACACTTTAAAACTGGGGAAAAAAAGCACAGGGGAGAGGATTTCCAGGTTTGTTTGACAGTGGAATTACCTTTGAGGTAAGGAGTGCAGAGGAATTGCAGTCATTGTCTGCGATCCCATTGTGGTGGGTGCCAAACACACACAAAACAAAAGAGTTTTTAATGAGTTTCTTTTTCCCAACAATGCAACAATTGCTGGGACAACTAATTAATGTACAGTGGAGCCTTCAGTAGAGCTGGATGTGCACTAATTACAGATTTTTTAATCCATTCTCACCCTGTGCATGCAATGAAGGAAGCGTTAGCAGAGGTGCTGTTGCTTTCTGCCTCCTGTTGTCCAGTCCTGCTCCATCCCATCTCTGGAAGAAGATTCACTGGCAGCAGGAACAGCTGAGAAAAGCAACATTTTCACTACATAAACCCAGCCGTGCCCCGATTCCAAGCAAGAAAGGAAAATTAGTGCTGCTGCCTGCAGCCATTTCTCCCTTGCCTGGGAGTGCAGACATGCACAACACACTGTTGGCCTTTGATGCAGAGCTACCCTATAAAGTGCCCTGAAATCACAGAATCATAAAATGGCCTGGGTTGAAAAGGACCATAATGATCATCTAGTTTCAACCCCCCTGCCATGAGCAGGGTCGCCAGCCACCAGACCAGGATGCCCAGTGCCACATCCAGCCTGGCTTTGTGAACGCCTCCAGGGATGGGGCACCCACAACCTCCTTGGGCAACCTGTTCCAGTGCATCTCCACCCCCTGACATCCCCCAGTTAACAGGTCTAATTAAAAGTTTTGGATTAATTAGTTAATATTTAGCCTCTTTTTTCAAAAGGAAAGCTAGAAAGACAGAAGCGATGCTCAGCTATGCAAGGACTCACACTCACACCTGAAGAGACATTGTAGGACGGTGTTTCTGAGCAGCATGGAGACTAGAACCCAAATACACATAACCAGTCTCAACTAGTACTTCCCTGTCCACCACTACAGAGTGCACTGCAAACAAATCATAGAACACCATGGGTTGGAAAGGACCTCAAAGATATTTCTAAATACTACTGACTCAATTGTAATTCGTATTGGAACCATCTCATGTTCTTTTTCCTTCTCATCCACATTTATCCTAGAATAAATAAAAGAGAATTCTCTTTCTCAAGGCAGCTACCACTGGCCCACTCTGGACAGCTGATGTGACACAGCTAATAATGTCATGCCTTCGGATGGAGTTTTCCTGCTGCACTCCAATCTCAAGTTTGAGCTGACATTAAGGGCATATTCGTTAACGAATTCTGGAGATCGACAGTATAATTCAGATAAACAGGGGAAGTTACGTTGAGGTGTTGAATGATGTAAAACATAATTCACCCCCACCTATTCTCCAGTGAAGGGTGCCACCTGTTAGTGTTTGGAATATGAGAAAATACCCAGGAATGAGCAGAATCCCAAGACGCGCAGCTCCACTCCACCAACTGCAGTAAGGAAGTAGTTGCTAATGGCTCCTCACTTGCTCCAGGGATTATGTCATAGCTCAAATTGTATTCCCAAGGAATGGGGTTACTGCATTCCTGCATTCCCCAGGAACGTGCCGGATGCATGCGGGCACTGCAACATCATTGAACCAGATGGGACAAGCAAGAAAAACCCAAAGGACGAGCCCAATATCACTCTGCTGTTCTAAGGTTTCCCCTTAGCCATTCCTCTATGTCAGCTCTGTCTTGTTGAGATCACAAAGCCCAAGCTGTGAGCATCCCATGGTAAGGGTTTGTCTGCTCTGATCAGCCCCATGCATTGCAGTGGTGAGATTCACATAAAATACAGCCCTGCATTGGAGCAGTCATTAGGAGTATAGAGCCTGGTTCTCAGATAACCAGGGATCTTTGCAATGTAGGATGGAAGAGTTCCACTTTCAACTTGAAAGGTAAATGGGAGGGAAAAAGAAGGGCAGAAGAGGAGGAGGAGAAGGGTAGAAGAAAAGGAGGAGAAGGGGAGAAGAGAAGGAGAAGGGGAGAAGAAGAGGAGGAGAAGGGGAAAAGGAGGAGAAAGGCAGAAGAAATGGAGGAGAAAGGAAGAAGAAGAGGAAGAGGAGAAGAAGGGGAGAAAAAGAGGAAGAAAAGAAGAAGGGGAGAAGAAGAAGAGGAGAAGGGAAGAAGAAAGTGAAACTGAAGAGGAAAGAGTAACCAGCAAACATAGCTGAAATTGGTAATAAACAAACAAACAAACAAACAAATAAAGGCATTATGTAATCCTCACAATTTATGACTCCATCTGTAATTACAGGGCCTTCACAGATTTCTGTAGTCATAACATCCCAACAAGAAAGGTGATTAAGACAGAGCCACAGTTTCCTCTTAATGTCCCCCAAAAGGTTTTGCTGTCCTCAGGTGAAAGCTCACCAACACTTTATTTCGGTGATCTGTCCCAGCTGCTCTCCGGTCCTGCTCAGCTGTTTGCAAGGGCTGGCACACACACAGAACACATGCTAGCATCCAAAAATGTATCTCCCCCTTGCCTTAGGATGGAGACATCCCTGTTATCATGACATACAGCTTCAACGATTAAAATATTATTTCCCTAAACTCTACAAGAAGGTTTTCAGCACTTGCAAAGGGCTTGGAGCCATCACTATGATGGATGGTTCCCAATGGCCCGAAGCAAATCAAACCCATCTTTCATTTTTATCACCTGGGTCATCCTTCGAGGGCCAGAGGATGTTTCTCCTTCCATATGAATGTGTGCAAGGTACTAGGAACTCACTGACACTACAACCTACCAGCAAGCTGGGAAAGATCTTTTTAACAGGCTTTTACTCCTACCAAAACAGACTACAGTTAAGATGAAGCAGCTTTACAAAGAAAACTTGCAATCAAAAACTTACATCAAACAGTTCACACAAAACATTTCCATGAAATCCAAAAGAAAACAGGAGAGCTGAACACCATTTGAGCCAATACATTAATCTTTTCATTTCTAAGTTGGTGCTTCTAAAGTACAGCCCTGATCACACCACAGAGACTCTTGGATGCTCAGGAATGTCACCTGTCAACGCCTGCTCCCAAGGCACACTTAGAGGGAGAGCGATCATCACTGATGTTCCCATCCAGTAAATAGTTCAAACAAAACCCAATTATCACCACTGCATGCTGGAGGAATGCTGCTCCAGCCTGCTTCAGAAGCAAACTTCCCCAACTGGAAGAAAGCTAAAAGGAAAATAAGAAAAACAAAACAAAACAACACAGCTCTCTGCGCTGAGACATTTGGACGCTTTCCTTTCCTGCATGGACACCGACCATGAAATAGCACAACGTGTTTGAGCACCTGTGGCCTCAGTTTTAAACTAAAACAGAGATGATTTGGGTTAGATGTTGTGAAGGAATTCTTTACTCAGAGGGTGGCGAGACCCTGGCCCAGAGAACTGTGGGTGTCCCATTCCTGGAGGTGCTCAAGGTCAGGCTGGATGGGGTTTGGGCAACCTGATCTGACAGGTGGCAATCAGCCCACAGCAGGGGGGTCAGGATTGGGTGGGCTTTAAGGTCCCTTCCAACCCAGCCATTCCATGGTTCTATGACTTTTAAGAATCTTTCCAACTCAACCATTCCATGATTCTACCATCTTAAAGGTCCCCTTCTAACCCAACTACTCTGTGTTTCTATGTTCTTTAAGGATCCTTCTAATCCAATCATTATATGCTCTTTAAGGTCCCTTCCAATCCAACCATTCTATGACATGATTCTATGATTCCCATTCTCACCTCTACTTGTTTCTAGTTCCCCACTTCTTTGGTGTTCATCCACTGCCTTCTGCCCATTTTTCATCCCTAAGCCCCTTCCGTTTTCCCTCGTTTTCTTTTTGTTTCCCAACACACCTCTGACCCTAGAGGAACAGAAGCAACAGCCATAAGCAGGTACCCTTGAACCAAGAGCACAGAAAGCATGTACG
This sequence comes from Alectoris magna, assembly GCA_030625065.1. Taxonomy (NCBI): domain Eukaryota; kingdom Metazoa; phylum Chordata; class Aves; order Galliformes; family Phasianidae; genus Alectoris; species Alectoris magna. The sequence goes on along the minus strand of CM060561.1, from coordinate 1,392,729 downwards.
TGGCATTTCCCAAGTCAGATGCACGTCATGTATTTAGGAACATCAATAGATGTTCGTCTGCATAATCTCCGGCCACCTGAGATTGGCCAAGTACCAATATCAGCAGAGGACATCAAGCTCTGTAACAGATAGAGCTGGGCTACACATTCACAGCTTTGTTTTTATTCCATGTTAATGCACACATACTACAGCAGTCGCTCACACCAGGCAAAGCGACCCCAAGCTCTCCCTTTACAGTAGGTGCAATAGGGTAATTGCAGCTTCAATGAATATGGACAGCCCCATCTCCCCATGCTCAGCATCCTTCCTGAATCTCACCTTGTTGCCTGCAAGAGCCCTTGCTGCCTGCGAGCAACCCTTCATCAGCATCAGTCAAGATAAGCCACGTTAACCGAGACGCTTTAAATACCATGTCTTTGCTAAGCCAGCTCATTTTGACTGAAGCAGGTCAGTTTGTGCTCACGGGACCAATTCCTGCAAGCACTGGGGATTTCAGAGCCGGCACGCAGCTACGTTTCATGCAGGTACAGTTATAATCTGTTTATACTCACATTAAGGTTTTGGACCTCCCGTATATACCTGATTCCAAGTTAAAATGAGACCAGCGCTCAGGTTTTATGCTGGCTTAGCAGAAAGCAATTTTTTGTTTGTTTGTTTGTTTGTTGTTTTTATTGTTTTGGTTTTAAAACAAAAGATTACTCGTTCCCATCCTTTTTTCCATCGAGGCGGGCAATGAAATACCATAGCCAATGAGTTACTGTGCATGAGCTGAGCCACGGTACCCGGCTGCAGGCAAATCACAGCCGCTCAGAAATGGGGGGGTTGGGGAAAAACACATTAGTCAGACGTTTCTCGTGGCTTTGTGCAAATGCAGCTTCCCTCAGGTCTGCTGCGAGTTAGAAGCTTACACAATCAACTAAAGCACTGCAAATCAACGTCTGGGCAACCTACAGTAGTATCACAGAATAGCCAAGTTTGGAAGGGATCTCCAGAGGTCATCCGGTCAACAGCTGACTTTATGGCTTTATTTATTTCGATTTATCACTTCATAATAGAAAACACTTTCTCTGTAGTCTACTTCTTTATAATATCAGGTATAAAGGACAAGACGGGAAAAAGCAAGGAAGAGATTTTTTTTGGAAGGGGCCCAAAGAAACTGCTCATTTGTACATGGATATACAGCAACTATCACAGAGAAGTGTTTCAGTATTAAACACCCTGTCCTACACTCCCAGAATTTGGTGAAAAGTGACATTTTTAAAGTATCATTTCCATTATTCATTGCACATATCTTAAAAAAAAAGGGAAAAAGAACCAAGAAGATACTTGAAGCTTGATTGCATAGAGAAACTGCAACAAAATAGCTTTGCTAAACTTACAGTTGAGTCTAAAACACCCTCCATGAAACCAAAGAGTTGGGAAAACAAAAAAAAAAAGAGCAATAGCAATTGAAATTTTAACAAAAGGAGATAAAATTGCTTCCTCTTTTTGTAAGCATGACAGGAAGTGTTGTGTTTCCTATAAAGGAAATAAAAAAAAAAACTTGCCAAGAGAGTTGGTAGATGTCCCATCCCTGGAAACATTCAAGGAGGTGATGGATGCTCCAATCCAATTCAAGGTCAGGCTGGACAGGGCTCCGAGCAACCTGATATAGCCATAGATGCCCCCCTCCCTTGCAGGGGAGTTGGACCAGATGGCTTTTAACGGTCTCTTCCAACTCAAACAATTCTATGATTCAGATGGTTTAAGGATTAAATGAGGTTGCACAAATCTCAGCATCTTGTTTCAGTCTGGTTGTCGGAAGGCTCTTCTCAGCTGTTTGCATCTCAGCTGGCCAAGAGCTCAGCTGGTCGCAAAGAATACCATCAACAGTTGTTTTATAGGTGACTTTATTTTTTTTTTCTTGGCCCACGGATCACCCAGCACTTGGGTTTGCTCTTCTCATCACAGAGCAGAAAAACTGAGGCACACCATTAAAAGGACTCACCCCAAGCTTACATGGGGAATCAGCAGAAGCGCATATAATTATAAAGGCTTCTGGCTTCCAGCCTGTTCTATCAAGTCCCTTCCCCACACAAGTCTTTTCCCCTCCTCCAATTATTCAGGTAATTGAAATGCCTGCTTCTGTCCTTGAAAATTAGGTTGAAAGTGGCTTGAAAATTAGTTGCAACAACACCAGCCAGAACCTGTTAGGTTCCGCTGCTGCAGCCTGCAGGGCTGTCTGTAAAACTCAGCCCAGCAGCACTGAAGGCTGCTTGGTTTTAATCAACTCTAAATGCATCTGAATGACACTCCCTGGGTCTTACATGGATAGTTTTGTATTCGAGTTTAAGAGGAGCTATGGCAGAGCAGACCTCCCAAGCCATCACATACTACAGAACAAGGAAAGAAATTTCCCACTTTCGTCTACTGTCCCCATTCGACCTTTCCAGAAAAGTTCTTTGGTTTTGTTTTAAAACTTTATGCATCTGCACACATTGAAACTAAAAATCGCATCCAGCATTTTTCACTCAGCTGCCACATCAAATTACGCTCTCCAGGCCATGTGTCAGGCACTATCTCCTACATCTATGGCTATTCTAACAGGAGGAGAGTCTGACTGGGGCTGTTTAGTCTGGGGGAAAGGAGGCTGAGGGGAGACCTTATTGCTCTCTTCCAATATCTGAAAGGTGCTTATAGCGAGAGCTGCGTTGGTCTCTTTTCACTGGTGACAGGACGAGGGGAAATGGCCTCATGATGCACCAGGGTAAGTTTAGGTTGGATATCAGGAAAAACTTCTTTACAGGAAGGGTTGTTAAGCACTGGAATAGGCTCACCAGGGAGGTGGTTGAGTAACCGTCCTTGGACTTGTTTAAAAACTGTTTGGATGTGGTGCTCAGGGACATGATTTAGCAGAGGGTTGTTAGTTAGGGTAGTATGGTTAGGTTGTGGTTGGACTCGATGATCTTTAAGGTCTTTTCCAACCTGAGCAATTCTATGATTCCAGCCCTCATCCTACCAGTGACCTGAATGCAGTGGGAGTAGAGCAGTTGGCAGAGCAGCATGAAACAAAAACATTCCCTTGAGAAATTTCTGGCATTCCTTCGGCGTGTTATTTCAGCCTTAAATAACAAGGGATATTCCAGAGCCCCTCAAAGCCAGTCGCAAATACTGAAGAGAGCCCCCAGAAAAGCATTATTAACACCGCTTTCCAAAGAGGCAAAAAAGAAAAAAAAATAATGCATCAATTACACAAATCAAAGGAAATGAATTCTCCATGTGAAAGTCCCATCTGAAAGTAAGGGATGATTCTTCCTTCAGTATTCTAAGCGTCTCCGGGCTTATTTAGCTTCTTGTAGTGGCCAGCCCTTACCCATGCCAAGAAGCTGATGGCTTTCAGGAACAAGAACTGATTTGGTCATTTAGTCTTTAAGAGGGACAGATCCAACGTGCAAGGAAGGACAAGTCACGGAGATACATTTCCTCTGCCAAAAAGACATCTTGGTGATGGGAAACAGCATATCGAGAGAGTGTTAAACATTATCAGAGCAAGTCTGAGTGCTACAGCCCAGAGCTGGTTTCTCTCATGCATTACCTGGTCAGTACAGGTAGGAGAAATCCTTTCCCAGAGCTGAAAAATCAATTTGGTCTTTGACATCCCAGCCACGACCAGTCATGCAGGTGCTAATCAGCACTGGCACAGCAGCAATTCTGTAGCCCAGAGGCAGAGGAGATAGCCCCAGTAAACTGCAAAGCCAGTGAAAAAAGCTCCACTCAAATCAAGTTAGAAGTAATCAGGTTGGATATTAGGAAAAAATCCTTCTCAGAAAGAGTGATCAGGCATTGGAACAGGCTGCCCAGGGAGGTGGTAGAGTTGCAGTCCTTGGAGGTTTTCAAGGAATATGGAGATGTGGCATTGAAGGACGTGGTTAGGTAGGCATGGTGGGCATAGGCTGTGGTTGGACTTGGTGATCTTGGTCTAATTTTAATGATTCTATGAATGGGTATGGCAATAGGACAACAGTTAGACTTGATGATCTTATGAGATCTTTTCCAGCCTTAAAGATTCGACCCTGGAGATGTTCAAGAAACATCCAGATGTCGTACTGAGGGACGTGGTTTAGTGGGAAATACTGGTGACAGGCAGACAGTTGGACTGGACAATCTTCAAGGTCTTTTCCAACCTTGATGGTTCTATGATTCTAGAGAATAGGTCACCAAGCATCTATTAGCATTAATACCAATTAATCCCTCTAACTTCACCTCTCTTCATCCTTCCTCTGACTTTTTGGCAGCTGTCTTAGGATCTAAAACCTGGTGCCTCACCAAGCCAAGCCATTGCCAATAGCTCTCCCTTGCCACAAGAGCTGCGTTGGAAGCACTACCAATCAACAAAGCAAGTGCAAATCCTCTGTCACTATATCATCCAGCACTCATCATCCTCTGTCAAGGTCATGCTGTTGCACAAAGGCAAATTTCAAAGCAGGACATCCAAACAGGAAAGCCGGTTGTAATCCTTCACCTCCGCTCCGCTCGATAAGCTTTTGGCGACGATGCTGGCACTGGGCTCAGTTTCGGCCTCCACACTTCAGACAGGAGGTGAAACAGTTGGAAAGCATCTGATGGGGGGAGGCAAAAACCTAGGACCAAAGGAATGTGCAGTGTGCTAAAGCCAGGAAAGACAAAAGGAAAACAGGAATAATCTGCAAATATCTAAAAGCCAGCTGCAGTGGCTTCAACTTTGCTGTGACAGACATTTGGAGCGTTGGCGCTGACATCATCTCCAGACCTCACAGGGAGAAAGAGAGGAGAATGAGATGGGGAAATCCTCTCCTAAGAAGGATGAGTTACTTTTCTCCAGGGAGTTCACACCAGACGAGAGCCCAGAGCTCATTCACTTCTTCAATCAAGGATTCGCTTAACCACGTTGTTGCAGACAGCTGTTATTCCCATTCTGCTCTACTGCCTCTGAATTGCTTGTTTTCCTACCTTGACTACTTTATTGCCTGGGATTTACAGGTGAAGCAACCCATAAGAAATCCCCAAGGAACGGAAGGGATTCTCTTGATAGCATATGATCTTGTCCATGTGAGAACAGCAGTTTTGTCTCTCTTATAGAAGCGTCCTTATTCCCATACAGCATGTCAAGCAGGTGTTTCCCTGTAAGCAGCAGCTATTCCTGCATCAGAATTCATTCAAACATTAAAAGAGGGTAAATATGTGAACCTGACAGGACATTGTCGGATGAGTGAAAAGTTTTTAAAAGCTATTGACAACAAGTCCACTTCTGCTTTGGACTTGGAAAACCACGTTGCTCCATTAAGTAACTCAGCCACTCTGCCCACATGAATATTTAAAAGAAAAAAGCAAAGCATTAGGCAGGCAAGCAGCTCGGCATATGCACTAATCTCTTCAAGTGGAGAGGATGGAGCAAAGGAAGTGTCAGCACATACAAAGTGGCTGGCATGACGTCCAGGTTTTAGGGGATGAAATGGAAAAGACAGTGTCCTCTCCCCCACCGTATCCACTTAGTGTAAGACCAGCCTTTCCCCACCATGTTCAACACATGCAACCGAGCGGTTCCACATTCAATAGTTCTTAAGGAAATGAAGGAGAAAAAAAAACAAAACAAAAACATCCCTTCAACTATTCCTAACACTCAAAAAATCTTGTTGTACTATCACTGAAAAAGAATCAATTCTACAGGTTAAGTACAGCAAACACAAACAGCAATTTAACCTCTCATTTTGCACGGACTTATGTATATTTGAAGAACATTTATAACCATTTCTTCATCTTCTGAATTTTGACTAAATACTCTCTTTCTTCCTCCAGCCGTTTTTGTAAGCCAACAGTTCCTAAGTAGCAGACCTCTATCCCACTCTGTTATTCAGAATGGTTAATTCTCTGCAATCCTCCCCTTCACAGAATCACAGAATTGTAGGGGTTGGAAGGGACCTCCAGAGATCACTGAGTCCAACCCCCCTGCCAAAGCAGGTTCCCTACAGCAGGTCACACAGGTAGGCATCCAGGTGGGTCTTGAATATCTCCAGGGAAGGAGACTCCACAACCCCCCTGGGCAGCCTGTTCCAGTGCTCCGTCACACTCACCGTAAAGAAGTTCTTGCGCACATTCGAACAGAACTTCCTATGCTCCAGTTTCTGGCCATTTCCCCTTGTCCTGTCTCCACACACTACTGAAAAGAGTCCAGCTTCACCACTATGGCCCCCACACCTTAGATATTTATAGACCTGGATCGGGTCCCCTCTTAAGTCTTCTTTTCTCAAGGCTAAACAAACCTAGTTCACTTAGCCTTTCTTCATAGGGGAGATGCTTCAGGCCCTTCATCGTCTTCGTGGCCCTCCGCTGGACTCTTTCCAAGAGATCCCTGTCTTTTTTGTACTGGGGAGCCCAGAACTGGACACAGTACTCCAGATGAGGCCTTACCAGGGCAGAGTAGAGGGGGAGGATCACCTCCCTCGACCTGTTGGCCACGCTCTTTTTAATGCACCCCAGTATGCCATTGGCCTTTTTGGCCACGAGGGCACACTGCTGGCTCATGGCCAACCTGTCATCCACTACGACACTCAGATCCCTCTCCGCAGAGCTCCTCTCCAGCAGGTCATCCCCCAGCCTGTACTGGTGCATGCAATTATTCCTCCCTAGGTGCAAGACTCTACACTTGCTTTTGTTAAACCTCACCTGGTTTCTTACTGCCCAGCTCTCCAGCCTGTCCAGGTCTTGCTGAATGGCAGCACAGCCTTCAGGCGTGTCAGCCAATCCACACAACTTCGTATCATCAGCAAACTTGCTGAGGGTTCTTTGCTGTTTTTCTCAAAAAACTTTTGTGCCTATGCATACAAGACCTCTGATGGCCATTGCATGCAATATAGATAACTGAAGAACAAATTTAAATCAAAAACTTATCTTCTGTGATACCACACTTGAGTGGGCATGGAGGGGATGTCTTGGCAGTTGGACTTACAAGCTTGGAGGTCTTTTCCAATCTCAATGGTTCTATGATTCCATAATCCCGATTTGGCATATTAGACAGAATGCTGAGATCACTCAGACAGTAAAACTGATGAAATGTTGTACAGGTAACCGAGGAATTTGTTGCAGGAAAATGCTTCCCTGACTATATATGAATTTGGGTAATTTTCTCAGCATTAATTTGAATAATACCATCAGGGAAAGAATAGTTGGGTGATGCTGTGTGGAGCCAGGAGTTGGGCATGACGATCCTTACAGGTCCCTTCCCGCTCAGCATATTCTATGACTCCATGAAAGAAAAACTCTTTGAACTTGCCTTTCCTACTACAAATTACTTGAAAGCCTAGAAAATCTTGGACCACCCACATAGCCAGTTAAGAAATTAAAGTAAATCTGAACTACTCTGAAAAAGAAATGAAATTGCGTGCCGGCATTTCCTAACCACAGGTGTTGAGGTAGAGAGCATGTGAGCAAGAGAGCAAGGGATCACACAAAGCAAATGAGATCTAACACCATTTGACTCCTCTGAGAAAGAAACTTGCTCACATACAGCAACAAGGAGAGCCCCTATGCACCAAAGCCTTTAATACTGGAGCCAAAGAGCAAGTCCTGAAAGCTAGAAACACCAAGACTGAAAACTCATTGAAGTAGGAGACCAAAGCTGTAAGATCCAGTGTAAAGGGAACAGTAAACGACCTCCTCACCTTGCGCTCAGCACTGCTCAGCTGAAGAGCCCAGGAGACAAGAGGACATAAAACAAGCTGCCTGCTTTAATATATATTAAAAAGCCAAGGAACACACCAGGCTACAGATTTACTGCCTGTCACCAGCAGAGGTTTAACATCTTGATTTCACACTGCTATTCTTCATTACGTTTTATTACTGGGCTTTGCTTGTTTATGTCACTGCCATAGCATTCAGGTGGGAATTAGAGGATTTCATTCAGAAATGTCTTGAAGTACAGACATGAAACAGCCCCACAGTGGGGTGCTGCGTTCCCACTGCTGGCTGATTGCAGGGAAAGCGAGCAGTGATGAGAGCAGCCGGGCAAAGGAACACACTACAGCTTCCCTGCACTAAGGTATGCAGTGAGAACGCTGAGCAAGTTCAGGGAGAAGCAGTAGGGATGCTTGCAGGAGATGGAGAGGGGAAAATGCGCCATGAATTGAGCTAAGAGACCTCTGTTTGCTTATCCCTGCATCTTTGGTACCATTCAAGTTCCTGGGATAAGCTGGCAACCATTCCAAACTCCTCCCAAAGCGCATTCTCAGGTTGGACATGAACAAAAATTTCTTCTCAGGAAGAGTGGTAATGCATTGGATCACGCTGTCCTGGGAGGTGGTGGAGTCACTGTCCCTCAAAGAGGTTGGACTGGATGATTTTGGCTGCTTTCTCCAGCTTTAATGATTCTGTGATTTACAAGCATAATAATAAAGTCAAAGGACACCTTTTTTTTTTTTTTTTTTTTTTTCCTTTTTAAGTTAACAATTCCTTATGTGTCTAAGGGCTGTCTTAAGCCATCTAGAAAACAAATAGATTTGTTCCCAAATCGTCAACATTCAGCCCAAATCAGCTCAAACTGGCAACACGTTGTCGAGACCGATTCCTGTTCCATGTCACATTCAGGTGAGCTGGTGAGCTCCCCAAAAATCAGCCACAGCTGCCCCATGCCCATAGGAAAAGCCAACACCTAAACACGTGGATTGCTACTTACAGCTGCCACTTTCCAGAAACAAATAGTAAATATACAGTAATACCTGAAAGACCTTTGGGATTGGAAAGCAAACTCCAACTTAGTGACATGAAACACAGGCAAAGCAAGGGCTAAGTGTGCCACGGGGATTCATCCCAGGACAAATAACTATGAATAACCCATTTTGAGGTTTGGGACACACTAAGAGAGGAGTTGCCACTCATCTTGTAATAAACGGGCTGTTGGTCAGAGCATTTGTTCTAACCATATATGAGATCTTATCAGCACATCAAGGAGGTTTTATCCTTATTACAAAGCCAACCCTTGGCCTCCCCATCTGGACAAGTCTGTGCAAGTCAAACCGCTCTAAAATAAATCCCCACACAAGCTCTCAAGTGTGGCCCCATAAGCCAGCAGCAGCCATGGATGCCAGGAATGTCCAGGACCTGCCTTCCTCAACCTCACTCCAGGACCTGGGGCTGTTTCCAAAGTCACAACCCATTTGCCAAAGGGATGCTCCTGCGCAAATAACTCCAACATAGACATGAATCGTTCTCAGCGTTGTTCAGACAGCAAAGTGGGAACTGCAAGTGTTGGCACCTGTTTATCTAAGAGGGCCAGGCAGGGACTGCAAAGAGATAAACAAGGATATCGGGTTTAGGAATGCTTTTCAACAAAGCTGCTTTCTCTACACAATGGCATGTCACCAGCCCCAGATGGAAAGTGGTGACAGTGGGAAAGTCACTAGGGATGGGCAACCCCCTACTATGGGGGAAGGAATTGCTCAGAGTATGAACTGCTTTGCTGGCATCGCACGTCCTGGTTTTTCTAACCCCTTTCAGCTTGACAAATGTTTTTGCAGGGTACCTCCCTTGCATAGTGCTCTGCCCTGTCCTCACCTGTCCCTCCGCAGCCCTGAAATTTGCTGGGAGGGGATGTATTTTCTAAGAACAGAAAGTAAAAACCCACAGAGCAGATGTTTACTGAGTTCATGAAAGAAACCACAAAGACCAATGTACTCACGCAAAGCCACGTTTCTAATCCTGATCTCATTGTCTCCCCTAGCTCATGGACACGCGAGCATTCAACAAGAAACAGAGATGCACCAGCATCATCCTAGAGTTGTCCAGAAGATGTCATACATGCTTCCAAAATCAGCTACAGTGCAGCAGGGCCCTTGGAGACACTCAGCTGGGGATGGATGAGCCATCAGCTGGGAAGGGTAAAGAACAAATGGGAGAGCTCAGGACGTAAACTGAAGGGTAGGTATTTCCACATCCTCACTGAGGCTGTTTAGTGGTCCTCGCTCCTCTCCAGCGCTAGAAAATAATTTGCACTCAGTCTTGCAAAACCCAGAAAGAGCAAGGTGGCTTTCTGGTGCCCCCACATGGATACAGGAGCAAAACTAAATCCATTTCCAGGCCACAGGATGTGTTTATTTAACATGCTTTCAATTACATCCCTATGTAAACTGTATATAAAGCAATCTGGGCAGTAACAAAAACCCATCTCCCTCTCCTGCTTTTCCCGGGACGGTAAACTGAAAGCCCATAAGCAGGTGATTTGTCACCCCGTTTACACAGGCAGCCCCATGGCACTGCGGGATGATTCCTGCATTACCAGCAAATTGAAGAAACACCAGCTAAAAGACTGGAGATACAGCTTACTACATGGCACAGATCACAGAATCCTTGAGGTTGGAAAAGACCCCTAAGATCATCAAGTCTCAACCATCAACCCCATCACCACCACACCAACTCATAAAATCACTGAGGCTGGAAAAGACCTCCAAGATCATTAAGTCCAACCATCAAAGCAACACCAAACTACACCCCCAAGTGCCACCTCTCTCAAACACCTCCCCTAGCAGCATGTTTCAATGCCTGACCGCTCCCCCTGGAGAAGAAATTCCTCCCAGTATTCAACCCAAACCTCTCCAGATGCTACCTTTATGTTGTTTATAACACCTAAATACAGCACCTGAACTCCCAAGAAGCAAATCACAGCAAACCCGATTTGTTTGCAAGCCAACCTCATTGCTAGTTTGCTGGCATTCCTTCTGTACTATCCTTTTGCCAAACTCCTTCCATCACCAATTCTTCAGGACACCGGGTATATTCATTGCTTGGCGCATTCTCCTGACTGAACAGTGCAATTTGCAGCCTTGGCACCATATGAATAATGGTCCGGAACAACAGCACACACAAAATAAAGCAAGCCATAGCCACAGTGGGGCTGTTGCAAGGCGATCACGCTAAGTGGAAGGCTCAGTTTCTTAAATGTAAGATTAATTCAAGTCCTCTTTTGCTGTAGTATGGGAGCACTGGGTTAGCTTCAGCCCAGCAGCTCAATTAAAGGTCCTCTTGAACAGTGAAACAAAGCAGTTGGATCTGCTCCTGCTTTGCTCCTTACCTGAGGACACAGTACCAGAAACTTACAAAGGTAATTTCACTTCTTAAGATGATGCTCCAGAATCACCTCCCAGCACCAAGATTCTTATGACCACTTTCATTCTCTTCAGGAAAGATTATTAAAAAGGCTTCAGCCAAGCATCTCCTGTATTTCTGTAGCTTCCAAAGTCCTTGCAGACTCAATTATAAAGTGAGCACACAGTAGTCCTTCCACACCAATCTCGATGAGAACTTCCTCATCATGGACAGACTGAAATTTGATGTTTTGGGGGTCACATGCACAGTATATGAAGTTTTGGAGAATGCTGGGACATCAGCGTTTATAGGTTTCCTAAGCTCAGTTTCAAGGCACTGTGTCTACTGAGATCTGAAGTCATTTGCAAACATGAATCCCAACCTCTCTAGAATGACGGAAATGTTGATGTGCAGCAGTGTGCAATTCTATCATTTAGAGGAAAGCAATGGTTTATTTTTTTCAATGAAAGAGAATGTTCAAAGCTAAGCACAAAGTTGACAACTTGCCAAGTCTGGGCATTAAGAACAGGATGTTCCAATACCCCTTGCCTTGCAACATAACACAAAATTCTTACTCTTCTAATATACCCTCCCAAAGCAAGTATCCCTGCTTAATCATTACAAGGCAATCATTGGACACAATTTAAATGCTAATATTTAATTAATACCTCAACCATAACAACCCCGATCATTCTTTAATTTATATATTTCTTTTCCAGATGTCTTCCTCCTCCTTCTGACAAGAAAGGCAAGGAGGATAGACCTCATGCAAGGTGGTCACTCCTGAACAAAGCATGCCTTGTCAAAGCCACGGGACTCACTTAAAACACATGAAGAAAATCTGTTAAAAGGGCAAACCACTTTAAGAGCTGGCAAATGTCTTCATGTCTCGTGGCTTTCTACTTGCCCTTTACAAAGCACGATGTTAAGGAAGCAATCCAACTGTCAAGAAATTATTTACATGACAAGTCCTGCTGTTCCACTTCAGAAAGATATGAACTTCAATTTTCCACGAGCCGAATTCGTCTTTATTTTGAGCCCTAACTATGAAATTGAACAAACGTCTGTCAGATTAACAGACTGTTAACATAACAATTTTAATAGGAGGGTTTACCAAATTCCCCTGTTCACTTTCTTACATAGCTATACAGGTATCTGTATCTATACTGTGACACCTTGTTGCTCTAGTCCCAGTACACGACTCAAAGCAAACACTAAAGCTTAAAACACACACTATGAACTGTAAGAGCAAAAGCTTAAGGCCAGACAATTCCACTAGGGCCAGAATTTCACCACTTATTTAAAAAAAAAAAAAGAAAATAAATCAACTTCATAGAGTCATAAAATCACCAAGGTTGGAAAAGACCTACACGATCATCCAGTCTAACCACCTATCAACAATAGTTCTCACTAAACTTCTTCCAGTCACATAGATCTCCCCAGCGCGTGGACCATTTCTGGTTGGATACTAGGAAAAATTACTTCTCTGAAAGAGTGGCCAGGCATTGGAACAAGCTTCCCAGGGAGGTGGTGGAGTCATCATCCCTGTAGACATTGAAGAACCATGGAGATGTGGCACTCAGGGACATGGTTAAGTGGGCATGGTGGGATGGGCTGGTGGTTGGGCAATGATCTTGGAGGTCTTTTCCAACCCTAACACTTCTATGAGTGGGCATGATGGTCTTGGATTGGCAGTTGGACTCAGTGATACTAGTGGTCTTTTCCAAACTCAATGATTCTACAATCTCAATTTGCAACCCCCTATAGAGCTTCTTAAATAACTCCTCTACTTCTTTAATGCATCTTATCCTTCAGACACTCACACTAGAGATTCAACTTTCCTTAGATGTCGACCGTTTCTCTCCACAAACGCAACTCTGTTAGATTCAAGACAATTTTTGCATTAGTATTTCTTTCTTTGGCTATCACTTGGACAGTGCATATTTAGCAGTTAAAGCATTAACCCCCTGGGTTATGGGAGGTTAAATTAAAGCATTGCCAAACCAGGAAAAGAAAACACGGCTACCATATTGAAAGTAAATATTGCAGTCCATTAAGACAGAAAAGAACCAAACTTTTTTTCTTTTTTTCTTTTAAAACATCGATTATTCTGGAATAATTAATTAGCAGAGCTATAACAATACATAAAATTGCTAGCCTCTGACTCTTCTGATAATTTATGCAAGATTAAAGTATCGCTGTGGTTGCCTTTTCCATTGCCTAATTCAGCATTTTCTTTTTCCTTATGAAAGCAAGACTCCAGATTTAACTGCTCTAATGCCCTTTTACAGTGTTTGGTGTAGTAAAATCTAACAGCCACTACAGCACGCTAGCAGGGAAATGATGGATCACGGAAGCTCGCAGAAGGGGAGCACAGTAAAATGCCCCAGTTAATGTTGAGATAGTAGAGTAAATCTTATTTTAGGAACACACGCACCTATAGACACACTGAAAGCGGTATCTCTGCCCAACTCCTGTCAAATCCCCTTTTGATTTTTCTCATTCATAATGGACACCTCCATACAAAGTGCCTTTTTTTTCCCCCCCCCTAAAAGCCAAGCCAAAGCCATTGTTTCTAGATGAAGCTCACCAATCAATAGCTAAACCCAAACGAGAAAAACTCCTTTTGGACAAGAGGTTGGAAATAGAGAATCATAGAATTGAGTTGGAAGGGACCCTTACAAGTTGGAAGGGACCCTTACAAGTTGGACTCATCTTCAAAATGCTTCAGAAGACATAAGCTGATCTCTTCCCAAAAGCCAAATCTGAAGCTGTTTTGAGTACCTGCAACTCAAGAGTATCCTTCTCACCCCAAAAACCTCAGAGCTGAGACCAACCAAGAGATGATCCAGAGGACCCCACAGCAGATGAAGATGCATGGCTCTCCAGAAACGGATGATGGGACACCCACAGAACACACTGCACCTTCTCAGTATGGTTCCTGAGCAGGATCTTACACCTCCATAAAATGTGGGTGCTGCTCTCTTTCAATCAAAAGCTGAGTTACACCGCACCTTTCGAGCTGTTTGCTTTTGACACAAGGCTAAAAATGGGTGGCAAATACACATGGGCTCTCACGATGTGTTTCTGGGTGGTATTTTCAAGCCTGAAAAGAAGATGCATGCTTGCCAGTGCTCGAAGCCCAGGCACTTTGTGCTCCATCTCAGGACAAGCTGTCCCAGGACATTTCCCCACCGCACCACTGTGATCACTTCGTGTTTTGTATCCCACTCTAACACTTCAAGAATGTTCTCCTGCCGTTTCCAGACCCCTGAGGGCAGGACAAATAACCCCATAAGATCATTTCTGAGGACAGATCTGGACCTCCAGCTGTGCTTCTTGATACCATCCAAAACAACCCCGAGCACAATCCGAAATAGAAGTCTGGCAAAAACTGCACACGTGTGGATTATAGAGGCGTAAGAGAGAATTAAACTGTCCTGAAACTCAAATCCCCTATGGGCAAGAGCAAAATTCCCGTTGACAACTGAAGTAAAGGCATTTCCCCCATTCCCTTAGACTGAAGCAGAAACTTGAAACCGCATTAAGTGCTGTGACAGCACAGTTTTGTAGGGCTCAGGAGATGCTGTCAGGCCCACAAAGCACTTACCCCAGGTGCACTTACGCATCTGTTACATATTCTGAGGGGTATTACTCATTTATACCGCTTTGTAGAGCACACAAAGCCCAGCAAAAGTGAAGAGATCCATGAGTGAAGAGCTCTAATTCTGCTCAGCGGCGATATGGGGGAATCGTCGCGTCGTTGTTCCGAGCAAAATCAAATGGGACACTTTTGCAAAAGGAAATTTTTAAAAAGAATTGTACACGGGGATTTGGAGAAGGACGGGAAGCAGAAAGCAGAACAGAGAAACCTACCCAGGTTTTGCAGGGAGAGGAGCATTTGCGCTGGGGTGGGATTTGGGGACTCCGACAGCACTGCGGAGGATGCTCTGGTATCAGCGCAGCCATCAGCTCACAGCCAGGGAAACATCTGCAATTTCAGCTGTGACCGTGTTGGGGATACTTGCCGTCAGTTTACATATTAGGTGCAAGAAAACAGCAAGAAAAGGAAACAAAAGGGAAGAGGCTCATTGTCAAGCTCCAAGCTGCAGAGCCATTCGTATTTAAGTGCCTTAAATGCCCACTTTTCCTTCTTTTGACTTTAAGTACACAAGGAAGGACAATCAAAGGGATAAAAGGCAGCAGCGCTGAAATTCAGCACAATCAGAGCCAGATGGGTTGGAAACTGTTTTAAAAATACGTCTCAGCATCCCAGCTTCCTCAGATGCATTTCTTAAACAGAAAGGATTGGTGATGAAACCGCTTGAATATTTCTCACCCTGAGGATATTCCGAGGGCTGTGCAATCTGTCACACCTGCAAACAGAGGTCATGCAATACGATTTCTGCTCCATTCCAGGACACCCGGCCTTCGAGGTCAAAGCAGCAAGTGTACACAGTCCATTTTTTGCACCTGCAGAGGAAACTTCAGTGCACAGATGGAGCATCTGCACAAAGGAAAAAAAAAAATCAACTCGTTTTATCACCTCTAGCATTTAATAAAGCAATTGCAAACCGTACTGTAAAAGTAACAGCAAGGAGAGACATCCAGCACTCAACAAGAGATGACCAAAGCTACATTGTGCTGCTCTGCTCTGGGGATGTGCTATTTGCAGGAACAGGGTGGCACGACGCAGCCCCAGGAGGACAAGTCAGATGCACGTCCCACTGTGCTCTCTGCTTTCTTTTTAGTTTTTCCTCTTTAAGTCTTCATCCAAAGGGAGGTTTTCTTTTTGTTGCGGCCCTGAAAGGTCTGAAATCTTAGCAAAGGACCCCTGTGGGCTTGAAAATATCAAGGGTCAGAGCCAATGAAAGGATGTCATACATCCCCAAAGCCAAATATTTCTTCCTGTTGTATAAATATATTAGTCCCCAAAGACATGCTTGCTATTAACAGCGTTTCAGAGTCAAACAGCAGCCAGAACTGCACACAGGCACGGGAGATGCTCTGAAATAGAGGATACATCTATTATTTTCAAGCACACGATTTGAATTCTGCAGCAAAAGGAAGAAAGAATGGACACAACTAAGAATAACATAAGCAATTCTATGTGAAGAGCAGAGTGGTTTACATGGCAACCTCTGCTGCTCCCCAGACTGCCATCACTTGGTCTTTATGGTCTGTTTGCAGGTGTTCCAGATGTGCAATCAGCACCTTGCACACATCCCTATCCAACGAGGCATTATTATCAAGTGCCTGGCACACTTCCATTCAGATGTTCCCCAAAGTGCAGTCCCTATTGTGTCTGACCCCAAACTCAAGCACCAAGGTGAGCTCTGGGGATAAGCTGGTCCCCGTTGCAACACCTCTTCATTTAGCAACACTGACTTCCCTCCCTCAAGGCAGAACGTTATTTTTAAAAGAGCTCTCTGAAAACAGAATCCCCACTGCTGGCTGCCTGCAGTTGTTTTTGCAGCTCGGGACAAGTCACCTGTAAATGCCAAGTGAAGCCAGAAACCCTATACTGTTACTTACTACTGACGTAACCCATGCAGGCAAAGAGCCAACTATGTGAACTTTTCCCAATTAGTGCAAAGGAGCAAACAGCCACTTTGCAAGACACGCTCCTTCTCTGATCCAAAGGACAAGCCAGAGACCTGCCAAAATCATGATTTATGGGCAAGGTCAACCTACATACAGCAGCACAATGCCATTATCCCGGTGGTTTCTAGTGGCACAAAGGGGTTGACGAGCTGGGTCTGCTCGGAAGATGAGAATAACGATGGGGTGTGGAAGAATAGGGAGAAATTTGAGGGGTCCTGAGCTTTGTGCATGATACAAGATCTTCCTTTTGAGGGGAAGGGACTCTTCATATGACGTCACAGAGGTGTCATACTCATGTGTAATGCAATTCGAGATATCACTTACAAACAGGAGCAGCGCTTCGTGCGGTTCACTGAAGGGAAAATAAAAAGCAAGATGATAATAAAGCAAGGAGAACTTCCTCTTCTTTGGAAAGAAAGAAAGAATTTTTCATTACACAGGAATCTCCCTATTATAAGTATTTACTAATAGGCCTTCACAAGTTACAAGAAGAAAAAAAAAAAAAAGAGAAGGAGGTCAACACTGAGATCTTCAAAGCTGCCAAAGGGATACAGACAGCCAGCATCAATAAAATTAACAGCAGCTGAGCATTCAGATGCCAGCCATAACTTACTGCTCACCATTTACGCCCTGCTGACTTTCTGCACTTGCCTGGGCATGAGTAATGCAACCCAGTTCTCTCCACATCGACTGATGGTCATTTCCAAGTGCCCATCCCAATGTTCTCAAGATACACAGCTTGGAAAGTTGAGAAAGAAATGAAGATTTGAGGAATTTTTCCAAAGGTGACTATCGCTAATTGTAATTAAGGAGTTAGTAGACACTTACAGAGTCATAGAACAGTTTGGGTTGGAAGGGACTTTAAAGATCGTCTCATTCCAATCCCCAAGTTCCAATCCCTACTTCTGCAAATACAAGGGGGAAGGTCTTATCCAGGATCTTATGAATCCTGTTGGAATATTTGTCCGGAAATAAACAAATGCAAACAGGATTTTCTTCTATTCAATACATTGACAGAACCCAGCTGCAATGCTGCTGGCACTAACAGAAGACAAGGAGGAAGCTGGTATCATGAGCCGTTCTCCCATCTCAATGCAGAGCACAAGAAAGGTAAAAAGAAGCAGGGAAGAAGTATTTTGAAGGGGAGGGGATGGAATCAAGCCTCCTAGCAGCACATGTCATGGATGCAACAAAAGATGCAAGATGCAACCCCAGGAAGGTGGTGGAGTCATCATCTCTGGAGGCTTTCAAGAGATGTGATGTAGCACTTGGGGACACTCTTTAGTAGGCATGGTGAGGACTGGCTGGGGTTGGACTTGATGGCCTTGGAGGTCCTTTTCCAATCATAATGATTCTATGATGTACTTGCAGCTAACTCTTGCTCTAGTCCCAGATTTGCAGGGCCACAAGATCATTGTTACAGTTCGCCATCTATCTGACTTCCCATTGCCAAGTGGAGATGGTAACATCTAACCAAAGCGCTGTAAAGCTCCAATACTTAACACATGCAAAGCACTCTGGACAGGCAAAGAGCTGAAAAATGGTATAGAATCATTGTGGTTGGAAAAGACCTCTAAGATCACCCAGTCCAATCCCCACCGTACCCACTGATAGTGTCCCTCAGTACATCATCTCCATGTTTGTTGAATAGCAGAGACAGCTGTTCCCTGTCCCAAG
Source organism: Alectoris magna (assembly GCA_030625065.1). Classification (NCBI taxonomy): domain Eukaryota; kingdom Metazoa; phylum Chordata; class Aves; order Galliformes; family Phasianidae; genus Alectoris; species Alectoris magna. Next base: position 1,374,357 of record CM060561.1, on the reverse strand, counting down.
GAACATATTCCAATGTGTTACCACTCTGAAAATAAACTTTTCCTAATATCCAACCATTGACAGCCCCGTACGAATCCACTCTGCCCCCTGAATCATAGAAAAAGAAGAAAAAGAATTAAAAGGTGATCTTCCACGGTGCAGCATGGCAAACATCCCTCCATAACACACGTCTACCATCCATGGAGGTGTGAAAGAGAAGGGTGGATGCAGCACTGAGGGACATGGTAAGGATGGTTTGGGGTTGGACTGAGTGATCTTGAAGGTCTTTTCCAACCTCAATGATTCTACAAACTCTGGAGGCTCACCCCTGGGTCAGCAGTGAAATAACCCGATCTCAAATGAGCCCCCAGGGGGCTGGAAGGCTCCACCACAAAATCCACACACTGCACAGCTCACACATCCCATCCTGCTTGCTCAGCAGCAGTGCCGAGGAAGAACCACACACAATTGCCCAGCAGGAGCGACCCCAAAGCCACTCCTCATCACATCACATTTCACAGGTCTTTTACAGTGGTATGGGGCAGAAGCCATAAAACAAAAAGCCAGTGGTGTGATAGAAACTACTGCCACTTTGATCCTGGAAAGGAATAACAGCAAAGTTGTGACCCACTCATTCAAAAAGAAGAAAGAAATGAATTATTACATTTCGGAGGGCTGCATCCCTCTCCTGCCACAGAACAAATTCAGTTCAGCAAACCCTCAGCCCAAATCCTAAGAGGAGTTCCACATTTGAGCTTGTTCAGCCTGGAGAAAAGAAGGCTGAGGGGTGACCTCACTGCAGCCTTCCAGCACCTAAAGGGCAACAATAAACAGGAGGGGAGTAAACTCTTTGAAAGGGTAGATAATAGCAGGACAAGGGGAAACGGTTTTAAGTTGGAGGGAAGATTTAGGTTGGATATTGGGGGGAAGTCCTTTACCAGGAGAGTAGTGAGGTGATGGAACAGGCTGCCCAGAGAGGTTACGGATGCCCCATCCCTGGAAGTGTTCAAGGCCAGGTTGGATGGGGCCCTGGGCAGCCTGGTCTAGTATTAGATATGGACATCGGTGGCCCTGCCTGCAGCAGGGGGGGATTGGAGCTTCATGATCCTTGAGGTCCCTTCCAACCCAAGCAATGCTACGATTCTATGATCTTGCACTAAATTCTCAGCCCTGACCAACACCGAATTATTTAAGCAACACAGACATAGCGAGGCAATCCACCCCCGGAGAAAGCAGATGCTCGTTTGCACTTCTCTGCTCACAGCCAGCTGCGATTGCCTGAGCAACTCTGGGCACCCGGCTGAGACATCCTGCCTGTAAGGGGACATTACAGAGGGGAAAAGACACCAAGCAGCCCCTTACCAGCATCTTTGTGATGCTCCCCGATCCCCACAGGCGACGCAGGTTCAGCCCGCGCCGCTGCTGAACAATGCACTTTGAAATTCAATTAAAGCGATTATCTGTTGTGCCAAATAAATTGTGTACAGCATATATCCTGCAGCATTTTACACCTTCGGGCTCATTATTTTCTAACTGTTTCCTCCTGTTTATGCTCTTTCAAATTAAATTGCTGATAATACGCGCCAAAATAAAAAATGAGCGCACCTTGTCCGAAGAAAATTGATTCTCCTTTTTCCTGAACCGGGCGATTGCCAGGTTTTATATACTCTGTTCCTGGCGATCATTAGTAATTCAATTTTCTTTTTATTAGCCCCCTTATCTGCTGAGCAATATAGTGGCAGAGCTGACCTCTTTCGCACGGGTAAATGTTTAAAATCTTTTCCCTGATTAATTTTGCCAGTTAAGGAAAAGAGGAGAAATGGCCCGGCTCTTAGCCATCACAATGAATAAAGCTTAATGTTGATTGTGATGGAATTTCTAATGCCAAAGAAATTGATTGAACGCAGCAATTACACCGCAATAGTAACTCAAGGGAAATGGGATAGTTTTCTCCTGGCCATAGCCTTTTGGTTATTTAAAACAATCCAATTTGCAAGGATAATTATATATTAGTGTTTTATCTGCCACTTGAAATGAACATGGGAGTTTTGATACTGGCCCAGCATTAGCAGGTTATTGCTGCAAATTACTTGATATCTGCTTTCTTTCACATAAAGACGAAATTAGGCCATCAATAACCAGAAAAAGGTGGGCTGGGGAAATGATGAGAGGGGCACGACTGCCCTCTGCAGGGCTGAGGGGAAGGAAGGGCAGCACGAAACTCCCCAAAATCCCAAATCCTCCCCGTTATTGGAGAACGTTATACAGCTCCACATTGGGCATGCAAAGAATAGACACAGCCCGGCTCTCCTGCCCCTCTCACACCCAATCCTTGCAAAAAAAGAAAAAAAATAGTCCTTTTAAGCCATTCATTCTGGTTTATCCTATAGTAAAATCAAGGTAATGAGACAACAGTGCCAAAAGTCCAAGCAGGGTGAATTTGACCAGAGCAGTGCCACTGCATGGAGGGCAAGGACTGATTTTTGCAGCTTGCAATTGCAACCACTCACCTGTCTTTAAACGAGATGAGAAGGGGCCTCATCCTGCAAGACACCAATTGTTACCCTCATTGCTCCCAGGTGGCTGTTGGTAGAACTAAAAGGGGGGGATACATATATCCACACCTGCAGTATAGGAGGAGAAGGAACATCCCTTTGCCACCACTTTTGGGTCAGGCGGAACTCGTTTAAAAACTGGGACCTGGCCTTCAAACGTATCACAAAATAACCAGTAACCAATAAGCAAGGGAAGGCCAATTCAGGATAGACATTTGCCATTCAGACAACATAATTACAACATACCATTATTGGCAGGAATGCTACTTGGTAAGTGACCGAGCAGGAGTCCAGGGTTTATTCTCTGCATCAAAACTGACACCAAAAACCAAACAACAGTTGGGGGAACTGCAATCAGAGGAAACTCCACCCAGATCTTAATTATTAAACTATCCCTCCTCTGTACAGCCCTATCTGCCCCTCTTTGGAGAAATGCATAGAGGAAGCTTGTTTAGGCAGGAGTCTGGTCCAGATGCCAAATGAAGTGGACATCATCCACAAATTGGGATGCCATCAGCTTCATCAAGCCACAGGGTTGGCACCTGAGTGAGTTCACAACTTCCAACAAAGCAATTATCTCCAAGTTCTCCTTCCCTTCAAAAAGAGCTTAAGAACTTAAACAGGAAGGAAAAAGAAAAGAACACTTTAATATTAATGATCCATTAATATTAAGTATTAAGTAGTCAAGAAGTCCAAAATCTAAAGGCTGTTTTATCAACATTAATTTGGCTCAACATTTTCCATTCCTCTTTGCTTTGGTCACACATTTGAGACCTTCCTGTGCACAAACAGCCCCAGCACAAACCTTGTGTTATAACACATGGATCATGCAGGTATCTGCATTAGAAACGCTTTGTAGCTCTGCCATCCCATTAGATCAACTTCAGTTTGGGACACATCCCGATTCTGAGCATCCTCATTCATCCTATGTTCTCCATCAAATGAGAATTTCAGAGTTATGTTATGACAGCTCCAAGGTGTGAGACTCACAGTTAGAGCAACCCAAATACTGCCATCAGTTTGTGACTTTCCATTCCCACAAATGCCAAATGAGGAATGTCCGAGCTGCCTCAAGTCCCACCCAGACCCTCACATAAAAGTAGGAAATGCTGCCTTGAAAATACCCTATCTCTGTTTAGCACTCAGCAGCTGCTTTGTTGGCCACACAAGTGCCGCAGCCTTCCTTCCAGTTCACCAACTTAGTGCTCAGCCTTCACCAAGTGACAACCAAAGTTCATTCTGCAATTTCAGAGCTGTCAGGACTTTTGCTGAATTTCTCTGCCAGCTGAAGAAGCAAAGCAGCTGTGCATTGCCTGGCAGCTGCCTCCCCGTGCAGAGCTGCTGATGGCACACGAAGGAGCATCTGTCAAGTCCTGTGGGACCCCTGAAATGGAGGTACAGCAGAGGTAAGAACACCAGCAGCCATCCAGCCATACGATACCAGTACTTAGAAGAACCAAATCAAGACGTTTTTACAGCAGGTGCTGCAGTTTGCTAAGAAAGAGCCACACAGCATAAACAGCAGCCTCTGTAAAGCAGATTCTTATTTCCACATTTATCAGCCCAGACGGCACAACGTACAGATCCAAACTGGGAAACAACATAAGTCACTTTGACAGCTCACAGTCTCATAAATCAGGCTTTGTTACCATGCATCAGAAGTACCTTGATCATTTGATCCACTTTTGGGCACGGGACTGAACTAAATGCTCTCCCCAAGTGACTTCCAGGCCTATTTTTCCATTTTTCCCTTTTTCTTAAGCTTCTTTGTTTGCATTCTTCCACTTTGATAAAAGCCAGGAACGCAGCTGTATTTCTGCAATATCTACATATTTTCAGGCCTACGTGGTTTAAGATATAAATCTCTTCATCGTGGGACTGTTCATTACCTTCAATCAAGGAACTAGGATTCAGCACACATTTCCCAAATGCAAAGGCTGCTGGCAGCTGACAGTCATGCTCCCAGGAGAGCAGATTTTGATCTATTTTGTATATTCTCATCAACTTACGTGAAGCTCCATTTTGGCTGGGCACACACTTCTGCTGACAGATAAAAATGAAGAGATGCTTGCTAAGCCCCAGACGAGCCCCAGCGGCAGCTAGGAGCTCTGACTTCCTCTGCTTCCCACTACAAAGCACACAGCTGAGCAAACTCTGCTCCCTGTGTAGCACTGTGGTTCCACCTACACAGAGCAAAGACGTGGTTTAACCTCAGGTCCCGAGCACCACAACAGCTTATAGCCTTGTAAACAACGCCTCAATTTCCTCATGCTGTTGCAACCCTAACTCCCTCTCCAGACACCAAGATGTAAGCTGACATCACTCAGTGAAGCAAGACTCAACTCCAAAATCATGAAACTTAATGGTGGAGCACCAGCATGAATGCACAGTTACATGGATGTCTGCTTTTCCCTACATCTCCCACAAGCCACATCTGCAACCTCAAGCACCGGATCCAAAACTGTCCTCAAAGCATCCCTTCCACTCCTCCAGGTCTTTCTTTAAACACACACAGTAAAAATAATAACATTTTTTTTTAAGTTATATCTTTCTTTTTCCTCCCATAAAAAAAAAAATCTTCCTTCTCCTGAATCACAAGCCCCTGTTCTTGTCTTTTGGTCTGTCCAAACACAGCAACATCTTAACACAGAGGTATTTGAACAAGAAATAATTATAATCACATATGTAAATTCAGTAATTAAAGTGTAGCTTTACCTTTCGAGGCAAACTGCAGCCACAGTGTAGCCTAAGCAGCCTTTTCTCTATTCAAGCAATACCTATGATAGCACCAGTATGACGATGAGCTCAGTGTAGACACAATCAAAACGTAGCTGTTCCCACTTCAGATTAAACTGTGGGTGATTATGTCAACACTAAACAGGAGAACCAGACTTCAAAGCCAGAAATCTCATGATACTGCTTCATGTGCTCCTAGGCGCAACTCTGCCAGCCCTAAGAAGTCAATGTCTGCTCTGACTATGAACCCAAACCGTGAGGGACCCAGTATTCCTTTAACAACTGCAATTTTAACCATATTCAACATAAAAGCAAGACTCTTAAGAGACATCTCACTGGGACACAGGTGTGTTCGATAACTTCCAAAGGAGCATCTCATGACGTGACATGAAAAGCACAAGCTTCTCACCTGTGCAAAAAGAGAGATCAGTCTTATAGATGTATTACTGCCTCTGCCATTCTCTCACTTCCCTGAGCATCTTCCAATGCGATGCTTGCACGTCTAGCAAAACTGCACTCAAAACAAAAAGGAAGCTTTGAAATGACCCCATCTGGAGATGTCAAAGCACAGCTCTGGGTTAAGGCAGAAGCCTCACTCCAGCAAGAACTCCTCCCAGTTTGCTCCAGGACCAATAAAAGCAAAACTACCTCCCAGAGGACACGATAATCAGTTTTCCAATCCCCAAGAGCCTCTCTTGGAGCTGCTTTCAGCAAGCACCCTTGGGATGCCTGTTCCTACCTTCCCTGGAGGAGCCCTGGTTCTTGGCAGCTGGCAGCCTGCAGAGCCTGTGCTTGGTGATCTGCACCAGCCCCTTGGGTGAGGAGCGTTTCGGAGTCACAGAAGCTTTTCCCCGTAGGGTGTTTTTCTTCCTGGGATGGAAAGGGCTTTTCAGTGGTGTGGTGAGCAAAGGACTGCTCTTCTTATCCGCTGGGTAGCTGTGAATGCAAATAACAGGCTGTTAGAAGAGGGTACGGATGTGATTGAAACACACTTGGTCCTCTTGCCCACAACTGAGAAGAGACGGAGGGTCACCAAGCTCTGTTTCTCCCCCATAATGCTCCCCTATAAGAAACACTGAACAGATAATTGCAAGTAAATAAGTGAATGTGAGGAATTTCTGGCAAAGCACAGATGGACCATGAGGTGTCTGACAGCCTAACTCAACTCACTTCTGCTTAAGAGACGTGGAGGAGGGAACGCCATCCTTCAGAGAGATGACAGGATCCAAGGAGAGGACCTGGGAAAAGGTACTTCCCAGTCCCATAGCAAAGGTCACACATCTGTGCCGCTGCCTTCCCTTCATCCCACTTATCCTTTCCTTAAGCCTATCCTGGCTTGCATCCAGCCCCGATAAAAACATCAGCAATGAACATAGCTTTCCCACCAGGAAGCCCTCACAGCACTTCCACAACGCTTTTAGAGAAAGTTTGATCCCTTATCTACTTCCCCTCCACTTCCAGTCCACATAACTCAGCCCATATGCCTTTCCCTTCCGCCAAGCTTCATTTTTTAGTCTCTTCCCACTGTGCTCTGCCCCTTTCAGACACAGGGATGATGGAAAACTCATTCCAGGAGAATCTCAGTTGCTTCAGCACAACACATTTTCCCAGGATAGCACAAACTTGACACCAGCTCTACAAGAAGAGGAGTAAGAATGTTCAGGGAAGATGCTTAGGTTGCAGTGGTGGACAGCACAAAAAGAACAGCACTAAAAGCAGAGCACCGTGGATCTATCAGATTTACAGCTAGGCAGCATTTCTTTCCAGCACACACAGCCTGCACAGCTCAGCTTCCGTCTCCTTTCTGTCCCTGTGCAACATTTTACAGGCACGGATAATAAAAGGTAAGTGTGATCCAAGTCTCTTCTCCTTTCACCAGCCCCCAGTGCAAGAAAACTCCGAGGCTGAAAATAAATCAACAGGGAAAGCACCTATTTCCTTCCTTTTGAATATTGATCTGTTATCCAGGCCAGGGAGAAGTCTCATAAGTGCTGTGCTGAAGACTTTGGAAAAGAGGGATGTGAGATGAGCTCTGTTTGAAAAATTAAATTCTGAGTTACCCAGACTGATAAAACAGTTAAAATATTAGTCCTTGCAACCCTGAAAAGCTGGATTCCTCCACAGAGAACAGAGTCACAGTAGCTGGAAAGGGGAAGGCAAGCAGACCCTCCAATATACAACAACTCTCACTGTAATTTCATTCATACCTACACCCATAACTTATGCGTAGTACACATTATTCAACACAGAAGAGATCCTTTGTCCCAAAGGTATAAAGAAAAAACTGTTCCAGCTTCACCTAAAGCCTATAGACACATATAACAACAATTCTTCAGAGAAGACCAGCAACTTGACATGGTTTGGTGATATGGCGACGGTTGAAAACGATGATCTTAGTGGTCTTTCCAACCTTTCTGATTCTATAATCTTACCTTGAGCTTGCCTTCCTCTTGATGATTTTTGTCCGACTCTTCACTTTATAACTGGTAAGCACAGCCTCACCCAAGGAGGGATTCACCCCAACTGATGTATCGCTGGGAGGCAGCAGATTGAAGGCTGAGGGCCTCTTCTGATCCTCCGACCACCACCTGAACGCTGACTTGGACGTAGAGGGTGAAGTCTGCAGGCTGGAGGCCTTCCACTTATACTTGCTGGGAGAAACACCCACTTTGGACTGCAGCCCCGATTTCTTCATCTTTGCTCCCAAATCTGTCTTTGGAGATATTTTTGAACCTCTCTCAGCTCCACCAGCCATCTTCTTAGCGCTGTCAGAAGCTCTCGGGCTGATCCATCTCTTCACAGGACGAGAGCACTTACTAGGGTTTGCAACCCAGGTGTAATTAGTTTTCCTGAACTTTGAAGCTTTGCTGGAGACCGTCACAGAGGCAGCTCTTTGGAGACTGGAAACTTTGGGGATTACAGAAAACTTGTTCTTCACTGGAGACATCACAACTGCTGAAGTCGGTGCCTGAGCTGGTTTGGAGTGCATCTCTGCATTTCCAAAGAGCTTTGGCTCTCTGTGAATGTCCCCGACTTGCTCCCAGCTGCACTGCCCCGGAGCGGGTGGCTCTGGCTTCCACCACGCCGAGTGCTGAGCCTGATCACAGCTTGACAGAGTTGACAGCAGCTGTGGCTCTGTTTTCAGTGCAACTGCACTTTCGCTGGCACTTCTGGAGCTTTCAGCCAGGTGCACCTTTCTGGGATTGTCAAACAGGTACGACGAGCTGACAACACGGTGAGATGAGCTAAATGAAATAGAGAGAGAGGGCTTGGCCTCCTCTTCTTGGTTTGCGTACAGAGGGATGGAAGAATCCTGCACATTACCATCATCTGGAGCAACAAGTTCTGTTTTAAGCCCAGAAACATCACAATAAGCACTCGCATCACTAAATCTTTCAGTACCTACAAGGCCAGTCTTCTGTGTCACCTGGATGCCCACAACGATGTTCCCATCTGTAGTCAAGTCCACTTGTCTCTCTGGGGACTCTGCTGATGGCATAGCTGACTGGCTCTCCTCGCTGCTCCCAAAAGCCTCGGATGTGGTGGCACTCCCAACATCACACACTGGTCCCTGCGGCTGGTTCACAAGGGAGTATTTCTTCCTCCAAGAGTGAGCTCGGCGTGGCTGGAAGTCCCTGGGAGGCTGAAGCTGGGGGTACCGGGCTGAGAACGCTCCCCTCCTGCTGAACAAGTGCTGCCGTGGGGCAGAAGACAGCGGTCTCGGCACATCCCCATGGGTGTTCCTGTGGTTGTCTATGAGACCTGAAGAACAGTAAACAGCATCTGTTAATTGTCAGTCCCAAGGGGGAGGTTTCCAACATCACAGCTCTGGTTTTTCCTCACACTGCAATGAGGACAATCACTCACACTGGCCACATTTTAGGTAACTGGTGCTGGTAAATGAAAAAAAAAAAACCAACAAACATGCACACGCACTCAAAAAAAAAAACTTTAAAATGATTATTTTCCTCAATCTTCATGAAAATCAGTAACAAAAGTGATTTAGCATGACAGCTAAATGCAGGTCTGATGTACAAACAGACTTCTAACACACACACTCCATGATTGCTGTTGGCCACCTTTTGCTCCTTTATGCTCTTTTTTTTTGTGTGTGTGTGTGTGCCAGCACCAAAACAGACACCTTGTATTCTTGTTTTTGGAGTCTAATGAAATAAAATCAGCGTTGTCATTTTCAGGTATGACTTCAGAGCAACCTCTGGGCCCTGCTACAAGGCTGTCAGGAGGGTTCCACTAACAATGGGCTGCTTACACATGTAGCACAGTGCAAGCCCAAAACATAAAGCAACAATGAGGAAGCTCCAAGGTAGCCCCAGTTTTGTACTGAGTCACTGCACCTTCGTCCCTTTACAATGCCACCATAACCTCTGGTCCTTTGGGCTCCTAATTAGTAGCTGAGCTAATCAACACACACGGATTAGGGAGGGTCTGCCCAGTGCTTAGAAAACATTTTCAATAAAAGGGATTGCCAAAGGATTTTAGAGCCTTACATGTAGGTGTCAGCATGCTCCAGCATGAAAAAAAATTTCTTACTGCCCAACAAGAGGGTTCTTGGACAAAGCAGATCTCTACAAAGCCTTCCTAATGTGGAAAAATTACCTTGGGGGGCAACAAATAGAGCAAGTCATTTCTAAGAAGCACTGATGTTCTCCCAGGCAATGAAAGGGCATACAAATATACCATCTCCTCTGCCACAGAGCTGATGAGGAATTCTGGGAATGAGTATGAGGGACACAGACCATTCTGTGCTACCTGGGGATCCTGAATGTTGCTCCTGAACATGACCAGGAACTGTTGGGACATGTCCCTCCCAGGAGGGTGACATGCACAGCTGTGTGGGAATGCCCTGAGGTCTCCATTTACCCCTCACCCTCTCCCAGACAGGTCCCCTAGATTCTCTCCCCAAACCCAACATTCCTGGGCCCCCTTCTCTCCCCCATCTCCATCCAGAGAACCCAGGGCCGCCATTTCCTTAACACTCCTAGGTCTTCTTCATATCCTTCCTTCCCTCTCCCCTGCCCCCTGCCTACTCCTTCTCTACTCCTAAAGGCAGCTGGCTGCCCCCACACACCTCACACATTGCATAGGCCTGCTGGCCACCCATACAGCCCCCATGTATCCCAGAACCTTCCAGGCCAACCCCACAGGCCCCCACACACCCCAGGAGCCTCACATCCCCCTGAGGCTTCTTGGTGGGGACCACAGGCCACAGACACCCCAGGGGCACTACGAACCCCTGGGGCCCCACGCACGTCAGATGCCTCCGAGCTACCCCCGCGAGCCTGACAGACATCCTGGTTGCCCCCACAATCCCACGCACCCGAAGAACCTCACGACTTCTCCCAGAGGCCCCACGCACCCCCACGAGCCTTCTGGCTGTTCTCACACACCCCAAAGGCCTCTTGGCTGCCCCCACGGGCCCCAAGCACCCCACGGACCTCACGAATCCCACGGACCCCACGCACCCCATGGGCCTTCCGGCTACTCCCACGCCCTCCATGCACCTCCTAACCGCTCCACAGCCTCCAAGCCTCCCTCAGGCCCAGCCCTACCGTACCCTGCAGCAGCCGGATCTCCCTCCGCAGCCTCTCCCTCTCCTCCATCCCTGCAACGTTCCCGCAACGCCCCACATACGGTACGTCATCACCCCGCGACAGCGGCTTTACTCGCTCACGTGACCTCTCATCGTCACGTGACGCCCGCAGGTCTCTGCGAGTGTTGCTTAGCAACGAAGGAGGCTGCGGCCTAGCGTGCATTCCGAAGCCCGAAGTAGGCCTGGGCCTTGTTCTTCGCTCTCTTCCATCCCAGCCCGGCCCGGTCTGGCTCTCTCTGCTCCCTGTCCCCAACCCGGGCTATCTTACCTGCCCTCTGTCCCCACCCCAGCGTGGCCCAGCTGTTTCCAACCATCAGCCTCATGTAGCTACCCTTTGTGATCATCCCCTATCCCCATTCCCTTTCCTTCTCTGATCCTAGCTCCGCTAGTCCCATCTAGGTCACAGTCCATTGGAGAGTCCAGTGAAGGGTCACCAAAATGACCATGGGCCTGGAGCTGGGATGAGAGGCTGGGATGAGAGCTGAGAGAGCTGGGGCTGCTCAGCCTGGGGCAAGGGGGGACTCAGAAGGATGCCACTCATGGTTATAAATCCCTGCAGGGAGGTACAACCAGAAGTGTCCAATGCCAGGCCAAGAGGCCCAGGAACCAGCTGTATCTCAGGAGCTCTCTCAGCCCATTACTTATCACAGGGACCAAAGAGGAGCCTGGGGGACTGCTCTTGTAGATCTCCAACCCCACTCGGGCATGGGGCTGCACTTCTCAAGCCAAAGTTGGACTACATGGACTCAGAAGTGCTTCCAACTTCATTGATTCTGTGATTCTATGATCTACCTTTCCCTACACCCCAGCTCCACCATGGTCCCCTGCTCAATATAATGGGGTAATTGGCTCTGCAAGCCTCATTTTGTGATGCATTTCTTTGGCAGCTTTCAGGGCATTTATATTATAGAATCATGGATTTATATAATTATTAAGGATGGAAAAGACCTTTAGAATCATCTAGACCAACTATCTACCAACCGCCAATATACTGCCCCATTACTGAATACCTGCCAGAATTTGGGGCAAATCCAGAAGCACCAGGTGGCTTTCTGAGATCTGTTTCTACCTTCTTACCCTAAAAGGACTTTTTTTATGACCTGGACTGTCCCACATGTCACATCTTGAAAGTCAGGTGGCCCCGCGCTACCTGCATAAATCAGGAGTACCTACAAAGCATATCCATAAAATTGAGAGCACAAGCAGAGAATAACATCATTTATATGGACATTTTCATCAAGGAGTCTATTTTCATCATAATTCCATTCTTCCCTAAGGGAATAAAACATTAAATAACATTAAATAAGGCCATAATACAACACAGAGAGCCTCTTTGCTACCCCCAAAACCCTTTGCAAAACAAATATGCGTCCTCTTGTGCAATCCTGTGGGGTAGGGAAGGGGCACCAGAGGGCAGATCTGAGATGGAAACCTCTGATCAGCATCGATTGAGCGCCGAGCCTCACCCAGAATTTTGTAACCACTTCACACTGGTTAGGAACTGGCACTTGTGCCAAAAGCAGCCTCCTCCGCTCCCAGCTGCTTGCTCCCTCCCTGGTGCTGGCACAGAGATATGAGTGGCTTGCATAAATGAGCAAGAATGAGCTCCGAATTAAAATTAATTCAGCACATGCACAGGGAAAGCTAATTTTTAACAGAGGGAAGCCATGTATCCACCCCTACCACAACACCCAATGTTGGGAACAAATGAGCTGAAAGGAGCATTTTGCCAACCTGTTCCAAAACACCACTCCCACGACACCCAGCCTTGGGAACGAACGAGCTGAAAGCAGCATTTTGCCAACCTATACCAAAATACATAACTAGAAAGAGGTAAGTATGGGGCAAGGTAGTGCTGGAGGATCTTGGGCTCCCTTTGGTGCTCCTTGGATGCTCTTTGGAGTCTCCTTGGTTGTTCCATACAGGACAGTTCGGTGGGCAAGGGGTGTAGAGGAGCAAGGACAGCACTTTTATCATGAACTGGATCTTCTATAGGGAAGAGACAAGTGCACTGTACCTTGAAGCATGGAGTACTCCCGTGTAGGATGCTGCATCGCTAAAATTCTTGTTCCTTTCCAGCATTCTGTAATGAAGCATTGCCCATTCATCAACACCTGTTACAAACAGCACATCTGAAAGCTGCAGGAATTCGTAACACTACGCTTGTATGACACTTGTTTGTAAGTCTAATTTAATTAAAAAAGCAGTAAAATGCAAGCGTGGGTTTTTGACGCTGGGCTGGCAGGGTGTCTGCATGAAAATGCCCCAGGGATGGTGGCACATTTAAGGGAAATTAAATTGCCTCATTCTGCCCAGAATAAACATGGTGCTAATCCCTCTAATGGCCTTAAACACCACTAGAACTGCGGATCCTGCGACAAGTGTGCAATAGGACCCAATTAAGCTGCTCACACATTTGAAATCATGGTCTCATCGTGGTTTAGTTTGGAGTCTCTCAGTGGCTAAACGTGCTGAGACAAGCGAAAACACGAAACTTCATTAAGCGCTGCACCAGCAGATTGCTGGGACCTGACGACAAGGGTGAGTGGGAGGCATCGGCATTTCTGCCACCTGCTCCCAATTTCCAAAGGCATAGGGATCTCCAGGGAACCCTGCATCCTCCAGCATAGCCTGGAATCCATTAACAGGAGCATCCTGCATAGGGAAGTGGTGTAATTTCTGTGTGTGGGACACCTGTGGGTCTCAGATGGAGCACTGCATCGAGTCTTGAAGGAAACTCATTAATAAAAACGTAAAAGTTGTGAGAATCCAGAAAGAAGTGGGAGATCTATATTGTAAAGGCTTAGAAAATATAAGCTATTGAAAAATGGAAATATTTATGTGTGGCAATATTAAAAAAGAAGACAATGAAGAAGAGAAAGAGAAGGAGAAGGAGAGAAAAAAGAATGAGAAAGGAGAAGGTAAAAAAGAAGTAGGAGGAGGAGAAGGAGAAGGGGAATGGAAAAAGGAGAAGAGAAATAATATTAAAAATAATATCTATTCAGGTGTGTTTGATGTCCTCTTCCCCTTCACCTTCTCCTTCCTCTTCCCCTTTTTCCATTCTCTTTCCCCTTTCCTTTCTTCCATTCTCCTCCTCCTCTTTGTCCACCTCTGTTTTGTCTTCCTCCTTCTCCTCTTTTTCATTCTGCTTTAGTTTTCTGCTTGATCTGGCCTCTAGTAAGATTCACCACATACTCACAAAACTACAAGCAATGGAATGAAGGTCCATGGGAGAAGAGCAGCGTAGGGATCTCTTCTGAGGCAGTAGCACGGACCTGTCTTGCTTGGACCTAAGCACAAAACCATGAGAACATCTTGAGGTGGCCCAACACAAGCTGCAAGCCTCTGCATTAGGAAGAAGACTTCAATCCACACTCCAGCCACCAAGAAATCTCTGCCTCCCATTTTGACCAGTCTAGTCCCAGAGAGCTGTTTCTCCAAGAAGAGTTGCTCGGATGGCAGGTAAGAAATGTGCAGGTACTTGAGAGGAAGATGGAGCATCTTACAGCATCACAGAAACATTAAGGTTGGAAAAGACCTCTAAGATTGTCTAGTCCAACCATCCAGCTACCACCAATAGTGGGCCACTAAACAACTTTCCTCAGTGTCACATCTCCACATTTCTTGAAAACTTCTGGGGACAGTGACTCCACCACTTCCTTGGGCAGCCTGTTCCAATGCATTTTACCACTCTTTCTTAATTTGCAATGGAAGGAGACCAGGAGCTGATGCAAAGCTTCAGGAGGAGGAGTGCCATGGGCCAAATAGCAGCAGAAGAAATAAGCGCATTTCCCATTAGAGACAATTCCAATAGCACCATTGTATAAGACAAGTAGTGAGAACTAACTTGTGTCCGAGGAAGAAGGAAAGCATCAGGGGAAAAGGAAGAGCAATTCAATCAAGATGGTGTCAGGTTATTACATCCAAGCTCAAAACCAAAGAGGCACTGCTCATCTTCCAAAAAGCCCCAAGGGCTGAGCTCAGGATCCCAGGGGTTGCATCCTGCATCTTTCAGCCCCCAGCCCTGCTCTGCAGGAGCTCAGCAGCCATTTATCACTGAAGAAAGTTGCTTCTTCTCAAAAAAAAAGGAAGTTTTTGCTATTTTAACTTTTGCAAAAAAGAAATCTCCTTCCCAAGGGCAAGCAAACTCTTGAATCCTATTTTTTGCTGATAATAGCACGACTAGGAGCTCTAGGGAAGGAGATGTCTCCTGGGTTAGATGGAAACCAGAGAGGAAAATGTCAGCAACAGGAAAAGAAACTGCTGCACAATCCTAAAGGAAAAGCCACCTTCATTTATCAAGTGGGCAACAGTTTTCTGCTATGATGTCTATTTTTCTGCCCTTTTTCTTGCCTGCAGTCTCGCTGCTGGCACATGCACACAGACCTAAATACATGAATTTGGGGAAGGGGAGAAATGAGAGCAATAATCAGTGCTGCCATTCCCAGCTCTTTGCCAACAGATTTATTTCTGTCCTCCACTTTTATCTGCTGAAATAGGGATGGTTTGGGCAGGGACTGAATGGCCCCATTCCATCTTTTGGCTATGGCCATGCAAGGCCAATGTTGTCCTCTTGTCCCCACCGTCCCCTTTGCAGACACATTGGATCGTCCCACCTTTACTGTCTGCTCCACATTCCCTGGTCCCAGGCCAACGCCATTGCAACACCGCCTGCAAAGATCCATTGCAACATTTCCATTGCACGACCTGCAGCTCAAAGGCTCACAGCGAAAAACATTTGCAAAACCTTCCAGTGCAACGAGGCTCTGAAATTTCACAATATGGCCAAGGAGAGGAGCAGTAAACCATACCCAACAAACAGAAATCTGTGACTTATTGACTGAGCAGTGCCAGTCTTACAAAGGGAAAGTGGCATCAGCTGTTTTTTTTTTTCCCCAGGGAGGAAGAGATGCTCAGAAAGAATTTGGTGACATTTTAAAATGGTTTTGGGTTTGTTCTGTGCTGGCTGCCCTCCCTACTTGAGAGCTTGGGAACTCTGTGGGCAGCTCTGCCTCCGGGAAAGGACATCCGTGAGCAGAGATGAATCTTCTGGGTTTTTTTTTAAGAAGGAAGCACAGATTTTGGGTGCTCAGCTTCACCAGTTTTTGGGGTGCCCCTGAGTCCTGGTACCCACACACTTCTGGATGGCAAGGTTCAGTCTTTCCGCCTCTTCCAGCCCCCATAAGGTGCTTTGCTTTGGTAACAGCTTGGTTACATCTTTGCTCCGGAGGAGCTAAAATTAAAACAGTGACTCCATTGCAGACTGAAAACAGAGCATTCCTTCTCTGCCTGCGTGCTTTGGATGGACATCAGAAGCCAAACTCATGCTGCAAAATCCCCTGTGTAAAAGCAATCTTCTATTCTGATCCTCTGTTCACTGTGGTTGGGATGTTCAGTTCCCAGACCTGCGCTCAAGGGGCTCCGAGATGGGATTTGCCTGGAAATAGAAAACATAAACACAAGAAGCCAACATCTCTGCAGTTCATTGCTTTAAACAAAAGCTCATTCTGCTCCAGAGAAGGGCTGAAAACAGAAGTTGATTCATGGATAAAGAAAGAAAAAATGAATTAAAAAACAAAAAAAGACAAAAAAACCCACCCCATCAGGATCTCATCTTTACCTGAATTCCTTAATTCTTAAAGGAAGAGTGTAGACTGCCAAGCACAAAGGTAGAGATCTCTACCTGCAGCCTTAAAAGCTGGGGAGATATTAATGGCTCCCATAAACCAGGAGTGGAGCTGCAAACCATGAGGATCCTGGCAACCACTGGGGTAGGAATGAGGATTTCATGATGTTCAGACAGACGCATGAATCGCTCCAAGCGGGTTCTGTGTTTAATGGCTTTAATGAGGATTGACATAGCCTCCACAGGTTCCATGTTCACAGCAGCTCCTGTGTCTCATCTTCCACCAGGGCTGGTGGCTGATCATGCTGTGCTGAGCCTCCATCACTGGGACCTTGAGACTCCTGAGCCTCAACCACAGGATTCCTGGGCTCCTGAGTCTTCATCACGGGGACCTTTGAGTAACCTGAGCATTCATCACCATGACCCTGAAAAGCCTGGGCCTCCATCTTTGGGACCTTTCAGAGCCTGAGCCTCCACAACCATGGCCCTGAGGTTCCCAAGCCTCTATTACCAGGATCCAGAGATACCTGAGCTTCCAGCAGCAGATCCCTGAGGTTCTTGAACCTCAACCACAGGACCCCTGGGTGCCTGAGCCTCGATCACTGAGACCCTGAGGTTTCTGAACCTCCATCGCTAGGACCTTCTGGTGCCTGAGCCTCCATCACCATGGCCTTGTGGTGTCTAAGTCTCTATCACCAGGACACTGAGGTTCCTAAGCCTCAATTACCAGGACCTTGAGATGCCCAAGTCTCCATTACTGGGACCTTTGTGTACCTGAGTATCCATCACCATGGCCCTGAAATGCCTAGAGCCTAAATCACTGGGACTTTCTGGAGCCTGAGCACCCATCACCAAGACTCTGAGGCGCTCGAGCCCAACACCAGCCCCTCTGGGTGCTCCAGCATAGAGCCCCAGTGCTGCACTGTCCCATTCTGGTGCAAATCCTATGGCAGCCCCACAGATCCAAAGCATGGGGATGGGAAAAAAAACTCACCCTGAACCCCTGCATCCCCAAATCCCTGCAGTGACCCTCTGCTCCCTCCTCAGCCCCATAGCTCCTTAGCCCCATAGCTTGCCCTGCTGTCAGCTGGGTTCAATCCAGGCTCAGCAGCGCAGACAGCCAGGAGCTAAACCCAAAACAGCCATTTTCTACTTCTTTATTCCTTTTTTTTCCCCCCACCACTTTTCCACCCAAACTTCCCCCCCCCCCCCCCCATTTTGCCATTTCACCACACACAGGGAACCACCAGCATGGAAGTGCCAAAAAATGGACTTCCCACCCCCTGCAGCCCCCAACCCCGCTGCAGTGTCTCCTTGGGGTGAAGCCAGCAGCTTCCCATCCCCCTCACCCCGTCCCCCTGCTGCCCCATCCCTGGATTACCCATCTCCTCTCCCCCCCCTCCTCCCCCCCGCATCCATTGGTAAGTCCTGGAGACACCCCCAGTGCCCATCCGTGTTTTGGCTTCCTCTAGATGTCACCCTCCGCCGCCTCTTCCGTCGCTGCGATTTTTCCTTTCTCCAAGATCCTGCTTTTTTTTTTTTTTTTTTTTTTTTTTTTTAAATTCCTTTCTGATCTCTTTCCGGCCATGTGTGATTGCAGTTTCCTCTGGGCGTCCATTTCATCAGCCCGAAATTAAGGAGCGGAGAGAGGGGGCAGCTGGCGGCCGCCTCCTTAAAAACTCCAAACCCCCCACCACCTTCATCCCACCGCACCGGCCCCACACCCCAGGTTGGGCACCCCGCACCCTGCAGCCCCATTCCTCTTTGCACGGAGGCTGGGGATCGATTTGCTCCGCTTGGCTGCTTTTGGGGTGACTTTGCTTTTTTGGGGGGGTGAATTTGCTTTTTTTAGTGGTTTTTTTTTCACCCAAGGTATCCCCAACCTTAAGGGCTCGTGGTGACCGGATGGTTTTTATCCCTCCAGCTCTGAAGCCATCTCCCATCTCCTCCCAATACCGCTGGATGCGAACGTCAGAGTCGGATTCTCCCGTTGCTCGGAGAAAATCCCCGCAGAGGATTTGGGTTTTTTGCTCCCCTTTGGGTTCGTCCCTTCATGCATGAGACAACCCCGGCTCTGCGGCTCCAGCGGGCAATGGCCGCGCAGTGAAGATGTCCATGTCCAGGCTCAACAGCGTCAATGGCTTTTTGGAGGACGGCAGGATGGAGGCAGGGGACATTGGAAGGATCCTCCGCTGCCTGGAGATGGGCACCGTCCTCACTTTGTTCTATCAGAAGAAATCACAGAGGCCAGAGCGAAGGACATTCCAGGTGAAGCTGGAGACCCGACAGATTATCTGGAGTCGGACACCCGAGAAGGTGGAGGGAGACAGTGAGTACTGGAGACAGGGTCTGGGGCCACATTGGTGGGGTGTCTGGCTATGGAGGGATGTTCTGCAGTGGTGGGGTATCCTGCCACATTGGGATGTCTGGAAGTGGTGGGATGTGCTACTATGGTGGGATGTCCTACCACACTGGGGTGATCTCCTGCAGTGGGATTCCTGGCCATGGTGGGATATTCTACCACATTGGGATGCACGACAGTGGCGGGATGACCTACCACACCAGGGTGGTCTGCAGTGGGATGTCTGGCAGTGGTGGGATGTTCTACCAAGGTGAGGTGTCCTAGCACGCTGGGATGCTCAGCTGTGGTGGGATGCCTGGCCATGATGAGGTGTTCTGCCACACTGGTATACCTGACAATGGTGGGATGTTCTACCACAGTGAGATGTCCTGCCACATTGGGATCTCCTACCACTCTGGGGTGATCTCCTGCACTGGGATGCTTGGCAATAGTGGGATGCTTCCACACACAGGGAGTCATAGGGGATGGAGGACTGGCCAGTGTCCCCAGTGGGTTCGTTCCCCTATGGCCTTTGTGGGGAAAAACTTGTTCTCTGCTTGAGGAAATAACGCATTTCCTGCTCCTTGTTTTTTATTTCGGAGATTGCATAGGGCCAGATCAGCATCTCAGCACTACTTTCCCATCAACCCTGATCTCCTGCCTCAGTTTCCCCAATCCTGGAGCATCTTTACCAATGACCCATCCCCATTCTGTACTCACATGTCCTCCTGCTCGCTGGGATTTTAGAGAAGCTCCAGGATCTCACTCCCAGCCTATGCCCAACCTCACGCCTGCCTGGACCATTCCAAATCCTCTTCTCAGTTTGAGGAGGGATTAGCGAGATACCCGACAGTGCTGATGTCTCTATTAGAGGGCAGCACGCGGATCCCAGCTCTGCTGGAGGTGCCCCATGCCCTTCAGGCTAATTACATGCTTCATTAAGCTGCTACTTGGACGTGTGTCCATGCAGATAGAGTCCCCCAGAACACTACAGCATCAAGATTAGGAGCTACGATGTCATCCCGTGTTGCCTCCAAAATTCACCTCCGGGTAACCAGGTGGTTTCCAGCCCCTGCCAACCCAAAAACATTTTGGAGTGGTGGTTTGCAGTATCGTTTGCTATGATGATGGCTAATTAACACTCACATCTCCATCCCAACAATTAGAAATAGGATGGCATTAACGCTGCTGGCCCAGGCAGAATCTTTTATTTCAGCTTCAAGATCAGCTTCACAATAGCATGGGATAATCCCATGGAGGAGGTCTGGACTGCCCCACGTCCCACCCAAAGGAAGGACTGAGGGGGCACCACTTGGCCACCTGGGCCAGCAGCATTTCCCAGCTCTGCAATTCCCTCCTGGAGCCTTTCTTTGCTTTCCTCTTAGTGCACTCAGGAAACTCCCAGCCTCTAAAAGCTTTCAGGCAGAATCCTCCATCCACTCCCAACCACACTGCCCCTATACTTAAATCCTTCTTTGTATCAGTGCTGCTTGCTTTGCATGAGAAGAGAAAAGGGATTTTCGCAGTTGGATCTGGCTCCCAGCATGTTTTAATCACCAGGACCCCGGAGACAATGCAGGGAGGAGTTTGGAGACATACTTCTGCCATGATCGCTGCAAATCCGCTGCAGATGTGGTTTCCAGGAAGCCGCCAGCACGTTGCATTGTGCTGCACACTCCCTCTCCTGGGTCCAAGCCTGGATCCTGGCTGCGTTGGCAACCATCAACAGAGCCACAATAGCCACCAGCATCTTTCCCTTCTGCAGTGCACTGCAATGGGTAGGGTTGGGGAAGTGACTCCTGTTCCTATCCTACAAAACAGCCCCAAATATACTCCCATTTGCACTCAGGGTCTACAAAGCATGGACAGCAGCCAGCTTTCCTTTCCCAAAATCACACATACGGGTGCAGACACCAATTGAGCACTTCTTTGCAGCCAAGTGCCCACATCCCTCCCTGATCCGCCCAAGTTGGCTCTCATCCATCCAAAGGAAGGCTGCATAAAGCCACCAGTGTTTTCCAGAGTCTTTCCACCAAGAAAAAACATTCCCCACCTCTTTCTCACTGAATCAGCCCCGTTCCCTATCATCCCTTATCCCTTATCCATACATTCCACTTTTTCTTTGCTCCAGTACACTGCACCCATCCCCATTGCCATGTAGGAAACGCTGCAGGGGCCAGGCTGGAAATTCTCCGGGAAATGACCCATTTCCTGCAGGACAATGACCCTGTGTGGTGTCCGGCCACCCTTGGCCATACAAAACCCTTTTCCGGTGCTGAAGGCTCTGTTTTGTAGCACAGCCATTAATACCGTGATATTATTACTCTACTCCTGCTGTCCTCTCTACAAAACCAGTGGATGGAAATCTCCACTGGTGATGTAGCAGTGAGGAAGACTGCGGTCCGGAAACCCAACCCTCCCGCCACCGGTTGGGCTTTATATAGCGAGATAATGAGAGAGCAGCACAGCAGGAAAGAAACGCCCTGCGGTCTGGACTGCAAATTGCCACCTTTGGACAGACGTATTCTATTAAAAGATGAGCTCAGCCTGTCCCAAGTTTTTCTCAGAGAGGAGAAGGTGGTTGTAGGGAATTGAAGGGCTGAGTCCCAAGGACGCATGGTACCGAGAGAGATGGGAAATTGTTGGGCAGCATCATGAGGACACACCATTCTGGGGACACAATCCCTGGAGGACACATGGAACTCATAATGTTGTCATGTACCAATGGGCAGTGCCACCAGGATGAGGCATTTTGGGGAGATGACTCTCTGAAGGACATGCAATATGCATGGTGCCATCACACCAACCAGTGTGTCACGGCAGGGCTGTGGGGATATGTCTCCCTTGGGAGACACATGGTCGTAGTACCCATCTCAGCCTCCCAGGCTGTGGACAGGTGGCACCCATGGTGCTCTCAGACACCTGCAGGGAGATCTTATCTTTGGGACACAGTTCGTGGAGAACACGTGGCACTCGTAATGCCATGGGCAGTGCCACCAGGATGCCTCATGTTGGGGACAGAGATCCGTGAAAGACATGCCAACCCACCAGCAGTGACATGTCGCCTTTGAGGGTCACATGGCCATAATAACCATCACAGCCCAATGGGATGTCCCATCTTGGGGACGAGGCTCCATGGTCTCCGCACAGTCCCACCTCCTGCACCCTCTCCAAGCGCTACATGTGGATCTGTGGTGTCAGGGTGACACAGGACAGTCCTGTGTCCCTCTGTCTCTGCAGTTGACATTCGGGAGATCAAGGAGATCCGCCTGGGGAAGAACTCAAGGGACTTTGAGCGTTACCCCGAGGATGCTCGCAAGCTCGACTTCACCATGTGCTTCATCATCCTCTATGGGATGGACTTCAGGCTGCGGACACTCAGCGTGGCTGGTGTGTGAGCTCCCACCTCACCCCTTCCATCCATCCTTAGCGTTCCATCTCCCCCATCCTTCACCAACCTCCTCTTCCTCCTCTAGCTTTCTGTGAGGAAGACATCAACCTGTGGATCACAGGTCTCAATTGGTTGGTGGCAGATACCCAGAAAGCCCAGACCCCACTGCAGATTGAGAGGTGAGGAGGGATGGTCAATCCCATTTCATGGTCCTCGTTTGTGGTCTGAAAGGATGAACCATGAGTTTGGTCCCCAAGACTGAGTACTGTCTGTCTGTCCATCCCTTCCTCCCAGGTGGCTGCGGAAACAGTTTGATGGGATGGATCGGTCGCGGGAAGGCAGGTAAGAACCAGCATGGCCCTACAGGGAAAAGAGGTCAGTGGTCTGAGCATGCAACAGCCAAAACCCACCCTTCCCCCTTCCAGGGTGTTTTACAGAGGGGAAATAGCTGAAATCTTTTGCCTAACCCTGCAACCAGCTTTGGTGGCCATGAACTGGGTCATACCCACCCTAGATCTGGAAGCTGAGAGCAAGGGTGTGGGACAAGGCAGTAATGGTTTATTTGGAGTGTTCAGCGGTACCTAAAACCAGAGACTGGAGCACAGTCCCCGTAGGTCTGTGGGAACTTGAATATCCCCATTCCCACTGCAACACTGGGAGAGGATGGGCCATTAGTGCACCCCATAAGCATCTCCTTGGTACAGTAAAAAAATCCAAACAAAGGAATTTGGACTTAAATGTGGTTGGCGTGAGGGTGGGATGGGGATGAGAAGAGGATGGGAATGGGATGAGGATGGAGGTGGCATGAGGATGGAGGTGGGATGAGGATGGGGATGGGAATGGGGATGGAGGTGGGGATGGGGATGGGAAAGAAAATGGGGTTGGGATGAAGACAGGGATGGAGGTAGGATGAGGATGAGGACAAGGATGAGGATGAGCATGAGGATGGGCATTGGACGAGGATGGAGCTAATTATAGTCTCTGAGTGGGACAGATGCCCAGCTACATCCTTTTTCCCTGACCCCCTACTAAGCAGTCCTATAATCACACCAGAGCCCTGTAAGTCATAAAGAAAAAGCAAAAATGCCTCCGGAGCAAATTGGACAGTTCGTGCCATTGTGGGAATCTGCAGCTTCAAATGGAAACCTGGGTTGATCCTGGGATTTGAGTAGGGCCCAACCCAGCAGTGTGTCGAGGGGATCCATGCCATGTAGGGTCTGGTTGCTTCCCTGACACCTTCTTTCTGTCTCGCAGCATTACAGTGAAGGACCTGAAGGCCATGCTGCCCCAGGTGAACTACCGAGTGCCCAACATGAGGTTCCTGAGGGACAAACTCGTGGTAAGTCACTGGCTCTGTGGGGAATGGGGCTTCAACCCCCTGTCCAATGTCTCTGCACCAGTCACACTCTCACACCACCCATCCCACAGGAGGTGGAAGCCAGGAATGAGATGACCTTCTCCCACTTTATCCAGTTCTACAAAAACCTGATGTTTGATGCACAGAAGTCGGTAAGAGCCGTGACCCATCCACTTCAGCTCATCACAGCATGTCCTCCAGCCAGCTCAGCCCATCCCCCCTTTGCCTTGCAGGTCATTGAGCAGCTGGAGCTCTCTTTCCCTCTGCGGTGAGTTCCAGGAGCCCCACAGACTCCCATCCAGTAGGGATCTGAGCAGGGATGGAGTGGGGTTGCAAATTGGGATGGGAGCAGGGGTACGAATGGAGATGGAAGTGGAAACATGAGCAGGAATGTGAGTGCAGATGCTAATTGGGATGGGAGCAGAAATGAGAGCAGGGATGAAAGTGGTCATGCAAACAGGAGTGTGAACAAATGAGAGCAGAGATACAATAGGGATGCAAATTAGAATGGGAGTAGGGATGGGAGTGAGTGGAAATTTGAGCAGGGTTGTGAGTAGGGATGCAAATGGGGATATGAGCAGGAATGTGAGTCGGGTTATAAATGGGGATGAGAACAGAAATGAGAGCAGGGATGCGAGTGGTCATGCAAATAGAGACAAGAAATAAATGAGAGCAGAGATGCAAGTAGGGATGCAAACTGGGATGGAAGCAGGGATGGTAGTGGGAATGTGAGTGGAAATGTGAGCAACAAAACAAGTGGGGCTACAAATGAAATTAGTTGGAAACTAATGTGAGCAGGAATGCAAGTGGGGATGCAAATTAGGATGGGAGTAGAAATGAGCAGGGATGCAAGTGGGGATACGAGCAAGGATGTGAGTGAAGATGTGTGCCAGGTGTGCAACAGCAGGATATGGTTATGGATATGAGTGGTAATGCAAGCAGGGATGTGAGTGGGGTTGTGGGTGGGGATGTGAGCAGGAATGGGAACCAGGGATGCAGTGATGTAGTGCAGTGCCCACTTCCTCATATCCTTGGCAACACCTCCTGCTGGTATGCCCCAGGAATGTGGACCGCCCTGAGCTGTGCCAGGTGTCCCTCTATGACTTCCAGAAGTTCCTTCTGCATGACCAAAAGGTTGGTTGTACTTTGAGACCCCTCTTGGTCCCAGTCCTGTTGAATCCCATGGGACAAACGCAGCTGTATTTGCACCCCAGGAGCCATGGGCCAGTGATGTGGGCATGGTGCGGGACTACATGTGTTCCTACCTCAAGGATGGCTCCATCGATGCAGCAGAACCCTCCTTCCAGCTGGATGAAGTGAGTGAACCCACACAGCATTGACCCCTCCCGTTGATCTCCCAGTCCCATTGAACTCTGACCTCTCTGCTTCCTCCCACCCGCAGTTCCTCACGTACCTCTTCTCCAAGGAGAACATGGTGATGGATGCCAAGTATGAGCGTGTGGTGCCTGAGGAGATGAACCACCCTTTGTCCCAGTACTGGATCTCCTCTTCCCACAACACGTAAGGACAAGGTGGGCTAACCTTGGTGACCCTCGTGAGAATCCCTACTCGAGCATCCCCTCTTACATCTCTGCAGGTACCTGACAGGAGACCAGTTCTCCAGTGAGTCCTCTCTGGAGGCGTATGCCCGCTGCCTGCGCATGGGCTGCCGCTGCATTGAGTGTGAGTCCACCCCATACTCCATGGCACACTGCAGTGATGCTGGGCTTCACCAGCACTTCACGTTGCACTAGATGGACCATCCCCTGTACCCATTCCATGGCAAAGGGGGGAGGGGATTAGAATCATAGAATCATTATGGTTGGAAAAGATCTCCAAGATCATCAAGTCCAACCGTCAATCCATTATACCATGCCCGCTCATAGAATCATAAAGGTTGGAAAAGACCTCCAAGATCTTCCAGTCCAGCCCCAATCCATCCCCATCGTGCCCGCTAAACCATGTCCTTCAGTGCCACGTCTCCACATTTCTTGAACACCTCCAGGAATGGTGTGACTCCATCACCTCCCTGGGTGGACTGCTCCAACATTTGACCACTCTTTTAGAAGTCTTTTCTGAAATCCAGCATTGTTCTGGTGCACAGTTGGTGAGCAACATGTGTTAATCGAATTGTCTCCTAATTTAGTGGACTGCTGGGATGGCCCAGATGATCTTCCCATCATCTACCATGGTCACACACTTACCTCCAAGATCAAATTCCTGGACGTGCTGCATACCATCAAGGAGCACGCATTTGTCACATCTGAGTAAGCCCTGCCCCACCAAAGCACCCCAATTCTGGGCTGGGCAAGCAACTGCTGCTCAAATTCCCCTTTTCTTCATCCCAAGGCACTTTTCCCACCTGCTTCCTCCAGGTTCCCCATCATCCTCTCCATTGAAGACCACTGCAGCATCGTCCAGCAGAGGAACATGGCTTCCCACTTCAAGAAGGTCTTTGGGGACATGCTGCTCACCAAGCCAGTTGACATCAACGCTGATGAGTTGCCCTCACCCACCCAACTCAAGAAGAAGATCCTAATCAAGGTGTGGGGCCAGGCACTAACCCAAAGCTTTTTGCAGAAGGGACAAGAGCTGCATTGGGCTGGGAGGGAAGATGATTCTCCCAAATCTTGGGACTTAGAAGCAATTCACTCTCCATGCACAAGCAGTAGGATGCCAAGGTTCTGTGCAAGAAGAGGTCTACTGGGAATGGGTGGTGGTGGTGATGGTGGACCTGTGAATTAGGGCTGGGAGCTCAGCATGATGAGCTGCTGAGTTTCCGTTCCTGGGCCATCCTCAGCACAAGAAGCTGGTTGAAGGGAACCTATATGAGGAGGTCTCCACCGCCAGTTATTCAGAGAATGACATCAGCAACTCCATCAAGAACGGCATCCTCTACCTCGAAGACCCTATTGACCATGTAAGGATCTCCATGCAGTGATGGCTGGGGGCAGAGCAGGATATGTCAGATGGGGCTGCCCTGGGAGGGGGGAGACCAGGAGCTCGGGATGGGCATGAGGCACTGTTGCAATGCCATGGGGGATGCAGGGAAGAAACAGGGGTCTCAAAGCCCCATCCCTCTGTGTCACCATCCTCCCTGCCCTGGTGATACTATTCCTCTCTCTCAGACCTGGAGCCCGCATTATTTTGTACTGACAAGCAACAAGATCTACTACTCAGAGGAGACATCACGCTACCAGTTCAATGAAGATGAAGAGGAGGTGGAGCAGAAAGAGGTGTGTGTGGGTTAGGATGCAGCCATGGTGCGGGGGAATTCAGGGTCATTGGGAGTCAGCATGAGGAAAGGGAGATCAGTGACAACTGCTCATGGGGACACTAAGACTGAGGTGTGTCTGGTTTCTGAACTCATAGGAGTTCAACAACAACGAGCTGCACTTCACGGAGAAGTGGTTCCATGGGAAGCTGGGAGGTGGCCGTGATGGGCGGCAGATCGCTGAGAAGCTGCTGCATGAGTACTGCACTGAGACAGGAGGCAAGGATGGCACCTTCCTGGTGCGCGAAAGCGAGACCTTCGTGGGTGACTACACCCTGTCCTTCTGGTAGGAGCCCCAGTTCAAACTCCATTGGGGTGGATGGCAGGATCACATCCTTCCCAAGCTGGTCTGGGCAACACACCAAGCATCTGGTGGCTGCCTCCAGCAGATCCCCAGTTTGGAGGCAGAAATGGTGTTCTGAGGAAAAACACTATCTTTCTGAGCATTGTGGTGCCCTGACCCAGACCATCCTCAAGCATGGCAGGCATGGTCATGGATCTGGACTGACTCACTCCCACTTTGTTCTTTTATGGCAGGAGATCAAACCGTGTGCAGCACTGCAGGATCCACTCACGACAGGAGGCTGGTTCCACCAAGTTCTACCTGACAGACAACCTGGTCTTTGACAGCCTCTACAGTCTCATCTGCCACTACCGTGAGGTGCCACTCCGCTGCAACGAGTTTGAGATGCGCCTCACTGACCCCGTGCCCCAGCCCAATGCCCACGAGAGCAAAGAGTGAGGGTGAAACCCAGCCCCCTGCTACCTTGCGTCCCCCACCCTCTTCCTTCACTTGTTCCACTCTTGTGTGCATCATCCTCTTCCATGGTTTGTCCCACTCTTGTGTCCACCACCCTCTTCCATTTCTTGTCTCACTTTTGGGTCCACCATCTTCTCCCATCACTTGTCTCACCCTTAGGTTCACCATCTTCTTCCATTGCTCGGCCCATCCTTGTGTCCACCATCCTCTTCCACCACTCATCCCACCCTTGGGTCAATCATCCTCACCCCTTCCCTTGTTAACTCCAGTGCAGCTGGTGTCTGATTTGGGGTTTGCCAGCCCACTGCCTCCTTGCTGTGCCTATCCAGGTGGTATCATGCCAGCCTGACACGCCTGCAGGCTGAGCACATGCTGATGCGAGTCCCTCGGGATGGAGCCTTCCTGGTGCGAAAACGGAGCGAACCCAATTCCTACGCCATTTCATTCCGGTGAGTGTGGCCACCCCAGCTGGCCAGGCATGGCCCTGTGGCTCCACTTCAGGAGCTGGGGACATCATTGGCTGATCTCTTGGCCTCAGGGCGGAGGGGAAGATCAAGCACTGCCGCATCCAGCAGGAGGGACGACTTTTCATGCTGGGCAGCTCAGCTGAGTTTGAGAGCCTGGTGGACCTTGTCAGCTACTATGAGAAGCATCCGCTGTACCGTAAGATGAAGCTGCGCTACCCCATCAATGAGGAGACCCTGGAGAAGATGGGCACTACTGTGAGTGCTCCCAGTGGTGGGAACAGTTGGAGACAGTGGGGATAAAGTAGTTCTGTGCCATGGGCAATCCAACTCCATCCGAATCTTTGTTGTGGTTGGAAGATCTTTTCCAGTCTCCTGCACAGCAAAGGAGATTTGCCCAAAGTCCAACTCAAACCACCACCAGTGGTTATGGTCATAATGTCTTTGCTATCCACAAGTCCCATCCAATTAGCTGTAAAGGGATATTGGGTCCCCATCATACTCCTCTGGCCCACATGTAATAGGCCCATTTTCCCCCGTGATTCTTCATAAACCATGCCCATGGCCAGATGACCTCTTTTGATGTCTGTCTTTGCAGGAGCTGGACTATGGGGCTCTATACGAGGTGCGGACACCCCATTTCTATGTGGAGGCCAACAAGATGCCAATGGCCAGGGTAAGAGGCTGAGCTGATTAGATGCAGGGTGATGGGACTTAGTGATTCTCCTGCTGAGGCTCCTGGATGGTTCCCCCCATGGACCACAGAAGCTGTTTCTCTGACCCTGAAGCAGTGCTGGAGCTGGTGGGAGCCTTTCCATGTCCCCATCACTTGGGGACAGTCTGAGCTCCAGCAACAGCATCACCACAGTAGATGTGAGATAGATCTGGAGCAAAGACCCGGCAAAAGTTTGCCACAACAGCAAGGAAACCTTTGCACTGGGGAGAACCCCCACAAGAATAAATTTAGGGTCATTTCACAGCTGGCACAGTCTCCATCCTTGGATGTTTTTAGATCCAGGCTGGTCTCGAAACTGACCCTGGAGGAGATTTGAGGTCCCTTCCCTGTGATCCTACAGTCCCATGGTCCAGAATGGCTGTGCTTTGAAAGTCCTTTAGAAGCAAAGCAGCGCTTAAACAAAGATCAGATATGGGAAGAACTAACTCAAAGGGTTTTTATTCAGAGAATGTAATAATATCAAAGAAGAATGATAGAACCATTCATCTCCGAGATCATCAAGCCCAACCCCCATCACCACCATGCCCACTACCCCATTAAAATGTGTCCCTAAGTGCCGCATCTCCACATTTAATGAACACATCCAGTGTCATAAAGTGGTTGGGAGCTTTCTTCCACAATGGGGAACCCAGAAGAGGAATATGCTAGTTGTGTGGGACCACAGGCACCTACAGCCCTCGTGTCCCCTCTAACGTGTCTCACTTTCTGTGTGGACATGATTTGGGAGGTGAGGCATCCAGGATATCAGCTGGGACTCACAGCTTGGTGGTAACATGTGCGTCCCTCCCCTTGGTGATTCAGTGCACAGTGAAGGCTCTTTATGACTACAAAGCACAGCGGGAGGACGAGCTATCGTTCTGCAAGCAAGCCATCATCCACAACGTTGACAAGCAGGATGGTGGCTGGTAAGATTGGTCTGGTGCCCTGGGCAGCATTGCCATGGGCAGGGATCTTCCTGTGGTCTGTTTTAACGACCTCCTTTTCTGTCCCCCTGCTTCCTTCTCCAATTGCTCCTTGACATTGCATGCAGCATTAACACCCCGTATGCCCCTCCAATTGGTCCTCTTGCCTTGATCCTCTCACCCCTTGCAGGTGGCGGGGGGACTATGGGGGCAAGAAACAGCTGTGGTTCCCAGCCAACTACGTGGAGGAAATCGTCAGCACTCAGGCGCAGGAGCAGGATGAGGCTGTGAGTGTGCTGTCTTTATCATCTCCTTTTTTCCATTCACTGAGACCACCTGAGATGCTCCCAGCACCAATCCAACCCAAACCCTTATCTGGAGGCTCTGGGATGCTCCATGGAACAGAGTTTGCCTAAAACTTTTTTTTTTTTTTTTTTTTCTTGGCTTTTGCTTGGAACTGGCTGATTTGGAGGGCTGGATGGAGGGTTGGATGGAGGTTGGGCTGCCCTTCACCAGTCCCTCCTTTTTCTTCTCTTGCAGTCATCAGAAAACAGCCCCCTGGGGAACTTCTTGAAGGGCTTCATCGATGTGCCGTCATGCCACGTAGGTGAGTGTCACCACCACGTCCCCAGCAGGGATGGTACGTGCCCCAAGCTAGAGCTCAGCACCGTGAGCTGAGGCTCTCCAAACTCACCATAAACTTGGGGTGAACGACTCATTGATAGGTGCTGGCAATTCTGACGTGGTAAAAATGTCCAGATGGGGAGAGGGAAGGGCCTCATACTTGGCATGATATGCTGGGGGCAATCTGGGGCTGAATTCATAGACTCAAAGAATCATTAAGGTTGGAAAAACTGATAAGATCATCCAGTCCAACCGTCAACCCATCCCTGTGACCATATTACTCAGTGCAACAGAATCTGGGGGCATTTGGCTGATGCTGAAAGCAGTTAGAGGGATTCCGCGGTCTGTAAGGGGGAAACTATTAATTGTAGTTAATCATGGTTGCTGCTTTCACTTTCAGTGTTTTTTTGGGGATGGACCACAGTTTAACAGGCATTTGGGTTCAACTCTCCCACACTGTGTTTCTTGACAATTTGCAATATTTGGGACTACTCTCGAAGGAGGAGGAACCTGGGGGGTGCTGGGGAGGGCAGGTAGGGACCCAGGAGCAGGACCGATGAGGTTTCATTTGCTCCACAGAGCCATCCATTGGGAATGTCTTCGAGTAAAGCCCCCTCTGATGTCCTTATAGTTATCTCCAAAGACGGGAGGAGCTCCAAACCATTTGTCTTCACCATCCATTCCCAGCAGATGTCCCATGCAGCCCAGTCACTGGACGTGGCCGCTGACACACAGGAGGAGCTCAGCGAGTGGGTGGCCAAGATCAGGGAGGCCACGCAGAACGCCGATGCCAGGGTGAGGGGCACTGGGGTACAGCAGGTGGTGGTGGACAACCTCATCTCCAGGAGGTGGAATGCAGTGGGTGGTGATTAATGTCCCATTTCATGATGGATTGACACCAGTGGACAGATGGTCCCAGCAGTGGATGATGATGTTTCATCCCGTGGTGGATGGACTGTGGTTGATGGATCATCCCCATCAATGGATTTTGGTGGATGTCTCATCCCATGGTGGATGGACAGTAGTGGACAGTTGATCCGTTTCAGTGAATGTTGGTGGATGTCCCATCCCACAGTGATTGGACTGTAGTTTACAGAGCGTCCCCATCAATGGAAGAGTCTCAGATTCCATTTTCCCTTGTGCAGATGCAAGAGGGGAAGATTATGGAGCGGAGGAAGAAGATAGCTCTGGAGCTCTCTGAGCTGGTTGTGTATTGTCGCCCCGTGCCATTCGATGAAGACAGTAAGAGCTGGAAAAGGGTAGTGATGGGATGAGGAGGGAAAGAAAGGGATTTGGGGGAACTGGTTGCTTCCACAGAACCCCCATGTCTTCCACTGATGGCCACCTTGGTTCTTTCAGAGATTGGTACAGACAAAGCATGCTACCGGGATATGTCCTCCTTCCCGGAGACCAAAGCAGAGAAGTACGCCAACCGCAGCAAGGGCAAGAAGTTCCTGCAGTACAACCGGCGCCAGCTCAGCCGCATCTACCCCAAAGGGCAGCGCCTGGACTCCTCCAACTACGACCCACTGCCTATGTGGATCTGTGGCAGCCAACTGGTGGCCCTCAACTTCCAGACACCTGGTAAAATCCCGTGCCCAGGGTGACAAAATCCCCACCCCTGATGGCTTTGCCACTGATCCCATGGCAGGAGGTGGTTTTGATGAGCTCTCCAACCTTTGTCCCCGTCTCGATGGGGATATTCTCATGTAACATTGGGTTGTTTCACGCACTTCTACCCAGGGTTGGGAGATTTAGAAGGGGGTTTGTGAGGGCAGAAACTTCTGCTCAGGGCTACTGGAAGGTCCCTGAACCCTGCTTTGTCCCCTGGACATAGACAAGCCGATGCAGCTGAACCAGGCACTCTTCATGCTCGGCGGCCGCAGTGGCTATGTCCTACAACCTGACATCATGAGGGATGAGACGTTTGACCCTTTTGACAAGAACAGCCTGAAGATTGTGGAGCCCATCACAGTGCAGCTGCAGG
The DNA here is from genome assembly GCA_030625065.1 of Alectoris magna. Classification (NCBI taxonomy): domain Eukaryota; kingdom Metazoa; phylum Chordata; class Aves; order Galliformes; family Phasianidae; genus Alectoris; species Alectoris magna. Next base: position 1,342,014 of record CM060561.1, on the reverse strand, counting down.
CAAGTGGGCAAGGATGGCAAGTCCATTCCAAGGTGGCCATTGTCGAGATGAGGGTTCAGTTCTTCCAAACCAAGTTTAGGGTCAGTTTCTACATGTTTAAGACCCATATGTGCTCTGTGGAGTTCACTACTCCATGATCTGCTAAGTCTGCTGCTCTTTCTTGCATAATCTTTCCAGATTGTGAAAGAACTCCGGAACTTTGAGGGGAAAACCCTACAGTTGCATAAAGTTGACCCAAACTTTGGGTCATTTTGGTGTTACAGCTGGGATGGGTTAGTGTGTAAGCAACCAGCTCTTCAGTATGGCATGGACATAGCAAAAGTTTTTCAAATCATTCTGCAGAAACAGCTAAAATGAGTCCAAGGTCACAAATAAGGTCTGATGTGGCTAATTATGGTCGTGAAGATTTTGGCAGACTCAAACCAGCCAAGCCATAGGTCTGTCCAAGAAAGTCCTTTGTTGACCACAGGGCCAGCATGGCTGGACCTCACTCTTCTCCTCCTCCTCTTCCTCCCACAGATTCTTGGTGCCCGGCACCTTCCCAAGAATGGGAGAAGCATTGTGTGCCCCTTTGTGGAGGTGGAGGTGTGTGGCTCCGAGTATGACAACAGCAAGAACAAAACTGATGTTGTAGGTAAGGGTCCTCCCACCTAGTTCATATGCCAAGAGGACAGGTGGGGGTCATTGGGACACCTTCTGGGGTTCCACTTGAAATCATAGAATTGTAGAATAAGGTTGAAAATACCACTAAGGTCATCTAGTCCAACAACCCACTGGGTTCATCAACCCACATCTGTGACTGCTGAAATGTGGGTGATGGGGACTGGTTTCATGGAAGAGCAGAGGGGAAAGGCATCTCCCATTAACAGGGGAGCAGTGGTGCTGTGTTGGTGTTGTCCATGTGTCTAACCCTGCTCTGACCTCTCCCCACAGCTGACAATGGTTTCAACCCCGTGTGGCTCTTCAAGCAGTTTGTCTTCGACATCAATAACCCTGAGTTTGCCTTCCTCCGCTTTGTGGTGTATGAGGAGGACATGTTCAGTGACCCCAATTTCTTGGCCCAAGCCACCTTCCCCATTAAGGGTCTCAAAACAGGTATGCTCCCTCCATCCACACCCTCATCATTATCATAGAATCATAGAATCATTAAGGTTGGAAAAGATCTCCAAGATCACCAAGTCCAACCATCAACCCATCCCCACTATGTCCACTCATAGAATCCTGAGTTCACTGCCACCAACATAGGACATCCACTAAAACGTGCCCCTAAGCACCACACATACATGTTTCTTTAACACAATCATCATCAGCCACTTGGGGACTCAGTTATGACTATGGTGAGGGACTGGGACCCCGTTGTGGGGCTGAGCTCATGTCCCGGTGTTATGTCCAGGCTACCGGTCGGTGCCACTGAAGAACAGCTACACAGAGGACTTGGAGCTGGCCGCACTCCTCATCCACATTGAGATCATCAATGCCAAGGTAGGCATCATGGGCAAGTTGGAAACACCCATTCCTCATTTCCCCCATCAGTCAATCCCCATCCATCCCGTGGTGGCTCATCCCTTTGTGTCGGAGCAGGAGGAAGACGAGGAGAACCTCTACTCATCCATCCAGCAGCTGCGGGACCGTACCAGTGAGCTTTCCAGCCAGGTCTCCAGCTATGAGCGCACCAACAACTGCGACTCACGCTACCAGCAGCGCCTCGATGAGCTGCGAGCAGCCCAAGAGCGGTTGATGGAGCTCACCGAGGTCCGCAACCGCAAGTGAGTTCCCCCTTCTCACCCCATAACCCAGCTTTGGGTGGTGCCATTGGAGTGGTGGTTCCATCAGAGTGGTGGGACCGTTGGGATGGTGGGTTCACTGGGCTAGTGGGTCCATTGGGATAGTGGGTCAGTTGGGGTGGTGGTTCCGTCAGGGCGGTGGATCCATTGGAATGGTGGGTCCAGTGGGGTGGTGGGTCCGTTGGGATGATGAGTTCATTGGGGTGGTGGATCCACTGGGGTGGTGGGTCCGTTGGGATGATGAGTTCATTGGGGTGGTTGATCCACTGGGGTGGTGGGTCCATTGGGGTGATGGGTTCATTGGGGTGGTGGTGTCATTGGAATGATGGGTCCATTGTGGAGGTGAGTCCACTGGTGTGGTGGGTCCATTGGGATGGTGGGTTCACTGGGTAGGTGGAGTCATTGAAGTGGTGGGTCCATTGGGGTGGTGGGACCCTAAAACCACCTCCCTGCTCCATCCCAGGTTGATGGAGAAGAAGAAGAGGGACCGGCAGATGGTCACCAAGCGCAGCTGAGCTGGGCAAGCTCAAGGCAGACCCCCCTGCTGTCCCCCACCACCTCCTCTCCCACTGTAAAGGGACAGCAGGAGGTGGGGTGGCCAAATCCAGACCCCACTCCCAATATCAACCTCCAACACTGTCAAAGCCACCAGGTGCTGTAGGATGCCAGCACTGCTGTGTCCCCAAGGGTGGGTGATAGCGGTGTGTGACAAATCTGGGGAAAAATGGGGTTTTGCGTTGGTCTGCCTGTGATGTTTCTCTGTTGGAGGATGCCTTTGGGTCATCCCATGTCACCCTGTGGGGTCGCTGCTTGTGTAGCTCCTCTTCATCCCACGTCTCCTTGGTGGGGTGAGGACAACATCATCAACCGATGGGGAAACTGAGGCATAACCCAACAACCAATGGGGAAACTGAGGCACAGAAGAGCTATCCCAGTCTCTGATTGGCCCAGAACAGGGCATGTCCCTCCTGGGAACAGATGGGCACCGGGATGAGGACATGGGGGACGTTTGGGGGTGGCAGGGGGTGTTTCACCCCCACTATAAATATCTGTATTTTCTTCTTTTATCTAGCATGTACATACGGTGTGGGGAGGGCTCTGTGCCAGCACAGTATTAGGGCACAAGGTGACCCCAAAATGTCCAGAGATGTCCCCAGAACAGGAGAGCAAGGAGATGCCCAATGTGGGCATTGAGGGGACAGGGGTGTCCCAAAGCTCACCCAGGGAGATAGAGACAGATCCCCATAGTTAAGTCCCGCTGTTTGGGGCATTTCCTAAACAAACAAAATTCCAATGGAGGATTTCATTGAAGCATAAAAGAGAACCAGTACAGGGAATGGGGATGTCCCCAAGATGTCCCCTTTGGTCCCAGTGCCACCGTGGGGCCCAGTCCTGCTGGATGAGCCAATGAAACCCACAGAGGTGGTGCCCACTGTCCCCCTCCCCTGGTGAGAACAGAGATTGGGGACATCTCGGGGTGTCCCTCAGGTCGGGGTGCCCCCATGGGGGGGGGGGGGGGGGGGATCTGTGTATTCTTTGTATGAAAATAAATCTATTTAGCCAATATTTATACCCTGCCACCATTGTCTCTTCCACCAATGCCGGGTCACAGCTGATGCCCATTCCGACCCATTCTAAGATGCGGGGCAGAGGGGCCTGGGGACATAGGAAACATGGCTGTGGGGACACGGGGCCATGGCAACGTGAGATAGGCCTATGGGAATGCAGGGCACGGGGCTATATGACTATGGGACACCAGGCCATGGGGACACAGAGCCACAAAGACACAGAACAGAGCGCCATGGTGCTATGGGGACACTGAGTTCTGTGGACGTGGAGCCACGCAGGCTTACGGTTATGGGGACGCGGGACTATGGGGACACAGGGCTGTGGGGACAAAAGGTAGTGGGGGACAGGAGGGACAGCCCAGCTTCCGAAGCGACGCGCGGAACACACGACACAGCTCGTACGAGCACCCACCCCCCCAGCGCACAGAAGGGGGCGGGATTAACAGCGCCCTTTCCACCTCATTGGACTCCTCAGTCCCCAGCGCCGCTCCCTATTGGCTGGAGGTCCGGAGGGGCGGGAGAGGACCGGAAGTGTTGCTCTGCCCTCTTCCCCCTGCGCTCGGTGGTACCGATGCGGAAGAGAACGGCGGCAGTGGTGAGAACGGGGAGAAAGAGGGGACGCCGGGCCTGGGGAGGCGTTCAGAGGGGACTCCGCCGCAGTGGGGCCTCTCCGGCACTCCCAAATACCCCCCAGTGCTATTTACCCCATTCCGCTTCCTCCCACTTGGAACCCCCGCCCCTCTCTCTCAGTTACCCCGTCATCTCCATTGCCTCGCCACCCTTATTGCCCCCTACTGTTCCCCATTGTTTCCCCCATCCCCATTGGCCCCACACCCAATTGTATCCCATTATTGCCATCTTTCCACATTGTCCCACCATACCCGCTGTTACCACAGGACCCTCACGTGCCCCCACAAGCCCCGCATTGCCTGAGGATGGCCCTCACCGTGGCCTCATCCCCTCCTTCCATCACAGCACTTAATACCCAACTGCTATGGGGCAGACCCCAAGTGGGACCCCACCACCCTTGGGCCAAAGCCTCGGCAAATGGAGCCCCCTGAGCCCCCACCCTCAGCAAAATCACCCCCTGCCCCACCTCCAGGATGGCTTTTCCCCATGGAGGTTCTGGGGTTGCTTGCTGACACCCCACATCCCCTGCTTTCCTACTGCTTTCTATGCTGTTGGGGCCTGGAGTGAAATGGAGACCACAATTTAGCGCTTTAAAATCCACGTAGTTTTAATTGCCCAGCACTTTCTTCGTTCTCTTGAACATAGGGAACTGTGTTTCAGACCAAATGGTCTGAATGCACCTTTATTTTTGGCTACCCCGGGAGTGAATTGCAAATACGGTGTGCTTAAAGAGGTGAGGGAAATGCTTTTGTCTGGTTTTCCTTGCCTGACAGCACTGAGAGCACAGTGAGGTTTATTGTCCTTGCAGAAAAAAAAAAAAAAAAAAAAAAAAAAAAAGGAGAAAGCCTGAGATAAAAGAAGATATAATAGGGGAGTTTGGTACACGAAACAACATGAAACAAGATGAAGTCAGGAGTTGGATCATTGTGGGTCACTCGGGGCATTCTGTGATTCTGTGTGAATAATGTACATCTGCTACACACATGAATGTATATAGAGATAAAAAAAAAAAGTACACAAGTATCACCTTCCTGATGCCATCACATCCTGGAAAGAAGCGCATTTCTTATCTTCTATTTATTGGCAATCTGCAGGTTGGGTTGACCTGTCCACTTGCAGGATGTAGACGTCTCTGTGCTCACCTCTTTTTTGTGTTGTAACAAAAAATCCATGTCCTGTCTCTGAACAGTACCAGTGAGGGAATGGAGAGGGGTAAACTGTGTGAAAAGCATCCAGTATGAATGTGTAAAAACGTGCAGAATTGTACTTTTTTATTCCAGATATTTCATTTTTTTTGGAAGAACGGCTGTTTTTAAAGTGGAGGTCTTGGTGCTTTAACATTGTAATGAGGTAGTTGCAGCGTGTTTTGAATATTTATCTGCTTTAACATGGAAGAACTCTACTTACAGCCTAGAACACTCTTTTGGGGAATTCTACAAATACTTGAGCCTTCACCCTGCTCATGCAAGTAAGCTGCAAAAGAAAGCAGGAGGCAAAGCTTAATGAGACAGAACCGGTTGTGCAGTATTGTACAGAACAAGATGTGCAAGGTGCTGCTCTTTGCAGCTCCTTGCTGGAAGTATATCGCAGAGGAACAGAGCCAGACTTTCCATTTTGGTTAGGCTGCAGGAAATCTGACATGGGAACCAAGTAGAAGGCAGGCTTTGGGATCTCCATTTGTGGAGATACTCAAAACCCAACTAGATGGGGCTTGCATGCAAAGCTGGGGTCGAGACCTCCAAAAACCTCTTCCAACCTGAAATGTTCTGAGATGACTTGTGTTTGTCACCCGTCTCTCATTTTTCACCACCCAGGGGAATGACGATGAGCCTCCTGCCTTCAGTAGGGGATGGGAACTGCTATTACATCCTGATAGAAGACTGTGCCTATGGCAGCAAGTACTTCCAAGCTGGGAACATGTGCTTCTGCACTGAGAAGAGCTACCTGCGCAACTTTGCCGATATGCCCCCAACTCGTTTCTTGAGAGTCATCATGCTGGATGACAGCTCCACTGTCACCATCAATGTGCAAATCCTGCAGCCTGTGCGCGAGGAAATGGCTGCTTTCCTCCTGAGCATCAGCGGCCACAATGAGCGCTTGAACTGCTTCCTGGAGAGGCTGAGCCTTGAGGCAGCTCTGCAAGCCGTGCCAGGCCAGAGAGTGATGGTGGAGGTCGACCAGCAACATTTCCCCGCTGTCATCCGCTACATTGGGAGCATTCAGAAAAGTACTTTGACTGCGTTGTCCCCATTCTTCTTTGGAGTGGAGTTGCAGGTAACTGGATCATCATAGAATCATTAGGGTTGGAAAAGTCCTCAAAGATCGTGAAGTTCAACCATCAACTCATCCCCACCACACCCACTTAGAATCACTGAGGTTAGAAAAGACCACAAGATCAAGTCCAACAACCAGCAGGCCATCACTACCTCTCATAGAATCGTTAAGGTTGGAAAAGACCACTAAGGTCACCAAGTCCAACTGTTGACCCATTCCCCACCATGCCCACTAACTATATTCCTCCCTGCTGCATTTCTTGAAGACCTGACAACAAAGCAAGTTGCTTGTTTTCCCTTTATGCTTGTCAATGTGACATACCTTTCTGCCATGTTTTCAGGGCGAGGGTGAAAACAGAGGGCACAGCGACGGATCCTATCTTGGCATTGAGTATTTCAAGTGTAAGCCGAATTGCGGGATCTTCCTGCCCTTCAGCAGAATCCAATTCATTCCCACGCTGGATAATGACCACGGGAAGCAGAAGCCAAAGGTGGATGCGGAGGAAGTGGTTCCTGTGAAAGTGGGAGATGCTGTGAGCTTCTACGTGGATGATGTCCGCAGAAAAGGAATAGCAATGGCAGTTTACAGGGAGGGAACCCAATGGTTCGTTAAAGTTTGCCCGGTAAGAGCAGTCTCGCTCTCTTTTCCTGTTGGTTTCTTTTTCATTTGATTGCTTATCTATATAATACTAGGGCCTTAAAGAGGAGTGAAAGCATCATCCAAAAGAGATATAAGGTCGCATGCAGACTCTTTGGTCCCGTTTGGAAAAATTGGTTCGTATTCCAGGAATGCCTTATATCTGACCTACTATTTAGCTGATGTATTCTTCTTTCCTTTCAGGAAGAAGAAGGAACAACTGACATTTTCAGAGAGATCCCTATGGACTCTGTTGTGAAAGAAGACTTACATTCCCAAAGTAGGTTATTACCAGCTGTGTCTGACCTGAGCACTTTCTTGTGGATTTAGCATTTCTCTCTTCAGGTCTAACAAAAGCTTCAGCCTAATTCCAGCTGATTAAATCAGAGAGCTGAAAAGGTCCATAGAAATGTCTCAAATTCTGAATGGCATGCTTTGCATTAAGCAAACAGAGCTGAGTTCTCTCATTTGTCAGGAAGAAGAACCTGATCACAGCACAGAAATATTTCCTAGGATGGAGAGCGCCACTGACTAAAGAGTCTTTAATTTAGCTGTAGAGGGTGGAGTATAGCCTCATCCTGATGCCAGACTAACTCGAGAAGGCCCAGATGCCAGCACAGATGGTGTGAGTCATTGGACAAGACAATGAATTGGTGGGCTCTCTGTTGCCATAAAGAGATGCTGTGCAGATATCCCATGGCCAGACTGGGGACAGCTGTCATTAGGCTCTTTGTTGAGTTGATTCATCTCACTAAAGGCATAAAAGTAACCTGAAGACAACCCCCTGTATATATGATCTATAACTGCAGAACAGATCTGGCATTAGGAAGATGATGGTGACATGTGGAGGTGTCTGTCATTAGGTGACTTTCTGTCTCTCCTACCCATTAGGTTTGTTTCCACTGTTTGAGTCTGACATGGGTGTGGAACACTCAAAACAAATGAAACAACAGATAGGTGAGAGCGGAGATGAGTGTGAAGGCGTGAACCCGTCCCTGGAGGTGAACTCCATGGTCCAGATCACCTTGGACAAAGGAAACCAAGTGTCGGGAATCATCCGCTGGTTGGGGTACTTGCCCCACACCAAGCACAAAATGGCAGGAGTTGAACTGGTAAGAATCCTGCAAGCAGAGTCAACAGGTTTAAAACATGACCAGAGTAAATGAAAGCATCTAAACAGCACCAAACTTGCACGTAGCTCTTAAGATATTAAATAGCCATGTGGTGGATTGCATTTGATTCACGGGAAACGTGCTCTCGTGTCATTCTTCAATGCTTTTTAACCTTAGGATGAAGATAAAGGGGTCACTGCTGGCGAATGGCTGGGTAAATACTATTTCCACTGTGCTCCCAAGCGTGGCATCTTTGTGAAGCTGCAGTCCTGCCAGCCTGATGTTCGCTTCCAGTGCTCGCGCAACCGTGACCTGAGCCTCGTAGACTATAGTAAGCTCTCTGGGTTGAGGGGAGACAGTGCCATGCTGGGACGTGGAGACTCCTTGTGTGAAGTGTCTTTAATCGGTGGTTTCATGCTCATCATTGTCTTTGAGTGTTCCAAGAGATGTCCATTTTCAGGATAGTGAGGTGGTCTTTGTAGGGAATATCCTGCAAGTGTGGGAGATGGTAAGTAATTGAACACAAGGATAATGGTAGACTAGAGTTGTGTGGGTGTTGAATCTAGGGCAAGGTGTGGCTAGTGGCTCTGAAAATGAGGCCTTTGTGGCATGGGTGTGTTGGAGAAGCCAGCAGAAAATGTCAAGAGGCAACAGCAAAGCCTAGAGCAACAGTTCTTGCATGGCACTGTGAATGCTGCAAGCAGGCTGGGGCTTTTCTGCTTGTGGCTTTCAGAGAAAAGGTCTTGTATTAAATTTGGTGGTCCTTAGGGGTCCCTTCCAACTTGGGGTATTCTTTAATTACTGAGAACTGAATGCAACAAATAGATACACTACCATATCTTATGGATGTTATGGCTCCGCAGATTTGCAGTTGGCAACTATGGCCAGGATGTCAGGTAATCAAGGTGTAGTACCTGCAGAAATTAGGGTGAGCTTGGAAAGGAAGAGTGTGAAATCCATTTTAATGTAAAGCTTGATGTGGTAAGACATTCGCAGGACAGCAAAGGGAAGAATAGGTCATTATTTTCATTTGAATAGAAAGAACTGCCTCCAAGAGCAGAAAAGACAATGAGTTAGCCATTTAGAAAACATAAATGAGATCACTGTAAAAGAAAAAAGAAGATTCTTATAGATTCTGCCCAAAAATTGGGAGTAGGGACAATGAAGAGTGTCTTAAGGGCCTGCTGAAAAAGTGGGTTTGGATTACAAGGGAAGAATACTGAAGACCATATTGAGAAAGCTACCTCGGAGGATGAAGTTAGTAAGAGGATGTAGGGCTGAGGACATAAATCCTTCTTATTCATGGCAAGGGCAGACAGATGAATCCAAGCTGTAATGCATCTGAGCTTCTACATGCTCCCTGAGGCTGGGTCTTTCATAGGTTCGTAGAGTCATTCAGACTGAAGAAGACCACCAAGATCATCGGGTCCAACCATCAACCCTTCCCCCACCATACCTGCTCATAAAGTCATGGAATCGTTAGGAATGGAGAAGACCACTAAGACCATCAAGTCCAACTATCCATCTATCATCACCATGCCCCCTAAACCACGTCCCTCAGTGACACGGGGAAATTCCACAGAGAGATCCCAAGCTTGCCTGGAACCCAACACCAGCTTGTTTGTGGCTCTTTTTGTCTTTGTTGTACTTGGCATAGTGATGGTGGAGGCAGCAGAATCATTGAATCATAGAGTATCCCTCCGTACCAGCATGGTTCAGTCCCAGCGGGAGCAGAGCAGAGCTCTGAGGCACTGGGGAAGGACAGAGCGTACCCAGATGAGGTGGGAAGCTAAAGGGAACTGCTTCTGCTGCTTCTCTTGCAGGAGAGAAGGAAGATGTTCCCCACACCCCGCTCAGTTTTCCTCCTCTAAGGAACAAGGAAGCGGTGCACATCCTACGAGGACGGATGAAGGGGATCCAGGGCCATTGCAATTCCTGCTACATGGATGCAGCACTCTTTAGGTAAGTGCTTGCTTGTGCAGTGCCATATTGTTAAATGATTACTTCTTAATTGGGCAGAGCCCTGCAGTGCAGACTTCCAGGGTGGCTGGAAATTGACCTGGCATAGAGCAGAATGTAACTGTGTGGAGGTGCAACCTCAGTGCTTGCAGTCTTTTGGTCTCCTTCCTGTAATCCATGTGGTTCTCAGACACTCAAGTACCCCTGTGAGTACCACTCTGTGTGTCTGTCGTGCAGGGTGGTGAGATATCATAGTTCTCTGGACTGGACCACGCTCTCTGCCACTGGAGACAGTGGCTGGAAACATTACAAAGAAAACACCCAGGAGATCCCAGCTTCACTGTGCAGAACTGTTTGGAGAGGAAAAGACTCAGTGGTGCCCTCATGAGCAGTTTTGGCTGCAAAGTACGAGATTTCATTCTCTCTTAACTGTTTCCTTGCTTACTCCAAGCATTCCTTAAGGCAGATGTGGTTTATCTCACTGTGGAGATGTGCTATCACTCACACTTCTGTCGTTGCGTGCATGGATTGTTGAAAATGAAAGCCACTGATTGCCACTAAGCACAACAGTTTGCTTCTAACCGCTGCTGCAAACCCCTCAGACTTAGACAGTGCTCTCTCTTCACAGCCTCTTCTCCTGTACATCCGTGCTGGACTCCATGCTCTTCACACCCTTCCCATTGTGTGATAGGAATGTCCAGAACATTCTGCGGGATGAGATTGTGAACCCGCTCCGAAAGTGAGTGCAGTATGTGGGAATGCTGGAAGTTGTGCATCTGTTTTGATAACTTCTTCCCTCCACTTCCTGGGAAAGGGTTACCTGTAGGGTGTCTCCTGCCATCCAAGTCTTCCTCTCTTGCTCCTCTTCCAGTTGTTTTCTTCTCCTGACTGTAAGGCTCCCATGGCATGTGCTGAGTTTTCCCTGCTCAAAATCACAGAATCATTGATCACTGAGGTTGGAAGAGACCTTTAAGATCATCCAGTCCAACTGCCAACCCATCACCACCTTGACCACCCATCGAATCACTAAGGTTGGAAAAAACTATTCATATCATCAAGTCCAACCATCAACTCATCCCCACCATTTCCACTCACAGAATCATTAAAGTTGGAAAAGACCTCCAACATCATCAAGTCCAGCCATCAACCCATCGCCCATTAAACTATGTCCTTAACCAACCATTTTCTTAAAGGCTGGATATAGGTAGACCATAGCATGGCAGCTAAATTATCTGGATTTTGTATTAAAGATGCCAGTTTTTTTTCTCATCCTTCCTTGCTAGGTGTGAGAGAGGCATGGAGAGCTGCTTCTACCTACGAATAAGACATTAGCATCCTCTTTGGGGTCAGTGCCCTGGCACAGCCTGCAGAAAATACAACCCTGGGCTAGTGTGTGGTGCTGTGGTTTGAATCATAGAATCATTGAATCAGTAAGGTTGGGGAAGACCTCTAAGACCATCATGTCAAACCATCAACCCATCCCCACTATGCCCACTAAACCACATTTCCAAGTGCCACATCTCTGCAGTTCTCAAACGCCTCCAGGGACAGTGACTCCACCACTTCCGTGGGCATCCTGTTGCAATACTTCACCAAATACACTGCAGAGATCATCTGTAGCTGTTTCTTGTTTCCAGGAATGGCTTTGTAATGGCTAGGAGTGTGATGCACCTGAGGGAGCAGCTAACTGAGAAGGGCCAGTGTTCAAGCTTTACCAATGCAGAGAAAGGTAATGTGCTCTCTGGAGACTTCTCCAAGCTGCTCCTGTGTGTGCTGACAGCTTAATTGTGTGCTTCTCCCATGCGCGTACATTGATTTGCCTGCTGTGCTGCTCGTTTATGTAAAAAATGTGCATGCAAGAGTTCTTAGAAGCTGAAAATATCAATGTGCTTTTTAACTGACGTTTGTCCTGAAGTCTGATGGAGAGAGAGGAATTGCTGAATCTCTGCTACCATCGAGCTGCTGCCAGGAGGCCAGAGGATGAACTGTGTGAAGGAGCGTTCCCTTGACCTTTAGTCTTTGAACTAGCCCTGAAACATCTGTCCCAGATGAACCTGCTAGAGTCCATTTTGCCCCGGTCAACTTCTCTTTGAGTCCTGATATGTTATTTGGTTTCCCCAAAGGTTGTAGTTTGGTTAACATAAGGCAGAAAATGCTTGTAACTGAAGTCAGCCTCTCTCTGATTGCAGTCATCATGTTTCTTTCCGTGTGCAACAAGGGTATTTTACAACAGATAACCCAGTGTCAGGCATTTGGCTCACATCTATCTAGCAGTGTGGCAGTTCCTTCTGTGGTGTGACTTCTGCTTCTCTCTACCATTCCAGATCCAGAGGAGTTCCTGAACCTCATAATGCATCAGGTCCTGGGAATAGAGCCGCTCTTGAGACTGCAGTAAGTTCCCGTTCCCACACAATTTTTTTTTCATTTCTAATACTACATGTAGATGTAATACTTAGGGACGTGGTTTAGTGGGCCATAGTGGTGGTAGGTGGGTGGTTGAACTAAGCGATCTAAGTGGTCTTTTCCAACCTTAATGACTCTACACTTCTAGTTCAGCTCAATTTATTTGGCACATTAGTTATTTACCTGTGATCATTTGTTGTTGATTTGTCCCAGGTGGTGCATCCCAAATAACTTCTAAGCTCTGCCTGGAGGCTTTTCCTTTGGAAAAAAATGATGAAAAAAGTCATGTCATCCTTAGGGGGAGCTTTGAGAAACACAGAGTTCATCCTCAGTGCCTTTGGATGCTTTTGGGATGGGTCCAGGTTCTCAGTCTGGCTCAGATCCTACAGCACTCAAACAGGGACTCTGTGGATGCAGTCCCAGTTTTTTCAGGACTCTACAAAGAGGATGAGAGGCTGAAGGAAGCCAAAAATAACGATGCTGTTTGGGAGCATAGAAGGGAATTGTTGGGTTTCTGTGCTCTTTTGTGGAGACGTCAGTCAACCCTGAGGTTGTGGAGTGCTCACAGAGGTGGAGCACAAAGGAGACTCTGTATTGCTGCCCCCCTGCAGAGGGTCATCTGAAGGAAATCCTTTCTAAATAGATCTAAAGAAGAAGTTTTCTGATTGTGGTTCATTAAACAAATATATATTGAAATATCTTTAATATGGAAGAGGGGAAACTGAGTTACGCTCATTGGGAGCAGGACGCCATGCTATGTTGGATAATGAAACTCACAATGGCACCTGGTAAACATTCGCCATGACCACTCCTTGCAGGTCAGGAGCCCAGAAGGAGCAGGACTGCTACTGCTACCAAATATTTATGGACAAACAGGAGGACCTAGTGGTTCCTGATGTGCAGCAGTTGGTGGAACACTCCTTCCTATCTTCAGATCTGAAGCTAGTGGAGGTGAGCCCAGCTTCATTCCATCTACGTTTTAGTCTTCCAGCAAATCTACAGTGGGTCTGGTGCGTCTTACAATGCAAAGCAGGAGGATACTTGGCTACAACCTAAGAGGTATTTTGGGAAGTCTGAGTGTGACCTGAGAAGGGATGTGATTCACAGCAGCAATCTAGAGAGAAAAGTCTCTGGAATTTGCTGGAATGGTGACTTGTTTGCCTTTGTTTTCCCAGATCCCATCTTGCTTCATTATCCAAATGCCACGATTTGGGAAGGAATATAAAATGTTCAGTAAGATCATCCCTTCCTTAGAGCTGGATATCACCGATCTGCTACTGGACAGTAAGTTGTTGGGTGATGGTGAAACTGACAGCTGAGATTGGGAGCAACCAGGTGTCAAAGGGATAACCCTTTGAGTTGTGGGAAGGAGCTAGGGTGGGATGGTGGTGGGATTCCTCTACCCCGAATGCTTGGTTTTGACAGGACAAATGGGATTTTGGGTGAGACCAAGAGAAGACATCACCACTTTTGCCTCTGCAGGTCCCAGAGAGTGCTGTGTGTGCAGTGACGTTGCCACCTGGGAGTGTTCAAAGTGTTTCAAAGACAAAATGTTCTCACCTACGGGTCTGAAGCAGTTCTGCAGCACCTGCTCCAAACAGGTATTGAGTTCCTCTGGGTGCTTATGAGATCTGCCAGCAGAATAAACACCCAAACCTGCACAGACCAAGTGCTGGACCCTCAAAGCTTCTTGCTGTCAGCCTGCAATGCGTTGCTGTTCCTTGGGGAGGACTCAGCTGCATGCAAGGCAGTTGAGTGCAGAATAAACCGAAGGTCTGACTTCTGCACACTCCTCTTTCCAGCAGGCCAGCTTCAGTTCTGCCCACTCAGTAGTGCCACCCCATTGCCTTTCCTTAGGTTCACTCCCACTACCGACGCAAAACACACAAGCCAACCAGGCTGCACATCCCAGAAGAATTTCGTCGCCGGAACTCCCGGGACAGCCAGCAGGTTCCCCGTGAGAAGATGGAGCTCTTTGCAGTGCTGTGCATTGAGACCAGCCACTACGTCTCCTTCGTGAAATATGGCCCCGAGAATGAGCACTGGATGTTCTTCGACAGCATGGCTGACAGGCATGGTGAGGTCATGGTTAAATGGGTGTATGGTGGTGGGTTGGGGTTGAACTCGATGATCTTGGAGGTCTCTTCTAACTGTGAATCACAGATGACCAGCTTGGTGCTTTTATAGCAGCCAGGAGCTCGTATGGTAGATGACTGTAACACACGTCGTGTGGGCACTGCTCAGTCTGCATCATGGTGGATGGTTTTGGGAGATTCTGTGCTATGCTCAAAAGCTTTTGGGATGAATGAGTGTTGTTGGGGGGGTAACAGCTTCATTTCCTCTGAAGTCGCCTGCATGCATTAGGATTCTACTTCCAGCAGAACCAATTCCAGAGAAGAGCAGGCCCAGCCCATGGAGATATAAGAGTTGCTCCCAGTCGTCTTGTCCTCTGGCTCTGTGCAGGCCAGGGACTTCTTATGTGGGTTTCAAGGACAATGGGACAGATCTCCTGTTCTGTCCAATGGTGGTGTTGACCTCCAGGTCTTTCAGCTAAGTAGGTACTCATGTCTTGGAACATGCTTTGTACTTGGACTTTTCTCCTTCCTTCTGTATTAGGTGGTGAGAATGGCTTCAACATCCCCACCGTAACACTGTGCCCTGAAGTTGCCAAATACCTGGACTTGCCACTGGCCATGCTGGCCCTGGAGCAGCCCCGAGACATGGACGGAGTGGCCAAACGCCTCTTCTGTGATGCTTACATGTACATGTACCAGAGCAAGAAGATGGCACTGTACAAGTGACGCTGCCTTGTGTTGGTACTGCAGAGCAGCACGCTATCAGAAACACGAGTTTGGACTCATTAGCACTGAAAGCAGCTAAATCTAGTGCACTGAACTCATACCTCTGCCTCTTCTTACCTCTTACAGTGTCTGGTACTGAGCTGTATGAGCCTCTCTGGGTTTGTAAATCCAGTGCCAGGTTTCATCCAGCAATAGTTTGTACTTCCTGGAGAGCTGCACACTGAATTCTTTACATTCAAATTTATTATTTCCAACTTTCCCTTAACCCACCTCCCTCCCTGTACGGTACTCTGCAGCTCTGCTCTACCTCAAAGTCCTGTCCAACATCCTTTCCTTCTTCCAAAACTGAGGACCAGCATCTCTTAATGGAAATATGAACCCTTCATGTTTGCAAAGGGCACTGGAAAATCACAGCTCTGTCCCGTGTAGTGCTTCCCCCACATGGACTTGAAGAGTGAGAAAAGCACTATGTACCAGAGATGTCTCAGGAAAATAGTTTTTCTTGAGGTCTGGGATCTGATCCCACACCTAAAGCCAAGCCTCTGAATTGTCTTCCCTTATCCAGAACTAACATCTATGGCACTTTCACCCACCATCAACGTGAGGTTAATTAGATGTCTTGAGCTGCAAATACACTTTAAAAAACAGTTATTTTTGTAAGAACAAATTTGGGGGAAATTACGGGGCAGGGGAACAGAAAGTGGGCGTGAGACTCCAATGTGCTGTCGTCCTGTGGAATCTACAGGATGTGAGATGTTGTAACCTCACTTCTAGCACTTGCCGTCCCATCCACTTCTGAGATCTGCGCCAAAGAACAGGAACAGAATTTCAAGGGCAAAAATGGAAGAATGAGCATTCTTTTTTCTTTTTTTCCCATGACAGCAGGAAGGGTTTATGTGTGTGAACAGGTATTCTTTAAGTTAAATAACGTACATTTGCCAATTGTGGGTTGTCTGCCATTAAGCACGTGCTGTCATGGCAGCAGGAAGCTGTTTTGGGATTCTGTGTTGTGAGTTGTTTTACTTAGGTTCTGGATGGCACAAAAACCCCTAGAGGAATACATCCAAGAGCTACATCCACAACCTCCTTCCTGCCCTATTTTCCTCTTTAACACAGGGTGCAGTAATTGCAGTTTTGTCCCATGACCCCTCTTTCTTGGGCCACATAATGGTTTGGTGGGGATCAGGTTCTTTGGGTTTTTTTTTTGCTTAAAGAAGGCTTATGATGCTCAATGGAACCTCTACATCTTGACAACTTGTATCAGCTTTCAACTACATCCCTTACATCTGTGTGTGGTCGTTTCAAAGGGTGGATGGAGGCTTCAAGGAATGGATGGAGTGTAATGAGCCCATTGATAATATACACTGTGTTGAGAACCCTGCTGTCCAATTCAGCTCCCAAACATTGCACTGATGTCTCGGTGTTGAGTTGCTCAGAGTTTTCAATAGTCAGATTTGCTGCTCCAGTCTTTTGGGTCTGGAGTTATCCTTTGCTGAGCAACTGGACCTCGGGAGGTCAACCATGAGCCGGTTCTGGGCCCCATGGTATAAGAAGAGACAGAGACAGACTAGAAGGGGTCCAATGGAAGGCTACAAAGACTTCTACGAGGTCCTTCCAAATCCTACCACTAGGACTTGGAGCATCTCCCTTATGAGAGGATAAGATTCTGGAGTAGAGGAGGCTCAAGGGATCCTATCCATGGCCATAAATCCCTGTAGGGTGCTGCAAAGTGGATGGAGCCAGTGGTGCCCAACACCAGGCCAAGAGGGACTGAGATCAACTGGAAACCAGGAGCTCGCTATGCCCATCAGGAAGCACTGCTGTGGCAGAATGTTGGTACCAGTGGCTGAGAGTTGTGGAGTCTCCTTCAAGTTCTTAATAGTCCCACAGACTATTGATGCTGGGGAGCCTGCTCCAGGCATCTGTTTGAGCAGAGGTTGGACCAGATGACATCAAAGAGGTGCCTTCCAATCTCAACAGCCATTGGGTGAGCTAACATTTGTATAGGAGAGCCACAGCCAAAATGCACAAGAGAGAAGAAAAACTGTTCCAGTTTTTTTGAGCCTTAATGCACCCATCATGAATGCCTGATACCAAAACAGCGTGGAAACACTCATGAGTAGAAGAGATGATGATAGAACTATGAACAGACCATTCCAAGGAACTTGAGATCTGATGGCTGATTCCATTGGGTCTCCTCTGTGACCATGGAGTGATGATGGGATGGAGCATGCTGCTGCCTCACTGCCTTATCTGTTTAATGTTACTCTTTGTTATCTTGTAAGAACTCAAGGAAGTCTCTTCTCAGGAGTACTGTGGACAAAGTTTAATAACAAGAAGTGTTTTCTTCTCTCTGAAAGTGACGAAATACAGTGCCTTACAGCCCCACAGGCCCAGCAGTGAGCGCCATCCTCTTGGCTGTTTTTTTTATGGTGGGACACAATCAGACTTTGTTGTAGTTTTTTTCCCCCCCGCCCATGAACAAGCTCTGCAAAGATCTAAAAACAGAGAAAGAAAAAACACACACAAAAAAAGCCACCACCATAAAAACAGCATCTCTTAACCAGACTTTTGCTGGGAATGGGGGCAAGTCTTTTTTCAGTGTGGGGCTCAGTTTTTGGCTGCACAATTGCAAAGCTCAGCGAAAAGGATTTAAAAGTACCTCTCTATTACAAACCTGAACAGGGTAAGAGAAGAACACACATAGCTCAGAAAGGCACATGATTTATTCTTTGACATTTTTATCCATTCCATGCAACGTTTCTGGATGGTATTTGATTTAAAACTTCCACTCGTTGCTGCTGGCCCAATGGGTACTCCCAATGACATTCCAAAGGCTTTGGTGCTAGAATTAGGTGCAGGATGCCACAAAATGGGGACGTGGCCTGCTGCTGAGTGTTGGTGATGGGTGACATCAGTCCTGTCATCACTGAAAGCACAGAGCTGGCAGGGCCACCGAGGTCAGCAAGGAAGAAAACGCGTTGCTCCCAAAGCAATGTGGTGGACATGGCTGCACATGGCTCCCTCGTCACCCCCCCAGCTCTGTCTGCCCCATTCTTTTGTCCACAGCTTTGCAGTGAGGGGACCACAGGCAGCTCTTGCAGTTCCTGCACAGTCCTCGGAGCAGCAGAACCATTAGAAGCATCCCAATTAAATCACCTGGTCTTCCAAAGAGCAGAAGTGCTGGTCTCAGTGCTGGGGGTTGATTTGGGGTACCCCTCACTGGCTAGCGTGCTGCAGCTCCGCAAGGAGGAGTTGCAGCTTCTCTGTCACTGCCACCTGAAGAAGGAGCAAAAGGGGATGGTGAGTGTGGCTCCATGGGGTCACTGTAGGTCTGTGGGGGTGGGAGGATTGGGATGGGACCGAGATTGTGCTGAGTAAGGGGGAAAACGTACCGGGTAGGGCTGGGGGTCACGGAGCTGGCGGTGCACGGGGCTGAGCAGGTTGAGGGATGCTTGTGCATGGCTCCGTACCTCCTGCAAACTGGGCAGCTCCTCACACACCTGTGGGATGGAAACATCATAGCATCCATACACAGTGCCAACACCTCAAGATTGGACAGCACAGGGATGTGGGACAATGAGATGGTGGTTGCGGTGGCACCACCTCAGCTTTTCTAACGTCACAGGGGCAGGGACATCTCAAACTCTGGTGACTGATTCACCAAGAGGCCACCACCCTACCCAGGCCTTCACTCAACAAGGGAAGGACACCTCATCAGCAGTGAGAACACTGCCAGGCTGTCCCTATATAGGACATTTGCTCAGTAGAGCAGCTGAATGAAGGACAGTTTCTTGTATGCAGAATATCTTGGGCTTCGTGCTGCAAAACTCCCATGGGACAATCCAAGAAAACCCACCTTCGTTAAGACAAAACTTCATCCCTCCGCTGGCAAATGGGATTTCCCATGGAGATACCCCATCCCCAGGGGCACTGCACCTTGCCAGCATTGCTGATGGACTCTTCTAACCTCACGTGCAGCATGGACAGACCCACCACCACCACCCTGAGCCCCTCTTGACCCAAACCCATTATGGGGAGAGGGGAGAGCTGCCTCTGACCTGTCCATCTCTCAAGTACATGCGATGGAGGGGCTCCACAGCACTTGGCCTAACTTTGGTGGCCTCTCCTCTCCTCCCCAGGATGTGGACCACCAATTCCTGCCCCACACTTGGTGAGGGCTCGTTCTCCAGGGCCATGAGGTCCATGAAGGGATGACCTGTAGGGATGAAGGGTCAGGTGCCAGCAGGTGACACTAGTGGCAGGATTACGAAGCGGGAAGAAGAGCAGGCCAATGAGGCAGGAGTTTTCCAACACAGCGGAGCTCACCAGCAGCATCGTAGAGCCGATATATTGCTTTAATCCCTGGGATAGTCATCTTCTCCTCCTCCTCTGTGAACTTCAGGCATGGGGAGCCATTAACCTCCACCAGCTGCGGAAAAAGAGGTGATGGGGATGTACACTTTATTTTTTCACATAAACACCATCCCTGGAGGTTTTCAAGAAAAGGGTAGCTGTGCCATTTAGGGACATGGTTAGTGGACAAGGTGGTGATGGTTCAACAGTTGAACTTGATCTTAGAGGTCTTTTCCAATCTTCTATGACTCTATTCCAGCTCACACTGGTGCCGGAGACCGTGAGGAGCTCTGATCATATGCAAAATAGCTAAGTAAATCATTAAAAAAACCCCACAACCTCAAACCATCCCCAAGCCAAGTGGGGCAGAGCTGCCGCTCCTACCTTGTAAACACAGCCCAGCGATGGCTGTAGGGGACACGTCACCAGGTTTGTCCCCACGCCAACCATGTCAATCTCACTCCCCTGGTATAACAGAGAAGACAATGATCATCAACAGCCTTTTTTTTTTTAAGGCTCGTGCTAAAACCAGAACCATGGGGCAGGTTAGGAGCTGCTCTGCCCCCAAATGCCTCCTGCTGTCCATCTGTCCATCCCACCCACTCATTCCAGGTGGAAACTCTTTTCTGTTCCCACCCAGGAAAGGCTGAGTCATAGGAAAGTGACTGTCACATTTATCCCTCCAATGTTCCAGCCCCAACCTCACCTCTCGGATGAAGTCCTCCAAGCTCCGTTCGTTGATGTCATTGCTCACAGCTATGGGGATGCTCCCAAACCAGGGCACCTGGAAGCTGGATAAGAAGGAGAAGAGCAGGAGAATGAGCAGGAAGGCAGTCCCAGGTTTTGGGGCTCTGAGAGCCAACGAGCACCCCACAGAGCAGCGAGGGCTCCCACTCTAACAGCCACAGAGGCAGGACACGCAAAGGTGTGGGTACCCGGGGCGGAGAAGCAGGGGATGCTCTCCGGATGTCTGCAGGACTCACTGAGCACCGCAGGCTCGGAGCACCCTCCGGGTCTCCTTGGACTGCTGGATGAGGTCCCCGCTATCCAGGCGCACCCCGATAGCGCGGTATCCCAACTGGTGTAGGGCCAATGCTACAGCACAGAAATTGGGCAGACCGCTCCTGACAGGGGCAGGGAGAAGAATTAGTGTCCATGTCCTGCACCAGGTGACAATGAAAGACGGGGACACAGCAAGAAAGGCCACCTCATGACGCAGTAGGTGTCCAGCAGCCCCTGGAAATCCTGTGGAAAGGCGATGGCGTAGGACACGAAGGCAGCCAGCTCGCCGCGGTTGGGTTTGTCACTGGGGTTCCCCAGCAGCTCACACACCTGCTGCAACCATGACTCAGCCAGGGATGGGAGATCCATGGGCTCCCCACCTGCCAGCGGTGACAGAACCTGCTTGGGGACACCAGTAATGGCACTGAATCAAATCACGTTGGCTTCAGTGGGTGAAATGAGTTCTAACGTGGGTCTCATGCACCCTGTACCATCTGCATTCCCTTTCCCTTCCAGCAGCTATAGGGGATGCCTAAGCCTACAGCCACACCTGGGATGTCCCATCATCCCCAGGGTCATATCAGGGGTGTCCCATCCCTGTCCCATCTGCCAGCACTCACTCTGGGTTGCACCTCCTCCAGCGACCTGAAGGACATGATGAAGGAATGAGCAACGGTGCCACGCACTGGGATGCCATAGAGCTTCCCTGCCAGGATGTTGCTGGTGTAGTCAAAGCCTGGAAGGAGGGATGGGAGGTGACAACATGACCACGACACAGCATGAGTACATGAGACTGCACTCACCTCCAATATAGGAATATTTGGAGGCAGAAAGTCCACCATCCGGACCCTGGGCACGACGCAGACCCAACTCCATCAGCTTCATCTCTGGGCCAGCAAGAAGGCGGAATCGAGCGGCGTTGGTGGCCACCAGGCTGGAAGGACCAAGTTATACCAAGTCATGTTGGCAACAAACGGGACCATCGTTTGCTCGGGGACCACCACAACTCAGTCACAGCCAAGATGCAGGGCCAATAGTTGGTACAACATTGGGAATGACAAAGGGGACCATGGTTTGCTTGGGGAACAACTCCACTCGGACACAGGGACAACAGCAGGTCCAGCAGAGATGGACACATTCCCCTGCGGAGCCCCAAAAAGGCTGTAGGGTCCCCTACCTGGCGTAGCTGACCAAGCACAGCAAGGTGGTCTCCAGCAGTTGCACCACCAGCAGCGGTCCCTTCACCTGTAGGAGTGGGACCTGCGGGGACAGCACGATGACACCCCCACAGCCACACACACCAGAGATGGGGACATGGGGATGCTTGGCCGTGTGTCGTACCCTGGAGAAGACAACGGAGCCTTCAGGCACAGATGTGACGGTCACCTCAGAGGCATCCACGGTGCAGAGGTAATCAAAGAAAGCATCCTCCGTTGTGCTGGGCAGCACCGAGCGCAAGTAGGCGATGTCTGCAGGGATGTCAGCTCGTGTCTCTGTCCCTTGCAGGGCATCATCCCTCCAAGGGACTCCCCCCCAGGGTCCCCAAGCTCCTCTGGGGGAACCCGAAGTGCCACTAAGGGGTCTCCTGGTCCCTCTGAGGGATGTCCCTTTCCCCATCAGATCCCTCTAAAAGACATTTCCATGTCCCCCACATCCCTTCAAGGGCTCAGTTCTCCCTCAGAGAAGTCTCTGTGTCCCATAGATCTTCCTGAGGGATGTCCTTGTCCCTCTAAGAGATGCCCCCACGATCCATCCGAGGACTCAGATCTCTTTGATGGCACATTTCTGTCCCCCCACCCCAGGCTCCCATCCCTTAGGGCCTTCTGAGGGACATCCTTGGACCCTACAGGTTCTCCAGAGGGATGTCCCCACGTCGTCTAGTTCCCTTTGAGGACTCAGATCCCTTTGAGGAGTCCCCTGTCCCTCCAAGGGACATCCCCATGTCCCCAGGATCCCTCTGAGGACTCCAGACCTTCTGAGGGATGTCCCTGTGCCCCCTCCAAATCCCTTCGAGGAGTTCCCTGTCCCTCTAAGGGACATACCAGCATCACCACCCCAGACCGCCGTTTCTCAAGCCCCTCTGAGGCACATCCCTGTCCTCCCCGTGTTCCTTTGAGGGTTGTCCCTGTGTCCCCTGGGTCCTACTGAAGACTCTCCAGTTCTTCTAAAGGGATGTCCCCATGTCACCTAGATCCCTTTGAGGACTCTGGTGTCCCTCTGAGGGATGTCCCTGTCCCTCAAATCCCTCTGAGGGCTGCCCCAGTGCCCCACAGGTCTCTCTGTTGAGTCCCCTGTCCCTCTGAGGGATGTCCTTACATCCCACCTGAGGACTCAGATCCCTCTGAGAGGCGTCCCTGTCTCCTCTGAGGAGCCCCCCCTCCTTCTAAGGGCTGACCCTATGCCCCCAGGCTCCTCCAAGACACATCCTTGTCCCTGCCACGTCCCTCCGAGGGATCTCCCCACGTCCCCTACGTCCTAATGACGAGTCTCCAGATCCTCTAAAGGGATGTCCCCACGTCCCGTCCGGGGACTCGGGATGTCCCCGTCCCCAATCCAAATCCCACTAACGAGCCCCCAGTCCCTCTAAGGGATGTCCCCGTATCCCACCGACCCACCCGCAGCCGAGAAACGGAGCGCCCCGAGGCTGCGCAGGGCTTGGCCCAACCCCGCTCCCAACGCGAAGGCGGCACCGAAAGGTTCCCGGCGGAAGAAGAGCTCCGCGGCCGCGGGGTCCCGGTGCCTCCCCGTCCGCCACAGAGCGTACGCCATCGTCAGGTGGTACAGATCCGCCAGCGGAGCCATCGGCGGAGCGGGGCGGAGAGAGAGCGGGGCAGCATGGGAGAGAGGCGGGGACGCGGGGAACGTGGGGACACCTGGTGGGCGGATGGGGTAAGTGGTGGCTTATAGGGAACTGGAGGGGTGGAGAGCACTTGGTGGCTCGGAGGGGACACGGGGGACATTTCGGGATAGGGGAGCAGTTGGTGGCGTGAGGGGGGACGTGGTGGCTTTTGGGGAAGAGGGATGTTTGGGGATGATGGCACTCAGTGGCTTGTTGGGGGGGGACATAAGGGACACTTGATGGCTTGGGAGGGGACATGGAGGGTGCTTGGTGGCAGCATAGGAGACAGTTGGGGCCAGGGACACAGGGCACTGTGGGGACATGGAAGGGTACAGAGAGGATTTTGTGGCTTAGGGGGACAGCTGGTGGTACACAGGAGATGCACTTGGTGACACCTGGTGGCTTGAAATGGGACACGGGGGCATTTGGTACATGGGGCGGACTTAGTGGCCTGGGAGGGATCACACATGGGGCAAATGGGGTCAAGGGAGCACTTGGTGGCTTAGGTGGCACAGGGACAGAGCGGTGGGCACAGCGTGGCTTTGCATGACAGGAAAATGTAGGGGTGGGCAGCAGGGACAGGGAAGTGATTGTCCCCCTCTACTCAGCTCTGTGAGGCCCCAACTGCAGTATTGTGTGCAGGCCTGGGGCCCCCAGCACAGGAAGGACATGGAGCTCGTGGAACAGGTCCAGAGGAGGGCCATGAAGATGAGCAGAGGGCTGGGAGCACCTCTCCTCTGAGGAAAGGTTGAGGGAACTGGGCTCATTTAGCTTGAAGAAGGCTCCAGGAGGACATTGCAGTGCCAGTTTTCCTGCCTGGATGGAGCTGTCACTGAGCTTGGGTGGGAGCTGCTGCAGCTCCATCTGTGCTCACAGTGCAGCCACGCAGTGCCTTCCACTTGCAGTTGGTGTTGGCAGCTGGACCTTGGACTCCAGCACTGTGACACCCCATTAAGTGCCACCCCCCCCCCCCCCCCCCCTTCTTTCCACAGGCCAGACTAAGCACAGGGCTGGTTCCTCACAAAGCAAAGGACCTGCAGAAGTGACCTGCTAAGGGTATCACAAACAGCAACCTGGTAACACAGGTATCCTCTTGTCAAGGTCTTTCCTTTTATCAAGAGGACAAAACAGTGGAAATATCCTGACATCTTACAACATATCACTCCGGGGATGTCACACTTAACAGAGAAAGCCATCATCCCATCTGCACTCCTTGATCTTTTATTAGTTACAGTATCAGGGAGGATGGGTTTGCTTCTAGATCTTGTTGAAAGCAGCAATATCGACGCTCTGCACCTGCAACACAACAAGAGCAGCAACAAGAGGTCACCGAGGTGTTTTCAGGAAGAAAGCATTCAACACTGAGGGAATTCTTCACAGCATGCACTGGTCCTGCTCAAAATAAATCGAGCATAGCACAGGTCTGAAGCCAGCTCCCCAGCTGTGCTCACAGCCACCCTCAAGGACACTAGCGTGTTAGCTACTGCATCAATCTT
Organism: Alectoris magna; assembly: GCA_030625065.1. NCBI lineage: Eukaryota > Metazoa > Chordata > Aves > Galliformes > Phasianidae > Alectoris > Alectoris magna. The sequence continues at coordinate 1,317,154 of CM060561.1, read as the reverse complement.
CTTCAGGTAGCTCCTTCAGGTCATCCCTTTCTACCCTCCCATTTCCACAGCAGTGGAGGCAGAATGGAGATGGAGGCACCCCCAGCCTTAACCACCAGGCTTCAAACTCATCTAATTCCCACCCCGTTGCTACCCAGGTTGAGCCTAAAAAGCAGGAGTTGCTCCAAGCAGGCTGGGTAAGGAGCAGAAAGACTGCAAAATGGCTTTTATACAGCTCAAGAAAAAAAAACCAAAACAAAACACTTACATAGTCCTCAAACTTGGTGATCTCCTCCTCCAGGATGTCTGTCCCGACTTTGTCATCCTCCACGACGCACTGGATTTGGAGTTTCTTAATGCCATAACCTACTGGGACCAGCTTAGAGGCTCCCCACACGAGCCCATCCATTTGGACGGACCGCACGCACTCCTCCATCTTCGCCATGTCGGTCTCATCATCCCACTGCAAGGGCGGGGAGAAGGAATTTAACGTTTTCTTTGAGGTCACGTGAGAATGACCAAAATCACACAGGAGTTGGAGGAGACTTCTTGGGATCACGTGCAAACCCCCCCACCCCCCACCCCCTCTACTAATGGATTCTTCCCTTAGGATTCTAACCCTTCAGATATGAGGGGTTGTTCTTCTTACATCAACACACCTGCTTTAACAGCATAAAGGCTGCATATCCCACCTCACACCGAACACCCTTGTTTGGAAACATGCAGATCAAACCTTCAACTCAGATGTGCAAACGAGATGATCTGCAGCCTCACTCAGGAGCTCTCCCACTTCACCTACTTACCGGCTTCACGTCCAGAAGGATGGAAGATTTGGCAATAAGCCCTGGTTTCTTGGCCTTCTTCTCTGCATACTGACGCAGTCTCTCCTCCCGCACTTTGGCAGCCTCTTGATCTTCCTCTTCATCATCGCTGCCAAAAAGGTTGATGTCATCATCATCATCATCTTCCTCTGCAGCAGCTGGCTCAGCTTTCTTTGCAGGTGAAGCAGATGGCAGCTCTACTTTCTTGGAGGGGACACCGAATGGTTCCACTTTCTTCACGAGGGTGATGCGCATTCAAGTTTGCAGTAGGGAAAAATGGAGAGAAGAGTTCACCATCGCTCAGGACAGTAAGCACAGCCCATAAGGTGTGAAGAATCAACCAACAGCCATCAACATAGGACACCGGACCAGAGGGAACTTTGAATTTGCCCGTCACAGCCATACTTCAATTCAAAGAGTTAAAAAAAAAAAATCAGTCAAAAGCTGATCCTTTCTCCTAAGGGCTCAGTGGTTCAGAATACCGAGAGAACACGAGCAGAAGAGCAGCTGAGAACCCGGCCTTACAGAACAGCCACGCTGGATGCTCCAATGCTGTAATTAATCTAGAAAAGACCACACATTGCCCTGAAGACCCCCGGAGGTGAACAGCTTGTCGTCTTCCACTCAAGTGGAAAACACACCGTCTTCCCAGGATGCTGCAGATCTACAAGCAAATTCCTACCAAAGGGTTTACTGAAATTCATTTTCTCCCTCAACAACAGAAGCAATGCTCAGCGTTTCTAATTTAAGGCACTAGGAACTGAACACCTTCTTCAAGTATGAGCTTCTTTGTCTTCAGGTATAATTATTTCTTCTGCACGTACTGGTTTGGCAAAGATAAAGGCAGCTGCCAAAACTGCTAGAAGAGCTGCACCAATCTCATCCTAACTGTATCTCCATCCTCAGCACCTGGACAGACCTTAGAGGCAACCCGGCACTTAGTGACAATAAAACAGCACTTTGTTGAGACTCACCTGGGTTGGTGGAACAGGGGACGGTTGATGGGAGGTAGATTTTTCCAGAGCATTCAGGCGGCTTTCTAGCTTGAAGATGGCCTTCTGGAGATCTGCAACAACTGCAAGAAGAGGGTGATGATGTCGGGGGAGAAACTTAAGCTTGTAGACTGCACATCAGCTCTCAAGTTAAGGCAAGCTACTCCAATCAGACTGCTTGTACGATAGAAAATTCTCCTACTTACCATTGTGAAGGTTTTGATTTTCTACCTCCAGGTGAGATATTCTGGAAAGAAGTTCATTTTGGTCAGCAGGCCCAGAAGAACTCGTGCTTGCGCTCTGCAACAAGGAAAATAGAAATGAAACAAACGCGTTCACCTATTCCCAAACTCAGCGGTTCAGTGCAACAAAGCAGAGTCAAACACTGGGGGGGGTGGAAATTAAGAACTAAGCTAAAAGTATGGACATGAAAGCTTCAAAGAAAACATGCTAGCTCTACATAAGGAAGCATGAAACGTCAAGAAGTTTCATGTGGCAATGATGAGCAAAGGACAAAGTCATTCCTTGCAGTCTCAGACCATCACTAAACACAGAACGTTATGAAAGTCATCACGCTAAGTCCCTTCCATGGGGCAGCTGTCTCCTCTTACAGATGAGCTGAGGCACAGAGCACAGAAATGACCTGCTAACATCACACAGCGAAGACCCTGCGAAAGCTGCAAAGAGATCACAGCATTTCTGCACTCCCACTTTCCACAGTCCAGCCTTCAGTTCCTCTCAAAGCAACTTAAACTTACTTTAGCACACCCTGAGGGAGCAATTATACTGACCCAGCTTCAAAAGTATTTGGTTTAACAGCAAAAAGGGCTTATCTATTACTTTAGATCAGCAAAAATACATATATATATATATATATATAATAGAAAATATAGTCATTCATGCTTTAAGTGCCTTTTATAACTAAACACAACAGTGAAAATTTATGTTCTTCCAAGTGCACTTGGCATATAATAATCTTGTTTTCAGTCACAGCTGACAAGCAGTCACTTAAGAGGAAGAGAGACGAATATGGGGAAATAGTAAGCAGGTCTAGGAGATGCAGATGCTCTAAGCAGGAATGTCAGAAACCTTTCCCCCACCCACCCCAAAGGGACAGGGGCCAGAGGTCAAAACCACCACGAAATCCATCTTTGCAGGCAATAAAGGCTCAGGAATGGAAGTGCAGATCTGTCATTCCTAAATGCTGTGCTCCTAAGACCCTGGCGGGTGAGCTACAACCATGTGCCAAAGGATAAACACTCCTCATTGAAAAGAACCAGAAGCTGGCCCACGTCTGCACTGCAGCTTCCTCTCGTATCACACAACCAGCTCCATTCGTGCTGAGAGGACTTACAGTTGAGCGGCCTGACTGCCTCTTTTGACGGGCAGGAGCTTCTTTACTACGTGGAACTGTCTTCTGCTGGAAAGGGCAAAAAGTTTGGGGGATGTTTGGTTGAACAAAGAAGACAGAAAAGCATTTCACTCATGCTGGAGGAGTGCAGGAAGCAGATCCACACGCGGGCAAAGTGGTCCAAAAACGAGTCAGCGTCACACCAACTCCACACCAAACAAAGCCTGCATTAAAACAGCCATCCATGAGCTCCGCTCTTCGTGCCGCACATCTCAGTGCCTGCAGGAAGTCACACAGCAGAGTGGCAGAGCTAAAGAGTACAGCCTTTGCCATTTCCCCACCTGTGTGTGAGGTCACGGATGCATGCAATACTGCAGCACACACCATGGTCTCAGCTAACTCAGTCCGTGCATGGTGTAATACCCTACAGGCAGAAACACATGCAAAGCTACAAGACTCCTAGCAGGCCCCTAGGTGATGACCTTTTCTTAGAGTGGAAGAAGGCAACACAACACCATTCCACACCCAACAACTCAATGGTGTTGGTTTCCACCCTTGCATCCCATCAGATGAACAGCAGATTTATGCACCCAAGGCAAAAATTAAACTGCAAGAGGGGCTCATTATCTGACCTCTCCCTATTTTAAATACATCGTCCACGGTGCGACTTAATGCAAGGGCCAAGGTCTAAGTTAATTCAATGAGAAGACTGAAATCTGGCAGGAATCGCGCCCATCCCCACCCCAAAAAAGCACTTTTACTCATGATCAACACACATACAGGAGCTGCCACCTGAAAGGAGAGGTGCAGCAGGACTTTTACCCCGACAGCAGCCTGCCGATTCAGCGCAGCAATGCAGATTTTGGCAGTTTCAAGCTCTCATCACGTTTCTGAGACAAACGGCACAGCATTTAAGCAGGCCCCGTGCTTACCAAGAAAGGACGGAGCTATGGCTTACAATAAGACAAGAGGGCTCTGAAACCAGATTGTGTGACAACACTGATCCAAGATCCCAGTTCTGGAAGGTGGTCATGTCCCACTTAAATAAGCTATGAAAACAGTCCCACTGTGGGGACTGTGGGCCTCCCCCTGAGCTGAGGATACGAAGGACTCTAAAACAGATACAAGAACAGTGATGAAGAAGGAAAGCTGGCAAGGGTTATACTTCTTCATTAACAGCTGAAAGACAAATTTATGTCTGGACTTCAACAGCTCAGAACTCTTCCTCTGCTAACATGCACTTTTACCAACTGTGTTCCACACTGGATAACACGTAGGCTCTCCAGTTTGTTCCCAAAGCATTCATTGCTTCATACAAAAAACAAACCTATTTCTTGCATGCAGAGTTGCATGCACCTCTCCTCCTTCAGGTCAGCCTGCCTGAGCTTGGGAAATACAGAAGGTTTGGCCATATACCAAACTGAAAAGAAATCATGTCTGATAAATAGAAGGTGCTTTCACCTGCATAAGGCCAGCAGGATGGATCCTGGGTGGCTTCTGAACGTGGCCTCAGAGCAACTCATGCAATATCAGAGGTGTGTGCACAGCTTGGAAACAAACCCAGGAACTGCACAAATACAGGGGGCTTTGTAACAGAGGAAACTGGGGCAGAGCAGAAAGAACTTCAGAATCCCACACCAGCACCCATTCATTACAGCCCCATGGGAGGGTTTAGGAAGTGGGAGCTCAGCCACCAGCTCTGCTGGACTTGCTGATGATGCTGGACAAGTCATTCCACTCCGTGCCTCGTGACCCCATCTGTAAGATCTCACTACCTGAAGTCTCAACGCCATCAGCTGCAGCACAGGTTGAAAACAAGGCCTGGGAAAGCATTAGTGATGTAGCAGATGTCAGCTGGAATGATTGCTGAAAGCAGGGATGACCATGCAAAGCAGGATGAAAGGTATGTGCAAACAAATGTTTCTGGCATCAGAGTTTTGTGCTTCCCTTCAGGATGTATCCAAACCCTTCCACGGCACTCCATCACATATTGCAGAACTCAATTGCAGGCCTCCTCTTTGGGATACCAGTCCAAGATTAAAAAAATAACCCTTCAGAACCAAAAGCTGATGGTTCTGGCTGATTTCTCAACCCCTCAGTCCTTCTAACCCAACACGTGGAAGCTGAAGACCCAACTGTGGCTTACTGCTGTATGTTCCAGGGCCAGGATATGGCCACGTGTTGAAAAACCTAAGAAATAAGGATGGTCAGATTAAGGCACGATCTGTAAAATGGGATCAAGGAGGAGACCGCTGCCATATGCTTGGCTTTTCCAGGCAACTGCATACTTTGAGAGCAGATTGGGGCACACAATGCTTTCCCTGATGCACAAATGTACAACAGTGCTTTTCCTTCAAGCCTGGCAAATCCAAACCAGCTTTCTGCAACAAGCCAGATTCCGATTTTGAGATGCTACGGCTCAATCCTGGCCTTAAATCCTCAAACCCACTGAAGTCTTCTTTGCAGGAAACAGAAAACAGAACAGTTTTTGATATTCAGCATTGGACTCCCGTTGGGGTTTAAAGTACTTTATGTTCTCAGTGCTGTTCTCTGGCTTTGGTCTGGTGCTTTGCCAGTTCTCCTAGCCTTCCCTATAACAGGACTTGGCTAACCCAAGCTGACACGTCGCTCGCTAAGCAGGAGGCACAGGTCAGGACAAGAAGCTCCTCAGGCTGAGCTCAGTGTCTGGCAAACCACAGTCCATTCTGCGAGATGAGAACACACCTGCAGGGCAGACCAGCAGCACTGCCAAGTGATTTGTATTTAGGTCTCCTGGCCCCACTCACCACATCCAGGCCTCGGCTCCTGCAGCCTGCAGGTTTTGGAGAAAACTGATGTTAGATCTTGCTCCACTTGAGGTCTTAAAACACTTTATTTGCAACAAGCTTTCCAGCCTTGGTGGAGATGGAATGCAGTTTTACTTCCCCACCCATTTGTCTCACTGAAGCCCAAGCTGAAAGCCTTAAAAAGGGGCTGATAATTTCTGCTCAATGCCCAAACAGAGCAGTGTTTCCCCTGCTTCCCTGAGCTGTTGGCTGAAATACTGATGCTTGAAGTCAGAAATTAGCATTAGAAAGTTGCCAAGCACTTCCTTCCTCTTTCATAAGACGTCCCAACTTCTCAATGATTCCAATGCTGTCCTCAGAACCCACCAAAGCTCACCCTTTCCCAGGCAGCCTTGCTATCAATATACCCCACTGCTCCCGCATCCAAGTTTCCAGTGTAGCACTTGGATCGCTCACACAAGCAGTTGCAGAAGTTGCTTTTGTAATGTCAAGTTCCACAGTATGATCACCAGGGGAAAAGCAATCAGCCTAACTCCTCTGTATTCACTCCAAATACGCAGCTTCTTACTGCTTGTGTTAAGGAGGAACACGAAATGCTCCCCTTGGAAAGTACTCAATTCCCTGTTAGATTTCGAAATAACTCCCAAGAGGGAGTTATGAGGCCAAATCAATACAGATAAAGGATGGATATCCTCAGATGGAAGATATGCTCAAGTATGCAGGGGTCAGAAAGCAGGACGCATGTTATATCCTACCTTCCCTGATTTTTCTCTTCACCCATAAAACCAAATCACTTTTCAATTTAAGCTACCAGCTTCCTGCTGAAAACAGTAATTACAACAGTGCTGCCTTGTCACGTCCTATCAGCACAAAAAACACCTCCAGAAATGCATTATTCTGAACGTTCATGGGGATGGTCCAGATTTGTAGCCAGCAGCCAGGCTGAATTCCCAAGCTGCAGCAGATGGAAGACAACCATTTTTTTGCACATACCCTAAACTGAAAGCAGAACAGGAAAGAGAAGGTGGCAGCTCAGTGTACCCCAAGAGACCGATTCTGCTGGCAGCTCAGTGCTCCGCTGCCCGGCAAGGCTGTTTTTAGTAGTGAACTGTTAAGCGTTGTGGGAGCAAACCCTGAAACCCATCAGGAAAAAAAGCAAAGAAACACAGCTGAAGAATTTCCGTCCCAAATGCAGTTAAGTTTTAAAGCCAGCAAGCAGGATGGGCTCTGGTAGCAACTATTCCCCCTGGTCAGATGGTGCTATGCTGGTGGTACACAGCGCTGCACACCGTACTCATCTCCTCTGACTTAAAAATAAGAAGCCACACCATCTACGAAGTGTTCACAGCGGAGTTCTGCACCACAGCTAAAAATGGTTGCAGGTAGCCAGCTGGTGAGAGCTCGGGTACTCACTCCGGCCAGCGATTTCTGGATATTCTCCCTGGCTCTGGCAATGTCGCGGAGGATCGTGCTGGCTCCGTTCTCCTGCAAACAGTGCAGAAAGAACCAAGATTTTCTTTTTTAAAAAGAAAAAAAATAGGAAACATGGGAAATCAGTCAGGGAGGTTTAAGACTTTAAGGTAAAACTTTAAGGTTTAAGGGGGGGGAGGGAAAAAAAAAAAAGGGGGTAAATATAGGGGAGGGTTTCTTCTAGTGGTTCGGAATGTATTACTAAATTAGCTGCAAGGATTGGTTCTTAATTAAGCAGCACACATCAGACACTGGTCAAAACAGACCACAGGTTCAGAGATCACCCAGTTAAGGGCTTTCCAATTTGTGTTCTCGCCCTGCACAGTTTGCAGGCAGAGGGCTGAGTCGCCTCTCTGCTCCTTCGAGATCTACCAGTAGGTAGCCCTTTCTTTTATATTACCTGTCACTTCTTGCCTGAACACAGCAACAACTCCAACTTTTATCCAGCAAGGTAAATCCCAGGGTACAGCCACACACAGTGGCTTTTTTCCCCCTTATTTTCCTGCTGATTCCATGGGGAGGATTCCCCTCCTAGTACATAAACTCATTTTCCATCATTCATTGACTCCTCATCTCTTCCAGACTGTAACCCCACGAACAACATCTGTGATATGAAACTGCCCACAAGCCTCTGTCATACAGCCCAGACATGCACCAGCCTTAACACATCCAGGTGGATAACCACTTGGGAGGCTGCAGACAGGTTTAAAGGACCACAGACCTTTATCCTTAGCATAGAAGTAGATGCAAGAACACCACGGCATCTCCATCAGAGCCACCTCTTGGAGCCAAAATTTCCTTATGCGGCACAAAATAAACCATTCTCTTCCCCCTTTCCCCCCAAAAAGTCTCTTTAACATTTACTTCAAATAGTTACCCTACAGCTTCTCATTTTTATGCTAGCATCCCCAATGCTGTGCCACCACTACCCTAGCACAGGCAGCAGGAACAGACAGAGCGTGCCTAGGAGTTACTACTGAAGCAAGAAGCTTCCCCTAGAACGCCTGCAGGACAGCCACGTGAATCACTAAGCAGCTTTCCACACCACCAACTAAGTGCACAAGCAGTTAACAGCCTTTCTTTATTTTACATTGCAAGGAGAGGTTACAGCAGCTCTGTGCTTTAAAAGGCAATAGTTTGGGACTAAGAATGGCGTCAACTATTTTCACTCAGGCATGTGTTGCAGCAGCACCATGCTCCCATTCCACCTGCTCCCCCCAATTCGGTGCTGTGATGCAGTTTTCCTGCATCATAGGATGCAGTGTTGCAGGGGGTACAAAGAGAGGAATGTCATTCCTGGTTAATTTGGAGTCATGGCACCCTCAAAGAATCATAAAGGTTGGTGAAGACCTCTGAGATCATTCAGCCCAACCTTTCTTTAATCATCAAGCATCATATATATCCAAGCCTTGCCGAGAAAAGCTTAGTAGCTCCAAAACCACAGCAAAACAGCACCTTCACAAAGGCACCTCATCTCCCAGCACACCGCTTGCGCTGGAGAAGTTCTGGTGCACAAACAACAGACAAAGACAAGGTGGGGTTGGCTTAGTGAGCCTCTCACACTTGGGAAAAGAAAAAAAAAGCAACATTCAGAGTGAAAACAATGCAGAAGAACACATTCAGGTGGGCAGTGTCCTTCTGCAGTAAGGCTTCAGCAAACCTGACAGCACGTTACCTGCTGGTGCGAAGAGCCGCCGGCCGGCCCGTTCACCTGCTGCTCGTAGTACCTTCTCTCAGCATCATCATACTTGAACTTGTCAAACCAGATATTCTCATTCGAAAGGAAATCAACTGCCATTTTTCTGCAGAGGGAGGAGAACAAAAGTAAAGTGAGTTCCCAGGAGCCTTTCAGGGGAGAAGCTTGCAACGGGGTTGCGAGAGCGGCGCTGTCTACCCCATAGGGCTGTGGCCGTAGCTTTCTGCTGAGCAGTTCCCCCTCTGGTGGGAAGCTTTAAGGAAACGGGATCCTATTAGGAAAGCAGGGCAGGCTAATCAGCCACCCATCTGCCTGGCCTGCATTAGCAAAAGGGCACTGGGAGGGCACAAGAAATCAGCTGATCTGTACCACCTTCCAGCAAAGAGCTTCCCAAGGAGGATTTTCTAGATCATGTTCAACACACACTGGAATCCACCACTAAGAAAGATGCCTTGTGCATGAGACAGATAGGGAATAACACTCTTACTGCTGAAACCAAAGACAGGAGAACCAAGCCGTAACTCTGTCAGGCAACTCCTGATCCTACAGGTCACAAATTCCAACCAATCTCAGTTTTCCTTTAACAAAGCTCTGAACTGTTGGCTTATCTCAGTACATGCTTCCATCCAGCCACTTCACTGCACGCAGAAACCCACCTGCTGCAAGGACGAAGCATCACAACGAAGTCACACCACGACCAGGTTCTACCACACAATACTGAGAAAGCAACTCACCCCCCCCCCAACCCAATGAATGCCCCAACGCACCCCTTTCTCATCAGCTCTCCAACAAACATATCCAACGAAGCCAACGGATGAGTGTTTTGGAAAACATTCATCCTCCTCACCCACCCATTCCAAAGACAGCAGTATGGGTTAACCTGCATTGAAGCTATTCCCAGTACTCAATGCTGCCAGCCCGTGCTTGAGATGAACTAACTAGTTCTGGCCAACTAAAATTGTCCCATAGAGAACAGGTGTGCTCTGAGGCTTGTCTATAAACTCCAATCCGTATCACCTGAGGGTCATCTTGATCTCACAACTCATCCAACAAATACAAGCTCTAGAATCTCCTTTTCTTTCCCCCCTCCCCCTCAAATGTATCAGTCTTTACCTTAGCACTGCAAAGTAACATTAAAGCAGCAGCCTTCAGCCAAGCCCCTGTGTCATTATAGCAAATTTTGGGGTTCGGGCAGTCACACAGAAAAGCACAGATTTAAGAGAAAGCACAGCATCATGTACTGCATCTTATCCAAGACTTAAAAATGGAAGCTTTCATAAATCAGCTCAAGGACAGAAATGTTTTATCTACAACTACAGAGGTCATCTATAACGGGAAGCTCTTCCTGACCAACCACACCTGGCCACCACATAGGCTGGAATCCAGCTAGCCTGTAGACCAAATGGTTTAATAAATCACTAAGGCAATCTTTTCCCCTCTTTAAAGGAGTTCCCCCATCTTACAAACAACCCAAGAGCAGCCTCTCCCTACGGCACAACACGCGCTCGGTCCCGCGGACACCAAAGGATGCTCATCTTCGACACATGCAAATTCCTCCAGCTCAATCCTGACCCAACTTTGCATGTGTGTTACCCCCAGAGTAAACTTCTCCTACTTCTTTTCTGGTGCAGGCCTATTCGGAGCCTCAGCATCTGGCTGGGATTTCACAACTGTGGGTTGAGGCATCCCCGTGCTCTCTTTTGCTCTTGACATTTTCAGAGCTTCAGCCGCATAGTAGCGCGACTCAGCGCTGTCGTACGTCATCTTGTTGAGCCACACACGCTCACTGTCCTCGTGCAGGAAGAAGGAGGTGGGTGGGGGGTGCTGAGAGCTGCCGCTGAGCTCCACGAGTTCAGCGCCTTCTTGCTTCCCAACGACGGGGCTCTCCCCAACTTTGTGGTGGTTCTCTGAGGCTTGGGGGGAGCCTGGTGGGTGACGATCGAACATGTTCTCGTAGAAGCTTTTCTCAGCGCCGTCGTAGAGAGGTTTGTCCAACCACACCTCTGACACGAGAGCTTGCAAGCTGGAAGCCTGCGGTTTACCGTTGACCGTGGGCTCTGCAGAGCAAGGCGAGCTGCTAACGAGGGGAGCAGAATTAACGACATCAGGAGCTAAGCTGGGTGTAGCGGGCGTAGGCAGCGCTGTCACATAGCCTTCATCTGGTGTTCCCAGCCCGGTGCTCCCACCCTCTGAGCACACAGAAGGGATGGCGAGGATGTTTGGAGGAACAAAGAACTGAGACCTTTCAAGGAACGCCTTCTCAGCCTTGTCAAAGTCAAACTTGTTGACCCAGATGCCCTGAACGACATGGTGACAAGCACTCAGGTTGCCATGGGAGCAGGACAGGGCTGCTGGAAGCATCCATGGCTTGGTAGCATCTTCAACAGCTTCTGACTCAGGCAGCTCAGTCTCTGCTGCCTCCTGGTATTGACAATCCACTAATTTTTGCCTATACAAGCTCTCGGCGTGATCATACAAAGGCTTGTCAAACCACACACTGTCAGCTAATAAACCACTCAAAACAGAGTCTACCTTGGAGAGCATATTTTTGGGTTTGGGAGAACGCTTCCTCTTCTTTTGTTTCTTGCCATTTTTGCCTCTCCTCAGGTCTCCTTTGAATTCACCTTCAACAGAGTCATCATTGCAGACCCCATTGACAGCCTCCAGCTCCAGGCACTCCTCTGGGGCCACGGTGGCCAACGTAGCTTCTCTTTCATAATGCAGTCTCTCTGCTTCATCGTATTTGTGTTTGTCTACCCAGACCTTTTCTACGGGGCAGGGAGGCTTCCTGGTCCTCATCTTCCAAAGAGTGGCAGCATTAAAAGATAAGCACAACAATGTAGTTGCAGCAAGACTCAAACAAGCGAGGGCATGCATTAGACTTCAGTACTTTAAGTTCTATAAATGTCAAAAGCCATTATCATTCACCTTAAAGAGCCTAAGCACCTAGTTAAAATTCCTTTTAATTACAAATCGTCGCTCAAGGAGATTAAACTGCCTTCATTTTTTCACGTTAGTTGGTTAGCCCTCAATTACCCATTAGAAATGGTCACCCAGGCACTGATTTGGAAAGATATGCTCAAAAAAACAGGAAGGATGCCCTAATTCTTGAATATCCTTAGAGGTCATTGCTTACACTGATTTGTGTTCTGCTCCTGGAAAGCCAGGAGAGGGAGCTGATAGCACAACTTGAGTTCAGAATCCCCAGGTGCCAGCAATGAAAATCAACCAAGAGCTGGAGATCATAAACTAAGCTTACCCCAAAAATCTTCTACTCAAGCAAAGGTGCTTCCCCTCCCCCTCCCATATAATTTACTGGGTAAAAAAAAAAAAAGCAGTTTAAAATAGCAAAGCACTGCAGTGTTATACTTAAATCTCCCTTAAAAGAATCTTTACATGAGTTCCAATTAGCCAGGACTTGCAGCTAAAGCCTGAAGTCAAAACATTTGGGTTTTTCTGTTGTTTGGATCAGTAACGACTCCTAAACAGAACATCAGGGCTCTGCATCTGCCTGTCATGCTGCTTGGCTACACATCCACATTCATTCAAGTCATCCCAGGGAAAAACACAAGCTAGGAGTGAATAAAACCTTCAAGATCCTTTACTGGGATCACCTCAATAACCCAAAGCAGGTGCTGTCATAGTCTAAAGCCATCATTTTCCAATAGAAATCTGAAAGCTGGGCAATAACCTGTCCACGAGTAAAGCTACACACCAGTGTCTTCATGCCCCATCACCCAGAAGTGCCAAACCACAGGACAGCTGCAGGGTACTTACTGTTTTAGTTCCTGCGACAGCAATAAGGAAAAATATAAAGTTTAGAGACATGGCCAGGTTTCAAGAGATTCAGCAAGGTCACAACCGACAGCCAATTAACTCCTCCCTTCGAACGCACAGCATATATCATGAACAACCTATCAGGTATTCTACAAAGCAAACACTACTCTTAATACTTATCAGTGCCAAGTAATCAAATACTCTCAAGTAACTCAGCTCGATGCTTAGCTGTGCCATAAACTAACCAAGAGCTTACAGAAACCTAAAAGACAACCTCTAAGTTTGATCTGCTGCTTCAGAGCTTTGGTTCTGCTATTTGTTGTCACGATTCCTGGGTGTTTGAAGGCAGAACAAATCCGTGCAGTGCTCCCATTGATGCAGGTCAATGCCTAAAGTTACTGTTGTTCTGTAAATCCAACATAAGCTCTGGACTTAAGCTATTTGGCTGCATTATCCCCAGAAATCTAGCTACCTTTTAAGAAGCCCATAAAACCAAAGCACACCATATATTATCCTAAGGTTGCTGCCAAAAGAAAGTTAATTCCATTCTGTTTAGCGGTTGATAGAATCCATTCCTTCTCCTCTGTCCAGGAAAATACCATGTTTCTCTTAACCCGAGAGCCTGTAAAATGAATATATCAATCTCCTTCCCCAAAGACAGGTTATAAAGATGTTAACAGCAGCTTCCTAGATGCAACTTGCATTAGATCTTATACAATTTCCTGCACTGGAGCTGAAATGTCATTTAAATCTCAGCTACTGCCAAGGCTGACCCGCCAGATGCCAACAACGCACAGCAATATGGCAATGCCACAGCTGAACGCAGCTCCCCCAGAAATCAAACCACACCGAGCTATTAAAGTGTTCCCCCATAATCTTGAAGAGTCTCTTTAGATGAGCACAAGCAGCACATCTCACCCAACTCTGATTTCTGGAGGGCAGTGACAGCTGCTTTCTGTAGGTCATAAGCCAGAGAGTAAGATTACAAACGGTTCAGTTCCCTGGCAAACAGAGATGGCATTAAAAACGAGCATCAGGTGGCAGCACGAGGACAGGGACGCAGCGCAGCTCGCTGTAGGATACATCTGTGCTCTCCATGGACAAAGAGCTATAGGAGAAATCCCAAGGGCTACACAAGAACACGACGATTTCTGCAGGCCCAAGGAAAAGAAATTCTAGCACTGATGTTTTGTTAGTTTAATTCCCTGAATTGGCTCTGTCCTGAATCAAAAGAGCAGCACAAAGCAGCAGGAGAGGAATCACATCCATCAGGTCACGGTGTTACATGAAGTAGCTCCACACCAACCTTTACACAGTGAAACAACGGTTGCACCCAACCTCTACCACCTACAACTCTTTGCTCTCAGCAACAACACCGCTGACCACCAACGAAAACACAGCTGAGAGCATGGGAAATCAGCAGCAGGGAATGACAGACGTGGTGTCACCTTGACATAGAACAGCAAATTGAAAGCAAGCAGAATAGGAAAAAAAAAGCATACCTGCAAGGTCAGAGAGAAAGAGGGCACACCTGAAAAAGGAGAAAAAAGAATTACAGCTATACAGCCTAGCAAAGGCATTTTCTCCTCCATACAGGACATCATGAGAATTGATTCCAAAACATCAGTGATTTAGGTGTGAAAGAACAGATTCCCATGGGTTTTAGTGGGGCAGAAGGAGTGACAGAATTCAGCAGCTCAAGTTATCACCGCAATGTTCTGCAAGCCCCAAGAGAGGACGTCAGCAGCCTCAGCCCTGTCTTGCTGCCAAAAACAGAGCTCTGGAATGGGTAGCTCCTGAGTCAGCTATCACAGAAAGAAAAGGAAAAGCAGCAATATGGGCATTAAAAGCGTTAGAAGGGCTGGGAACTGCAGCATGGGGAGAGGATAAAGTAGGATGAGCAGATGCCAGGTGCTGGAAAGGGTGAAGGGACACAGGCAGAGCCCAAACACAGCAGAGCTGAATGCAGAGCATGACCCATGCCAAGCTGTGCCCATTAATGGAGAGAGGATGGTGTAGGAATTCTATGCTGCACGACTTCCAGCTCCAAACCAAGCATGGGTAAAGGGAAGCCCTGCATGGAGCTGGGAGATAAGCCACAAGTAATGGGGTGCTCTCATACCCATCTCCCTATAACCTGAGACCCCACAGACTCCTATTCCTTAAACCTGAGATAGGAGACAAAGACAAGAGGAAACAAAGGTCTCCCCACATCCACCTGGGAATGGAAATGGAGTCTTTGAGATACACAAGGTCAGCATAAATGACATAAAGCCTCCCCACATCCTCTTTTTTTGGGGGGGATGTGAGAACGTAAGTGATCTAAAGCCCCCCACAACCTCCTTTTTGGGGGATATGGGGGTATAAATGATCTAAAACCCCCCTCCTACCCTCCATTCTAGAGGAATGTAGGTTATAAGTGACATAAAGCCCCCTCCTACCCTCCCTTTTTGGGGGATATCTGGTATAAATGACCTAAAGCCCCCTCCTATTCTCCTTTTCGGGAGGATATAGAGCATAAACGACCTAAAACCCCCTCCTATCCTTTTTTTTTTAGGGGGGGGATACGAGGTATAAATGACCAAAAGCCCCCTCCTACCCTCCTTTTTGAGGGAGTATGGAGGTATAAGTACCTTCCCCACCCCCCAATCCCTCTTTTCCCTAAAGCCCAAATGAGATGGGAGAAGCCCAAAATCCCCCTTCCTTAAGCCTGGAACAAGGAAAGGGGACGTAAAAAAAATAACACACCCTCACGTTCGGCGAATGTAAGGGTGTGAACGACCGACAGGTACTCCTCCATAGGGGAAAAGAGGCCTCGCAGATTTTGAGAGAGCACGCATCACTCCTTAAGCTTTCGAGCCCCTAAAGAAGGAGAGGGGAAGCCCTCCCAGCCCCTAACCCTACACCCTTCATCCCCTTGAGGCAGCGAGGGACGAATGAACCACGGGGAGAGCCCTCAGAGACGAGGGGGAACCCGAAAGGGCAGCACTCACCGGCAGCGCTGGGCCCTCACGCGCGGCACCGCACCCTTCGGCCTCCGCGGGGCAAAAGGAGAGCGGCGCTCCGCGCCCGGGGCATTGTGGGGGTGGAGCGGACCACTCGAGGCAGAAGCGCGGGGGGGGGGGATAGAAATATACCGCGTAGGTTTCGACGTTGGAAGGCTGCGTGAGAGAGCATC
Source organism: Alectoris magna (assembly GCA_030625065.1). Lineage (NCBI taxonomy): Eukaryota > Metazoa > Chordata > Aves > Galliformes > Phasianidae > Alectoris > Alectoris magna. The sequence goes on along the minus strand of CM060561.1, from coordinate 1,301,104 downwards.
ACGCCTTCTTTAATAGATTTGTTAATCCGCGTAAAGAGCGTGGGGTGAGAGAAGAGAGAGGGAAGAAGTGGAAAAAGGAAGGGGGAAAAAGGAGATTCCTCCCCCCCTTGCGCATAGAGTCGTACATTCCAAACGCATAGGGAGTGCAGAGGGAGAGTCCAACTTCGCGGGAGGGCGGGGGGAGAGCAGACCGGTCTAAGCGCAGGGAGACGGGTGCGCGCATGCGCTTTGAGCGCCTCCCCGCCCTTCCCGGCCGCCTCCGGGGGTCGGAGCGGAGACAAAGGGCGGCTCCGCCCCGCCCCGCCCCGCCCCGCTTATAACGCGCACCGCTAAAAAAAAAACACCCCAAAACAACAAAATAATAGTAATCCCCGCACCGCATGGCTGCTCCATGGCTGGGGAGGAAGAGGAGGTGGGTGGGGGAGCGGCTGGCATGGCGGGAGGGCGGCAGGGGGGGGGTGGTGGTGGTGGCGGCGGCGGTGGCAGCAGCAGCAGCAGCAGCTCCAATGGTGGTGGCACTTCCAATGGCAGAGGCACCTCCAGTGGTGGTGGTGATGCTGGCACTTGCAATGGCAGTGGCACCTCCAATGGTGGTGGCATTTCCAATGGTGGTGGCACCTCCGATGGCAAGAGTGGCGGTGGCAGCTCCTCCAATGGTGGTGGCATCTCCAATGGTGGCGGTGTTGGGGTGTCAATGAAGATGGCGTTCCGCCGAGCGTACTCCATCAAGGACAAACTGCACGCCATTGAGCGGGTAAAGAAAGGAGAACGGCAGGCTTCGGTGTGCCGGGCTTTTGGGGTGCCGGGGGGAACCCTACGGGGTTGGCTGAAAGATGAAGCCAAACTGCGTTGGTTCCTAGAGCAGTTGGGTGGAGAGGTGGGCACCCAACGCAAGAAGATGCGGTTGGCCAACGAAGAGGAAATAGACCGTGCCGTATATGCGTGGTTCCTTGCACTCCGTCAGCATGGCGTACCACTCTCTGGGCCTCTCATCCAAGCGCAAGCAGAAGCCTTCGCCCGTCAGATCTACGGCCCCGAGTGTACCTTCAAGGCAAGTCATGGTTGGTTCTGGCGTTGGCAGAAACGTCACGGCATCTCCAGTCAACGCATCTACGGCGAAGGAGCTCTACATGCTGAACCTGAACGCACTTCCATTGCCCATCCCAACTTTCCACCGACACCGGGTTCCGACACTGGAGGTTACGGTGATGAACAGATCTACAACGCCAACATCACCGGGCTCTACTGGAAGCTGCTCCCTGGGCGGGCAGCTCCTCGTCAACGCGTCACCGTGCTCTTGGCTGCCAACTTGACTGGTACCCACAAACTGAAGCCGTTGGTGGTTGGAGGTCTTCGCGATCCCCCCAGCCTCTGTCATCACAACCAGGAGAAATTCCCCGCTGGGTATCGCTACAGCCCCGAAGCCAGGTTGGGGCCGGCCCTTCTCCGGGTTTGGTTTTTTGAGGATTTTGTGCCATGTGTCAAACGCTACTTACGTCGGAGCTGCCTCCAGCAGAAGGCTGTGCTGCTTCTCACGTCCCCACCATCATCTGGGGGTCGTCATGAGGATCTCCCCCAACTTCAGACCCCCGATGGCTCCATCCGCGCTCTTTTCCTCTCCAAAAGCCCAACTGGGAGCAGTTCCACTGGAGGAGGCAGCCGAATCCCAGCCCCACTGGAACAAGGGGTGGTGTCGGCCTTCAAGCAGTTCTACAAGAGAGAACTGCTGCGCTTGGCCATCAGCGCTGGTGGCCCTGTGGATTTTGCACGTTCTTTCCTCCTCAAAGACATGCTCTATTTGGCTGGCCTCTCTTGGGACCTCATCCCTCCCAATGCCATTGAGAAATGTTGGTTGTTGGGACTGCGTGCTGCCTTTGAGCCCCAGCCCGGGGAAGAAGAGCAAGGAGGAGGAGGAGATTGCACAACCGGAGAGGAAGGCAACGGAGATGGCAAAGTTTTCAGTGATTTGACCCAGCTGGCTGCATTGGCCTACAAACGTTTGGCTCCTGAGGAGGTGGCCAACTGGCTGCACTTGGATGATATGGTCCCAGGGATGGGGGAGGATGATGAGGATGAGGATGCCACAGAGGAAGGCCCTGGAGGATGCAAGGAGGAAGAGGAAGGAGCCGGTGGAGGGGGTAATGGGGCTGGAGAAGGGGGATCCCCTTTGATGCCCACGGCCCATGAAGCCATCAGAGGTCTGGAGACAGCTTTGCGTTGGTTGGAGGGCCAGGACCCCCGGAGAGTGGGACCACTGAAACTGGTGCAGCTCCGCTCCCTCATCAGCATGGCCCAGAGGCTGCACCATGGCAGCAGTCCCGATCCCTAGAGCAAGGTGGTCAATTAACCATTGGCTACTGAGCACCTTGCACCCTTGGGACGCCTGTGTGGCTCTTGGGATGCCTATAGGGCTGGGAACACCCGTGTATTTTGAGACACTCGTTGAGTTGGGGATGCCCCTCTGGGGCTGGGAACACCATTGGGGCTGCGGAAACCCTGACTGTCCCATGGGGCTGGGGATCCCCATGGGGCATGGGACACTCATAGGGCTGCAGATGCCCACGGAGCTTGGGACACCCATGGGACTAGGGACACATACTGATTGTCCCATGGGGGCCTGGGACATCCATGGGGTTGGGGACACCCTGTTTGTCTTATGGTGTTGTCAATGGAGGTCCGAGCAATGGGGAATCAGCGATTTAGGGCTCGTGGGACTGTTTTTTTTAATGTGTGACGCCCTCCATACCTTGCGTAACTGAGGGTCATTCCTCACCCTAACTGTATTTAGGAGGTGCTCTTTTATAATCCCAGGATGGTCTCTGGGTGATGGGATGGATGCTCTCTGCCAGCCCTGCAGGGAAATTGGAGTCACACTGGGGCAAACTGCTGCATTTCCATTTCCTGGGGTGCTTTTCTAAAAGGGTTGGTGGTACTCTTCCCGCTGCCAAAGTGTTTTCCTGCCAAAACAGGGAGATATGAATTAAGCAGCTCTTTTCTCAACCTGATTTTGTTAAAATTGGAGCCTAATTATTGTAAGAAAGGGGGGAAAAAAAAATCACTAGAGCTAACTTGTGGGGTGGGTGTTTTTACTTGTTGTCTTTGTCTCCTAACTTCAGAGTTTATGAAGATTAAATGGATTTTTATTCCTGCTCCGAGGCTGTCTTTTGTAAATGATCCCTCAGAGTCACTGCAACGTAGGGTTTGGATTTGGGGTGGTCATGTGTGGAACCTGAGGTTGGACTCCATGACCCTTGAGGGTCTCTTCCAACTTGGGATATTGGTTTTATGGCTTGTCCCAATTCTTCACTCCAGAATTATGTCCCCATCCCTGTCTTGGTGCCATACCAGATGGACCCAGAGGTCCCTTCAACCTCAACCACTCTGTGATGCTGTGACCTCCATTTTACCCATCGTGGTGGCACCAACCCCACTGCTGTCACCTCCACACAGACACATCCCACTGAACACAGAGGACAGAAGGAACCAGAAAAAAGCCACCACGTTTGGTGCCCACCTTTATTAGGTTCCACTCCATGGTGGCCACACACTTCAGCATCTCCCACCTCCAGCCAGTATCTCCCAGAAGGCTCAAGGACCCTTTAGGGCTTTGGTTTGGGGTCACCATGATTTGGTCTGGTGGCACCACTCTTCAGGTTGATGTCACCAAGCTTTGGTCTGGTGGCTTCAGTTTGGGATCACCATTCTTCAGTCTGGTGTCACCGGGTTCCGGTTTGCTGGCCAACATGATTTGGTTTGGTGTCACCATTCTAAAGTTTGGTGTCACCACGCTTGAGTCTGGGGTCACCAACCTCCACTTTGGGGTCACCATACTTCGGTTTGCTGTCATCAATGCTTCAGTCTAGGATCACCAGGCTTCGGTTTGGTTGCTTCAGTTTGGTGGCACCATGCTTTGGATTGGAAGCTTCAGTTTGGGGTCACCGTGCTTCAGTTTGGTAGCACCATGTTTTAGTTTGGGACCAACAGCCTTCACTTTGGTGGCACCAGTCTTTGGTTTGGTGGCACCAAGAGCTGTGGTCCCCGCTACCACAGGATGAGATGGGATGTCTGTTAATCCTCCCCCATTTCACACGCCCGCTCAGTGGCTGCTTGCACTGCATTCATGATGGTGGCCCTCAACGCGCCCTTCTCCAGTTGGTACAACCCATGGATGGTGGTCCCACCGGGTGTGCAAACGTCCCCACGCAGCTTCGCTGGGTGCTCGCCTGTCTCCAGCAGCATCTTCGCTGCTCCCTGGGGATGTATGGGGGTCGAGAGGTTCCCTCAAACCTCCTTTTTGCTCAGGGATCACAGCATCGTCTCATCACTGGATGGAGGATCACTATGTCCTCACACTGATCTATGGGATAAGGACCCCAAGGAAGGGGCAGCGATATCCCCATGGTGCTCTATGACACATGGTCACCAAAAGGGGACAGCCCTGTCCCCATATCCCCACATTGCTCTATAGGGGAGGGACACCAGAGTTGGGGTTGGACAAGGGTATCTCCATTTCCCCATGCTGCTTTATGGGACAGGGACCCCGAGGAATGGAGTCAGGGATGTCCCTATACCGATCTATAAGGAAGGGGCACCCAAGGCTGGGGATAGGGTTGTCCCCACATGCCCATAACTGCTCCATAAGGATGACCCCACAGACTCACCAGCAGCGTCTGGGCTGCGATCCTACTGGCCAGGCCCACCGGCATCCCCATCTTCACAGCCCCCTCGGCCATGGCTTCAGCGAACAGATACACCTGCAGGGGAAAAGCAGTGGGGAGAAGAGGGGATCCCAAAAAAAGCCGGGCACCCCAATATGGGGAATGGTACTTACATAGGCAACGCCACTGCCGCTGAGCCCAGTGTGAATGTTGATGTAGGGCTCGGGGACCTCCTCACACAGCCCACATGGGGACAGCAGGGACTGGACCAGCGCTGCATCCCCATCCCCAACCCCAGCACCACGGGAGAACACAGCAGCTCCCACCTGAAGCACGCAGGGCAGGTTGGGCATCAGGCGCAGCACCTTCATCCCCGCAGGGAGCAGCTGGGGGGAATAGGGTCAGTGAGGGTTGATGGGGGTCAGCTGGGGTGGGGGATTGGGAAGCAGAGAAGGAAGAAGAGCGGGAAGGAGAAGAGAAGGAGGAACAAGAGGAAAGAGGAATTGTACCCACCCGCTGCAGCTTCTGCAGGGTGACACCAGCCGCCAGTGAGATGAGGAGGTGCTGCGAGGTGACAGCAGGACGCAGCTCCTGCAGCACTGTGGGCAGCACATGGGGCTTGGTGGCCAAGAACACCACTGTGCTCTCCTGAAGCACCTCCAGGTTGCAGTGTGTAGTGCGACAGCCCCACTCCTGCACAAGGGCAGGGGACAGGGTCACAATGCCATGTCACAGCCCCATATCACAACATCATGTCCCAGTCCCAGATTCCAACCCCATGTCTGAACCTTGCATTCCTACCCCAATGTCCCAACTCAAAGTCTCAAATCCACATTCCAACCCCATGCCCCAACCTCTTACCCTGACTCCATGTCCCAACCCTGGGTCCCAACCCAGTATCCCAATGTCTCAACCCTGCTTCCCAAACTTAGTGTCCCAACCCCACATTCCAGCCTTGTACCCCAATCTCTCATCCTGACCCCACATCCTGACCCCATGTCCCAACCCCAACCCAATGTCTCAACCCCACATCCCATCCCATTTTCTAGCCCCATGCTCCAGCCCCAATATTCCAATGCTGTATCCCAACCCAGTGTCCCAATCCCATGTCTCAACCCCATTGTGCTGACCCCACTGTCCCCACCCCACGTCCCAACGCAACACCACAACCCTACTGTCCCATTCCGACTGTCCTGATCACAATATCCCAACCCAGCGTTCCCTTCCAGGGGACACTTGGGGGCTTTCCACGTAATGTCCCTCAGAGCCCTGCAGAGCTTTACAAAAGGTGACCCCAAATGCCACCTCCCACTGGGGTTGTCACTCTGTCCCCATGCCACTCACCCGCCACTCTGCCAGATTGCGGTCTGAGGGAGCGCTGACAATGATGTTGCTGGCAGGGACCTTCCCTTGGGGACATAAGGGACATGGATGAGTGGATAGGGTGGCCCACAGGATGCCACAAAACCAACAGGATAATGCATTGTCCCCAGCCCCGTTAACAGGGGGGATATGGAGCAATAGGGATTGGGATATGCCATGGGGACAGCTGTGGGGACATTGCACATGGAAGTGATCCTACATGTTGGGGGTATCTCTTGGGTTGGCACTATAGGGAAGGTTGTCACCACATCCCCAAAATGCTCTATGGGACAAAGGACATCCAAGGAAGGTCAGACCCATCCCCATGTCTTCACACTGTTCTGTAGGGGAGAAACACCAGAGTTTAACAAGGGTGTCCTCATCTCCACATCCAAGGAAGGACAGACCTATCCCCATGTCCCCAACCTGCTCTATAGGGCAGGGACATCCCAAAGGGGACAGCCCTGTTCTCAAGTCCCAACACTGATTTTTAAGGGAAGGACACCAGAGGTGGCACTGGACACAACTGTCCCCAAGCTGTGCTACGGGACAAAGACAGGACATCCCAAAGGTGGAAGACTTGTCCCCATGTCCTTGCATTGATCTATACGACAGAGAAATCCTTAAGTGGACGGACCTGTCCCCACAGCGATCTCTAGGGTAGGGACACTGGGGTTGGACAGAGGCATCCCCATGTCCCCAAATTGCTTTATGGAACAGGGTCATCCCAGAGGAGACAGCCTTGTCCTCATATCCCTGCACTGATTTATAGGGAAGAGTCATTGAAGTCGGGGTTGGACATAGCTGTGCCCACTTTGCTCTATGAGACGGTGACATCTCAAAGGGGGACAGCCTTGTCCCCATATCCCCACACTGCTCTGTGGGGGCAGGGACACCTAAGGTAGGGCACAGCGCCATCCCACATCTCTCTATAGGGCAGAACACCAAACCTGGGGTATTCCCAGAAGTATCCTCGTGCCGCTGGCTCTAAGGCTCCAATCCAAGGCTCTGTCCCCCCCCCATACCTGCCCGCAGCAGCCCCCGGCCGAGGCCCCCCGCCATCCTCCCGGCGCCCACGAACCCCACGCGCAGCTCCTCCGCTTCCATCACCCCGCGCCACGCCCCCTCGCCCCCTCCTCGTCTTCCCATTGGTCAGACGAGCCACACCTCCGCGCGGTGATTGGAGGCGGTGAGGTCAAGGGGGCGCGGCCAAGGTGGCTACGCAACTTCCGGGTGGCTCCACGTGGTTTGGGGACAGCGTCCGGGGTGGGGCCGCTGTGGGAAGCACGTGAGTTGGGGTGGGGCATAGGGGCCCCCTCCCATTTTGGGGGAGGTGCTGGAGTTTCTAACCTTTCTCAGAGGGGATCTATGCAGCTTTTATGCCCTGGAATTTATTTATTTTTTTTTTTGGGGGGGGGGGGGGGAGCGCAGAGAGTATGAGGTACTCTTGAATTTGTGCTGGGGGCTTCTCAACCTTTTTGGGTGTCCTCCACTTTTTTTTTTTTCTTCTTTTTCCTTCCTATAAGGCACCCCTTCCATGTCCATGCACCTCTATAGCCTGGAATCCTACGGCGTTGAGGGGGTTGGGCTGGCAGCAGAGAGTGTCTGTTCTCTTACTGGGAGTGGTCTGCCAAATGTCCCCTTATATTTGGCATTGTGGCATCTCACCTCCACCCCAGAGATGTGACGTGGATTGGGAACGGTGGGTTGGAAATGGGGAGACTTGGGGAAGATGACCATGGGGTGGCTGTAGGATGGGGGTCTGAAACCCTAAGGTGTCCCTATCCAACCTCAGCATGTCCCCGTGCCATGTTAGGGTATCTGTGCCACCCCAGGGTGTCCCCATCCTATACATGGGTGGGACACGTCACCACCCATGCCATGTTTTGCATTGCCTTCATACCTGGAGCAGTTCCAGTGATGGTACAGGAACCTTGCAGGGTGGATGTCACCAGTTCCTGATGCCCTTGAGAGGACAAAACCGAGCTTGGGGACAAGGCAGCTGGGCAAAGTGGCTGTCAGGAGTCTGCATGGGGTAAGCTTGAGCCAGGGGTAAAGGTAGGGTGGGTCCTGCTCCTTGGAACCAGCTGGGCCCCCTTTTAGGGCCAGGTCATAGAATTGTAGGTCTTCTTCTAGGAATGGGTGTTGTCTCTGTGATCATCCCTTGGGCCACTGGGAGAGGTCCTGGAGCATGTGCCCAGAATGGACTTCTGGGTGGAGGGGTACATCTCTGTGCTCTGCCAAACTCTTTTTTTCAGCCAACAAGGTGATGCTGGAACCAGGTGTAAGAGCTGGGCAACGCTGGGAACACAAACCCTACAACCCAAACCAGTCCTTGGATAGTGATGGACAACATGAGACACCCCTTCTCCAGGGAAATATTGGGGTTGGTGTCACCCAGTGAGCACCACCAGTGACCTGACAGTTTGGGAACAGCCACTCTAATGGTTGGGGGCGTCTCGGGGTCGCAATGGATATCTCCTCCATAGGTCCCCATGGTCCCCTTTGCACTCTCATGGCTAGTGACATCTTCAGACTGCAGTGATGGTGGGTGTCTATTCCATAGGTCCTTGCTGTCCCCATGGCAGAGGCTCACCAGGACCAGGCAGTGGTTTTGGTCCCTCCAGGAGATGCTTTGCTGGAGGCTATGGCACAGTCCCCAAGCAGCTGCGTTTCCCCATGCAGTAAAAGCAACACCAAACAGTCATCTGTGATTCCTGTGCTGCAGCAACAGCCTCAATCAGCTTCTTTATTACAACCTAATTATGCGTAATTAGTAGTGTAGTCCATTATAAGAGCTGCCAGCCCATGCCCCAGGGATGACTGTGATCAATTCAATCATAGTGTCTGCTGCTCCTGTCCCATTTGGGATCTCTCTGGGGGCAGCAGCACCTTTGGGACCCCCAATCTGCCTCCCAAAGCCCTCAGTGGGGTCTGCACCCTACAGCAGGTAAGAATGTAGTGTTACCTGAGCAGGGTCTTTTCTACAGAAGATGCTACTTGATGATTTTTCACTATTTTTTCCCCCTCTCCTTGCACACCCTCAAGCGTACCCAGGATCCTGGCACCCATTTGCTTTGGAAACATCGCTGTCAGCCCCCAAACCCCATCCTCTGCCCCAGCAAAGGACAACCCTGAGTTAAAGAGGACGCTTGTGCACCGCTCCATCACTTCCTAGCACTGGCATAGTTGGTGCTGAACCAGGTGCAGGTCTCCTTCACAGCTGGGAACAGAGAAATGCCATCAGTAGGATTTGAGATGGGGAGGACAGGGGGACAGCCATGTAAGTGGTGTGCCCCCTTCTCACCTTGTCTGAAGGGCGTGAACTGGAAGTTGGGGAGGTAGTGCCTGAGCTTGGCGTTGCTGGCTGTCTTCTTGAACTGCCCATCAGCCTTGGTTGTGTCAAACTGGGGTGGGAGGGATTAAGGGAAATGGGAAAGAACGGAGGCTGAGGTGGTGAGGCTGTGCTCTGCCTGGCAATAGGATGAGAGGTAACGACCTCAAGTTGAGCCAGGTTCGGGTTGGATATTAGGAAAGCTTGGTCAAACATGGGTTGACGTTTGGACTCAGTGATCTCAGAGGTCTTTTTCAACCTTAATGATTCTACAAGTGAGCATGGTGGAGATGGGTTAATGGTTAGTAGTTGGACTTGATGATCTTGGAAGTCTTTTCCAATTTGCCCTACACTAAAGGATACGACAAGCTCTCCCCTGAAGTCCATGGCCTCCACGATTGCCTCTGCAGCCTCTCTGATGGAGACTTCATCTTCTTCTCCCACTGTGGAGATGGTGATGAGCTGAGGCCATTCTTTCCCCCTTTCCCTCTTCCTCTTGGAATTTTGTCCTTACCTGACAAAATGATGGGCTCCACCTCCTCGTATTCCCGTAGAACCCAAATGAAGAGCCGGGCCAGATCCTACAGGGGAGTAGATGGCTCTTGGAGGACCCCAGGCCCTGAGGATCAGTGCTGCCCAGGACAACCCAGGAGGGCTCAGCCTGTGCTGAGGTCCCCCAGCCCCTTATCCCTCCCCCCCAAGTGCTCCCCAAGGCCACACATACCAAAGAGTAGATAAACTGTCTTCGGGGCTTGCCTGTGCCCCATACCGTCAGAGCAGAGCCATCCTCTATCAGGAAAACAGAGAGAGCATTCATGAGCAACCCTACCAGGAAGAAAATACCCAGACCATAATATGCCCTATCACACTCACGTTTGGCCAGGTACACCTTATGGATGAGCCCTGGTAGCACGTGGCCATCCTCAATGTTGAAGTTGTCGTGCGGCCCAAAGACGTTGGTGGGGATGACGGCAGTGAAGCGGCAGCCGTGCTGCTCAAAGTAGCCCCTGGGTGACAGCATGGGCTGGGTGAGTCCCTTCCCACTCAAACTATGACTCTGTGAGTTGTGGTGTCACCCCCTGTCCAGCATAAAGCAACCCACACAGTGTCCCCAACTTGGCATGGCATCTCTTGGTTGCCAAGGCTGGGTATCTCCCCATCCCCATTTAGGTGCTGTCAGCCCTGGAGTTTCCCTTTGCCCCCAGTAGTTCTGGAATGCTCACAGCCCTCTTGCACCACGATGGTTCTCCCATGGCCCTCACACCTGTTCTGGACATCGATCATCCTCTTGGCGTAGGAGTAGCCGAAATTGGAGCTGTGTGGTGGCCCATTGTGGATCTGGGGATAAGAGACACTGTGTGAATCCAGCACAGACCACGTAGCATAACTCAATGCAAGATTTTGGACGTGAGGAGGTGGTGTGGTTTGAACGCCTTGGGGAGGGTCAAGGTTATGCTTTGCCCATGGATAGGCTGGATAAAGGATGGAGATCAGATAGGCCACACTAGGACCCAGCTGTGTCCCTGCAAATGGGAACAGAGATGCTCACCATGGTCTCATCAATGGGGTATGTCGTCTTGTCTGGGAAGATGCACGTGGAAAGGCAGGAGACCACTTTCTGCACCCCACACTCATATGCAGAATGCAGGACGTTGTCATTGATGTGGATGTTCCTCCTCTGGGGACACAGAGACATTTGTCAGTGTCATCCACTAAAGGGTTGTGGTACCACCAAACCCTGCACCCCATGGTGACAACTCATAAATGACTGCAGAAACCAGAGTGAGCTCAGAGAGGGCAAGGTTCTGCAGGACCCACTTGCCAGGTGCTCACCCAAAAATCCAGGTTGCAGCGGATGTTTTTGAAGAGGCCCCCAACCATAGCAGCCAGGTGGATGACATGGGTGGGTTTATGTTTCTCAAAGAGAGCTTTGGTCTCCACAGCACTCCTAGTGGGAAGAAGTCATGGGTTGTACTGCATCAGTTTCCAAGCTTTTGGTTTGCCTGGGTTGCATTGAGTGAATGTGGCCTTGGGGGCCATATATAACATATGCCATTCTGTGGCTCTATGATCTTTAAGGCCCCTTCCAACCCAACCAGTCTATGGTTCTGTGATCTTTAAGGACCCTCCCAACCCAGCCATCCTATGATACTATGATTTTTAAGAGCCCCTCCAACCCAAGCCAAAGAAGTTGGAAAAGATCTCCAAGGTTATCAAGTCCAACCGTCTTCCCACCCCACCATGCCCACCAAACTATGTGCCCAAGTGCCACATCTACCCTTTTCTTGAAGACCTCCAGAGAACCATCCTATGGTTCTAAGATGTTCAATATCCCATCTAACACAACCATTCTATGGCTTAATGATCTTTAACAATCCTTCCAACCCAAACCGTTCTAGAATTCTATGATCTTTAGAGTCCATTCCATCCCAACCCATTCTGTGAATGCGTCATGGGGCAAAAGAAATGGATTTTTGGGGTTCTCCAAGACTCACGTCAAGTCGGCATCTCTGGAGGACACGAAGACCCACTCCTCATCCGGCCGCCCCTCGCCATTGGCCACCACCTCCTGGATGGCTCTGCCCACCAAACCAGTGCCCCCCGTCACCAGGATGCATTTGGGCTTTGCTCCCAGAGCCTCCATCATGGCCAAAGCCCTGTGCTGATGGGAGAGGGGGGGAATAAGGCAATACCACCTTGGGGGGTCCCCATAGGGATCCCCCAACCCTGGGAGGAGAACCAAACTAATGGGGTTCTGTTTTCAGGGTTGAAGCTGTTTCTGCAAAAGCAAAGAAAAGGAAAAGGAAAGAGGTGTGTCTGCCAGCGATGCTCCCGGGGCAGTCAAACTCTCGTCATCTGCAGTTGCTAATTAATGAAACCTGTCTGGTGCTGCCACGTGGCTACGGCACGGCACAGCCTCCCGGAAATGGCTGCGGAGCACACGTCCATCCCCCTGCACCCCAAAACAGGGGGCTGTACCCCCCTCCGTACAGCCCTCTGCACCCCAATCCCATGTCAGCACCTCCACATCCCTTTGTGAATGCCAGTCCCAGAGATGCAACCCCCACCACACACCCCAAATCCCGTGTCAGCACCCTCAGACCTCCCCGTGCGCCCCAATCCCACAGCTGCACACCCCGAATCTCAAGTCAGTCCCCCCACAACTCCAATCCCGTGGCTGTCCTCCTGTACCCCAACCCTAGAGCAGCACACTCCAAATCCCATGTCAACATCCCACATCCCCCTGCGACCCCAATCCCAGAGCTGCACACCTCAAATCCCATGTCGGTACCCCCATGTCCTTCTGTACCCCCAATCCTATTGATGCCCCCCCCAGTCCCCAAATACCTGCAGACACCCCAGCAGCTCCTCTACTCCTTGTCACAGGTTCCCACGTTGGGGCACCCCTAGAAGCTAGCCCCACAGTGGGGTTTTCCCCTCCCTCCTCTCCCACCCCCAATCTCGGGGTGCCCCCACCCCTCTGTCACCCCCGTGGAGACCCCTCTCCCACCTCCATGTAGGACGGGAGGAGGGGGGGGGGGGGGGGGGGGAATGCTCTTTGCTTCCAATCAAATGACACTTTGAGAGGGGTACCCCCACTTGTGTCCCCCCCCCCCCCCCGCCCCACGAGGTGCGGGGGTGTCCCACCTCACCCCTATATCTCCATCCCATGTCGGCATCCCCCCCCCCAGATATGCGGTCTCCCTCTATCCGCACCTTTCAGTTCGGGCTCGGGCCCCGCTGCAGCCGCGCTTCCTGCGGGTTCCACCCCCCGCCCCCCCCCCCTCCCCTCCCCTCCGCCTCCCCGCATTCGTCACCGCCGCCGCTCGGATCCTCGGGAAATGCAGTCCGGCACCGAACGTCCATGTGTGCGTTTGCAGCTGGCTGCAAACACACGTGCATGCATGCACACGCATGTACACACGTATGATAGCTGGCTGCAAGCACTCGCCTGCACGCACGCACACGCATGCACAAGCGCATGGCAGCTGGCTGCAAACACCCCCGTGCGTGCAAAGCCACACGTGCACCCTGAGATCCCTTCTTGCTGCAGGGGAAGGGGAACTCAGGCTCCATCCCCCTCCCTCTCGCAGCTGTGCAAAAGGGATTTCAATGAGCAAAGGCTTAACCACCTTTAATGCACTTACAGAAGAGATTATAAAGGAGCAAAGCTTTCTGCTGGGTGGGGAGGAGGTTTCAAAGCCCCTCCAGCTGGCTCGTCCTGTGGGATTTCTGCTGAGTAAAGGCACCGCTCTCAATTAATTAAAATGCTGAAGAATGGGACTAAGCGAGGCCCAGCAAGGAATCTCCTCCCAAGGAGATGTAGCCAAATTGTGGAGGAGTAATGGGATCTCATGGCTTTTCAGCCCTTTTCTCCCTCTTCCTTTTTAGTGGCTGAGACCTGCAAGAGGAACGTGCACTTTTCTTGTTGGAAATACTGAGGAAAACCGGTTTAACCCCTTCCTGAGGGCTGTTTTTCCCCAGCACATCAAAGGATGCCACCTTGTATTGGTTGTCACATGACCAGCCATGTCACATCTGTCCCCTTTCCCAGCTGGGTGAGTCCCAGCATGTCACAGAGTCATAGAATCACAGGTTGGAAAAGACTTCCAAGGTTACCAAGCCCAACCCTAACCCATCCCCACCAAACCATATCCCTAAGTGCCACATCTACACGTATCCTCATCCTCACAACCAGGGGGGGATGCACGCACACTCCATGGGATGAACCCATGGGTTGGACCCTCCGTGCCTTCCATGGATGGGCATTTTTAGGGAAAGACCACCAAGATCACCAAGTCCAACCCCAACCCATCCACACTATGCTCACTACCCATGTCCCCAAGTGCCACACCTCCATATTTCGTGAGCACTTCCAGGGATGCTGACTCCACCACCTCCACGGGCAGCCCACTCCAATGCCTGACCACTCTTTCAAAGAAGAAATTTTCCCTAATATCCAACTTGAGCCTCCCCTTCTGCTATCTTCCCAGGACATGGGATACACTAATTTCACACGTGGAGTCTACAATGAGATGCTGGGGGTTGAAGCTGCCTCTCTATGCAAGAAAATCCTTCCTTTGCCCTGCAGACATCATCTCATCTTTCATCCTCCACCAGACGCCAAGAAAACAACTCATTTTGGTGTTTCCTGCATGCCCCCTCCACCTGCCCCAGCCCAAGCCATGGGGATGAATTGCAGCCGCAGTCAAATTAGCCAAGCCAGGGAAATGCAGAATGGCTAAGGAGAACTTTCCAGGTGCCAATGGGAGGAGAACAGCTTTCTGCTGGGAACTTCGAAGCATAATCTTGGGTAACTCATGCTTCTGCTGAGGAATTGCCACACTCAGCTGAAGCCAGAGCCCAGATCATGCCGCCGTCCTGAATAACTGTGGTGCTGAGTTTAAAGATGCTAATTATGGAGCCAATTACCCAGGTAATGTTGGGGCATGAAGGAAAATCACAGGGAGAGCTGTAAACGTGCCGTGACCGCACAGGATGGGGCAGACTTGTGGCTCTGAAAATTTGGCTTTTTACATGATCTAGCAAGATCTGTCAAGCTAAGGATGAAAGCATGGGGAAGATCCTTATGCTGAGACGTCTCCTGCATGGCATAAAGCAGAAGACCTTGCATCAGGCATGGTAGAGCTTGGGTGACTTTGTCATAGCTAGAGAACTGCTGTGTTGTCTCTGTAAGGAAGCTTCTTTGTGGGTGACCTATTTCTCTCCAGCTGCCTGGTCGTCTCCAGCCCTGCTCTTTCCTCCTGGGAAAGTGGGTACAAGCAGTCCAAATGCATCCTGAACCAGAATGGAAACCAATGTTGATTCAAGGAACCAGTGTGAAGGTGCACAAAATGATGAGTCAAGGACAACAGCCATGTTTTTTCTTAGAAATGAAGGATTTCTCAGCATAGGAAATAGGAACCAGTAACAATTCAAATGGAAAATTTCTGGACTCAGTTTGAGAAAGGAATAAACCTGATGCCTTGCAAACTCGTGGGATTGGGAGATTTTGTTGTGCAGCGTCATCATCATCATCGCTTCACATTTGGTCCTTCAGTCCTCTTGAAGGAGAGAGGCAAGGAAAAGGCCACGCGTGCCCACCATGGTCACACATAGTCACCACGACTGCTTTGTGACAGTTATGGAATTTTGGGGTGGCTGAGAGTCACAATGGAATCAGACACTGGGTGTGGGGCCAACCACACCCCAACTTGTAGCTTGGGAAGGTGAAGATGGACGTCCTCCAGCAGGTCCCTCCTGTTGTGTGCCTGGTGTGGGATCTCCTAAGGATGAAACATGAAGAAGGCTGACAGGTTGGACAAGAGGACAGCCAAGGTGACACGGTCTCCAGATTCCATGGGGTTGCTGGTAGAGGATGGATGTGAAAGAAGCATGTGCTGGTCCATCCATGCTTCCAGCAGCAACAGCAGTCTGGGTGGTGGAGGATAATGTGGCTTTGAGCTCTTCTCGATTGCTCTGCAAACCTTTCTGAGCTGACTGTACCCAAACTGAGAGGCTCTGCAGCAAGTTGAGGCTCAGACATCCCCTGACATCCCGGAGGGCCTGGCTGCTGAGGCATGTCGCAGGGCTGCAGGGAGGTGAGATCTGCACTGTTCCAGTCCAGGGACTGACGCTGAGTTGGCTGAACTCCAAAGGTGAGCAACTCTCTCTCATAAAAGCAGGTATTACGTGATTTTTTTTTTTCTTTTTTTTTCTCACATTGATTAGAGTTTACTATAAAACAAACTGAAATAAACCCCTCCAGGACAATGGAGCACGTCTCCAGGGCTGGTGAGCTGTTTGAACCAAATCACTGGATGGAAAGGTCGAACAGATCTGAACCCATCCCAGCTCCCCTTGATTGGCTCCGAGGCAGGTGATGCTTGGTTTTGATTCTAGGAAAGGGCTTTGTTCCCAGGTAAAAGTTGAATCTTTGAAACGAGGCCGACTGCAGCTGTGCAACTGAGATCTGGACTCCAGCTGCGCTGGAGAGGTTCAATTAATTTGCTTTTGATGAATATTTCAGTTCTGCCAATTCCCCTGGAGACTGCAAGTCTCACTCCTCAGCTCACCTGTTTTGCAGGAGCCATCTTGCACAGCAGGAATTACAGAAAGCAAAATAATAATAATAATAATAATAATAATAATAACAAGAATAATAAAAAAATGAAAGGAAAGAAGAAAATGCGAGCGGCATCAATGACTACCAAGTTGGGAGGTGTGCTTGCAACTCAGATATCTGCATTTGCAGCCCCAGCGTGGGAGGGTGGCACAGGGAAAGTACCCTCGTCTCTGTAGCTGGAATAGCGGGGAGGTGAACATCCCCCTGCGCTTGGCACTGGTGAGGCTGCACCTTGAGTACTGTGTTTAATTTTGGGCTCCCTCGCTACAAGAAAGACATTGAAGCCTTGGATTGTGCACAGAGAAGGGCAGTGAAGCTGTGAAGGGTCTGGAGCACAACTCTAACAGGGGGTGATGGAGAAAACTGGGGTTGTTCAGTCTGGAGGAAAGGAGGCTGAGGGGAGTCCTCATCGCTCTCTACGACTACCTGAAAGAAGGCTGAGGCGAGGTGGGGGGTCAGCCTCTTCTCCCAGATAAGAGCAATAGGATGAGAGGTAATGGCCTTGAATTGTGCCAGCGAAGGTTCAGGTTGGATATTAGGGAGAATTTCTTCTCTGAAAGAGTGGTTAGGCATTGGAACAGGCTGCCCAGGGAGGTGGTGGAATCACCATACCTGGATGTGCTCAAGAACTATGCGGATGTGGCTCTGAGGGATGTGGTCAGTGGACATAGTGTGGATGGGTTGGGGTTGGACTTGGTGATCTTGGAGGTCTTTCCAGCCTTAATGAGTCTTTGACTTGGGGTCCTTGGCAGGAACCATCAGTTCCTGCTTGGTGGTAAGCCCTGGGTGATGTGCTGAAATTCCAGCCAGTGCGCACCCAAGTTCTAGTTCCTAACATCGCAATGCAGCGTGGTTCTGGGGGCCTCTTCACTCACCCTGATGGCTCCTAGAGCCATATCATATTACTGGGTGAAGTGGGAAATCATTCTGCAGAGAAAAGAAGAGCAGGCAGCTGAGGCTGGCATGCATGAGGAATTTATTGGGGAACACAAACGAGAAGGAAGGATTGCCAAGAGAAAGATCCGGGACTTCAGTGCATGCGGTACGATTATCAGCCACCTTCCACAGAAAGAGAGGGATGCAGAAAAGAAAGTAGAAGAAAGATAAAGTTTTTCACAGGCCTGAATACATGCAGTGTGGTCCAGTATCCATCCCTGCCTGCTTTTTTGCTACCATGAATGAAGACCCATGGTAAAGGAGCTGCTGATCCTATATGCCATAAGAGACATGTAGAGGTGAGCTCAGTGCATGAGGCACCTTGCAGGGCGCAGGTGGTTGCTGTGAGGGTGTGGGCGCAGGCCCTTAGCAGGGGTAGCGGGCTCTCCCGCCGTTGAAGCAGCCCAGGCCTCCGAAGCCGAAGCCGCCGGAGGAGATGGACACTCCCTGGGCGCTGAGGGCGCTGCCCACGGCAGCTGATGAGGAGGATCCGACGGCGGTGTTCTGGGGGAAGGAGCTGAGGATGGGTCCCGGCAGGGTGACCACCACGGTGGGAGGCTGGATGACGACTTGGGAGTCCTGGCACTGCCTGACACAGGGCTCGTTGCAGCTGTTAGCCAGCGGGGTGGGTCCGCAGGGGCGGCAGAGGTCGTGGCAGGACATGGCTGTGGGGTGGAGGGTCCCTGGAAGAGAGGGTGTTGGGTGAGCGGGGGGTACTGGGGGGGGGGAGAGTACTGCTGTGGGCTTCCCAAGGAGTGGGGAGGCGTGATGTGGAGCTGTGGGCAGTGCGGCAGTGGGGAAGCAGGAAGGCTGCAGAGGCTGCGGGCAGAGGGGTGTGCAGAGCTTGTCCAGGTGGGGCCGGGGAAGAAAGAAAGAGGTGTGCTGGCTCACCTGGAGGAGTGCAGAGGAGAAGGTGTCAGGAGAAGGGTGTGAGGGAGCGAGGCGCAGGGATGGCTTTTATGCTGCCGTGTGAGTGCCCGAGGGCTTGGAGGGAGCCTCTGCGCATGGCAGCATTGTGCGGAGAGCTGCTCTTGCATCACGTAGTGTGGCCAGTCATGGGATGTGTGTTCTCCTTCCAGGAACTCTGCCTTTTCGCGTCCTTCTCTTGAGGACGTTTCCCTTTGACAGCAGTGGCACCTTTCAAGTGAGAGTATTGGCGGCCAAAGGAGTGGCCTTGCACGTTCGTGTCAGAGCACGCGGAAGTAGTGGCCAAAGCTCCGTCAAGGAGCGGTGTTGTCAGTGAGGTCATTGCTTGGCACATCTGCACTGTGCTTTGTGTCTTTGTTGTTAGAGGAGTTGCCAATTCCGAGCATCCCTGGAAGCCTGATTTGGGCATTCTTGTTATCCTGGTTCAGAGATCTCAATGGCACTGCCTTTAATGAGAAGGTTACCCATGTTGTTCACCACGGGAACCTTTTGTGCACAATTTCCATGAACTTAAGCAAAGTTTGCAGTTTTGGGTTTGCAGTACTTGTAGGGTGCTTGCAGGTAGAAGGGAAACCAACCTTTTACATAGTTTTATGGTGATATGACATTTTAAAGTAAAGAGAAGAAAATTGGTTTAGACATAAGGAAGAAATGCTTTACTCGGGTGGTGGTGAGGCCCTGGCAGAGGCTGCCCAGTCAACCTGTGGGTTCTTCTTCCCTTGAGGCATTGAAGGACAGGCCCTGGTGATCAGCATGATCTGGTGATTGGCCATCAGCCCACGGAAGGGATGATGGTTGAGATTCCTTCCAACCTTCACCATTTTGTGATTCCATAATCGTGTGATTTAAGACTGTCTCCCATGCTGTGCTCACATAGAAGATGACCCAGTGTGGGTTAGATAAGTGAAGAGCAAGGTGGAGTAAAAGCAGCTGGCCGAAGGCCTGGGCCCCGATCCTGGTGTTGGCGGCACCAAGTGTAGTTGGAGGCAAGTGCAATTGTACTATTTGACTTCCTTTGTACAAGCATAGATATTACGTGATGAGATGAATGCCGTCTGCTAGACACCAATGCTCTTGTTTTAGACATGGTTGTGATAGGAGATTTTGGGGCCCATTTGGATGAGGCGTGATGGTTTATAGAGCCATGTATTTGTAGTGGGTGAAGTGGAAAGGGCATAGTGCGAAGGAATGAAGAGGAGGAATCTGAGGCTGGCGTGCGTGAGAACTTTATTGAGGAAAACAGAGTAAAAGGAAGGATCCACTTGGTGATCCCCAAGTGGAAGGAGCTCAATTTCAAGTGCAAAGAAATAAGGAAGTTACTGCAATCGTGTCTCCAGGCAGCATGGTCTGATGCTGTTCCCTGCTTCCCTGTTTCATGCCATGAAAAGAGGAGCCATGGCTGGTGACCCCGTGTGCTGCCAGTGACACCGAGGTGCCTCCTGAGTGCGTGAGGCGCCTGGCAGGGTGCAGGTGGTTGCTGTGAGGGTGTGGGCGCAGGCCCTTAGCAGGGGTAGCGGGCTCTCCCGCCGTTGAAGCAGCCCAGGCCTCCGAAGCCGAAGCCGCCGGAGGAGATGGACACTCCCTGGGCGCTGAGGGCGCTGCCCACGGCAGCTGATGAGGAGGATCCGACGGCGGTGTTCTGGGGGAAGGAGCTGAGGATGGGTCCCGGCAGGGTGACCACCACGGTGGAAGGCTGGATGACGACTTGGGAGTCCTGGCACTGCCTGACACAGGGCTCGTTGCAGCTGTTAGCCAGCGGGGTGGGTCCGCAGGGGCGGCAGAGGTCGTGGCAGGACATGGCTGTGGGGTGGAGGGTCCCTGGAAGAGAGGGTGTTGGGTGAGCGGGGGGTGTTGGGGATGTGAGGAGCTGTGCTGCGACGACCCAGGGAGTGGGGAGGTGTTGTGCGGGGCGGTGGGGAGTGTGGAGGTGGGAAGATGGAAGGGCTGCAGATTTTGGAGGCAGAGGGGTTGTTGAGAGCTGGGCCAGGTGGGGCAGGGGAAGGAAGGTAGCGGGGTGCAGGCTCACCTGGAGGAGTGCGGATGAGAAGGTGTCTCGAAAGGAGTGTGAGGGAGTGAGGTGCGAGGCCGGCTTTTATGCTGCTGTGTGAGTGCCCGAGGGCTTGGAGAGAGCCTCTGCGCATGGCAGCATTGTGCAGAGCTTCTGCCGCATGCCAGAGCCTGACAAGTCATGAGGTGGGGTGTGTTTGCCTTCTCATAACAGTCACTTTCCTTTCCTTGTGTGGTGGATTTGATCCTTTGACCCTGTAGGCTGTTTTTAAGTGACAGTTGTGGCTTTGGTGGCCTTACAGAGAAGGCGTGTCTCATGATGGTGGTTGGGAGATGCATCTAATGCAGGGGAGAGGTGTAGAATGAGCGATGAGGTCACGGCATAGCACTTACGTTGTGTGGTTTGTGACTGCATTGTGTGGTGGGACCCCATTTCCTGGCACCCTTGCAAGGCTGCTCTGGGCTTCCCGGGTCGGTTTAACATGAGACCCTGTCACATGCATCGTATTTTCTGACTGACTGCCTTCATTCCAGTTCCCTTTCCATGTGCTTTGCCCCTCTCTTTCCCATTGGGTGTGCTGCATTGACATCTTGGTTCCCTTGGTGCTCCCAAGTTTTGAATTGCGAATGGGGTTACTGTGTCTTTTGTGTAGTTTCAGCTGAGGTCCATCCATGGGGATTGTGGCTCATTGAGGCTGAGGAGCGCTGTCTGTGTGAGCAGGACGCAGTCCTCTCCGGCCTGGGTGAGAGGTAGCAAGGCCTGAGCTGAAGGGGAGTGGGTTGGTCTGGAGGGCTGAAGCAGAGCTTCATTGAAGATCATTGTTGCGTTGAGTGTCAGTGGCTGAAGCTCTTATTTCTCTGCGTAGGCTTTGATAGTTACAAGAAGGATGTGGAGATTCCTTGGAGAAAGAGAAGCATACATGCTGCCTGGGCATGCAGGGATGAGGCTCTCCAGGCCATGTGGTCAAGGGTATAGCTGAGGAGTGCAGGGCTTGCCCTCGTTCAGCTGAGTGAGTGCTTTGTGGTTTGGTGCTGAGGTGAGCAGTCCTTCAGTTTCAGAGGAAGATGCAGCAAAGTAGAAAGAGGGGCTGTTCAACTGGCTGTGCCTGAGTGTGTGAGGCCTGCTGGGTGTCAGCCAGGAATGCTGAGGGAGCTGTGTGGAGTGGGTGCAGAGGAGGGCCTCAAAGAACATCTCTGGGCTGGAGCACGTCTGCTGTGAAGAAAGGCTGATGGAGTTGGGCTTGTTTAGCGTGGAGAAAAGATGGCTCCAGAGAGAGCTCACTGTGGCATTCCAGTACTTGAAGGGAAATTTCAGGCAGGAGGAGAAACAACTTGGTACACAGTCCGATTGCAGTGGGTATTTTAAAAGAAAGAGGATAAAATTGGTTTAGACGTAAAGAAGAAATTTTTTACTCGGGTGGTGGTGAGGCCCTGGCACAGGCTGCCCAGTCAACCTGTGGGTTCTTCTTCCCTTGAGGCATTGAAGGACAGGCCCTGGTGATCAGCATGATCTTGTGATTGGCCATCAGCCCACGGAAGGGATGATGGTTGAGATTCCTTCCAACCTTCACCATTTTGTGATTCCATAATTGTGTGATTTAAGACTGTCTCCCATGCTGTGCTCACATAGAAGATGACCCAGTGTGGGTTAGATAAGTGAAGAGCAAGGTGGAGTAAAAGCAGCTGGCCGAAGGCCTGGGCCCTGATCCTGGTGTTGGCGGCACCATGTGTAGTTGGAGGCAAGTCCCTCATGCTTACCCCAAAGCGGATTGGTAAGGATCTCCTCTCAGTGCTGCAAGCTGCTCTTACGCCAGGCCGTGTTGCTTGCCATGTGGTATGTGTTGTTCTTCCAGCAGCTCTGCCCTTTTGCATCCTTTCCGTGAGGACGTGCCCGTTTTGCACCGGCGGCACCTTTCAAGTGAGTGCATTGGAAGCCCAAGGAGCCATGTTGCACCTTCGTGTCATGGCACGCGGAAGTAGTGGCCGAAGCACAGAAGGGAGCAGTGTTGGCAGTGAGGTCATGGCTTGGCACTTGTGCAATGTGGTTTGTGTCTTTGTTGTTAGAGGAGCTGCCAGTTCCTAACAGCCGTGGAAGCCTGGTCTGGGCATTCTGGGTCTCCTGCTTTGGAGGTGGTGGCAATTCCTTTCATGAGAACATCAACCAGTTCTTTCAAGAAGCAAAGCAAAGGGGCATAATTTGCATGAACTTGAGCAAAGATTTTCATGCTGTTTTTCTCCATATCCTTCTGGAGAAAATGTCCAGCAGATATCTAGAGAAATACATGATGTGTTGAGTGAACTGTTGGCTCCGCAGTGCAATTCAAAGGCATTTTTCGAATGTGGTTACATCAGGCATGTGGCCAGTCAGGCGTGGGATTCCTCAGAGCTCCATGTTTGGGTCTGTTCTCTTCCATGCTGTACTAAATGGTCTGGATGCAGGATTCCGATGAATACAGAGTAAGAGGTTTGTGGATGACAGTAACCAGGGAGGAGCTGTTGACCCTCTTAGGATTAGGGAGTCCTTAAAAAGAGCTCTTGAGAGACCAGAGGTCTGGGCCTCACCAATGGCATGGAGTTGACCAGGAGGATGTGCTGGATTATACTTCTGATTCCAGAACACCGTGGACATTTGAAGATTTGGGGAGGAGAGACGTAAAAGCAGCTCGACAAAAAGAGGTCTGGAGGATCTGGTTGATGTCAAGTTGAATCCGAGTCACCAGTGTGCCCTTGCAGCCAAAAGGTCTGTCCGTACCATGGGGTGCATCGAGCCCCGCACTGCCAGCAGGAGATGGAAAGGGATTGTCCCACTCTGCTTTGTGCTGCTCCGGCCTTACCTCAAACCTTCTGTTTAGTTTTGACTGCAACGATATAAAAAGGACATGCAACCATTCAGTAGTGTTCAAAGGAGGGCTAGAAAGATGGTGTAAGGTCTGTAGGACCTGAAGTTCCTAGGTTTATCTGCAAAGAGGAGACTGAGGGCGGGCCTAGTGGTGTCCTACAGCACGTCAATGGTGAGAGGAAGGGCAGCTCTGCTGTGTGGTGACAGGAACAGAACCTGTGGGAACAGCATGGAGCTGTGAGAGGGGAAAGTCCAGTGGGGCGTTTGGGAAAAGTTCTGCATCAGAGGGCGTAGGGCATGAAGCAGGCTTCCCAGGGTAGTGCACAAGCACAAAGGCTGCCAGAGTTCAAGAAGCACTTTGACATTGCTTTTCAGATTGATGGTCATATTTATAAGGAGGGCATTGCGGAGGCATGAGTTGGACTCAGTTATCCTTGTGGGTCCCTTCCAACATCCCTGGGTATTCTCTGATTGCACTTCATTTGTTCCCGCCCTGAGCTCATCAAATCTCATTAACCTGCCTTTAGCTCTCATCTGTGTGTGCTACATGTCTGGCTGGATGCCCCGTGATGTTGGAAGGCGGTAGCTGGGAGAAAGGAGGCTGCCTGTTTTGCGCAGTACCTGCTTGGGGCCCTCCTTGGAGCTGTGCAAGTAGGCAGGGAGGGCTGTTTGCGAGAGCAGGACGCTGTCCTCTCACGCCTGGTGCAGGGTTAGCAGGCTCTGTGATGTTGTATGAGAGAGCATGGGCAGAAGAGCCTCAATGTGCCCAAATGTTTGGGTTGGTGAAGATGCTTTATTATGTGATGAAGGCCGTCTGCTAGCCACCAATGCACTTGTTGGTGACATGGTTGCAAGAGGAGGCCCTGGGGCTCTTTTGGAGCCAATTCATTTGTACCGCCATGTGTTTGTAGTGGGTGATTTGGAAAGGGCATTAAACAAAGGAATGAAGAGGAGGAATTTGAGTTCTGAGTCTTGTATGCATGAGATCTTTATTGAGAGAAATCCACTGAAAGGAAGGATCCACTTGCTGATCACCAAGTGGAAAGAGGACAGTTTCAAGTGCAAAGAAAGAAGAAAGTTACTGCACTCGTGTTCCCAGACAGCATGGTCTGATGCTGTTCCCTGCTTCCCTGTTTCATGCCATGAAAAGAGGAGCCATGGGTGGCGATCCCGTGTGCTGCCAGTGACACCGAGGTGCCTCCTGAGTGCATGAGGCGCCTGGCAGGGTGCAGGTGGTTGCTGTGAGGGTGTGGGCGCAGGCCCTTAGCAGGGGTAGCGGGCTCTCCCGCCGTTGAAGCAGCCCAGGCCTCCGAAGCCGAAGCCGCCGGAGGAGATGGACACTCCCTGGGCGCTGAGGGCGCTGCCCACGGCAGCTGATGAGGAGGATCCGACGGCGGTGTTCTGGGGGAAGGAGCTGAGGATGGGTCCCGGCAGGGTGACCACCACGGTGGAAGGCTGGATGACGACTTGGGAGTCCTGGCACTGCCTGACACAGGGCTCGTTGCAGCTGTTAGCCAGCGGGGTGGGTCCGCAGGGGCGGCAGAGGTCGTGGCAGGACATGGCTGTGGGGTGGAGGGTCCCTGGAAGAGAGGGTGTTGGGTGAGCGGGGGGCGTTGGGGGGGGGAGAGTACTGCTGTGGGCTTCCCAAGGAGTGGGGAGGCGTGATGTGGAGCTGTGGGCAGTGCTGCACTGGGGAAGCAGGAAGGCTGCAGAGGCTGCGGGCAGAGGGGTGTGCAGAGCTTGTCCAGGTGGGGCCGGGGAAGAAAGAAAGAGGTGTGCTGGCTCACCTGGAGGAGTGCAGAGGAGAAGGTGTCAGGAGAAGGGTGTGAGGGAGCGAGGCGCAGGGCTGGCTTTTATGCTGCTGTGTGAGTGCCCGAGGGCTTGGAGGGAGCCTCTGCGCATGGCAGCATTGTGCAGAGAGCTGCTCTTGCATCACGTAGTGTGGCCAGTCATGGGATGTGTGTTCTCCTTCCTGGAACTCTGCCTTTTCGCGTCCTTCTCTTGAGGACGTTTCCCTTTGACAGCAGCGGCACCTTTCAAGTGAGAGTATTGGCGGCCAAAGGAGTGCCCTTGCACGTTCGTGTCAGAGCACGCGGAAGTAGTGGCCAAAGCTCCGTCAAGGAGCGGTGTTGTCAGTGAGGTCATTGCTTGGCACATCTGCACTGTGCTTTGTGTCTTTGTTGTTGGAGGAGTTGCCAATTCCGAGCATCCCTGGAAGCCTGATTTGGGCATTCTTGTTATCCTGGTTCAGAGATCTCAATGGCACTGCCTTTGATGAGAAGATTAAACACATTGTTCACCACGGGAACCTTTTGTGCACAATTTCCATGAACTTGAGCAAAGCTCTTCATCCTGTATTGCATGAAATTCTTCAGGAGAAAATATCGAGAACTTATCTTGAGAAATACGTAATAGGTGGAGTGAAGCTTTGGGTCTGAAATCCAGCTCAATCACGTCTATTAGATGTGGTTACGTCAGGCCAGTCAGGTATGGTTTTCTCCAGAGCTCCATTTCTGGGTCTGTTCTCCTCCATGTTGTACTAAATGATCTGGATGCAGGGCTCAGATGCATACAGAGTAAGAAGTTTGTAGATGACAGTAACCAGGGCGGAGCTGTTGACCTTCTCAGGATTAGGGAGGCCTTGAAGAGAGCTCTTGAGAGACCAGGGGGCTGGGCCATCACCAGTGGCATGAAGCTGAACAGGAGGATGTGCTGGATTCTACTCCTGACTCCAGAATACCCTGGGGATTTGAGGATTTGGGGAGGAGAGACCTAAAAGCACCTAAAAGGTCCACCAAAAGAGATCTGGAGGTTCTGGCTGATGTCAAGTTGAATCTGAGTCAGCAGTGTGCCCTTGCAGCCAAAAGGTCTGTCCGTACCATGGGGTGCATCGAGCCCCACACGGCCAGTGGGAGATGGAAAGGGATTGTCCCACTCTGCTTTGTGCTGCTCCGGCCTCACCTCAAACCTTCTGTTTAGTTTTGAGTGCAAGGATACAAAAAGGACACGCAACCACTCAAAGGAGGGCTAGAAAGATGGTGTAAGGTCTGTAGGACCTGAAGTTCCTAGGTTTGTTCTGCAAAGAGGAGACTGAGGGCAGGCCTAGTGGTGTCCTACAGCACGTCAATGGTGAGAGGAAGGGCAGCTCTGCTGTGTGGTGACAGGAACAGAACCTGTGGGAACAGCATGGAGCTGTGAGAGGGGAAAGTCCAGTGGGGCGTTTGGGAAAAGTTCTGCATCAGAGGGCGTAGGGCATGAAGCAGGCTTCCCAGGGTACCCACAAGCACCAAGGTTGCCATTGATCAAGAAGCTCTTGGACAGTGCTTTTCAGATTGATGGTAAAATTTATAAGGAGTGCAGTGTGGAGGCTTGAGTTGGACTCAGTTATCCTTGTGGGTCCTTTCCAACATCCCTGGGTATTCTCTGGTTGCACTTCACTTATTCCCCCCCTGAATGAGATCCTCATCAGATCTCATGAACCAGCCTTTCGCTCTTGTCTGCGTGTGCGAGACGGCTGGCTGGATGCCCCGTGATGTTGGAAGGCGGTAGCTGGGAGGAAGGAGGCTGCCTGTTTTGCGCAGTACCTGCTTGGGGCCCTCCTTGGAGCTGTGCAAGTAGGCAGGGAGGGCTGTTTGCGAGAGCAGGACGCTGTCCTCTCACGCCTGGTGCAGGGCTAGCAGGCTCTGTGATGTTGTATGAGAGAGCATGGGCAGAAGAGCCTCAATGTGCCCAAATGTTTGAGTTGGTGAAGATGCTTTATTATGTGATGAAGACCGTCTGCTAGCCACCAATGCACTTGTTGGTGACATGGTTGCAAGAGGAGGCCCTGGGGCTCTTTTGGAGCCAACCTATTCATTTGTACAGCCATGTGTTTGTAGTGGGTGAAGTGGAAAGAGCATTCAGCGAAAAAATAAAGAGAAGGAATCTGAAGCTGGCATGCATGAGATCTTTATTGAGGAAAATATGCTGAAGGAAAGTATCCTCTTGGTGATAACCAGTGAAAAGAGCACCATTTAACGTGTAAAGAAAGAAGAAAGTTACAGTGGTCATGTTTCATGACAGCACGGTGTAACGCTGCTCCCAGCTTGCTTGTATCGTGCCATGAAAAGCGGAGCCATGGGTGGTGATCCCATGTGCTGCCAGTGACACCGAGGTGCCTCGTGAGTGCGTGAGGCGCCTGGCAGGGTGCAGGTGGTTGCTGTGAGGGTGTGGGCGCAGGCCCTTAGCAGGGGTAGCGGGCTCTCCCGCCGTTGAAGCAGCCCAGGCCTCCGAAGCCGAAGCTGCCGGAGGAGATGGACACGCCCTGGGCGCTGAGGGCGCTGCCCACGGCAGCTGATGAGGAGGATCCGACGGCGGTGTTCTGGGGGAAGGAGCTGAGGATGGGTCCCGGCAGGGTGACCACCACGGTGGAAGGCTGGATGACGACTTGGGAGTCCTGGCACTGCCTGACACAGGGCTCGTTGCAGCTGTTAGCCAGCGGGGTGGGTCCGCTGGGGCGACAGAGGTCGTGGCAGGACATGGCTGTGGGGTGGAGGGTCCCTGGAAGAGAGGGTGTTGGGTGAGCGGGGGGTGTTGGGGATGTGAGGAGCTGTGCTGTGA
This sequence comes from Alectoris magna, assembly GCA_030625065.1. Lineage (NCBI taxonomy): Eukaryota > Metazoa > Chordata > Aves > Galliformes > Phasianidae > Alectoris > Alectoris magna. Next base: position 1,273,316 of record CM060561.1, on the reverse strand, counting down.
CGACCCAGGGAGTGGGGAGGTGTTGTGCGGGGCGGTGGGGAGTGTGGAGGTGGGAAGATGGAAGGGCTGCTGGTTTTGGAGGCAGAGGGGTTGTTGAGAGCTGGGCCAGGTTGGGCAGGGGAAGGAAGGTAGCGGGGTGCAGGCTCACCTGGAGGAGTGCGGATGAGAAGGTGTCTCGAAAGGAGTGTGAGGGAGTGAGGTGCGAGGCCGGCTTTTATGCTGCTGTGTGAGTGCCCGAGGGCTTGGAGAGAGCCTCTGCGCATGGCAGCATTGTGCAGAGCTTCTGCCGCATGCCAGAGCCTGACAAGTCATGAGGTGGGGTGTGTTTGCCTTCTCATAACAGTCACTTTCCTTTCCTTGTGTGGTGGATTTGATCCTTTGACCCTGTAGGCTGTTTTTAAGTGACAGTTGTGGCTTTGGTGGCCTTACAGAGAAGGCGTGTCTCATGATGGTGGTTGGGAGATGCATCTAATGCAGGGGAGAGGTGTAGAATGAGCGATGAGGTCACGGCATAGCACTTACGTTGTGTGGTTTGTGACTGCATTGTGTGGTGGGACCCCATTTCCTGGCACCCTTGCAAGGCTGCTCTGGGCTTCCCGGGTCGGTTTAACATGAGACCCTGTCACATGCATCGTATTTTCTGACTGACTGCCTTCATTCCAGTTCCCTTTCCATGTGCTTTGCCCCTCTCTTTCCCATTGGGTGTGCTGCATTGACATCTTGGTTCCCTTGGTGCTCCCAAGTTTTGAATTGCGAATGGGGTTACTGTGTCTTTTGTGTAGTTTCAGCTGAGGTCCATCCATGGGGATTGTGGCTCATTGAGGCTGAGGAGCGCTGTCTGTGTGAGCAGGACGCAGTCCTCTCCGGCCTGGGTGAGAGGTAGCAAGGCCTGAGCTGAAGGGGAGTGGGTTGGTCTGGAAGGCTGAAGCAGAGCTTCATTGAAGATCATTGTTGCGTTGAGTGTCAGCGGCTGAAGCTATTATTTCTCTGCGTAGGCTTTGATAGTTACAAGAAGGATGTGGAGATTCCTTGGAGAAAGCGAAGCATACATGCTGCCTGGGCATGCAGGGATGAGGCTCTCCAGGCCATGTGGTCAAGGGTATAGCTGAGGAGTGCAGGGCTTGCCCTCGTTCAGCTGAGTGAGTGCTTTGTGGTTTGGTGCTGAGGTGAGCAGTCCTTCAGTTTCAGAGGAAGCTGCAGCAAAGTAGAAAGAGGGGCTGTTCAACTGGCTGTGCCTGAGTGTGTGAGGCCTGCTGGGTGTCAGCCAGGAATGCTGAGGGAGCTGTGTGGAGTGGGTGCAGAGGAGGGCCTCAAAGAAGATCACAGGGCTGGAGCACGTCTGCTGTGAAGAAAGGCTGATGGAGTTGGGCTTGTTTAGCGTGGAGAAAAGATGGCTCCAGAGAGAGCTCACTGTGGCATTCCAGTACTTGAAGGGAAATTTCAGGCAGGAGGAGAAACAACTTGGTACACAGTCCGATTGCAGTGGGTATTTTAAAAGAAAGAGGATAAAATTGGTTTAGACGTAAAGAAGAAATTTTTTACTCGGGTGGTGGTGAGGCCCTGGCACAGGCTGCCCAGTCAACCTGTGGGTTCTTCTTCCCTTGAGGCATTGAAGGACAGGCCCTGGTGATCAGCATGATCTTGTGATTGGCCATCAGCCCACGGAAGGGATGATGGTTGAGATTCCTTCCAACCTTCACCATTTTGTGATTCTATAATCGTGTGATTTAAGACTGTCTCCCATGCTGTGCTCACATAGAAGATGACCCAGTGTGGGTTAGATAAGTGAAGAGCAAGGTGGAGTAAAAGCAGCTGGCCGAAGGCCTGGGCCCTGATCCTGGTGTTGGCGGCACCAAGTGTAGTTGGAGGCAAGTCCCTCATGCTTACCCCAAAGCGGATTGGTAAGGATCTCCTCTCAGTGCTGCAAGCTGCTCTTACGCCAGGCCGTGTTGCTTGCCATGTGGTATGTGTTGTTCTTCCAGCAGCTCTGCCCTTTTGCATCCTTTCCGCGAGGATGTGCCCGTTTTGCACCGGCGGCACCTTTCAAGTGAGTGCATTGGAAGCCCAAGGAGCCATGTTGCACCTTCGTGTCATGGCACGCGGAAGTAGTGGCCGAAGCACAGAAGGGAGCAGTGTTGGCAGTGAGGTCATGGCTTGGCACTTGTGCAATGTGGTTTGTGTCTTTGTTGTTAGAGGAGCTGCCAGTTCCTAACAGCCGTGGAAGCCTGGTCTGGGCATTCTGGGTCTCCTGCTTTGGAGGTGGTGGCAATTCCTTTCATGAGAACATCAACCAGTTCTTTCAAGAAGCAAAGCAAAGGGGCATAATTTGCATGAACTTGAGCAAAGATTTTCATGCTGTTTTTCTCCATATCCTTCTGGAGATAATGTCCAGCACATACCTAGAGAAATACATGATGTGTTGAGTGAACTGTTGGCTCCGCAGTGCAACTCAAAGCCTTTTTTCAAATGTGGTTGCATCAGGTAGGTGGCAGTCAGGCGTGGGATTGCTCATAGGATCATTTTTGGGTCTGTTCTCTTTCATGCTGTACTAAATATTCTGGATGCAGGACTCAAATGCGTACAAAGTAAGAAGTTTGTAGATGACAGTAACCAGGGAGGAGCTGTTGACCCTCTCAGGATTACGGAGGCCTTGAAGAGAGCTCTTGAGAGACCAGAGGGCTGGGCCATCAGCTATGGCATGGAGTTGAACAAGTGGATGTGCTGGACTTACACCTGATTCCAGAATACCCTGGACATTTGAGGATTTGGGGATTGGAGACTTAAAACAGCTCCACAAAAAGATGTCTTGAGGTTCTGGTTGATGTCAAGTTGAATCTGAGTCAGCAGTGTGCCCTTGCAGCCAAAAGGTCTGTCCGTACCAAGGGGTGCATCGAACCCCGCACTGCCAGTGGGAGATGGAAAGGGATTGTCCCACTCTGCTTTGTGCTGCTCCTTCCTTACCTCAAACCTTCTGTTTAGTTTTGACTGCAACGATACATAAAGGACATGGAACCATTCAAAGTAGGGCTAGAAAGATGGTGTAAGATCTGTAGGACCTGAAGTTCCTAGGTTTGTTCTGCAAAGAGGAGACTGAGGGCAGGCCTAGTGATGTCCTACAGCACGTCAGTGGTAAGAGGAAGGGCAGCTCTGCTGTCTGGTGCCAGGAACAGAACCTGTGGGAACAGCATGGAGCTGTGAGAGGGGAAAGTCCAGTGGGGCGTTTGGGAAAAGTTCTGCACCTGAGGGCGTAGGGCACGCAACAGGCTCTCCAGGGCAGAGCACAAGCACTAAGGCTGCAGGATTTCCAGAAACATCATCCATCAGAAGAGGGGTGGCAGGCAGGGAGAGGGAGGTGATTGTCCCTGTCTTCTGCTCTTGTGAAGCCCCATCTGGAGTGGTGCGTCCAGGTCTGCAGCCCGCAGTACAAGAAGGACAGGACAGCTGTTGGGGAGGGTCCAGAGGAGGGGCACAAAGATGGTCAGGGGTCTGGAGCAGCTCCCCTACAAAGACACGCTGAGGGAGCTGGGCTTGATCAGCTTAGAGAAAAGAAGGCTGAGGGTGAACCCATGGCAGCCTTTCAGTACCTAATGGGAGCCTATAAACTGGAGGGGAGTCGACTCTTTGAAAGGGGTGGTTACAGCAGGACAAGGGAAATGGCTTTAAGTTGAGGGAGGGAGGATCTGTGTTGGATGTCAGGGGAAGTTCTTTACTATGAGAGTGGTGAGGTGCTGGAACAGGCTGCCCAGAGAGGTTGTGCATGCCCCATACTTGGAGGTGTTCAAGGCCAGGTTGGATGGGGCCCTGACAACCTGGTCCAGTATTAAATGGGAAGGTTGGTGGTCCTGCCTGTGGCAGGGAGGTTGGAGATTCCTGATCCTAGAGGTCCCGTCCAACCTGGGCCCTTCTGTGATTCTGTGATGCTGTGAAACATTGGACAATGCCTTCAGACCTCCAGTTCAGTTTTTAAGGATTGCATTGCGGAGGCATGAGTTGGACTCAGTTGTCTTTGTGGGTCCCTTCCAACATTCCTTGGTGTTCTCTGATTGCACTGCGTTTCTTCCCATCTGAGCTTGCTGCTGCTCGTTTGCCAGCCTTTAGCTCTTGTCTCTCCCTCTGGGTGTGCTACATGGCTGGCTGGATGCCCCGTGGTGTTGGAAGGCTGTAGCTGGGAGAAAGGAGGCTGCCTGTTTTGTGCCATGCCTGCTTGGGGCCCTCCTTGGAGCTGTGCAAGTGGGCAGGGAGGGCTGTTTGCGAGAGCAGGACGCTGTCCTCTCATGCCTGCTGCAGGGCTAGCAGGGCCTGTCATGTCAGGACTCCTGCCATGCTCCCCAAACGGTGGCACTGGCCGCTGCATCCGAATGGCATTATCTGAGGCTCCAATTTCACTGTGTGGAGGTGGGGCGGATGGACTGCTAGATGGGGGTCTGCTGGGCTGGTTGGTGAGGTCTGGGAGGGACCATGAGGGTGACAGGAGGCAGAGGGTGAGTGGGTCTGTCAGAAAGGGCAGGCTGGTGAAACACAGCGTTTGGGTAGAGTGTCAAGCAGTGAGGCTCTTTTCCTGCACGGTGTTTGTTGTTCAGAAAGGGAATTAGGCTATTTCCTGGGCGATCTCAATGGGCGCAGTCTGTGATGGGCTGCAGACCTGAGGTAATTGTGGTGATATTTGCATCCCAAAGGGTACATGAATGCGTTGGACTGTCCGTGATCAAGAGAGTGAGAGTTCTTCGTGTTGCTTTTAGGGGTGAGTTGTTCCTGGATTTGTTTAGATCAGGAAGGCTCTGCGTCAGTTGAATGAACCTGTAGAGTTGCACCCATGAATGGTGAAGGTCTGGCATGTTGAGCATGCCGATATCAATTATCTTAGAAAGATCACGGTAACGAGGAGAGATTTCTGTAAAGTGAAAGAGACTCGTGCCACTCCTGTCTTAAAGTAATGAAGAAGGAATGTGTGTGGAACTGCAGCCTGGTCGGCCTGACATTAGTCGTAAGGGAGGAGGTGAAGGAAATCCTCCCAGAAAGTGCTGCCGAGCACGGAATGGAAAATAAATTCTTGGAAACAGGGAACCAAATTGTATGAACCTACTTCAGTATTTCAGCACTGAAGTGACCAGTGATGTGCATGAGGGGGTGAAGTGACTTTAGTAATGGCTTTGAGGCTTCCTCCCATGACATGCTTGTAGGCAAACTGTCAGCAAACTGCTTGGGAAACTGGAGGCCGAGGTGGTCTTAAAAGTGGCAGATTGTAGGGGTCCAGTGTTCTGAGGTGAGTCATATAGAGTCCTGTTGTGGAGAGTTCATGGTTGTACAGGCCAAGACAGGGAAGTGAAAGGAAGGGAAGTGAACAGAATGATGTTGAGTGTCTTCACTAAAAGCCTGGGTGAAGGGACTGGACCTCATTGTAAACAGCCTGCTACTCCTCTCGGGGCTTGAGCAGGGCCACTGTACTGTAAGACATCAAGACAATAATGCTAAGAGAAACGATTCTGTGACCATGTTTGTTGTTAGCATGAGAGAATCTTGCATGGGAGGAAAAGGAAACAAGTGTGTGCTGCACCAGAGATGTAGTATGAGAGAGCACAGGCAGAAGAGCCTCGGTGTGCCCCAGACATTATTTGTGTACGTATAGATAAAATATTATGTGATGAAGGCCATCTGCTAGCCACCAAAGCACTTGTTGGAGACGTGGTTGCAAGAGGAGGTCTTGGGGCCCTTTTGAGCCAGACATGATGGTTTCTAGAGTCATGTGTTTGTAGTGGGTGAAGTGGGAAGGGCATCGTGCGAAGAAATGAAGAGGAGGAATCTGAAGCTGGCATGCATGAGAAATTTATTGAGGAAAACACGCAGAAAGGAAGGATCCACTTGGTGATCACCCAGTGGAAAGAGCACAATTTCAAGTGCAAAGAAAGAAGAAAGTTAAAGCGGTCGTGTTTCCAGACAGCATGGCCTGACGTTGTTCCATGCTTCCCTGTTTCGTGCCATGAAATGAGGAACCATGGGTGGTGATCCCATGTGCTGCCAGTGACACCGAGGTGCCTCCTGAGTGCGTGAGGCACCTGGCAGGGTGCAGGTGGTTGCTGTGAGGGTGTGGGCGCAGGCCCTTAGCAGGGGTAGCGGGCTCTCCCGCCGTTGAAGCAGCCCAGGCCTCCGAAGCCAAAGCCGCCGGAGGAGATGGACACTCCCTGGGCGCTGAGGGCGCTGCCCACGGCAGCTGATGAGGAGGATCCGACGGCGGTGTTCTGGGGGAAGGAGCTGAGGATGGGTCCCGGCAGGGTGACCACCACGGTGGAAGGCTGGATGACGACTTGGGAGTCCTGGCACTGCCTGACACAGGGCTCGTTGCAGCTGTTAGCCAGCGGGGTGGGTCCGCAGGGGCGGCAGAGGTCGTGGCAGGACATGGCTGTGGGGTGGAGGGTCCCTGGAAGAGAGGGTGTTGGGTGAGCAGGGGGTGTTGGGGATGTGAGGAGCTGTGCTGCGATGACCCAGGGAGTGGGGAGGTGTTGTGTGGGGCTGAGGGGAGTGTGGAGGTGGGAAGGTGGAAGGGCTGCTGGTTTTGGAGGCAGAGGGGTTGTTGAGAGCTGAGCCAGGTGGGGCAGGGGAAGGAAGGAAGCGGGGTGCAGGCTCACCTGGAGGAGATCAGAGGAGAAGGTGTCAGAAGAAGGGTGTGAGGGAGTGAGGTGCGTGTCCGGCTTTTATGCTGCTGTGTGAGTGCCCGAGGGCTTGGAGAGAGCCTCTGCGCATGGCAGCATTGTGCAGAGCTGCTGTTTCATGCCAAAACTTGACCAGTCATGAGGTGATGTCTTTTTGTCTTCCTGCAATGCTTCCTTTTTCTTTCCTTTTCTTGTGGCTTTGTTCCTTTGACCCTGTCAGCAGTGTACAAGTCGGCATGGTAGTTCAGTCAACGCGTGCTGTAAGCATGAATGGTGCCTATCAGGAGTGAGGTCAGCACGTGGCACTTGTGCGTGGTGGTTTCTGGCTGTGTTGTGTGTGCTGCACTGTCATCTTGGTTCCCTTTGTGCTCTCAAGGTTATACTTGGGAATGCTGTTTATTTGTTGTTTGTGTAGTTTCAGCTGAGGTCCATCCATGAGGATTGTGGCTCATTGAGGCTGTGGAGCGCTGTCTGTGTGAGCAGGACGCAGTCCTCTCCGGCCTGGGTGAGAGGTAGCAAGGCCTGAGCTGAAGGGGAGTGGGTTGGCCTGGAGGGCTGAAGCAGAGCTTCATTGAAGATCATTGTTGAGTGTGAATGGATGAAGCTATTATTTCTCTGCGTAGGCTTTGATAGCTACAAGAAGGATGCGGAGATTCCATAGAGAAAGGAGAAGCATACATGCTGCATGGGCATGCAGGGATGAGGCTCTCCAGGCCATGTGGTCAAGGGCACAGCTGAGGAGTGCAGGGCTTGCCCTCGTTCAGCTGAGTGAGTGCTTTGTGGTTTGGTGCTGAGGTGAGCAGTCCTTCAGTTTCAGAGGAAGCTGCAGCAAAGTAGAAAGAGGGGCTGTTCAACTGGCTGTGCCTGAGTGTGTGAGGCCTGCTGGGTGTCAGCCAGGAATGCTGAGGGAGCTGTGTGCAGTGGGTGCAGAGCAGGGCCTCAAAGAAGATCACAGGGCTGGAGCACGTCTGCTGTGAAGAAAGGCTGATGGAGTTGGGTTTCCAGTACTTGAATGGAGCTTAGAGGGAGAAGGGGAACCAACCTCGAGCAGCATGCAGCTGTTGCATCACATCGTTTTGCCGATCGTGGGATGTGTGTTCTCCCTCCAGGAAGTGTCTTTTTGCATCCTTTTCTTGAGGACGTGTCCATTTGGCACTGGCAGTGCCTTTCCAGGGAGAAAATTGGAGGCCAATGGAGCGATCTTGGACGTTCGTGTCAGGGTATGCGGATGAAGTGGCCAAAACACAGAAAGGGAGCGGTGTTGTCAGTGAGGTCATCGCTTGGCACTTGTGCAATATGGTTTGTGTCTTTGTTGTTAGAGGAGCTGCCATTTCCAAATATCCATGGAAGCCTGGTCGGGGCATTCGAGGTATTCTGGTTTTGAAATGATGGCACTTCCTTTTCTGAGATGAATACCCATGTTGTAAGAGACCTAATTTCTATGATCTTCAGCAAAGTTATGCATAGTGGTTTTTGCCATATCCTTCAGAAGAAATTGTCCATTGTATGTCTAGGCAAATAAGTGATATGTTGAGTGCACTGTTGGCTTCCAAGCCCAACTCAAGGACTGTTACTTGTTGTAATTACATCAGTCAGGACGCCAGCCAGGTGTCAGATTCCCCAGTCTTCACATTTGGGACCTGTTCTCTTCCACGTTGTACAAAATGATCTGGATGCAGGACTCAAATGCGTACAAAATAAGAAGTTTGTGCATGTTACTGACTAGGGATGAGCAGCTGACTCTCGGTATCAGCGAGGCCTTGGAGAGAGCTCTTGAGAGACCAGAGGGCTGGGCCATCATCAATGGCATGAAGTTTAATGAGAGCAAGAGCTTGATTCTGCGCCTGGAATGGGGATACCCGGGAGATATCTGGGTATTTGGGGATGAGAGACTTAAGAGCAGCCCCACAGAAAGAGATCTGGAGGTTCTGGCTGATGTGAAGTTGAATCTGAGTCAGCCATGTGCCGTGGCAGCCAAAATGACTGACCGTCCCCTGGGCTGCATCGAGATGAGAACTGCCAGTGGGAGCGGGTAGGGTTGTCCCACTCTGCTCTGTGCTGGCGTGGCCTCACCTCAAGTACTGTGCTCAGCTTTGGCTTCAGCGGTACAAGGCAAGGGGAAGGATGGCCCTACATAGCAACCTACACAGGCTGGATAGAGGGGCTGCGGCCAATGGGATGAAGTTCAACAATGCCAAGTGCCAGGTTCTGCACTTTGGCCACAACAGCCCCAGGCAATGCTGCAGGCTTGGGGCAGAGGGGCTGGAAGACTGGAGAGAGGAAACGGACCTGGGGATATTGGTTGACGATTGGCTGAACATGAGCCAGCAGTGTGCCCGTCTAACCAAGAAGGTGTCCTGCTTTGTATCTGAACCGGTGTTGCCAGCAGGAGCAGGGAAGCGATCATCCCTCTGTATTCCTCCATGGTGAGGCCGCACCTCGAGAATTGTGTCCAGTGTTGGGCCCCTCACTGCAAGAAAGACTTTGAGGCCCTGGATTGTGTTCAAAGAAGGGCAACAAAGCTGGTGAGGGGTCTGGAGCACAGGCCACATGAGGAGCAGCTGAGGGAGCTGGAATTGTTCAGTCTGGAGAAGAGGAGGCTCAGGGGAGACCTCACTGCTCTCTATAACTACCTGAAGGGAGGTTGTAGTGAGCTGGGGGTCAGCCTCTTCTCTCGTGTGACTGGTGATAGGACTAGAGGGAACGGCTTCAAGCTGCGCCAGGGGAGGTTCAGGCTGGACGTCAGGAAATACTACCTCTCTGAGAGAGGGGTCAGGCAATGGAATGGGCTGCCCAGGAGGGTGGTGGAGACACTGACCATGGAGGTGTTCAAGGAACGTTTGGACGTTGTGCTGAGGGACATGGTTTAGTGAGAAGTGTTGGTGCTGGGTTGGACTGGGTGATCCTGTGGGTCTTTTCCAATCTTGGTGATTCTATGATTCTACGACTGGATCTGATTGTGGACAGCATGCTATATACCCGACTGGACTTGAGCAGTGCAATTGTACTATTTGTCTTTCTTTGTACAAGCGTAGATAATGTGTGATGAGATGAATGCCGTCTGCTAGCCACCAGTGCTCTTGGTGGTGACGTGGTAGTGACAGGAGGTCCTGGGGCCCTTTTGGACCCAAGATGCTCATTTCCAGAACCATGTCTTTGTAGTGGGTGAAGTGGAAAGAGCATTCAGCAAAAAAATAAAGAGAAGGAATCTGAAGCTGGCATGCATGAGATCTTTATTGAGGAAAATATGCTGAAGGAAAGTATCCTCTTGGTGATAACCAGTGAAAAGAGCACCATTTAACGTGTAAAGAAAGAAGAAAGTTACAGTGGTCATGTTTCATGACAGCACGGTGTAACGCTGCTCCCAGCTTGCTTGTATCGTGCCATGAAAAGCGGAGCCATGGGTGGTGATCCCATGTGCTGCCAGTGACACCGAGGTGCCTCCTGAGTGCGTGAGGCGCCTGGCAGGGTGCAGGTGGTTGCTGTGAGGGTGTGGGCGCAGGCCCTTAGCAGGGGTAGCGGGCTCTCCCGCCGTTGAAGCAGCCCAGGCCTCCGAAGCCGAAGCCGCCGGAGGAGATGGACACTCCCTGGGCGCTGAGGGCGCTGCCCACGGCAGCTGATGAGGAGGATCCGACGGCGGTGTTCTGGGGGAAGGAGCTGAGGATGGGTCCCGGCAGGGTGACCACCACGGTGGAAGGCTGGATGACGACTTGGGAGTCCTGGCACTGCCTGACACAGGGCTCGTTGCAGCTGTTAGCCAGCGGGGTGGGTCCGCAGGGGCGGCAGAGGTCGTGGCAGGACATGGCTGTGGGGTGGAGGGTCCCTGGAAGAGAGGGTGTTGGGTGAGCGGAGGGTGTTGGGGATGTGAGGAGCTGTGCTGCGACGACCCAGGGAGTGGGGAGGTGTTGTGCGGGGCGGTGGGGAGTGTGGAGGTGGGAAGATGGAAGGGCTGCAGATTTTGGAGGCAGAGGGGTTGTTGAGAGCTGGGCCAGGTGGGGCAGGGGAAGGAAGGTAGCGGGGTGCAGGCTCACCTGGAGGAGTGCGGATGAGAAGGTGTCTCGAAAGGAGTGTGAGGGAGTGAGGTGCGAGGCCGGCTTTTATGCTGCTGTGTGAGTGCCCGAGGGCTTGGAGAGAGCCTCTGCGCATGGCAGCATTGTGCAGTGAGATTCTGCCGCATGCCAGAGCCTGGTCAGTCATGAGGTGGGGTGTGTTTCCCTTCCCGAAAAGCTCCCTTCTCATTTCCTTGTGTGGTGGATTGGATCCTTTGACACTGTTGGCTGTTTTTAAGTAAGAGTAACTGCTTTGGCACAATTACAGAGAAGGCTTGTATCATGAGGGTGGTTGCAAGATGCAACTAAAGCATAATGGATGAGGTCATGGCATAGCACGTCTTTCTGTATGGCTTGTGACAGCATTGTGTGGTGGGACCCCATTTCCTGACACCCTTGCAAGGCTGCTCTTGGCTTCCTGGGTGTGTTTGACATGAGACCCTGTCACATGCATCGTATTTTCTGACTGACTGCCTTCATTCCAGTTCCCTTTCCACGTGCTTTGCCCCTCTCTTTCCCATTGGGTGTGCTGCATTGACATCTTGGTTCCCTTGGTGCTCCCAAGTTTTGAATTGGGAATAGGGTTACTGCATCTGTTGGTTGGTTTCAGCTGAGGTCCATCCATGGGAATTGTAGCTCACTGAGGCTGAGGAGCGCTGTCTGTGTGAGCAGGACGCAGTCCTCTCCGGCCTGGGTGAGAGGTAGCAAGGCCTGAGCTGAAGGGGAGTGGGTTGGTCTGGAAGGCTGAAGCAGAGCTTCATTGAAGATCATTGTTGTGTTGAGTGTCAGTGGCTGAAGCTATTATTTCTCTGCGTCGGCTTTGATAGTTGCAAGAAGGATGTGGAGATTCCATAGAGAAAGGAGAAGCATACATGCTGCATGGGCATGCAGGGATGAGGTCTTCAGGCCACGTGGTCAAGGACATGACTGTGGAGTGCAGGGTATGCCCCCCTTCAGCTGAGGTGAGTGCTTTGTGTCTTGCTGCTGAGGTGAATAGTGCTTGTTGTTGAGGAAGATTAAGAGAAGCAGAATGGACGTGCCTAAGGCCGTGAGGGCCGCCTGGTTCCACCCATGAATGCTGAGGGAGCCATGAGATGTCCTTGCATGGGTGATGCCATTTGATTTGTAAAGGTCCCAGTGCCTTCTGATGGGCGGGACAGAGCTCATACCGCTGCTGTCCTGAAGGAGGTAGAAGAAAGAAGAGCGGAGAAATAGGTGTCTGTTAAATTGGCCTCAGCTGCTGAGGAAGTGAAGAGGAAATCCCAGAATGTGTTGCCATAGGCAAGACGGTGAAGAACACGCCGGGGAGTGCTCAGTGAGGATAACTGTCACAGAGATAACCCCGAATGGCTAAGAAGTGGTGGGAACAGAGAGCACAAAAGGGCAAAGCTACCGGAGTTCTTCTACATTGAAGTGACCATCTGTGCACATGAGGGGGTGCAGATTTTAGGACTTTGCCTTTACAAAAGGCTTTGAGGCTTCCTCCTTCAAAGTGTTCATAGACAAAGTGCCTATGAACTTCTCAGTTAAGTGGGTGCTGATGTGGTGTAAAAAGTGGCTGAATGCAGGGGTATGGTGGTCTGAGGCAAGTGACACAGAGTGCTGATGTGGTGAGTTCGGAGCTGTATAGACCAAGTGGGAAGTGAGGTCAGTGCTGTTCCGTATCTTCATTAGAAACCTGGGTGCTGGGACTGGAGCTGATTGTGGACAGCCTGCTATTTCAGACTGGGCCTGAGCAGTGCAATTGTACTATTTGACTTCCTTTGTACAAGCATAGATATTACGTGATGAGATGAATGCCGTCTGCTAGACACCAATGCTCTTGTTTTAGACATGGTTGTGATAGGAGATTTTGGGGCCCATTTGGATGAGGCGTGATGGTTTATAGAGCCATGTATTTGTAGTGGGTGAAGTGGAAAGGGCATAGTGCGAAGGAATGAAGAGGAGGAATCTGAGGCTGGCGTGCGTGAGAACTTTATTGAGGAAAACAGAGTAAAAGGAAGGATCCACTTGGTGATCCCCAAGTGGAAGGAGCTCAATTTCAAGTGCAAAGAAATAAGGAAGTTACTGCAATCGTGTCTCCAGGCAGCATGGCTTGTTTCATGCCACGAAAAGAGGAGCCATGGCTGGCGATCCCGTGTGCTGCCAGTGACACCGAGGTGCCTCCTGAGTGCGTGAGGCGCCTGGCAGGGTGCAGGTGGTTGCTGTGAGGGTGTGGGCGCAGGCCCTTAGCAGGGGTAGCGGGCTCTCCCGCCGTTGAAGCAGCCCAGGCCTCCGAAGCCGAAGCCGCCGGAGGAGATGGACACTCCCTGGGCGCTGAGGGCGCTGCCCACGGCAGCTGATGAGGAGGATCCGACGGCGGTGTTCTGGGGGAAGGAGCTGAGGATGGGTCCCGGCAGGGTGACCACCACGGCGGGAGGCTGGATGACGACTTGGGAGTCCTGGCACTGCCTGACACAGGGCTCGTTGCAGCTGTTAGCCAGCGGGGTGGGTCCGCAGGGGCGGCAGAGGTCGTGGCAGGACATGGCTGTGGGGTGGAGGGTCCCTGGAAGAGAGGGTGTTGGGTGAGCGGAGGATGTAGGGGGTGTGAGGAGCAATGCAGAAGTGAGCAAGGGAGCAGGGAGCTGTGGATTGGAGTTCAGGGAGTGTGACTTTGTGGCAGCAGAAGCGCTGCAGAGTCTTGGGTGAGAGGAGGTGTGCAAAAGTGTGCCAGGTTGGGCAGGGGAAGAAAGAAAGCGGGGTGCAGGCTCACCTGGAGAGGTGCGGAGGAGAAGGCGACAGGAGAAGCGAGTGAATGAGCCAGGCACAGGGCTGGCTTTTATGCTGCTGTGTGAGTGCCCGAGGGCTTGGAGAGAGCCTCTGCGCATGGCAGCATTGTGCAGAGCGCTGCTGTTGCATGACAAACCCCGGTAGGTCATGAGGTTGGGGTTATTGTCTTCCCACAACACTTCCTTTTCATTTCCTTGTGTGGTGGATTTGATCCTTTGGCCCGGTCGGCATTTTTGAGTGGGACTGGAGTTATGAGGAAGGCGCGTTTCAGGGAAGAAGATGGAAGGCTTGTCCAAGGCTTATGAGGAGTGATGTGGTCTCCTTAGTGATGCCACCCTGTGCTCCTCGTGCAGTCGTGTTTGTGGCTGCGTGGTGAGGTTCGGACCCCCTTCCTGGCATCCTTTGAGGGCTGTTCTGTGATTCTCAGGTGTGTTTGCCTTCAGACGCTGCTGGTTGCACTGCACTGCACTCCCTGCCTGCCTTCTACTTCTTTTGCTTTCCTTGGTCTTTGTCGTTGTCTTCTGCATTGGGTGTGTTGTGTCAACATCTTGGTTCCCCTTCTGCTTCAAAAACTGGGATCTGAAGACACGCAGCAGCCAGTTTTGTGCAGTCTCAGCTTTGGGCCATTCATGGTGGTTTTAGTGCATTTAGACAGAGGAGGGCAGTTTGTGGAGTTGAGATTTTGGGGTCCTTTATTGGTTTGGGTGTTAGTGGGTTCTGCAGCCGTGAGCCACTTCATGAGATGGACAAATACAGGGCTTTTGAGTGCAGGGCACGCCCTCGTTCAGCTGAGTGAGTGCTTTGTGGTTTGGTGCTGAGGTGAGCAGTCCTTCAGTTTCAGAGGAAGCTGCAGCAAAGTAGAAAGAGGGGCTGTTCAACTGGCTGTGCCTGAGTGTGTGAGGCCTGCTGGGTGTCAGCCAGGAATGCTGAGGGAGCTGTGTGCAGTGGGTGCAGAGCAGGGCCTCAAAGAAGATCACAGGGCTGGAGCACGTCTGCTGTGAAGAAAGGCTGATGGAGTTGGGCTTGTTCAGCCTGGAGAAGAGTTAGCTCCGGGAAGAACTCACTGTGGCCTTCCAGTACTTGCAGGGAAATTACAGGCAGGAGGGGAACCCACTTTTTACATGGTATGTTATCAATCAGACTTTGTAAAAGAAAAAGGAGAAAATTGGTTTAGATGTAGTAAGAAATTGTTTCCTCGGGTGGTGGTGTGGCCCTGGCCCAGGCTGCCCTGTCAACTTGTGGGTTCTTCATCCTTGGAGGAGTTCAAGGACGGGCCCTGGTCCGCATGACCTGGTGGTGGGCCATCAGCCCACAGAAGGGATAATGGTTGAGATTCCTTCCAACCTTCACAGTTCCGTGATACTACAACTGTATGATTTGACATGCCATGCTCATCTACAAGCTGGGCCAGTCTGGGTTAGGCAAGCGGAGATCATGGTGAACTGAAAGCCGCTGGCTGAAAGTCCAGGGCCCGGAGCCTGGTGATGGGGGGCACCAGGTGTATCTGGAAGCAGGTTCCTCACGCTTACCCCAAAGTGGACTGTTAAGGATCCCCTCCCTGTGCTGCGAGCTACTCTTGCATCACGTAATGTGACACGTCATGTGGTATGTGCTGTTCTTCTGCAAATCTGCCCTTTTGCATCCTTCTCGTGAGGACGTGTCCATTTGGCACTGCTGGCACGTTCCAAGTACTGCATGCAAAAGGAGCGATCGTGAGCATTCGTGTCAGGACCAGAGGAAGCAATGGGCAAACACTCCAAAAAGAGCAGTGCTGACAGTGAGGTCATCGCTTGGCACTTGTGCAATATGCCTCGTGTCTTTGTTGCTAGAGGAAGCCTGGTCTGGGCAGTCTAGGTATTCTGGTTTTGAAACGATGGCCATTCCTTTTGTGAGATGAATGCCCATGCTGTTCACCACGGGAACTGGATAGGCGTCATTTCTATGGTCTTCAGCAAAGTCATGCATGGTGTTTTTCACCATATCCTTCTGGAGAAAAAGTCCAGCACGTAAGTAGGCAGAGACAGAATATGTTGAGTGAACTGGTGCGTTGGAAGTCCGTATGAACAGCTTTTATTTGATGTGGTTCCGTCAGGCTGGTGGCCAGTCAGGTGTTGGATTTCTCTGAGCTGGATGTTGGGACTGTTCTCTTCCACGTTTTGCTAAATGATCTGGATGCAGGACTCGAATGCGTACAGATTAAGATGTTTGTAGATGGCAGTAACTAGGGAGGAGCAGTTGACTCTCTCAGGGTTAGGGAGGCCTTGGAGAGAGCTCTGGAGAGATCAGAGGGCTGGGCCATCGCCAACGGCATGGAGTTGAACAAGAGGATGTGCTGGATTCTGCATCTGATTCCAGAATGGCCTGGACATATGGGGATCTGGAGAGAAGAGACTTCAAAGCAGCTCCTGGAGAAGAGATCTGGGGTTTCTGGTTGATGTCAGGTAGAATCTGAGTCAGCAGTGTGCGCTGGCCCCCAAAAGTGCTGACCATTCCCTGGTGTGTATCGGGCCCAGCACTGCTAGCAGAAGAGGAAGGGATTGTCCCACTCTCCTCTGTGCTGCTCCGGCTTCACGTCCAGTCTTGTATTTACTTTTGTCTTCAACGATGCCAGAAGGACATGAAACTATCGTCGAGTGTCCTAAGGGGGGATACAAAGAAGATGTAAGGTTTGAAGGAACAGAAGTTCCTTAAATTGTTCTGCAAAGCGGAGACTGAGTGCATCCCTCATATCAACCTGCAGCTCCTCGCAGGGGAAAGGAAGGGCAGCTCAGCTGTCTGGGGACAGGAACAGGTCCAGTGGGAACAGCATGGAGCTGCGTCAGGGGAGGTCAAGTGGGAAGTTAGGGAAAGGTTCTGCACTGGGGGCAGACGTGAAGACAAAACTGATAAGAGAAACGATTCTGTGACCACGTTTGTCGTAAAAATGAGAGAATCTTGCCCGGGAGGAAAAGGAACCTAGTGTATGCTGCCCCAGAGATGTTGTATGAGGGAGCATGGGCAGAAGAGCCTCAATGTGCTCCAGACTTTATTTGTGTAGGTGTAGATATTATACTGAATGTAATGAAGGCCATCTGCTGGCCACCAAAGCTCTTGTTGGTGATGTGGTTGCAAGAGGAGGTCTTGGGGCCGTTTCTGTGCCAGACATGCTGGTTTCTTGAGCCATGTCTTCGTAGTGTGTGAAGTGGAAAGCACACCATGTGAAAGCATGAAGAGGAGGAGTCTGAGGCTGGCATGCATGAGAACTTTATTGAGGAAAACAGACTAAAAGGAAGGATCCACTTGGTGATCACCAGTGGAAAGAGCACAGTTTCAAGTGCAAAGAAAGAGGAAAGTTACTGCAATCATGTCTCCAGGCAGCATGGTCTGATGCTGTTCCCTGCTTACTTATTTCATGCTGTGATAAGATTACCCATGGGTGGTGATCCCATGTGCTGCCAGGGACACCGAGGTGCCTCCTGAGTGCGTGAGGCGCCTGGCAGGGTGCAGGTGGTTGCTGTGAGGGTGTGGGCGCAGGCCCTTAGCAGGGGTAGCGGGCTCTCCCGCCGTTGAAGCAGCCCAGGCCTCCGAAGCCGAAGCCGCCGGAGGAGATGGACACTCCCTGGGCGCTGAGGGCGCTGCCCACGGCAGCTGATGAGGAGGATCCGACGGCGGTGTTCTGGGGGAAGGAGCTGAGGATGGGTCCCGGCAGGGTGACCACCACGGTGGAAGGCTGGATGACGACTTGGGAGTCCTGGCACTGCCTGACACAGGGCTCGTTGCAGCTGTTAGCCAGCGGGGTGGGTCCGCTGGGGCGGCAGAGGTCGTGGCAGGACATGGCTGTGGGGGTCCCTGGAAGAGAGGGTGTTGGGTGAGCGGGGGGTGTTGGGGATGTGAGGAGCTGTGCTGTGACGACCCAGGGAGTGGGGAGGTGTTGTGCGGGGCGGTGGGGAGTGTGGAGGTGGGAAGATGGAAGGGCTGCAGATTTTGGAGGCAGAGGGGTTGTTGAGAGCTGGGCCAGGTGGGGCAGGGGAAGGAAGGAAGCGGGGTGCAGGCTCACCTGGAGGAGTGCGGATGAGAAGGTGTCTCGAAAGGAGTGTGAGGGAGTGAGGTGCGTGTCCGGCTTTTATGCTGCTGTGTGAGTGCCCGAGGGCTTGGAGAGAGCCTCTGCGCATGGCAGCATTGTGCAGTGAGATTCTGCCGCATGCCAGAGCCTGGTCAGTCATGAGGTGGGGTGTGTTTCCCTTCCTGAAAAGCTCCCTTCTCGTTTCCTTGTGTGGTGGATTGGATCCTTTGACACTGTTGGCTGTTTTTAAGTAAGAGTAACTGCTTTGGCACAATTACAGAGAAGGCTTGTATCATGAGGGTGGTTGCAAGATGCAACTAAAGCATAATGGATGAGATCATGGCATAGCACGTCTTTCTGTATGGCACAGCATTGTGCGGTGGGACCCCATTTCCTGACACCCTTGCAAGGCTGCTCTTGGCTTCCTGGGTGTGTTTGACATGAGACCCTGTCACATGCATCGTATTTTCTGACTGACTGCCTTCATCCCAATTCCCTTTCCACGTGCTTTGCCCCTCTCTTTCCCATTGGGTGTGCTGCATTGACATCTTGGTTCCCTTGGTGCTCCCAAGTTTTGAATTGGGAATAGGGTTACTGCATCTGTTGGTTAGTTTCAGCTGAGGTCCATCCATGGGGATTGTAGCTCACTGAGGCTGAGGAGCGCTGTCTGTGTGAGCAGGACGCAGTCCTCTCCGGCCTGGGTGAGAGGTAGCAAGGCCTGAGCTGAAGGGGAGTGGGTTGGTCTGGAAGGCTGAAGCAGAGCTTCATTGAAGATCATTGTTGTGTTGAGTGTCAGTGGCTGAAGCTATTATTTCTCTGCGTCGGCTTTGATAGTTGCAAGAAGGATGTGGAGATTCCATAGAGAAAGGAGAAGCATACATGCTGCATGGGCATGCAGGGATGAGCCTCCCCAAGCCATGTGGTCAAGGACATGACTGTGGAGTGCAGGGTATGCCCCCCTTCAGCTGAGGTGAGTGCTTTGTGTCTTGCTGCTGAGGTGAGTAGTGCTTGTTGTTGAGGAAGATTAAGAGAAGCAGAATGGACGTGCCTAAGGCCGTGAGGGCCGCCTGGTTCCACCCATGAATGCTGAGGGAGCCATGAGATGTCCTTGCATGGGTGATGCCATTTGATTTGTAAAGGTCCCAGTGCCTTCTGATGGGCGGGACAGAGCTCATACCGCTGCTGTCCTGAAGGAGGTAGAAGAAAGAAGAGCGGAGAAATAGGTATCTGTTAAATTGGCCTCAGCTGCTGAGGAAGTGAAGAGGAAATCCCAGAATGTGTTGCCATAGGCAAGACGGTGAAGAACACGCCGGGGAGTGCTCAGTGAGGATAACTGTCACAGAGATAACCCCGAATGGCTAAGAAGTGGTGGGAACAGAGAGCACAAAAGGGCAAAGCTACCGGAGTTCTTCTACATTGAAGTGACCATCTGTGCACATGAGGGGGTGCAGATTTTAGGACTTTGCCTTTACAAAAGGCTTTGAGGCTTCCTCCTTCAAAGTGTTCATAGACAAAGTGCCTATGAACTTCTCAGTTAAGTGGGTGCTGATGTGGTGTAAAAAGTGGCTGAATGCAGGGGTATGGTGGTCTGAGGCAAGTGACACAGAGTGCTGATGTGGTGAGTTCGGAGCTGTATAGACCAAGTGGGAAGTGAGGTCAGTGCTGTTCCGTATCTTCATTAGAAACCTGGGTGCTGGGACTGGAGCTGATTGTGGACAGCCTGCTATTTCAGACTGGGCCTGAGCAGTGCAATTGTACTATTTGACTTCCTTTGTACAAGCATAGATATTACGTGATGAGATGAATGCCGTCTGCTAGACACCAATGCTCTTGTTTTAGACATGGTTGTGATAGGAGATTTTGGGGCCCATTTGGATGAGGCGTGATGGTTTATAGAGCCATGTATTTGTAGTGGGTGAAGTGGAAAGGGCATAGTGCGAAGGAATGAAGAGGAGGAATCTGAGGCTGGCGTGCGTGAGAACTTTATTGAGGAAAACAGAGTAAAAGGAAGGATCCACTTGGTGATCCCCAAGTGGAAGGAGCACAATTTCAAGTGCAAAGAAATAAGAAAGTTACTGCAATCATGTCTCCAGGCAGCATGGTCTGATGCTGTTCCCTGCTTCCTTGTTTCATGCCACGAAAAGAGGAGCCATGGCTGGTGACCCCGTGTGCTGCCAGTGACACCGAGGTGCCTCCTGAGTGCATGAGGCGCCTGGCAGGGTGCAGGTGGTTGCTGTGAGGGTGTGGGCGCAGGCCCTTAGCAGGGGTAGCGGGCTCTCCCGCCGTTGAAGCAGCCCAGGCCTCCGAAGCCGAAGCCGCCGGAGGAGATGGACACTCCCTGGGCGCTGAGGGCGCTGCCCACGGCAGCTGATGAGGAGGATCCGACGGCGGTGTTCTGGGGGAAGGAGCTGAGGATGGGTCCCGGCAGGGTGACCACCACGGTGGAAGGCTGGATGACGACTTGGGAGTCCTGGCACTGCCTGACACAGGGCTCGTTGCAGCTGTTAGCCAGCGGGGTGGGTCCGCAGGGGCGGCAGAGGTCGTGGCAGGACATGGCTGTGGGGTGGAGGGTCCCTGGAAGAGAGGGTGTTGGGTGAGCGGGGGGTGTTGGGGATGTGAGGAGCTGTGCTGTGACGACCCAGGGAGTGGGGAGGTGTTGTGTGGGGCTGTGTGGAGTGTGGAGGTGGGAAGGTGGAAGGGCTGCTGGTTTTGGAGGCAGAGGGGTTGTTGAGAGCTGAGCCAGGTGGGGCAGGGGAAGGAAGGAAGCGGGGTGCAGGCTCACCTGGAGGAGATCAGAGGAGAAGGTGTCAGAAGAAGGGTGTGAGGGAGTGAGGTGCGTGTCCGGCTTTTATGCTGCTGTGTGAGTGCCCGAGGGCTTGGAGAGAGCCTCTGCGCATGGCAGCATTGTGCAGAGCTGCTGTTTCATGCCAAAACTTGACCAGTCATGAGGTGATGTCTTTTTGTCTTCCTGCAATGCTTCCTTTTTCTTTCCTTTTCTTGTGGCTTTGTTCCTTTGACCCTGTCAGCAGTGTACAAGTCGGCATGGTAGTTCAGTCAACGCGTGCTGTAAGCATGAATGGTGCCTATCAGGAGTGAGGTCAGCACGTGGCACTTGTGCGTGGTGGTTTCTGGCTGTGTTGTGTGTGCTGCACTGTCATCTTGGTTCCCTTTGTGCTCTCAAGGTTATACTTGGGAATGCTGTTTATTTGTTGTTTGTGTAGTTTCAGCTGAGGTCCATCCATGAGGATTGTGGCTCATTGAGGCTGAGGAGCGCTGTCTGTGTGAGCAGGACGCAGTCCTCTCCGGCCTGGGTGAGAGGTAGCAAGGCCTGAGCTGAAGGGGAGTGGGTTGGCCTGGAGGGCTGAAGCAGAGCTTCATTGAAGATCATTGTTGAGTTGAGTGTGAATGGCTGAAGCTGTTATTTCTCTGCGTAGGCTTTGATAGCTACAAGAAGGATGCGGAGATTCCATGGAGAAAGAGAAGCATACATGCTGCCTGGGCATGCAGGGATGAGGCTCTCCAGGCCATGTGGTCAAGGGCACAGCTGAGGAGTGCAGGGCTTGCCCTCGTTCAGCTGAGTGAGTGCTTTGTGGTTTGGTGCTGAGGTGAGCAGTCCTTCAGTTTCAGAGGAAGCTGCAGCAAAGTAGAAAGAGGGGCTGTTCAACTGGCTGTGCCTGAGTGTGTGAGGCCTGCTGGGTGTCAGCCAGGAATGCTGAGGGAGCTGTGTGCAGTGGGTGCAGAGCAGGGCCTCAAAGAAGATCACAGGGCTGGAGCATGTCTGCTGTGAAGAAAGGCTCTGGGATTTGGGTTTGCAGTACTTGAAGGGTGCTTTCAGGTAGAAGGGAAACCAACCTTTTACATAGTTTTATGGTGATATGACATTTTAATGTAAAGAGAAGAAAATTGGTTTAGACATAAGGAAGAAATTCTTTACTCGGGTGGTGGTGAGGCCCTGGCCCAGGCTGCCCAGTCAACCTGTGGGTTCTTTATCTTTTGATGCATTCAGGGACGGGCCCTGGTGGTCAGCATGATCTGGTGATGGGCCATCAGCCCACAGAAGGGATAATGGTTGAGATTCCTTCCAACCTTCACCATTGTGTGATTCCATAATCGTGTGATTTAAGACTCTCTCCGATGCTGTGCTCATTGAGAAGCTGAGCCACTATGGTTTAGACAAGCAAAGAACATGGTGGACTGAGAGCAGCTGGCTGAAGACTTGGGCCCAGAGCCTGGTGATGGGGGCACCAAGTGTAGTTGGAGGCAAGTCCCTCATGCTTACCCCAAAGCGGATTGGTAAGGATCTCCTCTCAGTGCTGCAAGCTGCTCTTACGCCAGGCCGTGTTGCTTGCCATGTGGTATGTGTTGTTCTTCCAGCAGCTCTGCCCTTTTGCATCCTTTCCGTGAGGACGTGCCCGTTTTGCACCGGCGGCACCTTTCAAGTGAGTGCATTGGAAGCCCAAGGAGCCATGTTGCACCTTCGTGTCATGGCACGCGGAAGTAGTGGCCGAAGCACAGAAGGGAGCAGTGTTGGCAGTGAGGTCATGGCTTGGCACTTGTGCAATGTGGTTTGTGTCTTTGTTGTTAGAGGAGCTGCCAATTTCCAACAGCCGTGGAAGCCTGGTCTGGGCATTCTGGGTCTCCTGCTTTGGAGGTGATGGCACTTCCTTTCATGAGAACATCAACCAGTTCGTTCAAGAAGCAAAGCTAAGGGGCATAATTGGAATGAACCTGAGGAAAGATTTTCATGTTGTTTTTCTCCATGTCCTTATGGAGAAAATGTCCAGCAGATATCTAGAGAAAGACATGATGTGTTGAGTGAGCTGTTGGCTCCGCAGTCCATCTCAAAGCCTTTTTTGAAATGTGGTTACATCAGGCAGGTGGCCAATCAGGCATGGGATTCTCCAGAGGACCATGTTTGGGTCTGTTCTCTTCCATGCTGTACCAAGTGATCTGCATGCAGGATTCAGATGAATACGGAGTAGAAGTTTGTAGATGACAGTAACCAGGGAGGAGCTGTTGACCCTCTCAGGATTAGGGAGGCCTTGAAGAGAGCTCTCGAGAGACCAGGGGGCTGGGCCATCACCAGTGGCATGAAGCTGAACAAGTGGATGTGCTGGATTCTACACCGGATTCCAGAATACCCTGGACATTCGAGGATTTGGGGAGACTTAAAAGCAGTTCCGCAAAAAGATCCTGAGGTTCTGGTTGATGGGAAATTGATTGTGGGTCAGCAGTGTGCCCTTGCAGCCAAATGGTCTGTCTGTACCATGGGGCGCATCAAGCCCAGCACTGCCAGTGGGAGATGGAAAGGGATTGTCCCACTCTGGGTTGTCCTGCTCCAGCCTCACCTTGATTACTCTGTTCTGTTTTGACTTCAGTAGTAGAAAAACAACATGGAACTATTGAGTAGGGTCCAAAGGAGGCTTCCAAGAAGGTATATGGTCTGTAGGAACTGAATTTCCTTGGTTTGTTCAGCGAAGAGGAGACTGAGGGGCGACTTCATGGCATCCTACATCTCATCAAAGGGGTGAGGAAGGGCAGTCATGCTTTCTGGTGCCAGGAACAGGTCCTGTGGGAATAGCATGGAGCTGCATCGTTGAAGGGTCTGCACCTGAGGGCGTAGGGTACAAAACAGGCTCCCCAGGGTAGTGCGCAAGCACTAAGGCTGAATGATTTCCAGAGACATTGGGCAGTGCCTTCAGATGTACCTTTTAATATTTCAGCAGTGCAGTATGGAGGCCTGAGTTGCACTCAGTTATCCTTCTGGGTCCTTTCCAACATCCCTGGGTATTCTCTGGTTGCACTTCACTTATTCCCCTCCTGAGCTCATCAAATCTCATAAGCCAGCCTTTACCTCTCGTCTGGGTGTGAAACATGGCTGTCTGGATGCCCCGTGATGTTGGAAGGTGGTAGCTGGGAGGAAGGAGGCTGCCTATTTTGTGGCGTGCCTGCTTGGGACCCTCCTTGGAGCCGTGCAAGTAGGCAGGGAGGGCTGTTTGCGAGAGCAGGACGCTGTCCTCTCACGCCTGCTGCAGGGCTAGCAGGCTCTGTGATGTTGTATGAGAGAGCATGGGCAGAAGAGCCTCAATGTGCCCAAATGTTTGGGTAGGCGCAGATGCTTTCTTCTGTAATGAAGGCCGTCTGCTAGCCACCAATGCACTTGTTGGTGACATGGTTGCAAGAGGAGGCCCTGGGGCTCTTTTGGAGCCAACCTATTCATTTGTAGAGCCATGTGTTTGTAGTGGGTGAAGTGGAAAGGGCATTAAACAAAGGAATGAAGAGGAGGAATCTGAGGCTGGCATGCATGAGATCTTTATTGAGAGAAATACACGAAAAGGAAGGATCCACTTGGTGATCACCAGTGGAAAGAGCACAGTTTCAAGTGCAAAGAAAGAGGAAAGTTACTGCACTCATGTCTCCAGGCAGCATGGTCTGATGCTGTTCCCTGCTTACTTATTTCATGCTGTGATAAGATTAGCCATGCGTGGTGATCCCATGTGCTGCCAGTGACACCGAGGTGCCTCCTGAGTGCGTGAGGCGCCTGGCAGGGTGCAGGTGGTTGCTGTGAGGGTGTGGGCGCAGGCCCTTAGCAGGGGTAGCGGGCTCTCCCGCCGTTGAAGCAGCCCAGGCCTCCGAAGCCGAAGCCGCCGGAGGAGATGGACACTCCCTGGGCGCTGAGGGCGCTGCCCACGGCAGCTGATGAGGAGGATCCGACGGCGGTGTTCTGGGGGAAGGAGCTGAGGATGGGTCCCGGCAGGGTGACCACCACGGTGGAAGGCTGGATGACGACTTGGGAGTCCTGGCACTGCCTGACACAGGGCTCGTTGCAGCTGTTAGCCAGCGGGGTGGGTCCGCAGGGGCGGCAGAGGTCGTGGCAGGACATGGCTGTGGGGTGGAGGGTCCCTGGAAGAGAGGGTGTTGGGTGAGCGGAGGATGTAGGGGGTGTGAGGAGCAATGCAGAAGTGAGCAAGGGAGCAGGGAGCTGTGGATTGGAGTTCAGGGAGTGTGACTTTGTGGCAGCAGAAGCGCTGCAGAGTCTTGGGTGAGAGGAGGTGTGCAAAAGTGTGCCAGGTTGGGCAGGGGAAGAAAGAAAGCGGGGTGCAGGCTCACCTGGAGAGGTGCGGAGGAGAAGGCGACAGGAGAAGCGAGTGAATGAGCCAGGCACAGGGCTGGCTTTTATGCTGCTGTGTGAGTGCCCGAGGGCTTGGAGAGAGCCTCTGCGCATGGCAGCATTGTGCAGAGCGCTGCTGTTGCATGACAAACCCCGGTAGGTCATGAGGTTGGGGTTATTGTCTTCCCACAACACTTCCTTTTCATTTCCTTGTGTGGTGGATTTGATCCTTTGGCCCGGTCGGCATTTTTGAGTGGGACTGGAGTTATGAGGAAGGCGCGTTTCAGGGAAGAAGATGGAAGGCTTGTCCAAGGCTTATGAGGAGTGATGTGGTCTCCTTAGTGATGCCACCCTGTGCTCCTCGTGCAGTCGTGTTTGTGGCTGCGTGGTGAGGTTTGGACCCCATTCCTGGCATCCTTTGAGGGCTGTTCTGTGATTCTCAGGTGTGTTTGCCTTCAGACGCTGCTGGTTGCACTGCACTGCACTCCCTGCCTGCCTTCTACTTCTTTTGCTTTCCTTGGTCTTTGTCGTTGTCTTCTGCATTGGGTGTGTTGTGTCAACATCTTGGTTCCCCTTCTGCTTCAAAAACTGGGATCTGAAGACACGCAGCAGCCAGTTTTGTGCAGTCTCAGCTTTGGGCCATTCATGGTGGTTTTAGTGCATTTAGACAGAGGAGGGCAGTTTGTGGAGTTGAGATTTTGGGGTCCTTTATTGGTTTGGGTGTTAGTGGGTTCTGCAGCCGTGAGCCACTTCATGAGATGGACAAATACAGGGCTTTTGAGTGCAGGGCACGCCCTCGTTCAGCTGAGTGAGTGCTTTGTGGTTTGGTGCTGAGGTGAGCAGTCCTTCAGTTTCAGAGGAAGCTGCAGCAAAGTAGAAAGAGGGGCTGTTCAACTGGCTGTGCCTGAGTGTGTGAGGCCTGCTGGGTGTCAGCCAGGAATGCTGAGGGAGCTGTGTGCAGTGGGTGCAGAGCAGGGCCTCAAAGAAGATCACAGGGCTGGAGCACGTCTGCTGTGAAGAAAGGCTGATGGAGTTGGGTTTCCAGTACTTGAATGGAGCTTAGAGGGAGAAGGGGAACCAACCTCGAGCAGCATGCAGCTGTTGCATCACATCGTTTTGCCGATCGTGGGATGTGTGTTCTCCCTCCAGGAAGTGTCTTTTTGCATCCTTTTCTTGAGGACGTGTCCATTTGGCACTGGCAGTGCCTTTCCAGGGAGAAAATTGGAGGCCAATGGAGCGATCTTGGACGTTCGTGTCAGGGTATGCGGATGAAGTGGCCAAAACACAGAAAGGGAGCGGTGTTGTCAGTGAGGTCATCGCTTGGCACTTGTGCAATATGGTTTGTGTCTTTGTTGTTAGAGGAGCTGCCATTTCCAAATATCCATGGAAGCCTGGTCGGGGCATTCGAGGTATTCTGGTTTTGAAATGATGGCACTTCCTTTTCTGAGATGAATACCCATGTTGTAAGAGACCTAATTTCTATGATCTTCAGCAAAGTTATGCATAGTGGTTTTTGCCATATCCTTCAGAAGAAATTGTCCATTGTATGTCTAGGCAAATAAGTGATATGTTGAGTGCACTGTTGGCTTCCAAGCCCAACTCAAGGACTGTTACTTGTTGTAATTACATCAGTCAGGACGCCAGCCAGGTGTCAGATTCCCCAGTCTTCACATTTGGGACCTGTTCTCTTCCACGTTGTACAAAATGATCTGGATGCAGGACTCAAATGCGTACAAAATAAGAAGTTTGTGCATGTTACTGACTAGGGATGAGCAGCTGACTCTCGGTATCAGCGAGGCCTTGGAGAGAGCTCTTGAGAGACCAGAGGGCTGGGCCATCATCAATGGCATGAAGTTTAATGAGAGCAAGAGCTTGATTCTGCGCCTGGAATGGGGATACCCGGGAGATATCTGGGTATTTGGGGATGAGAGACTTAAGAGCAGCCCCACAGAAAGAGATCTGGAGGTTCTGGCTGATGTGAAGTTGAATCTGAGTCAGCCATGTGCCGTGGCAGCCAAAATGACTGACCGTCCCCTGGGCTGCATCGAGATGAGAACTGCCAGTGGGAGCGGGTAGGGTTGTCCCACTCTGCTCTGTGCTGGCGTGGCCTCACCTCAAGTACTGTGCTCAGCTTTGGCTTCAGCGGTACAAGGCAAGGGGAAGGATGGCCCTACATAGCAACCTACACAGGCTGGATAGAGGGGCTGCGGCCAATGGGATGAAGTTCAACAATGCCAAGTGCCAGGTTCTGCACTTTGGCCACAACAGCCCCAGGCAATGCTGCAGGCTTGGGGCAGAGGGGCTGGAAGACTGGAGAGAGGAAACGGACCTGGGGATATTGGTTGACGATTGGCTGAACATGAGCCAGCAGTGTGCCCGTCTAACCAAGAAGGTGTCCTGCTTTGTATCTGAACCGGTGTTGCCAGCAGGAGCAGGGAAGCGATCATCCCTCTGTATTCCTCCATGGTGAGGCCGCACCTCGAGAATTGTGTCCAGTGTTGGGCCCCTCACTGCAAGAAAGACTTTGAGGCCCTGGATTGTGTTCAAAGAAGGGCAACAAAGCTGGTGAGGGGTCTGGAGCACAGGCCACATGAGGAGCAGCTGAGGGAGCTGGAATTGTTCAGTCTGGAGAAGAGGAGGCTCAGGGGAGACCTCACTGCTCTCTATAACTACCTGAAGGGAGGTTGTAGTGAGCTGGGGGTCAGCCTCTTCTCTCGTGTGACTGGTGATAGGACTAGAGGGAACGGCTTCAAGCTGCGCCAGGGGAGGTTCAGGCTGGACGTCAGGAAATACTACCTCTCTGAGAGAGGGGTCAGGCAATGGAATGGGCTGCCCAGGAGGGTGGTGGAGACACTGACCATGGAGGTGTTCAAGGAACGTTTGGACGTTGTGCTGAGGGACATGGTTTAGTGAGAAGTGTTGGTGCTGGGTTGGACTGGGTGATCCTGTGGGTCTTTTCCAATCTTGGTGATTCTATGATTCTACGACTGGATCTGATTGTGGACAGCATGCTATATACCCGACTGGACTTGAGCAGTGCAATTGTACTATTTGTCTTTCTTTGTACAAGCGTAGATAATGTGTGATGAGATGAATGCCGTCTGCTAGCCACCAGTGCTCTTGGTGGTGACGTGGTTGTGACAGGAGGTCCTGGGGCCCTTTTGGACCCAAGATGCTCATTTCCAGAACCATGTCTTTGTAGTGGGTGAAGTGGAAAGAGCATTCAGCAAAAAAATAAAGAGAAGGAATCTGAAGCTGGCATGCATGAGATCTTTATTGAGGAAAATATGCTGAAGGAAAGTATCCTCTTGGTGATAACCAGTGAAAAGAGCACCATTTAACGTGTAAAGAAAGAAGAAAGTTACAGTGGTCATGTTTCATGACAGCACGGTGTAACGCTGCTCCCAGCTTGCTTGTATCGTGCCATGAAAAGCGGAGCCATGGGTGGTGATCCCATGTGCTGCCAGTGACACCAAGGAGCCTCCTGAGTGCGTGAGGCGCCTGGCAGGGTGCAGGTGGTTGCTGTGAGGGTGTGGGCGCAGGCCCTTAGCAGGGGTAGCGGGCTCTCCCGCCGTTGAAGCAGCCCAGGCCTCCGAAGCCGAAGCCGCCGGAGGAGATGGACACTCCCTGGGCGCTGAGGGCGCTGCCCACGGCAGCTGATGAGGAGGATCCGACGGCGGTGTTCTGGGGGAAGGAGCTGAGGATGGGTCCCGGCAGGGTGACCACCACGGTGGAAGGCTGGATGACGACTTGGGAGTCCTGGCACTGCCTGACACAGGGCTCGTTGCAGCTGTTAGCCAGCGGGGTGGGTCCGCAGGGGCGGCAGAGGTCGTGGCAGGACATGGCTGTGGGGTGGAGGGTCCCTGGAAGAGAGGGTGTTGGGTGAGCGGGGGGTGTTGGGGATGTGAGGAGCTGTGCTGCGACGACCCAGGGAGTGGGGAGGTGTTGTGCGGGGCGGTGGGGAGTGTGGAGGTGGGAAGATGGAAGGGCTGCAGATTTTGGAGGCAGAGGGGTTGTTGAGAGCTGGGCCAGGTGGGGCAGGGGAAGGAAGGTAGCGGGGTGCAGGCTCACCTGGAGGAGTGCGGATGAGAAGGTGTCTCGAAAGGAGTGTGAGGGAGTGAGGTGCGAGGCCGGCTTTTATGCTGCTGTGTGAGTGCCCGAGGGCTTGGAGAGAGCCTCTGCGCATGGCAGCATTGTGCAGTGAGATTCTGCCGCATGCCAGAGCCTGGTCAGTCATGAGGTGGGGTGTGTTTCCCTTCCCGAAAAGCTCCCTTCTCATTTCCTTGTGTGGTGGATTGGATCCTTTGACACTGTTGGCTGTTTTTAAGTAAGAGTAACTGCTTTGGCACAATTACAGAGAAGGCTTGTATCATGAGGGTGGTTGCAAGATGCAACTAAAGCATAATGGATGAGATCATGGCATAGCACGTCTTTCTGTATGGCTTGTGACAGCATTGTGTGGTGGGACCCCATTTCCTGACACCCTTGCAAGGCTGCTCTTGGCTTCCTGGGTGTGTTTGACATGAGACCCTGTCACATGCATCGTATTTTCTGACTGACTGCCTTCATTCCAGTTCCCTTTCCACGTGCTTTGCCCCTCTCTTTCCCATTGGGTGTGCTGCATTGACATCTTGGTTCCCTTGGTGCTCCCAAGTTTTGAATTGGGAATAGGGTTACTGCATCTGTTGGTTGGTTTCAGCTGAGGTCCATCCATGGGGATTGTAGCTCACTGAGGCTGAGGAGCGCTGTCTGTGTGAGCAGGACGCAGTCCTCTCCGGCCTGGGTGAGAGGTAGCAAGGCCTGAGCTGAAGGGGAGTGGGTTGGTCTGGAAGGCTGAAGCAGAGCTTCATTGAAGATCATTGTTGTGTTGAGTGTCAGTGGCTGAAGCTATTATTTCTCTGCGTAGGCTTTGATAGTTGCAAGAAGGATGTGGAGATTCCATAGAGAAAGGAGAAGCATACATGCTGCATGGGCATGCAGGGATGAGCCTCCCCAAGCCATGTGGTCAAGGACATGACTGTGGAGTGCAGGGTATGCCCCCCTTCAGCTGAGGTGAGTGCTTTGTGTCTTGCTGCTGAGGTGAATAGTGCTTGTTGTTGAGGAAGATTAAGAGAAGCAGAATGGACGTGCCTAAGGCCGTGAGGGCCGCCTGGTTCCACCCATGAATGCTGAGGGAGCCATGAGATGTCCTTGCATGGGTGATGCCATTTGATTTGTAAAGGTCCCAGTGCCTTCTGATGGGCGGGACAGAGCTCATACCGCTGCTGTCCTGAAGGAGGTAGAAGAAAGAAGAGCGGAGAAATAGGTGTCTGTTAAATTGGCCTCAGCTGCTGAGGAAGTGAAGAGGAAATCCCAGAATGTGTTGCCATAGGCAAGACGGTGAAGAACACGCCGGGGAGTGCTCAGTGAGGATAACTGTCACAGAGATAACCCCGAATGGCTAAGAAGTGGTGGGAACAGAGAGCACAAAAGGGCAAAGCTACCGGAGTTCTTCTACATTGAAGTGACCATCTGTGCACATGAGGGGGTGCAGATTTTAGGACTTTGCCTTTACAAAAGGCTTTGAGGCTTCCTCCTTCAAAGTGTTCATAGACAAAGTGCCTATGAACTTCTCAGTTAAGTGGGTTCTGATGTGGTGTAAAAAGTGGCTGAATGCAGGGGTATGGTGGTCTGAGGCAAGTGACACAGAGTGCTGATGTGGTGAGTTCGGAGCTGTATAGACCAAGTGGGAAGTGAGGTCAGTGCTGTTCCGTATCTTCATTAGAAACCTGGGTGCTGGGACTGGAGCTGATTGTGGACAGCCTGCTATTTCAGACTGGGCCTGAGCAGTGCAATTGTACTATTTGACTTCCTTTGTACAAGCATAGATATTACGTGATGAGATGAATGCCGTCTGCTAGACACCAATGCTCTTGTTTTAGACATGGTTGTGATAGGAGATTTTGGGGCCCATTTGGATGAGGCGTGATGGTTTATAGAGCCATGTATTTGTAGTGGGTGAAGTGGAAAGGGCATAGTGCGAAGGAATGAAGAGGAGGAATCTGAGGCTGGCGTGCGTGAGAACTTTATTGAGGAAAACAGAGTAAAAGGAAGGATCCACTTGGTGATCCCCAAGTGGAAGGAGCTCAATTTCAAGTGCAAAGAAAGAAGAAAGTAACTGCAATCGTGTCTCCAGGCAGCATGGCTTGTTTCATGCCATGAAAAGAGGAGCCATGGCTGGCGATCCCGTGTGCTGCCAGTGACACCGAGGTGCCTCCTGAGTGCGTGAGGCGCCTGGCAGGGTGCAGGTGGTTGCTGTGAGGGTGTGGGCGCAGGCCCTTAGCAGGGGTAGCGGGCTCTCCCGCCGTTGAAGCAGCCCAGGCCTCCGAAGCCGAAGCCGCCGGAGGAGATGGACACTCCCTGGGCGCTGAGGGCGCTGCCCACGGCAGCTGATGAGGAGGATCCGACGGCGGTGTTCTGGGGGAAGGAGCTGAGGATGGGTCCCGGCAGGGTGACCACCACGGTGGAAGGCTGGATGACGACTTGGGAGTCCTGGCACTGCCTGACACAGGGCTCGTTGCAGCTGTTAGCCAGCGGGGTGGGTCCGCAGGGGCGGCAGAGGTCGTGGCAGGACATGGCTGTGGGGTGGAGGGTCCCTGGAAGAGAGGGTGTTGGGTGAGCGGGGGGTGTTGGGGATGTGAGGAGCTGTGCTGCGACGACCCAGGGAGTGGGGAGGTGTTGTGTGGAGCGGTGGGGAGTGTGGAGGTGGGAAGGTGGAAGGGCTGCTGGTTTTGGAGGCAGAGGGGTTGTTGAGAGCTGGGCCAGGTGGGGCAGGGGAAGGAAGGAAGCGGGGTGCAGGCTCACCTGGAGGAGATCAGAGGAGAAGGTGTCAGAAGAAGGGTGTGAGGGAGCGAGGTGCAGGGATGGCTTTTATGCTGCTGTGTGAGTGCCCGAGGGCTTGGAGAGAGCCTCTGCACATGGCAGCATTGTGCAGAGCTGCTGTTTCATGCCAAAACTTGACCAGTCATGAGGTGATGTCTTTTTGTCTTCCTGCAATGCTTCCTTTTTCTTTCCTTTTCTTGTGGCTTTGTTCCTTTGACCCTGTCAGCAGTGTACAAGTCGGCATGGTAGTTCAGTCAACGCGTGCTGTAAGCATGAATGGTGCCTATCAGGAGTGAGGTCAGCATGTGGCACTTGTGCGTGGTGGTTTCTGGCTGTGTTGTGTGTGCTGCACTGTCATCTTGGTTCCCTTTGTGCTCTCAAGGTTATACTTGGGAATGCTGTTTATTTGTTGTTTGTGTAGTTTCAGCTGAGGTCCATCCATGGGGATTGTGGCTCATTGAGGCTGAGGAGCGCTGTCTGTGTGAGCAGGACGCAGTCCTCTCCGGCCTGGGTGAGAGGTAGCAAGGCCTGAGCTGAAGGGGAGTGGGTTGGCCTGGAGGGCTGAAGCAGAGCTTCATTGAAGATCATTGTTGAGTTGAGTGTGAATGGCTGAAGCTGTTATTTCTCTGCGTAGGCTTTGATAGTTACAAGAAGGATGCGGAGATTCCATGGAGAAAGAGAAGCATACATGCTGCATGGGCATGCAGGGATGAGGCTCTCCAGGCCATGTGGTCAAGGGCACAGCTGAGGAGTGCAGGGCTTGCCCTCGTTCAGCTGAGTGAGTGCTTTGTGGTTTGGTGCTGAGGTGAGCAGTCCTTCAGTTTCAGAGGAAGCTGCAGCAAAGTAGAAAGAGGGGCTGTTCAACTGGCTGTGCCTGAGTGTGTGAGGCCTGCTGGGTGTCAGCCAGGAATGCTGAGGGAGCTGTGTGCAGTGGGTGCAGAGCAGGGCCTCAAAGAAGATCACAGGGCTGGAGCACGTCTGCTGTGAAGAAAGGCTCTGGGATTTGGGTTTGCAGTACTTGTAGGGTGCTTTCAGGTAGAAGGGAAACCAACCTTTTACATAGTTTTATGGTGATATGACATTTTAAAGTAAAGAGAAGGAAATTGGTTTAGACATAAGGAAGAAATTCTTTACTCGGGTGGTGGTGAGGCCCTGGCCCAGGCTGCCCAGTCAACCTGTGGGTTCTTTATCTCTTGATGCATTCAGGGACGGGCCCTGGTGGTCAGCATGATCTGGTGATGGGCCATCAGCCCACAGAAGGGATAATGGTTGAGATTCCTTCCAACCTTCACCATTGTGTGATTCCATAATCGTGTGATTTAAGACTCTCTCCGATGCTGTGCTCATTGAGAAGCTGAGCCACTATGGTTTAGACAAGCAAAGAACATGGTGGACTGAGAGCAGCTGGCTGAAGGCTTGGGCCCAGAGCCTGGTGATGGGGGCACCAAGTGTAGTTGGAGGCAAGTCCCTCATGCTTACCCCAAAGCGGATTGGTAAGGATCTCCTCTCAGTGCTGCAAGCTGCTCTTACGCCAGGCCGTGTTGCTTGCCATGTGGTATGTGTTGTTCTTCCAGCAGCTCTGCCCTTTTGCATCCTTTCCGTGAGGACGTGCCCGTTTTGCACCGGCGGCACCTTTCAAGTGAGTGCATTGGAAGCCCAAGGAGCCATGTTGCACCTTCGTGTCATGGCACGCGGAAGTAGTGGCCGAAGCACAGAAGGGAGCAGTGTTGGCAGTGAGGTCATGGCTTGGCACTTGTGCAATGTGGTTTGTGTCTTTGTTGTTAGAGGAGCTGCCAATTTCCAACAGCCGTGGAAGCCTGGTCTGGGCATTCTGGGTCTCCTGCTTTGGAGATGATGGCACTTCCTTTCATGAGAACATCAACCAGTTCGTTCAAGAAGCAAACCTAATAGAGTTAACTTACATGAACTTGAGCAACGATTTTCATGCTGTTTTTCTCCATATCCTTCTGGAGAAAATGTCCAGCAGATATCTAGAGAAATACATGATGTGTTGAGTGAACTGTTGGGTCCGCAGTCCAACTCAAAGCCTTTTTTCAAATGTGGTTATATCAGGCAGGTGGCCAGTCAGGCATGGGATTCCTTAGAGGACCATTTTTGGGTCTGTTCTCATTCCATGCTATACTAAATAGTCTGGATGCAGGACTCAGATACATACAAAGTAAGAAGTTTATAGATGACAGTAACCAGGGAGGAGCTGTTGACCCTCTCAGGATTAGGGAGGCCTTGAAAAGAGCTCTTGAGAGACCAGAGGTCTGGGCCATCACCAATGGCATGGAGTTGACCAGGAGGATGTGCTGGATTATACTTCTGACCCCAGAACACCGTGGACATTTGAAGATTTGGGGATTGGAGACTCAAATCAGCTCCACCAAAGGAGATCTGGAGGTTCTGGTTGATGTCAAGTTGAATCTGAGTCAGCAGTGTGCCCTTGCAGCCAAAAGGTCTGTCCGTACCATGGGGTGCATCGAGCCCCACACGGCCAGTGGGAGATGGAAAGGGATTGTCCCACTCTGCTTTGTGCAGCTCCGGCCTTACCTCAAACCTTCTGTTTAGTTTTGACTGCAACGATAGAAAAAGGGCACGCAACCATTCAAAGTAGGGCTAGAAAGGTGGTGTAAGGTCTGTAGGACCTGAAGTTCCTAGGTTTATCTGCAAAGAGGAGACTGAGGGCAGGCATAGTGATGTCCTACAGCTCGTGAAAGGAGTGAGGAAGGGCAGCTCTGCTGTCTGGTGCCAGGAACAGGTGCTGTGGGAATAGCATGGAGCTGCATCAGGGGAGGGTCAAGTAGGGGCATGGGAAAGGTTCTGCACCTGAGGGCGTAGGGCACGCAACAGGCTCCCCAGGGCAGAGCACAAGCACTAAGGCTGCTGGATTTCCAGAAACATCATCCATCAGAAGAGGGGTGGCAGGCAGGGAGAGGGAGGTGATTGTCCCTCTCTTCTGCTCTTGTGAAGCCCCATCTGGAGTGCTGCGTCCAGGTCTGCAGCCCCCAGTACAGGAAGGACAGGACAGCTGTTGGGGAGGGTCCAGAGGAGGGGCACAAAGATGGTCAGGGGGCTGGAGCAGCTCCCCTACAAAGACATGCTGAGGGAGCTGGGCTTGTTCAGCTTAGACAAAAGAAGGCTGAGGGGTGAACCAATGGCAGCCTTTCAGTACCTAAAGGGAGCCTATAAACTGGAGGGGAGTCGACTCTTTGAAAGAGTAGGTAACAGCAGGGCAAGGGAAATGTTTTTTGAGTTGAGGGAGGGAAGATTTGTGTTGGATGTCAGGGGAAGTTCTTTACTATGAGAGTGGTGAGGTTGGTGGTCCTGCCTGTGGCAGGGAGGTTGGAGATTCATGATCCTTGAGGTCCCGTTCAACATGAGCCATTCTATGATTCTGTGATGCTGTGAAACATTGGACAGTGCCTGCAAATCTACAGTTTAATTTTTAAGGATTGCATTGCGGAGGCCTGAGTTGGACTCAGTTATCCTTGCGAGTCCCTTGCAACATCCCTGGGTATTCTCTGATTGCACTGCATTTGTTCCCCCCCTGAGCTCATCAAATCTCTTTAGCCAGCCTTTACCTCTCATCTGGGTGTGCTACATGGCTGTCTGGATACCCTGTGATGTTGGAACGCGGTCGGTGGGAGAAAGGAGGCTGCCTGTTTTGTGCCATGCCTGCTTGGGGCCCTCCTTGGAGCTGTGCAAGTGGGCAGGGAGGGCTGTTTGCGAGAGCAGGACGCTGTCCTCTCATGCCTGCTGCAGGGCTAGCAAGCTCTGTCATGTCAGGACTCCTGCAGTGCTCCCTGAATGGTGGCACTGGCCGCTGCATCAGAATGGCATTTTCCAAGGCTGCAATTTCACTGTGTGGAGGTGGGGCGGATGGACTGCTAGATGGGGGTCTGCTGGGCTGGTTGGTGAGCTCTGGGAGGGGCCGTGACGTTGACAGGAGGCAGAGGGTGAGTGGGTCTGTCAGAAAGGGCAGGCTGGTGAAACACAGCGTTTGGTTAGAGTGTCAAGCAGCGAGGCTCTTTTCCTGCACCGTGTTTGTTGTTTAGAAAGGGAATTAGGCTATTTCTGGGAGTTCTCAATGGGCGCAGTCTGTGATGGGCTGCA
The DNA here is from genome assembly GCA_030625065.1 of Alectoris magna. Lineage (NCBI taxonomy): Eukaryota > Metazoa > Chordata > Aves > Galliformes > Phasianidae > Alectoris > Alectoris magna. The sequence continues at coordinate 1,237,718 of CM060561.1, read as the reverse complement.
GACCTGAGGTAATTGTGGTGATATTTGCGTCCCAAAGGGTGCATGAATGTGTAGGACTGTCCCAGGTCAGGAGAGTGAGTGTTTTCCATGTTGTCATAGAGGTGAAGAGTGCTTGGTTTTGAGGCATACAGGAAGGCTGTGCATAAGCTCAATAGAGCTGTTGGGTTTCACCCAAGAATAGTGAGGGTCTGATTTGTTGGCTGTGCTGATATCAGTTGTCTTTGAAAGATCATGGTAATGAGGAGAGGTTCCTGAACCTGGAAGAGACTCATGCTGCTCCTATCTCAATGCAATGAAGAAGGAAGGTGTGAGGAAGCTCAGGCTGGTTGGGCTGACATGGGTCTGTGGGTAAGAAATGAAGGAAACCCTCCCCAAAAGTACTGCTGAGCACGGAATAGAGAGCCCAGATATACAACCCCACCTCAGTTTCTTCAACATGGAAGTGACCAGCTTTGATCCTGAGGAGGTGCAGTGACATTTGATGAGTTTGCCTTTAGGAAGGCCTTTGAGGCTTCCTCCCATGACATGCTCGTAGACAAACTGTCAGCGATCTGCTCAGGTAAGTGGGCACTGAGATGGTCTTAAAGGTGGCTGAAGCAAGGATCTAGTAGACTGAGGTGAGGGACATAGAGTCTTGTTGCGGTAAGTTCATACCTGTATAGCCAAGACAGGGAAGTGAGGTCAGTGCTGTTTAGTGCTTCATTAAAGGCCTGGGTGATGGGACTGGACCGGATTGTGAACAGCCTGCTATTCTGGACTTGGATTGAGCAGGGCAATTGTACAACATGACTTTGTTTGCTCAAATGTACATACTATGTGATGAGATGAAGGCCATCTGCTAGCCAGCAATGCTCTTGTTGGTGACATGAGTGCGAGAGGAGGGAATGGGCCCATTTTGGAACTGGCATGATGGTTTCTAGAGCCATGTCTCTGCACTGGGTGAAGTGGGAAGAGCATTAAGCAAAGGAATGAAGAGGAGGAATCTGAGGCTGGCGTGCGTAAGAACTGTATTAAGAGAAACAGACTAAAAGGACGGATCCACTTTGTGATCACCAGTGGAAAGGGCACAGTTTCAAGTGCAAAGAAAGAGGAAAGTTACACTTGAGTTAAAAAAGTTACAATTGAGCAGAGCAATTGTACTATTTGTCTTTCTTTGTACAAGCGTAGATAATTTGTGATGAGATGAATGTCGTCTGCCAGCCACCAGTGCTCTTCGTGGTGACGTGGCTGTGACAGGAGGTCCTGGAACCCTTTTGGACCCAAGATGCTCATTTCCAGAGCCATGTCGTTGGAGCAGGTAAAGCGGAAGAGCATTCAGCGAAAAAAATAAAGAGAAGGAATCTGAGACTGGCATGCATGAGATCTTTATTGGGGAAAACACAAGAAAAAGAAGGATCCACTTGGTGATCGCCAGTGGAAAGAGCAGAATTTCAAGTGCAAAGAAGGAAGAAAGTTACTGCATTCATGTCTCCAGGCAGCATGGTCTGATGCTGTTCCCTGCTTCCCTGTTTCATGCCACGAAAAGAGGAGCCATGGCTGGTGATCCCATGTGCTGCCAGTGACACCGAGGTGCCTCCTGAGTGCGTGAGGCGCCTGGCAGGGTGCAGGTGGTTGCTGTGAGGGTGTGGGCGCAGGCCCTTAGCAGGGGTAGCGGGCTCTCCCGCCGTTGAAGCAGCCCAGGCCTCCGAAGCCGAAGCCGCCGGAGGAGATGGACACTCCCTGGGCGCTGAGGGCGCTGCCCACGGCAGCTGATGAGGAGGATCCGACGGCGGTGTTCTGGGGGAAGGAGCTGAGGATGGGTCCCGGCAGGGTGACCACCACGGTGGAAGGCTGGATGACGACTTGGGAGTCCTGGCACTGCCTGACACAGGGCTCGTTGCAGCTGTTAGCCAGCGGGGTGGGTCCGCAGGGGCGGCAGAGGTCGTGGCAGGACATGGCTGTGGGGTGGAGGGTCCCTGGAAGAGAGGGTGTTGGGTGAGCGGGGGGCGTTGGGGGGGGGAGAGTACTGCTGTGGGCTTCCCAAGGAGTGGGGAGGTGTGATGTGGAGCTGTGGGCAGTGCGGCAGTGGGGAAGCAGGAAGGCTGCAGAGGCTGCGGGCAGAGGGGTGTGCAGAGCTTGTCCAGGTGGGGCCGGGGAAGAAAGAAAGAGGGGTGCTGGCTCACCTGGAGGAGTGCAGAGGAGAAGGTGTCAGGAGAAGGGTGTGAGGGAGCGAGGTGCAGGGGTGGCTTTTATGTTGCTGTGTGAGTGCCCGAGGGCTTGGAGGGAGTCTCTGCGCATGGCAGCATTGTGCAGAGAGCTGCTCTTGCATCACGTAGTGTGGCCAGTCATGGGATGTGTGTTCTCCTTCCAGGAACTCTGCCTTTTCGCGTCCTTCTCTTGAGGACGTTTCCCTTTGACAGCAGCGGCACCTTTCAAGTGAGAGTATTGGCGGCCAAAGGAGTGCCCTTGCACGTTCGTGTCAGAGCACGCGGAAGTAGTGGCCAAAGCTCCGTCAAGGAGCGGTGTTGTCAGTGAGGTCATTGCTTGGCACATCTGCACTGTGCTTTGTGTCTTTGTTGTTAGAGGAGTTGCCAATTCCGAGCATCCCTGGAAGCCTGATTTGGGCATTCTTGTTATCCTGGTTCAGAGATCTCAATGGCACTGCCTTTGATGAGAAGATTAAACACATTGTTCACCACGGGAACCTTTTGTGCACAATTTCCATGAACTTGAGCAAAGCTCTTCATCCTGTATTGCATGAAATTCTTCAGGAGAAAATATCGAGAACTTACCTTGAGAAATACGTAATAGGTGGAGTGAAGCTTTGGGTCCGAAATCCAGCTCAATCACGTCTATTAGATGTGGTTACGTCAGGCCAGTCAGGTATGGTTTTCTCCAGAGCTCCATTTCTGGGTCTGTTCTCCTCCATGTTGTACTAAATGATCTGGATGCAGGGCTCAGATGCATACAGCGTAAGAAGTTTGTAGATGACAGTAACCAGGGGGGAGCTGTTGACCCTCTCAGGATTAGGGAGGCCTTGAAGAGAGCTCTCGAGAGACCAGGGGGCTGGGCCATCACCAGTGGCATGAAGCTGAACAGGAGGATGTGCTGGATTCTACTCCTGACTCCAGAATACCCTGGGGATTTGAGGATTTGGGGAGGAGAGACCTAAAAGCACCTAAAAGGTCCACCAAAAGAGATCTGGAGGTTCTGGTTGATGTCAAGTTGAATCTGAGTCAGCAGTGTGCCCTTGCAGCCAAAAGGTCTGTCCGTACCATGGGGTGCATCGAGCCCCACACGGCCAGTGGGAGATGGAAAGGGATTGTCCCACTCTGCTTTGTGCTGCTCCGGCCTCACCTCAAACCTTCTGTTTAGTTTTGAGTGCAAGGATACAAAAAGGACACGCAACCACTCAAAGGAGGGCTAGAAAGATGGTGTAAGGTCTGTAGGACCTGAAGTTCCTAGGTTTATCTGCAAAGAGGAGACTGAGGGCAGGCCTAGTGGTGTCCTACAGCACGTCAATGGTAAGAGGAAGGGCAGCTCTGCTGTGTGGTGACAGGAACAGAACCTGTGGGAACAGCATGGAGCTGTGAGAGGGGAAAGTCCAGTGGGGGGTTTGGGAAAAGTTCTGCATCAGAGGGCGTAGGGCATGAAGCAGGCTTCCCAGGGTACCCACAAGCACCAAGGTTGCCATTGATCAAGAAGCTCTTGGACAGTGCTTTTCAGATTGATGGTAAAATTTATAAGGAGTGCAGTGTGGAGGCTTGAGTTGGACTCAGTTATCCTTGTGGGTCCTTTCCAACATCCCTGGGTATTCTCTGGTTGCACTTCATTTATTCCCCCCCTGAATGAGATCCTCATCAGATCTCATGAACCAGCCTTTCGCTCTTGTCTGCGTGTGCGAGACGGCTGGCTGGATGCCCCGTGATGTTGGAAGGCGGTAGCTGGGAGGAAGGAGGCTGCCTGTTTTGCGCAGTACCTGCTTGGGGCCCTCCTTGGAGCTGTGCAAGTAGGCAGGGAGGGCTGTTTGCGAGAGCAGGACGCTGTCCTCTCACGCCTGCTGCATGGCTAGCAGGCTCTGTGATGTTGTATGAGAGAGCATGGGCAGAAGAGCCTCAATGTGCCCAAATGTTTGGGTAGGCGCAGATGCTTTCTTCTGTAATGAAGGCCGTCTGCTAGCCACCAATGCACTTGTTGGTGACATGGTTGCAAGAGGAGGCCCTGGGGCTCTTTTGGACCCAAGATGCTCATTTCCAGAGCCACGTGTTTGTAGTGGGTGAAGTGGAAAGGGCATTAAACAAAGGAATGAAGAGGAGGAATCTGAGGCTGGCATGCATGAGATCTTTATTGAGAGAAATACACGAAAAGGAAGGATCCACTTGGTGATCACCAGTGGAAAGAGCACAATTTCAAATGCAAAGAAAGAAGAAAGTTACTGCAATCATGTCTCCAGGCAGCATGGTCTGATGCATTAGCCCGAATGGCTAATGGTGGGAACAGAGAGCACAAAAGGGCAAAGCTACCGGAGTTCTTCTACATTGAAGTGACCATCTGTGCACATGAGGGGGTGCAGATTTTAGGACTTTGCCTTTACAAAAGGCTTTGAGGCTTCCTCCTTCAAAGTGTTCATAGACAAAGTGCCTATGAACTTCTCAGTTAAGTGGGTGCTGATGTGGTGTAAAAAGTGGCTGAATGCAGGGGTATGGTGGTCTGAGGCAAGTGACACAGAGTGCTGATGTGGTGAGTTCGGAGCTGTATAGACCAAGTGGGAAGTGAGGTCAGTGCTGTTCCGTATCTTCATTAGAAACCTGGGTGCTGGGACTGGAGCTGATTGTGGACAGCCTGCTATTTCAGACTGGGCCTGAGCAGTGCAATTGTACTATTTGACTTCCTTTGTACAAGCATAGATATTACGTGATGAGATGAATGCCGTCTGCTAGACACCAATGCTCTTGTTTTAGACATGGTTGTGATAGGAGATTTTGGGGCCCATTTGGATGAGGCGTGATGGTTTATAGAGCCATGTATTTGTAGTGGGTGAAGTGGAAAGGGCATAGTGCGAAGGAATGAAGAGGAGGAATCTGAGGCTGGCGTGCGTGAGAACTTTATTGAGGAAAACAGAGTAAAAGGAAGGATCCACTTGGTGATCCCCAAGTGGAAGGAGCTCAATTTCAAGTGCAAAGAAAGAAGAAAGTAACTGCAATCGTGTCTCCAGGCAGCATGGCTTGTTTCATGCCATGAAAAGAGGAGCCATGGCTGGCGATCCCGTGTGCTGCCAGTGACACCGAGGTGCCTCCTGAGTGCGTGAGGCGCCTGGCAGGGTGCAGGTGGTTGCTGTGAGGGTGTGGGCGCAGGCCCTTAGCAGGGGTAGCGGGCTCTCCCGCCGTTGAAGCAGCCCAGGCCTCCGAAGCCGAAGCCGCCGGAGGAGATGGACACTCCCTGGGCGCTGAGGGCGCTGCCCACGGCAGCTGATGAGGAGGATCCGACGGCGGTGTTCTGGGGGAAGGAGCTGAGGATGGGTCCCGGCAGGGTGACCACCACGGCGGGAGGCTGGATGACGACTTGGGAGTCCTGGCACTGCCTGACACAGGGCTCGTTGCAGCTGTTAGCCAGCGGGGTGGGTCCGCAGGGGCGGCAGAGGTCGTGGCAGGACATGGCTGTGGGGTGGAGGGTCCCTGGAAGAGAGGGTGTTGGGTGAGCGGGGGGCGTTGGGGGTGTGAGGAGCAATGCAGAAGTGAGCAAGGGAGCAGGGAGCTGTGGATTGGAGTTCAGGGAGTGTGACTTTGTGGCAGCAGAAGCGCTGCAGAGTCTTGGGTGAGAGGAGGTGTGCAAAAGTGTGCCAGGTTGGGCAGGGGAAGAAAGAAAGCGGGGTGCAGGCTCACCTGGAGAGGTGCGGAGGAGAAGGCGACAGGAGAAGCGAGTGAATGAGCCAGGCACAGGGCTGGCTTTTATGCTGCTGTGTGAGTGCCCGAGGGCTTGGAGAGAGCCTCTGCGCATGGCAGCATTGTGCAGAGCGCTGCTGTTGCATGACAAACCCCGGTAGGTCATGAGGTTGGGGTTATTGTCTTCCCACAACACTTCCTTTTCATTTCCTTGTGTGGTGGATTTGATCCTTTGGCCCGGTCGGCATTTTTGAGTGGGACTGGAGTTATGAGGAAGGCGCGTTTCAGGGAAGAAGATGGAAGGCTTGTCCAAGGCTTATGAGGAGTGATGTGGTCTCCTTAGTGATGCCACCCTGTGCTCCTCGTGCAGTCGTGTTTGTGGCTGCGTGGTGAGGTTTGGACCCCATTCCTGGCATCCTTTGAGGGCTGTTCTGTGATTCTCAGGTGTGTTTGCCTTCAGACGCTGCTGGTTGCACTGCACTGCACTCCCTGCCTGCCTTCTACTTCTTTTGCTTTCCTTGGTCTTTGTCGTTGTCTTCTGCATTGGGTGTGTTGTGTCAACATCTTGGTTCCCCTTCTGCTTCAAAAACTGGGATCTGAAGACACGCAGCAGCCAGTTTTGTGCAGTCTCAGCTTTGGGCCATTCATGGTGGTTTTAGTGCATTTAGACAGAGGAGGGCAGTTTGTGGAGTTGAGATTTTGGGGTCCTTTATTGGTTTGGGTGTTAGTGGGTTCTGCAGCCGTGAGCCACTTCATGAGATGGACAAATACAGGGCTTTTGAGTGCAGGGCACGCCCTCGTTCAGCTGAGTGAGTGCTTTGTGGTTTGGTGCTGAGGTGAGCAGTCCTTCAGTTTCAGAGGAAGCTGCAGCAAAGTAGAAAGAGGGGCTGTTCAACTGGCTGTGCCTGAGTGTGTGAGGCCTGCTGGGTGTCAGCCAGGAATGCTGAGGGAGCTGTGTGCAGTGGGTGCAGAGCAGGGCCTCAAAGAAGATCACAGGGCTGGAGCACGTCTGCTGTGAAGAAAGGCTGATGGAGTTGGGTTTCCAGTACTTGAATGGAGCTTAGAGGGAGAAGGGGAACCAACCTCGAGCAGCATGCAGCTGTTGCATCACATTGTTTTGCCAATCGTGGGGTGTGTGTTCTCCCTCCAGGAAGTGTCTTTTTGCATCCTTTTCTTGAGGACGTGTCCATTTGGCACTGGCAGTGCCTTTCCAGGGAGAAAATTGGAGGCCAATGGAGCGATCTTGGACGTTCGTGTCAGGGTATGCGGATGAAGTGGCCAAAACACAGAAAGGGAGCGGTGTTGTCAGTGAGGTCATCGCTTGGCACTTGTGCAATATGGTTTGTGTCTTTGTTGTTAGAGGAGCTGCCATTTCCAAATATCCATGGAAGCCTGGTCGGGGCATTCGAGGTATTCTGGTTTTGAAATGATGGCACTTCCTTTTCTGAGATGAATACCCATGTTGTAAGAGACCTAATTTCTATGATCTTCAGCAAAGTTATGCATAGTGGTTTTTGCCATATCCTTCAGAAGAAATTGTCCATTGTATGTCTAGGCAAATAAGTGATATGTTGAGTGCACTGTTGGCTTCCAAGCCCAACTCAAAGACTGTTACTTGTTGTAATTACATCAGTCAGGACGCCAGCCAGGTGTCAGATTCCCCAGTCTTCACATTTGGGACCTGTTCTCTTCCACGTTGTACAAAATGATCTGGATGCAGGACTCAAATGCGTACAAAATAAGAAGTTTGTGCATGTTACTGACTAGGGATGAGCAGTTGACTCTCGGTATCAGCGAGGCCTTGGAGAGAGCTCTTGAGAGACCAGAGGGCTGGGCCATCATCAATGGCATGAAGTTTAATGAGAGCAAGAGCTTGATTCTGCGCCTGGAATGGGGATACCCGGGAGATATCTGGGTATTTGGGGATGAGAGACTTAAGAGCAGCCCCACAGAAAGAGATCTGGAGGTTCTGGCTGATGTGAAGTTGAATCTGAGTCAGCCATGTGCCGTGGCAGCCAAAATGACTGACCGTCCCCTGGGCTGCATCGAGATGAGAACTGCCAGTGGGAGCGGGTAGGGTTGTCCCACTCTGCTCTGTGCTGGCGTGGCCTCACCTCAAGTACTGTGCTCAGCTTTGGCTTCAGCGGTACAAGGCAAGGGGAAGGATGGCCCTACATAGCAACCTACACAGGCTGGATAGAGGGGCTGCGGCCAATGGGATGAAGTTCAACAGTGCCAAGTGCCAGGTTCTGCACTTTGGCCACAACAGCCCCAGGCAATGCTGCAGGCTTGGGGCAGAGGGGCTGGAAGACTGGAGAGAGGAAACGGACCTGGGGATATTGGTTGACGATTGGCTGAACATGAGCCAGCAGTGTGCCCGTCTAACCAAGAAGGTGTCCTGCTTTGTATCTGAACCGGTGTTGCCAGCAGGAGCAGGGAAGCGATCATCCCTCTGTATTCCTCCATGGTGAGGCCGCACCTCGAGAATTGTGTCCAGTGTTGGGCCCCTCACTGCAAGAAAGACTTTGAGGCCCTGGATTGTGTTCAAAGGGCAATAAAGCTGGTGAGGGGTCTGGAGCACAGGCCACATGAGGAGCAGCTGAGGGAGCTGGAATTGTTCAGTCTGGAGAAGAGGAGGCTCAGGGGAGACCTCACTGCTCTCTATAACTACCTGAAGGGAGGTTGTAGTGAGCTGGGGGTCAGCCTCTTCTCTCGTGTGACTGGTGATAGGACTAGAGGGAACGGCTTCAAGCTGCGCCAGGGGAGGTTCAGGCTGGACGTCAGGAAATACTACCTCTCTGAGAGAGGGGTCAGGCAATGGAATGGGCTGCCCAGGAGGGTGGTGGAGACACTGACCATGGAGGTGTTCAAGGAACGTTTGGACGTTGTGCTGAGGGACGTGGTTTAGTGAGAAGTGTTGGTGCTGGGTTGGACTGGGTGATCCTGTGGGTCTTTTCCAATCTTGGTGATTCTATGATTCTACGACTGGATCTGATTGTGGACAGCATGCTATATACCCGACTGGACTTGAGCAGTGCAATTGTACTATTTGTCTTTCTTTGTACAAGCGTAGATAATGTGTGATGAGATGAATGCCGTCTGCTAGCCACCAGTGCTCTTGGTGGTGACGTGGTTGTGACAGGAGGTCCTGGGGCCCTTTTGGACCCAAGATGCTCATTTCCAGAACCATGTCTTTGTAGTGGGTGAAGTGGAAAGAGCATTCAGCAAAAAAATAAAGAGAAGGAATCTGAAGCTGGCATGCATGAGATCTTTATTGAGGAAAATATGCTGAAGGAAAGTATCCTCTTGGTGATAACCAGTGAAAAGAGCACCATTTAACGTGTAAAGAAAGAAGAAAGTTACAGTGGTCATGTTTCATGACAGCACGGTGTAACGCTGCTCCCAGCTTGCTTGTATCGTGCCATGAAAAGCGGAGCCATGGGTGGTGATCCCATGTGCTGCCAGTGACACCAAGGAGCCTCGTGAGTGCGTGAGGCGCCTGGCAGGGTGCAGGTGGTTGCTGTGAGGGTGTGGGCGCAGGCCCTTAGCAGGGGTAGCGGGCTCTCCCGCCGTTGAAGCAGCCCAGGCCTCCGAAGCCGAAGCCGCCGGAGGAGATGGACACTCCCTGGGCGCTGAGGGCGCTGCCCACGGCAGCTGATGAGGAGGATCCGACGGCGGTGTTCTGGGGGAAGGAGCTGAGGATGGGTCCCGGCAGGGTGACCACCACGGTGGAAGGCTGGATGACGACTTGGGAGTCCTGGCACTGCCTGACACAGGGCTCGTTGCAGCTGTTAGCCAGCGGGGTGGGTCCGCAGGGGCGGCAGAGGTCGTGGCAGGACATGGCTGTGGGGTGGAGGGTCCCTGGAAGAGAGGGTGTTGGGTGAGCGGGGGGTGTTGGGGATGTGAGGAGCTGTGCTGCGACGACCCAGGGAGTGGGGAGGTGTTGTGCGGGGCGGTGGGGAGTGTGGAGGTGGGAAGATGGAAGGGCTGCAGATTTTGGAGGCAGAGGGGTTGTTGAGAGCTGGGCCAGGTGGGGCAGGGGAAGGAAGGAAGCGGGGTGCAGGCTCACCTGGAGGAGTGCGGATGAGAAGGTGTCTCGAAAGGAGTGTGAGGGAGTGAGGTGCGAGGCCGGCTTTTATGCTGCTGTGTGAGTGCCCGAGGGCTTGGAGAGAGCCTCTGCGCATGGCAGCATTGTGCAGTGAGATTCTGCCGCATGCCAGAGCCTGGTCAGTCATGAGGTGGGGTGTGTTTCCCTTCCCGAAAAGCTCCCTTCTCATTTCCTTGTGTGGTGGATTGGATCCTTTGACACTGTTGGCTGTTTTTAAGTAAGAGTAACTGCTTTGGCACAATTACAGAGAAGGCTTGTATCATGAGGGTGGTTGCAAGATGCAACTAAAGCATAATGGATGAGGTCATGGCATAGCACGTCTTTCTGTATGGCTTGTGACAGCATTGTGTGGTGGGACCCCATTTCCTGACACCCTTGCAAGGCTGCTCTTGGCTTCCTGGGTGTGTTTGACATGAGACCCTGTCACATGCATCGTATTTTCTGACTGACTGCCTTCATTCCAGTTCCCTTTCCACGTGCTTTGCCCCTCTCTTTCCCATTGGGTGTGCTGCATTGACATCTTGGTTCCCTTGGTGCTCCCAAGTTTTGAATTGGGAATAGGGTTACTGCATCTGTTGGTTAGTTTCAGCTGAGGTCCATCCATGGGGATTGTAGCTCACTGAGGCTGAGGAGCGCTGTCTGTGTGAGCAGGACGCAGTCCTCTCCGGCCTGGGTGAGAGGTAGCAAGGCCTGAGCTGAAGGGGAGTGGGTTGGTCTGGAGGGCTGAAGCAGAGCTTCATTGAAGATCATTGTTGTGTTGAGTGTCAGTGGCTGAAGCTATTATTTCTCTGCGTAGGCTTTGATAGTTGCAAGAAGGATGTGGAGATTCCATAGAGAAAGGAGAAGCATACATGCTGCATGGGCATGCAGGGATGAGCCTCCCCAAGCCATGTGGTCAAGGACATGACTGTGGAGTGCAGGGTATGCCCCCCTTCAGCTGAGGTGAGTGCTTTGTGACTTGCTGCTGAGGTGAATAGTGCTTGTTGTTGAGGAAGATTAAGAGAAGCAGAATGGACGTGCCTAAGGCCGTGAGGGCCGCCTGGTTCCACCCATGAATGCTGAGGGAGCCATGAGATGTCCTTGCATGGGTGATGCCATTTGATTTGTAAAGGTCCCAGTGCCTTCTGATGGGCGGGACAGAGCTCATACCGCTGCTGTCCTGAAGGAGGTAGAAGAAAGAAGAGCGGAGAAATAGGTATCTGTTAAATTGGCCTCAGCTGCTGAGGAAGTGAAGAGGAAATCCCAGAATGTGTTGCCATAGGCAAGACGGTGAAGAACACGCCGGGGAGTGCTCAGTGAGGATAACTGTCACAGAGATAACCCCGAATGGCTAAGAAGTGGTGGGAACAGAGAGCACAAAAGGGCAAAGCTACCGGAGTTCTTCTACATTGAAGTGACCATCTGTGCACATGAGGGGGTGCAGATTTTAGGACTTTGCCTTTACAAAAGGCTTTGAGGCTTCCTCCTTCAAAGTGTTCATAGACAAAGTGCCTATGAACTTCTCAGTTAAGTGGGTGCTGATGTGGTGTAAAAAGTGGCTGAATGCAGGGGTATGGTGGTCTGAGGCAAGTGACACAGAGTGCTGATGTGGTGAGTTCGGAGCTGTATAGACCAAGTGGGAAGTGAGGTCAGTGCTGTTCCGTATCTTCATTAGAAACCTGGGTGCTGGGACTGGAGCTGATTGTGGACAGCCTGCTATTTCAGACTGGGCCTGAGCAGTGCAATTGTACTATTTGACTTCCTTTGTACAAGCATAGATATTACGTGATGAGATGAATGCCGTCTGCTAGACACCAATGCTCTTGTTTTAGACATGGTTGTGATAGGAGATTTTGGGGCCCATTTGGATGAGGCGTGATGGTTTATAGAGCCATGTATTTGTAGTGGGTGAAGTGGAAAGGGCATAGTGCGAAGGAATGAAGAGGAGGAATCTGAGGCTGGCGTGCGTGAGAACTTTATTGAGGAAAACAGAGTAAAAGGAAGGATCCACTTGGTGATCACCAGGTGGAAAGAGCACAATTTCAAGTGCAAAGAAAGAAGAAAGTTACTGCACTCATGTCTCCAGGCAGCATGGTCTGATGCTGTTCCCTGCTTCCTTGTTTCATGCCACGAAAAGAGGAGCCGTGGCTGGTGACCCCGTGTGCTGCCAGTGACACCAAGGAGCCTCCTGAGTGCGTGAGGCGCCTGGCAGGGTGCAGGTGGTTGCTGTGAGGGTGTGGGCGCAGGCCCTTAGCAGGGGTAGCGGGCTCTCCCGCCGTTGAAGCAGCCCAGGCCTCCGAAGCCGAAGCCGCCGGAGGAGATGGACACTCCCTGGGCGCTGAGGGCGCTGCCCACGGCAGCTGATGAGGAGGATCCGACGGCGGTGTTCTGGGGGAAGGAGCTGAGGATGGGTCCCGGCAGGGTGACCACCACGGTGGAAGGCTGGATGACGACTTGGGAGTCCTGGCACTGCCTGACACAGGGCTCGTTGCAGCTGTTAGCCAGCGGGGTGGGTCCGCAGGGGCGGCAGAGGTCGTGGCAGGACATGGCTGTGGGGTGGAGGGTCCCTGGAAGAGAGGGTGTTGGGTGAGCGGGGGGCGTTGGGGGGGGGAGAGTACTGCTGTGGGCTTCCCAAGGAGTGGGGAGGTGTGATGTGGAGCTGTGGGCAGTGCGGCAGTGGGGAAGCAGGAAGGCTGCAGAGGCTGCGGGCAGAGGGGTGTGCAGAGCTTGTCCAGGTGGGGCCGGGGAAGAAAGAAAGAGGGGTGCTGGCTCACCTGGAGGAGTGCAGAGGAGAAGGTGTCAGGAGAAGGGTGTGAGGGAGCGAGGTGCAGGGATGGCTTTTATGTTGCTGTGTGAGTGCCCGAGGGCTTGGAGGGAGTCTCTGCGCATGGCAGCATTGTGCAGAGAGCTGCTCTTGCATCACGTAGTGTGGCCAGTCATGGGATGTGTGTTCTCCTTCCAGGAACTCTGCCTTTTCGCGTCCTTCTCTTGAGGACGTTTCCCTTTGACAGCAGCGGCACCTTTCAAGTGAGAGTATTGGCGGCCAAAGGAGTGCCCTTGCACGTTCGTGTCAGAGCACGCGGAAGTAGTGGCCAAAGCTCCGTCAAGGAGCGGTGTTGTCAGTGAGGTCATTGCTTGGCACATCTGCACTGTGCTTTGTGTCTTTGTTGTTAGAGGAGTTGCCAATTCCGAGCATCCCTGGAAGCCTGATTTGGGCATTCTTGTTATCCTGGTTCAGAGATCTCAATGGCACTGCCTTTGATGAGAAGATTAAACACATTGTTCACCACGGGAACCTTTTGTGCACAATTTCCATGAACTTGAGCAAAGCTCTTCATCCTGTATTGCATGAAATTCTTCAGGAGAAAATATCGAGAACTTACCTTGAGAAATACGTAATAGGTGGAGTGAAGCTTTGGGTCCGAAATCCAGCTCAATCACGTCTATTAGATGTGGTTACGTCAGGCCAGTCAGGTATGGTTTTCTCCAGAGCTCCATTTCTGGGTCTGTTCTCCTCCATGTTGTACTAAATGATCTGGATGCAGGGCTCAGATGCATACAGCGTAAGAAGTTTGTAGATGACAGTAACCAGGGGGGAGCTGTTGACCCTCTCAGGATTAGGGAGGCCTTGAAGAGAGCTCTCGAGAGACCAGGGGGCTGGGCCATCACCAGTGGCATGAAGCTGAACAGGAGGATGTGCTGGATTCTACTCCTGACTCCAGAATACCCTGGAGATTTGAGGATTTGGGGAGGAGAGACCTAAAAGCACCTAAAAGGTCCACCAAAAGAGATCTGGAGGTTCTGGTTGATGTCAAGTTGAATCTGAGTCAGCAGTGTGCCCTTGCAGCCAAAAGGTCTGTCCGTACCATGGGGTGCATCGAGCCCCACACGGCCAGTGGGAGATGGAAAGGGATTGTCCCACTCTGCTTTGTGCTGCTCCGGCCTCACCTCAAACCTTCTGTTTAGTTTTGAGTGCAAGGATACAAAAAGGACACGCAACCACTCAAAGGAGGGCTAGAAAGATGGTGTAAGGTCTGTAGGACCTGAAGTTCCTAGGTTTATCTGCAAAGAGGAGACTGAGGGCAGGCCTAGTGGTGTCCTACAGCACGTCAATGGTAAGAGGAAGGGCAGCTCTGCTGTGTGGTGACAGGAACAGAACCTGTGGGAACAGCATGGAGCTGTGAGAGGGGAAAGTCCAGTGGGGGGTTTGGGAAAAGTTCTGCATCAGAGGGCGTAGGGCATGAAGCAGGCTTCCCAGGGTACCCACAAGCACCAAGGTTGCCATTGATCAAGAAGCTCTTGGACAGTGCTTTTCAGATTGATGGTAAAATTTATAAGGAGTGCAGTGTGGAGGCTTGAGTTGGACTCAGTTATCCTTGTGGGTCCTTTCCAACATCCCTGGGTATTCTCTGGTTGCACTTCATTTATTCCCCCCCTGAATGAGATCCTCATCAGATCTCATGAACCAGCCTTTCGCTCTTGTCTGCGTGTGCGAGACGGCTGGCTGGATGCCCCGTGATGTTGGAAGGCGGTAGCTGGGAGGAAGGAGGCTGCCTGTTTTGCGCAGTACCTGCTTGGGGCCCTCCTTGGAGCTGTGCAAGTAGGCAGGGAGGGCTGTTTGCGAGAGCAGGACGCTGTCCTCTCACGCCTGCTGCATGGCTAGCAGGCTCTGTGATGTTGTATGAGAGAGCATGGGCAGAAGAGCCTCAATGTGCCCAAATGTTTGGGTAGGCGCAGATGCTTTCTTCTGTAATGAAGGCCGTCTGCTAGCCACCAATGCACTTGTTGGTGACATGGTTGCAAGAGGAGGCCCTGGGGCTCTTTTGGACCCAAGATGCTCATTTCCAGAGCCACGTGTTTGTAGTGGGTGAAGTGGAAAGGGCATTAAACAAAGGAATGAAGAGGAGGAATCTGAGGCTGGCATGTATGAGATCTTTATTGAGAGAAATACACGAAAAGGAAGGATCCACTTGGTGATCACCAGTGGAAAGAGCACAATTTCAAATGCAAAGAAAGAAGAAAGTTACTGCAATCATGTCTCCAGGCAGCATGGTCTGATGCATTAGCCCGAATGGCTAATGGTGGGAACAGAGAGCACAAAAGGGCAAAGCTACCGGAGTTCTTCTACATTGAAGTGACCATCTGTGCACATGAGGGGGTGCAGATTTTAGGACTTTGCCTTTACAAAAGGCTTTGAGGCTTCCTCCTTCAAAGTGTTCATAGACAAAGTGCCTATGAACTTCTCAGTTAAGTGGGTGCTGATGTGGTGTAAAAAGTGGCTGAATGCAGGGGTATGGTGGTCTGAGGCAAGTGACACAGAGTGCTGATGTGGTGAGTTCGGAGCTGTATAGACCAAGTGGGAAGTGAGGTCAGTGCTGTTCCGTATCTTCATTAGAAACCTGGGTGCTGGGACTGGAGCTGATTGTGGACAGCCTGCTATTTCAGACTGGGCCTGAGCAGTGCAATTGTACTATTTGACTTCCTTTGTACAAGCATAGATATTACGTGATGAGATGAATGCCGTCTGCTAGACACCAATGCTCTTGTTTTAGACATGGTTGTGATAGGAGATTTTGGGGCCCATTTGGATGAGGCGTGATGGTTTATAGAGCCATGTATTTGTAGTGGGTGAAGTGGAAAGGGCATAGTGCGAAGGAATGAAGAGGAGGAATCTGAGGCTGGCGTGCGTGAGAACTTTATTGAGGAAAACAGAGTAAAAGGAAGGATCCACTTGGTGATCCCCAAGTGGAAGGAGCACAATTTCAAGTGCAAAGAAATAAGAAAGTTACTGCAATCATGTCTCCAGGCAGCATGGTCTGATGCTGTTCCCTGCTTCCTTGTTTCATGCCACGAAAAGAGGAGCCATGGCTGGTGACCCCGTGTGCTGCCAGTGACACCGAGGTGCCTCCTGAGTGCGTGAGGCGCCTGGCAGGGTGCAGGTGGTTGCTGTGAGGGTGTGGGCGCAGGCCCTTAGCAGGGGTAGCGGGCTCTCCCGCCGTTGAAGCAGCCCAGGCCTCCGAAGCCGAAGCCGCCGGAGGAGATGGACACTCCCTGGGCGCTGAGGGCGCTGCCCACGGCAGCTGATGAGGAGGATCCGACGGCGGTGTTCTGGGGGAAGGAGCTGAGGATGGGTCCCGGCAGGGTGACCACCACGGTGGAAGGCTGGATGACGACTTGGGAGTCCTGGCACTGCCTGACACAGGGCTCGTTGCAGCTGTTAGCCAGCGGGGTGGGTCCGCAGGGGCGGCAGAGGTCGTGGCAGGACATGGCTGTGGGGTGGAGGGTCCCTGGAAGAGAGGGTGTTGGGTGAGCGGGGGGTGTTGGGGATGTGAGGAGCTGTGCTGTGACGACCCAGGGAGTGGGGAGGTGTTGTGTGGGGCTGTGTGGAGTGTGGAGGTGGGAAGGTGGAAGGGCTGCTGGTTTTGGAGGCAGAGGGGTTGTTGAGAGCTGAGCCAGGTGGGGCAGGGGAAGGAAGGAAGCGGGGTGCAGGCTCACCTGGAGGAGATCAGAGGAGAAGGTGTCAGAAGAAGGGTGTGAGGGAGTGAGGTGCGTGTCCGGCTTTTATGCTGCTGTGTGAGTGCCCGAGGGCTTGGAGAGAGCCTCTGCGCATGGCAGCATTGTGCAGAGCTGCTGTTTCATGCCAAAACTTGACCAGTCATGAGGTGATGTCTTTTTGTCTTCCTGCAATGCTTCCTTTTTCTTTCGTTTTCTTGTGGCTTTGTTCCTTTGACCCTGTCAGCAGTGTACAAGTCGGCATGGTAGTTCAGTCAACGCGTGCTGTAAGCATGAATGGTGCCTATCAGGAGTGAGGTCAGCACGTGGCACTTGTGCGTGGTGGTTTCTGGCTGTGTTGTGTGTGCTGCACTGTCATCTTGGTTCCCTTTGTGCTCACAAGGTTATACTTGGGAATGCTGTTTATTTGTTGTTTGTGTAGTTTCAGCTGAGGTCCATCCATGAGGATTGTGGCTCATTGAGGCTGTGGAGCGCTGTCTGTGTGAGCAGGACGCAGTCCTCTCCGGCCTGGGTGAGAGGTAGCAAGGCCTGAGCTGAAGGGGAGTGGGTTGGCCTGGAGGGCTGAAGCAGAGCTTCATTGAAGATCATTGTTGAGTTGAGTGTGAATGGCTGAAGCTGTTATTTCTCTGCGTAGGCTTTGATAGCTACAAGAAGGATGCGGAGATTCCATGGAGAAAGAGAAGCATACATGCTGCCTGGGCATGCAGGGATGAGGCTCTCCAGGCCATGTGGTCAAGGGCACAGCTGAGGAGTGCAGGGCTTGCCCTCGTTCAGCTGAGTGAGTGCTTTGTGGTTTGGTGCTGAGGTGAGCAGTCCTTCAGTTTCAGAGGAAGCTGCAGCAAAGTAGAAAGAGGGGCTGTTCAACTGGCTGTGCCTGAGTGTGTGAGGCCTGCTGGGTGTCAGCCAGGAATGCTGAGGGAGCTGTGTGCAGTGGGTGCAGAGCAGGGCCTCAAAGAAGATCACAGGGCTGGAGCATGTCTGCTGTGAAGAAAGGCTCTGGGATTTGGGTTTGCAGTACTTGTAGGGTGCTTTCAGGTAGAAGGGAAACCAACCTTTTACATAGTTTTATGGTGATATGACATTTTAATGTAAAGAGAAGAAAATTGGTTTAGACATAAGGAAGAAATTCTTTACTCGGGTGGTGGTGAGGCCCTGGCCCAGGCTGCCCAGTCAACCTGTGGGTTCTTTATCTTTTGATGCATTCAGGGACGGGCCGTGGTGGTCAGCATGATCTGGTGATGGGCCATCAGCCCACAGAAGGGATAATGGTTGAGATTCCTTCCAACCTTCACCATTGTGTGATTCCATAATCGTGTGATTTAAGACTCTCTCCGATGCTGTGCTCATTGAGAAGCTGAGCCACTATGGTTTAGACAAGCAAAGAACATGGTGGACTGAGAGCAGCTGGCTGAAGGCTTGGGCCCAGAGCCTGGTGATGGGGGCACCAAGTGTAGTTGGAGGCAAGTCCCTCATGCTTACCCCAAAGCGGATTGGTAAGGATCTCCTCTCAGTGCTGCAAGCTGCTCTTACGCCAGGCCGTGTTGCTTGCCATGTGGTATGTGTTGTTCTTCCAGCAGCTCTGCCCTTTTGCATCCTTTCCGTGAGGACGTGCCCGTTTTGCACCGGCGGCACCTTTCAAGTGAGTGCATTGGAAGCCCAAGGAGCCATGTTGCACCTTCGTGTCATGGCACGCGGAAGTAGTGGCCGAAGCACAGAAGGGAGCAGTGTTGGCAGTGAGGTCATGGCTTGGCACTTGTGCAATGTGGTTTGTGTCTTTGTTGTTAGAGGAGCTGCCAATTTCCAACAGCCGTGGAAGCCTGGTCTGGGCATTCTGGGTCTCCTGCTTTGGAGGTGATGGCACTTCCTTTCATGAGAACATCAACCAGTTCGTTCAAGAAGCAAAGCTAAGGGGCATAATTGGAATGAACCTGAGGAAAGATTTTCATGTTGTTTTTCTCCATGTCCTTATGGAGAAAATGTCCAGCAGATATCTAGAGAAAGACATGATGTGTTGAGTGAGCTGTTGGCTCCGCAGTCCATCTCAAAGCCTTTTTTGAAATGTGGTTACATCAGGCAGGTGGCCAATCAGGCATGGGATTCTCCAGAGGACCATGTTTGGGTCTGTTCTCTTCCATGCTGTACCAAGTGATCTGCATGCAGGATTCAGATGAATACGGAGTAGAAGTTTGTAGATGACAGTAACCAGGGAGGAGCTATTGACCCTCTCAGGATTAGGGAGGCCTTGAAGAGAGCTCTCGAGAGACCAGGGGGCTGGGCCATCACCAGTGGCATGAAGCTGAACAAGTGGATGTGCTGGATTCTACACCTGATTCCAGAATACCCTGGACATTCGAGGATTTGGGGAGACTTAAAAGCAGTTCCGCAAAAAGATCCTGAGGTTCTGGTTGATGGGAAATTGATTGTGGGTCAGCAGTGTGCCCTTGCAGCCAAATGGTCTGTCTGTACCATGGGGCGCATCAAGCCCAGCACTGCCAGTGGGAGATGGAAAGGGATTGTCCCACTCTGGGTTGTCCTGCTCCAGCCTCACCTTGATTACTCTGTTCTGTTTTGACTTCAGTAGTAGAAAAACAACATGGAACTATTGAGTAGGGTCCAAAGGAGGCTTCCAAGAAGGTATATGGTCTGTAGGAACTGAATTTCCTTGGTTTGTTCAGCGAAGAGGAGACTGAGGGGCGACTTCATGGCATCCTACATCTCATCAAAGGGGTGAGGAAGGGCAGCCATGCTTTCTGGTGCCAGGAACAGGTCCTGTGGGAATAGCATGGAGCTGCATCGTTGAAGGGTCTGCACCTGAGGGCGTAGGGTACAAAACAGGCTCCCCAGGGTAGTGCGCAAGCACTAAGGCTGAAAGATTTCCAGAGACATTGGGCAGTGCCTTCAGATGTACCTTTTAATTTTTCAGCAGTGCAGTATGGAGGCCTGAGTTGCACTCAGTTATCCTTCTGGGTCCTTTCCAACATCCCTGGGTATTCTCTGGTTGCACTTCATTTATTCCCCTCCTGAGCTCATCAAATCTCATAAGCCAGCCTTTACCTCTCGTCTGGGTGTGAAACATGGCTGTCTGGATGCCCCGTGATGTTGGAAGGTGGTAGCTGGGAGGAAGGAGGCTGCCTATTTTGTGGCGTGCCTGCTTGGGACCCTCCTTGGAGCCGTGCAAGTAGGCAGGGAGGGCTGTTTGCGAGAGCAGGACGCTGTCCTCTCACGCCTGCTGCAGGGCTAGCAGGCTCTGTGATGTTGTATGAGAGAGCATGGGCAGAAGAGCCTCAATGTGCCCAAATGTTTGGGTAGGCGCAGATGCTTTCTTCTGTAATGAAGGCCGTCTGCTAGCCACCAATGCACTTGTTGGTGACATGGTTGCAAGAGGAGGCCCTGGGGCTCTTTTGGAGCCAACCTATTCATTTGTAGAGCCATGTGTTTGTAGTGGGTGAAGTGGAAAGGGCATTAAACAAAGGAATGAAGAGGAGGAATCTGAGGCTGGCATGCATGAGATCTTTATTGAGAGAAATACACGAAAAGGAAGGATCCACTTGGTGATCACCAGTGGAAAGAGCACAGTTTCAAGTGCAAAGAAAGAGGAAAGTTACTGCAATCATGTCTCCAGGCAGCATGGTCTGATGCTGTTCCCTGCTTACTTATTTCATGCTGTGATAAGATTAGCCATGCGTGGTGATCCCATGTGCTGCCAGGGACACCGAGGTGCCTCCTGAGTGCGTGAGGCGCCTGGCAGGGTGCAGGTGGTTGCTGTGAGGGTGTGGGCGCAGGCCCTTAGCAGGGGTAGCGGGCTCTCCCGCCGTTGAAGCAGCCCAGGCCTCCGAAGCCGAAGCCGCCGGAGGAGATGGACACTCCCTGGGCGCTGAGGGCGCTGCCCACGGCAGCTGATGAGGAGGATCCGACGGCGGTGTTCTGGGGGAAGGAGCTGAGGATGGGTCCCGGCAGGGTGACCACCACGGCGGGAGGCTGGATGACGACTTGGGAGTCCTGGCACTGCCTGACACAGGGCTCGTTGCAGCTGTTAGCCAGCGGGGTGGGTCCGCAGGGGCGGCAGAGGTCGTGGCAGGACATGGCTGTGGGGTGGAGGGTCCCTGGAAGAGAGGGTGTTGGGTGAGCGGAGGATGTAGGGGGTGTGAGGAGCAATGCAGAAGTGAGCAAGGGAGCAGGGAGCTGTGGATTGGAGTTCAGGGAGTGTGACTTTGTGGCAGCAGAAGCGCTGCAGAGTCTTGGGTGAGAGGAGGTGTGCAAAAGTGTGCCAGGTTGGGCAGGGGAAGAAAGAAAGCGGGGTGCAGGCTCACCTGGAGAGGTGCGGAGGAGAAGGCGACAGGAGAAGCGAGTGAATGAGCCAGGCACAGGGCTGGCTTTTATGCTGCTGTGTGAGTGCCCGAGGGCTTGGAGAGAGCCTCTGCGCATGGCAGCATTGTGCAGAGCGCTGCTGTTGCATGACAAACCCCGGTAGGTCATGAGGTTGGGGTTATTGTCTTCCCACAACACTTCCTTTTCATTTCCTTGTGTGGTGGATTTGATCCTTTGGCCCGGTCGGCATTTTTGAGTGGGACTGGAGTTATGAGGAAGGCGCGTTTCAGGGAAGAAGATGGAAGGCTTGTCCAAGGCTTATGAGGAGTGATGTGGTCTCCTTAGTGATGCCACCCTGTGCTCCTCGTGCAGTCGTGTTTGTGGCTGCGTGGTGAGGTTTGGACCCCATTCCTGGCATCCTTTGAGGGCTGTTCTGTGATTCTCAGGTGTGTTTGCCTTCAGACGCTGCTGGTTGCACTGCACTGCACTCCCTGCCTGCCTTCTACTTCTTTTGCTTTCCTTGGTCTTTGTCGTTGTCTTCTGCATTGGGTGTGTTGTGTCAACATCTTGGTTCCCCTTCTGCTTCAAAAACTGGGATCTGAAGACACGCAGCAGCCAGTTTTGTGCAGTCTCAGCTTTGGGCCATTCATGGTGGTTTTAGTGCATTTAGACAGAGGAGGGCAGTTTGTGGAGTTGAGATTTTGGGGTCCTTTATTGGTTTGGGTGTTAGTGGGTTCTGCAGCCGTGAGCCACTTCATGAGATGGACAAATACAGGGCTTTTGAGTGCAGGGCACGCCCTCGTTCAGCTGAGTGAGTGCTTTGTGGTTTGGTGCTGAGGTGAGCAGTCCTTCAGTTTCAGAGGAAGCTGCAGCAAAGTAGAAAGAGGGGCTGTTCAACTGGCTGTGCCTGAGTGTGTGAGGCCTGCTGGGTGTCAGCCAGGAATGCTGAGGGAGCTGTGTGCAGTGGGTGCAGAGCAGGGCCTCAAAGAAGATCACAGGGCTGGAGCACGTCTGCTGTGAAGAAAGGCTGATGGAGTTGGGCTTGTTCAGCCTGGAGAAGAGTTAGCTCCGGGAAGAACTCACTGTGGCCTTCCAGTACTTGCAGGGAAATTACAGGCAGGAGGGGAACCCACTTTTTACATGGTATGTTATCAATCAGACTTTGTAAAAGAAAAAGGAGAAAATTGGTTTAGATGTAGTAAGAAATTGTTTCCTCGGGTGGTGGTGTGGCCCTGGCCCAGGCTGCCCTGTCAACTTGTGGGTTCTTCATCCTTGGAGGAGTTCAAGGACGGGCCCTGGTCCGCATGACCTGGTGGTGGGCCATCAGCCCACAGAAGGGATAATGGTTGAGATTCCTTCCAACCTTCACAGTTCCGTGATACTACAACTGTATGATTTGACATGCCATGCTCATCTACAAGCTGGGCCAGTCTGGGTTAGGCAAGCGGAGATCATGGTGAACTGAAAGCCGCTGGCTGAAAGTCCAGGGCCCGGAGCCTGGTGATGGGGGGCACCAGGTGTATCTGGAAGCAGGTTCCTCACGCTTACCCCAAAGTGGACTGTTAAGGATCCCCTCCCTGTGCTGCGAGCTACTCTTGCATCACGTAATGTGACACGTCATGTGGTATGTGCTGTTCTTCTGCAAATCTGCCCTTTTGCATCCTTCTCGTGAGGACGTGTCCATTTGGCACTGCTGGCACGTTCCAAGTACTGCATGCAAAAGGAGCGATCGTGAGCATTCGTGTCAGGACCAGAGGAAGCAATGGGCAAACACTCCAAAAAGAGCAGTGCTGACAGTGAGGTCATCGCTTGGCACTTGTGCAATATGCCTCGTGTCTTTGTTGCTAGAGGAAGCCTGGTCTGGGCAGTCTAGGTATTCTGGTTTTGAAACGATGGCCATTCCTTTTGTGAGATGAATGCCCATGCTGTTCACCACGGGAACTGGATAGGCGTCATTTCTATGGTCTTCAGCAAAGTCATGCATGGTGTTTTTCACCATATCCTTCTGGAGAAAAAGTCCAGCACGTAAGTAGGCAGAGACAGAATATGTTGAGTGAACTGGTGCGTTGGAAGTCCGTATGAACAGCTTTTATTTGATGTGGTTCCGTCAGGCTGGTGGCCAGTCAGGTGTTGGATTTCTCTGAGCTGGATGTTGGGACTGTTCTCTTCCACGTTTTGCTAAATGATCTGGATGCAGGACTCGAATGCGTACAGATTAAGATGTTTGTAGATGGCAGTAACTAGGGAGGAGCAGTTGACTCTCTCAGGGTTAGGGAGGCCTTGGAGAGAGCTCTGGAGAGATCAGAGGGCTGGGCCATCGCCAACGGCATGGAGTTGAACAAGAGGATGTGCTGGATTCTGCATCTGATTCCAGAATGGCCTGGACATATGGGGATCTGGAGAGAAGAGACTTCAAAGCAGCTCCTGGAGAAGAGATCTGGGGTTTCTGGTTGATGTCAGGTAGAATCTGAGTCAGCAGTGTGCGCTGGCCCCCAAAAGTGCTGACCATTCCCTGGTGTGTATCGGGCCCAGCACTGCTAGCAGAAGAGGAAGGGATTGTCCCACTCTCCTCTGTGCTGCTCCGGCTTCACGTCCAGTCTTGTATTTACTTTTGTCTTCAACGATGCCAGAAGGACATGAAACTATCGTCGAGTGTCCTAAGGGGGGATACAAAGAAGATGTAAGGTTTGAAGGAACAGAAGTTCCTTAAATTGTTCTGCAAAGCGGAGACTGAGTGCATCCCTCATATCAACCTGCAGCTCCTCGCAGGGGAAAGGAAGGGCAGCTCAGCTGTCTGGGGACAGGAACAGGTCCAGTGGGAACAGCATGGAGCTGCGTCAGGGGAGGTCAAGTGGGAAGTTAGGGAAAGGTTCTGCACTGGGGGCAGACGTGAAGACAAAACTGATAAGAGAAACGATTCTGTGACCACGTTTGTCGTAAAAATGAGAGAATCTTGCCCGGGAGGAAAAGGAACCTAGTGTATGCTGCCCCAGAGATGTTGTATGAGGGAGCATGGGCAGAAGAGCCTCAATGTGCTCCAGACTTTATTTGTGTAGGTGTAGATATTATACTGAATGTAATGAAGGCCATCTGCTGGCCACCAAAGCTCTTGTTGGTGATGTGGTTGCAAGAGGAGGTCTTGGGGCCGTTTCTGTGCCAGACATGCTGGTTTCTTGAGCCATGTCTTCGTAGTGTGTGAAGTGGAAAGCACACCATGTGAAAGCATGAAGAGGAGGAGTCTGAGGCTGGCATGCATGAGAACTTTATTGAGGAAAACAGACTAAAAGGAAGGATCCACTTGGTGATCACCAGTGGAAAGAGCACAGTTTCAAGTGCAAAGAAAGAGGAAAGTTACTGCAATCATGTCTCCAGGCAGCATGGTCTGATGCTGTTCCCTGCTTACTTATTTCATGCTGTGATAAGATTACCCATGGGTGGTGATCCCATGTGCTGCCAGGGACACCGAGGTGCCTCCTGAGTGCGTGAGGCGCCTGGCAGGGTGCAGGTGGTTGCTGTGAGGGTGTGGGCGCAGGCCCTTAGCAGGGGTAGCGGGCTCTCCCGCCGTTGAAGCAGCCCAGGCCTCCGAAGCCGAAGCCGCCGGAGGAGATGGACACTCCCTGGGCGCTGAGGGCGCTGCCCACGGCAGCTGATGAGGAGGATCCGACGGCGGTGTTCTGGGGGAAGGAGCTGAGGATGGGTCCCGGCAGGGTGACCACCACGGTGGAAGGCTGGATGACGACTTGGGAGTCCTGGCACTGCCTGACACAGGGCTCGTTGCAGCTGTTAGCCAGCGGGGTGGGTCCGCTGGGGCGGCAGAGGTCGTGGCAGGACATGGCTGTGGGGGTCCCTGGAAGAGAGGGTGTTGGGTGAGCGGGGGGTGTTGGGGATGTGAGGAGCTGTGCTGTGACGACCCAGGGAGTGGGGAGGTGTTGTGCGGGGCGGTGGGGAGTGTGGAGGTGGGAAGATGGAAGGGCTGCAGATTTTGGAGGCAGAGGGGTTGTTGAGAGCTGGGCCAGGTGGGGCAGGGGAAGGAAGGAAGCGGGGTGCAGGCTCACCTGGAGGAGTGCGGATGAGAAGGTGTCTCGAAAGGAGTGTGAGGGAGTGAGGTGCGTGTCCGGCTTTTATGCTGCTGTGTGAGTGCCCGAGGGCTTGGAGAGAGCCTCTGCGCATGGCAGCATTGTGCAGTGAGATTCTGCCGCATGCCAGAGCCTGGTCAGTCATGAGGTGGGGTGTGTTTCCCTTCCTGAAAAGCTCCCTTCTCGTTTCCTTGTGTGGTGGATTGGATCCTTTGACACTGTTGGCTGTTTTTAAGTAAGAGTAACTGCTTTGGCACAATTACAGAGAAGGCTTGTATCATGAGGGTGGTTGCAAGATGCAACTAAAGCATAATGGATGAGATCATGGCATAGCACGTCTTTCTGTATGGCACAGCATTGTGCGGTGGGACCCCATTTCCTGACACCCTTGCAAGGCTGCTCTTGGCTTCCTGGGTGTGTTTGACATGAGACCCTGTCACATGCATCGTATTTTCTGACTGACTGCCTTCATCCCAATTCCCTTTCCACGTGCTTTGCCCCTCTCTTTCCCATTGGGTGTGCTGCATTGACATCTTGGTTCCCTTGGTGCTCCCAAGTTTTGAATTGGGAATAGGGTTACTGCATCTGTTGGTTAGTTTCAGCTGAGGTCCATCCATGGGGATTGTAGCTCACTGAGGCTGAGGAGCGCTGTCTGTGTGAGCAGGACGCAGTCCTCTCCGGCCTGGGTGAGAGGTAGCAAGGCCTGAGCTGAAGGGGAGTGGGTTGGTCTGGAAGGCTGAAGCAGAGCTTCATTGAAGATCATTGTTGTGTTGAGTGTCAGTGGCTGAAGCTATTATTTCTCTGCGTCGGCTTTGATAGTTGCAAGAAGGATGTGGAGATTCCATAGAGAAAGGAGAAGCATACATGCTGCATGGGCATGCAGGGATGAGCCTCCCCAAGCCATGTGGTCAAGGACATGACTGTGGAGTGCAGGGTATGCCCCCCTTCAGCTGAGGTGAGTGCTTTGTGTCTTGCTGCTGAGGTGAGTAGTGCTTGTTGTTGAGGAAGATTAAGAGAAGCAGAATGGACGTGCCTAAGGCCGTGAGGGCCGCCTGGTTCCACCCATGAATGCTGAGGGAGCCATGAGATGTCCTTGCATGGGTGATGCCATTTGATTTGTAAAGGTCCCAGTGCCTTCTGATGGGCGGGACAGAGCTCATACCGCTGCTGTCCTGAAGGAGGTAGAAGAAAGAAGAGCGGAGAAATAGGTATCTGTTAAATTGGCCTCAGCTGCTGAGGAAGTGAAGAGGAAATCCCAGAATGTGTTGCCATAGGCAAGACGGTGAAGAACACGCCGGGGAGTGCTCAGTGAGGATAACTGTCACAGAGATAACCCCGAATGGCTAAGAAGTGGTGGGAACAGAGAGCACAAAAGGGCAAAGCTACCGGAGTTCTTCTACATTGAAGTGACCATCTGTGCACATGAGGGGGTGCAGATTTTAGGACTTTGCCTTTACAAAAGGCTTTGAGGCTTCCTCCTTCAAAGTGTTCATAGACAAAGTGCCTATGAACTTCTCAGTTAAGTGGGTGCTGATGTGGTGTAAAAAGTGGCTGAATGCAGGGGTATGGTGGTCTGAGGCAAGTGACACAGAGTGCTGATGTGGTGAGTTCGGAGCTGTATAGACCAAGTGGGAAGTGAGGTCAGTGCTGTTCCGTATCTTCATTAGAAACCTGGGTGCTGGGACTGGAGCTGATTGTGGACAGCCTGCTATTTCAGACTGGGCCTGAGCAGTGCAATTGTACTATTTGACTTCCTTTGTACAAGCATAGATATTACGTGATGAGATGAATGCCGTCTGCTAGACACCAATGCTCTTGTTTTAGACATGGTTGTGATAGGAGATTTTGGGGCCCATTTGGATGAGGCGTGATGGTTTATAGAGCCATGTATTTGTAGTGGGTGAAGTGGAAAGGGCATAGTGCGAAGGAATGAAGAGGAGGAATCTGAGGCTGGCGTGCGTGAGAACTTTATTGAGGAAAACAGAGTAAAAGGAAGGATCCATTCTATGATGCTGTGAAACATTGGACAGTGCCTGCAAATCTACAGTTTAATTTTTAAGGATTGCATTGCGGAGGCCTGAGTTGGACTCAGTTATCCTTGCGAGTCCCTTGCAACATCCCTGGGTATTCTCTGATTGCACTGCATTTGTTCCCCCCCTGAGCTCATCAAATCTCTTTAGCCAGCCTTTACCTCTCGTCTGGGTGTGCTACATGGCTGGCTGGATACCCTGTGATGTTGGAACACGGTCGGTGGGGGAAAGGAGGCTGCCTGTTTTGTGCCATGCCTGCTTGGGGCCCTCCTTGGAGCTGTGCAAGTGGGCAGGGAGGGCTGTTTGCGAGAGCAGGACGCTGTCCTCTCATGCCTGCTGCAGGGCTAGCAAGCTCTGTCATGTCAGGACTCCTGCAGTGCTCCCCGAATGGTGGCACTGGCCGCTGCATCAGAATGGCATTTTCCAAGGCTGCAATTTCACTGTGTGGAGGTGGGGCGGACAGACTGCTAGATGGGGGTCTGCTGGGCTGGTTGGTGAGCTCTGGGAGGGGCCGTGACGTTGACAGGAGGCAGAGGGTGAGTGGGTCTGTCAGAAAGGGCAGGCTGGTGAAACACAGCGTTTGGGTAGAGTGTCAAGCAGCGAGGCTCTTTTCCTGCACCGTGTTTGTTGTTTAGAAAGGGAATTAGGCTATTTCTGGGAGTTCTCAATGGGCGCAGTCTGTGATGGGCTGCAGACCTGAGGTAATTGTGGTGATATTTGCGTCCCAAAGGGTGCATGAATGTGTAGGACTGTCCCAGGTCAGGAGAGTGAGTGTTTTCCATGTTGTCATAGAGGTGAAGAGTGCTTGGTTTTGAGGCATACAGGAAGGCTGTGCATAAGCTCAATAGAGCTGTTGGGTTTCACCCAAGAATAGTGAGGGTCTGATTTGTTGGCTGTGCTGATATCAGTTGTCTTTGAAAGATCATGGTAATGAGGAGAGGTTCCTGAACCTGGAAGAGACTCATGCTGCTCCTATCTCAATGCAATGAAGAAGGAAGGTGTGAGGAAGCTCAGGCTGGTTGGGCTGACATGGGTCTGTGGGTAAGAAATGAAGGAAACCCTCCCCAAAAGTACTGCTGAGCACGGAATAGAGAGCCCAGATATACAACCCCACCTCAGTTTCTTCAACATGGAAGTGACCAGCTTTGATCCTGAGGAGGTGCAGTGACATTTGATGAGTTTGCCTTTAGGAAGGCCTTTGAGGCTTCCTCCCATGACATGCTCGTAGACAAACTGTCAGCGATCTGCTCAGGTAAGTGGGCACTGAGATGGTCTTAAAGGTGGCTGAAGCAAGGATCTAGTAGACTGAGGTGAGGGACATAGAGTCTTGTTGCGGTAAGTTCATACCTGTATAGCCAAGACAGGGAAGTGAGGTCAGTGCTGTTTAGTGCTTCATTAAAGGCCTGGGTGATGGGACTGGACCGGATTGTGAACAGCCTGCTATTCTGGACTTGGATTGAGCAGGGCAATTGTACAACATGACTTTGTTTGCTCAAATGTACATACTATGTGATGAGATGAAGGCCATCTGCTAGCCAGCAATGCTCTTGTTGGTGACATGAGTGCGAGAGGAGGGAATGGGCCCATTTTGGAACTGGCATGATGGTTTCTAGAGCCATGTCTCTGCACTGGGTGAAGTGGGAAGAGCATTAAGCAAAGGAATGAAGAGGAGGAATCTGAGGCTGGCGTGCGTAAGAACTGTATTAAGAGAAACAGACTGAAAGGATGGATCCACTTTGTGATCACCAGTGGAAAGGGCACAGTTTCAAGTGCAAAGAAAGAGGAAAGTTACACTTGAGTTAAAAAAGTTACAATTGAGCAGAGCAATTGTACTATTTGTCTTTCTTTGTACAAGCGTAGATAATTTGTGATGAGATGAATGTCGTCTGCTAGCCACCAGTGCTCTTCGTGGTGACGTGGCTGTGACAGGAGGTCCTGGAACCCTTTTGGACCCAAGATGCTCATTTCCAAAGCCATGTCGTTGGAGCAGGTAAAGCGGAAGAGCATTCAGCGAAAAAAATAAATAGAAGGAATCTGAGACTGGCATGCATGAGATCTTTATTGGGGAAAACACAAGAAAAAGAAGGATCCACTTGGTGATCGCCAGTGGAAAGAGCAGAATTTCAAGTGCAAAGAAGGAAGAAAGTTACTGCATTCATGTCTCCAGGCAGCATGGTCTGATGCTGTTCCCTGCTTCCCTGTTTCATGCCACGAAAAGAGGAGCCATGGCTGGCGATCCCGTGTGCTGCCAGTGACACCGAGGTGCCTCCTGAGTGCGTGAGGCGCCTGGCAGGGTGCAGGTGGTTGCTGTGAGGGTGTGGGCGCAGGCCCTTAGCAGGGGTAGCGGGCTCTCCCGCCGTTGAAGCAGCCCAGGCCTCCGAAGCCGAAGCCGCCGGAGGAGATGGACACTCCCTGGGCGCTGAGGGCGCTGCCCACGGCAGCTGATGAGGAGGATCCGACGGCGGTGTTCTGGGGGAAGGAGCTGAGGATGGGTCCCGGCAGGGTGACCACCACGGCGGGAGGCTGGATGACGACTTGGGAGTCCTGGCACTGCCTGACACAGGGCTCGTTGCAGCTGTTAGCCAGCGGGGTGGGTCCGCAGGGGCGGCAGAGGTCGTGGCAGGACATGGCTGTGGGGTGGAGGGTCCCTGGAAGAGAGGGTGTTGGGTGAGCGGAGGATGTAGGGGGTGTGAGGAGCAACGCAGAAGTGAGCAAGGGAGCAGGGAGCTGTGGATTGGAGTTCAGGGAGTGTGACTTTGTGGCAGCAGAAGCGCTGCAGAGTCTTGGGTGAGAGGAGGTGTGCAAAAGTGTGCCAGGTTGGGCAGGGGAAGAAAGAAAGCGGGGTGCAGGCTCACCTGGAGAGGTGCGGAGGAGAAGGCGACAGGAGAAGCGAGTGAATGAGCCAGGCACAGGGCTGGCTTTTATGCTGCTGTGTGAGTGCCCGAGGGCTTGGAGAGAGCCTCTGCGCATGGCAGCATTGTGCAGAGCGCTGCTGTTGCATGACAAACCCCGGTAGGTCATGAGGTTGGGGTTATTGTCTTCCCACAACACTTCCTTTTCATTTCCTTGTGTGGTGGATTTGATCCTTTGGCCCGGTCGGCATTTTTGAGTGGGACTGGAGTTATGAGGAAGGCGCGTTTCAGGGAAGAAGATGGAAGGCTTGTCCAAGGCTTATGAGGAGTGATGTGGTCTCCTTAGTGATGCCACCCTGTGCTCCTCGTGCAGTCGTGTTTGTGGCTGCGTGGTGAGGTTCGGACCCCCTTCCTGGCATCCTTTGAGGGCTGTTCTGTGATTCTCAGGTGTGTTTGCCTTCAGACGCTGCTGGTTGCACTGCACTGCACTCCCTGCCTGCCTTCTACTTCTTTTGCTTTCCTTGGTCTTTGTCGTTGTCTTCTGCATTGGGTGTGTTGTGTCAACATCTTGGTTCCCCTTCTGCTTCAAAAACTGGGATCTGAAGACACGCAGCAGCCAGTTTTGTGCAGTCTCAGCTTTGGGCCATTCATGGTGGTTTTAGTGCATTTAGACAGAGGAGGGCAGTTTGTGGAGTTGAGATTTTGGGGTCCTTTATTGGTTTGGGTGTTAGTGGGTTCTGCAGCCGTGAGCCACTTCATGAGATGGACAAATACAGGGCTTTTGAGTGCAGGGCACGCCCTCGTTCAGCTGAGTGAGTGCTTTGTGGTTTGGTGCTGAGGTGAGCAGTCCTTCAGTTTCAGAGGAAGCTGCAGCAAAGTAGAAAGAGGGGCTGTTCAACTGGCTGTGCCTGAGTGTGTGAGGCCTGCTGGGTGTCAGCCAGGAATGCTGAGGGAGCTGTGTGCAGTGGGTGCAGAGCAGGGCCTCAAAGAAGATCACAGGGCTGGAGCACGTCTGCTGTGAAGAAAGGCTGATGGAGTTGGGCTTGTTCAGCCTGGAGAAGAGTTAGCTCCGGGAAGAACTCACTGTGGCCTTCCAGTACTTGCAGGGAAATTACAGGCAGGAGGGGAACCCACTTTTTACATGGTATGTTATCAATCAGACTTTGTAAAAGAAAAAGGAGAAAATTGGTTTAGATGTAGTAAGAAATTGTTTCCTCGGGTGGTGGTGTGGCCCTGGCCCAGGCTGCCCTGTCAACTTGTGGGTTCTTCATCCTTGGAGGAGTTCAAGGACGGGCCCTGGTCCGCATGACCTGGTGGTGGGCCATCAGCCCACAGAAGGGATAATGGTTGAGATTCCTTCCAACCTTCACAGTTCCGTGATACTACAACTGTATGATTTGACATGCCATGCTCATCTACAAGCTGGGCCAGTCTGGGTTAGGCAAGCGGAGATCATGGTGAACTGAAAGCCGCTGGCTGAAAGTCCAGGGCCCGGAGCCTGGTGATGGGGGGCACCAGGTGTATCTGGAAGCAGGTTCCTCACGCTTACCCCAAAGTGGACTGTTAAGGATCCCCTCCCTGTGCTGCGAGCTACTCTTGCATCACGTAATGTGACACGTCATGTGGTATGTGCTGTTCTTCTGCAAATCTGCCCTTTTGCATCCTTCTCGTGAGGACGTGTCCATTTGGCACTGCTGGCACGTTCCAAGTACTGCATGCAAAAGGAGCGATCGTGAGCATTCGTGTCAGGACCAGAGGAAGCAATGGGCAAACACTCCAAAAAGAGCAGTGCTGACAGTGAGGTCATCGCTTGGCACTTGTGCAATATGCCTCGTGTCTTTGTTGCTAGAGGAAGCCTGGTCTGGGCAGTCTAGGTATTCTGGTTTTGAAACGATGGCCATTCCTTTTGTGAGATGAATGCCCATGCTGTTCACCACGGGAACTGGATAGGCGTCATTTCTATGGTCTTCAGCAAAGTCATGCATGGTGTTTTTCACCATATCCTTCTGGAGAAAAAGTCCAGCACGTAAGTAGGCAGAGACAGAATATGTTGAGTGAACTGGTGCGTTGGAAGTCCGTATGAACAGCTTTTATTTGATGTGGTTCCGTCAGGCTGGTGGCCAGTCAGGTGTTGGATTTCTCTGAGCTGGATGTTGGGACTGTTCTCTTCCACGTTTTGCTAAATGATCTGGATGCAGGACTCGAATGCGTACAGATTAAGATGTTTGTAGATGGCAGTAACTAGGGAGGAGCAGTTGACTCTCTCAGGGTTAGGGAGGCCTTGGAGAGAGCTCTGGAGAGATCAGAGGGCTGGGCCATCGCCAACGGCATGGAGTTGAACAAGAGGATGTGCTGGATTCTGCATCTGATTCCAGAATGGCCTGGACATATGGGGATCTGGAGAGAAGAGACTTCAAAGCAGCTCCTGGAGAAGAGATCTGGGGTTTCTGGTTGATGTCAGGTAGAATCTGAGTCAGCAGTGTGCGCTGGCCCCCAAAAGTGCTGACCATTCCCTGGTGTGTATCGGGCCCAGCACTGCTAGCAGAAGAGGAAGGGATTGTCCCACTCTCCTCTGTGCTGCTCCGGCTTCACGTCCAGTCTTGTATTTACTTTTGTCTTCAACGATGCCAGAAGGACATGAAACTATCGTCGAGTGTCCTAAGGGGGGATACAAAGAAGATGTAAGGTTTGAAGGAACAGAAGTTCCTTAAATTGTTCTGCAAAGCGGAGACTGAGTGCATCCCTCATATCAACCTGCAGCTCCTCGCAGGGGAAAGGAAGGGCAGCTCAGCTGTCTGGGGACAGGAACAGGTCCAGTGGGAACAGCATGGAGCTGCGTCAGGGGAGGTCAAGTGGGAAGTTAGGGAAAGGTTCTGCACTGGGGGCAGACGTGAAGACAAAACTGATAAGAGAAACGATTCTGTGACCACGTTTGTTGTAAAAATGAGAGAATCTTGCCCGGGAGGAAAAGGAACCTAGTGTATGCTGCCCCAGAGATGTTGTATGAGGGAGCATGGGCAGAAGAGCCTCAATGTGCTCCAGACTTTATTTGTGTAGGTGTAGATATTATACTGAATGTAATGAAGGCCATCTGCTGGCCACCAAAGCTCTTGTTGGTGATGTGGTTGCAAGAGGAGGTCTTGGGGCCGTTTCTGTGCCAGACATGCTGGTTTCTTGAGCCATGTCTTCGTAGTGTGTGAAGTGGAAAGCACACCATGTGAAAGCATGAAGAGGAGGAGTCTGAGGCTGGCATGCATGAGAACTTTATTGAGGAAAACAGACTAAAAGGAAGGATCCACTTGGTGATCACCAGTGGAAAGAGCACAGTTTCAAGTGCAAAGAAAGAAGGAAGTTACTGCAATCGTGTCTCCAGGCAGCATGGCTTGTTTCATGCCACGAAAAGAGGAGCCATGGCTGGCGATCCCGTGTGCTGCCAGTGACACCGAGGTGCCTCCTGAGTGCGTGAGGCGCCTGGCAGGGTGCAGGTGGTTGCTGTGAGGGTGTGGGCGCAGGCCCTTAGCAGGGGTAGCGGGCTCTCCCGCCGTTGAAGCAGCCCAGGCCTCCGAAGCCGAAGCCGCCGGAGGAGATGGACACTCCCTGGGCGCTGAGGGCGCTGCCCACGGCAGCTGATGAGGAGGATCCGACGGCGGTGTTCTGGGGGAAGGAGCTGAGGATGGGTCCCGGCAGGGTGACCACCACGGTGGAAGGCTGGATGACGACTTGGGAGTCCTGGCACTGCCTGACACAGGGCTCGTTGCAGCTGTTAGCCAGCGGGGTGGGTCCGCTG
Organism: Alectoris magna; assembly: GCA_030625065.1. NCBI lineage: Eukaryota > Metazoa > Chordata > Aves > Galliformes > Phasianidae > Alectoris > Alectoris magna. The sequence continues at coordinate 1,204,204 of CM060561.1, read as the reverse complement.
GGGCGGCAGAGGTCGTGGCAGGACATGGCTGTGAGGGTCCCTGGAAGAGAGGGTGTTGGGTGAGCGGGGGGTGTTGGGGATGTGAGGAGCTGTGCTGCGACGACCCAGGGAGTGGGGAGGTGTTGTGCGGGGCGGTGGGGAGTGTGGAGGTGGGAAGATGGAAGGGCTGCAGATTTTGGAGGCAGAGGGGTTGTTGAGAGCTGGGCCAGGTGGGGCAGGGGAAGGAAGGTAGCGGGGTGCAGGCTCACCTGGAGGAGTGCGGATGAGAAGGTGTCTCGAAAGGAGTGTGAGGGAGTGAGGTGCGAGGCCGGCTTTTATGCTGCTGTGTGAGTGCCCGAGGGCTTGGAGAGAGCCTCTGCGCATGGCAGCATTGTGCAGTGAGATTCTGCCGCATGCCAGAGCCTGGTCAGTCATGAGGTGGGGTGTGTTTCCCTTCCCGAAAAGCTCCCTTCTCATTTCCTTGTGTGGTGGATTGGATCCTTTGACACTGTTGGCTGTTTTTAAGTAAGAGTAACTGCTTTGGCACAATTACAGAGAAGGCTTGTATCATGAGGGTGGTTGCAAGATGCAACTAAAGCATAATGGATGAGGTCATGGCATAGCACGTCTTTCTGTATGGCTTGTGACAGCATTGTGTGGTGGGACCCCATTTCCTGACACCCTTGCAAGGCTGCTCTTGGCTTCCTGGGTGTGTTTGACATGAGACCCTGTCACATGCATCGTATTTTCTGACTGACTGCCTTCATTCCAGTTCCCTTTCCACGTGCTTTGCCCCTCTCTTTCCCATTGGGTGTGCTGCATTGACATCTTGGTTCCCTTGGTGCTCCCAAGTTTTGAATTGGGAATAGGGTTACTGCATCTGTTGGTTGGTTTCAGCTGAGGTCCATCCATGGGAATTGTAGCTCACTGAGGCTGAGGAGCGCTGTCTGTGTGAGCAGGACGCAGTCCTCTCCGGCCTGGGTGAGAGGTAGCAAGGCCTGAGCTGAAGGGGAGTGGGTTGGTCTGGAAGGCTGAAGCAGAGCTTCATTGAAGATCATTGTTGTGTTGAGTGTCAGTGGCTGAAGCTATTATTTCTCTGCGTCGGCTTTGATAGTTGCAAGAAGGATGTGGAGATTCCATAGAGAAAGGAGAAGCATACATGCTGCATGGGCATGCAGGGATGAGCCTCCCCAAGCCATGTGGTCAAGGACATGACTGTGGAGTGCAGGGTATGCCCCCCTTCAGCTGAGGTGAGTGCTTTGTGTCTTGCTGCTGAGGTGAGTAGTGCTTGTTGTTGAGGAAGATTAAGAGAAGCAGAATGGACGTGCCTAAGGCCGTGAGGGCCGCCTGGTTCCACCCATGAATGCTGAGGGAGCCATGAGATGTCCTTGCATGGGTGATGCCATTTGATTTGTAAAGGTCCCAGTGCCTTCTGATGGGCGGGACAGAGCTCATACCGCTGCTGTCCTGAAGGAGGTAGAAGAAAGAAGAGCGGAGAAATAGGTATCTGTTAAATTGGCCTCAGCTGCTGAGGAAGTGAAGAGGAAATCCCAGAATGTGTTGCCATAGGCAAGACGGTGAAGAACACGCCGGGGAGTGCTCAGTGAGGATAACTGTCACAGAGATAACCCCGAATGGCTAAGAAGTGGTGGGAACAGAGAGCACAAAAGGGCAAAGCTACCGGAGTTCTTCTACATTGAAGTGACCATCTGTGCACATGAGGGGGTGCAGATTTTAGGACTTTGCCTTTACAAAAGGCTTTGAGGCTTCCTCCTTCAAAGTGTTCATAGACAAAGTGCCTATGAACTTCTCAGTTAAGTGGGTGCTGATGTGGTGTAAAAAGTGGCTGAATGCAGGGGTATGGTGGTCTGAGGCAAGTGACACAGAGTGCTGATGTGGTGAGTTCGGAGCTGTATAGACCAAGTGGGAAGTGAGGTCAGTGCTGTTCCGTATCTTCATTAGAAACCTGGGTGCTGGGACTGGAGCTGATTGTGGACAGCCTGCTATTTCAGACTGGGCCTGAGCAGTGCAATTGTACTATTTGACTTCCTTTGTACAAGCATAGATATTACGTGATGAGATGAATGCCGTCTGCTAGACACCAATGCTCTTGTTTTAGACATGGTTGTGATAGGAGATTTTGGGGCCCATTTGGATGAGGCGTGATGGTTTATAGAGCCATGTATTTGTAGTGGGTGAAGTGGAAAGGGCATAGTGCGAAGGAATGAAGAGGAGGAATCTGAGGCTGGCGTGCGTGAGAACTTTATTGAGGAAAACAGAGTAAAAGGAAGGATCCACTTGGTGATCCCCAAGTGGAAGGAGCTCAATTTCAAGTGCAAAGAAATAAGGAAGTTACTGCAATCGTGTCTCCAGGCAGCATGGCTTGTTTCATGCCACGAAAAGAGGAGCCATGGCTGGCGATCCCGTGTGCTGCCAGTGACACCGAGGTGCCTCCTGAGTGCGTGAGGCGCCTGGCAGGGTGCAGGTGGTTGCTGTGAGGGTGTGGGCGCAGGCCCTTAGCAGGGGTAGCGGGCTCTCCCGCCGTTGAAGCAGCCCAGGCCTCCGAAGCCGAAGCCGCCGGAGGAGATGGACACTCCCTGGGCGCTGAGGGCGCTGCCCACGGCAGCTGATGAGGAGGATCCGACGGCGGTGTTCTGGGGGAAGGAGCTGAGGATGGGTCCCGGCAGGGTGACCACCACGGTGGAAGGCTGGATGACGACTTGGGAGTCCTGGCACTGCCTGACACAGGGCTCGTTGCAGCTGTTAGCCAGCGGGGTGGGTCCGCTGGGGCGGCAGAGGTCGTGGCAGGACATGGCTGTGGGGGTCCCTGGAAGAGAGGGTGTTGGGTGAGCGGGGGGTGTTGGGGATGTGAGGAGCTGTGCTGTGACGACCCAGGGAGTGGGGAGGTGTTGTGCGGGGCGGTGGGGAGTGTGGAGGTGGGAAGATGGAAGGGCTGCAGATTTTGGAGGCAGAGGGGTTGTTGAGAGCTGGGCCAGGTGGGGCAGGGGAAGGAAGGAAGCGGGGTGCAGGCTCACCTGGAGGAGTGCGGATGAGAAGGTGTCTCGAAAGGAGTGTGAGGGAGTGAGGTGCGTGTCCGGCTTTTATGCTGCTGTGTGAGTGCCCGAGGGCTTGGAGAGAGCCTCTGCGCATGGCAGCATTGTGCAGTGAGATTCTGCCGCATGCCAGAGCCTGGTCAGTCATGAGGTGGGGTGTGTTTCCCTTCCTGAAAAGCTCCCTTCTCGTTTCCTTGTGTGGTGGATTGGATCCTTTGACACTGTTGGCTGTTTTTAAGTAAGAGTAACTGCTTTGGCACAATTACAGAGAAGGCTTGTATCATGAGGGTGGTTGCAAGATGCAACTAAAGCATAATGGATGAGATCATGGCATAGCACGTCTTTCTGTATGGCACAGCATTGTGCGGTGGGACCCCATTTCCTGACACCCTTGCAAGGCTGCTCTTGGCTTCCTGGGTGTGTTTGACATGAGACCCTGTCACATGCATCGTATTTTCTGACTGACTGCCTTCATCCCAATTCCCTTTCCACGTGCTTTGCCCCTCTCTTTCCCATTGGGTGTGCTGCATTGACATCTTGGTTCCCTTGGTGCTCCCAAGTTTTGAATTGGGAATAGGGTTACTGCATCTGTTGGTTAGTTTCAGCTGAGGTCCATCCATGGGGATTGTGGCTCATTGAGGCTGAGGAGCGCTGTCTGTGTGAGCAGGACGCAGTCCTCTCCGGCCTGGGTGAGAGGTAGCAAGGCCTGAGCTGAAGGGGAGTGGGTTGGCCTGGAGGGCTGAAGCAGAGCTTCATTGAAGATCATTGTTGAGTTGAGTGTGAATGGCTGAAGCTATTATTTCTCTGCATAGGCTTTGATAGCTACAAGAAGGATGCGGAGATTCCATAGAGAAAGGAGAAGCATATATGCTGCCTGGGCATGCAGGGATGAGGCTCTCCAGGCCATGTGGTCAAGGGCACAGCTGAGGAGTGCAGGGCTTGCCCTCGTTCAGCTGAGTAAGTGCTTTGTGGTTTGGTGCTGAGGTGAGCAGTCCTTCAGTTTCAGAGGAAGCTGCAGCAAAGTAGAAAGAGGGGCTGTTCAACTGGCTGTGCCTGAGTGTGTGAGGCCTGCTGGGAGTGGAAAGGGCACAGTTTCAAGTGCAAAGAAAGAGGAAAGTTAAACTTGAGTTGGGTGGTATCACTAAGGAGACCACATCACTCCTCATAAGCCTTGGACAAGCCTTCCATCTTCTTCCCTGAAACGCGCCTTCCTCATAACTCCAGTCCCACTCAAAAATGCCGACCGGGCCAAAGGATCAAATCCACCACACAAGGAAATGAAAAGGAAGTGTTGTGGGAAGACAATAACCCCAACCTCATGACCTACCGGGGTTTGTCATGCAACAGCAGCGCTCTGCACAATGCTGCCATGCGCAGAGGCTCTCTCCAAGCCCTCGGGCACTCACACAGCAGCATAAAAGCCAGCCCTGTGCCCTGCTTCTTCACACCCTTCTCCTGCAACATTCTCCTCTGTGTTCCTCCAGGTAAGCCTGCACCCCGCTTCCTTCCTTCCCCTGCCCCACCTGGCTCAGCTCTCAACAACCCCTCTGCCTCCAAAACCAGCAGCCCTTCCACCTTCCCACCTCCACACTCCCCACAGCCCCGCACAACACCTCCCCACTCCCTGGGTCATCGCAGCACAGCACCTCACATCCCAACGCCCCCGCTCACCCAACACCCTCTCTTCCAGGGACCCTCCACCCCACAGCCATGTCCTGCCACGACCTCTGCCGCCCCTGCGGACCCACCCCGCTGGCTAACAGCTGCAACGAGCCCTGTGTCAGGCAGTGCCAGGACTCCCAAGTCGTCATCCAGCCTCCCGCCGTGGTGGTCACCCTGCCGGGACCCATCCTCAGCTCCTTCCCCCAGAACACCGCCGTCGGATCCTCCTCATCAGCTGCCGTGGGCAGCGCCCTCAGCGCCCAGGGAGTGTCCATCTCCTCCGGCGGCTTCGGCTTCGGAGGCCTGGGCTGCTTCAACGGCGGGAGAGCCCGCTACCCCTGCTAAGGGCCTGCGCCCACACCCTCACAGCAACCACCTGCACCCTGCCAGGCGCCTCACGCACTCAGGAGGCACCTCGGTGTCACTGGCAGCACATGGGATCACCAGCCATGGCTCCTCTTTTCGTGGCATGAAACAGGGAAGCAGGGAACAGCATCAGACCATGCTGCCTGGAGACATGAATGCAGTAACTTTCTTCCTTCTTTGCACTTGAAATTCTGCCCTTTCCACTGGCGATCACCAAGTGGATCCTTCTTTTTCTTGTGTTTTCCCCAATAAAGATCTCATGCATGCCAGTCTCAGATTCCTTCTATTTATTTTTTTCGCTGAATGCTCTTCCGCTTTACCTGCTCCAACGACATGGCTCTGGAAATGAGCATCTTGGGTCCAAAAGGGTTCCAGGACCTCCTGTCACAGCCACGTCACCACGAAGAGCACTGGTGGCTAGCAGACGACATTCATCTCATCACAAATTATCTACGCTTGTACAAAGAAAGACAAATAGTACAATTGCTCTGCTCAATTGTAACTTTTTTAACTCAAGTGTAACTTTCCTCTTTCTTTGCACTTGAAACTGTGCCCTTTCCACTGGTGATCACAAAGTGGATCCGTCCTTTTAGTCTGTTTCTCTTAATACAGTTCTTACGCACGCCAGCCTCAGATTCCTCCTCTTCATTCCTTTGCTTAATGCTCTTCCCACTTCACCCAGTGCAGAGACATGGCTCTAGAAACCATCATGCCAGTTCCAAAATGGGCCCATTCCCTCCTCTCGCACTCATGTCACCAACAAGAGCATTGCTGGCTAGCAGATGGCCTTCATCTCATCACATAGTATGTACATTTGAGCAAACAAAGTCATGTTGTACAATTGCCCTGCTCAATCCAAGTCCAGAATAGCAGGCTGTTCACAATCCGGTCCAGTCCCATCACCCAGGCCTTTAATGAAGCACTAAACAGCACTGACCTCACTTCCCTGTCTTGGCTATACAGGTATGAACTTACCGCAACAAGACTCTATGTCCCTCACCTCAGTCTACTAGATCCTTGCTTCAGCCACCTTTAAGACCATCTCAGTGCCCACTTACCTGAGCAGATCGCTGACAGTTTGTCTACGAGCATGTCATGGGAGGAAGCCTCAAAGGCCTTCCTAAAGGCAAACTCATCAAATGTCACTGCACCTCCTCAGGATCAAAGCTGGTCACTTCCATGTTGAAGAAACTGAGGTGGGGTTGTATATCTGGGCTCTCTATTCCGTGCTCAGCAGTACTTTTGGGGAGGGTTTCCTTCATTTCTTACCCACAGACCCATGTCAGCCCAACCAGCCTGAGCTTCCTCACACCTTCCTTCTTCATTGCATTGAGATAGGAGCAGCATGAGTCTCTTCCAGGTTCAGGAACCTCTCCTCATTACCATGATCTTTCAAAGACAACTGATATCAGCACAGCCAACAAATCAGACCCTCACTATTCTTGGGTGAAACCCAACAGCTCTATTGAGCTTATGCACAGCCTTCCTGTATGCCTCAAAACCAAGCACTCTTCACCTCTATGACAACATGGAAAACACTCACTCTCCTGACCTGGGACAGTCCTACACATTCATGCACCCTTTGGGACGCAAATATCACCACAATTACCTCAGGTCTGCAGCCCATCACAGACTGCGCCCATTGAGAACTCCCAGAAATAGCCTAATTCCCTTTCTAAACAACAAACACGGTGCAGGAAAAGAGCCTCGCTGCTTGACACTCTACCCAAACGCTGTGTTTCACCAGCCTGCCCTTTCTGACAGACCCACTCACCCTCTGCCTCCTGTCAACGTCACGGCCCCTCCCAGAGCTCACCAACCAGCCCAGCAGACCCCCATCTAGCAGTCCATCCGCCCCACCTCCACACAGTGAAATTGCAGCCTTGGAAAATGCCATTCTGATGCAGCGGCCAGTGCCACCATTCAGGGAGCACTGCAGGAGTCCTGACATGACAGAGCTTGCTAGCCCTGCAGCAGGCATGAGAGGACAGCGTCCTGCTCTCGCAAACAGCCCTCCCTGCCCACTTGCACAGCTCCAAGGAGGGCCCCAAGCAGGCATGGCACAAAACAGGCAGCCTCCTTTCTCCCACCGACCGCGTTCCAACATCACAGGGTATCCAGACAGCCATGTAGCACACCCAGATGAGAGGTAAAGGCTGGCTAAAGAGATTTGATGAGCTCAGGGGGGGAACAAATGCAGTGCAATCAGAGAATACCCAGGGATGTTGCAAGGGACTCGCAAGGATAACTGAGTCCAACTCAGGCCTCCGCAATGCAATCCTTAAAAATTAAACTGTAGATTTGCAGGCACTGTCCAATGTTTCACAGCATCACAGAATCATAGAATGGCTCAGGTTGAACGGGACCTCAAGGATCATGAATCTCCAACCTCCCTGCCACAGGCAGGACCACCAACCTCACCACTCTCATAGTAAAGAACTTCCCCTGACATCCAACACAAATCTTCCCTCCCTCAACTCAAAAAACATTTCCCTTGCCCTGCTGTTACCTACTCTTTCAAAGAGTCGACTCCCCTCCAGTTTATAGGCTCCCTTTAGGTACTGAAAGGCTGCCATTGGTTCACCCCTCAGCCTTCTTTTGTCTAAGCTGAACAAGCCCAGCTCCCTCAGCATGTCTTTGTAGGGGAGCTGCTCCAGCCCCCTGACCATCTTTGTGCCCCTCCTCTGGACCCTCCCCAACAGCTGTCCTGTCCTTCCTGTACTGGGGGCTGCAGACCTGGACGCAGCACTCAGATGGGGCTTCACAAGAGCAGAAGAGAGGGACAATCACCTCCCTCTCCCTGCCTGCCACCCCTGTTCTGATGGATGATGTTTCTGGAAATCCAGCAGCCTTAGTGCTTGTGCTCTGCCCTGGGGAGCCTGTTGCGTGCCCTACGCCCTCAGGTGCAGAACCTTTCCCATGCCCCTACTTGACCCTCCCCTGATGCAGCTCCATGCTATTCCCACAGCACCTGTTCCTGGCACCAGACAGCAGAGCTGCCCTTCCTCACTCCTTTCACGAGCTGTAGGACATCACTATGCCTGCCCTCAGTCTCCTCTTTGCAGATAAACCTAGGAACTTCAGGTCCTACAGACCTTACACCACCTTTCTAGCCCTACTTTGAATGGTTGCGTGCCCTTTTTCTATCGTTGCAGTCAAAACTAAACAGAAGGTTTGAGGTAAGGCCGGAGCTGCACAAAGCAGAGTGGGACAATCCCTTTCCATTTCCCACTGGCCGTGTGGGGCTCGATGCACCCCATGGTACGGACAGACCTTTTGGCTGCAAGGGCACACTGCTGACTCAGATTCAACTTGACATCAGCCAGAACCTCCAGATCTCTTTTGGTGGACCTTTTAGGTGCTTTTAGGTCTCTCCTCCCCAAATCCTCAAATCTCCAGGGTATTCTGGAGTCAGGAGTAGAATCCAGCACATCCTCCTGTTCAGCTTCATGCCACTGGTGATGGCCCAGCCCCCTGGTCTCTCGAGAGCTCTCTTCAAGGCCTCCCTAATCCTGAGAGGGTCAACAGCTCCGCCCTGGTTACTGTCATCTACAAACTTCTTACTCTGTATGCATCTGAGCCCTGCATCCAGATCATTTAGTACAACATGGAGGAGAACAGACCCAGAAATGGAGCTCTGGAGAAAACCATACCTGACTGGCCTGACGTAACCACATCTAATAGACGTGATTGAGCTGGATTTCGGACCCAAAGCTTCACTCCACCTATTACGTATTTCTCAAGGTAAGTTCTCGATATTTTCTCCTGAAGAATTTCATGCAATACAGGATGAAGAGCTTTGCTCAAGTTCATGGAAATTGTGCACAAAAGGTTCCCGTGGTGAACAATGTGTTTAATCTTCTCATCAAAGGCAGTGCCATTGAGATCTCTGAACCAGGATAACAAGAATGCCCAAATCAGGCTTCCAGGGATGCTCGGAATTGGCAACTCCTCTAACAACAAAGACACAAAGCACAGTGCAGATGTGCCAAGCAATGACCTCACTGACAACACCGCTCCTTGACGGAGCTTTGGCCACTACTTCCACGTGCTCTGACACGAACGTGCAAGGGCACTCCTTTGGCCGCCAATACTCTCACTTGAAAGGTGCCGCTGCTGTCAAAGGGAAACGTCCTCAAGAGAAGGACGCGAAAAGGCAGAGTTCCTGGAAGGAGAACACACATCCCATGACTGGCCACACTATGTGATGCAAGAGCAGCTCTCCGCACAATGCTGCCATGCGCAGAGGCTCCCTCCAAGCCCTCGGGCACTCACACAGCAGCATAAAAGCCAGCCCTGCGCCTCGCTCCCTCACACCCTTCTCCTGACACCTTCTCCTCTGCACTCCTCCAGGTGAGCCAGCACCACTCTTTCTTTCTTCCCCGGCCCCACCTGGACAAGCTCTGCACACCCCTCTGCCCGCAGCCTCTGCAGCCTTCCTGCTTCCCCACTGCCGCACTGCCCACAGCTCCACATCACGCCTCCCCACTCCTTGGGAAGCCCACAGCAGTACTCTCCCCCCCCCAGTACCCCCCGCTCACCCAACACCCTCTCTTCCAGGGACCCTCCACCCCACAGCCATGTCCTGCCACGACCTCTGCCGCCCCTGCGGACCCACCCCGCTGGCTAACAGCTGCAACGAGCCCTGTGTCAGGCAGTGCCAGGACTCCCAAGTCGTCATCCAGCCTCCCGCCGTGGTGGTCACCCTGCCGGGACCCATCCTCAGCTCCTTCCCCCAGAACACCGCCGTCGGATCCTCCTCATCAGCTGCCGTGGGCAGCGCCCTCAGCGCCCAGGGAGTGTCCATCTCCTCCGGCGGCTTCGGCTTCGGAGGCCTGGGCTGCTTCAACGGCGGGAGAGCCCGCTACCCCTGCTAAGGGCCTGCGCCCACACCCTCACAGCAACCACCTGCACCCTGCCAGGCGCCTCACGCACTCAGGAGGCTCCTTGGTGTCACTGGCAGCACATGGGATCACCACCCATGGCTCCGCTTTTCATGGCACGATACAAGCAAGCTGGGAGCAGCGTTACACCGTGCTGTCATGAAACATGACCACTGTAACTTTCTTCTTTCTTTACACGTTAAATGGTGCTCTTTTCACTGGTTATCACCAAGAGGATACTTTCCTTCAGCATATTTTCCTCAATAAAGATCTCATGCATGCCAGCTTCAGATTCCTTCTCTTTATTTTTTTGCTGAATGCTCTTTCCACTTCACCCACTACAAAGACATGGTTCTGGAAATGAGCATCTTGGGTCCAAAAGGGCCCCAGGACCTCCTGTCACAACCACGTCACCACCAAGAGCACTGGTGGCTAGCAGACGGCATTCATCTCATCACACATTATCTACGCTTGTACAAAGAAAGACAAATAGTACAATTGCACTGCTCAAGTCCAGTCGGGTATATAGCATGCTGTCCACAATCAGATCCAGTCGTAGAATCATAGAATCACCAAGATTGGAAAAGACCCACAGGATCACCCAGTCCAACCCAGCACCAACACTTCTCACTAAACCATGTCCCTCAGCACAACGTCCAAACGTTCCTTGAACACCTCCATGGTCAGTGTCTCCACCACCCTCCTGGGCAGCCCATTCCATTGCCTGACCCCTCTCTCAGAGAGGTAGTATTTCCTGACGTCCAGCCTGAACCTCCCCTGGCGCAGCTTGAAGCCGTTCCCTCTAGTCCTATCACCAGTCACACGAGAGAAGAGGCTGACCCCCAGCTCACTACAACCTCCCTTCAGGTAGTTATAGAGAGCAGTGAGGTCTCCCCTGAGCCTCCTCTTCTCCAGACTGAACAATTCCAGCTCCCTCAGCTGCTCCTCATGTGGCCTGTGCTCCAGACCCCTCACCAGCTTTGTTGCCCTTCTTTGAACACAATCCAGGGCCTCAAAGTCTTTCTTGCAGTGAGGGGCCCAACACTGGACACAATTCTCGAGGTGCGGCCTCACCATGGAGGAATACAGAGGGATGATCGCTTCCCTGCTCCTGCTGGCAACACCGGTTCAGATACAAAGCAGGACACCTTCTTGGTTAGACGGGCACACTGCTGGCTCATGTTCAGCCAATCGTCAACCAATATCCCCAGGTCCGTTTCCTCTCTCCAGTCTTCCAGCCCCTCTGCCCCAAGCCTGCAGCATTGCCTGGGGCTGTTGTGGCCAAAGTGCAGAACCTGGCACTTGGCATTGTTGAACTTCATCCCATTGGCCGCAGCCCCTCTATCCAGCCTGTGTAGGTTGCTATGTAGGGCCATCCTTCCCCTTGCCTTGTACCGCTGAAGCCAAAGCTGAGCACAGTACTTGAGGTGAGGCCACGCCAGCACAGAGCAGAGTGGGACAACCCTACCCGCTCCCACTGGCAGTTCTCATCTCGATGCAGCCCAGGGGACGGTCAGTCATTTTGGCTGCCACGGCACATGGCTGACTCAGATTCAACTTCACATCAGCCAGAACCTCCAGATCTCTTTCTGTGGGGCTGCTCTTAAGTCTCTCATCCCCAAATACCCAGATATCTCCCGGGTATCCCCATTCCAGGCGCAGAATCAAGCTCTTGCTCTCATTAAACTTCATGCCATTGATGATGGCCCAGCCCTCTGGTCTCTCAAGAGCTCTCTCCAAGGCCTCGCTGATACCGAGAGTCAGCTGCTCATCCCTAGTCAGTAACATGCACAAACTTCTTATTTTGTACGCATTTGAGTCCTGCATCCAGATCATTTTGTACAACGTGGAAGAGAACAGGTCCCAAATGTGAAGACTGGGGAATCTGACACCTGGCTGGCGTCCTGACTGATGTAATTACAACAAGTAACAGTCCTTGAGTTGGGCTTGGAAGCCAACAGTGCACTCAACATATCACTTATTTGCCTAGACATACAATGGACAATTTCTTCTGAAGGATATGGCAAAAACCACTATGCATAACTTTGCTGAAGATCATAGAAATTAGGTCTCTTACAACATGGGTATTCATCTCAGAAAAGGAAGTGCCATCATTTCAAAACCAGAATACCTCGAATGCCCCGACCAGGCTTCCATGGATATTTGGAAATGGCAGCTCCTCTAACAACAAAGACACAAACCATATTGCACAAGTGCCAAGCGATGACCTCACTGACAACACCGCTCCCTTTCTGTGTTTTGGCCACTTCATCCGCATACCCTGACACGAACGTCCAAGATCGCTCCGTTGGCCTCCAATTTTCTCCCTGGAAAGGCACTGCCAGTGCCAAATGGACACGTCCTCAAGAAAAGGATGCAAAAAGGCACTTCCTGGAGGGAGAACACACATCCCACGATCGGCAAAACGATGTGATGCAACAGCTGCATGCTGCTCGAGGTTGGTTCCCCTTCTCCCTCTAAGCTCCATTCAAGTACTGGAAACCCAACTCCATCAGCCTTTCTTCACAGCAGACGTGCTCCAGCCCTGTGATCTTCTTTGAGGTCCTGCTCTGCACCCACTGCACACAGCTCCCTCAGCATTCCTGGCTGACACCCAGCAGGCCTCACACACTCAGGCACAGCCAGTTGAACAGCCCCTCTTTCTACTTTGCTGCAGCTTCCTCTGAAACTGAAGGACTGCTCACCTCAGCACCAAACCACAAAGCACTCACTCAGCTGAACGAGGGCGTGCCCTGCACTCAAAAGCCCTGTATTTGTCCATCTCATGAAGTGGCTCACGGCTGCAGAACCCACTAACACCCAAACCAATAAAGGACCCCAAAATCTCAACTCCACAAACTGCCCTCCTCTGTCTAAATGCACTAAAACCACCATGAATGGCCCAAAGCTGAGACTGCACAAAACTGGCTGCTGCGTGTCTTCAGATCCCAGTTTTTGAAGCAGAAGGGGAACCAAGATGTTGACACAACACACCCAATGCAGAAGACAACGACAAAGACCAAGGAAAGCAAAAGAAGTAGAAGGCAGGCAGGGAGTGCAGTGCAGTGCAACCAGCAGCGTCTGAAGGCAAACACACCTGAGAATCACAGAACAGCCCTCAAAGGATGCCAGGAAGGGGGTCCGAACCTCACCACGCAGCCACAAACACGACTGCACGAGGAGCACAGGGTGGCATCACTAAGGAGACCACATCACTCCTCATAAGCCTTGGACAAGCCTTCCATCTTCTTCCCTGAAACGCGCCTTCCTCATAACTCCAGTCCCACTCAAAAATGCCGACCGGGCCAAAGGATCAAATCCACCACACAAGGAAATGAAAAGGAAGTGTTGTGGGAAGACAATAACCCCAACCTCATGACCTACCGGGGTTTGTCATGCAACAGCAGCGCTCTGCACAATGCTGCCATGCGCAGAGGCTCTCTCCAAGCCCTCGGGCACTCACACAGCAGCATAAAAGCCAGCCCTGTGCCTGGCTCATTCACTCGCTTCTCCTGTCGCCTTCTCCTCCGCACCTCTCCAGGTGAGCCTGCACCCCGCTTTCTTTCTTCCCCTGCCCAACCTGGCACACTTTTGCACACCTCCTCTCACCCAAGACTCTGCAGCGCTTCTGCTGCCACAAAGTCACACTCCCTGAACTCCAATCCACAGCTCCCTGCTCCCTTGCTCACTTCTGCGTTGCTCCTCACACCCCCTACATCCTCCGCTCACCCAACACCCTCTCTTCCAGGGACCCTCCACCCCACAGCCATGTCCTGCCACGACCTCTGCCGCCCCTGCGGACCCACCCCGCTGGCTAACAGCTGCAACGAGCCCTGTGTCAGGCAGTGCCAGGACTCCCAAGTCGTCATCCAGCCTCCCGCCGTGGTGGTCACCCTGCCGGGACCCATCCTCAGCTCCTTCCCCCAGAACACCGCCGTCGGATCCTCCTCATCAGCTGCCGTGGGCAGCGCCCTCAGCGCCCAGGGAGTGTCCATCTCCTCCGGCGGCTTCGGCTTCGGAGGCCTGGGCTGCTTCAACGGCGGGAGAGCCCGCTACCCCTGCTAAGGGCCTGCGCCCACACCCTCACAGCAACCACCTGCACCCTGCCAGGCGCCTCACGCACTCAGGAGGCACCTCGGTGTCACTGGCAGCACACGGGATCGCCAGCCATGGCTCCTCTTTTCGTGGCATGAAACAGGGAAGCAGGGAACAGCATCAGACCATGCTGCCTGGAGACATGAATGCAGTAACTTTCTTCCTTCTTTGCACTTGAAATTCTGCTCTTTCCACTGGCGATCACCAAGTGGATCCTTCTTTTTCTTGTGTTTTCCCCAATAAAGATCTCATGCATGCCAGTCTCAGATTCCTTCTATTTATTTTTTTCGCTGAATGCTCTTCCGCTTTACCTGCTCCAACGACATGGCTTTGGAAATGAGCATCTTGGGTCCAAAAGGGTTCCAGGACCTCCTGTCACAGCCACGTCACCACGAAGAGCACTGGTGGCTAGCAGACGACATTCATCTCATCACAAATTATCTACGCTTGTACAAAGAAAGACAAATAGTACAATTGCTCTGCTCAATTGTAACTTTTTTAACTCAAGTGTAACTTTCCTCTTTCTTTGCACTTGAAACTGTGCCCTTTCCACTGGTGATCACAAAGTGGATCCATCCTTTCAGTCTGTTTCTCTTAATACAGTTCTTACGCACGCCAGCCTCAGATTCCTCCTCTTCATTCCTTTGCTTAATGCTCTTCCCACTTCACCCAGTGCAGAGACATGGCTCTAGAAACCATCATGCCAGTTCCAAAATGGGCCCATTCCCTCCTCTCGCACTCATGTCACCAACAAGAGCATTGCTGGCTAGCAGATGGCCTTCATCTCATCACATAGTATGTACATTTGAGCAAACAAAGTCATGTTGTACAATTGCCCTGCTCAATCCAAGTCCAGAATAGCAGGCTGTTCACAATCCGGTCCAGTCCCATCACCCAGGCCTTTAATGAAGCACTAAACAGCACTGACCTCACTTCCCTGTCTTGGCTATACAGGTATGAACTTACCGCAACAAGACTCTATGTCCCTCACCTCAGTCTACTAGATCCTTGCTTCAGCCACCTTTAAGACCATCTCAGTGCCCACTTACCTGAGCAGATCGCTGACAGTTTGTCTACGAGCATGTCATGGGAGGAAGCCTCAAAGGCCTTCCTAAAGGCAAACTCATCAAATGTCACTGCACCTCCTCAGGATCAAAGCTGGTCACTTCCATGTTGAAGAAACTGAGGTGGGGTTGTATATCTGGGCTCTCTATTCCGTGCTCAGCAGTACTTTTGGGGAGGGTTTCCTTCATTTCTTACCCACAGACCCATGTCAGCCCAACCAGCCTGAGCTTCCTCACACCTTCCTTCTTCATTGCATTGAGATAGGAGCAGCATGAGTCTCTTCCAGGTTCAGGAACCTCTCCTCATTACCATGATCTTTCAAAGACAACTGATATCAGCACAGCCAACAAATCAGACCCTCACTATTCTTGGGTGAAACCCAACAGCTCTATTGAGCTTATGCACAGCCTTCCTGTATGCCTCAAAACCAAGCACTCTTCACCTCTATGACAACATGGAAAACACTCACTCTCCTGACCTGGGACAGTCCTACACATTCATGCACCCTTTGGGACGCAAATATCACCACAATTACCTCAGGTCTGCAGCCCATCACAGACTGCGCCCATTGAGAACTCCCAGAAATAGCCTAATTCCCTTTCTAAACAACAAACACGGTGCAGGAAAAGAGCCTCGCTGCTTGACACTCTACCCAAACGCTGTGTTTCACCAGCCTGCCCTTTCTGACAGACCCACTCACCCTCTGCCTCCTGTCAACGTCACGGCCCCTCCCAGAGCTCACCAACCAGCCCAGCAGACCCCCATCTAGCAGTCTGTCCGCCCCACCTCCACACAGTGAAATTGCAGCCTTGGAAAATGCCATTCTGATGCAGCGGCCAGTGCCACCATTCGGGGAGCACTGCAGGAGTCCTGACATGACAGAGCTTGCTAGCCCTGCAGCAGGCATGAGAGGACAGCGTCCTGCTCTCGCAAACAGCCCTCCCTGCCCACTTGCACAGCTCCAAGGAGGGCCCCAAGCAGGCATGGCACAAAACAGGCAGCCTCCTTTCCCCCACCGACCGTGTTCCAACATCACAGGGTATCCAGCCAGCCATGTAGCACACCCAGACGAGAGGTAAAGGCTGGCTAAAGAGATTTGATGAGCTCAGGGGGGGAACAAATGCAGTGCAATCAGAGAATACCCAGGGATGTTGCAAGGGACTCGCAAGGATAACTGAGTCCAACTCAGGCCTCCGCAATGCAATCCTTAAAAATTAAACTGTAGATTTGCAGGCACTGTCCAATGTTTCACAGCATCATAGAATGGATCCTTCCTTTTACTCTGTTTTCCTCAATAAAGTTCTCACGCACGCCAGCCTCAGATTCCTCCTCTTCATTCCTTCGCACTATGCCCTTTCCACTTCACCCACTACAAATACATGGCTCTATAAACCATCACGCCTCATCCAAATGGGCCCCAAAATCTCCTATCACAACCATGTCTAAAACAAGAGCATTGGTGTCTAGCAGACGGCATTCATCTCATCACGTAATATCTATGCTTGTACAAAGGAAGTCAAATAGTACAATTGCACTGCTCAGGCCCAGTCTGAAATAGCAGGCTGTCCACAATCAGCTCCAGTCCCAGCACCCAGGTTTCTAATGAAGATACGGAACAGCACTGACCTCACTTCCCACTTGGTCTATACAGCTCCGAACTCACCACATCAGCACTCTGTGTCACTTGCCTCAGACCACCATACCCCTGCATTCAGCCACTTTTTACACCACATCAGCACCCACTTAACTGAGAAGTTCATAGGCACTTTGTCTATGAACACTTTGAAGGAGGAAGCCTCAAAGCCTTTTGTAAAGGCAAAGTCCTAAAATCTGCACCCCCTCATGTGCACAGATGGTCACTTCAATGTAGAAGAACTCCGGTAGCTTTGCCCTTTTGTGCTCTCTGTTCCCACCACTTCTTAGCCATTCGGGGTTATCTCTGTGACAGTTATCCTCACTGAGCACTCCCCGGCGTGTTCTTCACCGTCTTGCCTATGGCAACACATTCTGGGATTTCCTCTTCACTTCCTCAGCAGCTGAGGCCAATTTAACAGATACCTATTTCTCCGCTCTTCTTTCTTCTACCTCCTTCAGGACAGCAGCGGTATGAGCTCTGTCCCGCCCATCAGAAGGCACTGGGACCTTTACAAATCAAATGGCATCACCCATGCAAGGACATCTCATGGCTCCCTCAGCATTCATGGGTGGAACCAGGCGGCCCTCACGGCCTTAGGCACGTCCATTCTGCTTCTCTTAATCTTCCTCAACAACAAGCACTACTCACCTCAGCAGCAAGACACAAAGCACTCACCTCAGCTGAAGGGGGGCATACCCTGCACTCCACAGTCATGTCCTTGACCACATGGCTTGGGGAGGCTCATCCCTGCATGCCCATGCAGCATGTATGCTTCTCCTTTCTCTATGGAATCTCCACATCCTTCTTGCAACTATCAAAGCCGACGCAGAGAAATAATAGCTTCAGCCACTGACACTCAACACAACAATGATCTTCAATGAAGCTCTGCTTCAGCCTTCCAGACCAACCCACTCCCCTTCAGCTCAGGCCTTGCTACCTCTCACCCAGGCCGGAGAGGACTGCGTCCTGCTCACACAGACAGCGCTCCTCAGCCTCAGTGAGCTACAATCCCCATGGATGGACCTCAGCTGAAACTAACCAACAGATGCAGTAACCCTATTCCCAATTCAAAACTTGGGAGCACCAAGGGAACCAAGATGTCAATGCAGCACACCCAATGGGAAAGAGAGGGGCAAAGCACGTGGAAAGGGAATTGGGATGAAGGCAGTCAGTCAGAAAATACGATGCATGTGACAGGGTCTCATGTCAAACACACCCAGGAAGCCAAGAGCAGCCTTGCAAGGGTGTCAGGAAATGGGGTCCCACCGCACAATGCTGTGCCATACAGAAAGACGTGCTATGCCATGATCTCATCCATTATGCTTTAGTTGCATCTTGCAACCACCCTCATGATACAAGCCTTCTCTGTAATTGTGCCAAAGCAGTTACTCTTACTTAAAAACAGCCAACAGTGTCAAAGGATCCAATCCACCACACAAGGAAACGAGAAGGGAGCTTTTCAGGAAGGGAAACACACCCCACCTCATGACTGACCAGGCTCTGGCATGCGGCAGAATCTCACTGCACAATGCTGCCATGCGCAGAGGCTCTCTCCAAGCCCTCGGGCACTCACACAGCAGCATAAAAGCCGGACACGCACCTCACTCCCTCACACTCCTTTCGAGACACCTTCTCATCCGCACTCCTCCAGGTGAGCCTGCACCCCGCTTCCTTCCTTCCCCTGCCCCACCTGGCCCAGCTCTCAACAACCCCTCTGCCTCCAAAATCTGCAGCCCTTCCATCTTCCCACCTCCACACTCCCCACCGCCCCGCACAACACCTCCCCACTCCCTGGGTCGTCACAGCACAGCTCCTCACATCCCCAACACCCCCCGCTCACCCAACACCCTCTCTTCCAGGGACCCCCACAGCCATGTCCTGCCACGACCTCTGCCGCCCCAGCGGACCCACCCCGCTGGCTAACAGCTGCAACGAGCCCTGTGTCAGGCAGTGCCAGGACTCCCAAGTCGTCATCCAGCCTTCCACCGTGGTGGTCACCCTGCCGGGACCCATCCTCAGCTCCTTCCCCCAGAACACCGCCGTCGGATCCTCCTCATCAGCTGCCGTGGGCAGCGCCCTCAGCGCCCAGGGAGTGTCCATCTCCTCCGGCGGCTTCGGCTTCGGAGGCCTGGGCTGCTTCAACGGCGGGAGAGCCCGCTACCCCTGCTAAGGGCCTGCGCCCACACCCTCACAGCAACCACCTGCACCCTGCCAGGCGCCTCACGCACTCAGGAGGCACCTCGGTGTCCCTGGCAGCACATGGGATCACCACCCATGGGTAATCTTATCACAGCATGAAATAAGTAAGCAGGGAACAGCATCAGACCATGCTGCCTGGAGACATGATTGCAGTAACTTTCCTCTTTCTTTGCACTTGAAACTGTGCTCTTTCCACTGGTGATCACCAAGTGGATCCTTCCTTTTAGTCTGTTTTCCTCAATAAAGTTCTCATGCATGCCAGCCTCAGACTCCTCCTCTTCATGCTTTCACATGGTGTGCTTTCCACTTCACACACTACGAAGACATGGCTCAAGAAACCAGCATGTCTGGCACAGAAACGGCCCCAAGACCTCCTCTTGCAACCACATCACCAACAAGAGCTTTGGTGGCCAGCAGATGGCCTTCATTACATTCAGTATAATATCTACACCTACACAAATAAAGTCTGGAGCACATTGAGGCTCTTCTGCCCATGCTCCCTCATACAACATCTCTGGGGCAGCATACACTAGGTTCCTTTTCCTCCCGGGCAAGATTCTCTCATTTTTACGACAAACGTGGTCACAGAATCGTTTCTCTTATCAGTTTTGTCTTCACGTCTGCCCCCAGTGCAGAACCTTTCCCTAACTTCCCACTTGACCTCCCCTGACGCAGCTCCATGCTGTTCCCACTGGACCTGTTCCTGTCCCCAGACAGCTGAGCTGCCCTTCCTTTCCCCTGCGAGGAGCTGCAGGTTGATATGAGGGATGCACTCAGTCTCCGCTTTGCAGAACAATTTAAGGAACTTCTGTTCCTTCAAACCTTACATCTTCTTTGTATCCCCCCTTAGGACACTCGACGATAGTTTCATGTCCTTCTGGCATCGTTGAAGACAAAAGTAAATACAAGACTGGACGTGAAGCCGGAGCAGCACAGAGGAGAGTGGGACAATCCCTTCCTCTTCTGCTAGCAGTGCTGGGCCCGATACACACCAGGGAATGGTCAGCACTTTTGGGGGCCAGCGCACACTGCTGACTCAGATTCTACCTGACATCAACCAGAAACCCCAGATCTCTTCTCCAGGAGCTGCTTTGAAGTCTCTTCTCTCCAGATCCCCATATGTCCAGGCCATTCTGGAATCAGATGCAGAATCCAGCACATCCTCTTGTTCAACTCCATGCCGTTGGCGATGGCCCAGCCCTCTGATCTCTCCAGAGCTCTCTCCAAGGCCTCCCTAACCCTGAGAGAGTCAACTGCTCCTCCCTAGTTACTGCCATCTACAAACATCTTAATCTGTACGCATTCGAGTCCTGCATCCAGATCATTTAGCAAAACGTGGAAGAGAACAGTCCCAACATCCAGCTCAGAGAAATCCAACACCTGACTGGCCACCAGCCTGACGGAACCACATCAAATAAAAGCTGTTCATACGGACTTCCAACGCACCAGTTCACTCAACATATTCTGTCTCTGCCTACTTACGTGCTGGACTTTTTCTCCAGAAGGATATGGTGAAAAACACCATGCATGACTTTGCTGAAGACCATAGAAATGACGCCTATCCAGTTCCCGTGGTGAACAGCATGGGCATTCATCTCACAAAAGGAATGGCCATCGTTTCAAAACCAGAATACCTAGACTGCCCAGACCAGGCTTCCTCTAGCAACAAAGACACGAGGCATATTGCACAAGTGCCAAGCGATGACCTCACTGTCAGCACTGCTCTTTTTGGAGTGTTTGCCCATTGCTTCCTCTGGTCCTGACACGAATGCTCACGATCGCTCCTTTTGCATGCAGTACTTGGAACGTGCCAGCAGTGCCAAATGGACACGTCCTCACGAGAAGGATGCAAAAGGGCAGATTTGCAGAAGAACAGCACATACCACATGACGTGTCACATTACGTGATGCAAGAGTAGCTCGCAGCACAGGGAGGGGATCCTTAACAGTCCACTTTGGGGTAAGCGTGAGGAACCTGCTTCCAGATACACCTGGTGCCCCCCATCACCAGGCTCCGGGCCCTGGACTTTCAGCCAGCGGCTTTCAGTTCACCATGATCTCCGCTTGCCTAACCCAGACTGGCCCAGCTTGTAGATGAGCATGGCATGTCAAATCATACAGTTGTAGTATCACGGAACTGTGAAGGTTGGAAGGAATCTCAACCATTATCCCTTCTGTGGGCTGATGGCCCACCACCAGGTCATGCGGACCAGGGCCCGTCCTTGAACTCCTCCAAGGATGAAGAACCCACAAGTTGACAGGGCAGCCTGGGCCAGGGCCACACCACCACCCGAGGAAACAATTTCTTACTACATCTAAACCAATTTTCTCCTTTTTCTTTTACAAAGTCTGATTGATAACATACCATGTAAAAAGTGGGTTCCCCTCCTGCCTGTAATTTCCCTGCAAGTACTGGAAGGCCACAGTGAGTTCTTCCCGGAGCTAACTCTTCTCCAGGCTGAACAAGCCCAACTCCATCAGCCTTTCTTCACAGCAGACGTGCTCCAGCCCTGTGATCTTCTTTGAGGCCCTGCTCTGCACCCACTGCACACAGCTCCCTCAGCATTCCTGGCTGACACCCAGCAGGCCTCACACACTCAGGCACAGCCAGTTGAACAGCCCCTCTTTCTACTTTGCTGCAGCTTCCTCTGAAACTGAAGGACTGCTCACCTCAGCACCAAACCACAAAGCACTCACTCAGCTGAACGAGGGCGTGCCCTGCACTCAAAAGCCCTGTATTTGTCCATCTCATGAAGTGGCTCACGGCTGCAGAACCCACTAACACCCAAACCAATAAAGGACCCCAAAATCTCAACTCCACAAACTGCCCTCCTCTGTCTAAATGCACTAAAACCACCATGAATGGCCCAAAGCTGAGACTGCACAAAACTGGCTGCTGCGTGTCTTCAGATCCCAGTTTTTGAAGCAGAAGGGGAACCAAGATGTTGACACAACACACCCAATGCAGAAGACAACGACAAAGACCAAGGAAAGCAAAAGAAGTAGAAGGCAGGCAGGGAGTGCAGTGCAGTGCAACCAGCAGCGTCTGAAGGCAAACACACCTGAGAATCACAGAACAGCCCTCAAAGGATGCCAGGAAGGGGGTCCGAACCTCACCACGCAGCCACAAACACGACTGCACGAGGAGCACAGGGTGGCATCACTAAGGAGACCACATCACTCCTCATAAGCCTTGGACAAGCCTTCCATCTTCTTCCCTGAAACGCGCCTTCCTCATAACTCCAGTCCCACTCAAAAATGCCGACCGGGCCAAAGGATCAAATCCACCACACAAGGAAATGAAAAGGAAGTGTTGTGGGAAGACAATAACCCCAACCTCATGACCTACCGGGGTTTGTCATGCAACAGCAGCGCTCTGCACAATGCTGCCATGCGCAGAGGCTCTCTCCAAGCCCTCGGGCACTCACACAGCAGCATAAAAGCCAGCCCTGTGCCTGGCTCATTCACTCGCTTCTCCTGTCGCCTTCTCCTCCGCACCTTTCCAGGTGAGCCTGCACCCCGCTTTCTTTCTTCCCCTGCCCAACCTGGCACACTTTTGCACACCTCCTCTCACCCAAGACTCTGCAGCGCTTCTGCTGCCACAAAGTCACACTCCCTGAACTCCAATCCACAGCTCCCTGCTCCCTTGCTCACTTCTGCATTGCTCCTCACACCCCCTACATCCTCCGCTCACCCAACACCCTCTCTTCCAGGGACCCTCCACCCCACAGCCATGTCCTGCCACGACCTCTGCCGCCCCTGCGGACCCACCCCGCTGGCTAACAGCTGCAACGAGCCCTGTGTCAGGCAGTGCCAGGACTCCCAAGTCGTCATCCAGCCTCCCGCCGTGGTGGTCACCCTGCCGGGACCCATCCTCAGCTCCTTCCCCCAGAACACCGCCGTCGGATCCTCCTCATCAGCTGCCGTGGGCAGCGCCCTCAGCGCCCAGGGAGTGTCCATCTCCTCCGGCGGCTTCGGCTTCGGAGGCCTGGGCTGCTTCAACGGCGGGAGAGCCCGCTACCCCTGCTAAGGGCCTGCGCCCACACCCTCACAGCAACCACCTGCACCCTGCCAGGCGCCTCACGCACTCAGGAGGCACCTTGGTGTCACTGGCAGCACACGGGATCGCCAGCCATGGCTCCTCTTTTCGTGGCATGAAACAGGGAAGCAGGGAACAGCATCAGACCATGCTGCCTGGAGACATGAATGCAGTAACTTTCTTCCTTCTTTGCACTTGAAATTCTGCTCTTTCCACTGGCGATCACCAAGTGGATCCTTCTTTTTCTTGTGTTTTCCCCAATAAAGATCTCATGCATGCCAGTCTCAGATTCCTTCTATTTATTTTTTTCGCTGAATGCTCTTCCGCTTTACCTGCTCCAACGACATGGCTTTGGAAATGAGCATCTTGGGTCCAAAAGGGTTCCAGGACCTCCTGTCACAGCCACGTCACCACGAAGAGCACTGGTGGCTAGCAGACGACATTCATCTCATCACAAATTATCTACGCTTGTACAAAGAAAGACAAATAGTACAATTGCTCTGCTCAATTGTAACTTTTTTAACTCAAGTGTAACTTTCCTCTTTCTTTGCACTTGAAACTGTGCCCTTTCCACTGGTGATCACAAAGTGGATCCATCCTTTCAGTCTGTTTCTCTTAATACAGTTCTTACGCACGCCAGCCTCAGATTCCTCCTCTTCATTCCTTTGCTTAATGCTCTTCCCACTTCACCCAGTGCAGAGACATGGCTCTAGAAACCATCATGCCAGTTCCAAAATGGGCCCATTCCCTCCTCTCGCACTCATGTCACCAACAAGAGCATTGCTGGCTAGCAGATGGCCTTCATCTCATCACATAGTATGTACATTTGAGCAAACAAAGTCATGTTGTACAATTGCCCTGCTCAATCCAAGTCCAGAATAGCAGGCTGTTCACAATCCGGTCCAGTCCCATCACCCAGGCCTTTAATGAAGCACTAAACAGCACTGACCTCACTTCCCTGTCTTGGCTATACAGGTATGAACTTACCGCAACAAGACTCTATGTCCCTCACCTCAGTCTACTAGATCCTTGCTTCAGCCACCTTTAAGACCATCTCAGTGCCCACTTACCTGAGCAGATCGCTGACAGTTTGTCTACGAGCATGTCATGGGAGGAAGCCTCAAAGGCCTTCCTAAAGGCAAACTCATCAAATGTCACTGCACCTCCTCAGGATCAAAGCTGGTCACTTCCATGTTGAAGAAACTGAGGTGGGGTTGTATATCTGGGCTCTCTATTCCGTGCTCAGCAGTACTTTTGGGGAGGGTTTCCTTCATTTCTTACCCACAGACCCATGTCAGCCCAACCAGCCTGAGCTTCCTCACACCTTCCTTCTTCATTGCATTGAGATAGGAGCAGCATGAGTCTCTTCCAGGTTCAGGAACCTCTCCTCATTACCATGATCTTTCAAAGACAACTGATATCAGCACAGCCAACAAATCAGACCCTCACTATTCTTGGGTGAAACCCAACAGCTCTATTGAGCTTATGCACAGCCTTCCTGTATGCCTCAAAACCAAGCACTCTTCACCTCTATGACAACATGGAAAACACTCACTCTCCTGACCTGGGACAGTCCTACACATTCATGCACCCTTTGGGACGCAAATATCACCACAATTACCTCAGGTCTGCAGCCCATCACAGACTGCGCCCATTGAGAACTCCCAGAAATAGCCTAATTCCCTTTCTAAACAACAAACACGGTGCAGGAAAAGAGCCTCGCTGCTTGACACTCTACCCAAACGCTGTGTTTCACCAGCCTGCCCTTTCTGACAGACCCACTCACCCTCTGCCTCCTGTCAACGTCACGGCCCCTCCCAGAGCTCACCAACCAGCCCAGCAGACCCCCATCTAGCAGTCTGTCCGCCCCACCTCCACACAGTGAAATTGCAGCCTTGGAAAATGCCATTCTGATGCAGCGGCCAGTGCCACCATTCGGGGAGCACTGCAGGAGTCCTGACATGACAGAGCTTGCTAGCCCTGCAGCAGGCATGAGAGGACAGCGTCCTGCTCTCGCAAACAGCCCTCCCTGCCCACTTGCACAGCTCCAAGGAGGGCCCCAAGCAGGCATGGCACAAAACAGGCAGCCTCCTTTCCCCCACCGACCGTGTTCCAACATCACAGGGTATCCAGCCAGCCATGTAGCACACCCAGACGAGAGGTAAAGGCTGGCTAAAGAGATTTGATGAGCTCAGGGGGGGAACAAATGCAGTGCAATCAGAGAATACCCAGGGATGTTGCAAGGGACTCGCAAGGATAACTGAGTCCAACTCAGGCCTCCGCAATGCAATCCTTAAAAATTAAACTGTAGATTTGCAGGCACTGTCCAATGTTTCACAGCATCATAGAATGGATCCTTCCTTTTACTCTGTTTTCCTCAATAAAGTTCTCACGCACGCCAGCCTCAGATTCCTCCTCTTCATTCCTTCGCACTATGCCCTTTCCACTTCACCCACTACAAATACATGGCTCTATAAACCATCACGCCTCATCCAAATGGGCCCCAAAATCTCCTATCACAACCATGTCTAAAACAAGAGCATTGGTGTCTAGCAGACGGCATTCATCTCATCACGTAATATCTATGCTTGTACAAAGGAAGTCAAATAGTACAATTGCACTGCTCAGGCCCAGTCTGAAATAGCAGGCTGTCCACAATCAGCTCCAGTCCCAGCACCCAGGTTTCTAATGAAGATACGGAACAGCACTGACCTCACTTCCCACTTGGTCTATACAGCTCCGAACTCACCACATCAGCACTCTGTGTCACTTGCCTCAGACCACCATACCCCTGCATTCAGCCACTTTTTACACCACATCAGCACCCACTTAACTGAGAAGTTCATAGGCACTTTGTCTATGAACACTTTGAAGGAGGAAGCCTCAAAGCCTTTTGTAAAGGCAAAGTCCTAAAATCTGCACCCCCTCATGTGCACAGATGGTCACTTCAATGTAGAAGAACTCCGGTAGCTTTGCCCTTTTGTGCTCTCTGTTCCCACCACTTCTTAGCCATTCGGGGTTATCTCTGTGACAGTTATCCTCACTGAGCACTCCCCGGCGTGTTCTTCACCGTCTTGCCTATGGCAACACATTCTGGGATTTCCTCTTCACTTCCTCAGCAGCTGAGGCCAATTTAACAGATACCTATTTCTCCGCTCTTCTTTCTTCTACCTCCTTCAGGACAGCAGCGGTATGAGCTCTGTCCCGCCCATCAGAAGGCACTGGGACCTTTACAAATCAAATGGCATCACCCATGCAAGGACATCTCATGGCTCCCTCAGCATTCATGGGTGGAACCAGGCGGCCCTCACGGCCTTAGGCACGTCCATTCTGCTTCTCTTAATCTTCCTCAACAACAAGCACTACTCACCTCAGCAGCAAGACACAAAGCACTCACCTCAGCTGAAGGGGGGCATACCCTGCACTCCACAGTCATGTCCTTGACCACATGGCTTGGGGAGGCTCATCCCTGCATGCCCATGCAGCATGTATGCTTCTCCTTTCTCTATGGAATCTCCACATCCTTCTTGCAACTATCAAAGCCGACGCAGAGAA
The DNA here is from genome assembly GCA_030625065.1 of Alectoris magna. Taxonomy (NCBI): domain Eukaryota; kingdom Metazoa; phylum Chordata; class Aves; order Galliformes; family Phasianidae; genus Alectoris; species Alectoris magna. The sequence continues at coordinate 1,177,673 of CM060561.1, read as the reverse complement.
ATAATAGCTTCAGCCACTGACACTCAACACAACAATGATCTTCAATGAAGCTCTGCTTCAGCCTTCCAGACCAACCCACTCCCCTTCAGCTCAGGCCTTGCTACCTCTCACCCAGGCCGGAGAGGACTGCGTCCTGCTCACACAGACAGCGCTCCTCAGCCTCAGTGAGCTACAATCCCCATGGATGGACCTCAGCTGAAACTAACCAACAGATGCAGTAACCCTATTCCCAATTCAAAACTTGGGAGCACCAAGGGAACCAAGATGTCAATGCAGCACACCCAATGGGAAAGAGAGGGGCAAAGCACGTGGAAAGGGAATTGGGATGAAGGCAGTCAGTCAGAAAATACGATGCATGTGACAGGGTCTCATGTCAAACACACCCAGGAAGCCAAGAGCAGCCTTGCAAGGGTGTCAGGAAATGGGGTCCCACCGCACAATGCTGTGCCATACAGAAAGACGTGCTATGCCATGATCTCATCCATTATGCTTTAGTTGCATCTTGCAACCACCCTCATGATACAAGCCTTCTCTGTAATTGTGCCAAAGCAGTTACTCTTACTTAAAAACAGCCAACAGTGTCAAAGGATCCAATCCACCACACAAGGAAACGAGAAGGGAGCTTTTCAGGAAGGGAAACACACCCCACCTCATGACTGACCAGGCTCTGGCATGCGGCAGAATCTCACTGCACAATGCTGCCATGCGCAGAGGCTCTCTCCAAGCCCTCGGGCACTCACACAGCAGCATAAAAGCCGGACACGCACCTCACTCCCTCACACTCCTTTCGAGACACCTTCTCATCCGCACTCCTCCAGGTGAGCCTGCACCCCGCTTCCTTCCTTCCCCTGCCCCACCTGGCCCAGCTCTCAACAACCCCTCTGCCTCCAAAATCTGCAGCCCTTCCATCTTCCCACCTCCACACTCCCCACCGCCCCGCACAACACCTCCCCACTCCCTGGGTCGTCACAGCACAGCTCCTCACATCCCCAACACCCCCCGCTCACCCAACACCCTCTCTTCCAGGGACCCCCACAGCCATGTCCTGCCACGACCTCTGCCGCCCCAGCGGACCCACCCCGCTGGCTAACAGCTGCAACGAGCCCTGTGTCAGGCAGTGCCAGGACTCCCAAGTCGTCATCCAGCCTTCCACCGTGGTGGTCACCCTGCCGGGACCCATCCTCAGCTCCCTCCCCCAGAACACCGCCGTCGGATCCTCCTCATCAGCTGCCGTGGGCAGCGCCCTCAGCGCCCAGGGAGTGTCCATCTCCTCCGGCGGCTTCGGCTTCGGAGGCCTGGGCTGCTTCAACGGCGGGAGAGCCCGCTACCCCTGCTAAGGGCCTGCGCCCACACCCTCACAGCAACCACCTGCACCCTGCCAGGCGCCTCACGCACTCAGGAGGCACCTCGGTGTCACTGGCAGCACACGGGATCGCCAGCCATGGCTCCTCTTTTCGTGGCATGAAACAAGCCATGCTGCCTGGAGACACGATTGCAGTAACTTCCTTATTTCTTTGCACTTGAAATTGAGCTCCTTCCACCTGGGGATCACCAAGTGGATCCTTCCTTTTACTCTGTTTTCCTCAATAAAGTTCTCACGCACGCCAGCCTCAGATTCCTCCTCTTCATTCCTTCGCACTATGCCCTTTCCACTTCACCCACTACAAATACATGGCTCTATAAACCATCACGCCTCATCCAAATGGGCCCCAAAATCTCCTATCACAACCATGTCTAAAACAAGAGCATTGGTGTCTAGCAGACGGCATTCATCTCATCACGTAATATCTATGCTTGTACAAAGGAAGTCAAATAGTACAATTGCACTGCTCAGGCCCAGTCTGAAATAGCAGGCTGTCCACAATCAGCTCCAGTCCCAGCACCCAGGTTTCTAATGAAGATACGGAACAGCACTGACCTCACTTCCCACTTGGTCTATACAGCTCCGAACTCACCACATCAGCACTCTGTGTCACTTGCCTCAGACCACCATACCCCTGCATTCAGCCACTTTTTACACCACATCAGCACCCACTTAACTGAGAAGTTCATAGGCACTTTGTCTATGAACACTTTGAAGGAGGAAGCCTCAAAGCCTTTTGTAAAGGCAAAGTCCTAAAATCTGCACCCCCTCATGTGCACAGATGGTCACTTCAATGTAGAAGAACTCCGGTAGCTTTGCCCTTTTGTGCTCTCTGTTCCCACCACTTCTTAGCCATTCGGGGTTATCTCTGTGACAGTTATCCTCACTGAGCACTCCCCGGCGTGTTCTTCACCGTCTTGCCTATGGCAACACATTCTGGGATTTCCTCTTCACTTCCTCAGCAGCTGAGGCCAATTTAACAGACACCTATTTCTCCGCTCTTCTTTCTTCTACCTCCTTCAGGACAGCAGCGGTATGAGCTCTGTCCCGCCCATCAGAAGGCACTGGGACCTTTACAAATCAAATGGCATCACCCATGCAAGGACATCTCATGGCTCCCTCAGCATTCATGGGTGGAACCAGGCGGCCCTCACGGCCTTAGGCACGTCCATTCTGCTTCTCTTAATCTTCCTCAACAACAAGCACTATTCACCTCAGCAGCAAGACACAAAGCACTCACCTCAGCTGAAGGGGGGCATACCCTGCACTCCACAGTCATGTCCTTGACCACGTGGCCTGAAGACCTCATCCCTGCATGCCCATGCAGCATGTATGCTTCTCCTTTCTCTATGGAATCTCCACATCCTTCTTGCAACTATCAAAGCCGACGCAGAGAAATAATAGCTTCAGCCACTGACACTCAACACAACAATGATCTTCAATGAAGCTCTGCTTCAGCCTTCCAGACCAACCCACTCCCCTTCAGCTCAGGCCTTGCTACCTCTCACCCAGGCCGGAGAGGACTGCGTCCTGCTCACACAGACAGCGCTCCTCAGCCTCAGTGAGCTACAATCCCCATGGATGGACCTCAGCTGAAACTAACCAACAGATGCAGTAACCCTATTCCCAATTCAAAACTTGGGAGCACCAAGGGAACCAAGATGTCAATGCAGCACACCCAATGGGAAAGAGAGGGGCAAAGCACGTGGAAAGGGAATTGGGATGAAGGCAGTCAGTCAGAAAATACGATGCATGTGACAGGGTCTCATGTCAAACACACCCAGGAAGCCAAGAGCAGCCTTGCAAGGGTGTCAGGAAATGGGGTCCCACCGCACAATGCTGTCACAAGCCATACAGAAAGACGTGCTATGCCATGATCTCATCCATTATGCTTTAGTTGCATCTTGCAACCACCCTCATGATACAAGCCTTCTCTGTAATTGTGCCAAAGCAGTTACTCTTACTTAAAAACAGCCAACAGTGTCAAAGGATCCAATCCACCACACAAGGAAATGAGAAGGGAGCTTTTCGGGAAGGGAAACACACCCCACCTCATGACTGACCAGGCTCTGGCATGCGGCAGAATCTCACTGCACAATGCTGCCATGCGCAGAGGCTCTCTCCAAGCCCTCGGGCACTCACACAGCAGCATAAAAGCCGGCCTCGCACCTCACTCCCTCACACTCCTTTCGAGACACCTTCTCATCCGCACTCCTCCAGGTGAGCCTGCACCCCGCTTCCTTCCTTCCCCTGCCCCACCTGGCCCAGCTCTCAACAACCCCTCTGCCTCCAAAATCTGCAGCCCTTCCATCTTCCCACCTCCACACTCCCCACCGCCCCGCACAACACCTCCCCACTCCCTGGGTCGTCACAGCACAGCTCCTCACATCCCCAACACCCCCCGCTCACCCAACACCCTCTCTTCCAGGGACCCCCACAGCCATGTCCTGCCACGACCTCTGCCGCCCCTGCGGACCCACCCCGCTGGCTAACAGCTGCAACGAGCCCTGTGTCAGGCAGTGCCAGGACTCCCAAGTCGTCATCCAGCCTTCCACCGTGGTGGTCACCCTGCCGGGACCCATCCTCAGCTCCTTCCCCCAGAACACCGCCGTCGGATCCTCCTCATCAGCTGCTGTGGGCAGCGCCCTCAGCGCCCAGGGAGTGTCCATCTCCTCCGGCGGCTTCGGCTTCGGAGGCCTGGGCTGCTTCAACGGCGGGAGAGCCCGCTACCCCTGCTAAGGGCCTGCGCCCACACCCTCACAGCAACCACCTGCACCCTGCCAGGCGCCTCACGCACTCAGGAGGCACCTCAGTGTCACTGGCAGCACATGGGATCACCAGCCATGGTTCCTCATTTCATGGCACGAAACAGGGAAGCATGGAACAACGTCAGGCCATGCTGTCTGGAAACATGACCGCTTTAACTTTCTTCTTTCTTTGTACTTGAAATTGTGCTCTTTCCACTGGGTGATCACCAAGTGGATCCTTCCTTTCTGTGTGTTTTCCTCAATAAATTTCTCATGCATGCCAGCTTCAGATTCCTCCTCTTCATTTCTTCGCACGATGCCCTTCCCACTTCACCCACTACAAACACATGACTCTAGAAACCATCATGTCTGGCTCAAAAGGGCCCCAAGACCTCCTCTTGCAACCATGTCTCCAACAAGTGCTCTGGTGGCTAGCAGATGGCCTTCATCACATAATATTTTATCTATACGTACACAAATAATGTCTGGGGCACACCGAGGCTCTTCTGCCCGTGCTCTCTCATACTACATCTCTGGTGCAGCACACACTTGTTTCCTTTTCCTCCCATGCAAGATTCTCTCATGCTAACAACAAACATGGTCACAGAATCGTTTCTCTTAGCATTATTGTCTTGATGTCTTACAGTACAGTGGCCCTGCTCAAGCCCCGAGAGGAGTAGCAGGCTGTTTACAATGAGGTCCAGTCCCTTCACCCAGGCTTTTAGTGAAGACACTCAACATCATTCTGTTCACTTCCCTTCCTTTCACTTCCCTGTCTTGGCCTATACAACCATGAACTCTCCACAACAGGACTCTATATGACTCACCTCAGAACACTGGACCCCTACAATCTGCCACTTTTAAGACCACCTCGGCATCCAGTTTCCCAAGCAGTTTGCTGACAGTTTGCCTACAAGCATGTCATGGGAGGAAGCCTCAAAGCCATTACTAAAGTCACTTCACCCCCTCATGCACATCACTGGTCACTTCAGTGCTGAAATACTGAAGTAGGTTCATACAATTTGGTTCCCTGTTTCCAAGAATTTATTTTCCATTCCGTGCTCGGCAGCACTTTCAGGGAGGATTTCCTTCACCTCCTCCCTTACGACTAATGTCAGGCCGACCAGGCTGCAGTTCCACACACATTCCTTCTTCATTACTTTAAGACAGGAGTGGCACGAGTCTCTTTCACTTTACAGAAATCTCTCCTCGTTACCGTGATCTTTCTAAGATAATTGATATCGGCATGCTCAACATGCCAGACCTTCACCATTCATGGGAGCAACTCTACAGGTTCTTTCAACTGACGCAGAGCCTTTCTGATCTAAACAAATCCAGGAACAACTCACCCCTAAAAGCAACACGAAGAACTCTCACTCTCTTGATCACGGACAGTCCAACGCATTCATGTACCCTTTGGGATGCAAATATCACCACAATTACCTCAGGTCTGCAGCCCATCACAGACTGCGCCCATTGAGATCGCCCAGGAAATAGCCTAATTCCCTTTCTGAACAACAAACACCGTGCAGGAAAAGAGCCTCGCTGCTTGACACTCTACCCAAACGCTGTGTTTCACCAGCCTGCCCTTTCTGACAGACCCACTCACCCTCTGCCTCCTGTCACCCTCATGGTCCCTCCCAGACCTCACCAACCAGCCCAGCAGACCCCCATCTAGCAGTCCATCCGCCCCACCTCCACACAGTGAAATTGGAGCCTCAGATAATGCCATTCTGATGCAGTGGCCAGTGCCACCGTTTGGGGAGCATGGCAGGAGTCCTGACATGACAGGCCCTGCTAGCCCTGCACCAGGCGTGAGAGGACAGCGTCCTGCTCTCGCAAACAGCCCTCCCAGCCCACTTGCACAGCTCCAAGGAGGGCCCCAAGCAGGAAAGGCACAAAACAGGCAGCCTCCTTTCTCCCAGCTACAGCCTTCCAACACCACGGGGCATCCAGCCAGCCATGTAGCACACCCAGAGGGAGAGACAAGAGCTAAAGGCTGGCAAACAAGCAGCAACAAGCTCAGATGGGAAGAAACGCAGTGCAATCAGAGAATACCAAGGAATGTTGGAAGGGACCCACAAAGACAACTGAGTCCAACTCATGCCTCCGCAATGCAATCCTTAAAAATTGAACTGGAGGTCTGAAGGCATTGTCCAATGTTTCACAGCATCACAGAATCACAGAAGGGCCCAGGTTGGACGGGACCTCTAGGATCAGGAATCTCCAACCTCCCTGCCACAGGCAGGACCACCAACCTTCCCATTTAATACTGGACCAGGTTGTCAGGGCCCCATCCAACCTGGCCTTGAACACCTCCAAGTATGGGGCATGCACAACCTCTCTGGGCAGCCTGTTCCAGCACCTCACCACTCTCATAGTAAAGAACTTCCCCTGACATCCAACACAGATCCTCCCTCCCTCAACTTAAAACCATTTCCCTTGTCCTGCTGTAACCACCCCTTTCAAAGAGTCGACTCCCCTCCAGTTTATAGGCTCCCATTAGGTACTGAAAGGCTGCCATTGGTTCACCCCTCAGCCTTCTTTTCTCTAAGCTGATCAAGCCCAGCTCCCTCAGCGTGTCTTTGTAGGGGAGCTGCTCCAGCCCCCTGATCATCTTCATGGCTGTCCTCTGGACCCTCCCCAACACCTGTCCTGTCCTTCTTGTACTGCGGGCTGCAGACCTGGACGCAGCACTCCAGATGGGGCTTCACAAGAGCAGAAGACAGGGACAATCACCTCCCTCTCCCTGCCTGCCACCCCTCTTCTGATGGATGATGTTTCTGGAAATCCAGCAGCCTTAGTGCTTGTGCTCTGCCCTGGGGAGCCTGTTGCGTGCCCTACGCCCTCTCATGCAGAACTTTTCCCAAACCCCCCACTGGACTTTCCCCTCTCACAGCTCCATGCTGTTCCCACAGGTTCTGTTCCTGACACCAGACAGCAGAGCTGCCCTTCCTCTTACCATTGACGTGCTGTAGGACATCACTAGGCCTGCCCTCAGTCTCCTCTTTGCAGAACAAACCTAGGAACTTCAGGTCCTACAGATCTTACACCATCTTTCTAGCCCTACTTTGAATGGCTCCATGTCCTTTATGTATCGTTGCAGTCAAAACTAAACAGAAGGTTTGAGGTAAGGCAGGAGCAGCACAAAGCAGAGTGGGACAATCCCTTTCCATCTCCCACTGGCAGTGCGGGGTTCAATGCACCCCTTGGTACGGACAGACCTTTTGGCTGCAAGGGCACACTGCTGACTCAGATTCAACTTGACATCAACCAGAACCTCAAGACATCTTTTTGTGGAGCTGTTTTAAGTCTCCAATCCCCAAATCCTCAAATGTCCAGGGTATTCTGGAATCAGGTGTAAGTCCAGCACATCCACTTGTTCAACTCCATGCCATAGCTGATGGCCCAGCCCTCTGGTCTCTCAAGAGCTCTCTTCAAGGCCTCCGTAATCCTGAGAGGGTCAACAGCTCCTCCCTGGTTACTGTCATCTACAAACTTCTTACTTTGTACGCATTTGAGTCCTGCATCCAGAATATTTAGTACAGCATGAAAGAGAACAGACCCAAAAATGATCCTATGAGCAATCCCACGCCTGACTGCCACCTACCTGATGCAACCACATTTGAAAAAAGGCTTTGAGTTGGACTGCGGAGCCAACAGTTCACTCAACACATCATGTATTTCTCTAGGTATGTGCTGGACATTTTTTCCAGAAGGATATGGACAAAAACAACATGAAAATCGTTGCTCAGATTAATAGACGTAATAGCTATTTGCTTCGCTTCATGAATGAACTGTTGATGTTCTCATGAAAGGAAGTGCCATCACCTCCAAAGCAGGAGACCCAGAATGCCCAGACCAGGCTTCCACGGCTGTTAGGAACTGGCAGCTCCTCTAACAACAAAGACACAAACCACATTGCACAAGTGCCAAGCCATGACCTCACTGCCAACACTGCTCCCTTCTGTGCTTCGGCCACTACTTCCGCGTGCCATGACACGAAGGTGCAACATGGCTCCTTGGGCTTCCAATGCACTCACTTGAAAGGTGCCGCCGGTGCAAAACGGGCACGTCCTCACGGAAAGGATGCAAAAGGGCAGAGCTGCTGGAAGAACAACACATACCACATGGCAAGCAACACGGCCTGGCGTAAGAGCAGCTTGCAGCACTGAGAGGAGATCCTTACCAATCCGCTTTGGGGTAAGCATGAGGGACTTGCCTCCAACTACACTTGGTGCCCCCATCACCAGGCTCTGGGCGAAAGTGTTCGGCCAGCTGCCTTCAGTCCACCTTGCTCTTCAATTGTCTAACCCATACAGGCTCAGCTTCTTGTTGCACACAGCATGGGAGACAGTCTAAAATCATACAATTATAGAGGAACACAAAGGTGAAGGTTGGAAGGAATCTCAACCATCATCCCTTCTCTGGGTTGATGGCACACCACCAGATCATGCTGACCACCAGGGCCTGTCCTTGAATGCCTCAAGGGATGAAGAACCCACAGGTTGAATGGGCAGCCTGTGCCAGGACCTCACCACCACCCGAGTAAAGAATTTCTTATTACATCTAAACCAATTTTCTCCTTTTTATTTTAAAATAACCCACTGCAATCAGACTGTGTAAAAAGTAGGTTCCCCTCCTGCCTCAAAGTTCCCTTCAAGTACTGGAAGGCCACAGTGAGCTCCCTCTGGAGCCAATTCTTCTCCAGGCTGAACAAGCCCAACTCCATCAGCCTTCCTTCACAGCAGACGTGCTCCAGCCCTGTGATCTTCTTTGAGGCCCTGCTCTGCACCCACTGCACACAGCTCCCTCAGCATTCCTGGCTGACACCCAGCAGGCCTCACACACTCAGGCACAGCCAGTTGAACAGCCCCTCTTTCTACTTTGCTGCAGCTTCCTCTGAAACTGAAGGACTGCTCACCTCAGCACCAAACCACAAAGCACTCACTCAGCTGAACGAGGGCAAGCCCTGCACTCCTCAGCTGTGCCCTTGACCACATGGCCTGGAGAGCCTCATCCCTGCATGCCCAGGCAGCATATATGCTTCTCCTTTCTCTATGGAATCTCCGCATCCTTCTTGTAGCTATCAAAGCCTATGCAGAGAAATAATAGCTTCAGCCATTCACACTCAACTCAACAATGATCTTCAATGAAGCTCTGCTTCAGCCCTCCAGGCCAACCCACTCCCCTTCAGCTCAGGCCTTGCTACCTCTCACCCAGGCCGGAGAGGACTGCGTCCTGCTCACACAGACAGCGCTCCTCAGCCTCAATGAGCCACAATCCCCATGGATGGACCTCAGCTGAAACTACACAAAAGACGCAGTAACCCCATTCCTAATCCAAAACTTGGGAGCACCAAGGGAACCAAGATGTCAATGCAGCACACCCAATGGGAAAGAGAGGGGCAAAGCACATGGAAAGGGAACTGGAATGAAGGCAGTCAGTCAGAAAATACGATGCATGTGACAGGGTCTCATGTTAAACCGACCCGGGAAGCCAAGAGCAGCCTTGCAAGGGTGCCAGGAAATGGGGTCCCACCACACAATGCAGTCACAAACCATACAACGTAAGTGCTATGCCGTGACCTCATGGCTCATTCTACACCGCTCCCATGCTTTAGATGCATCTCACAACCACTCTCATGCAACACGCCTTCTCTGTAAGGCCACCAAAGCCGCAACTCTCACGTAAAAACAGCCGACAGGGTCAAAGGATCAAATCCACCACACAAGGAAAGGAAAGTGACTGTTATGAGAAGGCAAACACACCCCACCTCATGACTTGTCAGGCTCTGGCATGCGGCAGAAGCTCTGCACAATGCTGCCATGCGCAGAGGCTCTCTCCAAGCCCTCGGGCACTCACACAGCAGCATAAAAGCCAGCCCTGTGCCTTGCTTCTTCACACCCTTCTCCTGCAACATCCTCCTCTGTGTTCCTCCAGGTGAGCCTGAGCCCCGCTTCCTTCCTTCCCCTGCCCCACCTGGCCCAGCTCTCAACAACCCCTCTGCCTCCAATATCTGCACCCCTTCCACCTTCCCACCTCCACACTCCCCACAGCCCCACACAACACCTCCCCACTCCCTGGGTCATCGCAGCACAGCTCCACACATCCCAACGCCCCCCGCTCACCCAACACCCTCTCTTCCAGGGACCCTCCACCCCACAGCCATGTCCTGCCACGACCTCTGCCGCCCCTGCGGACCCACCCCGCTGGCTAACAGCTGCAACGAGCCCTGTGTCAGGCAGTGCCAGGACTCCCAAGTCGTCATCCAGCCTCCCGCCGTGGTGGTCACCCTGCCGGGACCCATCCTCAGCTCCTTCCCCCAGAACACCGCCGTCGGATCCTCCTCATCAGCTGCTGTGGGCAGCGCCCTCAGCGCCCAGGGAGTGTCCATCTCCTCCGGCGGCTTCGGCTTCGGAGGCCTGGGCTGCTTCAACGGCGGGAGAGCCCGCTACCCCTGCTAAGGGCCTGCGCCCACACCCTCACAGCAACCACCTGCACCCTGCCAGGCGCCTCACGCACTCAGGAGGCACCTCGGTGTCCCTGGCAGCACATGGGATCACCACCCATGGCTCCTCTTTTCATGGCATGAAACAGGGAAGCAGGGAACAGCATCAGACCATGCTGCCTGGAGACATGATTGCAGTAACTTTCTTCTTTCTTTGCACTTGAAACTGTGCTCCTTCCACTTGGGGATCACCAAGTGGATCCTTCCTTTTAGTCTGTTTTCCTCAATAAAGTTCTCATGCATGCCAGCCTCAGACTCCTCCTCTTCATGCTTTCACATGGTGTGCTTTCCACTTCACACACTACGAAGACATGGCTCAAGAAACCAGCATGTCTGGCACAGAAACGGCCCCAAGACCTCCTCTTGCAACCACATCACCAACAAGAGCTTTGGTGGCCAGCAGATGGCCTTCATTACATTCAGTATAATATCTACACCTACACAAATAAAGTCTGGAGCACATTGAGGCTCTTCTGCCCATGCTCCCTCATACAACATCTCTGGGGCAGCATACACTAGGTTCCTTTTCCTCCCGGGCAAGATTCTCTCATTTTTACGACAAACGTGGTCACAGAATCGTTTCTCTTATCAGTTTTGTCTTCACGTCTGCCCCCAGTGCAGAACCTTTCCCTAACTTCCCACTTGACCTCCCCTGACGCAGCTCCATGCTGTTCCCACTGGACCTGTTCCTGTCCCCAGACAGCTGAGCTGCCCTTCCTTTCCCCTGCGAGGAGCTGCAGGTTGATATGAGGGATGCACTCAGTCTCCGCTTTGCAGAACAATTTAAGGAACTTCTGTTCCTTCAAACCTTACATCTTCTTTGTATCCCCCCTTAGGACACTCGACGATAGTTTCATGTCCTTCTGGCATCGTTGAAGACAAAAGTAAATACAAGACTGGACGTGAAGCCGGAGCAGCACAGAGGAGAGTGGGACAATCCCTTCCTCTTCTGCTAGCAGTGCTGGGCCCGATACACCAGGGAATGGTCAGCACTTTTGGGGGCCAGCGCACACTGCTGACTCAGATTCTACCTGACATCAACCAGAAACCCCAGATCTCTTCTCCAGGAGCTGCTTTGAAGTCTCTTCTCTCCAGATCCCCATATGTCCAGGCCATTCTGGAATCAGATGCAGAATCCAGCACATCCTCTTGTTCAACTCCATGCCGTTGGCGATGGCCCAGCCCTCTGATCTCTCCAGAGCTCTCTCCAAGGCCTCCCTAACCCTGAGAGAGTCAACTGCTCCTCCCTAGTTACTGCCATCTACAAACATCTTAATCTGTACGCATTCGAGTCCTGCATCCAGATCATTTAGCAAAACGTGGAAGAGAACAGTCCCAACATCCAGCTCAGAGAAATCCAACACCTGACTGGCCACCAGCCTGACGGAACCACATCAAATAAAAGCTGTTCATACGGACTTCCAACGCACCAGTTCACTCAACATATTCTGTCTCTGCCTACTTACGTGCTGGATACTTACGTATCCTTCTCCAGAAGGATATGGTGAAAAACACCATGCATGACTTTGCTGAAGACCATAGAAATGACGCCTATCCAGTTCCCGTGGTGAACAGCATGGGCATTCATCTCACAAAAGGAATGGCCATCGTTTCAAAACCAGAATACCTAGACTGCCCAGACCAGGCTTCCTCTAGCAACAAAGACACGAGGCATATTGCACAAGTGCCAAGCGATGACCTCACTGTCAGCACTGCTCTTTTTGGAGTGTTTGCCCATTGCTTCCTCTGGTCCTGACACGAATGCTCACGATCGCTCCTTTTGCATGCAGTACTTGGAACGTGCCAGCAGTGCCAAATGGACACGTCCTCACGAGAAGGATGCAAAAGGGCAGATTTGCAGAAGAACAGCACATACCACATGACGTGTCACATTACGTGATGCAAGAGTAGCTCGCAGCACAGGGAGGGGATCCTTAACAGTCCACTTTGGGGTAAGCGTGAGGAACCTGCTTCCAGATACACCTGGTGCCCCCCATCACCAGGCTCCGGGCCCTGGACTTTCAGCCAGCGGCTTTCAGTTCACCATGATCTCCGCTTGCCTAACCCAGACTGGCCCAGCTTGTAGATGAGCATGGCATGTCAAATCATACAGTTGTAGTATCACGGAACTGTGAAGGTTGGAAGGAATCTCAACCATTATCCCTTCTGTGGGCTGATGGCCCACCACCAGGTCATGCGGACCAGGGCCCGTCCTTGAACTCCTCCAAGGATGAAGAACCCACAAGTTGACAGGGCAGCCTGGGCCAGGGCCACACCACCACCCGAGGAAACAATTTCTTTCTTGCATCTAAACCAAATTGCTCCTCTTTCTTTTACAAAGTCTGATTGATAACATACCATGTAAAAAGTGGGTTCCCCTCCTGCCTGTAATTTCCCTGCAAGTACTGGAAGGCCACAGTGAGTTCTTCCCGGAGCTAACTCTTCTCCAGGCTGAACAAGCCCAACTCCATCAGCCTTCCTTCACAGCAGACGTGCTCCAGCCCTGTGATCTTCTTTGAGGCCCTGCTCTGCACCCACTGCACACAGCTCCCTCAGCATTCCTGGCTGACACCCAGCAGGCCTCACACACTCAGGCACAGCCAGTTGAACAGCCCCTCTTTCTACTTTGCTGCAGCTTCCTCTGAAACTGAAGGACTGCTCACCTCAGCACCAAACCACAAAGCACTCACTCAGCTGAACAAGGGCAAGCCCTGCACTCCTCAGCTGTGCCCTTGACCACATGGCCTGGAGAGCCTCATCCCTGCATGCCCATGCAGCATGTATGCTTCTCTTTCTCCATGGAATCTCCGCATCCTTCTTGTAGCTATCAAAGCCTACGCAGAGAAATAACAGCTTCAGCCATTCACACTCAACTCAACAATGATCTTCAATGAAGCTCTGCTTCAGCCCTCCAGGCCAACCCACTCCCCTTCAGCTCAGGCCTTGCTACCTCTCACCCAGGCCGGAGAGGACTGCGTCCTGCTCACACAGACAGCGCTCCTCAGCCTCAATGAGCCACAATCCCCATGGATGGACCTCAGCTGAAACTACACAAAAGACACAGTAACCCCATTCACAATTCAAAACTTGGGAGCACCAAGGGAACCAAGATGTCAATGCAGCACACCCAATGGGAAAGAGAGGGGCAAAGCACATGGAAAGGGAACTGGAATGAAGGCAGTCAGTCAGAAAATACGATGCATGTGACAGGGTCTCATGTTAAACCGACCCGGGAAGCCAAGAGCAGCCTTGCAAGGGTGCCAGGAAATGGGGTCCCACCACACAATGCAGTCACAAACCACACAACGTAAGTGCTATGCCGTGACCTCATCGCTCATTCTACACCTCTCCCCTGCATTAGATGCATCTCCCAACCACCATCATGAGACACGCCTTCTCTGTAAGGCCACCAAAGCCACAACTGTCACTTAAAAACAGCCTACAGGGTCAAAGGATCAAATCCACCACACAAGGAAAGGAAAGTGACGGTTATGAGAAGGCAAACACACCCCACCTCATGACTTGTCAGGCTCTGGCATGCGGCAGAAGCTCTGCACAATGCTGCCATGCGCAGAGGCTCTCTCCAAGCCCTCGGGCACTCACACAGCAGCATAAAAGCCGGACACGCACCTCACTCCCTCACACTCCTTTCGAGACACCTTCTCCTCTGATCTCCTCCAGGTGAGCCTGCACCCCGCTTCCTTCCTTCCCCTGCCCCACCTGGCTCAGCTCTCAACAACCCCTCTGCCTCCAAAACCAGCAGCCCTTCCACCTTCCCACCTCCACACTCCCCACCGCCCCGCACAACACCTCCCCACTCCCTGGGTCGTCACAGCACAGCTCCTCACATCCCCAACACCCCCCGCTCACTCAACACCCTCTCTTCCAGGGACCCTCCACCCCACAGCCATGTCCTGCCACGACCTCTGCCGCCCCTGCGGACCCACCCCGCTGGCTAACAGCTGCAACGAGCCCTGTGTCAGGCAGTGCCAGGACTCCCAAGTCGTCATCCAGCCTCCCGCCGTGGTGGTCACCCTGCCGGGACCCATCCTCAGCTCCTTCCCCCAGAACACCGCCGTCGGATCCTCCTCATCAGCTGCCGTGGGCAGCGCCCTCAGCGCCCAGGGAGTGTCCATCTCCTCCGGCGGCTTCGGCTTCGGAGGCCTGGGCTGCTTCAACGGCGGGAGAGCCCGCTACCCCTGCTAAGGGCCTGCGCCCACACCCTCACAGCAACCACCTGCACCCTGCCAGGCGCCTCACGCTCTCAGGAGGCACCTCGGTGTCCCTGGCAGCACATGGGATCACCACGCATGGCTAATCTTATCACAGCATGAAATAAGTAAGCAGGGAACAGCATCAGACCATGCTGCCTGGAGACATGAGTGCAGTAACTTTCCTCTTTCTTTGCACTTGAAACTGTGCTCTTTCCACTGGTGATCACCAAGTGGATCCTTCCTTTTCGTGTATTTCTCTCAATAAAGATCTCATGCATGCCAGCCTCAGATTCCTCCTCTTCATTCCTTTGTTTAATGCCCTTTCCACTTCACCCACTACAAACACATGGCTCTACAAATGAATAGGTTGGCTCCAAAAGAGCCCCAGGGCCTCCTCTTGCAACCATGTCACCAACAAGTGCATTGGTGGCTAGCAGACGGCCTTCATTACAGAAGAAAGCATCTGCGCCTACCCAAACATTTGGGCACATTGAGGCTCTTCTGCCCATGCTCTCTCATACAACATCACAGAGCCTGCTAGCCCTGCAGCAGGCGTGAGAGGACAGCGTCCTGCTCTCGCAAACAGCCCTCCCTGCCTACTTGCACGGCTCCAAGGAGGGTCCCAAGCAGGCACGCCACAAAATAGGCAGCCTCCTTCCTCCCAGCTACCACCTTCCAACATCACGGGGCCTCCAGACAGCCATGTTTCACACCCAGACGAGAGGTAAAGGCTGGCTTATGAGATTTGATGAGCTCAGGAGGGGAATAAATGAAGTGCAACCAGAGAATACCCAGGGATGTTGGAAGGGACCCAGAAGGATAACTGAGTGCAACTCAGGCCTCCATACTGCACTGCTGAAAAATTAAAAGGTACATCTGAAGGCACTGCCCAATGTCTCTGGAAATCATTCAGCCTTAGTGCTTGCGCACTACCCTGGGGAGCCTGTTTTGTACCCTACGCCCTCAGGTGCAGACCCTTCAACGATGCAGCTCCATGCTATTCCCACAGGACCTGTTCCTGGCACCAGAAAGCATGGCTGCCCTTCCTCACCCCTTTGATGAGATGTAGGATGCCATGAAGTCGCCCCTCAGTCTCCTCTTCGCTGAACAAACCAAGGAAATTCAGTTCCTACAGACCATATACCTTCTTGGAAGCCTCCTTTGGACCCTACTCAATAGTTCCATGTTGTTTTTCTACTACTGAAGTCAAAACAGAACAGAGTAATCAAGGTGAGGCTGGAGCAGGACAACCCAGAGTGGGACAATCCCTTTCCATCTCCCACTGGCAGTGCTGGGCTTGATGCGCCCCATGGTACAGACAGACCATTTGGCTGCAAGGGCACACTGCTGACCCACAATCAATTTCCCATCAACCAGAACCTCAGGATCTTTTTGCGGAACTGCTTTTAAGTCTCCCCAAATCCTCGAATGTCCAGGGTATTCTGGAATCCGGTGTAGAATCCAGCACATCCACTTGTTCAGCTTCATGCCACTGGTGATGGCCCAGCCCCCTGGTCTCTCGAGAGCTCTCTTCAAGGCCTCCCTAATCCTGAGAGGGTCAACAGCTCCTCCCTGGTTACTGTCATCTACAAACTTCTACTCCGTATTCATCTGAATCCTGCATGCAGATCACTTGGTACAGCATGGAAGAGAACAGACCCAAACATGGTCCTCTGGAGAATCCCATGCCTGATTGGCCACCTGCCTGATGTAACCACATTTCAAAAAAGGCTTTGAGATGGACTGCGGAGCCAACAGCTCACTCAACACATCATGTCTTTCTCTAGATATCTGCTGGACATTTTCTCCATAAGGACATGGAGAAAAACAACATGAAAATCTTTCCTCAGGTTCATTCCAATTATGCCCCTTAGCTTTGCTTCTTGAACGAACTGGTTGATGTTCTCATGAAAGGAAGTGCCATCACCTCCAAAGCAGGAGACCCAGAATGCCCAGACCAGGCTTCCACGGCTGTTGGAAATTGGCAGCTCCTCTAACAACAAAGACACAAACCACATTGCACAAGTGCCAAGCCATGACCTCACTGCCAACACTGCTCCCTTCTGTGCTTCGGCCACTACTTCCGCGTGCCATGACACGAAGGTGCAACATGGCTCCTTGGGCTTCCAATGCACTCACTTGAAAGGTGCCGCCGGTGCAAAACGGGCACGTCCTCACGGAAAGGATGCAAAAGGGCAGAGCTGCTGGAAGAACAACACATACCACATGGCAAGCAACACGGCCTGGCGTAAGAGCAGCTTGCAGCACTGAGAGGAGATCCTTACCAATCCGCTTTGGGGTAAGCATGAGGGACTTGCCTCCAACTACACTTTATGCCCCCCATCACCAGGCTCTGGGCCCAAGCCTTCAGCCAGCTGCATTCAGCCCACATCACTCTCCACTTGTCTAACCCATACTGGCTCAGCTCCTGAATGAGCACGGCATGGGAGACAGTCTCAAATCATGCAGTTATTGAATGCTGGAACGGTGAAGGATGGAAGGGACCTTAACTGTCATCCCATCTGTGGGCTGATGGCCCATCACCAGATCATGCTGACCACCAGGGCCCGTCCCTGAATGCATCAAAAGATAAAGAACCCACAGGTTGACTGGGCAGCCTGGGCCAGGGCCTCACCACCACCCGAGGAAACAATTTCTTCCTTATGTCTAAACCAATTTTCTTCTCTTTTCTTTAAAATGTCATATCACCATAAAACTATGTAAAAGGTTGGTTTCCCTTCTACCTGAAAGCACCCTACAAGTACTGCAAACCCAAATCCCAGAGCCTTTCTTCACAGCAGACGTGCTCCAGCCCTGTGATCTTCTTTGAGGCCCTGCTCTGCACCCACTGCACACAGCTCCCTCAGCATTCCTGGCTGACACCCAGCAGGCCTCACACACTCAGGCACAGCCAGTTGAACAGCCCCTCTTTCTACTTTGCTGCAGCTTCCTCTGAAACTGAAGGACTGCTCACCTCAGCACCAAACCACAAAGCACTCACTCAGCTGAACAAGGGCAAGCCCTGCACTCCTCAGCTGTGCCCTTGACCACATGGCCTGGAGAGCCTCATCCCTGCATGCCCATGCAGCATGTATGCTTCTCTTTCTCCATGGAATCTCCGCATCCTTCTTGTAGCTATCAAAGCCTACGCAGAGAAATAACAGCTTCAGCCATTCACACTCAACTCAACAATGATCTTCAATGAAGCTCTGCTTCAGCCCTCCAGGCCAACCCACTCCCCTTCAGCTCAGGCCTTGCTACCTCTCACCCAGGCCGGAGAGGACTGCGTCCTGCTCACACAGACAGCGCTCCTCAGCCTCAATGAGCCACAATCCCCATGGATGGACCTCAGCTGAAACTACACAAAAGACACAGTAACCCCATTCACAATTCAAAACTTGGGAGCACCAAGGGAACCAAGATGTCAATGCAGCACACCCAATGGGAAAGAGAGGGGCAAAGCACATGGAAAGGGAACTGGAATGAAGGCAGTCAGTCAGAAAATACGATGCATGTGACAGGGTCTCATGTTAAACCGACCCGGGAAGCCAAGAGCAGCCTTGCAAGGGTGCCAGGAAATGGGGTCCCACCACACAATGCAGTCACAAACCACACAACGTAAGTGCTATGCCGTGACCTCATCGCTCATTCTACACCTCTCCCCTGCATTAGATGCATCTCCCAACAACCATCATGAGACACGCCTTCTCTGTAAGGCCACCAAAGCCACAACTGTCACTTAAAAACAGCCTACAGGGTCAAAGGATCAAATCCACCACACAAGGAAAGGAAAGTGACGGTTATGAGAAGGCAAACACACCCCACCTCATGACTTGTCAGGCTCTGGCATGCGGCAGAAGCTCTGCACAATGCTGCCATGCGCAGAGGCTCTCTCCAAGCCCTCGGGCACTCACACAGCAGCATAAAAGCCGGACACGCACCTCACTCCCTCACACTCCTTTCGAGACACCTTCTCCTCTGATCTCCTCCAGGTGAGCCTGCACCCCGCTTCCTTCCTTCCCCTGCCCCACCTGGCTCAGCTCTCAACAACCCCTCTGCCTCCAAAACCAGCAGCCCTTCCACCTTCCCACCTCCACACTCCCCACCGCCCCGCACAACACCTCCCCACTCCCTGGGTCGTCACAGCACAGCTCCTCACATCCCCAACACCCCCCGCTCACTCAACACCCTCTCTTCCAGGGACCCTCCACCCCACAGCCATGTCCTGCCACGACCTCTGCCGCCCCTGCGGACCCACCCCGCTGGCTAACAGCTGCAACGAGCCCTGTGTCAGGCAGTGCCAGGACTCCCAAGTCGTCATCCAGCCTCCCGCCGTGGTGGTCACCCTGCCGGGACCCATCCTCAGCTCCTTCCCCCAGAACACCGCCGTCGGATCCTCCTCATCAGCTGCCGTGGGCAGCGCCCTCAGCGCCCAGGGAGTGTCCATCTCCTCCGGCGGCTTCGGCTTCGGAGGCCTGGGCTGCTTCAACGGCGGGAGAGCCCGCTACCCCTGCTAAGGGCCTGCGCCCACACCCTCACAGCAACCACCTGCACCCTGCCAGGCGCCTCACGCTCTCAGGAGGCACCTCGGTGTCCCTGGCAGCACATGGGATCACCACGCATGGCTAATCTTATCACAGCATGAAATAAGTAAGCAGGGAACAGCATCAGACCATGCTGCCTGGAGACATGAGTGCAGTAACTTTCCTCTTTCTTTGCACTTGAAACTGTGCTCTTTCCACTGGTGATCACCAAGTGGATCCTTCCTTTTCGTGTATTTCTCTCAATAAAGATCTCATGCATGCCAGCCTCAGATTCCTCCTCTTCATTCCTTCGCACTATGCCCTTTCCACTTCACCCACTACAAACACATGGCTCTACAAATGAATAGGTTGGCTCCAAAAGAGCCCCAGGGCCTCCTCTTGCAACCATGTCACCAACAAGTGCATTGGTGGCTAGCAGACGGCCTTCATTACAGAAGAAAGCATCTGCGCCTACCCAAACATTTGGGCACATTGAGGCTCTTCTGCCCATGCTCTCTCATACAACATCACAGAGCCTGCTAGCCCTGCAGCAGGCGTGAGAGGACAGCGTCCTGCTCTCGCAAACAGCCCTCCCTGCCTACTTGCACGGCTCCAAGGAGGGTCCCAAGCAGGCACGCCACAAAATAGGCAGCCTCCTTCCTCCCAGCTACCACCTTCCAACATCACGGGGCATCCAGACAGCCATGTTTCACACCCAGACGAGAGGTAAAGGCTGGCTTATGAGATTTGATGAGCTCAGGAGGGGAATAAATGAAGTGCAACCAGAGAATACCCAGGGATGTTGGAAGGGACCCAGAAGGATAACTGAGTGCAACTCAGGCCTCCATACTGCACTGCTGAAAAATTAAAAGGTACATCTGAAGGCACTGCCCAATGTCTCTGGAAATCATTCAGCCTTAGTGCTTGCGCACTACCCTGGGGAGCCTGTTTTGTACCCTACGCCCTCAGGTGCAGACCCTTCAACGATGCAGCTCCATGCTATTCCCACAGGACCTGTTCCTGGCACCAGAAAGCATGGCTGCCCTTCCTCACCCCTTTGATGAGATGTAGGATGCCATGAAGTCGCCCCTCAGTCTCCTCTTCGCTGAACAAACCAAGGAAATTCAGTTCCTACAGACCATATACCTTCTTGGAAGCCTCCTTTGGACCCTACTCAATAGTTCCATGTTGTTTTTCTACTACTGAAGTCAAAACAGAACAGAGTAATCAAGGTGAGGCTGGAGCAGGACAACCCAGAGTGGGACAATCCCTTTCCATCTCCCACTGGCAGTGCTGGGCTTGATGCGCCCCATGGTACAGACAGACCATTTGGCTGCAAGGGCACACTGCTGACCCACAATCAATTTCCCATCAACCAGAACCTCAGGATCTTTTTGCGGAACTGCTTTTAAGTCTCCCCAAATCCTCGAATGTCCAGGGTATTCTGGAATCCGGTGTAGAATCCAGCACATCCACTTGTTCAGCTTCATGCCACTGGTGATGGCCCAGCCCCCTGGTCTCTCGAGAGCTCTCTTCAAGGCCTCCCTAATCCTGAGAGGGTCAACAGCTCCTCCCTGGTTACTGTCATCTACAAACTTCTACTCCGTATTCATCTGAATCCTGCATGCAGATCACTTGGTACAGCATGGAAGAGAACAGACCCAAACATGGTCCTCTGGAGAATCCCATGCCTGATTGGCCACCTGCCTGATGTAACCACATTTCAAAAAAGGCTTTGAGATGGACTGCGGAGCCAACAGCTCACTCAACACATCATGTCTTTCTCTAGATATCTGCTGGACATTTTCTCCATAAGGACATGGAGAAAAACAACATGAAAATCTTTCCTCAGGTTCATTCCAATTATGCCCCTTAGCTTTGCTTCTTGAACGAACTGGTTGATGTTCTCATGAAAGGAAGTGCCATCACCTCCAAAGCAGGAGACCCAGAATGCCCAGACCAGGCTTCCACGGCTGTTGGAAATTGGCAGCTCCTCTAACAACAAAGACACAAACCACATTGCACAAGTGCCAAGCCATGACCTCACTGCCAACACTGCTCCCTTCTGTGCTTCGGCCACTACTTCCGCGTGCCATGACACGAAGGTGCAACATGGCTCCTTGGGCTTCCAATGCACTCACTTGAAAGGTGCCGCCGGTGCAAAACGGGCACGTCCTCACGGAAAGGATGCAAAAGGGCAGAGCTGCTGGAAGAACAACACATACCACATGGCAAGCAACACGGCCTGGCGTAAGAGCAGCTTGCAGCACTGAGAGGAGATCCTTACCAATCCGCTTTGGGGTAAGCATGAGGGACTTGCCTCCAACTACACTTTATGCCCCCCATCACCAGGCTCTGGGCCCAAGCCTTCAGCCAGCTGCATTCAGCCCACATCACTCTCCACTTGTCTAACCCATACTGGCTCAGCTCCTGAATGAGCACGGCATGGGAGACAGTCTCAAATCATGCAGTTATTGAATGCTGGAACGGTGAAGGATGGAAGGGACCTTAACTGTCATCCCATCTGTGGGCTGATGGCCCATCACCAGATCATGCTGACCACCAGGGCCCGTCCCTGAATGCATCAAAAGATAAAGAACCCACAGGTTGACTGGGCAGCCTGGGCCAGGGCCTCACCACCACCCGAGTAAAGAATTTCTTCCTTATGTCTAAACCAATTTTCTTCTCTTTTCTTTAAAATGTCATATCACCATAAAACTATGTAAAAGGTTGGTTTCCCTTCTACCTGAAAGCACCCTACAAGTACTGCAAACCCAAATCCCAGAGCCTTTCTTCACAGCAGACGTGCTCCAGCCCTGTGATCTTCTTTGAGGCCCTGCTCTGCACCCACTGCACACAGCTCCCTCAGCATTCCTGGCTGACACCCAGCAGGCCTCACACACTCAGGCACAGCCAGTTGAACAGCCCCTCTTTCTACTTTGCTGCAGCTTCCTCTGAAACTGAAGGACTGCTCACCTCAGCACCAAACCACAAAGCACTCACTCAGCTGAACAAGGGCAAGCCCTGCACTCCTCAGCTGTGCCCTTGACCACATGGCCTGGAGAGCCTCATCCCTGCATGCCCATGCAGCATGTATGCTTCTCTTTCTCCATGGAATCTCCGCATCCTTCTTGTAGCTATCAAAGCCTACGCAGAGAAATAACAGCTTCAGCCATTCACACTCAACTCAACAATGATCTTCAATGAAGCTCTGCTTCAGCCCTCCAGGCCAACCCACTCCCCTTCAGCTCAGGCCTTGCTACCTCTCACCCAGGCCGGAGAGGACTGCGTCCTGCTCACACAGACAGCGCTCCTCAGCCTCAATGAGCCACAATCCCCATGGATGGACCTCAGCTGAAACTACACAAAAGACACAGTAACCCCATTCACAATTCAAAACTTGGGAGCACCAAGGGAACCAAGATGTCAATGCAGCACACCCAATGGGAAAGAGAGGGGCAAAGCACATGGAAAGGGAACTGGAATGAAGGCAGTCAGTCAGAAAATACGATGCATGTGACAGGGTCTCATGTTAAACCGACCCGGGAAGCCAAGAGCAGCCTTGCAAGGGTGCCAGGAAATGGGGTCCCACCACACAATGCAGTCACAAACCACACAACGTAAGTGCTATGCCGTGACCTCATCGCTCATTCTACACCTCTCCCCTGCATTAGATGCATCTCCCAACCACCATCATGAGACACGCCTTCTCTGTAAGGCCACCAAAGCCACAACTGTCACTTAAAAACAGCCTACAGGGTCAAAGGATCAAATCCACCACACAAGGAAAGGAAAGTGACGGTTATGAGAAGGCAAACACACCCCACCTCATGACTTGTCAGGCTCTGGCATGCGGCAGAAGCTCTGCACAATGCTGCCATGCGCAGAGGCTCTCTCCAAGCCCTCGGGCACTCACACAGCAGCATAAAAGCCGGACACGCACCTCACTCCCTCACACTCCTTTCGAGACACCTTCTCCTCTGATCTCCTCCAGGTGAGCCTGCACCCCGCTTCCTTCCTTCCCCTGCCCCACCTGGCTCAGCTCTCAACAACCCCTCTGCCTCCAAAACCAGCAGCCCTTCCACCTTCCCACCTCCACACTCCCCACCGCCCCGCACAACACCTCCCCACTCCCTGGGTCGTCACAGCACAGCTCCTCACATCCCCAACACCCCCCGCTCACTCAACACCCTCTCTTCCAGGGACCCTCCACCCCACAGCCATGTCCTGCCACGACCTCTGCCGCCCCTGCGGACCCACCCCGCTGGCTAACAGCTGCAACGAGCCCTGTGTCAGGCAGTGCCAGGACTCCCAAGTCGTCATCCAGCCTCCCGCCGTGGTGGTCACCCTGCCGGGACCCATCCTCAGCTCCTTCCCCCAGAACACCGCCGTCGGATCCTCCTCATCAGCTGCCGTGGGCAGCGCCCTCAGCGCCCAGGGAGTGTCCATCTCCTCCGGCGGCTTCGGCTTCGGAGGCCTGGGCTGCTTCAACGGCGGGAGAGCCCGCTACCCCTGCTAAGGGCCTGCGCCCACACCCTCACAGCAACCACCTGCACCCTGCCAGGCGCCTCACGCTCTCAGGAGGCACCTCGGTGTCCCTGGCAGCACATGGGATCACCACGCATGGCTAATCTTATCACAGCATGAAATAAGTAAGCAGGGAACAGCATCAGACCATGCTGCCTGGAGACATGAGTGCAGTAACTTTCCTCTTTCTTTGCACTTGAAACTGTGCTCTTTCCACTGGTGATCACCAAGTGGATCCTTCCTTTTCGTGTATTTCTCTCAATAAAGATCTCATGCATGCCAGCCTCAGATTCCTCCTCTTCATTCCTTCGCACTATGCCCTTTCCACTTCACCCACTACAAACACATGGCTCTACAAATGAATAGGTTGGCTCCAAAAGAGCCCCAGGGCCTCCTCTTGCAACCATGTCACCAACAAGTGCATTGGTGGCTAGCAGACGGCCTTCATTACAGAAGAAAGCATCTGCGCCTACCCAAACATTTGGGCACATTGAGGCTCTTCTGCCCATGCTCTCTCATACAACATCACAGAGCCTGCTAGCCCTGCAGCAGGCGTGAGAGGACAGCGTCCTGCTCTCGCAAACAGCCCTCCCTGCCTACTTGCACGGCTCCAAGGAGGGTCCCAAGCAGGCACGCCACAAAATAGGCAGCCTCCTTCCTCCCAGCTACCACCTTCCAACATCACGGGGCCTCCAGACAGCCATGTTTCACACCCAGACGAGAGGTAAAGGCTGGCTTATGAGATTTGATGAGCTCAGGAGGGGAATAAATGAAGTGCAACCAGAGAATACCCAGGGATGTTGGAAGGGACCCAGAAGGATAACTGAGTGCAACTCAGGCCTCCATACTGCACTGCTGAAAAATTAAAAGGTACATCTGAAGGCACTGCCCAATGTCTCTGGAAATCATTCAGCCTTAGTGCTTGCGCACTACCCTGGGGAGCCTGTTTTGTACCCTACGCCCTCAGGTGCAGACCCTTCAACGATGCAGCTCCATGCTATTCCCACAGGACCTGTTCCTGGCACCAGAAAGCATGGCTGCCCTTCCTCACCCCTTTGATGAGATGTAGGATGCCATGAAGTCGCCCCTCAGTCTCCTCTTCGCTGAACAAACCAAGGAAATTCAGTTCCTACAGACCATATACCTTCTTGGAAGCCTCCTTTGGACCCTACTCAATAGTTCCATGTTGTTTTTCTACTACTGAAGTCAAAACAGAACAGAGTAATCAAGGTGAGGCTGGAGCAGGACAACCCAGAGTGGGACAATCCCTTTCCATCTCCCACTGGCAGTGCTGGGCTTGATGCGCCCCATGGTACAGACAGACCATTTGGCTGCAAGGGCACACTGCTGACCCACAATCAATTTCCCATCAACCAGAACCTCAGGATCTTTTTGCGGAACTGCTTTTAAGTCTCCCCAAATCCTCGAATGTCCAGGGTATTCTGGAATCAGGTGTAGAATCCAGCACATCCACTTGTTCAGCTTCATGCCACTGGTGATGGCCCAGCCCCCTGGTCTCTCGAGAGCTCTCTTCAAGGCCTCCCTAATCCTGAGAGGGTCAACAGCTCCTCCCTGGTTACTGTCATCTACAAACTTCTACTCCGTATTCATCTGAATCCTGCATGCAGATCACTTGGTACAGCATGGAAGAGAACAGACCCAAACATGGTCCTCTGGAGAATCCCATGCCTGATTGGCCACCTGCCTGATGTAACCACATTTCAAAAAAGGCTTTGAGATGGACTGCGGAGCCAACAGCTCACTCAACACATCATGTCTTTCTCTAGATATCTGCTGGACATTTTCTCCATAAGGACATGGAGAAAAACAACATGAAAATCTTTCCTCAGGTTCATTCCAATTATGCCCCTTAGCTTTGCTTCTTGAACGAACTGGTTGATGTTCTCATGAAAGGAAGTGCCATCACCTCCAAAGCAGGAGACCCAGAATGCCCAGACCAGGCTTCCACGGCTGTTGGAAATTGGCAGCTCCTCTAACAACAAAGACACAAACCACATTGCACAAGTGCCAAGCCATGACCTCACTGCCAACACTGCTCCCTTCTGTGCTTCGGCCACTACTTCCGCGTGCCATGACACGAAGGTGCAACATGGCTCCTTGGGCTTCCAATGCACTCACTTGAAAGGTGCCGCCGGTGCAAAACGGGCACGTCCTCACGGAAAGGATGCAAAAGGGCAGAGCTGCTGGAAGAACAACACATACCACATGGCAAGCAACACGGCCTGGCGTAAGAGCAGCTTGCAGCACTGAGAGGAGATCCTTACCAATCCGCTTTGGGGTAAGCATGAGGGACTTGCCTCCAACTACACTTTATGCCCCCCATCACCAGGCTCTGGGCCCAAGCCTTCAGCCAGCTGCATTCAGCCCACATCACTCTCCACTTGTCTAACCCATACTGGCTCAGCTCCTGAATGAGCACGGCATGGGAGACAGTCTCAAATCATGCAGTTATTGAATGCTGGAACGGTGAAGGATGGAAGGGACCTTAACTGTCATCCCATCTGTGGGCTGATGGCCCATCACCAGATCATGCTGACCACCAGGGCCCGTCCCTGAATGCATCAAAAGATAAAGAACCCACAGGTTGACTGGGCAGCCTGGGCCAGGGCCTCACCACCACCCGAGTAAAGAATTTCTTCCTTATGTCTAAACCAATTTTCTTCTCTTTTCTTTAAAATGTCATATCACCATAAAACTATGTAAAAGGTTGGTTTCCCTTCTACCTGAAAGCACCCTACAAGTACTGCAAACCCAAATCCCAGAGCCTTTCTTCACAGCAGACGTGCTCCAGCCCTGTGATCTTCTTTGAGGCCCTGCTCTGCACCCACTGCACACAGCTCCCTCAGCATTCCTGGCTGACACCCAGCAGGCCTCACACACTCAGGCACAGCCAGTTGAACAGCCCCTCTTTCTACTTTGCTGCAGCTTCCTCTGAAACTGAAGGACTGCTCACCTCAGCACCAAACCACAAAGCACTCACTCAGCTGAACAAGGGCAAGCCCTGCACTCCTCAGCTGTGCCCTTGACCACATGGCCTGGAGAGCCTCATCCCTGCATGCCCATGCAGCATGTATGCTTCTCTTTCTCCATGGAATCTCCGCATCCTTCTTGTAGCTATCAAAGCCTACGCAGAGAAATAACAGCTTCAGCCATTCACACTCAACTCAACAATGATCTTCAATGAAGCTCTGCTTCAGCCCTCCAGGCCAACCCACTCCCCTTCAGCTCAGGCCTTGCTACCTCTCACCCAGGCCGGAGAGGACTGCGTCCTGCTCACACAGACAGCGCTCCTCAGCCTCAATGAGCCACAATCCCCATGGATGGACCTCAGCTGAAACTACACAAAAGACACAGTAACCCCATTCACAATTCAAAACTTGGGAGCACCAAGGGAACCAAGATGTCAATGCAGCACACCCAATGGGAAAGAGAGGGGCAAAGCACATGGAAAGGGAACTGGAATGAAGGCAGTCAGTCAGAAAATACGATGCATGTGACAGGGTCTCATGTTAAACCGACCCGGGAAGCCAAGAGCAGCCTTGCAAGGGTGCCAGGAAATGGGGTCCCACCACACAATGCAGTCACAAACCACACAACGTAAGTGCTATGCCGTGACCTCATCGCTCATTCTACACCTCTCCCCTGCATTAGATGCATCTCCCAACCACCATCATGAGACACGCCTTCTCTGTAAGGCCACCAAAGCCACAACTGTCACTTAAAAACAGCCTACAGGGTCAAAGGATCAAATCCACCACACAAGGAAAGGAAAGTGACGGTTATGAGAAGGCAAACACACCCCACCTCATGACTTGTCAGGCTCTGGCATGCGGCAGAAGCTCTGCACAATGCTGCCATGCGCAGAGGCTCTCTCCAAGCCCTCGGGCACTCACACAGCAGCATAAAAGCCGGACACGCACCTCACTCCCTCACACTCCTTTCGAGACACCTTCTCCTCTGATCTCCTCCAGGTGAGCCTGCACCCCGCTTCCTTCCTTCCCCTGCCCCACCTGGCTCAGCTCTCAACAACCCCTCTGCCTCCAAAACCAGCAGCCCTTCCACCTTCCCACCTCCACACTCCCCACCGCCCCGCACAACACCTCCCCACTCCCTGGGTCGTCACAGCACAGCTCCTCACATCCCCAACACCCCCCGCTCACTCAACACCCTCTCTTCCAGGGACCCTCCACCCCACAGCCATGTCCTGCCACGACCTCTGCCGCCCCTGCGGACCCACCCCGCTGGCTAACAGCTGCAACGAGCCCTGTGTCAGGCAGTGCCAGGACTCCCAAGTCGTCATCCAGCCTCCCGCCGTGGTGGTCACCCTGCCGGGACCCATCCTCAGCTCCTTCCCCCAGAACACCGCCGTCGGATCCTCCTCATCAGCTGCCGTGGGCAGCGCCCTCAGCGCCCAGGGAGTGTCCATCTCCTCCGGCGGCTTTGGCTTCGGAGGCCTGGGCTGCTTCAACGGCGGGAGAGCCCGCTACCCCTGCTAAGGGCCTGCGCCCACACCCTCACAGCAACCACCTGCACCCTGCCAGGCGCCTCACGCTCTCAGGAGGCACCTCGGTGTCCCTGGCAGCACATGGGATCACCACGCATGGCTAATCTTATCACAGCATGAAATAAGTAAGCAGGGAACAGCATCAGACCATGCTGCCTGGAGACATGAGTGCAGTAACTTTCCTCTTTCTTTGCACTTGAAACTGTGCTCTTTCCACTGGTGATCACCAAGTGGATCCTTCCTTTTCGTGTATTTCTCTCAATAAAGATCTCATGCATGCCAGCCTCAGATTCCTCCTCTTCATTCCTTCGCACTATGCCCTTTCCACTTCACCCACTACAAACACATGGCTCTACAAATGAATAGGTTGGCTCCAAAAGAGCCCCAGGGCCTCCTCTTGCAACCATGTCACCAACAAGTGCATTGGTGGCTAGCAGACGGCCTTCATTACAGAAGAAAGCATCTGCGCCTACCCAAACATTTGGGCACATTGAGGCTCTTCTGCCCATGCTCTCTCATACAACATCACAGAGCCTGCTAGCCCTGCAGCAGGCGTGAGAGGACAGCGTCCTGCTCTCGCAAACAGCCCTCCCTGCCTACTTGCACGGCTCCAAGGAGGGTCCCAAGCAGGCACGCCACAAAATAGGCAGCCTCCTTCCTCCCAGCTACCACCTTCCAACATCACGGGGCATCCAGACAGCCATGTTTCACACCCAGACGAGAGGTAAAGGCTGGCTTATGAGATTTGATGAGCTCAGGAGGGGAATAAATGAAGTGCAACCAGAGAATACCCAGGGATGTTGGAAGGGACCCAGAAGGATAACTGAGTGCAACTCAGGCCTCCATACTGCACTGCTGAAAAATTAAAAGGTACATCTGAAGGCACTGCCCAATGTCTCTGGAAATCATTCAGCCTTAGTGCTTGCGCACTACCCTGGGGAGCCTGTTTTGTACCCTACGCCCTCAGGTGCAGACCCTTCAACGATGCAGCTCCATGCTATTCCCACAGGACCTGTTCCTGGCACCAGAAAGCATGGCTGCCCTTCCTCACCCCTTTGATGAGATGTAGGATGCCATGAAGTCGCCCCTCAGTCTCCTCTTCGCTGAACAAACCAAGGAAATTCAGTTCCTACAGACCATATACCTTCTTGGAAGCCTCCTTTGGACCCTACTCAATAGTTCCATGTTGTTTTTCTACTACTGAAGTCAAAACAGAACAGAGTAATCAAGGTGAGGCTGGAGCAGGACAACCCAGAGTGGGACAATCCCTTTCCATCTCCCACTGGCAGTGCTGGGCTTGATGCGCCCCATGGTACAGACAGACCATTTGGCTGCAAGGGCACACTGCTGACCCACAATCAATTTCCCATCAACCAGAACCTCAGGATCTTTTTGCGGAACTGCTTTTAAGTCTCCCCAAATCCTCGAATGTCCAGGGTATTCTGGAATCCGGTGTAGAATCCAGCACATCCACTTGTTCAGCTTCATGCCACTGGTGATGGCCCAGCCCCCTGGTCTCTCGAGAGCTCTCTTCAAGGCCTCCCTAATCCTGAGAGGGTCAACAGCTCCTCCCTGGTTACTGTCATCTACAAACTTCTACTCCGTATTCATCTGAATCCTGCATGCAGATCACTTGGTACAGCATGGAAGAGAACAGACCCAAACATGGTCCTCTGGAGAATCCCATGCCTGATTGGCCACCTGCCTGATGTAACCACATTTCAAAAAAGGCTTTGAGATGGACTGCGGAGCCAACAGCTCACTCAACACATCATGTCTTTCTCTAGATATCTGCTGGACATTTTCTCCATAAGGACATGGAGAAAAACAACATGAAAATCTTTCCTCAGGTTCATTCCAATTATGCCCCTTAGCTTTGCTTCTTGAACGAACTGGTTGATGTTCTCATGAAAGGAAGTGCCATCACCTCCAAAGCAGGAGACCCAGAATGCCCAGACCAGGCTTCCACGGCTGTTGGAAATTGGCAGCTCCTCTAACAACAAAGACACAAACCACATTGCACAAGTGCCAAGCCATGACCTCACTGCCAACACTGCTCCCTTCTGTGCTTCGGCCACTACTTCCGCGTGCCATGACACGAAGGTGCAACATGGCTCCTTGGGCTTCCAATGCACTCACTTGAAAGGTGCCGCCGGTGCAAAACGGGCACGTCCTCACGGAAAGGATGCAAAAGGGCAGAGCTGCTGGAAGAACAACACATACCACATGGCAAGCAACACGGCCTGGCGTAAGAGCAGCTTGCAGCACTGAGAGGAGATCCTTACCAATCCGCTTTGGGGTAAGCATGAGGGACTTGCCTCCAACTACACTTTATGCCCCCCATCACCAGGCTCTGGGCCCAAGCCTTCAGCCAGCTGCATTCAGCCCACATCACTCTCCACTTGTCTAACCCATACTGGCTCAGCTCCTGAATGAGCACGGCATGGGAGACAGTCTCAAATCATGCAGTTATTGAATGCTGGAACGGTGAAGGATGGAAGGGACCTTAACTGTCATCCCATCTGTGGGCTGATGGCCCATCACCAGATCATGCTGACCACCAGGGCCCGTCCCTGAATGCATCAAAAGATAAAGAACCCACAGGTTGACTGGGCAGCCTGGGCCAGGGCCTCACCACCACCCGAGTAAAGAATTTCTTCCTTATGTCTAAACCAATTTTCTTCTCTTTTCTTTAAAATGTCATATCACCATAAAACTATGTAAAAGGTTGGTTTCCCTTCTACCTGAAAGCACCCTTCAAGTACTGCAAACCCAAATCCCAGAGCCTTTCTTCACAGCAGACATGCTCCAGCCCTGTGATCTTCTTTGAGGCCCTGCTCTGCACCCACTGCACACAGCTCCCTCAGCATTCCTGGCTGACACCCAGCAGGCCTCACACACTCAGGCACAGCCAGTTGAACAGCCCCTCTTTCTACTTTGCTGCAGCTTCCTCTGAAACTGAAGGACTGCTCACCTCAGCACCAAACCACAAAGCACTCACTCAGCTGAACGAGGGCAAGCCCTGCACTCCTCAGCTGTGCCCTTGACCACATGGCCTGGAGAGCCTCATCCCTGCATGCCCAGGCAGCATGTATGCTTCTCTTTCTCCATGGAATCTCCGCATCCTTCTTGTAGCTATCAAAGCCTACGCAGAGAAATAACAGCTTCAGCCATTCACACTCAACTCAACAATGATCTTCAATGAAGCTCTGCTTCAGCCCTCCAGGCCAACCCACTCCCCTTCAGCTCAGGCCTTGCTACCTCTCACCCAGGCCGGAGAGGACTGCGTCCTGCTCACACAGACAGCGCTCCACAGCCTCAATGAGCCACAATCCTCATGGATGGACCTCAGCTGAAACTACACAAACAACAAATAAACAGCATTCCCAAGTATAACCTTGTGAGCACAAAGGGAACCAAGATGACAGTGCAGCACACACAACACAGCCAGAAACCACCACGCACAAGTGCCACGTGCTGACCTCACTCCTGATAGGCACCATTCATGCTTACAGCACGCGTTGACTGAACTACCATGCCGACTTGTACACTGCTGACAGGGTCAAAGGAACAAAGCCACAAGAAAAGGAAAGAAAAAGGAAGCATTGCAGGAAGACAAAAAGACATCACCTCATGACTGGTCAAGTTTTGGCATGAAACAGCAGCTCTGCACAATGCTGCCATGCGCAGAGGCTCTCTCCAAGCCCTCGGGCACTCACACAGCAGCATAAAAGCCGGACACGCACCTCACTCCCTCACACCCTTCTTCTGACACCTTCTCCTCTGATCTCCTCCAGGTGAGCCTGCACCCCGCTTCCTTCCTTCCCCTGCCCCACCTGGCTCAGCTCTCAACAACCCCTCTGCCTCCAAAACCAGCAGCCCTTCCACCTTCCCACCTCCACACTCCCCACCGCTCCACACAACACCTCCCCACTCCCTGGGTCGTCACAGCACAGCTCCTCACATCCCCAACACCCCCCGCTCACCCAACACCCTCTCTTCCAGGGACCCTCCACCCCACAGCCATGTCCTGCCACGACCTCTGCCGCCCCTGCGGACCCACCCCGCTGGCTAACAGCTGCAACGAGCCCTGTGTCAGGCAGTGCCAGGACTCCCAAGTCGTCATCCAGCCTTCCACCGTGGTGGTCACCCTGCCGGGACCCATCCTCAGCTCCTTCCCCCAGAACACCGCCGTCGGATCCTCCTCATCAGCTGCCGTGGGCAGCGCCCTCAGCGCCCAGGGAGTGTCCATCTCCTCCGGCGGCTTCGGCTTCGGAGGCCTGGGCTGCTTCAACGGCGGGAGAGCCCGCTACCCCTGCTAAGGGCCTGCGCCCACACCCTCACAGCAACCACCTGCACCCTGCCAGGCGCCTCACGCACTCAGGAGGCACCTCGGTGTCACTGGCAGCACACGGGATCGCCAGCCATGGCTCCTCTTTTCATGGCATGAAACAAGCCATGCTGCCTGGAGACACGATTGCAGTAACTTCCTTATTTCTTTGCACTTGAAATTGTGCTCTTTCCACCTGGTGATCACCAAGCGGATCCTTCCTTTTACACTGTTTTCCTCAATAAAGTTCTCCCGCACGCCAGCCTCAGATTCCTCCTCTTCATTCCTTCGCACTATGCCCTTTCCACTTCACCCACTACAAATACATGGCTCTATAAACCATCACGCCTCATCCAAATGGGCCCCAAAATCTCCTATCACAACCATGTCTAAAACAAGAGCATTGGTGTCTAGCAGACGGCATTCATCTCATCACGTAATATCTATGCTTGTACAAAGGAAGTCAAATAGTACAATTGCACTGCTCAGGCCCAGTCTGAAATAGCAGGCTGTCCACAATCAGCTCCAGTCCCAGCACCCAGGTTTCTAATGAAGATACGGAACAGCACTGACCTCACTTCCCACTTGGTCTATACAGCTCCGAACTCACCACATCAGCACTCTGTGTCACTTGCCTCAGACCACCATACCCCTGCATTCAGCCACTTTTTACACCACATCAGCACCCACTTAACTGAGAAGTTCATAGGCACTTTGTCTATGAACACTTTGAAGGAGGAAGCCTCAAAGCCTTTTGTAAAGGCAAAGTCCTAAAATCTGCACCCCCTCATGTGCACAGATGGTCACTTCAATGTAGAAGAACTCCGGTAGCTTTGCCCTTTTGTGCTCTCTGTTCCCACCACTTCTTAGCCATTCGGGGTTATCTCTGTGACAGTTATCCTCACTGAGCACTCCCCGGCGTGTTCTTCACCGTCTTGCCTATGGCAACACATTCTGGGATTTCCTCTTCACTTCCTCAGCAGCTGAGGCCAATTTAACAGATACCTATTTCTCCGCTCTTCTTTCTTCTACCTCCTTCAGGACAGCAGCGGTATGAGCTCTGTCCCGCCCATCAGAAGGCACTGGGACCTTTACAAATCAAATGGCATCACCCATGCAAGGACATCTCATGGCTCCCTCAGCATTCATGGGTGGAACCAGGCGGCCCTCACGGCCTTAGGCACGTCCATTCTGCTTCTCTTAATCTTCCTCAACAACAAGCACTACTCACCTCAGCAGCAAGACACAAAGCACTCACCTCAGCTGAAGGGGGGCATACCCTGCACTCCACAGTCATGTCCTTGACCACATGGCTTGGGGAGGCTCATCCCTGCATGCCCATGCAGCATGTATGCTTCTCCTTTCTCTATGGAATCTCCACATCCTTCTTGCAACTATCAAAGCCTATGCAGAGAAATAATAGCTTCAGCCACTGACACTCAACACAACAATGATCTTCAATGAAGCTCTGCTTCAGCCTTCCAGACCAACCCACTCCCCTTCAGCTCAGGCCTTGCTACCTCTCACCCAGGCCGGAGAGGACTGCGTCCTGCTCACACAGACAGCGCTCCTCAGCCTCAATGAGCCACAATCCCCATGGATGGACCTCAGCTGAAACTAACCAACAGATGCAGTAACCCTATTCCCAATTCAAAACTTGGGAGCACCAAGGGAACCAAGATGTCAATGCAGCACACCCAATGGGAAAGAGAGGGGCAAAGCACGTGGAAAGGGAATTGGGATGAAGGCAGTCAGTCAGAAAATACGATGCATGTGACAGGGTCTCATGTCAAACACACCCAGGAAGCCAAGAGCAGCCTTGCAAGGGTGTCAGGAAATGGGGTCCCACCGCACAATGCTGTGCCATACAGAAAGACGTGCTATGCCATGATCTCATCCATTATGCTTTAGTTGCATCTTGCAACCACCCTCATGATACAAGCCTTCTCTGTAATTGTGCCAAAGCAGTTACTCTTACTTAAAAACAGCCAACAGTGTCAAAGGATCCAATCCACCACACAAGGAAACGAGAAGGGAGCTTTTCAGGAAGGGAAACACACCCCACCTCATGACTGACCAGGCTCTGGCATGCGGCAGAATCTCACTGCACAATGCTGCCATGCGCAGAGGCTCTCTCCAAGCCCTCGGGCACTCACACAGCAGCATAAAAGCCGGACACGCACCTCACTCCCTCACACTCCTTTCGAGACACCTTCTCATCCGCACTCCTCCAGGTGAGCCTGCACCCCGCTTCCTTCCTTCCCCTGCCCCACCTGGCCCAGCTCTCAACAACCCCTCTGCCTCCAAAATCTGCAGCCCTTCCATCTTCCCACCTCCACACTCCCCACCGCCCCGCACAACACCTCCCCACTCCCTGGGTCGTCACAGCACAGCTCCTCACATCCCCAACACCCCCCGCTCACCCAACACCCTCTCTTCCAGGGACCCTCCACCCCACAGCCATGTCCTGCCACGACCTCTGCCGCCCCAGCGGACCCACCCCGCTGGCTAACAGCTGCAACGAGCCCTGTGTCAGGCAGTGCCAGGACTCCCAAGTCGTCATCCAGCCTTCCACCGTGGTGGTCACCCTGCCGGGACCCATCCTCAGCTCCTTCCCCCAGAACACCGCCGTCGGATCCTCCTCATCAGCTGCCGTGGGCAGCGCCCTCAGCGCCCAGGGAGTGTCCATCTCCTCCGGCGGCTTCGGCTTCGGAGGCCTGGGCTGCTTCAACGGCGGGAGAGCCCGCTACCCCTGCTAAGGGCCTGCGCCCACACCCTCACAGCAACCACCTGCACCCTGCCAGGCGCCTCACGCACTCAGGAGGCACCTCGGTGTCACTGGCAGCACACGGGATCGCCAGCCATGGCTCCTCTTTTCGTGGCATGAAACAAGCCATGCTGCCTGGAGACACGATTGCAGTAACTTCCTTATTTCTTTGCACTTGAAATTGAGCTCCTTCCACTTGGGGATCACCAAGTGGATCCTTCCTTTTACTCTGTTTTCCTCAATAAAGTTCTCACGCACGCCAGCCTCAGATTCCTCCTCTTCATTCCTTCGCACTATGCCCTTTCCACTTCACCCACTACAAATACATGGCTCTATAAACCATCACGCCTCATCCAAATGGGCCCCAAAATCTCCTATCACAACCATGTCTAAAACAAGAGCATTGGTGTCTAGCAGACGGCATTCATCTCATCACGTAATATCTATGCTTGTACAAAGGAAGTCAAATAGTACAATTGCACTGCTCAGGCCCAGTCTGAAATAGCAGGCTGTCCACAATCAGCTCCAGTCCCAGCACCCAGGTTTCTAATGAAGATACGGAACAGCACTGACCTCACTTCCCACTTGGTCTATACAGCTCCGAACTCACCACATCAGCACTCTGTGTCACTTGCCTCAGACCACCATACCCCTGCATTCAGCCACTTTTTACACCACATCAGCACCCACTTAACTGAGAAGTTCATAGGCACTTTGTCTATGAACACTTTGAAGGAGGAAGCCTCAAAGCCTTTTGTAAAGGCAAAGTCCTAAAATCTGCACCCCCTCATGTGCACAGATGGTCACTTCAATGTAGAAGAACTCCGGTAGCTTTGCCCTTTTGTGCTCTCTGTTCCCACCACTTCTTAGCCATTCGGGGTTATCTCTGTGACAGTTATCCTCACTGAGCACTCCCCGGCGTGTTCTTCACCGTCTTGCCTATGGCAACACATTCTGGGATTTCCTCTTCACTTCCTCAGCAGCTGAGGCCAATTTAACAGATACCTATTTCTCCGCTCTTCTTTCTTCTACCTCCTTCAGGACAGCAGCGGTATGAGCTCTGTCCCGCCCATCAGAAGGCACTGGGACCTTTACAAATCAAATGGCATCACCCATGCAAGGACATCTCATGGCTCCCTCAGCATTCATGGGTGGAACCAGGCGGCCCTCACGGCCTTAGGCACGTCCATTCTGCTTCTCTTAATCTTCCTCAACAACAAGCACTACTCACCTCAGCAGCAAGACACAAAGCACTCACCTCAGCTGAAGGGGGGCATACCCTGCACTCCACAGTCATGTCCTTGACCACATGGCTTGGGGAGGCTCATCCCTGCATGCCCATGCAGCATGTATGCTTCTCCTTTCTCTATGGAATCTCCACATCCTTCTTGCAACTATCAAAGCCTACGCAGAGAAATAACAGCTTCAGCCACTGACACTCAACACAACAATGATCTTCAATGAAGCTCTGCTTCAGCCTTCCAGACCAACCCACTCCCCTTCAGCTCAGGCCTTGCTACCTCTCACCCAGGCCGGAGAGGACTGCGTCCTGCTCACACAGACAGCGCTCCTCAGCCTCAGTGAGCTACAATTCCCATGGATGGACCTCAGCTGAAACCAACCAACAGATGCAGTAACCCTATTCCCAATTCAAAACTTGGGAGCACCAAGGGAACCAAGATGTCAATGCAGCACACCCAATGGGAAAGAGAGGGGCAAAGCACGTGGAAAGGGAACTGGAATGAAGGCAGTCAGTCAGAAAATACGATGCATGTGACAGGGTCTCATGTCAAACACACCCAGGAAGCCAAGAGCAGCCTTGCAAGGGTGTCAGGAAATGGGGTCCCACCACACAATGCTGTCACAAGCCATACAGAAAGACGTGCTATGCCATGACCTCATCCATTATGCTTTAGTTGCATCTTGCAACCACCCTCATGATACAAGCCTTCTCTGTAATTGTGCCAAAGCAGTTACTCTTACTTAAAAACAGCCAACAGTGTCAAAGGATCCAATCCACCACACAAGGAAATGAGAAGGGAGCTTTTCGGGAAGGGAAACACACCCCACCTCATGACTGACCAGGCTCTGGCATGCGGCAGAATCTCACTGCACAATGCTGCCATGCGCAGAGGCTCTCTCCAAGCCCTCGGGCACTCACACAGCAGCATAAAAGCCGGCCTCGCACCTCACTCCCTCACACTCCTTTCGAGACACCTTCTCATCCGCACTCCTCCAGGTGAGCCTGCACCCCGCTACCTTCCTTCCCCTGCCCCACCTGGCCCAGCTCTCAACAACCCCTCTGCCTCCAAAATCTGCAGCCCTTCCATCTTCCCACCTCCACACTCCCCACCGCCCCGCACAACACCTCCCCACTCCCTGGGTCGTCACAGCACAGCTCCTCACATCCCCAACACCCCCCGCTCACCCAACACCCTCTCTTCCAGGGACCCTCCACCCCACAGCCATGTCCTGCCACGACCTCTGCCGCCCCTGCGGACCCACCCCGCTGGCTAACAGCTGCAACGAGCCCTGTGTCAGGCAGTGCCAGGACTCCCAAGTCGTCATCCAGCCTTCCACCGTGGTGGTCACCCTGCCGGGACCCATCCTCAGCTCCTTCCCCCAGAACACCGCCGTCGGATCCTCCTCATCAGCTGCCGTGGGCAGCGCCCTCAGCGCCCAGGGAGTGTCCATCTCCTCCGGCGGCTTCGGCTTCGGAGGCCTGGGCTGCTTCAACGGCGGGAGAGCCCGCTACCCCTGCTAAGGGCCTGCGCCCACACCCTCACAGCAACCACCTGCACCCTGCCAGGCGCCTCACGCACTCAGGAGGCACCTCGGTGTCCCTGGCAGCACATGGGATCACCACGCATGGCTAATCTTATCACAGCATGAAATAAGTAAGCAGGGAACAGCATCAGACCATGCTGCCTGGAGACATGATTGCAGTAACTTTCCTCTTTCTTTGCACTTGAAACTGTGCTCTTTCCACTGGTGATCACCAAGTGGATCTTTCCTTTTCGTGTATTTCTCTCAATAAAGATCTCATGCATGCCAGCCTCAGATTCCTCCTCTTCATTCCTTTGTTTAATGCCCTTTCCACTTCACCCACTACAAAGACATGGCTCTGGAAATGAGCATCTTGGGTCCAAAAGAGCCCCAGGGCCTCCTCTTGCAACCATGTCACCAACAAGTGCATTGGTGGCTAGCAGACGGCCTTCATTACAGAAGAAAGCATCTGCGCCTACCCAAACATTTGGGCACATTGAGGCTCTTCTGCCCATGCTCTCTCATACAACATCACAGAGCCTGCTAGCCCTGCAGCAGGCGTGAGAGGACAGCGTCCTGCTCTCGCAAACAGCCCTCCCTGCCTACTTGCACAGCTCCAAGGAGGGCCCCAAGCAGGTACTGCGCAAAACAGGCAGCCTCCTTCCTCCCAGCTACCGCCTTCCAACATCACGGGGCATCCAGCCAGCCATCTCGCACACGCAGACAAGAGCGAAAGGCTGGTTCATGAGATCTGATGAGGATCTCATTCAGGGGGGGAATAAATGAAGTGCAACCAGAGAATACCCAGGGATGTTGGAAAGGACCCACAAGGATAACTGAGTCCAACTCAAGCCTCCACACTGCACTCCTTATAAATTTTACCATCAATCTGAAAAGCACTGTCCAAGAGCTTCTTGATCAATGGCAACCTTGGTGCTTGTGGGTACCCTGGGAAGCCTGCTTCATGCCCTACGCCCTCTGATGCAGAACTTTTCCCAAACCCCCCACTGGACTTTCCCCTCTCACAGCTCCATGCTGTTCCCACAGGTTCTGTTCCTGTCACCAGACAGCAGAGCTGCCCTTCCTCTTACCATTGACGTGCTGTAGGACACCACTAGGCCTGCCCTCAGTCTCCTCTTTGCAGATAAACCTAGGAACTTCAGGTCCTACAGACCTTACACCATCTTTCTAGCCCTCCTTTGAGTGGTTGCGTGTCCTTTTTGTATCCTTGCACTCAAAACTAAACAGAAGGTTTGAGGTGAGGCCGGAGCAGCACAAAGCAGAGTGGGACAATCCCTTTCCATCTCCCACTGGCCGTGTGGGGCTCGATGCACCCCATGGTACGGACAGACCTTTTGGCTGCAAGGGCACACTGCTGACTCAGATTCAACTTGACATCAGCCAGAACCTCCAGATCTCTTTTGGTGGACCTTTTAGGTGCTTTTAGGTCTCTCCTCCCCAAATCCTCAAATCTCCAGGGTATTCTGGAGTCAGGAGTAGAATCCAGCACATCCTCCTGTTCAGCTTCATGCCACTGGTGATGGCCCAGCCCCCTGGTCTCTCGAGAGCTCTCTTCAAGGCCTCCCTAATCCTGAGAGGGTCAACAGCTCCGCCCTGGTTACTGTCATCTACAAACTTCTTACTCTGTATGCATCTGAGCCCTGCATCCAGATCATTTAGTACAACATGGAGGAGAACAGACCCAGAAATGGAGCTCTGGAGAAAACCATACCTGACTGGCCTGACGTAACCACATCTAATAGACGTGATTGAGCTGGATTTCGGACCCAAAGCTTCACTCCACCTATTACGTATTTCTCAAGGTAAGTTCTCGATATTTTCTCCTGAAGAATTTCATGCAATACAGGATGAAGAGCTTTGCTCAAGTTCATGGAAATTGTGCACAAAAGGTTCCCGTGGTGAACAATGTGTTTAATCTTCTCATCAAAGGCAGTGCCATTGAGATCTCTGAACCAGGATAACAAGAATGCCCAAATCAGGCTTCCAGGGATGCTCGGAATTGGCAACTCCTCTAACAACAAAGACACAAAGCACAGTGCAGATGTGCCAAGCAATGACCTCACTGACAACACCGCTCCTTGACGGAGCTTTGGCCACTACTTCCGCGTGCTCTGACACGAACGTGCAAGGGCACTCCTTTGGCCGCCAATACTCTCACTTGAAAGGTGCCGCTGCTGTCAAAGGGAAACGTCCTCAAGAGAAGGACGCGAAAAGGCAGAGTTCCAGGAAGGAGAACACACATCCCATGACTGGCCACACTACGTGATGCAAGAGCAGCTCTCTGCACAATGCTGCCATGCGCAGAGGCTCCCTCCAAGCCCTCGGGCACTCACACAGCAGCATAAAAGCCAGCCCTGCGCCTCGCTCCCTCACACCCTTCTCCTGACACCTTCTCCTCTGCACTCCTCCAGGTGAGCCAGCACCCCTCTATCTTTCTTCCCCGGCCCCACCTGGACAAGCTCTGCACACCCCTCTGCCCGCAGCCTCTGCAGCCTTCCTGCTTCCCCACTGCCGCACTGCCCACAGCTCCACATCACGCCTCCCCACTCCTTGGGAAGCCCACAGCAGTACTCTCCCCCCCCCAACGCCCCCCACTCACCCAACACCCTCTCTTCCAGGGACCCTCCACCCCACAGACATGTCCTGCCACGACCTCTGCCGCCCCTGCGGACCCACCCCGCTGGCTAACAGCTGCAACGAGCCCTGTGTCAGGCAGTGCCAGGACTCCCAAGTCGTCATCCAGCCTCCCGCCGTGGTGGTCACCCTGCCGGGACCCATCCTCAGCTCCTTCCCCCAGAACACCGCCGTCGGATCCTCCTCATCAGCTGCCGTGGGCAGCGCCCTCAGCGCCCAGGGAGTGTCCATCTCCTCCGGCGGCTTCGGCTT
Source organism: Alectoris magna (assembly GCA_030625065.1). Lineage (NCBI taxonomy): Eukaryota > Metazoa > Chordata > Aves > Galliformes > Phasianidae > Alectoris > Alectoris magna. The sequence continues at coordinate 1,136,493 of CM060561.1, read as the reverse complement.
CGGAGGCCTGGGCTGCTTCAACGGCGGGAGAGCCCGCTACCCCTGCTAAGGGCCTGCGCCCACACCCTCACAGCAACCACCTGCACCCTGCCAGGCGCCTCACGCACTCAGGAGGCTCCTCGGTGTCACTGGCAGCACACGGGGTCACCAGCCATGGCTCCTCTTTTCGTGGCACGAAACAAGGAAGCAGGGAACAGCATCAGACCATGCTGCCTGGAGACATGATTGCAGTAACTTTCTTCTTTCTTTGCACTTGAAATTGAGCTCCTTCCACTTGGGGATCACCAAGTGGATCCTTCCTTTTACTCTGTTTTCCTCAATAAAGTTCTCACGCACGCCAGCCTCAGATTCCTCCTCTTCATTCCTTCGCACTATGCCCTTTCCACTTCACCCACTACAAATACATGGCTCTATAAACCATCACGCCTCATCCAAATGGGCCCCAAAATCTCCTATCACAACCATGTCTAAAACAAGAGCATTGGTGTCTAGCAGACGGCATTCATCTCATCACGTAATATCTATGCTTGTACAAAGGAAGTCAAATAGTACAATTGCACTGCTCAGGCCCAGTCTGAAATAGCAGGCTGTCCACAATCAGCTCCAGTCCCAGCACCCAGGTTTCTAATGAAGATACGGAACAGCACTGACCTCACTTCCCACTTGGTCTATACAGCTCCGAACTCACCACATCAGCACTCTGTGTCACTTGCCTCAGACCACCATACCCCTGCATTCAGCCACTTTTTACACCACATCAGCACCCACTTAACTGAGAAGTTCATAGGCACTTTGTCTATGAACACTTTGAAGGAGGAAGCCTCAAAGCCTTTTGTAAAGGCAAAGTCCTAAAATCTGCACCCCCTCATGTGCACAGATGGTCACTTCAATGTAGAAGAACTCCGGTAGCTTTGCCCTTTTGTGCTCTCTGTTCCCACCACTTCTTAGCCATTCGGGGTTATCTCTGTGACAGTTATCCTCACTGAGCACTCCCCGGCGTGTTCTTCACCGTCTTGCCTATGGCAACACATTCTGGGATTTCCTCTTCACTTCCTCAGCAGCTGAGGCCAATTTAACAGACACCTATTTCTCCGCTCTTCTTTCTTCTACCTCCTTCAGGACAGCAGCGGTATGAGCTCTGTCCCGCCCATCAGAAGGCACTGGGACCTTTACAAATCAAATGGCATCACCCATGCAAGGACATCTCATGGCTCCCTCAGCATTCATGGGTGGAACCAGGCGGCCCTCACGGCCTTAGGCACGTCCATTCTGCTTCTCTTAATCTTCCTCAACAACAAGCACTATTCACCTCAGCAGCAAGTCACAAAGCACTCACCTCAGCTGAAGGGGGGCATACCCTGCACTCCACAGTCATGTCCTTGACCACATGGCTTGGGGAGGCTCATCCCTGCATGCCCATGCAGCATGTATGCTTCTCCTTTCTCTATGGAATCTCCACATCCTTCTTGCAACTATCAAAGCCTATGCAGAGAAATAATAGCTTCAGCCACTGACACTCAACACAACAATGATCTTCAATGAAGCTCTGCTTCAGCCTTCCAGACCAACCCACTCCCCTTCAGCTCAGGCCTTGCTACCTCTCACCCAGGCCGGAGAGGACTGCGTCCTGCTCACACAGACAGCGCTCCTCAGCCTCAGTGAGCTACAATCCCCATGGATGGACCTCAGCTGAAACTAACCAACAGATGCAGTAACCCTATTCCCAATTCAAAACTTGGGAGCACCAAGGGAACCAAGATGTCAATGCAGCACACCCAATGGGAAAGAGAGGGGCAAAGCACGTGGAAAGGGAATTGGGATGAAGGCAGTCAGTCAGAAAATACGATGCATGTGACAGGGTCTCATGTCAAACACACCCAGGAAGCCAAGAGCAGCCTTGCAAGGGTGTCAGGAAATGGGGTCCCACCACACAATGCTGTCACAAGCCATACAGAAAGACGTGCTATGCCATGACCTCATCCATTATGCTTTAGTTGCATCTTGCAACCACCCTCATGATACAAGCCTTCTCTGTAATTGTGCCAAAGCAGTTACTCTTACTTAAAAACAGCCAACAGTGTCAAAGGATCCAATCCACCACACAAGGAAATGAGAAGGGAGCTTTTCGGGAAGGGAAACACACCCCACCTCATGACTGACCAGGCTCTGGCATGCGGCAGAATCTCACTGCACAATGCTGCCATGCGCAGAGGCTCTCTCCAAGCCCTCGGGCACTCACACAGCAGCATAAAAGCCGGCCTCGCACCTCACTCCCTCACACTCCTTTCGAGACACCTTCTCATCCGCACTCCTCCAGGTGAGCCTGCACCCCGCTACCTTCCTTCCCCTGCCCCACCTGGCCCAGCTCTCAACAACCCCTCTGCCTCCAAAATCTGCAGCCCTTCCATCTTCCCACCTCCACACTCCCCACCGCCCCGCACAACACCTCCCCACTCCCTGGGTCGTCACAGCACAGCTCCTCACATCCCCAACACCCCCCGCTCACTCAACACCCTCTCTTCCAGGGACCCTCCACCCCACAGCCATGTCCTGCCACGACCTCTGCCGCCCCAGCGGACCCACCCCGCTGGCTAACAGCTGCAACGAGCCCTGTGTCAGGCAGTGCCAGGACTCCCAAGTCATCATCCAGCCTTCCACCGTGGTGGTCACCCTGCCGGGACCCATCCTCAGCTCCTTCCCCCAGAACACCGCCGTCGGATCCTCCTCATCAGCTGCTGTGGGCAGCGCCCTCAGCGCCCAGGGAGTGTCCATCTCCTCCGGCGGCTTCGGCTTCGGAGGCCTGGGCTGCTTCAACGGCGGGAGAGCCCGCTACCCCTGCTAAGGGCCTGCGCCCACACCCTCACAGCAACCACCTGCACCCTGCCAGGCGCCTCACGCACTCAGGAGGCACCTCGGTGTCCCTGGCAGCACATGGGATCACCACCCATGGCTCCTCTTTTCATGGCATGAAACAGGGAAGCAGGGAACAGCATCAGACCATGCTGCCTGGAGACATGATTGCAGTAACTTTCTTCTTTCTTTGCACTTGAAACTGTGCTCCTTCCACTTGGGGATCACCAAGTGGATCCTTCCTTTTAGTCTGTTTTCCTCAATAAAGTTCTCATGCATGCCAGCCTCAGACTCCTCCTCTTCATGCTTTCACATGGTGTGCTTTCCACTTCACACACTACGAAGACATGGCTCAAGAAACCAGCATGTCTGGCACAGAAACGGCCCCAAGACCTCCTCTTGCAACCACATCACCAACAAGAGCTTTGGTGGCCAGCAGATGGCCTTCATTACATTCAGTATAATATCTACACCTACACAAATAAAGTCTGGAGCACATTGAGGCTCTTCTGCCCATGCTCCCTCATACAACATCTCTGGGGCAGCATACACTAGGTTCCTTTTCCTCCCGGGCAAGATTCTCTCATTTTTACGACAAACGTGGTCACAGAATCGTTTCTCTTATCAGTTTTGTCTTCACGTCTGCCCCCAGTGCAGAACCTTTCCCTAACTTCCCACTTGACCTCCCCTGACGCAGCTCCATGCTGTTCCCACTGGACCTGTTCCTGTCCCCAGACAGCTGAGCTGCCCTTCCTTTCCCCTGCGAGGAGCTGCAGGTTGATATGAGGGATGCACTCAGTCTCCGCTTTGCAGAACAATTTAAGGAACTTCTGTTCCTTCAAACCTTACATCTTCTTTGTATCCCCCCTTAGGACACTCGACGATAGTTTCATGTCCTTCTGGCATCGTTGAAGACAAAAGTAAATACAAGACTGGACGTGAAGCCGGAGCAGCACAGAGGAGAGTGGGACAATCCCTTCCTCTTCTGCTAGCAGTGCTGGGCCCGATACACACCAGGGAATGGTCAGCACTTTTGGGGGCCAGCGCACACTGCTGACTCAGATTCTACCTGACATCAACCAGAAACCCCAGATCTCTTCTCCAGGAGCTGCTTTGAAGTCTCTTCTCTCCAGATCCCCATATGTCCAGGCCATTCTGGAATCAGATGCAGAATCCAGCACATCCTCTTGTTCAACTCCATGCCGTTGGCGATGGCCCAGCCCTCTGATCTCTCCAGAGCTCTCTCCAAGGCCTCCCTAACCCTGAGAGAGTCAACTGCTCCTCCCTAGTTACTGCCATCTACAAACATCTTAATCTGTACGCATTCGAGTCCTGCATCCAGATCATTTAGCAAAACGTGGAAGAGAACAGTCCCAACATCCAGCTCAGAGAAATCCAACACCTGACTGGCCACCAGCCTGACGGAACCACATCAAATAAAAGCTGTTCATACGGACTTCCAACGCACCAGTTCACTCAACATATTCTGTCTCTGCCTACTTACGTGCTGGACTTTTTCTCCAGAAGGATATGGTGAAAAACACCATGCATGACTTTGCTGAAGACCATAGAAATGACGCCTATCCAGTTCCCGTGGTGAACAGCATGGGCATTCATCTCACAAAAGGAATGGCCATCGTTTCAAAACCAGAATACCTAGACTGCCCAGACCAGGCTTCCTCTAGCAACAAAGACACGAGGCATATTGCACAAGTGCCAAGCGATGACTTCACTGTCAGCACTGCTCTTTTTGGAGTGTTTGCCCATTGCTTCCTCTGGTCCTGACACGAATGCTCACGATCGCTCCTTTTGCATGCAGTACTTGGAACGTGCCAGCAGTGCCAAATGGACACGTCCTCACGAGAAGGATGCAAAAGGGCAGATTTGCAGAAGAACAGCACATACCACATGACGTGTCACATTACGTGATGCAAGAGTAGCTCGCAGCACAGGGAGGGGATCCTTAACAGTCCACTTTGGGGTAAGCGTGAGGAACCTGCTTCCAGATACACCTGGTGCCCCCCATCACCAGGCTCCGGGCCCTGGACTTTCAGCCAGCGGCTTTCAGTTCACCATGATCTCCGCTTGCCTAACCCAGACTGGCCCAGCTTGTAGATGAGCATGGCATGTCAAATCATACAGTTGTAGTATCACGGAACTGTGAAGGTTGGAAGGAATCTCAACCATTATCCCTTCTGTGGGCTGATGGCCCACCACCAGGTCATGCGGACCAGGGCCCGTCCTTGAACTCCTCCAAGGATGAAGAACCCACAAGTTGACAGGGCAGCCTGGGCCAGGGCCACACCACCACCCGAGTAAAGAATTTCTTACTACATCTAAACCAATTTTCTCCTTTTTCTTTTACAAAGTCTGATTGATAACATACCATGTAAAAAGTGGGTTCCCCTCCTGCCTGTAATTTCCCTGCAAGTACTGGAAGGCCACAGTGAGTTCTTCCCGGAGCTAACTCTTCTCCAGGCTGAACAAGCCCAACTCCATCAGCCTTTCTTCACAGCAGACGTGCTCCAGCCCTGTGATCTTCTTTGAGGCCCTGCTCTGCACCCACTGCACACAGCTCCCTCAGCATTCCTGGCTGACACCCAGCAGGCCTCACACACTCAGGCACAGCCAGTTGAACAGCCCCTCTTTCTACTTTGCTGCAGCTTCCTCTGAAACTGAAGGACTGCTCACCTCAGCACCAAACCACAAAGCACTCACTCAGCTGAACGAGGGCGTGCCCTGCACTCAAAAGCCCTGTATTTGTCCATCTCATGAAGTGGCTCACGGCTGCAGAACCCACTAACACCCAAACCAATAAAGGACCCCAAAATCTCAACTCCACAAACTGCCCTCCTCTGTCTAAATGCACTAAAACCACCATGAATGGCCCAAAGCTGAGACTGCACAAAACTGGCTGCTGCGTGTCTTCAGATCCCAGTTTTTGAAGCAGAAGGGGAACCAAGATGTTGACACAACACACCCAATGCAGAAGACAACGACAAAGACCAAGGAAAGCAAAAGAAGTAGAAGGCAGGCAGGGAGTGCAGTGCAGTGCAACCAGCAGCGTCTGAAGGCAAACACACCTGAGAATCACAGAACAGCCCTCAAAGGATGCCAGGAATGGGGTCCAAACCTCACCACGCAGCCACAAACACGACTGCACGAGGAGCACAGGGTGGCATCACTAAGGAGACCACATCACTCCTCATAAGCCTTGGACAAGCCTTCCATCTTCTTCCCTGAAACGCGCCTTCCTCATAACTCCAGTCCCACTCAAAAATGCCGACCGGGCCAAAGGATCAAATCCACCACACAAGGAAATGAAAAGGAAGTGTTGTGGGAAGACAATAACCCCAACCTCATGACCTACCGGGGTTTGTCATGCAACAGCAGCGCTCTGCACAATGCTGCCATGCGCAGAGGCTCTCTCCAAGCCCTCGGGCACTCACACAGCAGCATAAAAGCCAGCCCTGTGCCTGGCTCATTCACTCGCTTCTCCTGTCGCCTTCTCCTCCGCACCTCTCCAGGTGAGCCTGCACCCCGCTTTCTTTCTTCCCCTGCCCAACCTGGCACACTTTTGCACACCTCCTCTCACCCAAGACTCTGCAGCGCTTCTGCTGCCACAAAGTCACACTCCCTGAACTCCAATCCACAGCTCCCTGCTCCCTTGCTCACTTCTGCATTGCTCCTCACACCCCCTACATCCTCCGCTCACCCAACACCCTCTCTTCCAGGGACCCTCCACCCCACAGCCATGTCCTGCCACGACCTCTGCCGCCCCTGCGGACCCACCCCGCTGGCTAACAGCTGCAACGAGCCCTGTGTCAGGCAGTGCCAGGACTCCCAAGTCGTCATCCAGCCTCCCGCCGTGGTGGTCACCCTGCCGGGACCCATCCTCAGCTCCTTCCCCCAGAACACCGCCGTCGGATCCTCCTCATCAGCTGCCGTGGGCAGCGCCCTCAGCGCCCAGGGAGTGTCCATCTCCTCCGGCGGCTTCGGCTTCGGAGGCCTGGGCTGCTTCAACGGCGGGAGAGCCCGCTACCCCTGCTAAGGGCCTGCGCCCACACCCTCACAGCAACCACCTGCACCCTGCCAGGCGCCTCACGCACTCAGGAGGCACCTCGGTGTCCCTGGCAGCACATGGGATCACCACGCATGGCTAATCTTATCACAGCATGAAATAAGTAAGCAGGGAACAGCATCAGACCATGCTGCCTGGAGACATGATTGCAGTAACTTTCCTCTTTCTTTGCACTTGAAACTGTGCTCTTTCCACTGGTGATCACCAAGTGGATCCTTCCTTTTCGTGTATTTCTCTCAATAAAGATCTCATGCATGCCAGCCTCAGATTCCTCCTCTTCATTCCTTTGTTTAATGCCCTTTCCACTTCACCCACTACAAACACATGGCTCTACAAATGAATAGGTTGGCTCCAAAAGAGCCCCAGGGCCTCCTCTTGCAACCATGTCACCAACAAGTGCATTGGTGGCTAGCAGACGGCCTTCATTACAGAAGAAAGCATCTGCGCCTACCCAAACATTTGGGCACATTGAGGCTCTTCTGCCCATGCTCTCTCATACAACATCACAGAGCCTGCTAGCCCTGCAGCAGGCGTGAGAGGACAGCGTCCTGCTCTCGCAAACAGCCCTCCCTGCCTACTTGCACGGCTCCAAGGAGGGTCCCAAGCAGGCACGCCACAAAATAGGCAGCCTCCTTCCTCCCAGCTACCACCTTCCAACATCACGGGGCCTCCAGACAGCCATGTTTCACACCCAGACGAGAGGTAAAGGCTGGCTTATGAGATTTGATGAGCTCAGGAGGGGAATAAATGAAGTGCAACCAGAGAATACCCAGGGATGTTGGAAGGGACCCAGAAGGATAACTGAGTGCAACTCAGGCCTCCATACTGCACTGCTGAAAAATTAAAAGGTACATCTGAAGGCACTGCCCAATGTCTCTGGAAATCATTCAGCCTTAGTGCTTGCGCACTACCCTGGGGAGCCTGTTTTGTACCCTACGCCCTCAGGTGCAGACCCTTCAACGATGCAGCTCCATGCTATTCCCACAGGACCTGTTCCTGGCACCAGAAAGCATGGCTGCCCTTCCTCACCCCTTTGATGAGATGTAGGATGCCATGAAGTCGCCCCTCAGTCTCCTCTTCGCTGAACAAACCAAGGAAATTCAGTTCCTACAGACCATATACCTTCTTGGAAGCCTCCTTTGGACCCTACTCAATAGTTCCATGTTGTTTTTCTACTACTGAAGTCAAAACAGAACAGAGTAATCAAGGTGAGGCTGGAGCAGGACAACCCAGAGTGGGACAATCCCTTTCCATCTCCCACTGGCAGTGCTGGGCTTGATGCGCCCCATGGTACAGACAGACCATTTGGCTGCAAGGGCACACTGCTGACCCACAATCAATTTCCCATCAACCAGAACCTCAGGATCTTTTTGCGGAACTGCTTTTAAGTCTCCCCAAATCCTCGAATGTCCAGGGTATTCTGGAATCAGGTGTAGAATCCAGCACATCCACTTGTTCAGCTTCATGCCACTGGTGATGGCCCAGCCCCCTGGTCTCTCGAGAGCTCTCTTCAAGGCCTCCCTAATCCTGAGAGGGTCAACAGCTCCTCCCTGGTTACTGTCATCTACAAACTTCTACTCCGTATTCATCTGAATCCTGCATGCAGATCACTTGGTACAGCATGGAAGAGAACAGACCCAAACATGGTCCTCTGGAGAATCCCATGCCTGATTGGCCACCTGCCTGATGTAACCACATTTCAAAAAAGGCTTTGAGATGGACTGCGGAGCCAACAGCTCACTCAACACATCATGTCTTTCTCTAGATATCTGCTGGACATTTTCTCCATAAGGACATGGAGAAAAACAACATGAAAATCTTTCCTCAGGTTCATTCCAATTATGCCCCTTAGCTTTGCTTCTTGAACGAACTGGTTGATGTTCTCATGAAAGGAAGTGCCATCACCTCCAAAGCAGGAGACCCAGAATGCCCAGACCAGGCTTCCACGGCTGTTGGAAATTGGCAGCTCCTCTAACAACAAAGACACAAACCACATTGCACAAGTGCCAAGCCATGACCTCACTGCCAACACTGCTCCCTTCTGTGCTTCGGCCACTACTTCCGCGTGCCATGACACGAAGGTGCAACATGGCTCCTTGGGCTTCCAATGCACTCACTTGAAAGGTGCCGCCGGTGCAAAACGGGCACGTCCTCACGGAAAGGATGCAAAAGGGCAGAGCTGCTGGAAGAACAACACATACCACATGGCAAGCAACACGGCCTGGCGTAAGAGCAGCTTGCAGCACTGAGAGGAGATCCTTACCAATCCGCTTTGGGGTAAGCATGAGGGACTTGCCTCCAACTACACTTTATGCCCCCCATCACCAGGCTCTGGGCCCAAGCCTTCAGCCAGCTGCATTCAGCCCACATCACTCTCCACTTGTCTAACCCATACTGGCTCAGCTCCTGAATGAGCACGGCATGGGAGACAGTCTCAAATCATGCAGTTATTGAATGCTGGAACGGTGAAGGATGGAAGGGACCTTAACTGTCATCCCATCTGTGGGCTGATGGCCCATCACCAGATCATGCTGACCACCAGGGCCCGTCCCTGAATGCATCAAAAGATAAAGAACCCACAGGTTGACTGGGCAGCCTGGGCCAGGGCCTCACCACCACCCGAGTAAAGAATTTCTTCCTTATGTCTAAACCAATTTTCTTCTCTTTTCTTTAAAATGTCATATCACCATAAAACTATGTAAAAGGTTGGTTTCCCTTCTACCTGAAAGCACCCTACAAGTACTGCAAACCCAAATCCCAGAGCCTTTCTTCACAGCAGACATGCTCCAGCCCAGAGATGTTCTTTGAGGCCCTGCTCTGCACCCACTGCACACAGCTCCCTCAGCATTCCTGGCTGACACCCAGCAGGCCTCACACACTCAGGCACAGCCAGTTGAACAGCCCCTCTTTCTACTTTGCTGCAGCTTCCTCTGAAACTGAAGGACTGCTCACCTCAGCACCAAACCACAAAGCACTCACTCAGCTGAACGAGGGCAAGCCCTGCACTCCTCAGCTGTGCCCTTGACCACATGGCCTGGAGAGCCTCATCCCTGCGTGCCCATGCAGCATGTATGCTTCTCTTTCTCCATGGAATCTCCGCATCCTTCTTGTAGCTATCAAAGCCTACGCAGAGAAATAACAGCTTCAGCCATTCACACTCAACTCAACAATGATCTTCAATGAAGCTCTGCTTCAGCCCTCCAGGCCAACCCACTCCCCTTCAGCTCAGGCCTTGCTACCTCTCACCCAGGCCGGAGAGGACTGCGTCCTGCTCACACAGACAGCGCTCCTCAGCCTCAATGAGCCACAATCCCCATGGATGGACCTCAGCTGAAACTACACAAAAGACACAGTAACCCCATTCGCAATTCAAAACTTGGGAGCACCAAGGGAACCAAGATGTCAATGCAGCACACCCAATGGGAAAGAGAGGGGCAAAGCACATGGAAAGGGAACTGGAATGAAGGCAGTCAGTCAGAAAATACGATGCATGTGACAGGGTCTCATGTTAAACCGACCCGGGAAGCCAAGAGCAGCCTTGCAAGGGTGCCAGGAAATGGGGTCCCACCACACAATGCAGTCACAAACCACACAACGTAAGTGCTATGCCGTGACCTCATCGCTCATTCTACACCTCTCCCCTGCATTAGATGCATCTCCCAACCACCATCATGAGACACGCCTTCTCTGTAAGGCCACCAAAGCCACAACTGTCACTTAAAAACAGCCTACAGGGTCAAAGGATCAAATCCACCACACAAGGAAAGGAAAGTGACTGTTATGAGAAGGCAAACACACCCCACCTCATGACTTGTCAGGCTCTGGCATGCGGCAGAAGCTCTGCACAATGCTGCCATGCGCAGAGGCTCTCTCCAAGCCCTCGGGCACTCACACAGCAGCATAAAAGCCGGACACGCACCTCACTCCCTCACACTCCTTTCGAGACACCTTCTCCTCTGATCTCCTCCAGGTGAGCCTGCACCCCGCTTCCTTCCTTCCCCTGCCCCACCTGGCTCAGCTCTCAACAACCCCTCTGCCTCCAAAACCAGCAGCCCTTCCACCTTCCCACCTCCACACTCCCCACAGCCCCACACAACACCTCCCCACTCCCTGGGTCGTCGCAGCACAGCTCCTCACATCCCCAACACCCCCCGCTCACCCAACACCCTCTCTTCCAGGGACCCTCCACCCCACAGCCATGTCCTGCCACGACCTCTGCCGCCCCTGCGGACCCACCCCGCTGGCTAACAGCTGCAACGAGCCCTGTGTCAGGCAGTGCCAGGACTCCCAAGTCGTCATCCAGCCTCCCGCCGTGGTGGTCACCCTGCCGGGACCCATCCTCAGCTCCTTCCCCCAGAACACCGCCGTCGGATCCTCCTCATCAGCTGCTGTGGGCAGCGCCCTCAGCGCCCAGGGAGTGTCCATCTCCTCCGGCGGCTTCGGCTTCGGAGGCCTGGGCTGCTTCAACGGCGGGAGAGCCCGCTACCCCTGCTAAGGGCCTGCGCCCACACCCTCACAGCAACCACCTGCACCCTGCCAGGCGCCTCACGCACTCAGGAGGCACCTCGGTGTCACTGGCAGCACACGGGGTCACCAGCCATGGCTCCTCTTTTCGTGGCATGAAACAAGGAAGCAGGGAACAGCATCAGACCATGCTGCCTGGAGACATGATTGCAGTAACATTCTTCTTTCTTTGCACTTGAAATTGTGCTCCTTCCACTTGGGGATCACCAAGTGGATCCTTCCTTTTACTCTGTTTTCCTCAATAAAGTTCTCACGCACGCCAGCCTCAGATTCCTCCTCTTCATTCCTTCGCACTATGCCCTTTCCACTTCACCCACTACAAATACATGGCTCTATAAACCATCACGCCTCATCCAAATGGGCCCCAAAATCTCCTATCACAGCCAACACCCTGCTAATTACCTCTGTAATATGTCACATCTGAGTGCTGGCCTTTTAGCACTGGCTCAGAAGCTCCTCAACCACAGCTCTCCTCACGATACCAGGCATACTAGCAGGGAAAAGAGCCTGATCACTCTGTCTGGATAAATGGGCCGTGTATCTCCTACTCTCCCACTGCGTTCTTTCCATCCCGCTGTCTGTTACTACCAGAACTCCCTCTGCAATGAGTTCCTTCTAGGCAAAGTCCCACCAGGCATTCTCTAGATGATGCTGTTGTCACCAAGGAAGAAGACCTCATGGCTCCTGGAGGATTCACCCGACATACTGGGGCCAGGGGCTGAGCTGGCCCTTCCCCTTGGTGTTCCTTTATGTTTCTTGCCTTTCCTTGAATAAAAGTTCTGATACACCACTACCACCATAAAAAGAGCCGACTCCTCTTTTCTGATGAAACCTTCTCTTCTCACGCTCTTGCCACCGGGCTCTTGCTCTGCCATGGAATCCCCCCATCCATTTATCCACATGGACAACATCACCCCCTGCACATCCTTGTCTGCTGCGTAAACAGCTGGCAGCTCACTCCTCATGCCAACCACGCTCCGGCCCCACAACCCACCGCAGCGGCTTGGTGGCCCCATGCTTCACTCTCTCCACTACGTTCATGACTTTCTTCCACTCGAGTGCCCACCGCTGGACACAGAGCTCCACGTGGGGCCTCACCAGTGCTCAGGAGAGAAGGAGGAGCACCTCCTGCAGTCGCTGCCAGTGCTCTTCCTCATTCTGCCCCAGACAACGACTGCTGGATTCCTTTCCAATAGGAAGCATTGCATCCTTATATTCCGTTGGTGTCCTCTCACTAAACCTGCTTTCTACCCCTCCTGCCTCCAACCAGTCCTGCTGTCTTACATCAGGCTTCCCCAGATGCAGCAGATTGCATTGGCCCCCCTCCAACCCCACCAGATTCCTCTCTGCTCACCACATTCCCCCATCCTCTCCCACTCCCACTCCCAGAACCACCGCTGTCGCCTCCAGAGTACTGAGATCTTAAACAGTCCTAATTTGGGGTATGCATGAAGGACTTGCCTCCAACTACACTTTATGCCCCCCATCACCAGGCTCTGGGCCCAAGCCTTCAGCCAGCTGCATTCAGTCCACATCACTCTCCACTTGTCTAACCCATACTGGCTCAGCTCCTGAATGAGTACGGCATGGGAGACAGTCTCAAATCATGCAGTTATTGAATGCTGGAACGGTGAAGGATGGAAGGGACCTTAACTGTCATCCCATCTGTGGGCTGATGGCCCACCACCAGGTCATGCTGACCAGGGCCACATCTTTGAATGCCTCAAGGGATGAAGAACCCACAAGCTGACACGGCAGCCTGTGCCAGGGCCTCACCACCATCTGAGTCAAGAGTCTCTTCCTTACATCTAAACCAGATTTCTCCTCTTGACCTGGAGTGGCTCATGGCTGCATCCTCGTGCAGCTCGTATGTCAGCAAACTCGCTGAGGGTGCACTCAACCTCAGTGTCAATGTCATTGATTAAGTTATTAAAGAGTACCAGTCCCGGCACCGACCCCGCTGCGACCCCACTCATCTCTGACCTCCATCCAGGCATTCAGCCATTGACCTCCACTCTCTGGACTCGACCCTGCAGACAGTTGTTTGTCCATTGAACTCTCCACCAATCAAATCCACATCTTTCCAATTTGGAGAGAAGGATTTTGTGGGCTTCCATGTCAAAGACCTCACTGAGGTCAACAGAGGTGACACCAGTGGCTCTTCCCTTGTCCATTGATGCAGTGACACCGTCATAAAAGGCCACCAGGTTGGTGCAGCAGGGTTTGCCCTTGTTGAAGCCGTGCTGGCTCTCCCTGTCTCTACATGCCTTAGCATTGCTTCCAGGACGATCTGCTCCATCACCTTTCCCAGCACAGTGGTGAAACTGATGGGTTGGTCGACCTGGGGACAACCTTTGCTAAAAAAGGGGGCGTGATGTGGCTTTTTTCTTCTCACCAGGGACTTCAGCTGATTGCCACGACCTCTCAAACATCACTGAGAGTGCCTTGGCCACCACATCTGCTCGTTCCCTCCGGACTCTGTGATGCCTCTCATAGGGGATCACCTGCACCACTCACCTTGGGGCCACCCACAACCTTGCTGAAGGTGCCCTCCGTCCCACTGTCTGCCTCACTGGTGAAGGTGTTGAAGAGCACTGACTCCCATGGGACACCACCACTGCTTGCATGCTTGTTGGTGACCGTGGCGGTGACAGTGATGTCACAAAGCGCCGAGCATTGCGTCCTTGGAGGTGTTTGAGAAACACATAGAAGGGTAGAATTGCTCATGTTGGAATAGACCTTCCAGACCACCGAGTCCACAGGAGTGGGGCATGAGGGACGCGGTCAGCAGGGATGGGTTGGGGTTGGACTTGGTGATCTTGGAGGTCTTCTCCAGCTGTGATGATCCTACCATTCTTTGCTTTTGACAAGATGGCCCCTCACTGCAAGAAAGACATCGAGGCCCTGGAGCGTGTTCAAAGAAGGGCAACAAAGCTGGTGAGGGGTCTGGAGCACAGGTCATATGAGGAGAGGCTGAAGGAGCTGGGAATGTTCAGCCTGGAGAAGAGGAGGCTCAGGGGAGACCTTATTGCTCTCTGTAACTTCCTGAAGGGAGGCTGTGGTGAGCTGGGGGTCGGCTTCTTCTCTCGTGTCATTAGTGATAGGACTAGAGGGAATGGCTTCAAGCTGTGGCAGGGGAGATTCAGGCTGGGCATTAGGAAATATTACTTCTCAGAAAGGGTGGTCAGGCACTGGTCAATGCCCAGGGAGGTGGTGGAGTCACCGACCATGGGGGTGTTCAAGGAACGATTGGACGTTGTGTTGAGGGACATGGTTTAGTGGGAGCTGTTGGTGATGGGTGAACGGCTGGACTGGATGATCTTGTAGGTCTTTTCCAACCTTGGTGGTTCTATGATTCTATGATTCTATGTGAAGCCACTTCACTGGGGTGGAGGGGGAGGTTGGTGAGAGGGGGTTGAGGCTGCTGTGGCTTTTGCAAACGTGCCTTGATGGAAGGGTGCGTTCAGTTTGTCATCGCTTCTCTTGTTTAATCACCGGGGGCTTCGGGAACTGTTTCAAGTCTTTATGTAGATTAAAAATATTAAAACACAATAGTCTTCTGTTTCCCTGGCAACAGGGACGGCGGGTATTCATGGGGCTGGGTGGCTGGCATCTTGTGTTTGTCACAAGGTTTAAAAGACTGAGCAGTTCACTTCAGGGCTCCCAGAAAATGCTGTGCAGAGCAAAGGGAGCCCCAGGCACATCCCAGCTGTGGGGCTCGCTGTCGAGAAACACAGAGATGTGGCACGGAGGGATGTGGTTTGGTGAGTGTGGTGGTGGGTTGGGCTTGGCCTTGGGGATCTCGGAGGTCTTTTCCAACCGTAATGACTCTATGAGTGGGCACGGTGGGGATGGGTTGGTGGTTGGACTTGATGATCTGGGAGATCTTCTGCAACTTTAGTGATTCTATGATCTTCTGTCCAGGTGTGGCCCAATTACTCCCACGCTGTACATCCCCACATCCTTCCTTCCCTGCCCACCCCACCTCAGGTGAGGAGCCCACCCTGGGCAACGTCCCCGTGCCACCAGCACACTGCTGCCCATCTTCAGAACAGTGCATTTCATTGTTCTCTTGTGTTGCTCAGAGTTCTGCCTGCAGAATGACCTTGGTCCTGATAAACATCTTAGTTAACCATGTGGATGATGAGGCAGAGTGCCCCCAGCAAGGCCGCGGGTGATGCAACACGGGGTTGATGATGGACCGTGAGCTCATGCTGCCACCCAGAGGCTCCTGGCCAGGATGGAGAAATGCAGGAATCCCATGGAGCTCATCAAGGAGCAGTGCATGGAGGTATGGTGGGCACATTGGACCAGATGAGCTCCAGAGGTTCCCTATAAACCCAACCATCCCATTACCCTGAGAGGTTCCTTCCAACCTCAACCATCCCATGGCCCTGTGAGGTTCCTTCCAACCCCAACCATCCCATGGTCTTGTGGGATTCCTTCCAACCCCAACCATCCCATGGTCCTGTGAGGTTCCTTCCAATCTCTAAACTTCACGATTTTGTGGGGTTCCTTCCAACCCCAACCATTCCATGGTCCTGTGATGTTCCTTCCAACCCCAACCATCCCTTGGTCCTGGTGAGGTACCTTCCAACCTCTAAACCTCACAGTTTTGTGAAGTTCCTTCCAACTCCAACTGTCCTGTGGTCCTCTGAGGTTCCTTCCAACCCCAACCATCCCATGGCCCTGTGAGGTTCCTTCCAACCCCAACCATCCCATGGCCCTGTGAGGTTCCTTCCAACCCCAACCATCCCATGGCCCTGTGAGGTTCCTTCCAACCCCAACCATTCCATGGCCCTGTGAGGTTCCTTCCACCCCCAACCATCCCATGGCCCTGTGAGGTTCCTTCCGACCCCAACCATCCCATGGCCCTGTGAGGTTCCTTCCGACCCCAACCATCCCATGGCCCTGTGAGGTTCCTTCCGACCCCAACCATCCCACGATCCTGTGAGGTTCCTTCCAACCCCAACCATCCCATGATGCTGTGAGGCTCCTTCCAACCATCCCATGTCCCCACTCAGCTCCTTCCAACCCCAGCCATCCCACAATCCCATGAGTCACCACCAGATGGCTGCTGGCCCGCAGCATTTCCCACAGCTTCCATTCCA
Source organism: Alectoris magna (assembly GCA_030625065.1). Classification (NCBI taxonomy): domain Eukaryota; kingdom Metazoa; phylum Chordata; class Aves; order Galliformes; family Phasianidae; genus Alectoris; species Alectoris magna. The sequence continues at coordinate 1,119,927 of CM060561.1, read as the reverse complement.
ATCCCTCCTGGAGGCTCCAGACGCCCACATTTGGGGTACAGCCCCGAGGTCCCCCAGCACGCCGTGTCACCCCGCCATGGGGTCACAGTGCACGTATGTGTGTGTGTGTCCACACTGGGTTCAGTGTCCATGTAGTCCTATGGGTTTATGTGCACACATGTGAATGCTAGACACACACACACGCGTGTGCAGTCTGCACGTGCGTGTACACACGTGTTCACATGCACACCCATAGGACTATGTGCACATTGCGTACATGCACATATATGTGCCCGCAGCGTATACACGCATATGTGCACACCTATGGCACTGTGCACGCACCGCATGCAGGCACACATGTGCGTGTGTGTCCATCACTCGTAGGTGTGCACACACACACCCGTAGGACTGTATGCACATTGCACACGCGTGTGCACTGCGTGCATGCATCCGTTCCCACGTGCACGTGCACAGTGTGCAATGTGCACTTCTTCCTGTGCATGCCTACGTGCACACGCATGTGCGCTGTGCTCCTATGTGCATAGGTGTACACCGAGCCCCACGCTTGCGTCTGTGCACACGTATGTGCCCTTGCGTGCATTGCATGTGCCTCATCCATTCGTAGCCATGCACGTCACGTTGGGGGGGCATGCGTAGCGTGAGTTCAAAGCCTAAAAAAGTGGGAATTTGGTCAAAATTCTTGGGGAAAATCTCAGCCGCCCATTCGGAACTACAACTCCCATCAGCCACCGCGCCGGGGGCGGGGCGGGGAAGGGGGCGGGGCTATGCCTAACCCCCGCCCCTCAGCCCTCTCCCCATTGGCTGCGCCCCCGTTGTCGCTGGTGACGGCGGGACGCGGCGGGGCCGCCGGGCTCAGTCAGCGGCGGGCGGTGGGGGGGAGAGGAGGTGGGGGTGTCGCGTTGCGCCGTTTTTAATTTATTTATTTATTCTCATTTTTTTAACTTATTTTTTAATTCTTTTTTTTTTCGGGTCGGGGGGGCGGTGGGGAGGGGGGCGGCGGCTCGGCTCGATGGGGGTCAAGAAAGGAAAAAGCCCCCCCGGGGCCACCGTGGAGCGGTAGGGCCGGCGGGAAGATGGCGGAGAGGTGAGCGGCGGCACCGCGGAGGGTGGGAGGGGGTGGGTTTGGGGAGGGGGGGGGTGAGGCCTATTTGGGGGTGGGACCCCCCCACAGGTGCGGCTTGGACCCCCCCCCCTCGGAGGCCCTTGAGGGTTCAGAGCCCCTCGTGTGCCCTGAGGGTCCCCCCGTGTTGAATTTCGGGGTATTCACCCCTTTAAAATGGGGGGGGGGGGCTCCCCCTCCACCCTTCGGATTCCTCTTTTTTCATTATTATTTTTAGTCCTATTTTAATAAATGGGGGGGGGGGGTCGGGGTGGAGGAGGTCCTCCGCATCTCCATTTCTTTCTTAATTACGTTAATTAAAAGGGGGGGGGGGGGGCTGGAAGGTTATTTAGCACCTGCTGTGTGCCAACCCCACCCTGTGCGCCCCCCCCTCCCCACCCCCCATATTGAATGCGGAGATTGGGGGGGGGGGGGGGGCGGATCCCAACCCCACCCTGTTGCTTGGGGATGGTGGTTGGATCCCCCCCCCCCCTATTTTACTGATATGGGGAGGATGGACCCCCCCCAACCCCCAATTTTACATGGGGGGAATTGGACCCCCCCCCCCCCTTTGCTGTCTATGGGGGATTCTGTCCCATTTTTAGGGGCTGTGGGGTGGTTGGTCGCCTCCCCCCTTTGCTCTGTGTGGGGTTATGGAGAGGGCTGGAGCTCATTTTAAGGGGTTTTGGGGGAGTTTTTTCCCCTGCCCCCCCCCCCCTCCATCGGTGTCTATATGGTGTTTGGGGGGGGTGGATGACCCCTCCCTGCTCTCTCTGGAGGATATGGGGGTGGTTGAAGCCCATTTTTAGGGGCTTTAGGGGGGTATTGGATGGCCCCCTCCCCTGTTCCCTATGGAGGTTATTAGTGGGGGGTGGTTTTTGGGGAGGAGGGGGAAGAATGGGGGGGGTGCATCCCTCTCTTATTGCTCCATAATGAGGATTCTGGGGCTGGATTTTCCCTCCCCCCCCCCCCCCCCCCTCCCCGTAGACCCACAGGGAGTATGCGGGGGTTGGGGGGGGCATTTGCAATCCAACCCCCTCATAATCTCACCTCGTAAAGGTGGGATTCAACCTGCCCCCCCCCACAGATGGAGCATTTCACTATAGCAGTTATAGAGGGGTTGGATCTCCCACCATCTCCCTATAGTGTTTCTGTGGGGAGGGGGGCTCCCTGTCGGGGGGGGGATGAGGGCTGGACAAGCCCTCCTTGCTCTCTATGGGGTCTGGATCCCCCCCCTCCGTCTCCCTATAGGGTCTCAAGGGCCTTGGATCTCCACTTATCTCCCTATAGGGCTCTTGCGGGCGGGGGGGGGGAGGAAGGAGGGAATGGATTCTTACTTCCTATAGTGGTTGGGGGGGGGCTGGGTCCTCCCCAGTTCCCTATGGAGGTTTAAAGGGAGGGGGGGGGTGGCTGTTCCCCTCTCCCTGTGGGGGTTGTGGGGTGTGCTGCCTCATCCCTTCACCCTGTGGGGGAGTTATGGGGGGGTCTGGACAGCCTCCCCTTCCCCTCCCCCCTCCCTCATTTCCCTGTAAATGTTCTGGGGGGAGCACATTCCCTCCCTACGTACATTTTAGGGTCCCCCCCCCCATTCCCCTTCCAGCTCAGCTCTCCTCCGTGCTCCTCTGCAAGGTGTGGCTGTGAGGGGGGGGGGGGGGGGGCACAGCAGGGTGGGGACTTTGGATGGGAGGGGGGGGGGGCGCTCAGAGCTTGGAGGGGGGGGGTGTGAATGGCTGTTTTTGAGGGGGGTGGTCTACACCGGGGGGGGATTTTGGAGGGGGTGAGGAAGGGGATCCTTTAATCATCACACACAGCAAATGGGAGCCGTTTGATTCATTCCCTCCTCCCTTCCACTCGTGGCATTGCTTTGCTGCTTCTCCCTCGCATTCCTGAGCTGTAAAACTGCAGGTTGATGGTGATGATTATATTTTCTGTCTATCTATCTATCTCTATATTTATATAGGTATAGATATATCTTTGTAAATGAATTTTCTCCCTTCCCAACTGCAGTTTTTACCCAACCCTCGGCTGACCTCTACGGATAAAACCCGCAGCTGCTCGCGCGCCGCCACACCTGGCACACGCAGCTGGGTGGGGGAAAATAATGCAGAAAATGTGGGGAAAAAAAAAAAATGATGGGGGGGAAACAAATATATGATGAAAAATAGCAAAAGTGGGGAGTGTGGGGGGCACCCGAGAGCAGCAGGTGAGTCGGGCAGGGCGCCACGCGCCCCTCGTTGGCAGCGCTGCCGCTTCCACCTCTTTTACTCCCCCGTTTCCATCCTCTCAATCCCCTTTTTTTGCCCGTTTTCATCCTCGAAGTTCCTCTTTTTGCCCATTTTTGTCCTCTTTTCACTCTTTTGCCTACTTTCTTCCCTTTTTTTTTTTTTTGCCTGTTTCTGTCGTCTTTAGCACTTTTCTGGCCCGTTTTCATCCCTTTTTTCCCCATTTCCACCCTTTTTCATTCTCTAAGTCCCCTTTTTGGGCCCGCTTTCTTCCCCTTTTTGGGCCCACTTTCACCCTCTATATCTTTTTTTCCCCCTTTTCCTTCCCCCCTCATCTCTTTTCTTATTTTTTTGCCTATTTTCTACCTCCCTCATCCCTTTTATTGCCCATTTTCATCCCATTTTTTTTTCCTCCTTCTTTTCTCTCTTTCTCTCTCTTTTTGCCCATTTTCTTCCCCCCTCATCCCTTTTATTGCCCATTTTCATCCCATTTCTTTTTTCCTCCTTCTTTTCTCTCTCTCTCTCTCTCTCTCTCTCTCTCTCTCTTTTTGCCCATTTTTCATCCCTTCCTCATCCCTCAGGTGGTGCCCAGCACCATTTCCCCCCTCTGACCCAAAGCATTTCTGGGCTTTGTAGACCCCCCCTCCCCTCCCCCCCCCAACCATTGACACCAGCATTGATTCCTCAGCCCTGTTCTCTCTTGATGCCATTTCCTGCCCCGAATTCGGATTCATCCCACTTTACACTCAGTGCTCACAGCTGCCTTTCCGTGCTCTATCAGTGCCGTTGCGTGGCTGTGATTCCTGGATGAGTTTGGGGGTCATTTGGGGGGGGGGGGGGGCTAGGGGGGTGAGGAATCTGTCCATTTTTTTGCTGCTTTGCCGTTGGCCAATGGGCAGTTCCTGCGTTAACGGTGACGTTGGTTGAAATTTTGGCTCTTTTAGGAACAGGAAACAAACTGCAGAACAGTCACTGTGACCGACCGACCCGGCAGCGCAGAAGCGGTGAAGTGAAGCGGGTTGTGCTGACCAAGGAGTGCCTTTTCGTTCTGATTTCAAAGCATTTCCCTTCTTTCTCTTCTTTCTCAGCGGTGCTGAATGCCGTGGAGCTGTAGGGCTGTTGGGTGTAGGTCGTGGCGGTGATCTTGGAGCAGGGCTGTAGCCCCCAAGGGTTGGGAAAAGCATCTTTATCCACCCATGACTGACAGATACGGGGTGTTTAATTGATTCCCAGTAATTTTGTTTGGGTTTTTTTGCTTTTTTTTTCCAAACAAACAATAATTTTATGGATATTTGGATGCTTGTCTTTGGGGAAACAGGAAGGCAACAACCGCGTGCGCGTGGATTCTGTTGGACATCTCTTGGCTGTGTGTTGTCCAAAGCCACATGGATTTGGCTTTGGGCACCTGGTAGGATGGATCCCTGCCCGTGCTGGGGATGGAGGGGCTGTAAGGTCCAAATCCCAGCCCAAATCTCTCGGGTTGTTCCAAGTACATCTGCTCCACGCGCACCTGGGGAACGCGGTGCAGCTCTGGTGCGCGTGGTTGGCTTCAGTGCTTGCAGAGCTGCTCTTCTACCTCTTTGATGTTAAAAAGGGGTGATGTGGGAAGGCCCCAACAACCCGTTTGTGCGCAGCTCTGCTTTCAGAGCCTTTGGGATCTGCCTCGTTATTGCCTGGGTTTGTGGGATCTCCAAGCCAACCCTTGGTTGCAGCTGTGGGGCTCCAAATGCAGGCAGGAGAAGGGAAATCCAAGCTGTCTTGGGGAGCTCCTGATGGACTGAGGTTTGTTGTGAAACCCTGGAGGAGCTAGCAGAGCTTCGGTTGCTGAAATATTTTGGCTTAAGACTGGATGAAGCATTGATGGGCAATGTGGCTCAATGGCCGAGGTGCCCTATGGAGGTGCCTTGGAGCTCTGAAAACAAGGAGGTGTTCTGAAATGCTGCTGGGAATTGGGCAGGGGTTCTGGCAAGGGGTTGTTTCAGCCTTGTGAGGAGCAATCCTGGAGCTGAATCCATGGGTTTGGGTCTGAAGTTGACCTGTTTGGGTCCCAGACAGGCCCCGGTGTCCTCAGGGGAACAGCTGACCGATCGGAGCCCTGGACCAGGCTCTGCTTGGCCGTTCCAAGGGCATTGCCCCATCTTGGTGCATCCCAGGTCAGCTGAACTGTCCGTTCCCATCCCAGATCTATCTCTATGTAGGCTGGGGAAGTTCCAGGGCAGGTTTTTGTAGGGGATTTTGTACATAAGCTATAATATAGAGGGCAGACGTTGCATCTCGGAGGAAGGAGCTGGGTTTGGCCTGGCTCCTTGTGCAAGGCTCCAGCTTGGTGGGGTGAAGACCAAAGAGTTGCACTGTTTTGCTCTGTGTCTGAGAGATGACAGCTGGAGAAGTTCACCTCTGATTACTCAATGAACACAGGCGATGTAAAACAGACAAACAAGAACCCATTTAAAGGTGCCTAAATGGGACCCCCACAATCCAAAGGGAGACCACAGAATATGTCATGAGTCTCAAGGCTGAATCTGGGGGTAGAACTGACATGTGAGCCGTGGGGCCGCGAATTCCTCGGGGTTGGCTCTGCAGAAGGAGGATAAGCCGGGACTGTGGGGCTTGGCCATCGCCAACCCGAGCGCTTTTAGGGCACGCATGTAAACCTATTTACCCCATACAGTAATTATCCATGAGAACTTCACTTTGTTTGCTGGTGAAGATGATCACAAGTGCGATGTTTTCTTTGCAATGTATTTAAAAAGGAATTTCTTGTCCCCGTCTCCAGCAGCCGTGTTCTCCCTCTTGCATTTTTGCTTCAGTGATCATTCCCTTACATGCTCTAGATAGCGCATTGAGCCTGGACCTTCCCTCTTCTTCCTCCCGTGTCCCCGGAAACATTTCTGCTGTCATTCTCCTCCTCCTTCCACTCTCCACCGAATCCAGGCTGCCTATTTTTAATTCCAGTTACCAAGAAGTGAACGGGGGATAAATGCTGTCCAGGTACCCGGGGGAAGAAGTGGAGCCAAGGCTGTGCCCTTGGGATTGGTTCTTATTCCTCCCAACCCAACGCTGTCCCCTTGGAGGTGGCTGTATTTCTTCCAGGAACCCCCAGAGCTGGATTTCTCCCTTTCCCACCTCCTGGAAGGAGCAGCCCTGCCGCACTGTGCTGTTACTTTGGAGGTGCTGTGCTGCTCAAGATGGGTTTGATAACGGTGCCACGTCGTAGCCCAGCGGTGTAACATAGGGAGCGCGATTCCTGCAGTGAAGGATGCAGCATGTTTGGTTGGTTTTTTTGGGGGGGTTGTTGATGGCCATCTCATAAAACTCACAGCAAACAAGGCCTGAAACGGGCTGTCAGAAGGAGGAGGGTTGGCTCCTGGTATCCGATGAAAACCGACTCGGCGGAGTTTTGTTCTTCGGTTGAGCGTCGGTTGGGATTTGCTTTGATTGGGAGCTGTCCCAGACCGGGTCCCGGTTCTGAACCCATCGCAGGGGGCAGAGAACCCATTTTGGGGGACGGAGGGGGATGCGGGGAGCGAAGGGGCTCAGCAGCACCTGGGTGTGAACGTGTCACAGAAGGAAGGGCGCTGGGGGCTCACTGCAGCCCCCATGGAACACGAACCCATCGCATCCATTTGTGCTGTCTGCGCTCCCGGCGGATGCGCGCGGCTCCCGGCCTGCCTCTTCCCGAGGTGCTGACATTTCTCTGTCTGCCTCGTTGCGTTTTTATTGATCTCCCCTTCCCCGCTCCTCTCCCTGCTTGAATGTAAATGACTTCCACGGGCGACGTGTTTGGAAATCCAAGCTTTTTGCCAACGAGAAATGTTACTTACTCGGCGAATCGGAGCTGTAGGATTGTGATGGCATCGATCTTCCCGCAGCCTTTCTTGCAGGCCTCAGAGCACTTTGCGCACGGTTAGGAGGGATCGTGGCAAGAGGCGAAGAAGCGCGATTGCTGATTGACTGCAGTTTCCATCCTAGAGGACAGACGGACAGACAGCGGGGCGCGTTGGGGCGAGCGGTGGAATTTAGGTTAGCGGAGTCAACCTGCTGTTTGTCTGGGATGTTTGGGTGCTCAGCCTCTCTTCTTCTGAAGTGTAAATCCTTTAGAGATTATAAATCATCTCCGATACAGCTCGCATCCATGGTTGACCTGTAAAATGGGTCAGGTTGGAAGAGTCCTTAGAGCCCACCCCATTCTAACCCCGTGGGCAGGGACGTCTCCCATTGACCACGTTGCCCGTGGGCCCCTCCAGCCTGGCTGTGAGCACCTTCAGGGATGGGGCATCCTCTGTTTCTCTGTTCCAGTGCCTCACCGCCCTCTGAGCACAGAGTTTCCTCCTCAAATCCAACCTAAATGTCCCCTCTTTTACTTTAAAACTCAGCTTGTGTTGAGGGATGCATCCCAATCCAGCCGAGCAGCCTCCAAGCACGCGCGCGTGCAGCTTCGCAGGGTCTGAGGCTGTAGCATCAGTTTTATTAGTAATTAAGCTGCCTCTTAAGCGCTTGCTGAACCCTGTTATGAAGGTGGTTTCTGGATGCTGGTGGGTTCTGCTTCCTAAGCTGATTTGCCTTTAATCTGATGCGTGCATCTGTGAATCCACGTCCCCCCAGAGGTGGGGGTAGCAAGTCTTTCTGTGGTGTCTCCTCCGTGTGCTCAGGGCTCAAGAAGAAAAATAAGGAAAACAAAGCACAGGCTTATTCTGGCAGCACTCAGTGTGGTTGGGAACGTTTGGGAAGGTTCAGGAAAAGCATCAAGTCACTGCATGGGGAGGAGCAGCTGGGGGGGATCTGCGTGCACCTACAGCAGCCTCTTAGTGAAGTGGGGTTTTTTTTTCCCCATTTCCCCCCCAAAACCTGCAGGATTTGGGCAAAGTGATCACAGAGGAGGCTGCGTGCTGGGCGCTGATTTTTTTTCCCTGCTTTGCATCTGCTTGGCTGAGCACGACCTCTGTTGCAGCGTGACCTCTGTCTGCTACTTGCTGCTCAGCTTTGTGAGTCGGGATCACGTTTCAGCCCTCGCTTCCCATGGCGGCCCGTGCTGCTCCAGGGATTGCAAGCTTTATTTTAGAAATTCGGAGTTTTCCTTTTTTTTTTTTTTTTCCTTCCAGTTTTCAGGACCGAGGTCTGGGTGAGCACATCTCAGTGCTCTCCTCTCTTCAGGCGCTGCTTCCTCAACCTCACAGTTTCCCCTCGCAGCCCATCCCTATAATTCTCTCCCCCCTTGTGTGAAGCTCGCCCTGGGGGATGGGGACAGTCACGTCTCGGTATCCCGGGCTGCATCCAAAACTGAAATTAGAGCACTGAGATCGATGGAGCGCGGGGCTGTGGGATGCAGGCTCTGCATTGCAGAGCTCCGGTTTGGGTTCATCGTGTGGTTGGGATGCTCCCAGTTGGAGCTCAGTCCGTGGTGGGGATGCTCCCGTTGGGTGGGAATCTCCCAGTTTGGAGTTGCTGAGTGTCAGTCAAGCTCTTATTTGGTGGGAGGCTCCCAGCTGGGGCTTGTTGTGTGTTGGGAGACTCCCATTCTGGGTTTCTTGGTGGGGAGCTCCCATTTGGGGTTCTGTGGTGGGGGCACTCCTAGTTTGAGCTTATTGTGTGGTGCTGAAGCTCCCAATTTGGGGCTCATTGTGTGACAGGGATGCTCCCAATTGGTGGAATGCTCCCAGTTTGGATTCGTAGCATGGTGGGAAGCTCCCATTTTGGGTTCCCTGTCAGGGATGCTCCCAGTTTGAGGCTCGTTGCGTGACAGGGATGCTCCCAGTTGGTGGAAGGCTCCCAGTTTGGGTTCATTGCATGGTGGCGAGCTCCTGTTTTAGGCTCCCCGGCAGGGATGCTCCCAGTTTGAGGCTCGTTGCGTGACAGGGATGCTCCCAGTTGGTGGAAGGCTCCCAGTTTGGGTTCGTAGCATGGTGGAAAGCTCCCATTTTAGGCTCCCTGTCAGGGATGCTCCCAGTTTGAGGCTCATTGCGTGACAGGGATGCTCCCAATTGGTGGAAGGCTCCCAGTTTGGGTTCATTGCAAGGTGGGAAGCTCCCGTTTTGGGCCCATGGCTGGGGTTGGGGGTCTGACACCAACATGGGGTCTCCTGGGTGGGCAATCTGAGGACCTGTGCAGCTTTCATCAGGTGCTCCTACAGGAGCATGGCATGGTAAAATTGGCAATAGGGTTCCAAAAGCAGATAGGAAACAAAGAGCTTCCTCTGCTTTTCAGTCAGAATAATTTCCATTGCTCCCCAGCGTTCCGATCCGCGCTTTCACCTTCTGTGCTGTTTTCTAGAGATGCTGTTGAAGCTGTCAGAGCTCCCGGCAGCTCTGCCGTAAAGCTGTAAGGAGAAATTGCAAATGAACACATCAACGAGGCTCCCGTTTGGAAGCCCTTTCTTTTCCCCTCCTTGTTGTGCGTCTCCGCCGTGTCACCTTGAGTCATCTGCGTGGTGCGGTGCGGTGGGTCAGGTGTGGTGAAGGCAGAACGTGTGTTCCAGAATACCCCAGTACAAAACAAAAAGCGATTTACACAACAACTCAGTGCATTTTCTGCCATCAGATTTATTATTATTATTTTTTTTGGCAGGGAGCTCTCTAGGTTTTTTGTTCGAGGTAAGAAACGTGCCTGGGACTTCAAAGAAGGGCCTCTGCAGTCATTATTTCTTCTGTCACAGCAGAGCTTGCTGAAGCAACGCGCCTTCCTCCTGCAGCTGGAAGGGGAAGGAGGAGCAGGAACAGGTCCTGCAAGAGCACTCACGGAGCGTGGTGATTAAACCACTGGACTAAGAGCTTGGTGGCTGGAGCTTGTTTTCCTAGGAGCAAATGAGTTCTTGGCAAATCCATACACCTCTGCGTCAGCTCTGTTCCGTATCACCGCCGTGGGTTGTCTTTCATGTTGAGGCAAGGTAATCAGTGATACAGGATGGGAGAGTGATGTGCCTCGAGTTGTGCCAAGGGAGGCTCAGGTTGGATGTTAGGAAACGTTTCTTTTCTGAAAGAGTGGTCAGGCACTGCAACGGGATGCCCAAGGAGGTGGTGGAGTCGTCATCCGCAGAGGCATTCGAGGACTACGAAGATATGGCACTGAGGGCCATGGTTAGTTGGGGTGGGTTGGGATTGGGCTTGGTGGTCTTGAGGTCTTCTCCAACCTTAATGACTGTACGGTTCTACTTAGGGACCTGGTGGGATGGGTTGGGCTTGGACTTGGGGATGTTGGAGATCTTCTCCAACCTTAACGATTCTATGATTCCAAGGCTCCCACCTAAAGCAGCTCTCCAGTCATCTTAGTTTCAACGAGAGGCTCATCCCCAACACCCCCAGCTTGTCAGCCGTGGAGGTGATGCTCCAACCTGCGGCCTCGTTCCGGCCCTCGGTGAAAACCAGGCTCGGCGTGCAGGAGGAACAGGTCAGGCAGCACAACCCTTTGTTGTCTGATGCTTCAGATCTGATCCAGATTTGTCAGCCACGGGTGAGACGGATTTCGTGTGGCTGTAACCACTCGAATCCTGAGGTGCCTGTTTAGCAACAGAAAGAATATAAAAACCTGTAGGTAGACTTTTTGGATGCTCTTGTCGTATGTCTCTCCATCTGCACTTAGAGCATGGGGATGATGCAGCTAAAAACACGTTTGCTGATAACACTGTGTGTGTTTCCCCCCCTCACCCCCCCAGTGGAGTGCAAATATCTGTAAGGCTTTTAACTAAGGGAGCAAGAAACCTTTTTGGGGTGTGATTTTTTTTCCCTTTTTGTCAGATTTCCTCCATCTCAAGCAAGTCTGCTCTGCAAGTCCCCTGAGGGTCCTTCCTTGAGTGCAGGTTGGTCCAGATGGACCTGGAGGAGCCTCCAAGCTCCACCGTGATGGTTGAGTGTAGACCTTTGGCTTCACATCCCCGTGGCAGGAATGCAGCTGTCACATCGCTGCTTTCATCTCAGCTCCTCTCATTCATCTCAACGTTACGTGGCTGCTGGGATCCTGCCTAGCAGCAGAAGCTTTTTTTAACAAAATGCTGTCGTAGCTCCTGAGTATTTTTTTTTTTTCCTTTTTTTTTTTTTCTCCCTTGTGATTCTTTCATCACATTGACAACTCAAAGTGCTGACCTGCAGCTCTCCGTCCGGGCCCAAGACTTCTCCCGACATGACAAGAGGTTCCTTGGGTGCCTTCAGCTCAAGGATTTCGCCCTGAAATGTAGGACGTTCGGGGCGCTGTTTGTAGAATATTTGTTCCAGCTCGGTCTGCGCTGATTGTTTTACAAATAGGGATCAAATAGCTTTTAGCCCGAGGCTTGTAAGGTTAGAAGCTGTCTAGCAATCCGTGGGTTGAAATTACTGAGAGAGGAGGTATCAGTAGCTCATTAAGATAGCTGGTAGGTCCTTATGCTCTCTGGCGTGTTTGTATGGCTGTGGCATACAGCTGGCTCTGGTTGCAGAGAATTCGTAGAGTCCTTGTGGTTGGAGAAGATCTCCACAATCATCAAGTCCAATGGTTGACCCAACCCCACCATGCCCACTCCTAGGATTGCAGAATTACTAAGGTTGGAAAAGGCCATCGAGTCCAATGGTTGACCCATCCCCTCCATGCCCACTAAACCACTGCTATATTGTTGTACTGTTGCTAAAACCCTAAAAATCAGAACTGCAGGAGACCTCATCCTGAGATCTGGTGCTCAGCTGTGAGTTGAAGGAGGTCAGGGAGCTGAATTAGGATCCTCTGTCGCAGGGTGGAGCGAAGGGTTCGTAGCCCACCACGTTTCTTGGCTGTGTTGGGAGCACGTGAACTTAAATGCCTTTGAGGTGAATATCTCCTAACGGTTTCGGTATCTTTAATATCACTAAGCATCCATTATTTTCCCATTCCCTGAAGTGATAGATCTTAATCCTACAGTTTGCTGGAATCTAATTGCCGTGGTCTTCTGCGAGCGCGGGCTCTCAGAGGATCTTTGGCTTGGAGCTACCAGAGCGTGGCTGCCTCCTGTTTTCTGAAGGCTGCCCTTATGGGGGCAAGGGACGGATCCAGGAGGCTGTGGGTCTGTGATGGGACACCAGTTAGCAGCTGTGATGCACTTATGGGTGAAATAACTCAGCTGGAACGCAGTTATGGGCAAGATAATGCAGTCCATAGCATTCAAAAGCAAAGTCACGGCGTTCCGTGCCGTTAAGTACCCCACACATCACAGCGGGCACCTTCTTGCCATGGAGGTGAGCAGTTGGGTGCTGTGATGCAAGACCCGGTTAACTACAGATGAATGCAATCAATTAAAACCAGTGCTCTGGACCCAGCTTACAGAACTCTAAGGCCTTTTTTTTTTCTTCTTCTTTTTTTGAGCGCGTTTTTTGGTGCCACCTTCTGACTTTGCTTACGGCTACGCGAAACCTTAAGGCTGTTTTGACTTGAGCTGCATCCTCTCTGAGTGACCCATCCACTTCAGGGTCGCTTTGTCATCTTTTCCTTCTCACATGTCCCTGGGAGGTGTTTAGATGGAGAATAGAAAGGCAGAAATGCCCACGAGGGCTACAAAAAGTACAGGGGTCAGTGAGCAGAATCATTAAGCTTGGAGGAGACCTCCAAGGTCCCCAAGTCCAACCCCAACCCATCCCCCACTGCGTCCCTAAATAGAACTGTAGAATTATTAAGGTTGATAAAGACCTCCAAGGTCCCCAAGTCCAACCCCAACCCATCCTCACCACGTCCCTACATAGAACCATAGGATCACTGAGGTCGGAGAAGACCTCAAAACCATCAAGTCCAACCCCAGCCTATCCCTGCTGTGTCCATGTTCCATGTCCCCAAGTATCACATCTCCACAACCCTTGACCACCTCCAGGGATGGTGACTCCACTGCCTCCTTGGGTGAATTGTTTCAGTGCCTGAGTGCTCTTTTGGATAATTTTTTCCTAATATTTAACCCGGCACAAGTTGAGGCCATTCCCAAGGGTAGGGGGTGAGCAATAAACGGCTGAAATCCTACCACAAATACGTGGGCACTAAATTGCAGGGAGGAGTCGTGGTGTCGAGAAGGCATACCGTGTAGAAACACGAGGGAAGACAGCATGGCTGCAGTGTTAATAGAGAGGGACGTAAACTAGCAAGAGGAAAAATGGATGCGAAGGGAGAGAGAGGATGCTTCAGGCTACGTGTCAGGTTGGTGTGTGGGGAGAGGGCCGTGGAGGGGTGTTGATGGTGATGAGGAGTGAAGGGAGCGCAGGCTCGGGGAGTTCAGTGGGGTTGCAGTGGTGGGCAGCACGTTGGAGCGTGATCGGCGTTTGCCTTTAATGAAGTTCATTTGGGTACAGGAGTGGAAACAGAGAACCCAAAGCCGGGCATAGGGAGAATTATCATCTCATCCTTGGTTGGTGGTGTTGGTTTTTGTTGGTTTTTTTTTTATAGCCGTTCTTGTCCTGGAAAGCCATGCAGCTTGGAATGCCTCCAAGGCATTGGGTCAGGCAGTGCAGAAACGTGTGAGTTTTAGGAATTGCTGCCCTGGAGATTTGCTGCAGGATGGAAGCTGGATTGGAGCGATGCACAGCGCTGTCTGATTTATTCCTCTTTTCTAGCCTTGACTGAAGCTTTTGCAAGGATGAACAAGGAGGGGGAGAAATAAAGGGCTGTGATTGCGAAGGGAATATTTTTTTTGAAGGTTAAGTATCTCTGTTGCTTTAGAAGAGCCATCGGGCCATTGCCTAAGCAAGATGAATCAAACCTGAATGGACAAAGCAGAGCTCGTCGGTGTTGGGCTCTGCTTGGTGCCTTGTTGGAAGTTCTGATCAATATCAGCAGGTAAAACAAAGCCCCCAACGTTTCTGTACGCTGCTTTCTTCCTTATTCTGTTCTCCTGAAAGTGCCTTTCAAAGAGAGCTGCGGAGACACTCGGAGTATTTTTGACTGAGGAGGATAACGAGGTCTTAACGCAGCAATCCATTGATACAGGAAATGAAAAGATAGGAAGAACTTGAGTTAAAAATCCAAGCGTGGCAGCACACAGGAGCAGGAATGCCGACATGGGGGCTCTCATCCGCCTCCTCCCAGCCCCCCTCTTGTCCTGGGGCTGGGTGGCACAATGGAGGGCTGCCCACATGAGAGAAGAGGTGGAGAGGACTCTGAGGAGCCTCTGTTTAAGCTTTGAAACATCTTTGCATGCTTTCGAGAGTCCAAGGCTTAGGAATTTAATAGATTTCCGGTGAGGGGGAAGACGTGCTCAGGAGTGTCCAGGTGACTGTGCCAACTGTTTATCTCCTGGAGATGAATACAGATGATGTCGTTAAGTGTCGACTCTTCCAACTTGGCCTTCCAAATTTTGTGTGTTTCAATTAATGCCCCCGCTCCGAGATGAACGTTCACCAATCTTTTCTGTGCTTGAAAAGGATACGCTTCCAACTGCTCTGTTTGGAGCAGATTTGGATGCCCAACTCCAGAACTCTCACGTCAGAGGAGGGAGAAAGAAGAGTAATTGAAAACATTGAATATTTCATAAGCCGCAGCCCAGGAGAAAAAAAATTCTAATGCAGCAGTAATAAGATTTGGGTTTTAGAGCTCGTTATTGATTTGTCATTAAAAGCTGTCGTGCTCCACGTCCGTCGCACAAGGAGGGGCAGAAGTAAATGCTGTATAAAGGAATTTCTGAGGGCACGCACAGCGCGCTTGGAATAATGGCTGTTTTATTTCTACTTTAGGTCACTGTAAGACCTATTTTTTCACATTTTGAGTGCCAGTAGACAAATGGGGAAGCGCCAGGGGCTCTTCTGGGCCTCTGCTTTGGGGGGCAGCTGAGCGGTGCCCTACCTGTGCCCCACTTGGGAACCCAGCCTTGTTTGTAGGGGAGCAAGCAAGTTTTAGTCGTCGCCTTTCCGAGTGACAGCAGGCTGCTTCCAGCTGCCAGCAGTTTGTGTCTGGGGGGGGCTGGTGGAGCTGAACGGGCACGTTGGGCGCAGCCATCGCCGATACTGCCTGTGGTGGAGGTGTTGCTTAGGGCTGTCTGGACGGCACGCTCGATTTGCGTTGGGTGTTTGTGGTGGTTTGTGCTCCTTGCTTGACGTTTGTTGCCTCAGCCGTCTGCAACAGCCATTTCTCGAGGCAGGAGGTGGACCCATTAAGGTTGGCAAAGACCCCAAAGATCACCGAGTCCGTCCGTCAGGCTGTGATTGGTCTGCTGGGGATTTGCCTTTGGGCTTTTCGATGCTCTGTCCAGCAAGCTCAGCCTGAGCTGCTTCTCCAATTTCCTAGAATCACTGAATTGTATTTGAATAATTGTTGGCAACCAGCCCGCAGCAATATAGGGCTGGAACTGGAAGATCTTCAAGGTGTCCCTTCCAACCCAAGCCATTCTTTGATTCTGCGCTTTCCACGCTCTTTGGCACAAGTGTTTGGGCTTACGGCCTCACACTCGTGATGGTGCTGAGGATTTGTGCCAGGGCGAAAGGCGATGGCCTCAAGTTGTGCCAGGGGTGTTTAGGTTGGATATTAGGGGGAAAAAAAAAAGTCTCCAAGAGAATGGTGAGGCGTTGTCACGGGCTGCCCAGGGAGGTGTTGGAGTCACCACCCGTGGAGGCGTTCGGGACATGGTGGAGGTGTGGCACTGGTAGTTGGTGGGCATGGTGGGATGGGTTGGGGTTGGACTTGGTGATCTTGGAGATCTTTTCCAACTTTAATGGGATTTCAGTGGAAATGCTGTTTTCTTCTTTCTGGGCACGTCTGTGATGTTAAGCAGGGGCACGGAATGGGCTCCCCAGGGCGGTGGGCACGGCCCCGAGCTCAAGGAGTGTTCAGACACTGCTGCCAGGGTTTGGGTTTTGAGCGGTCCTGTGTGGCACCAGGAGTTGGACTCCGTGGTCCTCGTTGGGTCTCTTCCAACTTGATTGTGTCAACAGCCACGCTTCTTGGATTTCCTTTCCCGAAAGGAAAGTCTCGTCACTCGACACGCAGCATCTCCAAAGCCAAAATGACTTGTCGTCAATCTGCACTGATTTCGGACAGCACTGAAGCCCATCTCTCCCATCAGATGTTGCTGCTTCTGCTCCTGGCTCCTCACCAGATTTAGCTTCTTTGGGCACGTCACCCTACAGCCGAGCTCTCTCCCTTCTGCAGATGTTCGTCTCCTGTTGCTGGCGCTGAGAACAAGTTGTGCTTAGCGTCTGACCAGGCCGTGGCTGCTGCTTGGTGGAGGGCAGATAACGAGATTTACTGCAAACCGAGCGCTCGGTTTAACTCGTAGTCCTATTTGCAGTGATCTGCTCATCCAGGTGTCTTAAAATAAGTCGGTGAAGGGGCAGAGGATCTCATCTGCAGGTGGGAACGAGGCTTGAATGCAAACAGCGCAGCGCTGGGGCTTTGCGACTGTATCATGACTTCAAAAGGGTTTTGCTGGATTTTTTCCAGAGGAGCCCTTCAGATCTACAGAGTTATTCCCTTTTCCTTTGATTGTTGGCTGTCAGCGCTGATTTCTCATTTCATTGTTTTGCTGAGCAGCTCGTTCTTTGATTGCCTCCGCGTTAGATCGACTTCCTCACCAGGATCTCAGAACCAAAACCTTGGCATGGCCATCACGAGCTGACGGCAGGTTTCTCTGCGTGGGTTTCTATAAACTTGCCTTTCTCTGTGATATATCCCGGGTTCAGGCTGTGCAAACCCTGTGCTTCTGCTGCTGGATGTTTCCTCTTTCTGCCACACTGCATGCAGAGAGCGCTTGGGTATCGAGTTGCAAGCGCTGAGACAGGCCAAGCAAGTTCTGAAGGCAGCGTCTCATTCATTCCTGCACAGCTGCGCTCCCTCCAGCTCCAGAAAGCGTCCTCATCCAGTCCCATATCCTGCAAAGCAACGAGCTTTCCATCAGATGCCTCTAAGTGGTGTCTCGGTGCCGATTTGGGTAACTTTCCTACAGGATGCTTTTGCTCCGGGGCTCCGATCAGTGAGCAGATTGCAGCTCTGCAGTCTGCAGGCTGTGCCTTATCGTGCTGCCTTGCTTGGGTTCAAGGCACCGCCTTGGCTTTGTAATTGAAAATCCCTTCCTTTCCTCTGCCCCGTTTTCCCCAGCGTTGAAGGGAGGACATGGATAGAAGAGAAAATCTCTCTCTCCCACGGGGACAGAAGTCTGATTTGCTCACGTCGAGCATCTCTCTATAATCAAACCTTCCTGGCTCTTTGTTCTGCTGCTTATTACGGGAAGGGGATGCTGCTGGGAATTGCCGAGGACTCATACAAAGAGCGGGGAAGGTCTGAATGGGAAGGCAGCAGGGTTTGGTAGCAGCTTGTTCTTTCTCCCCGCACATAACGTGGGAGTGGAGACGTGGGTCACTTGTCAGTCCTACGTAGCAAAAATGGAGCTTAATTGCCAGCCATGGTTGGCCGCGCTCTGCCAAAATTGCTGTAGCAGGTAACAATTTTCTATACTTTCATTCCAGAATGACAGTGTGGAAAGTGAATCATTTCTTGTCATGCTAATTTCCCAGGTTTTGTAGTCCACGTGACTGCTTCTCCCCAGCTTTGTTCTCCTCCGGAGCGGCGGAGCTTGGCCGTCTGCATCTTCCAGCCTTTGTTTTCAGGGCAACAGCATTTGGGAATGCCTGAGAAATTGGGGCAGGAATGACTCCACCGTGGTGTCAACCCGTTGGCTTCAGGGAGGGACTTCTGAAATGGAGTGGGGGAGGAGGAAATGGGCTTGCAGAGCAGAACCTGGTCATTGACTTTGCTGTGGAGGAGTTCACTGCCGCCCGGAGTGCTGGATATCTTTAATATTTAAAACCTTTTAGGTAATATCTGCAATCTTTAATATCTCTGTGATTCTGTAATGGATCTTCATGGGGCCAGAGGCACTCCGTCCTCTGGATCAGCCCATTCTTCCTCAAAGAGCCAACTTCACACTGGTGGTTCCAGCTTCCATTTCCAATCCGTTGGTCCAACTTCATTGCTCTGATAAGCTTAAAATAGCATCGTAGCCTAGCTTAAAAGTCTGCTTTGAGTCCTCCAGGCTCAGCCTATTTAAATACTCCTCTTGCAAAACTCATCTCCTGGCCGGACTGGTGCTGCAGGTATGCCAATGACTGTTGGCTGCCCCACAGCACCCTCCCGGCCGTCTCTAGCTAACCACAAATCCCAAGGCTTTGAATCAGCTCCTCCTCCTCTCTGCTGGCTCCAAGTCCTCCTCCCCCCATACCTCCTCTTGGCTTGGCTTCCTTACTTGCCAGCACAGCAATCATTACCTGCTCTGGCACCGAAAAAATAGCGATTAATCACAGCAACAGCTATGAGTGTCTTCCGGGGCACCTGTTATTAAGTGGTATAAGGCTGCCTTGCTGGAACCAGAGCTGTGTTTGCAGATTAAAACTCCTTTTCTTTCTGTCCCTGCAGACTCTTATTAACCCGAGCTTTGCCATTTTCACGTTGAGCCGTTGCCTTGTGTGTGACTTAATTCTGGATCCTGGCCACCGTGTTGTGGTGGATGTGACCTGGATGTGTCTGTTGGGATGCCTTCACGTTACGACCATAGGCTTGACAGAGAGGGGTGCAGTAATAACACGAGGGCTGTAAACTGGAAGGGGAAATATGGGTTAGATGTGAGAAATGGCTTTGTCACACTGAGGGTGGTGAGGCCCTGGCACAGAGCTCTGCTTGCCCCATCCCTGGTGTTGCTCCAGGCCTGGTTGGATGGGGCTCTGAGCACTGGCAATGGGAGATACCTCTACCCATGGGGTTGGGACTGGGTGGATCTTCCAGTCACGCCTTCCTATGATTCTGTGACAGCTCTCAAAAGGTTCTTCAAGTCCACATCCTCCTTTGGTGCGAAGAGCCTGGCAGATTGCTAATGCCAAGTGCTCTCCTTTGGTATCCTCTTTCCTTGGAAGGTTTGCACGTAGTTCTCTCCCCCCATCACCTCCCATCAAGTCCATCGCTGACACTGTCTTGCTTCCTGTGGTGCTGTGGGCTTTCCTCTTGAACATCAGCAGCCCCCTAACAAACAAACCACCCTCTGCACTCATGGGTACGTGTATTTCCCTAGAAAGTTGGCTCAGCCATTAGGAATCCCACCAGTGATGTAGATTTCTTCACTTGTTCCCGTGGCTGGGCTGCATCTCCCCAAAGGCTGCGCTCTGCTTTGTTTCCTTCGTTTCCTTCTCTTCTCTTCTTGCCCTTTGTGGGTTGAAAACACAGCATTTCCTTCAACTCACGCTTGCAGAAGAGCTCCCATTGCCTCTTTGTGCCTCCGCTTCTCACTTCTGTTTCTGCTCTCTCGCTTCTTAGCACCTTTGGCTTCTTCCTTCTCAGCCCAAGCCAGACCTGCTCAGCTGCCTCCTTCCCTGGGAGGAGTCTTGGGGTGCTGGCAGAAACAAACAAACAGAAAGAAGCAAAAACAGGCAACAAACCGATCATCCAACCCATAGAAATAAAAGAATATCCCTCCTGGCTGCTTTTCCTGCAGCTCTTCCAGATGCTCTTGGGTGGCTTCTCGCCTTGTGCCCAAGTTGCTTTTCCTCCTCTTCTCTGTTTCTTTTTTGTTTGTTTTTTTTTTTTGTGTTTTTTTTTCCAGCACTGAGCTCCTGCTACGTGCACGCATTTTGCTGGTTGTTTTTCCACCCCCCCCTCTTCTTCCTCCCACCTCCGTTGTTCTCTCTGCTTCTGTTCTTTCCGTATCCTGCAGGGAAAAGATGTTTTTTCTGCTTCAGAACCTCGTGGAGCCTTTGATACGGGGGCACACACGAGCTTCTTTCCATCTTCTTCGTGCTGCTGCTGCCCTGTTGTGCCTTTCAGGTGAGAGATCACTGCTGGCAGCTCATCCCTGGGGGGAAAAAAAACTCTTCATTTCTGCCAGTTTTAGGGCAAGCTGTTGGGCTGACGTGAGCTGAAGGGAAGGTCCCGGGTGTGGGGTTTGGAAAAACAGAGTGAAAACACAAAAAGAACGTCCTCAGATCTTCATCGGACCCTCAGCAAAAAAAATGGTCCTTGGTTGTGTTAAATGTGATAGAATCCTGATGGAATCCTGGAGATGTAACGTCGGCGCGGTGCGGAGCCTTCGGCGGTGACGTTTTGGGGGGTCTCTGTGGTCGTGCATCCTGATGGCTTCCAAATCTCATAAAACCCGAACTTTTCCTTGTTTTTCTCTGTTGTTGCATCCACCGTCTCATCATGCCGACCCTGTATTCGGAGGTTGTTGCTGAGTGTTTAATAGACAATTGCAGACAACTCCTATCCGTGGCCATCCACTGCATTTATCTCAGGGCAAAACGCTGCTTGCATCCCTCCCGGGAGGAATTTGCCCTCGGAGGGGTGTTTTGAGGAGCAGGTTGGAGCAGACTTGTGTAACTCAGCTCCCCGTAATAGTGGGATCTGAGGTTTTATTATGGGGAAGGGATGGCTCCATGCGATGAGATGGGAATGGCGTGGCTGGCGACGGTCTGGGAGCTGAACTAAGGAGGATGGGGTAGGAGGAGGTAGTTTGATGTGGTAGGAAACAAGCAGTGCTTGGTGTGGAGCTGCTTGGAGATCTGGAGATTGGAAGAACTCAAACCAGGTTCTTGCGCTGTGTTTGAGATGAATGATCAGTTTGGTATGTTGGTGGACGGGGTTGTTTTGTCCTGCTGATGATCCCTGTGTCGTTTTATGGAGAGTCTCCAGTGCAACTGCAAGCTGGGAGGAAAGGAATGATAGAATCATGAAACTGTGGAATGGTTGGGTTGGGAGGACCTTAAAGATCATGGAAGCATGGAATGGTTGGGTTGGGAGGACCTTAAAGATCATGGAAGCGTGGAATGGTTGGGTTGGGAGGACCTTAAAGATCATGGAAGCGTGGAATGGTTGGGTTGGGAGGGACCTTAAAGATCATGGAAGCGTGGAATGGTTGGGTTGGGAGGACCTTAAAGATCATGGAAGCGTGGAATGGTTGGGTTGGGAGGACCTTAAAGATCATGGAAGCGTGGAATGGTTGGGTTGGGAGGACCTCAAAGATCATTGAAGCATGGAATGGTTGGGTTGGGAGGGACCTTAAAGACTGTAGAACCATGGAATGATTGGTTGGGAGGGACCTTGAAGATCATAAAATCCTGGAATGGTTGGGTTGGGAGGACCTTAAAGATTATGGAATCATGTAATGGGTTGGGTTGGAAGAGACCTTAAAGACTGCAGGACCATGGAATGTTTGGGTTGGAAAGGACCTCGAAGCCTTTCTAACTCCAACCCCATGGGAAGGAATTGACCAAGTGCCCAAACCCCATCCACTCTGGCCTTGAGTACCTCCAGGAATGGGGCACTCACAGCTTCTCTGGGCAACCTATTCTAGTGCCTCACCACCCTCACGGTTAAGAATTTCCTTCTAACACCTGACCTAAATTTCCCCTCTTTTAGCTTAAAACCATTCCCCGTGTCTAGCTTCAAACCATTCCCCGCGTCCTATTGCTGTCAGGGCACATAAAAAGTCAATCTCAGTCTTTTTACCTAAGCCCAATCATTCTGACACGGTGCAGGAGGTAACCTTGGGCGTTGCTGGGGGCCACACGTGGGGAGGTGACATCCCTCAATGACAGCTGCAGCAAGAGCTTGGAGCAAAGCCTGCTTTGTGATCCTGGTGCACAGGTACGTTAGGAAGTTAATAACGAATGCAAAGGAGCGTGCTGGCTACTGGCAATTAAGCACTGCTAACGATGACATTCCTCATCGCCTCCCTCGTGATTGCAGAGGGACGCTCCCGGTGCAGCCCCCTCGTGCCGCAGCCATTTCACGAGCGCCTTCCAACACAGTTATGCAGCAATAAAAAATAAAAAATGAAATGCCTATCTTAAGGAGACAGATTGCTGCCTTCATCTGTCTCCTTGATTAGCTGCCAGGGCTGCGTGTGCTACAGTAACTCCGTTCTTTTCAGCACGTTCCTCCCGTATATCGCTGTCTGTTGTTGAAGTCCCATTCTGCCGAGGGATTTTGGGGGCATCTAGAAAGCCATGCTGGCTCAACCTGTGAGAGCCTTGGAGCGCTCAGGCTCAAAGGTGACCTGCAAAGCAAGCTACCCTGCGGTGCTCTTCACCAAAATCTGTAATTTTTAGTGTCTTTTTGAGAGGTTTCTAAGCAACCCCCTGCAATCTTGTTTGTTTGGGCTTGGCGCAGCCCCAGCATCCTGTCTCCTTGGGTTGCCACCAGCTTCAGGAAGCTGCCTGCTGCCTTGGCGTGGAAGGAGTTGTCTTCGCAGTGCAAGTTTTCAAGTGCTTACAGTGAATGTGGTCGTTTGGCACGCTGCTCGCCCTTCCTTCCTCCTAGCCTGTTGCAGGTTGGAAAAGTCTCATCTCTGAAAGCGTGGTCAGGCATTGGCACAGGCTGCCCGGGGAGGTGGTGGAGTCACCGTCCCTGGAAGCACTCAGGAAATATGGAGATGTGGCACTTGGGGACACGGGTAGTGGGCACGGTGGGATGGGTTGGGGTCAGACTTAGGGGGTCTTGGAGGTCTTTTCCAATCCTGATGATTCTGTGAGTGGACGTGGTGGGGTTGGCAGCTGGACTTGATCGTGGAGGTCTTTTCCAGCCTTGATGATTTTTATGATTCTAAGGTGGAAGAGCAAAAACTGGAGGGCTGGGTGGCATTTTGTTGGCTGCTTCTTTGGGGATTAATTACTTCTAAAAGCCGTGTTGTTTCACTGGCCTTCCTGCTATTACATGGAGACTGAATACATCTCCAACTGCACATAATAATATCTTACTTCACGTGTGCGTAGCTTCTTGGAAAGGTGGCCCAGTCTGACTGTGAAGTTGGGCACTGTTGGTTTTCCACCTGTAGGCAGGGACCGTAGGAGTTCATCTGCCATTCAGAAAGACCTCTTGTGTAATACTGAAAACGAAATGAAAAGAGAATTTATGCCATTGAGAGCCGTGTACTTCGGTCTTCCACTGGTTCTCAGCTCTGTTTCTTGGGCAATCTTTGTAGGTCCCCGCAGCCAAGCTCTCCCATGACTCAAGTGTGCCCAGCAAAGTGGAGGAACCCCATTAGATATCCGGGATCGTGATGATACTAAACTGTTTCTAGCAAATGTCCTCATCCTGGCACATGAGCTGACTCAGTGGTAGCTATCCTGGCCCCTGCTGAGGGCAGCATGCTCCCCAGCTAATGTTGAAGGTGGATGGGTAATGTTTTCTTGGCTTGGACAAACGAGTGTCTGTTTGCTGGTAAGCCTGGGGCAAGAGGTCTCAGCGGTCTGAGCCTTTCTTGCATCGGTAGAGGTGGCCCTGGATGGAAGGGAGGTTGTTCAGCTCTCCTAATGCAACGCCAGTACATTACTGGAGATCATTAAAATTGCTCTTCGGCAATCTGTAATCATCCGTCGCGTTCATTTGCTGCGGTGTGACAAGTTGTAGGGGTCTGGTAGGGTGAGGACCTACAGAGCTGGTTCAGGTCCATCCTGGTGGGAACAGGGCGGGAAGGGTGGTGGTATCACACAGGAGCAGTCCTCTTCCTTCCCCCATTTACTGACCGTGGGAAATGGGTCTTAGAGTGGGGCAGAGTCTCTTCCGATGGTACTGAATCACAGAATCACGGAATATCCCAGTTTGGAAGGGATCCTCTTGATCCTGCACCGCGGTGGAAAGAACCCTCATTGTGCCCTCTTTGTCAGGTGCGGAGCCAAATCTATCATCTATTTTTATTAAATAGAATTAGCAGGCTAATGCCCTAATTAGGCAAGGTTTACAATAATCTCTGCTCTCAGTCGATGGAGCCGCGGCGTCCCTCCTGCTGCACTGATCCCTTCTCCCCTCCCTTTTTTCAGGAGGTTTTGTAATAGGGCTTTTGCAACGCCGCTTTGTGAAGCACTTCTGTCTCCTGACTAAGTGTTCGCTCACAGCCCGTGATGGGGGGGGACAAGGAAAAGGGCCGGTGCAATCTGATGCCATCATCTTCTGTTGACTTCTACATTAATATATCTTAAGGGTTTTGTTTCGGCTTTTCTGGGACATGAAATTCATGAATGCAAAGTTTAACATTTTAACTGCTCTCCTACGCTTTCCCGGCACGAACCGCACGAGTGGGTTTGCTGCCCCTGCCAACCTTTGGGGATGAATATCGCCTTTATGGTGCTGCCTTTCATCCCTGTGACGTACGTCCCTCAGCTTAACCACTGCTGGACACCAAAATGATGTTGTGAGGGTCGGAACAAAGATGGGTGGCTCAATGGGAGGACCCAACGCCCAACATTTTGGTGCTGAGCTTCAGTGGGAGCCCGGCCCCTACTAAGTAAAGTTGAGGACGGTTGCTTTGGAGGCATCAGGAACGATGACGATGATGATGATGATGATGAACCTGCTCTTGTAATGCAACTTCAATTCTTCTTGAGCGTAAGAGCATCTCATTTTTCAGAGATTCGGTCGTGCTTTGAGGAATGTGTATCTCCATAATGATAAGAGTACAGTCCAACATATCTTGGACAGAAGGACGAGCTCTCCGGCGAGCGTTGCAGGAGGAGCTGAGCCGTGAGATGGTGGCGAACACATTGTCCCAGGCGTGTGAAGAAAGGAAGGAGACTCGAGCTTAAAACGATGCGCGTGAATCACTCGGGGCTCTGTCCTTTGTGAGTAATGCTGTGAATCTGTGGCTCATGCAGGAATGCTCTCCCAACCCACCCGTGCCATACCGAGCGGCTGTGGAGCCGCATCTCTGAGCTGAGCCTCCAGTTGGGTGAGCTGAAGTGTTGACGTCCTCGGACGCTTGCTAAAAATACGAGCAGGCTTCCCTGCGTGCAGTATGGGCACAGTACAGCTCTTGTCTCCGGCATCACGGTTCGGCGAGGAGCCGAGCGGGCACACTTGTTTGAGAGAAGGATTTGTCACCCTGTCAAGCTGTCGTGGTTCTGTGACCCTCTGTGCTGGGGGGAAGCTCTGCGGGTTGCACATTTCCTTTGTGGTCACCGACAACGTCGGTGGGGATGAGAATTATTATTATTTTTATTGCACCCAGTGGAATAAAGTTATCGAGACCACGGGGAAAAGGGGTTGTAAGCCATCATACTGCGAGCTCGCCTGTTCTGGAAGACACCTTAAACCCAAATAATTTCTTTTGGTTGTTCCTCTTGTGCAAATGGAACACGTAAAGCTGACACCGGGGACTCTTGAGCTGAGCTGGCACAGCTCTGCGTGCACCTACAGCCTGAAAATTCTTCTCTTTGCTCAGTGGTTGGCATGCAAGTGGCTTTTCCTTCTGACTTTCACGCCTGGCAGTGTTGGGCTGAAGGGATGGTGCAGCACTAAATGGCCTTGGGTGTCTTGCAGGGCTGGTGATGGAAGGATGGATGGGCTGTGGGCACTACGCAGTTGGGTTTGGGCTCCGGTGTTCCTTGTTGGAACCGAAGTGGGTGGAAAGGAGGAGACGGAAGGCACTCCTGGGATGTTTGATTCCTTGTGTTCCAGCTGTTAGATGCAGAAGGTTAAGTGGAGATCAGAAGCAAATAGGGGTCTTCGGCACAGGCAGCCGTGCTCCGTGAGAGCCTTTTGACACTCTGGGAGGCAGTGAAGGAAGGCTGAAATTTGCAGCTCGAATGTGAGCTGTGATCTCGCTTGATTGAGCATTTACAATGCATCTCCAGCAAAATGAAAGCTTTGAAATCTCCCGGAGGAGAGGCACGAAAGCAGCAGGGCCGGAGGGCGCGGAAACAGCAACTTGTGAGCCCCCGAGGCATTGCCTCACCCCGTCAGTATGGTTCCTCGGGGGAACAAGAGGGCCATTGTGGGACGGGTGCTCAGCCAGATGTTTCCAGTGACCTCGACAATGGCCCTTTTCATTTCCTGTGCCTGAAATCAGATTGGGATCACTCTGAAATGAGGGAGGTGGGCGGCGGTGGCTGCAGCCCCGGGTGAGGAGCCTGTTTGGTGCGGTGAATGTCCCACGAGATCAAGGGTGGTGGCGGAGGCTGTGTTGGACTGGGAAGAGGGAATAAATACCCCAAATCTGTCCGAAGTGCACGGCAGGAGCTAGCAGGAGGGCCAGCTGGCTCTGACTTCACTTATCCTTGCCGGCCTTGGGGAAAACGCGACGTGGGCTGGATTCCTGAGACCCCTAAATGCCAGGATTCGTCTCAAATGTTTGGTATGTACCAAGTCTAGCCTTGAATTAGCGTAGTGCGACTCGGTGGGTTTGCTCCAGCTTTTGGGTTTTCATAGCCTGTTCCATTTCTGAATTTTTCTCCTAATTTGGTTGTTTTCTGCCTGTTTAAGAGGGTGCTGCGTTACAGCGGTGTGAGTTCCCTCCCACAGACCAACCCCACTCACCTGGGAGGTCACCTGTGAAAGCTGTGGGGCTGCTTGGAAGCTGAATGTGTTGGTTGTGAAGCCACGTTATCCCCATCTGCGTTGCTCATCAGTGGGGAAACCCAACGCAAGGTGCTCTCACAAGATTTGGGGAGGACTCAACTTTTTGGGTGGGTGAAGTTTTCAGGCTCCTCTGGTGCAGCTGGTTTGGACCTGATGAACTCCAGAGGTCCTGTC
Organism: Alectoris magna; assembly: GCA_030625065.1. Classification (NCBI taxonomy): domain Eukaryota; kingdom Metazoa; phylum Chordata; class Aves; order Galliformes; family Phasianidae; genus Alectoris; species Alectoris magna. Next base: position 1,093,194 of record CM060561.1, on the reverse strand, counting down.
CAACCTAAATCATTCTGTGACCTTGCCTGCTGTGTTCTGGGAAGTGCCTGGTGCATCTTGTCCTTTGGTCCGTGAGCTACTGGAGACCCTTCTAGGAGGGTGCAGGAGAATGACTGAGGGGGTGAAGAGGCCCTGATGAAAAGGCTGCAGCTCTTCCACTTATGGTAAAGTTGGATGCTGGAGGGGTGGAGGGAGGAGTATGATGGAGGATGCGATTTGGATGTGCCGTGCCAGTCCAGCACACAACCACATGCTCAAATTGCTGCCTTCTTCTTGGTCTTGTTTCTGGCTTCCATTCCTATGGAGTACTTGAGGGAATGGTTTCCAGAGCAGATTGCAAGCCAGAAGGATGGTTGGGTTGGCTTGGCTTGGCTTGGCTTGGGAAGGCACTCAGTGCTCCAACAGGTACAGACGTAACTGAGAACTGTGCTACTGCTTCTTTATGCAGAGGTGTTCAGAGCGTCCATTTCTTATGCTAAACTTAATTGTTGGGGAATGAAACGGCATTTTGTGGGGATCTCTTCCTTTCTTTGCCCTTCCTAGGCGGGTCATAAATGTATCAGCTGACGGTGTTTAAGATTGTCTTGTGGTCTCTTTGTGTGTATCTGGTGCCAGCTTGTCCTCCAGTGGTTCCCGTTGAGTAGCCTGCAGACCACATCTAAGAACCATAGAATGTCCCAAGGAGGGAAGGACCCATAAGGATCATCAGGTCCGTCTCTTAAGCAGTGAGATGAGCTCTGCAGCATCCTGCATTGAGCTGGCTTCACACCTTCCCTTATAGGATGGTGCTGGGTGTCTGCTGCGGGGGAAATGGGGGTGCGACGCTCGCCGTGTGAAATTCCCCTTTAAATGGGGAGGTCATACTCTTCATCGTGCTCTCGGAGAACTGCTGTATGATTTCCTATGGCTAATTGAGAGATAAAGCAGGCTCTAATCTCACCAGTAAAACTGGAAGCCATAGAGGTGAGATGAAATAATAATTGCAAACCTGAGAAAAGCAAAGTTACCTTTAAAGTAAGGAAATAATTTATGCTGTGTTTGGCTGTTGAGCAGCAGCAAGGGAGTTAATGGACCTGGGTTTTTCTGTAGCCGTGTTACATTTCATCACGTTTTTTAATTGTAGATTTAGTGATTGACTTACCATAATGGCTCGGATGTAGAATTGTGGGAACATAGAACGTGTTGGGTTGGAATGAACCTCAAAGATCATAGAGCCGTAGGATGGTTGGGCTGGAAGGGTCCTTAAATATCATAGAGCTATGGGATAGGTTGGAAGGGTCCTTAAAGATCATAGTGCCTTGGGGTGGTTGGGTTGGAAAGGTCCTTAAAGATGATAGAGCCACAGGACAGTTGGGCTGGAGGGGTCCTTAAGAGATCACAGTGCCATCGGATGGTTGGGCTGGAAGGGTCCTTAAAGATCCTAGAGCCATGAGATGGTTGGGTTGGAGGGGATCTTAAAGATCACAAAACCATGGGATGGTTGAGTTGAATGGTGCCTTAAAGATCACCCAGTTCCAACCCCCAACCTTTACATCTTATCCAGTGAGGAAGCGCTGAGCGCAGAGATGGAAAGCACAACGCGGTGGAGGGCTGGCTTGTTTTCCTCTTGCAAGGATGAAAATGCTGCAGCACCAAAATAGCAGTCGCTCAGGAATGTCCAGGGTGAGGTAAAGTTCACAGTAAGTGTTGGTGCGGAGCTCAGATCTGATTATTTCAGTTTTGCTGCTGAGTTCAAGCCCTGTTTCCTGTTAATTCCTTGGAGACCTTTTGCCATTCCTGGCATTGGGGTGGGGTGGGAGAAGCATTTTTGGATTCCTGGCTTGAAACAGAGGCAAACAGCAGCATCCCAAGCCAAAACAGATGGAAGTATGCCTAAAAGAGGTTTTACTTTGAGCCTATATGAGCCTAAACAGTACCTCATCCTGGAGACTCCCAAGATTATCGATAATTGGAACACTTAATGTTGTTCAGTTGGAAAAAAAACTGCAGAGATCATCAAGTCCAGCTCCAGTTTAGGTCCTTCAAGATATTTTTGGTTTTAAAGATCACCAAATCATAGAATATCCCAAGTTGGAGGGCATCATCGAGTCCAGCTCCTCTTACTTGAGACTCGAGGGGGGATTCCATGCCCCAAAACATGTGGTCTCGCCTCTTTGATGATCAAAAAGAGTGGTGAGGCTTTTGGGGAACAATGAAACATCAAAGACGTTGCTACTGGACAGCGAGATGGATCCTTAATGGCTGGAACTGATTTACAGCAGGATGGAGGTTTGTCAAAAATATCTGAAATTCGGGTGGGGGGTGGTTTTTAAAACAGAAGAAAGTGTGCTCGTGTGTCGTGAAAGGTAATTCCTCTGTCCACATCCAGAATGTGGAGGAAACAGAAAGTGCTCAGAAGCAGTGGCTGGGCTGTGCTCGTTACACATGACCTTTGCGGTTCATAAAAGTCTCTTCTCTTTCTATAGAGAATTTCTGCGGTGACCTTTCCTTCGCCGTAGTCTCAAGCCTGGATTGGGTGATAAGAGAGCTCAGCCCTCTACGGCTGACATCTCTCATCCGGGCTGCTGTTTGACTTTTAAATAACAGCGAGAAAAAGAGGGAAAGTGGTTCAAAGTGAACGTTTGTTCCCAAAGGTTGGGGCTGTGCGTCATCTCTGCTTGGGTACGTTGCGGGAGTCACTGCCTACTTCCAGCTGCAGAAAACCTTTGGGTCCTGTGGGTAACTGCTGAATATCTGGGCTGAGTTTCAGAAACTCAGTGTTGGAAATCCAATTCCAGCTTAGTGCTCTCAATAATTAAGTTTGAAAGGCGGTGCTGAACTCTGTGGATTCCCAAAATATTCCAAGGATCGCTTTAGTAGAGGATTTTGTTGTCTCATCAGGTCCAATATCTTAGTTTGAGATGATCTGCTTCTAAAAGGGAAAATAAAATAGTAGCTCATAGCATCCAGGAGGTTGTGGGCTTGGCGGGGGTGGGTTGGCGGTTGGACTCGGTGGTCTTGGAGGTCTTTTCAGACCTTCACGGTTCCACGATTCTGTGTGTGAATATGGTGAGGATGGCTGGGAGGTTGGACTCAGTGATCTTGGAGGTCTTTTCCAACCGTTCTGTGATTCAAAGAGCTGCAGTGAAAGGCAGCTGCTGATGGTGGAGTCAGCAATGGATGCGTCCAGGGGTGGGGTTTCGGTGCAGAACATCTCAGACGTTGCGGAGAACTCGAGAGGATGATGGCTTAGAGTTGTGAGAAAGTGGAGATGGACCAAGAGGAATGATGAATGTAATTGTGGCAGCTGTTGTGTTCTCGGCAACGCTCCCCTTGGTAAATCTACCTGGGGGAAGAAGAAATGACAGGGGAGAAGGGACTTGTGTAGGCAGAGGAAGCCTAAGCAAAGCAGCAAAGCCAAAGGCAAAGACCTTTGAGGTGATTCCAGTGTCTGGTCCAACAGGCTGCAGTTTCTGGGTGGGTTTTGTCGTTTCAGAAAGCTCCATGGTAGCGTGAGACAGCAGCAAGGGTATGTGTGTGGCTGGAGACATCGTCTGCTGGGGACGGAGATGGAAAGGGGTCTTCACCAGAGGGTGGTGGGCACAGCCCTGAGCTGCCGGAGCTCAGGGAGCATTGGCAACAATGCACTCAGACATAAAGTTTGGGGTTTGGGCCCTGCGTGGAGCCAAGAGCTGGACTCTGTGATCCTTGTGGGTCCTTTCCAGCTCTTATATTCTGTGGCTCTGTGGTCTTCGTGCTTGTGCCAACGCATGCTGACCAGAAAGGCGTTGAGGACTCCGGGTTGCACCAAATCCCCAGTTCTGGAAGAAAGCTGCCGACCACTTGGTTGTGTTCAATGAAACGTGGCCATGTGGCGCTGAGGGACGTGGTTAGCAGGCGTGGTGGTGGTGGGTTGGGGTTGGAATCGATGATCTTGGAGGTCTTGCCAGCCTTAATGTAGAAACACAACCCTATCGCTGCTTTTCCTTTTTAATGGTCAATCTGCAAGCTTGCACCTGATAATCGAGTTGGAAATGCTCGTTTTTTTTCCCTTCTAGTTTTCTATTTCCTAAAGCCCACCGCCCGGTTCTGACTTCCATCTGCTCATAAGCTGTGTCCTGCCTTGCTCTGCCCTTCACTTGGGAGGCCTGGTTGGCTGTTTTCAACCTGATGCCATGTGCCAAGGGTGGTGTGAGGGGAACGTCTCTGCCGTTCAGGTGTAGGAATGGCCACGAAGCAGTGAGAGCCTGGAGCTCGCCGAAGAGCACGGTGAAGCCTTGGTGGAGCCCCAGGCTGCAGAGCTTCTCTCTGTCATCATCATGGACTTCTCAGGTTCATAGAATAGAATCATTAAGTCGGAAGACACCACTCAGATCACCTAGTGCGACCATCAACACATCCCCACCATTCCTACTCATAGAATCATTGAGATTGGAGAGGACCTCCAAGATCATCCAGTCCCACCGCCAACCCGCCCCCACCATGACCTGAAAGGTGAAGTTCAGTGCCTTCAGCAGCATCGTGCTCTAGATGGAGGTCTGTGGTAGCGTTCCAACTGTGTTTTCCCAGTCTTCATTCAACAAAACGAGAGCATTAGTGGGTATTTTCTCAGTGCATGCTTTCAAGTGTCACTCCCGTGCGTTCTCCTCTGGATCTCCGGTGCGGATTCCTTGTATAAATAGGCTTTGACTTGTTGTTACTGGAGCTTCCAGTTCCCACGCTGATTCTTATCAGAGAAGATTAGCTCCCAGCCAAAGTTGTTGTTTTTTCTTTCTTTCAAGGGATTTATCACATCCAAACACGTCTGCGGCTTGCTGCGCTGCTGGAGCTGCCCCACTGGTGGACCGGGGCTGGTAACCATCTGCTGAGCCACCAAAATTAGGGTGGGACAGCTGAGTGAGATGCCAGGGTTGGAATGAAGTTCATTTAAGGATCAGGTGTTGGCACGGTGCTGTTAATTGCAGAGATGAGGGTAACACAAACCCTCCATGCAGGTTGGGATCGCCGATAGCATCGCGATGCCGAAGCAGCTGCGTGCAACCGGAGGCGCGCTGTCGAACGCCGCTGGGAGGATTTTCCTGCTTCAGCAGAACGTGGGCTGCTTGCTTGGATTGCTGAGCTCAACCAAAGCGCCCAGGTTTGCTGGGAAGAGTTCTGGCGTTGGGAATTAATTCTGCTTGCGCAGAGCGGGGCCTGAGCTTTGGTCAAGAACCGGGGGCTTCCTTAGGATCTAAAACGGGAACTACTGGGTAGGTGAGAGCTGTGTGTGTATTCACAGCCCTGTAGAGGGAGTGGGGCACGTTCAGCCCCCAAAAACTACAGTGTTCCTCAGACTGAGCCCTTTGTTGACCTCCTCTTCAACCCGAGTTCCTTCAGCTCCTCCCGAGTCTCCAACCCAACCCTTTTCAGCTCCTTCTCTTTGCTTCTCCCCTCTCAGCACGTGGATTTCGTTTAATTCCCTTTGCTGAGCTGGAAATTAAAATTACAGAAGCAGTAAACCCGGCAGCGGGGCAGCCAGGCCCCGCGGTGGGGCAGCGTGATGCGGGTGTGCATAATAAAACCTGAAGGGTGCACTCGGTGACGCCATCATGGGCGTTAATAAGAGATTGTTTTCCTCAGGGGCTACGCCATCTGTGAGTATGTGGGGTTTCTTTGCAAAGGGTTTCTGTGGAGGGCGATGCTGCACAGCCAGCAGAGCCCGCGGTACGTCACGGAAGGAGCGTGAGCAAAATCTTTTCCATTTGGGCGAGCTCTCCTACTTCCAGTCCTGCGTGGTAAATCTGATGTGAAAGGGAAGAAGGTGAACAGCTCCCGCTTGGCTTTTATGGTTGAGTTCAAATGTGCTAAACCAAAGGTGGTTCGGGAGCAAAACCCCGCAGAGGTGTTTGGGGTTTTGGGCCGCGAGTAGAGTTTTGGGGGAGAACTCTATTAGGAGTCTCAGGCTTCTGCAGGGGAAAAAAATACCATAGAATCATTAAGGTTGGAAAGAGCCTCCGAGGTTAGTGAAGTCCATTTGTCAACCCATCCCCACCATGCCCACTCACGGGAGCATTAAGGTTGGAGAAGACCTCCAAGATGGTCAAGTCCAACCATCAAATCCTGATGTTCTCCATTTGGATTGGATCTTTGCTGGATGCTCTCCAGAATCTTTCTTGCCTTCACTCAAGTCACTCTACGAAAGGTTTGGAAGCAGTTCCGACCCATTCTTTGGTCCGGTCCGTAGTCTGATGTGGCCGAACTGGGAGAACTGGTGCCGTCTGTGAGTGGGGTCTTTTCGGTTGGTGTTAAGCAGGTGGAGGGCGGGGGGGTCAGCTTGGATATTAGGAAAAATTTCATCCCCTAAAAAGTGGTCAGGTGGTGCAGTCAGCATCCCTGGTGGTATTCAAGGGCTGGAGATGTGGCACTGAGGAATGCAGCCGGTGGGGATGGGTTGGGGTTGGATTTGGTGACCTGAGAGGTCTTCTCCAACTTTAACAGTTCTGTTAAAAAAAAAAACGCTTTGTTGATATCCATTCGTTTTTATATATTAAAATATATATATATATTGTTCCTTGCTGATGAGCAAGCAAATCAGTGTGTCCATCGGTTCCAAGTAATGCTTCCTTTGTTGGTTTTTTTTCTTTCCCTAATAGCAATCTGTGATTTCTGCTGGACTTTTCCAACAGCAGTCTGCTTACGCAGGGGAAGAAACACCATTTCCTTGCACAACTGATGGGCAATGGCTGTACCTGGAGAGCTGAGGGAAACGCAGCGTATCTCTGCCCCACATCTGCTCTCGGGGCTTTGGATCTGAAGGCGTGGGCTGTGCAGCTGATATCTTCCCTGGCAATCAAAGCAGCCAGGTGAAATGCTCTGAGTGATCTGACGTGGGGAAGGATTTGGGTGCAGACAGCTGTGCTTCAGTATTTCATCCCACAGCCAAGCAGGCTGGCACTGGGGCACCTGGACACGTAGCAAGTGCTGAGAGAAACAAAATGCCCAGCTTTGGGTTTAGTGCTGTGCTTGGGCATGTCATGCCAAAAGATGGGATATCCAGTGCTCGGTTCGCCAGGGGTTGGTACATCCCGGGTCGACCCAAGCTGTGGGATTTCATTTAGATCCACTGGGGAGAGGGATATCCCAGGCAGGGCAAATCCAGAGCTGGTTTGGTTTCATGTTTACGTGCCTTCTTTGCACACCCCGGGGAACTGACTCTCCGAACGAAGCCGTTCTCGGGCAAAAAGCGTTTTTTCCCTCTTGCTGCACCCCTGATCTTCACGCGCTTGTTAGCGTAGGAAAGATTGCAATTAGCATCCTTGCCTCAAAATAGCTCTGTGGCCGTGGCACTGCAGCGCTGTGCACGGGGATGAGCGTTCTCCCAGGAGAGCTTGGCGTGTTCATCAGATCCCCGCTGAGCACAAGGTTTCCTGCAGCAAACGAATCGCACGGCGCTGTGCTTGGCTGCAGGGTGGTAAGCGGCCGCGGAGGCTTAGATCCTGGTGGGTTTTTTTTTTTTGCATGTGATAAAAGAGCAGGAAATTGCCAAGTGCTGACCCCCGTCCTGCCGAATGGGTCCGGCATCGGCGTGGCTTTGAGCTTCCGGGGTGAAGGATGGCACTTGAGGATGAATTGACGCTAACTAGCGAAGCAGAGCGCAGCCGTGGAGTGCAAATATAGCAGTGTTTGTCCGAGTGCAAGTCAGCTGTCTGCAGCTGATTGCGGAGACGTCAGGGAGCTGGGGATGTGTCAGCTGAATTCCAGATTGGAGGACATGGCTTGGCAACGAAGGGCTGTGAAGGATTTGGAGCTCAGTGCTGTGGGGAGCGGCTGAAGGAGCTGGTGTGGTTCGGTGTGGAGAAGAGGAGGCTCTGGGGGAGGCCTCTTCACCCCATACGGCTCTCTGAAAGGAGGGTGTGCTGGGGTAGCAGCGATAGGACAAGAGGTGATGGCCTCACATTGCGCTGGGGAGGGGGTCGGGTTGGATACTGGAAGAAACCTCTCCTCCAGAAGAGTGGTGATGAAACAACTGCCCGGGGAGGTGGTGGAGACGCCGTCCCTGGAGGTGCTCACCTGGGGCCAGTGGGTGTGCTGGGATGGGTTGGGGTTGGGCTTGGGAGTCTTTTCCAACCCTTGTGGTTTGTGAGTGGACGTGGTGGGGGTGGGTCAACAATTGGACCTGACGATCTTGGAGGTCTTCTCCAACCTCAGCGATTCTGTGAGTGGGAATGAGTTGGTGGTTGGACTTGGTGATCTTGGGGGTCTTTTCCAACCTTCTACTATATCTGTTAAAAAATAAAAAGGAGTCCCTCAAAGAGCAGTGTATTTGTTTGTGAGTTATGCAGGGCTCTGGCCTATCTGGTGGCCCCGTTATGCTCTGATGATAAGGGATGTGGAAGAGGTGAGTGAGGAAGCTGCCGTGCCTGAGGAAGAAGTGGGTTGAGGAGCATGTGCCTGCCTTGCAGGTGGAGGCTGAGGTCAGATGTGAGTCCCTCCCCACCTCTTCTGCTGTAGCCTTGAGCTGAGTGGGGCTGGATGGGAATATTGGGTGACAGTTGACCTTTCTTAGAGGGCTGGAGGCCCAGTGTTGCTTTATTTATCACCGTCTCCCGGATTGTGGTGCTCCTTGTTTCAGCTCACACACGGAGAGACCCTAAACCACGCTCTGACCTTCATCGGGAAAGGCTCTGATGACAGCCACTCACAGTGCTGGAGGGGATGTTGCTGTTTTACAGATGAGTGGAATGGTGAATGAAGGGAGGGCCTCTCCCCACTGCAGAGCTCAGGCTTTGCGACTTTAATGTCTGGGTTGGATGTTCTTCGGGCACCTGGTCAATGGGAGGTGCCCTTGCCCATGTGGTTGGGACTGGGTGGGCTTTAAGGTCCCTTCCGACCCAACCATTCTGCGTAATGGTTCTATGAAATCATCAGTGCCCATCAGGCAGATGATCAGCTCAATAAACACGCACAGCTGTGAGCGCACGAGCTCAACGCTGTCCTCCAGAACAAGGTTGGTCTGTAACATCCCTACGTGGGCACCGGCGACGAGCTGGGAGCCTTTGTCCACCCCAGAGATGTGGGAACAAGCAGCCTTTGTACAATGACTTTTCACAAGACTCAGGCACTCGATGTGTGGGACAAGGAGCAGCAGTCGTGTGATGCAAGCCCTGGCCAGTGCGTTGCATGGCAGATGGGATGGGGAGAAGCTGAACCTCCATGAGACGAGCTCTGGTTTGGGCAAAGGAGCAGTAGAGCATCGTGAAGCCTGATGTATGGTGGAAGCACTGGGGGGGCTGCCCAGGACAATGGTGGGGTCTCTATCCCTGGAGGTATTTGAGAGATGTGTGGATGTGACCCTAAGGGATGTGTTTTGGTGATGGGACTCGGGTTGGTGATGGGGCTTGGTCGTCTTGAACGTCTTTTCCCACCTAGACAGTTCTGTGATGTTTGTGATTGGATCGGATTGGTCATCTTGAAGGTCTTTTCTAAGAATCCCAGAGGGGTTTGGGTTCGAAAGGACATTAAAGCTCACCCAGCCCTGACCCCTGCCATGGGCAGGGTCACTTGCCATTGACCAGGCTGCCTTGCCTCCATCCAACCTGACCTTGAGCACCTCCAGGGATGGGGCATCCACAGCTTCTCTGGGCAGCCTGATTCATTTGTTTTTTTCCCCAACCTTAGGTGACTGTGTGATTGTTGATTCACAACTTCTTTCTCATTGTGATACTTCTTTCCATCTGTGCTTGGGAAGGACCAAGGAAGAGCAGCCTTCGGGTTTCTCTTCCTTTTCTTACCCCAGGACTCTCCTCTGTACTGGGCCCGTTTCGTGGTGGCCGCATCAAGGAACGAGCTGTATTTATTGCACTTGAAGCATTCTTGGAGGCATTTCGATGCTTCAGCTTGGGATGCGGAAGCCAAGGATGAGAGACCTAGAGCTGAGAAGACAGACATCCACTTTTCCTGACGTTCGTGCCTCGTTGGCTAGCTGACATCCATCCCCTTTGCTGCTGGTTGCATTAACTCCTTTCTTTGGGAGCCCTCTCCTTGCCTACAGGCTTCAATCTGTCAGCTGTCAAAGCCTGACGTAAAATTTGTTTGATGAGGCTCTTGGCAAATTGGTGGAGGGATTTAGGCTTACGGGAGCAGCGCTGATCACTGGCTCGCAAGCTGTCCCCCCGGCGCCCCGTTAATGACTTTGTGGAATTCCCTTCTCCCTGGAGCCTCCCATTTGAGTTGTCTTAAATCATTAAAAAGGAAGGAAAAAGAAAAAAAAGAAAAGAAGAGCACGGGCTCTTGGCGCTGCTGCCAAGTAGGTCAGTGCTCTCCCAGTCGTGTGGTTTGGGAGGTAGAGACGTTATTCGGTGCCGCGTGGTGGGATGGAGATGGGGCTGGAAGCACAACAGGGCTTCCCAGCGTTAGCTCAGCGCTCGTCCTCAAGTGATAATAAGTCATCTGGCCTCGGCAAAGCCCAATTAAAATAAATCTCTGTGAAACCTGGTGGAGTAGATGATGCGTTCCTGAATGCTGGGGTGCGGGAGGAGCTGCAGGATCCGAGATGTGAGCTGGGATACGGAGGGGGTGGGCAACTGAGAAATGGATGGGGCGGGCAGTTGGGGCTGCCTTGAATGAGTCGAACTCACCTCCTTGCGTTGGGAGCTATTGAAATGCTTCCCAAATGCAGGTGCTTCCCGTAGGAGGAAATGTGCCCCCGAATGAGCCCGTGGTATTGGGGTTGGAACTGGATGTTCTTCAAGGTCGATTCCAACCCAAAGCGTTCTGTGATTCGATGGAAAATTGAACTGGCTGTGCTATGGCCGGGTGGTGGTGGTTGAAAGTACCCCCACGTGCATCTGGCTTGAAAAAAAACGAGGTTATTTCAGCAGAGAATAACTCATTGATCAAATAGGCACTGATCAGAGGGAGGAACATGATGTTCCAAATCCCTGTTGTAATGTCATTTAAATAGTAAACTGCTCCACATAAATTGTTGCAGGACATGAAAAAATTGATTGTACGGTGCCAAACTGTGGCCACTTGCCCCATGTATTACGCACGTAGGGTTTCAAGCTCAGATCCTGTGTTGGTTGTGCTGCGGCCATCCATGTCTTTCCAAAAGCTGAATGCTTTTTTGGAAGGGTCTTTGAAGATCATAGAACCAGAGGATGGGTTGGGTTGGAAAGGTCCTCAAATATCGTAGAGCCATGGGATGGTTGAGTCCTTAAATGTCACAGAACAGTGAAATGATTGAGTGGGAGGGTCCTTAAAGATCACAGAGCTGTAGAATGGTTGGGTGGGATGGGACCCCAAGCCCCCCCAGCCACAATCTTGCCATGTGCTGGTTGCCACCTACCGAATCAGGTTGCCCAAACCCTATCCAGCCTTGCCTTGAGCACCTACAGGGATGGAGTACCCTCGGTTTCTCTGAGCCTCACCACCCTCTGAGTGAAAAATTTCCTCCTAACATCCCCTCTTTTATCTTAAAACCATTCCCCTTCCTGACCCTCCTGGTGCCAGGTTGTTTTTCTCTCCCTTTCGTGATCAGACCCTGTTTTCTCCATCCCCTTTGCAAGCCATCTGCTGCAGCTGCGAGTTAATACACGGTGAGGTCAAGCTCCCCTTTTTTAATTTCCTTTTTATTTTTTTTTCCTGAAATCAGGTGGATCTCAGGCAGGTCTTAAATCACGGGGATTAGGGCTCTGTAAGTACAGCAGCAGCTCTCCTCCTGCTGATAATTGCTCTGTTTGGGGCTTATTGTTCACGTTCTTGCACTGGGCGTATTAGCAACAGGCTTGCAAGTGGGTAGATGGCAGATTTTATGTGGGGAGAAAAAAAATCCCCCCCCCCAAAAAAAGCACAACCCCTTGTGTTTAGGAGCCCGGTTAATGAAGCCCTGAGGAAGAGGAGGCAGCTCCGTGGCTGCCCTAAAAGCTTCGGGGCTTCACTTCAGCTCTTGCAAACCACGTGTTGTTTGCTGCTGCTGCTGACCCTGTGCTTTCAGAGGGCTCCTGCAGTGTTTTCCTCAGCTTCTGGCTCTGCGTTTTGTGCTTACAGCAAAGTAACAGAGCGCTGCATGCTGCTCTCTGTGCCCGTGCCCGCGTGACCGACCCTTCCATACGACTGACTGGTGGTTAAGGGCTATTGAGAGCAAGGGTTTGTTGGCGGGGGGACAGGCTCCCTCTTAATTGCTCTTTTCCATCCTGCTGTGACTGCATGCAAGCTCTCAGAGGGCTGCAGGGAACACTGCAGCCTCTGTTCCCTGTGCAGACAGTGTTCAGAACAAACCCAGTGCACGCCGGATGGTCTCGGAGCGCGGCACGCATGATCTGCACAGCCCCAGCCAGCTCTCATCCTACCCTGCATGACTCAGTGGTGCTCTGCCTTCCTTTATCCTGATTAATAGGAGGATCCTCCCTCTTGGAATCATTAAAGTTGGTCAAGAGCTCTAAGATCATCAAGTCCAATGCCAGCCCATCCCCACCGTGTCCACTCCTATGATCATAGAATTACTGAGGTTGGAACAGCCCTCCAAGGTCATGAAGTCCAATGCCAGCCCACCCCCACCATGCCCACTCCTGGGATCGTGGAATCATTAAGATTGGTCGAGACCTCTAAGATCATCAAGTCCAACGCCTGCCCACCCCCACCATGCCCACTCCTGGGATCATGGAATTATTATGGTTGGAAGAGCTCTCCAAAGTCATGAAGTCCAACGCCAGCCCATCCCCACCATGCCCACCCATAGAATCATTAAGTTTGGAGAAGACCTCCGAGATCAGCAGGTCCATCATTGACCCCATCCCCCGTGCCCAATCCCTCGTGCGTGTTGTCATCTGGGATCCAACACCCCTCACTTGGGTCAGAAGCGTTTTCTCTCTGAGCTGCCGAGCTTAGGGATGAGCTCTTTGTGTGCTCTGATTTTGGAGCTGACGTTTTGCCTTTTTCTTTTTTTTTTTTTCTAATCAAGAAGTTTTTTTTGATGCCGTAATTAAAAACACGGGTTTAATGGGCATGCCGCAGGATGTAAATTCATAGGGGGGGAAAAAAAAATACGTACGAGTCAAACTTTCGAGACCAAAGAGCTTTTGTGCTCGCTTAGTCTATTGTAATTAGGGGTGTGGTGCTTAAGGGATATTAATTAGTCCCATGGGTGAGGCTGGGAGCCAGAAAAACGCTGCCTCCGCCCCTATTCCCCGATGGGAGCTTTGGGGTGGCAAAGTGTAATGATAACATGATGAAAATCCCTCGGGACGTTGGCTGCAGCTGGATTTGCCATGTGGGTTCCAACCCATTCCGTTGGGGCAGTCACTGCAATAGCAAATCTAAGGAGGTTGGAAGCGTACGGTGGTCTCTTGGACCCAACACGGTGGGGAAATGTCCTGAAGGAGCGTGTGCTGATCTGCTCCTGACGTGGGAATCGGGGCTGGGGAAGCCACCCACCCCATCCTCGTCTCTGAGGGCGTGCCGGAGGCGCCTCGCTATCCTTGGGATATCTACATGGTGGATTAATTACACCCCTGGTCTCTGGGAGCGCCGTCTGCTTCCTATCCTTGGGGACTGGTGGGGCCACGGAGGTGCAGGTGGTCACGGGTTGGTGGTGTTCATTGGCCAGACCCAACGAGCGATGGGTTGGGGGGGTTTTCACTGGGACAGCGCGAGCAGGAAAACGCTCTTAAAGCTTTGAACGAGAAGGCTGCAGCAATTAAAGGCAGCCTGACGGGGAAGAGAAATAGCCGTGGTAATTACAGTGGTGATGAAGAAGGGGAAAATGATAGGACAGAGTTATCAATTAGATACTGAGTCAGGAGGTCAGAGCCGCAGAGGGAGAAACTGCTGATGAGCAGCGAGCTCCGTGGCTCCCAATGTGTCTAGGACTCATTCCTAGCCACGGCGTGGGCTGTTAATTGGTGCTAAGGATGCGCCTGGTGAGTTCTGCTTCCTTCACTTGTAGTTCAGGCTGCTGTTGTTTGGGAAATGGAAGCAGAAGGTAAAGCTTACCGAAAAATTCAGGTGTCTTGTGGCGGATAAGTGTAGGAATACGTCATCTTGGAAACGAAGGGCATTGGGAGGTCCAGATAATGCTTGATATTGTGGTAGCGTATCAGAAAGTCAAGCAGGAAGACCTGCGTGGCTGTCCTGGCAACCCAACGTTTGGGGAAAGCCAACGTATTGGCTGGAAGAGGGTTGGTAAGGATTTGGGGTGCGTGGGGTCCATTAACATGGGTTGCATTGGCCCTGGCAATGCTGGCGGCCGTAGGGGGTGCCTGTCTGATATTGGCATAACGCTGAGCACCGAAGGCGGGCGGTGGATCTGAATATGGAGGCTAGAATCTTTCAGTGAGAAACTCTAATTCTGGGGCTGCAAGTTGGGTTTCTTTTCAAGCTTTCCATCAGGAGATTCTAAAGTGGAAGAAGTACGCTGCTAAGAAAAACCCCGTGAGCTGCACTACTTCTGCTTCGAAGATGACATTGTGGAAGTCTGAGGGCTGATGTTATTCTTTTGGACGAAGATAAATTTCAGCTTTTTGGTCGCCACACGTGAGACCGCATTTTAAAATATTCATTTCTCTGGCAGCTGCTCGCTGCGTTCCTCTGAGATGTGGTTTAACCCAGTTTCTTTGCCTGCAGTGTTAGTAGTAACGAGGCTGACTTTGCTCCGGTGCCCGGGTACAGCGATGTGAAGCATTGTGGCTCCGTTTCAGGACACGAGGAACGGGATCACGGGAAGGGGTGAGGTTGGAAGGGATCGTTGGGTCCATCCCTGCTCCAGCAGGGCCACCAAGACCTGGTTGCCCATGAGATGGGATGGAGATCTCAAAGGAGAAGACCCCACAACCTCGTTGGGTTCCTGTGCTCCATCGCCCTTACTGGGACGGCTGGCAAGTGATGCAGCCAAGTTGGCAGAACCCAATGCTTGTTGTGTTCTCTTTCTCCTTGGGGTCTCCCCTTTCCCTTGGGGTCTCCCCTTTCCCTTGGGATGTACTGAGTGCTGAAGGCTTTGGGGACTGATCTGGAGTCATGTAGGTGAGATGAAGTGCCCTGAGAACCTCTAGCTCTCGTAAACAGCTATTCCCCCTCCTGCTTATACGCTCCCTTCAAGTACTGGAAGACTGCAATGGGGTCTCCCTGGAGCCTTCTCCAAGCTAAACAAGCCCAGTTCCCTCAACCTTTCCTCGTAGGAGAGGTGCTCCAGCCCTCTGATCATCTTAGTGGCCCTCCTCTGGGCCCACTCCAAGAGCTCCATGTCCTTCCTGTACTGGGGGCCCCAGGCCTGGACGCAGTACTCCAGATGGGGCCTTACAAGTGCCGAGTAGAGGGGGACAATCACCTCCCTCTCCCTGCTGGCCACCCCTGTTTTAATGCAGTTGGCCTTCCGTGCTGTAAGCACACACTGCTGGCTCATACCCAGCTTCTCGTCCACCAGGACCCCCAGGTCCCTCTCTGCAGGGCTGCTCTCAAGGAGATCTTCCCCCAGTTTGTATAAATACCTGGGGTTGACCCGACCCAAGTGCAGCACCCTGCACTTGACCTTATTGAACCTCAGTAGGTTAACACAGGCCCACTTCTCCAGCCTGTCCAGGTCCCTGTGGATGGCTTCCCTTCCTTCCAATGTATCGATGGCACCACTCAGCTTGGTATCGTCCGCAGACTTGCTGAGGGTGCACTCGATGCCATCCTCTGTGTCATTGATGAAGATGCTGAAGAGCACCGGTCCCAGGACTGACCCCTGGGGGACACCACTCATGACCGGCCTCCACCCTGACACAGAACCATTGATCACAACCCTTTGGCTGCGTCCAGCCAGCCAATTCCTAATCCATCGTACGGTCCATCCTTCAAATCCACACCTCTCCAACTTAGAGAGAAGGATGTGGTGAGGGACCATGTCAAAGGCTTTGCAGAGGTCCAGGTAGATGACATCAATCGCCCTTCCCCTGTCCACCGAAGCCATCACTCCATCACAGAAGGCCACCAGATTGGTCAGGCAAGGTCTGTCCTTGGTGCAGCCATGCTGGTTGTCTCGAATCACCTCTTTGTCTCTAGGAGGATCTGCTCCATGATCTTCCCAGGCACAGAGGTGAGGCTCACCAGCCTGTATTTCCCCAGGTCTTCCTTTCTCCCTTTCTTAAAAATGGGGGTAATGTTTCCCTTTTTCCAGTCTCTGGGGTCTTCACCAGACAGCCAGGATTTTTCAGATATGACGGAGAGCGGCTCAGCAACCGCATCAGCCATCCCTTTCAGGACCCTAGGATGGATATCATCCCGTGGACTTATACATGTTCAATTTCATAAGGAGGCCTTGGACTTGTTCCACCGTTACAGTGGGACAGAACCCACTCCCCACACCCTCACCTGGAGGCTCAGGGTCCTGGCAGATGCAAGAGGCCTGACCACCAGTGAAGACTGAGGCAAAGCACTCATTGAGTACCTCAGCTTTTTCTATGCCTGAGGAAGCCAGCTCCCCATTCCCTTTCATCAGAGGGGGAACACTCTCCTTGGCCTGTCTCCTGCTGCCTACGTACCTGTAGAACCCCTTCTTGTTATCCTTCACATCCCTCACCAAGTTCAGCTCCATCTGCGCCTTGGCTTTCCTAACCCTATCTCTGCACACACAGCCAACGGCCCCCTATTCCTCCCAGGCTACGCAACCCTGCTTCCACTTCCTGATCTTCCAGCCATAAGGGTTCTGTGATTCTACGAGCCCAGCGATGGAGGTTAAACACCAGCAATCCCAGCGTCGTTCAGCTCAGGGAGGGCTGTTGGAGCAATCCGTCAGGCCCGTTTGAGTAAAGCACATTGTTAAGTGGATTAAAGTAATTAAACATTGTTAACGCGAATCGCTTGCATGATAACGAGCCCCGCCACGGGGGCCCTGCTTATCTGTCACCTCTCTGTGACAAATCTGCGCCCACCGAAGGTTTTATATTTCAAAAAACATCCATCTTGAAAGCTGCAGCACGCTTTTGTTGCGTTTTTCATCCCCCTTTTCGGATCGGGGCTGCTCACAGAGCGCTGCGGATCCCCTCTGGGAGGAAAGCGGCGTTCTGCAGAGATGTCGGCTGCCTGTGGGGAGCAAACCAGGAGCAGGAGCAAGCACAGGATGTGCAATAGCAAGGGACCACTTGTGGCTGCAGCTCTCATTTTCCGGGCTGCCATGCTGCGGTGCAGTGTGGGGAAGGCATTTCTGTGACCTCCAAAGGTGCCCGGCAGCGAGCAGAGCTGGCAGCGCGCTCACAGCCCCGAATGGCTCAAGCTGGATGAAAAAGCCATGTGGTTTTGCTTTTGTTTCAGCACCAAATTAGCAAGCGGCGTGCTTCGATTTCCTCGAGCTCTCCTGGAATTTGCAGGAGGAGGAGGAACAAAAAGTAAGCTGCTCACAGTATGTCATTTTGGAGCCAGTGTGTGGCTGCTGACGAATAGCACAGCGGTGTGGCAGCGCTCAGCCTGCCTTCGGAGCGTGGGGGGTGGGATGTAATGGCAGGTTTCGGTGCTATTTCCCAGTGGGAGATAATGCAGCAAGTCCTCCAAAACATTTGGGACACCATTCCATACAGGAGGAATGCGGAACATCCAGAAACGTCTGCTTTGACATTTGTGTGCTCTTCCAAAAGCATTATAGAAATGTGGTTGAGTGGGAAAGGTCCTTAAAGGTCGTAGAGCCATGGAATGGGTTGGGTTGGAAAGGTCCTTAGAGGTCATTGAGCCAGGGAACGGTTGGGTTGGAGAGGTCCTTAAAGGTCATTGAGCCAGGGAATGATTGAGTTGGAGAGGTCCTTCACTGAACCGTGGAACAGATTGGGTTGCAAAGGTCCTTGCAGATCATAGAAGCAGGGAACGGTTGGGTTGGAGATGTCCTTAATGGAATCGTGGAATGGTTTGGTTGGAAGGGCCTTTAATGGAACCATGTAATAGGTTGGGTTAGGTTGGAAAGGTCCTTAAAGATTACAGAGCCAGGGATGGTTGGGTTGGGAAGGTCCTTCATAGAACCATAAAACGGATCGAGTGGGAAGAAACCTGTTTTAGCTTAGAACCATTCCCTCGTGTCCTGTCACTGTTAGTCCTTGCAGACAGTGCCCATGGCAAACCTTCTCCGGTCGCCCTTCCAGCTTCCATCTTCTCAGCACTGGAGAAAGAAGGGGAAAACAAACCAAACCCACCTGGGCTGGAAATGCCCCAAATGGCATTTTTACCCACAGAGTGCTTGGTGAAAAGGGAAAGAAAGAAGGCAGAGGCACAAAGTGGTGATCATGAAACATGTTGGAACTGTCGGTGCCTTCCACCAAAGGAACTTTCCAAGGGGCCGTGATGCGGCAGTCCTGCTGTCGTTCTTTATTTTCTCCGCACCAAGGCTTCCTGCGGTGGTGCAACAGATGGTGCTGCAGCCATAATTCCAGGAACGTGGTCCCAGCACCGAGTCGTTGGCACCGGGAGCAGATGGGGCCACGTCTTCACAGAAGGGCATCGCGCTAATGGGAGCGTTTAGCAGGAGCTGTGCTCCTCCAGCCCCGGGGAGGGGATCCGAGTGCCATCCTCACCTCCCTGGTGGGGTGATAATGAGGGCAGAGCCACCTTCTCCCAGCAGTGAGGAGCAGCGTCTCCGTTTCTTCAGTGCTGAGGAATAGCGTTTGTCCACGAGGCTGGGTTGCTCCTTCATGGAGGTTTCAGGATTCCACCTGTGGAGATGGCAGGGTTTGACTAAAAAGGCTCATTTTGAGGCCACCTGTACCCAAGGGAGGGTGGGGGAGATGCCCAAATGACCCCTAGAAATCATTTCAAGTCTGAAATATCATCAAAGAGGGAAACGTGGCGTAGGATTGACGGCGGAAGCTTTCCATCTGCCATCGAGACGAAGGACTGCGAGCTGCAGGAGGGCACCGGTGCTGCTCTTTGAGTCTTTACTTTTGTATCTACTTATTTCTTAAAGAAACACCTGATTTCCCATCAATTCCTTCCTCCTTTTCTGCACGGCCCTGCCCCAGCCAGGTTAACTTGCACACGGGGCACGCGGAGGCTTCCATTTCTCTCCCACACCTTTGGCTGTCAGATTTTGGGCAGCGTGGGGACGTCCAGGTTTCCCCCTCCCTCATCACATTGCGCTGCCCACGGCCGTGACCACGGAGCCCCAGGAATCCGCTGCCACTGCCAGCACAAGGGGCTGGGGCAGCAAATGCTGCACAGCTGCCCGGTCGCTGCGGGTGGGTTATGTGCTTTGCTGCGGGGTTTGGCCATCTGTGCTGCTTTCCTTCTCCGAGTTCCACGGGGCTGGCGAAGCAGGAGAGCGCTTTGGTTCATCACATCGATGAGATTTTGGGTAGAAAAGTGGCCCTTTTGGTGAAACGTTCATTGCCATCCCCGATTTCTGTATTGGCATCCTTCTTTCCTTCGCTGACACCCCACTTTCTCTCTCCAGTGTCCCACTTGTATTCCCAGATGGCCAAAAAAACCTGGTCACTCTTACCTCTGCCATCCTTTGCTTTTTTAACTTCCCAGGTGATTTAGGCTTGCCATGCAATTGGTCCATTCCTCCTTACAGTCTGCTGGTTTGCCCCTAAATCTGGGGAGGGAGAATGCCATTTCCCCCTGAGTTTTGCCCGGTGCAGCTCATGAGCATTGACTTCTTTGTTGTCTCACCCAGTGGAAGCCTATTTTTTTAATACCATTTCTCTTCCAAACGAGATAACCCTGCTCTAAATCAATCTGCTGACCCTATATGCATTGTACATGATCCTATTTTCCCCCATCAGAAACAACAAATCTGATTCCTGTAATGAACAAGAGCACGCGCCGCTGTTGGCTTTGCCCAGTTGCCGTTGGCTTTGCCCAATTGCCGTTGGCTTTGCCCAGTTGCTGTTGGCTTTGCCCAGTTGCCATTGGCTTTTCCCATTTGCCATTGGCTTTTCCCAGTTGCCATTGGCTTTTCCCATTTGCCATTGGCTTTTCCCAGTTGCCATTGGCTTTTCCCAGTTGCCATTGGCTTTTCCCATTTGCCATTGGCTTTGGTGCTCTCCAACCCCACCTGGGGGCTCGGGGCCACTGCAGCTTGGCACCCACGTTGCTGCTAAAGGGAAGATGTGGGTGAAGAGCATGGGGCGGCTGCTCACTGAGCTCCTTTCCAGTTCTGCAGGCAGGCTGAGCAGCAGATTTCACACCTGCTGTGCTGTCGCGGTGATTGACAACAGCCCAGCGTATGGCTGTGCTCCAGCACAGGCCTTTCCCTTCCTTTACTTTGCATGTCACCCATGGGACAGCTGCCTGCATTTGTCCTCGCTGCAGGCCTGGGGCAGCAGCTGCACCGCAGGGATCGACCCCGCTGCCGGGATTCCCCGCGTATCGCCGGCCTGCTTCTTGTGTGTTCCTTGCTTGTGTTTTGTACATTCCTTGCATACCTCCTGCAGATTCCTTGTGTGTTTCTGACATCTTTCCTCAGTCTTTTCTTCTGTTTTTCACGTGTATTTTGCGTGCGTTCCTTGTGGATCTCTTGCGAATGCCGTGCGTGTTCCGGTTTTATTCCCTGCTTATTCCTTGCCTGTTCCTTGCGTATTCCTTGAGTATCCTTGCATTTTGCTTCCTTATTCCTTGCCTGCTCCTTGCGTATTCCTTGAGTATCCTTGCATTTTGCTTCCTTATTCCTCGCCTGTTCCTTGCGTATTCCTTGTGTTTTGCTTCCTTATTCCTTGCCAATTCCTTCTGCATTCCTTGAGTATCCTTGTGTTTTGCTTCCTTATTCCTTGCCAATTCCTTCTGCATTCCTTGAGTATCCTTGCATTTTGCTTCCTTATTCCTTGCCAATTCCTTCTGCATTCCTTGAGTATCCTTGCGTTTTGCTTCTTTATTCCTTGCCAATTCCTTCTGCATTCCTTGAGTATCCTTGCATTTTGCTTCCTTATTCCTTGCCAATTCCTTCTGCATTCCTTGAGTATCCTTGTGTTTTGCTTCCTTATTCCTTGCCAATTCCTTCTGCATTCCTTGAGTATCCTTGCATTTTGCTTCCTTATTCCTTGCCAATTCCTTCTGCATTCCTTGAGTATCCTTGCGTTTTGCTTCTTTATTCCTTGCCAATTCCTTCTGCATTCCTTGAGTATCCTTGCATTTTGCTTCCTTATTCCTTGCCAATTCCTTCTGCATTCCTTGAGTATCCTTGCATTTTGCTTCCTTATTCCTCGCCTGTTCCTTGCATATTCCTTGCGTTTTGCTTCCTTATTCCTTGCCAATTCCTTCTGCATTCCTTGAGTATCCTTGCGTTTTGCTTCCTTATTCCTTGCCAGTTCCTTGTGTATTCCCTGAGTATTCCTTGCATATCCTTTGAGTATTCCTTGCATATTCCTTGTGTATTCCTCGCTTGTTCTTGCATATCCTTGAGTATTTCCCTGTATTCCTTGCCTATTCCTTGCATATCCTTGTGTATGCCTTTGCATTTCTCATATATTGCCTGCACATTCCCTGAGTATATTATTGCATATTCATTATGTTCCTTTACATTCCTGTATATCCTTGCGTACCCCGCGTGGATTCCTTGTGTATTTCTTACATCTTCCTTATTTCTTGCGTGTTTCACGCGTATTTTGTGTGTATTCCTTGCATACCTCTTGGACGTTCCATGCATATTTCGTGTGTATTCCTTCCGTACTCCCTGCTTACTCCTTGAGTATTTCTTGCACATTTCTTGTGTTGTTCCCTCTGTACTCCTTGCGCATTTCTTGCGTGTTCCTTCTACGTTCCTTGCGTATTCCTTGAGTTTCCTTGCATTTTGCTTCCTTATTCCTTGCAAATTCCTTGCGTGTTTCGTGAGTAAGGAGTACTTACGCTTGCCCCTTGTGTGTTCCTTGCTTATTCTTGCATATCCAAGTATATATCTTCGTATTTCTTGCATATCGCCCACACATTCCCTCTGTGTGTTATGGCATAGTCTTAACATTCCTACATACTCCTGTGTATCCTTGCATGTTTCTTGCATATCCTTCCGTATTTCTTGCACGCTCCTTCATTATCCCTCGCGCATTCCTCGTGTATCTCTGCACATCCTTGCACGTTCCCTGTGTATTTCCTGCACGTTGCACACGCCTTGTCTATTTCTCGAGTATTCCATGAGAATTGCACGCACGTTCTGGAGGATCCCATGCAAATTGATTGCACATTGCCTTGTGTGTTCCTTGCACGCCCCTTGCGTGTTACTTAAGAAGTACATAAGACATTCTGGAGGTTCCCAGTCCTTCCTGTCCCGTTTCCCTAAAACCTGTCCCACTGTCACCGCTGTGGGGTTGCTGCATCCTTTCCTTCCCGACATGTGTAACCCGGTCCCAACCACTTTTGGGTTTGCCCCATCCTCGCTCCACCTCATTTGTTTTCCAACGCTACCAATGAGTCCTCCAGGATTGGAATCTCTGCTTGGAATTCAGACTTTCTTTGCCCCCTAAAAAAAGGGTTTTGTTTTTTTTTAACATTTCCTCCCTAAAAAAAACGAAGAACTTCTTATAATCTCACGTTGTGATGCAAATAGGGGTGAGCAGCGAAGCTCAGCCACGCCGTCCCCACGTTGCACGGGGCCGGGCACGCAGCCATGGGGAACTGGGAACAAAATAAAACCCGTGCCAAGATTTTTATAGGCTCTGCCAGCCGGGAGCTCAGCGTTATCTGTTTGATGTGCTCATTTTCCAGCTCTGGGCATGGAAAGGAGGGCTGCTGAGGTTTGGAGAATTCCCTTTTTGCGGAGATTTTGGGGAAGATGGGGAAGTTTTTCGCATCCATTCCGATCGGTGGTGATGTTTGATGCATTTTGCTGCAGGTCGCTGCTTGTTCGCAGGCTTTTGGCAAATAGCTGAAAGTTCAAAGCGTTCCACTCCGTATTTCACACTTCCAGTATTGCCGAGAGATTATTACTATTAATAACCCGTTAATCATCTCTCCTCTGAAGATTTCAGTTGGAAAAGCAAAATACGATGTATTTTCTTAAGAAGCATTCGGGCCAGAGTTGGCAAGCTGGGGGATCTCAGCTCAGTTGAATTTTTAGAAACTTCAGCCCCAAAAATTCGGGTCTGTGGGCACAACACTGGCACTGAAGTAGCACCGATATCCAGACTTGATTTGGGCTGATCCAGATGGAGTGAGGATGGGTCACCTGTGAAGGCACTGTCCCAAGGTAGGACCATCCCACCCCAAAAATGATCGATGCTTGGAAGGCCGGAGCTCTTCTGCTGCAAAGAACATTGAGGGAGCTGAGCTGAATGAGGCCTTGGGCAACCTGAGCTAGTGGGGAGCAACCAGCCCACAGCGGGGGTTGGTGCTGGTTGGGCTTTGGGGTCCCTTCCAACCCTACCATTCTAGGCTTCGGTGGTTCTGTGACCTTCAAAGACCCTTCCAACCTATCCCGTAGCACTGTGATCCTTAAGGATCCTTTCCAGCTGAACCATTCTGTGATTCTGGGATCTTTAAGGACCCTTCCAACTCATTCTATATCTCTATAATCTTTAAGGACTCTCCCAACCCAACCATTCTATGGCTGTAAAATCTAAAACCCTTCCAACGTATCCTGTAGCACTGTGATTTTTAAGGACCCTCACAACCCAACCATTCAGTGGCTCTGTGATCTTTAAGGACCCTTCCAACCTATCCTATAGCTCTATGATCTTTGAGGACCCTCCCAACCCAACCATTCTGTGATCCTGTGATCTTTAATGACCCTTCCACCCCAAGCCATGTGCTTCTGTGACACTTCATTGGTGGGGGGTGAAGTGCAAGGTGTCTGGCTGACTGGAGGAGGATCTGGTTGGAGTGGAGGCTTGTGATGAACGGAAAGGGACGTCATTGGGTTGAGAGATGTGGGTGAGTTGGAAAGAGCCCACTGGAAGACCACCAAGATGCTGAAGGGACTCAAAGCATCTCCCCTTTGAGAAGCTGAGGGAGATCCCACCCGTGGCCATAAATCCCTGCGGGGAGGTAGGAGAGGATGGAGCCGGGCTCTTACCAGTGGTGCCCAGCATCAAGATGAGGGGCACTGGGACCAAGTGGAGCCTGGGAGGCTCAGTCCCTCCACACCCACCCAACTTTCTGCTTCCCTTCAGCAAAACTAGCAAGAAGTCGACATCCTCCAGACCTTGACCTCTCCCACTTGGCTGGAAGAAGCCGGCGAGCGCGGAGCTCATTAGCACCGACTGATTGAAGCTCCCGTAAGCCTCCAGCTAAAAGGCTGAGCTGCTTTGAGGAGCCCGAGGTCGTCCTGCTTTTGAGCAGACTCTCGATTCATCTCCGCCTCTTCGTTATCTGCCTTCTGGCAGCTTTCTGGGGGGAGTTGAAAGGAGATAACGCCCGGCTCAGCCTCGCGCTGTCAAGTTGGGATCGGGCACATCTGTAGAGCGCGCGTGCTGATAAGAGGGGAGGAGATTGCAGCCATCCTCTCCTCTTTGGAAGCTGTTCTTTGAAGGGGGTTTGTGTACGAGCCGTGTCCTCTACGCCAAGAGCCACGGTGCCAAAGTCATCGGCTCCTGGCTTCGAGTCGGCAGAGTCCGCCCCAGGAAGGAGCAAATGCACGGGGCAGAGCAGCTGAGCTTCCTACTCGAGAGCCCCCCCAGGGCTCATCCTCCTTGAGCTGCTCCGGTTCTCTTTGTGCTTTTGAGCCCGTTTGTGTTTTTTGGCTCTGCTGCTGAACGCATTCTGCAGCTTAGCTATGTGCTATGAGAAGTAATTTCCTTTCGGTGTCTGTTTAAGCCACTGCAGAGCGACCCATAGAACGCATCCTGAGAAAGTAAATGATGGAATCCCAACACCCGTAATGTATTCCCAGCACCCATAATGGGTTCCCAGTGCCCATAATGGATTCCCGGTGCTCATAATGGGTTCCCAGTGCCCATAATGGGTTCCCGGTGTCTTTTGTGACATTTCTGGCATGGTTTCTTTTGCTTTTGTGCTGCCATGCCCTCCTGATGCTGGATGATTGTTAAAATCCCTTCCAACCCAACCCCAGCCTGTGATTCCATGCGGCTGGGCTGTGGTGTTCGCTGTGTCCTCTTCATTCCCTTCTTGGCCATCCTCAGGTCCTGTTCACCAGTTTTTGTGCCTTTCTGGCCATTCCTGAGTCCTGTGTGTCACTTCTTTGGCCATTCCTGACCCTTGGTGAGGGAAGGGGACCCATGACCGTGGTGGATTCCTCCAGGATCCTATTGGGCTCCAGCAGAGCATGGAGACTCAGAGCTCAGTGCTGGAAACCGTCTCAGTGCTGCTCATTTCACAAAGTCTTCAAGCTCTATTTTTACCCTGATATCTCTGTTTAACACAGCTTATTGATTCTCTTTTGTCCCCGACAAAGACTTCACCTCTGTTGGAACTCAGTCTTCCTCCCGTGGCTTTATTTCTGGTTGCTTTCTTCTCCCCCTGTTTATCCACCAGCCCACGCCCAACACGCACCGACTGATTCCTGGTAGATTCCTTTATGGAAGCTTCAGTTTTCCTTCAGCATCTCCATGTTAGTTCAGTTTCTATGGGAACAGAGGAGGAGGAAGATGGAGCAGAGTACCTGCTCCATCTTCCTGCCCGTGTGTTTGGTATCTGTGTACAGCACAGAGGGTGCATGGGGGCTGACACTGAGGAGGCTCCATCTCTTCAGCTGGATGGGCGAGGTGGGATCTTGCTGTCAACCCAGCGTTGGGTCTCATCCCACATCTCAGGGGCTTTGGTTCCCATCTCGGGGGCTTTGAATCCTGGTGGAAAGAGGGAGCTGCGGTTGCATATGGGTGCCCCAGGGTGGTTCAGAGCTGGAGGGCATCAGTCCTAGGAGAGAATGCTGGAGGAGCATCCCAACGCCGGGTGATGGGGACGAGGTGGCACGCGTGGTCCCTGTTTTTGTCTATGGAAGGAGATCCCATCACCATGCTGGTGCACAGAGCAGTGTGTTAACAGCAGCGTTGGCACTTAGCTCTGCTGCTCGTGCATTCTCCAAACTCTTCCTCAGATCCTCCTCGTGGCTCAGGAAGCCTAATTTCATTTGTCCCGGCCCTTTTGTTGCTGGAGCAGTCCTTTGTCAAGAGGCAAAGGCTTATGCAAACTCTCTGCCGTTCCCATAGCGATGGTAAGATTAATATTTAAAAGCAGCATTCCGGGTTATTCGGATATCAATTCCTTCAGCTCGCCAGGAAGAGAAGGAGCTGGCAGAGAGCCGGGAGGCTCAGCCCTATGCAAAACCCCGCTGCACGCCGGGCTGCCCCCAGCACCATGCACTGAGTGAAGAGCCTGCAGCCACGGCACCGTCCCAGTTCCAAGAGGACCCGGAATTGCTCGGGGTGTGCCATTTAGATTGCAAATCACCTCCACGTTGCAAATGCATGCTGTCCTGCTTTGCTTTTGCAGCTGCCTGTTCCCTTCAAATGAGTTTTTAGGTTTTTGTGGGAGAGCTGGAGCTGCCAGTGGGCTTTGAGGAAGAAAGGGGATGGCTGGGAGTGCTGCGAGCTGCTTGGGAAAGGGCTTGAGATGCCTTCAAGCAGCCCCAGGTAGGGGAAAAAGGACCCCTCAGAACTGTTAGAGGCAAAGAGTGACCTGGGTTGGAAAAGACCCTTTTGGAGTCATGGAACCATGGGGTGATCTGGGTTGGAGAAGACTCTCTTAGAATGATGGAACCATGGGGTAAAGGCCTTCTTAAGTCATGGAACCATGGGGTGGTCCGGGTTGGAAAAGATTCTCTTAGAATGATGGAACCACGGGGTAAAGACCCTCCTGGAATCACGGAACCATAAGGTGCTCTGGGTTGGAGAAGACCATCCTGGAATCATGGAATTGTGGGGTGATGTGGGTCGGAGAAGACCCTCATAGATCATGGAACCATGGAGTGGTCTGGGTTGGAAAAGATTCTCTTAGAATGGTGGAAGCATAGGGTGATCTGGGTTGGAAAAAAACTTGTAGAATGGTGGAAGCATAGGGTGAAAACTGTCTTAGAATGATGGAGCCATGGGGTGAAAACCCTCTTAGAATGATGGAGCCATGGGGTGAAAACTGTCTTAGAATGATGGAGCCGTGGGGTGAAAACTGTCTTAGAATGATGGAGCCATGGGGTGAAAACCCTCTTAGAATGATGGAGCCATGGGGTGAAAACTGTCTTAGAATGATGGAGCCGTGGGGTGAAAACTGTCTTAGAATGATGGAGCCATGGGGTGAAAACCCTCTTAGAATGATGGAGCCATGGGGTGAAAACCCTCTTAGAATGATGGAGCCATGGGATGCTGTAGGTTGGAGAAGATCTTCTTAGAATGATGGAACCATGGAGCTATCTGGGTTTAAGAAGACCCTTTTAGAATGATGGAACTATGGGGAGATCTTGGAAAAGACCCTCTTAGAGTGATGGAACCATGGGGTAAAGATCCTTCTAGAGGGATGGAACCATGGGGTAAAGATCCTTCTAGAGTGGTGGAACCATGGGGTAAAGATCCTTCTAGAGGGATGGAACCATGGGGTAAAGATCCTTCTAGAGTGATGGAACCATGGGGTGATCTGGGTTGGAGAAGACCCGGTTAGAACGATGGCACCGCGTGATGCTTGAGGATGGAAAAGATCCTCTTAGAATGATGGAACCATGGGGTGACCTCCGTTGGAAAAGAGGTTGGGAGCACAGAGCCCAGCCATCCTCCTGACCTATCGTATCCCATCACTGACCGGTGTCAGCGGGGCTGTGTGCTGCCATGGCCCGAGAGGGACGATGAGATTCTCATGTCTGAGCACGGTTGTTGTGCAACTCAGAGTTATTTATAGGCTCCGTCTTGCAGCGCTTCCCTCCCCGAGCGCATCCGTGGGCGGAACTGAAGCTCTGCTTCTCCCTGAAACATCTTTTTGTTCCATTTATTACCAGCAAAGAGAGCCCAGAGGGAGATGCAGAGTCAGCCCGGCGTGCCTGGGGGCAACAGCACCGTCTCATCCCTCGCTTCTCTCCGATCTCTCTATTTATGGCCTCAGAAATGTCTTCCAGGGCATGAACTTATCAGCCGTTGTGTGGAAATGGAGGAGTCGTGGGATCAGTAGCTCAGGGAACGTTCCTCTTTGTACAGATTGTCCCCGAGATCCGTAGGCGAGCAGTTGGGTTCGGGGCTGAGCAGGAACACGAAATTTCCCTTGGAATCGATGTGTGAAATGTTCCGTATGGGGTTTTTATGGCGATGGTGGACGGGGTTTGGTGGTGGGAGTCCATAGATCGGGTGGTGGTCGGGTTTGGTGAGCGTCACGCGTACCAGTGAGCATCACGAAGGTGTTTCCAACCTGGATGCTTCCATGATCCTACAGCTGTGTTGGCCCCGCTCACGTCCTTAACGACTCCTTTCAGCTCTTTGCTTTTCGTCCTTCCTTATCATGTAATATCTGGAACTTTGCTTTCTGGTTTTATTTCCCGTAGTTCCTCGTTGGCCTTTCTCCCCGTGTCGATTGGAAATGGCTCTACGAAAGGAAGAGGGTTTGGAGCAGGAGGGGCAGAAGGCAGTCTCTGAGCACTCCAGGAACTGGCAGAGTACAAAACGTTTGAAGTTTTGGGGTTTGCTGCTTGTGTTCAGAGGACTGAGCCGAATGGGAGAGCGCTGCCCCCGTAAATGGGAGGGGAACGTCGCTATAAATGGGAGAACCAACGGCCCTATAAATGGGAGAGTAACAGCCTTGTGAATGGGCGAGCAGTGCCCCTACAAATGGGAGAGTCCAGGTCTCTGTAATGAGAGCAGCGTCCCTATAAATGGGAGAGTCAACATCTCTATGAATGGGAGAGCGACGCCCCTGGGAAGGGGAGAGGAACATCCTTATAAATGGCAATCAGCTTCTCTCTGGATGGGAAAACAATGTTAAAAATGGGAGAACCAGCGGCTCAGTAAGTGGGAAAGCAGACCACGGTGGAAGAGCCCAACCTGGGGCTCTTTTGCCCCCAGATCTTTCTCCCTGTGGAGTTCTCCTGTTTTCACCCCACGGTGGTGGGAGGGGGGTGAGGGATTGAGGGGATGCGGTGATTTGGAGCATCCTCTGAACAGAGGGAGCCCTCTGCAGCCCTCTCTGCGTGGCTGTGTCCCGCAGTTGGCTCTGCACGTCCTTTGGAATGGGGCACGTGGAACACTCACAGCTTCGGTCCGTGCCATATCTCACACTTATAAATTAGGATTTCTACCCAAAAATCCAGGTGCAGCCTCTGTGGTGCTCTGATTCAGACTTAGAACCATACCAGTAGGGCTGGAATTGGGGTTATTCTGTGGCCGCCACCGATGGAGTTTTCCCAAGGACCACTGCTGGATGCAGGGATTGAGGTTTCCTGCTGTTTGGGGGCTGCTGCTGCCCCAGAAGTTGGGTGACCCCATCCAACCCAAAGCTTTTTTTGCCGTACCAACGTGCACGATGTGCCCGACACTGATATTTTTTTCCAACTCCCTCTGCCACGTTGGCCAAAAGATATACATATATATATAGTTTTCGTGTTAATTTTTCGGTAAAAATAAATTTTCATTGCAATAATTATTGGGCAAAATCTGCTTTTGAAGGAAATGCTGAGCAAAGCTGTTTTTGAGTAAAACAGTAACGAATGAAAGAGCGCGGCTTGGAGAATCGAATGAATGTGGGGTGGGTGGTTCTTGTGATTCCTGTTGAGCTTTGAGGGTGGAAATGAGGTGGGAATGATCTCCTTTGCAGAACTGAGAGGTGAGAGCTGGGTGTAGGGGTCGTGGTCAGTGGGCACGGTGATGGGATGGGGTTGGGGTTGGACTTGGAGGTCTCTTCCAGCCTTAATGGTTCTGTTTTAGGGTCATGGTGGGGATGGGTTGGGGTTGGACTTGGAGGTCTCTTCCAGCCTTAATGGTTCTGTTTTAGGGTCATGGTGGGGATGGGTTGGAGTTGGACTTGGAGGTCTCTTCCAGCCTTAATGGTTCCGTGGTTCTGTTTTAGGATCATGGTGGGGATGGGTTGGGGTTGGACTTGGAGGTCTCTTCCAACCTTAATGGTTCCGTGGTTCTGTTTTAGGGTCATGGTGGGGATGGGTTGGGGTTGGACTTGGAGGTCTCTTCCAACCTTAATGGTTCCGTGGTTCTGTTTTAGGGTCATGGTGGGGATGGGTTGAGGTTGGACTTGGACGTCTCTTCCAGCCTTAATGGTTCCGTGGTTCTGTTTTAGGGTCATGGTGGGGATGAGTTGGGGTTGGACATGATGGTCTTGAGGTCTTCTCCAATGCTAACGACTGTGGTTCTGTTTAGGGACACATTGGGGGTGAGTTGGGGATCTTGGAGGTCTTCTCCAGCCCTAATGATTCTATGATTCTTTTTTAGGGACACGATGGGGATGGATTGGGGTCGGACTTGGTGGTCTTGAGGTCTTTTCCAGCCTTAATGATTCTTGCTTACTAAGCAGAGTGTCGTGGCTCATTGGGGGCGCGTCACTGTACCCTTCTGAGACAGACATGGATCAGGTCTCCAGAACCAAAGGATTTGTGTTGGGTTTGCTGTTTCTGTTGACTGGAAGGGCAGTGTCCACGTGGAGTTGAATCTAGTGGGTGTAGTCAGATGATTTTGGGTGTAGTTGAGTACTTCTGGGTGAAGTCGGACTCTCTTGAGTGTAGCTGTACCCTTTAGTGTGTAGTTGAATGCTTCTGGTTGTGGTTGTTGGACTCTTCTGGTTGTAGCTGGAGGCTTCTGGTTGTAGTTGGACACGTCCAGGTGTGGTTGGATGTTTCTGGGGGGGGTACTTGAATGCATCTGGGTGTAGTTGGGTTCTTTTGGGTGTAGTTGTACACTTCTGGGTGTAGTTGGATTCTGGTTTTAGTTGGATGCTTCTGGGCATCTGCAGTTGTTGAACTCCCATTGCCTGCGGGATTACGTGTTAATTAAATCCTCTTCAGCTGATGGCAGGAGGAAGGGGCAGGAGTCTCAAGGCATGGGTTGTTTTGCTCCATTTTTGGGCAAAGAGCCCCAAAAGCCTCCGTCAGAACTCCTCATTTGATAGAGGTGCAGGGTTGGGGTGGTGAGCGGCTCTGGTTTGGGCACCGATGAGGCTCAGGGGTGTGTTTGGGGTGACGTGGGGCGGAGATGGGGTGGTCTATGGAGATGGGATGTCCAGTGGATTTGGGATCTCTTATGGAGATGGGATGTCCTAAGGAAGCGGGGTCCAATGGAGATGGATGTCCTGTGAAGATGAGATGTCCCACCTCATATGGAGGTGGGATGTCCTATGGAGATGGGATGTGGACCAGAGGGGGGATTTGTACTGGAGATGGAATATCCTATGGAGATGGGATGTGCACGGGAGGTGGGATGCACTGTGGAGGTGGGAAGTCTGAGATGAGATGTGGACCAGAGGGGGGATTTGTACTGGAGATGGAATATCCTATGGAGATGGGACGTGCACAGGAGGTGGGATGCACTGTGGAGGTGGAATGTACCATGGATCAAACTGGAACCCAGTAAGTTCCATCTGAAAAGCTGTGCTGTGAGGATGCCGGAGCACTGGCATGGGTTGCCCAGAGCTGGGGGAGTCTCCTTCTCTGGAGATGCTCAACCCCATCTGGTTCCTGTGCAGCCTGCTTTAGCTGAGGTCCCATCCATCCCCTACGATTCTGCATCTCTGCGATACAGAGGTGCGGCGGCCCTGAGGATGCTTCTCTCCGGGTCACACTGACCCCTCCCCCCCTCCATTCCTGTTCCTTTCCAGGCTGGAATGGGTGGAAATCATCGAACCTCGGACCCGGGAGCGCATGTACGCCAACCTGATCACGGGGGAGTGCGTGTGGGACCCGCCGGCCGGCGTGCGCATCAAGCGTACCAACGAGAACCAATGGTGGGAGCTCTTTGACCCCAACACCTCCCGTTTCTACTACTACAATGCCACCACGCAGCGCACGGTCTGGCACCGCCCGCAGAACTGCGACATCATCCCTTTGGCCAAACTGCAGACCTTGAAGCAGAACACGGAATCGCCACGAGCGTCCACCGAGAACAGCCCCGGACGGAGCAGCAATGTCAGCAGGGAGGGCAGCACCAGCTCCTCCCTGGAACAGGAGTTGGAAGGCAACGAGAAAGCGGCCGAGACGACGAGGTCGAGCCGGCAGTCGGCCCCGTATGCTGCAGTGAAGGAAGAAACGGAAAGGTGAGAGCGGGCGGTGCGGCGTGAGGTTGGGCGTTGGTGACCTGTGCTGCAGGAAAGCAAAGTTCTGCAGCATTGGAGGGGTTTGGGATGGTTGTTAGGGATGGATGTTGGGGTTTTGGGGTGGTTTCTATGAATGGGTTCCGGGGTTCTAGGAGGGGTTGTGTTGGGTTGTAGATGGACGTAGGGGTTCTAGGGTTGGGTCATTGGATGGGTGTTGGGGTTCTAGGGATGGTTATGTTGGGTTATGGGTGGATGTTGGGGTTCTAGGAGTGGTTGTGTTGGTTGTATGGATGGATGTTGGGGTGCTAGGGGTGGTTGTGTTGGGTTATGGATGGATGCTGGGGTTCTAGGGTTAGGTTCTGGATGGATGTAGGGGTTCCAGGGGTAGTTATGTAGGGTTATGGATGGTATGGATGGTATGGTAGTTATGTTGGGTGTGTGGGTTCTAGGGATGATTGTGTTGAGTCATGGGTGGATGTTGGGGTAGTAGGTGTGGTTATGTTGGGTTATGGATGCGTGTTGGGGTTCTAGGAGTGGTTGTGTTGGATTACGGATGGATGTGGGGGTACTAGGGGTGGTTGTGTTGGATTATGGATGGATGCTGGGGTTCTAGGGTTAGGTTGTGGATGGATGTAGGGGTTCCAGGGGTAGTTATGTTGGGTTATGGATGGGTGTGTGGGTTCTAGGGATGATTGTGTTGAGTTATGGGTGGATGTTGGGGTAGTAGGTGTGGTTATGTTGGGTTATGGATGCGTGTTGGGGTTCTAGGAGTGGTTGTGTTGGCTTATGGATGGTTGTGTTGGATTACAGATGGACGTTGGGGTTGTAGGAGTGTTGTGTTGGGTTATGGATGGATGCTGGAGTTCTAGGGTTATGTTGTGGATTGATTTGGGGGCCCTAGGGGTAGCTGTGTGAGGTTGTGGATGGATGTTGGGGTTGTAGGAGTGGTTGTGTTGGGTTGTAGGTGGATGTTGGGGTTGTAGTGGTGGTTGCGTTGGGTTTTTGGATGGGCGTTGGGGTTCTAAGTGTGATTGTGTTGGATTATGGATGGATGTTGGGGATCTAGGGGTGATTATGTTGGGTTATGGATGGATGTTGAGGTTCTAGAGGTGGTTGTGTTGGGTTATGGATGAATGTCGGGGTTAGAGGGGTGGTTATGTTGGGTTATGGATGGATGTCGGGGTTAGAGGGGTGGTTGTGTTGGGATATGGATGGATGTCGGGGTGAGAGGGGTGGTTGTGTTTGGATATGGATGGATGTCGGGGTGAGAGGGGTGGTTGTGTTGGGATATGGATGGATGTCGGGGTGAGAGGGGTGGTTGTGTTGGGATATGGATGGATGTCGGGGTGAGAGGGATGGTTGTGTTTGGATATGGATGGATGTCGGGGTGAGAGGGGTGGTTGTGTTGGGATATGGATGGATGTCGGGGTGAGAGGGGTGGTTGTGTTGGGATATGGATGGATGTCGGGGTGAGAGGGGTGGTTGTGTTGGGATATGGATGGATGTCGGGGTGAGAGGGGTGGTTGTGTTTGGATATGGATGGATGTCGGGGTGAGAGGGGTGGTTGTGTTGGGATATGGATGGATGTCGGGGTGAGAGGGGTGGTTGTGTTGGGATATGGATGGATGTCGGGGTGAGAGGGGTGGTTGTGTTTGGATATGGATGGATGTCGGGGTGAGAGGGGTGGTTGTGTTGGGATATGGATGGATGTCGGGGTGAGAGGGGTGGTTGTGTTTGGATATGGATGGATGTTGGGGTGAGAGGGGTGGTTGTGTTGGGTTGTGGATGGATGTTGACGTTCTAGAGATGGTTGTGTTGGGGCTGTAGGGGTGGTTCTGTTGCTTTTGACCCAACACTGCCGCTTGGAGCTGATCTTCGGGATCTCAATAGCAAGTTTATCTGGGTGCTCATCAAACACAGAGCTCTTCCCAGCAGGGGTTTGGGGGTATTATTTACAATCCTGGTGACCTTTCTGCAAGAAACTCACGACCTCAACCATTTTGCCCTGAGCTCTGATAGAGGAGATGCCTTTGGCTCCCGATGGGTGCATTTGCACGAGGACAGCTGAAACGATCCCAACATTTACCCACCTCCAATATTTCATGGAAGAACCCTCAGATCTGGCACTTCTAACCCAGAATGGGGGAAGGCGACAAGAGGGGCAGAGCGCTCCGTCCACGTCATATTTCTTTATTTCCACGTTATTTCCTTGAATTATTGGGGATTTGGCAGATGTTTTGCCGAACGCAACAAACTGCGCACGGAGAGCGTCAGACCCAAAGCACCGCTTACGTAACCACCAAGAAAACCATCTTCTCCCCTTTATTAGGAGCTGTAATTAAGCGTATGGTGCTCAGGGCGGAGGATTAGGGCAGGGATTTCAGTTCTATTCCTGGCCTGGCCACCGAGCTGTGCTATTTCGGTCGCACCACTTTCTCCGGGTTTATAAATAAGAGCAGAGCTGGTGGGGAATGGTGGCACCTCCTGTTTTGGGGAGGGGGGGGGGTGGGAAGGGGGGAAAGAAGGAAAAAAAGGAAAGATGAGATGTGTTGTTGTTGTTGTTGTTGTTGTTGGGTGGTTTGGTTTTTGTTTTTTTTTTTGATGACTGTTCTGTGAGTTGATTTCTGTATGCAGAGCTGCCCGTGGCTCTGCCGTGTGGGTTTTTAAACCGGTGATGTTTCCCTCGTGGGATTCTGTGCTGAAAATGCTGTGGGTGGGGAGGGATGAGAGGCACCTCCAGATGTGTTCCTTAAGATGTGCCTCTCCCCAGATGTGCCCCTCCCCCAGATGTGCCCCCCTCCCCCAGATGTGCCCTCCCTCCCCCAGATGTGCCCCCCTCCCCCAGATGTGCCCTCCCTCCCCCAGATGTGCCCCCCCTCCCCCAGATGTGCCCTCCCTCCCCCAGATGTGCCCCCCAAGTGTGCCCCCCTCCCCCAGGTGTGCCCTCCCTCCCCCAGATGTGCCCTCCCTCCCCCAGATGTGCCCTCCCACCGGCCATGCTGCTTCTTGAGCCCCCATCCAGCACAAAACCACCAAAAAATGGCTTTTCTGCCTTTGCCTGTCCCTCGGCCACTCTTGTGGCTTCCAAGCCCTTTGATTGATTTTCTGATCACTTTGCAGCTTAATTACTGTCATACCGGATCCCGCTCATCCAACACCGATTCCTTCAACTGCATCTGGGCAAAAATTGGGGATCTGGGGAGGAATCCATGCCAGTGGCTTTGCTCACCTGTTAGCGTTTAAATTTGTTTTTTCCCCATTCTTTTATGCCTCCGTAGGGCTCAGTTTTGGGGAGTTCCTGTGCTCTGGAGTTTCATTCGGTAACTCAAACGTTCCTCCAACTTAAGCCATTCTTTTTGGGTTCTCCAGGTTCTGCACTCAGGCTTGTAGCTTTTTCCATCCGTGGAGATCTCCTCCCTGTCACAGCAGAGCTGATCTGTGCGCTTCAAGCACAGCAACTGCGACACCCGGAGCCAAACGTGGCTCTACAAAACCTCTCCCATTTATCTCAAACAAAACAAAACTTCACCATTTGACGTCTTGCGATCTTTAGCTTTGGTAGGAGGAGTTGACCGCTGCGATGGTAGGCACCCAAACCACCGTGGGATATTGTAGGTACCCCAAAGACAGCTGGATGTTGTAGGCACCGAAAAGACCATGGGATATTATAGGTACCCCAAAGACAATTGGATATTGTAGGAACCCAAAAGACCGTGGAATATTGTAGGTAACCCAAAGACAGTCAGATATCGTAGGTACCCAAAGGACCGTGGGATATTGTAGGTACCCAAAAGACCATCAGATCTTTTAGGTACCCAGAGGATCATGGGATATCGTGGGTACCCCAAAGATGGTTGGATTTTGTAGGTACCCCAAAGACAATCAGATTTTGTAGACACTGAAAAGGCCATGGGATATTGTAGGTACCCAGAACTCCGTGGGATATTGTAGGCACCCCGAAGACAATTGGATAGGTACCCAGAACACCACAGAATATTGTAGGTACCCAAAAGATGGTGGGTTACTGTAGGTATCCAGAAGACCATTTGATGGTTGCCGGTATCCAAAAGATACGTTTGGATTTGCTCTGAGGGTTTTCCCTTTTCTCCACTTCACTTCCCACCTCTTCCTTCCAAGGGTTGGACTTTTCCTGCTCTTCGGGAGCCGGATTCGATGATCTCTGCGGGTCCCTTCCAACTTGAGATGTTCTTTGATTTCACAATCGAAGAACTCACCTGGAGGAGTGGAGGCCTTAAGGCAAAAAGTCCTTTCCCGTGCTCCCTTCAGCCAACGGTGGCGATGAGTAGGGGTAGTTTTGGAGCTGGCTGCGATGTGGCGTATGAAAATATGCCAAAAAAAAAAGTGGTTTAATGGCATGACCTGCATTGGCTTCGCCCATTGGAGCAACAGAGTCATTATGGGTGTCCAGAGGGAGTGTGACCAACGCTGTTGGATAACCATGACCCTTTTTTCTACGTGTGGCAGGTGGCAAGAACCGAAAGCTGATGAGCATCTCCTTTGCACACCAGGTTTTGGCCAAAACGAAAGGGGCACCGAGTGGCCACGAGCTGTCCCTCAGGCACAGAAGGGGTGGGAAATGTGGGGTTGATGCAGAATCCCAACAAAGGGCCCCCACAGGAAGGGCCCGAGGGCAGCACAGAGCTGTGAGGTGTTGTGGTCCTTCCAGCCTCCTTCATGAATAGCAGAGAATGGAGCGTTGGCGGGGTGGGATGTGAAGGTGGAGACCACAGTTGTGGAGGACTCGGTCATATGGTTGGACTCAGTGGTCTTTGTTGATCCCTTCTGACTGAATTAAATCTACCCTGTCCTGTCCTGTTATATTCTATTCTCTCCTATTCCTTTTCAGTCCTCCCTATCCTATCCTATCCTATCCTATCCTATCCTATCCTATCCTATCCTATCCTATCCTATCCTATCCTATCCTATCCTATGCCATCCCATCCTATCCTATGCCATCCCATCCTAGTCCTATCCTATCCTATTCCATTCTATTCAAATTTTATCCCACCCCATCCCATCCTATCCTATTCTATTCCATTTCATTCCATCCAACTTTTTCCCATCCCATCCCATTCTATTCTATCCCATCTCATCCTATCCTATCCCATCCTATCCTGTTTTAATCCTATCCTATTCCAGTCCAATCGTATGCCATCCCACCCCATCCCATCCCATCCCATCCTATTCTATTCCATTTCATTCTATCTGATTTTTCCCATCCCATACCCTATCCTATCCTATCCTATCCTATCCCATCCCATCCCATCCCATCCCATCCAGTTTTATCCCATCCCATCCTATCTCATCCCATCCAATCCTATCCTGTTCTATTCCATTTCATTCTATCCATTTTTTCCCCATCCCATTCCATTCCGTCCAATTTTATCCTGTCCTGTCACATCCTATCCCATCCCATCCCATCCCATCCCATCCTATCCTATCCTATCCTATCCTATCCTATCCTATCCTATCCTATCCTATCCTATCTCATCCTATCCCCTCCCCTCCCATCCCCTCCCATCCCATCCAGTTTTATCCCATCCCATCTCATCCCATCCTCTACCAAACACCCAATGAATGTCTCCAAGCTCGCTGCCAGC
The DNA here is from genome assembly GCA_030625065.1 of Alectoris magna. Taxonomy (NCBI): domain Eukaryota; kingdom Metazoa; phylum Chordata; class Aves; order Galliformes; family Phasianidae; genus Alectoris; species Alectoris magna. The sequence goes on along the minus strand of CM060561.1, from coordinate 1,055,551 downwards.
GATGGGATCCAGCCCCAAACACGGAGCCCAGTCTGATGGAACCCTTCTCTTCAGATGGGCTCCGCTGACCCCAAAGCAAAGGGGAGGTGGGTGAAGACCCCCAGTAACCCTCTGTTCCCCATTACTGTGTTGCAGTTCGTCACCCTCCGGAGTGTTTGAGAAAGAATGCGACATTTATCGGGATTACAACGCCGAAGGGCAACTCCTGCACTACAGGTAGCCGACATCTCCCTCTGCTTTGGGTTCGGGTCCAACGTGTGGTTGCGTGGGTGTGGGGAAGCTTTTTGGGGGGTTGGGGGGTTCTCCTGCCCATCACCTGCTGCAGTTTGTTCAGCTTTACGCCCACCCTCAGATACACCTCAGGGGGGGGTTGTTGGTTCTTTGGGGCAGGAGCCCTCCGTTCTCATTCTGCCTCCTACTCGTGACCCTACAGAGCTGATGGCTGTCCGGTGATGGGGCCACGCCACAGGGTTCCATTTGCTCTTTTTTTTTTTTTTGGCTTGTTTTCACCCAAAACAGAAGCGTTTTAAGGGTTAGGGGAGATGCAGTTGCCGTGGTTGCTCTGGGTACGTTTTGGGGGCTGTTGGAGCAGCTTGGTGGTGCGGTGCTGACATCCAGGCAGCGTGGCTCGCTCGGCTGTTGCAGGATTTCATGAAATGGTTTCCCAATATTTGCTCTTCATTTCTTCTCCAAAAGGGGGGAGGAGTGCTGGCATTGGAAGCGATGGGGTCACTGTCCCCGGAGACGTTCAATGAGCTGTGGAGGTGTGGCACTGGGGGCCTGGTTAGAGGGCCCTATAGAGGTCCCTATAGAGGTCTCTGTAGAGGTATCCATAGAGGTCTTTATAGAAGTTCCTGTACCGGTCCTTATAGAGGTCCCTATAGAGATCTCTGTAGAGGTCCTCATAGAGGTCCCTATAGAGGTGTTTATAGAGGGACCTCTTCTGTAGAGGTCTCTGTAGAGGACTCTGTAGAGGTCTTCATAGAGGTCGCTATAGAGGTCCTTATAAAGGTCCCTGTAGAGGTCCCTATAGAGGTCTCTATAAAGGTATCCGTAGAAGTCTTTATAGAGGTTCCCGTACTGGTCCTTATAGAGGTCCCTATAGAGGTCTCTGTAGAGGTCTCTGTTGAGGTCCACATAGAGGTCTTTGGATAAGTCCTTGTGGAGATCCCTATAGAGTTCCCCATAGAGATCTTTTGTAGAGAGTCCTGTAGAGGTCCCTATAGAGATTTCTGCAGAGGTCCTCATAGAGGACCCTATCGAGGTCTTTATTGAGGGACCTCTTCTGTAGAGGTCTCTGTAGAGGACTCTGGAGGTCTTCATAGAGGTCCCTATTGAGGTCTCTGTAGAGGTCCTTATAAAGGTCCCTAGAGAGGTCTCTGTAGAGGTCATTATACAGGTCCCTATAGAGGTCCCTGTAGAGGTCTCTGTAGAGGTCCACATAGATGTCTTTGGATGAGTCCTTGTGGAGATCCCTATAGAGGTCCCCATAGAGATCTTTTGTAGGGAGTCCTATAGAGGTCCCTATAGAGATTTCTGTAGAGGTCCTCATAGAGGTCCCTATAGAGGTCCCTGTAGAGGTCTTTATAGAGGGACCTCTTCTGTAGAGGTCACTGTAGAAAAATCTGTGGAGGTCTTTGTAAAGGGCCCTATAGAGGTCTCTGTAGAGGTCCTTATAAAGGTCCCTATAGAGGTTTCTGTAGAGGTCTCTGTAGAGGTCTTTGGAGAAGGTCTTGTGGAGATCCCTATAGAGGTCTTTTGTAGAGAGCCCTGTAGAGGTCCCTGCTGAGGTCTCTGTAGGGGTCCCTATAGTTAGGTCTATGTAGAGATCTTTGTAGTGGTCCTTATTGAGTTCCCTGTAGAGGTCTCAGTAGAGCCCTTTGTAGAAGTCCATGTGGTGGCCTTCTCTTGGTCCCGGACATCTCCTGCTCCACAGGAGTCACCTCTGAGCTGACTGTCAAGAAAATGTGTATGGAAGCCATAGTGCCTTTACGTGGACATGAGGAATGGGTTTCTTTTCCACGACTGCCCATGAAGGAGAAGCTCTGGGGCCCTTGTAGCACCATGGGGCTGAGGGGAGGGACCAGGACACCATGAGGAGGACTCCAATCTCATCTCTGCTGCCCTCCAGAATCTGGTGGCCATGAATGGCAGGATCTGGTGGTCGTGGATGGCAGGATCTGGTGGCCATGGGTATCAAGATCTCGTGGTCGTGGATGGCAGGATCTGGTGGCCATGGATGGCAGGATATGGTGGTCGTGGATGGCAGGATCTGGTGGCCATGGGTATCAAGATCTCGTGGTCATGGATGGCAGGATCTGGTGGCCATGGATGGCAGGATATGGTGGTCGTGGATGGCAGAATCTGGTGGTCATGGATGGCAGGATCTGGTGGCCATGGGTATCAAGATCTCGTGGTCATGGATGGCAGGATCTGGTGGCCATGGATGGCAGGATCTGGTGGTCATGGATGGCAGGATCTGGTGGCCATGGGTGGCAGGATCTGGTGGCTATGGGTGGCAGAATCTGGTGGCCTTGAATCACAGAATTTGATGGCCGTGAGTGGCAGGATGTGGTGGCTGCCAGTGGCAGAATCTGATGGCCATGGGTAGCAAGATCTGGTGGCTGCCGATGTCAGGATCTGCTGGCCATGGATGGCAGGATCTGGTGGTCATGAATGTCAGAATCTGGTCGCCATGGATGACAGGATCTGGTGGCTTTGGTTTTTGAAACCTGTTGGCCATTAATCGCAGCATTTGATGGCCATGAGTGGCAGGATCTGGTGGCCATAGGTGTCAAGATGTGGTGGCCACAGGTAGCACCGAGACACCACACCCAAGCTGGGGTAAGCTGGGTCTAGGTTGGCTCCGTGGCCAAAAGCTCCTCTCTGTGGTCACCGCCAGCAGCTCCAGCCTCACTCAGCTCCTGGATGGAGGTGATCCCACGCGATCCAAGCTCACCCCAAAATGCAGCACCCAGCTTTGTGGGATCCAGGGCTCAGCCTTCCTGCAGTCCTCACAAAGCGGCCGGGGGCTGAAAATCACCATGGCAGGAACTCATTGCCACGCTCACCGAGAAGATGCCGACCTCCTGCTGCTCTGCTGTTGGAGGAAATGTCACTGCTGGTCTTACAGTGCACTTCTTCCCTCCTCCCTCTCATTAAGAAAAGAAAGATGAGGAAAAAAAAAAAAAAGAAACCACAGAACCATGGAAAATAAATCCTCTCTTCCTTTAGTAGCATTTGGGTTGCAGACGGCGATAGGATTCGTCACCCATCTGGTGGGGACCGCAGCCCCAGGGAGCCCTGTGAGCTCATCGCAGCGTTTTCTCGTTGCCTGAAGCCCACAGAATCCTTTATCTGACGGACTTCTGGTCCCCAGCAGCGGGTTGGGCTGCGGAGCCGTCCTCCACCCAACGCTGCACTCAGCAGAGCGTTCAGAAGCCGCTGCTGTTTCACCTGAAAAGCAGAGGGTTTTCATCAAAACCAGGAAGGCTCGTTGTCTCCCTCTCCTCTTGCTTGTCTCCCTTTTGTCTTGGTTTTCTCTGCTTCGGTTTCCGCTGCCGCTAATTGAGGGGAGTGCCCCGGGAGCCGCCTTTCGAGGAGACAAGAAGCCAATCAGCGATAAATACTTGGTGTGGAAACAACGTTTTGTGGATCTTCTCAGCTCCGACACTAAAAGTGCGGTCAAGAAAAGTGATCTGGGCTTTGCCCGCGGCTGACGTTGTCGCGCTTTGATTTTGCTGCGGCGAATTCTGTCCCTCTGTGCTTCCTTTGGTCGCATCCTCAGTGAAATTTCAGGTGGAGAGCAACGATGTTGAGTGCAGAGGAGCACCAGAGGGCACCTGAAGCAAACCCTACAGCTCTGGGATGTTTATAAGTATAATTCTGCATTAACAAATCCTTGGGAACGGCGGAATCGCAACCAAAATGCAGCAAAGCCTTAAAATGGGGATCTCAGCTCATCTCCCCGCGGATGGATTTTGATATCGATTAACAAAGCATGCGGTTTTCCGGTGACTTTTCTGGTGTCAGGCACGTTGCCAGGATCCTGGAACAATCCGGTGGGTGCCTGGGATGCTTGGCGTGGTGATGGCACAGGGATGGGCATCCAGTGTCGCTCTCTCTTGGTGGTGTGTTTCAGGGTGGTTTGGCACGGGATGGGGATCCTAAAAGGGGATGGGAGAAGCCGTAGAGGAGGAAGGTGAGGAATAGGGCAGAACGATGCAGTGGGGGCGTCGTTGGTGGGGGTTCAGTGGGGAGGGATGTTGGAAATACGAGGGATGTGTTGGAACAACTGGAAGAACTGGGATCACGTTGGAAAAGTTGGGATTGAATGGGAGAAACTGGGCTGGTGTTGGAAACATGGGTGTTGTGTTGGGAGAAATTGGACCTCGCTGGAGAAACTGGGGTTGCGTTGGAAAAATTGGGGGTTTTGTTGGAGGAATTGGGGTTTTGTTGGAGAAATTGGGGTTGTATTGGAGAAACTGGGGTTGTTTTGGAGAAATTGGGGTTGTATTGGAGAAACTGGGGTCACTGGAAGAAGTTGGATTCACACTGGAGAAATTGGAGTTATGTTGGAGAAATTGGGGTTGCATTGGACAAACTGGGGTTGTATGGGAAAAGTGGGGGGTTGTCATGTTGGAAAAATTGGGGCCGTGTTGGAGAAACTGGGGTTCTGCTGGAAGTGTTGGGGTTGTATGAGATCAATCGGGGTCACGGTGGAAAAAAACGGGTTGTGTTGAGGAAATTGGGGTTTATTTGGAGGAATTGGGGTTGCGGTAGAGAAATTGGGGTTACGATGAAGAAATTGATGTTCCGTTGGAGAAATTGGGGTTGCATGGGAAGGAGCGGGGTTGTGTTGGAGAAACTGGGGTTGCATTGGAAGTGTTGGGGTCACATTGGAGTCACGTGGGAAAAATGGGGTCCCTACCTTTGGGGAGAAGAAACCCATGGCCAACGGAGGCCTTCAAGCTGCACGTGTTGGGCACAAGCCGCTGTATCGCCACGGTGGCACCCCACAGCATCCCTGAATGTTGTCCCCCGGGTTTTTCCACTGCAAGTTGCACCTTTAGTAGAGATTTCAACCCCGGAGGCGATGGTGGTGCAACCCAAAAAGGCGCTGGAGCCACGGCGGGTGTTGTGTGAAGCCCTTCCCTCCCAATACCCCTTCCGTAAGGCTCTTCCTGCTCCTCTCCCCAAATCCTGAAGGTTTCTCGGCATGTTAGAAGCTGATCGTTGGGATGAAGAGCTTGGATTTGGCGGGAGCGTTGGGATCGAGGCACGGAATTGGAAGGATCTTTGGGATCCAGAGGTCCTGGTCCTAAAAATGCTGCAGGATTCACCCACTTGGTCATCTTGTAGCTGTGATTGCGGTTCAAGGGGAAACCATTCCTCCACTCAGAACGTGGGGTTCGGGTTTCTGCAGCGCATCGGGGCCGTGTTTTGGTGCTGCCACCCCGATGCTTTGGGTGGAGGTGGCACTCCCAGGGGTCCTCGAGGCGCTCCGCGGTGTTGAGTTTGGGCAGCGTTGGCCCTCTTGGAGGCACCTTCATGCTTAGTGCCTCCTCTGGCCCTTTGGGTCACGTTTTAATGGGAATCGTTCGGTCGGTAATGACCAAAAGGGACGGGGATGGGGAGGGACAGAGGGGTCAGCACCCGAGTGGTGGAGGTGAGGTTTTGGGGAGAGGGGGGAGGAGATGCTGGGCTGCAGAGGAGGAGTTCAACCTGAGCTGGGTGGGAGAATCGTTAGGGTTGGAGAAGACCTCCAAGATTCCCAAACCCAACCACAGCCCACCCCACCGTGTCTGCTGACCACATCCCCACATGACACACGTCTGCGGTTCTTGAGCCCCTCCAGGGTTGGTGACCTCTTCACAATCCTGCGCGGCCCACGGAGTGCATCACCACTCTTCTGGAGCAGAAATTTTCCCCAGTATCCAACCCGACTGTCCCCAAATGGACACTCACCCCATTGCTTGTCCCCAGTGGATGGCTGAGCGTGCCCACAATGACGAGTTGGATGCGGTTGGGTGTTCCTGCTGTCCCACAACTGGCTGGGTTGGAGATCTCCAAGAGGACACCCCAACCCCTCCGATCCCGGTGGCCCCAAAGGCTCCTCTGGGGTCATCCTCACCCCCCTCCCACCCTTTTACCCGCAGGACGTCCTCGCTGCGCTGGAACGCCGGCACCAAGGAGCGGATGCTGATCAAGGTGACGGATCGTGAGCCCAGCTTCCTGCTGCACCAAGGCAACGGCTTCGGCCCCGACGCCGCTTCATCCGCGCGTTCCCGCCGCCCCTCGGGGGGCCAGCAGTCCCCCAACCTGCAGAGCTTCGCCCCCGACGCCGACAACTCCGTCTTCTTCCCGGAGAGGAAACCATCACCCTACCTGAAGAGGGCCGAGCTGGCGGGGAGCTGCTCGCCTCTGCTGGGTCGGGGCGATTCCTTCTGCTCCCCGCTGCAGAGCCAACACCACCGCAAAGCGTCGAGCGAATCGCAGCCCTCGTCTCCGCGCTACGCCTACGAGCCGCCGCTCTACGAGGAGCCCCCCATGGAGTACCAAGCGCCCATCTACGACGAACCCCCCGTGGACATGCAGTACGAGGCCGGCGGGGGCTACAAAGCTGCTTCCCCCCAGAAGTCGCCCATCCGGAAGCCTCACCCCTTCCTGCAGTCACCCAAGCAAGGCTCCAACTCGCCCTACCAGCAGCTGGTGCTCACCAAGCAGAAGTGCCCCGATCGCTTCATGAGCCTGGAATACAGCCCGGCGGGCAAGGAGTACGTCCGCCAGCTGGTCTACGTCGAGCAGTCGGGCTCCAGCCCCAAGATGAAATCGGGGCCGCGCCACAAATACTCCCCCAACCCCATCGGGGGTTCCTACTCGCTGCAGCACAGCCCGTGCCTCCTCCGCGAGCAGCGCGCGGACCTCAAGTCGGGCGACTACAGCAGCATGGAGGCGGCCGACTTCTGCCCCGACGACTCCATGTCGTGGTCCAGCCAGCAGGACACCATGTCCTCCACCGGCTACTCGCCCTCCAACAGGAAGAGGAAGAGCCGAAAGCCTTCGCTGCCCCACCACGAACCCAACGCTCCGTCGGCGGAAGGGGAGCGGGACGGGGCGGACGAGGAGCGGTGCGGATCGGCTCGGGCCCAACTCAACCGCGCGGAGAGCAAAGCGGTGGAAGCAGAGGGGGAAGCGGCGCGGGGTTTCGCGGAGCCCTTCCTGGCACAAGCACGGCTGGCCTGGGAGGCCCAGCAAGCCCACTACCACATGAAGCAGCGCAGCAGTTGGGATTCCCAAAAGGACGGATCGGGCTACGAGAGCGACGGGGCTCTGCCGCTGCCCATGCCGGGCCCCGTGGTGCGCGCGTTCAGCGAGGACGAGGCGCTGGCGCAGCAGGACAGCAAGCACTGGAAGAGGAACACCTTTGAGAAGCTGGGTTTCCCTCAGATCCTGCTGGAGAAGAGCGTCTCCGTGCAGACCAACCTGGCGTCCCCCGAGCCCTACCTGCATCCATCGCAGGTAATGAGGGGGGCCGGCCCGGTGTCTGGGGGTGTCCTCAGGGTTCGGGGCCGGCCCTGAGTGGTTGGGAGTGAGCCCGAGTGTTTGGGAATGTCCCTGGTGTCTGGGGGTGTCCTTGGGCTTTAGGGGTGTTCTTGGTGGATGGGGATGTCCACAGGTGTTTGGGGTGTCCCTGGTGTTTTGGGGATGTCCCCGGTGTTTTGGGGTGTCCCCAAGAGTTTTGGGTGTCCCTGGTGGTTGGGGTGTCCTCAAGCATTTGATGTGTCCCTGGTGTTTTGAAGTGTCCCCAAGAGTTTGGGGTGTCCCCGGTGTTCTGGGGTGTCCTCAAGAGTTTGGGGTGTCCCTGGTGGTTGGGGTATCCTTTGGGTTTGGGAGAATCCCTGGTGGTTGGGGATGTCCCCAAGCATTTGGTGTGTCCCCGGTGTTTTGGGGGGTGTCCCCAAGAGTTTTGGGTGTCCCTGGTGGTTGGGGTGTCCTCAAGCATTTGATGCGTCCCTGGTGTTTTGAAATGTCCCCAAGAGTTTGGGGTATCCCTGGTGTTCTGGGGTGTCCTCAAGAGTTTGGGGTGTCCCTGGTGTTTTGGGGTGTCCTAAAGAGTTTGGGGTGTCCTTTTTGTTTGGGGGTGTCCTTGGGTTTTGAGGGTGTCCCAGGTAGCTGGGGGTGTCCCAAAGTGTTTGGAGTGTCCCCGGTGGTTGGGGTGTCCTTGGGTTTTGGGCACATCTCTGGTAGATGGGGCAGCCCCAAGTATTTGGGGGGTGACCTTGATGTCTGGGGGTGTTCCTGGTGGTTGGGGGTGTCCTTGGTTGTTGGGGTGTCCCAGGTGGTTGGGGATGTCCCCGAGTGTTTGGGGTGTCCCTCGTTGTTGGGGAGAGCCTGAGTGTTTGGGAGCATCTCCAGCATTTGGAACACCCTTGGAATTTAGGGTTGTCCCCACCTTTTAGGGGTGTCCTTGGTGTTCGGGGGTGTCCCTGGTTGTTTGGAATCATCCCTTGTGGTCCCCAAATATCCCCAGCATTTGGGAACACCATCGGCGTTTGGGGTTGTCCCCAACATTTGGGGTGTCCCTGATGTTTAGGTCATTCTCCATCCTATGACTTTCTCCAACCTTTCACTCACCCCATCCTATGACCTTCTCCATTTTATGACCTTCTCCATTCTGTCACCTTCTCCATTTTAAGACCTTCTCCATCCTATTACCTTCTCCACCCCATGACCTTCTCCATTTTATGATATTCTCCACCCGATGACCTCCATTTTATCACCTTCTCCATCCTGGGACTCTCTCCATCTGATGACCTTCTCTATCCTGACATTCTCGGCCCTATGATCTTCTCCATTTTATGACCTTCTCCATTTTAGGACCTTCTCCATTTTAGGACCTCCTCCATTTTATGATCATCTCTATCTAATGACCCTCTCTGTCCTATGACCTCCTCCATCCTTTGACTTTCTCCATTTTAGGACCTCCTCCATCCTATGTCCTCCTCCATCGTATGACCTCCTCCATCCGATGACCTCCTCCACCCTATAACCTTCTCTATCCTATGACCTTCTCCACAATTTGGCCATCCTATGACCTCCTCCATCCTTTGACCTCCACCCAATAACCTTCTCTATCCTATGACCTCCATCCTATGACCTCCTCCATCCTTTGACTTTCTCCATTTTAGGACCTCCTCTACCCTATAACCTCTTCCACCCTATGACCTCCTCCATCCTTTAACCTTCTCCATCTGATAACGTCCTCCATAGTGTGACCTCCTACATTGTATGACCTCTTCTATCCAATGACATCCTCCATCCTGTGACCTCCTCCACCCTACAACCTTCTCCACCCTATGACCTCCTCCATCCAATGACCTTTTCTATCCAGTGACCTCCTCCGCCCCCCGATCTCCTCCATCCTATGACCTCCTCCACCCTATAACCTCCTCCATCGTATGACCTCCTCCACCCTACAACCTTCTCCACCCTATGACCTCCTCCATCCAATGACCTTTTCTATCCAGTGACCTCCTCCACCCTATAACCTCCTCCATCCTATGACCTCCTCCACCCTATAACCTCCTCCACCCTATGACCTCCTCCACCCTATAACCTTCTCCACCCTGTGACCTCCTCCATCCAATGACCTTTTCTATCCAGTGACCTCCTCCACCCTACAACCTTCTCCACCCAGTGACCTCCTCCATCCAATGACCTTTTCTATCCAGTGACCTCCTCCACCCTATAACCTTCTCCACCCTGTGACCTCCTCCATCCAATGACCTTTTCTATCCAGTGACCTCCTCCACCCTACAACCTTCTCCACCCTATGACCTCCTCCATCCAATGACCTTTTCTATCCAGTGACCTCCTCCGCCCCCCGATCTCCTCCATCCTATGACCTCCTCCACCCTATAACCTCCTCCATCGTATGACCTCCTCCACCCTACAACCTTCTCCACCCTATGACCTCCTCCATCCAATGACCTTTTCTATCCAGTGACCTCCTCCACCCTATAACCTCCTCCACCCTATGACCTCCTCCACCCTATAACCTTCTCCACCCAATGACCTCCTCCATCCAATGACCTTTTCTATCCAGTGACCTCCTCCGCCCCCCGATCTCCTCCATCCTATGACCTCCTCCACCCTATAACCTCCTCCATCCTATGACCTCCTCCACCCTATAACCTTCTCCATCCTATGACCTCCTCCATCCAATGACCTTTTCTATCCAGTGACCTCCTCCACCCTATAACCTCCTCCACCCTATGACCTCCTCCACCCTATAACCTTCTCCACCCTGTGACCTCCTCCATCCAATGACCTTTTCTATCCAGTGACCTCCTCCACCCTATAACCTCCTCCACCCTATGACCTCCTCCACCCTATAACCTTCTCCACCCAATGACCTCCTCCATCCAATGACCTTTTCTATCCAGTGACCTCCTCCGCCCCCCGATCTCCTCCATCCTACGACCTCCTCCACCCTATAACCTCCTCCATCCTATGACCTCCTCCACCCTATAACCTCCTCCATCCTATGACCTCCTCCACCCTACAACCTTCTCCACCCTATGACCTCCTCCATCCAATGACCTTTTCTATCCAGTGACCTCCTCCGCCCCCCGATCTCCTCCATCCTATGACCTTCTCCACCCTACAACCTTCTCCACCCAATGACCTCCTCCATCCAATGACCTTTTCTATCCAGTGACCTCCTCCACCCTATAACCTCCTCCACCCTATGACCTCCTCCACCCTATAACCTTCTCCACCCAATGACCTCCTCCATCCAATGACCTTTTCTATCCAGTGACCTCCTCCGCCCCCCGATCTCCTCCATCCTATGACCTCCTCCACCCTATGACCCCTTCCACCCTCCTTCCTCCTCCCATCCCTAACCACGCTCTCCTGTCCGTGCCCTCAGTCTGAGGACCTCGGTGCCTGCGCCCAGTTTGAGAGCAGCCGGCAGACCAGGAACATGATGCCCAGCGCCAGCTGCGTCTTCCCCACCTTCAACCTCCGCAAACCCTCCTCGGAGACGGACATTGAGAACTGGGCCTCCAAGCACTTCAACAAGCACACTCAAGGGCTCTTCCGCCGGAAGGTGTCCATCGCCAACATGTTGGCGTGGAGCAGCGAGTCCATCAAGAAGCCCATGATCATGACCAACGACCGCAACGTCAAGAAGGAGGCGTGCGAGATCTTCAAGCTCATCCAGATGTACATGGGCGACCGGCGAGCCAAGACGGACCAACTCAACGTGGCCTTGGAAATCGCCACCAAAGGGTGGAGCATGCAGGGCCTGCGGGATGAGCTCTACATCCAGCTGTGCCGGCAGACCACCGAGAACTTCCGATACGAGAGCCTGGCGCGCGGCTGGGAGCTCATGGCCATTTGTTTGGCCTTTTTCCCACCCACTCCCAAATTCCATTCTTATCTCGAAGGATATATTTACCGGCACATGGATCCGGTGAATGACACCAAAGGTAAGAGGGAACACGACGCCGCTGGCTTTTGGTCCCGCCTGCTGCTGTCGCAACTTGGTTTTGGGTTTGGGTTTTTTTTTGGCCCTTCACGCATGTCGTGTCCTTGGTGAAACGTGGCACGGTGTGCCCGGAGGCTGTGAGGTGGCACCAGTCCCATTACACAGCATGAGATGAACGTGGACAACTCTGCTTTACGGGGCCAGTTCGGTGGGACAGGGATGGGTCCCATGGTTTTGGGTGGCCCCACGGTCTGGTTTTGCATCCCTGCTCTGTAAGTTGGGCTCTGGGATGACCACGTCTTGGAGGTCCACCAAATCTATCGTTTCTCATGAGTGGCACCCAGTGGGATTGCAGCGTCTTGGAGGGATGGAGGTTGGTGGCATCACAGGGTCCATCTGGTCCAACATCCCCACTCCAGCAGGGACACCCAGAGCTCTGCCCCATGGCCAAGCAGGGCTGGAGATCCCTGGTGGCCTGGTCTCCTGGTGACCTTGTAATCTGGTATCCTGGTGGCCTGGTTTTGCTGATGGTGTTGTGGTCTGGTGGCCTGGTCCCCTGGTGACCTTGTGGCCTGGTCCGCTGGTGGCCTGGTCCGCCGGTGGCCTTGTGACCTGGTCTACTGGTGGCTTTGTGCCTTGGTGGCCTGATGGCCTTGTGGCTTGGTACTCTGGTTGTCTGGTCCACTTATGGCCTTGTGACCCAGTCCCCTGGTGGCTTTGTGTCCTGGTGACCCAGTCCTCTTGCAGCCTGGTTCCCTGGTGGCCTTGTGACTTTGTGCCCCGGTGCCGTGGAGGCCTGGCAACATAATGGCACGGTCCCCTGGTGGCCTTGTGTTCTGGTGGCCTTGCAGGTTTACACCACAGTGATCTGGTGGCTGTGTGCCCAATCAGGGACAACATCCCCCCAAAGTCACAGGACCCCACAGACTCCCAGCTCCCCGCAGCAGAGGTACCACCATCTCATTTTGTCCCCATGCCACTGTCCACCCCCACTGACACAAAAACCATCAACAACCCAAAAACCACCACCAACAACAACAACCCAAAACCCATCACCACCACCGACCCAGAAACCATCACCAACAACCCAAAATCCACCACCATCAATAACAACCCAAAACCCACCACCAACGACCCAAAACCCACCACCACCACCATCCACCACCAACAACAACAACCCAAAAACCACCACCACCACTGTCCACCACCACCACCAACAGCAACCCAAAATCCACCACCATCAACAACAATCCAAACCCCAAAACCACCATCAACACCACCAACAGCAACCCAAAATCCACCACCATCAATAACAACCCAAAACCCACCACCAACGACCCAAAACCCACCGCCACCACCATCCACCACCACCAACAGCAACCCAAAAACCACCATCAATGACAACCAAAAACCCTCCACCACCGACCCAAAAACCACCACCACCACCATCCACCACCAACAACCCAAAAACCACTTACCACCATCACCGAGAACCCACCACCATCAGCAACCCAAAATCCACCACCACCAACAGCAACCCAAAACCCACCATCACCACCCCCACCACCACCAACCCAGAAATCAGCACCACCAACCCAAAACCCACCACCACCAACAGCAACCCAAAACCCGGCACCACCACTGTCCACCACCACCACCAACCCAAAAACCACTACCACCATCACCAAGAACCCACCACCATCAGCAACCCAAAATCCACCACCACCAACAGCAACCCAAAAACCACCATCACCACCACCAACTCAAAACCCACCACCACCACCACCACCAACAGCAACCCAAAATCCACCACCATCAACAACAATCCAAACCCCAAAACCACCATCAACACCACCAACAGCAACCCAAAATCCACCACCATCAATAACAACCCAAAACCCACCACCAACGACCCAAAACCCACCGCCACCACCATCCACCACCACCAACAGCAACCCAAAAACCACCATCACCATCACCACCGACCCAAAACCCACCACCACGTTAGTTTGGTCCCGTTGCTCCATGCGTTGGTTTCGGTTGTGTCCTTTTGAATTGGTTCTTTTGTTGGGTTGTTTTTTTTTCTTCCATTTTTTAAGCCCTTTTTTAAATTTCTTTTTGCTACCATTTTCCATTTTTATGTCATTTTTGCCTTTTTTTTTCTTTCTTTCATTTTTATTTCTTCTATTCAGTTTTTATATTGCCCATTTTTTAGGTTATTGGGTTTTTAGGCCATTTATTTACTTAGGTCATTAATTTCTTTTATGCTGTTTTGATTTCTCTTTATGTTATTTTTATTCCCTTTTATGTCATTTCAGTGTTTCAGTTTTCCCTTCCCCCCCCCGCCCCCTTCTATTTTCTTCATTTCATTTCTGCTTCTACTGTTCTGGGTTCACTTTTAGCTCTTTTTTTTATCTCTTCATTTTTATGTTATCTTTTATTTACTTCGTTTTGTGTCATTTTTATTCCGATTTTCTTTTTCCTTTCATGTATTTCATTTTTTTTATATATTTATTTCACTGCTATTTCTTCCCTTCGTTTTTTAACCGTATTCATTTTTCACATTGCCCGTTTCTTACCTCGTGTTCTGTTCCCTGCACTTTCATTTTCTTTTTCCATCCTTCCCTCTCCCACCCCACTCCCTCTCATCCCATTCCATTCCCATTCCATTCCCATTCTGATCCCATTCTGTTCCTGTTCTCGTTCCATTTCCATTCCATTCCTATTCCATTCCCATTCTGTTCTCATTCCATTCCCATTCCCTTCCCATTCTGATCCCATTCTGTTCTCACTCCATTCCCCTTCCAATCCCATCCTGTTCCCATTCCAATCTTATTTCATTCCTATTTCTTTCCTGTTCTATTCCATTCCCATTCTGTTCCTGTCCTGTTCTCATTCCATTCCCATTCCATTCCCATTCCACTGCTATTCCATTCCCATTCCATTCCTATTCCCTTCCCATTCTGATTCCATTCTGTTCTCACTCCATTCCCACTCCATTCCTGTTCCGTTCTCATTCTGATCCCATTCGGTTCCCATTCCAATCTTATTTCATTCCTGTTCCATTCCATTCCCATTCTGTTCCCATTCCCTTCCCATTCCGGTCCCATTCTGTTCTCACTCCATTCCCCTTCCAATCCCGTTCTGATCCCATTCCGTTCCCATTCTGTTCCCATTCCAATCTTATTCCATTCCTGTTCCATTCCGTTCTGATCCCTTTCTATTCCCATTCCAATCCCATCCTGTTCTGTTCCCATTTCATTCCCATCCCAACCCCATTCCATTCTGTTTGATCCCATTCCAATCATATTCCATTCCTGTTCTGATTCCATTCTGTTCCCATTCTGTTTTCATTCCGTTCCCATTCCAATCCCATTCTGTTCCCATTTTGATCCCATTCCATTCTGTCTGATCCCATTCTGTTCCCATTTTGGTCCCATTCCATTCTGTTTGATCCCATTCTGTTGCTGTCCTGATCCTGCTCCATTCCCATCCCGATCCTGTTCCATTCTGTTTGATCCCTTTTCAATCCTGTTCATTCCCATCCCAATCCCCTTCCATTCCCATCCCAATTCCACTTCATTCCCCATCCCAACCCCCCTCCATTCCCCTCCCAATCCCATTCCATTCCCATCCCAACCCCTCTCTATTCCCATCCCAATCTCATTCCGTTCCCATCCCAATCTCTCTCTGATGCCATTCCATTCCCATCCCAATCTCACTCCAATCCCATTCCATTACCATCCCAACCCCTCTCCATTCCCCTCCCAATCCCATTCCATTCCCATCCCAACCCCTCTCTGTTCCCATCCCAATCTCATTCCATTTCCATCCCAATCTCTCTCTAATGCCATTCCATTCCTATCCCAACCCCTCTCCGTTCCCATCCCAATCCCATTCCGTTCCCATCCCAATCTCACTCCAATCCCATTCCATTCTCATCCCACCCCCTCTCCGTTCCCATCCCAATCTCACTCCAATCCCATTCCATTCCCATCCTAACCCTTCTCCATTCCCATCCCAATCCCATTCCGTTCCCATCCCAATCTCACTCCAATCCCATTCCATTCTCATCCCACCCCCTCTCCGTTCCCATCCCAATCTCACTCCAATCCCATTCCATTCTCATCCCACCCCCTCTCCGTTCCCATCCCAATCTCACTCCAATCCCATTCCATTCCCATCCTAACCCTTCTCCATTCCCATCCCAATCCCATTCCATTCCCATCCCAATCTCACTCCAATCCCATTCCATTCTCATCCCACCCCCTCTCCGTCCCCATCCCAATCTCGCTCCGATCCCATTCCGTTCCCATTCCCCGCCCTCCCCGCCTCCCCTCATGGCTCTGTTTGTTTCCCAGTGACGCGGCACATTAGAGAGCTCCTGGAAAGGAACACTAAGAAGAAACCCAAATTGAGAAAGAAACCCAAGCCCCACCCCGAGGAGCACGATGGTAGGGGCAGTGCCACCGCTCGCTTCGGGCCCTCTCCGGCCCCGTAGAACCGCTGCTGCTTCCCGGCTCTCTCCTGCTCCCATCTGGCGGGGCTCTGCTCGGAGGGCTGCGGCTAATTAACCTAATTGGTTAATTGTGCTCCTAATTGGGGTCGGAGGTGGTGGGCAGCGGGCGCTGCCTGTTGATGGCTGACTGGCATTCTCATTCAGTTAGTGCTCTTCGGTGACGGTCGGACACGATAATGAGGAGTGGTCCTCAGTGACAGTTGGACTCAGTAATTCTTTATGATCTTCATTGGTGGTTGATCCACCGATGGTCTTAATTGACAGTTGGACTCGATGGTCAATTGATGATCTTCACTGATGGCCGATGGGTCAGCGATCTTCATTGGAGATCAATTAGTGATCTTCCCCGACGGTTGGACTTGATTGAGGATCTTAATTTGATGCATTGGTGATCTTTACTGGTAGTTGGACTTGATCAATGAGTGATCTTCACTGAAGACCAATTAGTGATCTTCCCTGACGGTTGGACTTGATTGAGGATCTTAATTTGATGCATTGGTGATCTTTACTGGTAGTTGGACTTGATCAATGAGTGATCTTCACTGAAGATCAATTAGTGATCTTCCCTGACGGTTGGACTTGATTGAGGATCTTAATTTGATGCATTGGTGATCTTTACTGGTAGTTGGACTTGATCAATGAGTGATCTTCATTGGAGATCAATTAGCGATCTTTGTTGACGATTGGACTTGATGACCAACTGGTGATCTTCATTGACAGCTGATCAGCAGATTGTCTTAATTGATGGTTGGAATTGATGACCAATTGATGATCTTCGTTGGCAGTTGGACTTGATAATGAATAGGTGATGATCTTCATTGATCACTAATCAGTTGATTACCTTAATTGATGGTTGGGCTTCATGACCAGTTGGCGATCTCCATTAATCACTGATTGAATGATGATCTTAACTGGTGGTTGGATTTCGTGACAGTTGGCTATCTCCATTGACCATCGATCGACTGATTATCTTAATTGATGGTTGCAGTTGGTGACCAAATAATGATCTTGATTGATGGTTAATTAATCGACGATCTTCATCATGGTTGTACTTGATGATCTATTAGTTCTCTTCATTGACAGTTAGACTTGATAATTAATTGATTTTCATTGGCTGTTGATCTCATTGGTCGGACTTGACGAACCCTCGGTGATCTTCTTCGATTATTGATCAGTTGATGATCTTAATTGACAATTGGACTTGCCGATCAATTAGCGCTCTTCATTGGCAGTTAGACTTGATAATGAATTGATGATCTTGGCTGATAGCTGGACTCGCTGATCCATTGGTTGATCTTCATCGACAGTTGATCAACGGGTGATCTTAATCCAAGGCTGGACTTGACCAACTAATGATCTTAATTGAGACTGACGATCTTCAGGATCGTTTCCACGCTTAATGATTCTGTGATCCTCACCTGGTGAATGCAGAGGGGACGGAGCCGTGGCCCTCGGCGCAGAGCCCCCACTTTGCTTCCTGCTTCGCACTAATATAGCATAAAACCTTTAAAATAGCATTAAAAATCATAAAAAACGTTAATGAAAAATCAACTAATAAATAACCTGTGCAATAATGAACCACATCTACCGCAGCAAATGGTCTCTAAAACAAGAAAAGGTGCACCCAGTAATAAACCTCCCGTAAAACAATGCGAGATCTCTAAAATGAGTGATGTAAAGGATTATAAATGACATATAAAGTAATAAATGGTACCGAAGATAAATAAAATAAAATTAATTAATAGCTAAACATTAAAAACTGGAAGGAAATGAATGGGTTTTGCCCGGAGGAGGCAGCGCAGCGCTTCCCCATCCACGTGGATCCTCAGTTCAGTCCCCAGGCCCGAGAGCTGGGAATGCTGTGGAGCATCCATCCGTATTCTGTCCCTCGTTAACGGCTCATTAATTAGTGCCCACTGAGGCATCGGGTCAGGTGCTGGCAGAGTCGGTTGTCACCTTTCCTTCTTCCCTGACCCCTTCCCAGCACAGCCTCGGGGGACGTTTGAGAAGGATCCCATTTATTTTGCTCCAGGATCAGGGAAAATTTGGGGCTCTGAGTGCGCGTCCTCACGCGCTGCCAGGACCCAACGTGGGCTCTTCCAGCTGATGATCCATTGGGGTCACAGGTGGGGATGGAGGCAGATGGATCCAGATTTTCAGAGCTGTAATGGAAACTGAAAGTTCTGTCCCGGATGCGGAGCATCGGGGATGTCCCCAGAGTGGGGCCATCCCTTCCCATTGCTCCTCCTCCGCGTCGCTGCGCACCGAAGGGAGAGTGCAGAGGTGGCACCTCCATAGAGCCACCACTGCTGGTGAACGCCCCACGTTGGGTGACCCCCAAAACAGGCAGGGGATGTCCCCACGGAGGGGTCCTCTCACCCCACGGCCCCACAGAGCCCTCCTGACCACGCTCCGCTCTGTCTTCCAGGGGTGGCCATCAGCACGTATGCCAAGTACTGCTACAACAAGCTGCAGAAGGCAGCCCTCACCGGAGCCAAGAAGGTACGCGTGGCCACCTGCGTCCCACCGTGTCCTCCATGTCCATCCCTTCTGTGTCCCACCACGCTCACGTCCTCCACCTCCATCCCTTCTGTGTCCCACCATGCTCATGTCCTCCATGTCCATCCCTTCTGTGTCCCACCACGCTCACGTCCTCCACCTCCATCCCTTCTGTGTCCCACCACGTTCATATCCTCCATGTCCATCCCTTCTGTGTCCCACCACGCTCACGTCCTCCACCTCCATCCCTTCTGTGTCCCACCACGTTCATATCCTCCATGTCCATCCCTTCTGTGTCCCACCACGCTCACGTCCTCCACCTCCATCCCTACTGTGTCCCACCACGTTCACATCCTCCATGTCCATCCCTTCTGCATCCCGCCATGCTCACGTCCTCCACCTCCATCCCTTCTGTGTCCCACCACGCTCATATCCTCCATGTCCATCCTTTCTGCATCCCACCATGCTCATGTCCTCTCCATCCCATCGTGCTCACGTCTTCTGCATCCGTCCCTTTTGCATCCTACACTCACGTCCTCCAAATCCATCCCTTCTGCATCCCACCATGCTCATATCCTCTCCATCCCACCACGTTTACATCCTGTACATCCCTCTTCTCTTTCCCTCCCATCATAATGAGCAGGACCCCCCTCTTTTATCCCACGTCTCCCGTCAAAGTGCCCCACATGAAGACAGCCACCTCAGGGTCACCTCTCTGCCTCCCTCAGGGCCTGAAGAAGCCCAACATCGAGGAGATCCGCCACGCCAAGAACGCCGTCTTCAATCCCTCCATGTTTGGGAGCTCCTTGCAGGACATCATCGCCATGCAGAAGGAGCGCTACCCCGACCGGCAGCTGCCCTGGGTGCAAACGCGCCTCTCCGAGGAGGTGTTGGCACTCAACGGGGATCAGACGGAGGGGATCTTCAGGTAAA
This sequence comes from Alectoris magna, assembly GCA_030625065.1. Classification (NCBI taxonomy): domain Eukaryota; kingdom Metazoa; phylum Chordata; class Aves; order Galliformes; family Phasianidae; genus Alectoris; species Alectoris magna. The sequence goes on along the minus strand of CM060561.1, from coordinate 1,036,103 downwards.
CCCCGTGGTGCCATCAGCACCCCATCCCACGGCTTCTTTTCTCCTCCCCCGGGAGCCAGGAGCAGCTTCACCAGCGTGGGGACATCAGCCATTGGTGGAAAGAGACCTTCTCATGGTGCCCACCACGGTCTCGTTTGGGGTCTGTGGTCGTGGTGGGGGTTTGTGGTCGTGGTGGGGTTTATGGTCATGGTGGGATCCGTGGTCATGCCGAGAACCACGGCGATGTCCATGGGGTCACAGTGGGGTTCATGGTCATGGTGGGATCTGTGGTCATGTTGGGGTTCATGGTCATGGTGGGATATGTGGTCACGTTGGGGTTTATGGTCATGGTGGGATCTGTGGTCATGGTGGGATTTATGGTCATGGTGGGATCTGTGGTCATGTCAAGAACCATGGCCATGACCGAGGGGTCACAGTGGGGTTTATGGTCATGGTGGGATCTGTGGTCATGCTAAGAACCATGGCCATGGGGTCCTGTTTGGGTCCATGGTCATGCTGGGGTTTATGGCTATGGTGGGATCTGTGGTCACATTGAGTTTTGTGGTCGTGTTGGGGCCTATAGTCGTGTTGGGATCCATGATCATGTTGGGGTCTGTGGTCATGTTGGGATCTGTGGTCATGTTGGGGTCCATGGTCATGTTGGGATCTGTTGTCATGTTGGGGTCCATGGTCATGTTGGGGTCTGTGGTCATGTTGGGGTCCATGGTCATGTTGGGGTCCATGGTCATGTTGGGGTCTGTGGTCATGTTGGGGTCCATGATCATGTTGGGATCTGTTGTCATGTTGGGGTCCATGGTCATGTTGGGGTCTGTGGTCATGTTGGGATCTGTGGTCATGTTGGGGTCCATGGTCATGTTGGGATCTGTTGTCATGTTGGGGTCCATGGTCATGTTGGGGTCTGTGGTCATGTTGGGGTCTGTGGTCATGTTGGGGTCCATGGTCATGTTGGGGTCCATGGTCATGTTGGGGTCTGTGGTCATGTTGGGGTCCATGGTCATGTTGGGGTCTGTGGTCATGTTGGGATCTGTGGTCATGTTGGGGTCCATGGTCATGTTGGGATCTGTTGTCATGTTGGGGTCCATGGTCATGTTGGGGTCTGTGGTCATGTTGGGGTCTGTGGTCATGTTGGGGTCCGTGGTCATGTTGGGGTCCATGGTCATGTTGGGGTCTGTGGTCATGTTGGGGTCTGTTGTCATGTTGGGGTCCATGGTCATGTTGGGGTCTGTGGTCATGTTGGGGTCTGTGGTCATGTTGGGGTCCATGATCATGTTGGGATCTGTGGTCATGTTGGGGTCCATGGTCATGTTGGGGTCTGTGGTCATGTTGGGGTCTGTTGTCATGTTGGGGTCCATGGTCATGTTGGGGTCTGTGGTCATGTTGGGGTCCATGGTCATGTTGGGGTCCATGGTCATGTTGGGATCTGTTGTCATGTTGGGGTCCATGGTCATGTTGGGGTCTGTGGTCATGTTGGGGTCCATGGTCATGTTGGGGTCCATGGTCATGTTGGGGTCTGTGGTCATGTTGGGGTCCATGATCATGTTGGGATCTGTTGTCATGTTGGGGTCCATGGTCATGTTGGGGTCTGTGGTCATGTTGGGATCTGTGGTCATGTTGGGGTCCATGGTCATGTTGGGATCTGTTGTCATGTTGGGGTCCATGGTCATGTTGGGGTCTGTGGTCATGTTGGGGTCTGTTGTCATGTTGGGGTCCATGGTCATGTTGGGGTCTGTGGTCATGTTGGGGTCCATGGTCATGTTGGGGTCCATGGTCATGTTGGGGTCTGTGGTCATGTTGGGGTCCATGGTCATGTTGGGGTCTGTGGTCATGTTGGGATCTGTGGTCATGTTGGGGTCCATGGTCATGTTGGGATCTGTTGTCATGTTGGGGTCCATGGTCATGTTGGGGTCTGTGGTCATGTTGGGGTCTGTGGTCATGTTGGGGTCCGTGGTCATGTTGGGGTCCATGGTCATGTTGGGGTCTGTGGTCATGTTGGGGTCTGTTGTCATGTTGGGGTCCATGGTCATGTTGGGGTCTGTGGTCATGTTGGGGTCTGTGGTCATGTTGGGGTCCATGATCATGTTGGGATCTGTGGTCATGTTGGGGTCCATGGTCATGTTGGGGTCTGTGGTCATGTTGGGGTCTGTTGTCATGTTGGGGTCCATGGTCATGTTGGGGTCTGTGGTCATGTTGGGGTCCATGGTCATGTTGGGGTCCATGGTCATGTTGGGATCTGTTGTCATGTTGGGGTCCATGGTCATGTTGGGGTCTGTGGTCATGTTGGGATCTGTGGTCATGTTGGGGTCCATGGTCATGTTGGGATCTGTTGTCATGTTGGGGTCCATGGTCATGTTGGGGTCTGTGGTCATGTTGGGGTCTGTGGTCATGTTGGGGTCCGTGGTCATGTTGGGGTCCATGGTCATGTTGGGGTCTGTGGTCATGTTGGGGTCTGTTGTCATGTTGGGGTCCATGGTCATGTTGGGGTCTGTGGTCATGTTGGGGTCTGTGGTCATGTTGGGGTCCATGATCATGTTGGGATCTGTGGTCATGTTGGGGTCCATGGTCATGTTGGGGTCTGTGGTCATGTTGGGGTCCATGGTCATGTTGGGGTCTGTGGTCATGTTGGGATCTGTTGTCATGTTGGGGTCCATGATCATGTTGGGGTCCGTGGTCATGTTGGGGTCTGTGGTCATGTTGGGGTCCATGGTCATGTTGGGGTCTGTTGTCATGTTGGGGTCCATGATCATGTTGGGGTCCATGGTCATGTTGGGGTCCGTGGTCATGTTGGGGTCCATGGTCATGTTGGGGTCCGTGGTCATGTTGGGGTCCATGATCATGTTGGGGTCCATGGTCATGTTGGGGTCTGTGGTCATGTTGGGGTCTGTTGTCATGTTGGGGTCCATGGTCATGTTGGGGTCCATGGTCATGTTGGGGTCCGTGGTCATGTTGGGGTCCATGGTCATGTTGGGATCTGTTGTCATGTTGGGGTCCATGGTCATGTTGGGGTCTGTGGTCATGTTGGGATCTGTTGTCATGTTGGGGTCCATGGTCATGTTGGGATCCATGGTCATGTTGGGGTCCATGGTCATGTTGGGGTCCATGGTCATTTTTGGATCTGTGGTCACACTGGGGTTTGTGGTCATTTTGGGGTCAACGGTCACACTGGGGTCTGTGGTCGTGGTGGGATCCATGATGGTGTTGGGGTCCATGGTCACATTGGAGTTCATCACCAAATGGAGGTCTGTGGTCCTGTTGAGATTAATGATCATGTTGGGGTCTGCTGTCACGGTGGGATCCATGGTCATGTCAAAACCATTTACATGACCATGGTGTCACGCTGAGGTTAGTAGCCATGTTGGGGTCGGAGGTCACATTGGGGTTTACCGTCATGGTGGGACCCACAGTCGGGGTCTGTGGTCATGTCAGGATCTGTGGATGTGATGGGATCCGTGATCATGTTGGGATCAATGGTCACGTTGGGGTCTTTGGTCATGTTGGGGTCTTTGGTCACGTTGGGGTTTGTGGTCATGTTGGGGTCCATGGTCATGTTGAGAACCTTGGCCATGAGGTCGTGTTGGGGTCCGTGGTCATGTTGGGGTCTTTGGTCGTGTTGGGATCTGTGGTATTTTGGGGTTCATGGTCACGTTGGGGTCTTTGGTCACACTGGGGCTTGTGGTCATGTTGGGGTCGATGGTCATGTTGAGAACCATGGCCATGAGGTCGTGTTGGGGTTCGTGGTCATGTTGGGGTCTTTGGTCATGTTGGGATCTGTGGTCATGTTGGGATCTACAGTCATTTTGGGGTTTGTGGTTGTGTTGAGGTGGGTGGTCATGTTGGGGTCAGTGGTGACATTGCGAGCCACGGTCATGGTGGAGTCCATGGTCACCTTGGGATCCGTGGTATTTTGGGGTCTGTGGTGTTTTGGGGTCCGTGGTCACATTGGGATCCATGGTATTTTGGGGTCCGTGGTCATGCTGGGATTGCTGGTCATTTTGGGGTTCATGACCATGTTGAGATCTGTGATCACGTTGGGGTCTGTGGTCACATTGGTGTCCATGGTGATGTCGGGGTCCGTGTTCACACTGGGATCCGTGGTCACATCGGTGTCCATGGTCATGTTGGGATCTGTGGTCACATTGGGGTCCATGGTCACATTGGGGATCTGTGGTCACATTGGGATCTGTGTTCACATTGGGGTCCATGGTCACAATGGGATCCATGGTCCCGTTGGGGTCCATGGTCACATTGGGATCTGTGTTCCCATTGGCATCCATGTTCACAATGGGGTCCATGGTCACATTGGGGTTCATGGTGATATTGGGAACCTGTGGTCACATTGGGATCCATGGTCCCATTGGGGTCCATGGTCACATTGGGATCTGTGTTCCCATTGGGGTCCATGGTCCCATTGGGATCCGTGTTCCCATTGGGTTCCATGGTCACATTGGGGTCCATGGTCCCATTGGGATCCGTGTTGCCATTGGGGTCCATGGTCACAATGGGGTCCATGGTCACATTGGGGTTCATGGTGATATTGGGGACCTGTGGTCACATTGGGATCCATGGTCCCATTGGGATCTGTGTTCCCATTGGGGTCCATGGTCACATTGGGATCTGTGTTCCCATTGGCATCCATGTTCACAATGGGGTCCATGGTCACATTGGGGTTCATGGTGATATTGGGAACCTGTGGTCACATTGGGATCCATGGTCCCATTGGGGTCCATGGTCACATTGGGATCTGTGTTCCCATTGGGGTCCATGGTCCCATTGGGATCCGTGTTCCCATTGGGTTCCATGGTCACATTGGGGTCCATGGTCCCATTGGGATCCGTGTTGCCATTGGGGTCCATGGTCACAATGGGGTCCATGGTCACATTGGGGTTCATGGTGATATTGGGGACCTGTGGTCACATTGGGATCCATGGTCCCATTGGGATCTGTGTTCCCATTGGGGTCCATGGTCACATTGGATCTGTGTTCCCATTGGCATCCATGTTCACAATGGGGTCCATGGTCACATTGGGGTTCATGGTGATATTGGGAACCTGTGGTCACATTGGGATCCATGGTCCCATTGGGGTCCATGGTCACATTGGGATCTGTGTTCCCATTGGGGTCCATGGTCCCATTGGGATCCGTGTTCCCATTGGGTTCCATGGTCACATTGGGGTCCATGGTCCCATTGGGATCCGTGTTGCCATTGGGGTCCATGGTCACAATGGGGTCCATGGTCACATTGGGGTTCATGGTGATATTGGGGACCTGTGGTCACATTGGGATCCATGGTCCCATTGGGATCTGTGTTCCCATTGGGGTCCATGGTCCCATTGGGATCTGTGTTCCCATTGGCATCCATGTTCACAATGGGGTCCATGGTCACATTGGGGTTCATGGTGATATTGGGAACCTGTGGTCACATTGGGATCCATGGTCCCATTGGGGTCCATGGTCACATTGGGATCTGTGTTCCCATTGGGATCCGTGTTCCCATTGGGTTCCATGGTCACATTGGGGTCCATGGTCCCATTGGGATCCGTGTTGCCATTGGGGTCCATGGTCACAATGGGGTCCATGGTCACATTGGGGTTCATGGTGATATTGGGGACCTGTGGTCACATTGGGATCCATGGTCCCATTGGGATCTGTGTTCCCATTGGGGTCCATGGTCCCATTGGGGTCCGTGTTCCCATTGGGGTCCATGGTCACAATGGGGTCCATGGTCACATTGGGGTTCATGGTGATATTGGGGACCTGTGGTCACATTGGGATCTGTGTTCCCATTGGTGTCCACGGTCATTTGGGGTTCATGTTGGGGTTGTCCCCTCCCGGGGTGCCACCAACCCCGCAGTGCCGTGAGCCGTCTGCAGCTCCGGACGTGTCCCCACGCAGGGTCCCCGGCGACATCGATGAGGTCAACGCTCTGAAGCTGCAGGTGGACCAGTGGAAGATCCCCACCGGCCTGGAAGACCCCCACGTTCCCGGTAGGACCCCCGGGGGGGGCGTGGGGGAGGACACGGGATGGGGGATGGGGGAGGGGAGGGTGACAACGCTCTGGGGTGTCACACCTCCCCCGTCCCCCCTCGTCCCCACAGCGTCACTGCTGAAGCTTTGGTACCGGGAGCTGGAGGAGCCCCTCATCCCACACGACTTCTACGAGCGCTGCATCACCCACTATGAGAACCCCGAGGCGGCCGTCGCCGTCGTCCACTCTCTGCCCAGGATCAACAAAATGGTGCTGTGCTACCTCATCCGCTTCCTCCAGGTACGAGTCTGGGTCCTGTCGGGTTAGTTTGGGGCTCCAGGAACCCACCACGAGTTAGGGTTCCCCAACCCCACACCAAAGATGAGGGCCCACCACCGCCGTGGTTTGGGTTCCCCAACCCCACACCAAGGATGGGGTTCCACCACCGCCATGAGTTTGGGTTCCCCAACCCCACACCAAGGATGGGGTTCCACCACCTCCATGAGTTTGGGTTCCCCAACCCCACACCAAGGATGGGGTCCCACCACCACCCCTGGGTTTGGGTTGCCCAACCCCACACTCATGGATGGGATTCCACCACCACCCTGGGTTTGGGTTCTCCAACCCTATAAAAGGGACGAGGCCCCACAACTACCCTGGGTTTCTGTTCCCCAACTCCACACCAAGAATGGGGTCCCATCACCACCCTGAGTTTGGGTTCCTCAACCCCACACCAAAGATGAGGTCCCATCACCACCCTGAGTTTGGGTTCCCCAACCCCACACCAAGGATGGGGTTCCACCACCACCATGAGTTTGGGTTCCCCAACCCCACACCAAAGATGAGGTCCCATCACCACCCTGGGTTTGGGTTCCCCAACCCTACACCATGAATGGGGTCCCATCACCACCCTGAGTTTCGGTTCCTCAACCCCACACCAAAGATGAGGTCCCACCACCACCATGAGTTTGGGTTCCCCAACCCTACACCAAGAATGGGGTTCCACCACCGCCATGAGTTTGGGTTCCCCAACCCCACACCAAAGATGGGGTTCCACCACCACCCTGGGTTTGGGTTCTCCAACCCTATAAAAAGGACGAGGCCCCACAACTACCCTGGGTTTGGGTTCTCCCAACCCCACACCAAAGATGTGGTCCCATCACCACCCTGGGTTTGGGTTCCCCAACCCTACACCATGAATGGGGTCCCATCACCACCCTGAGTTTCGGTTCCTCAACCCCACACCAAAGATGAGGTCCCACCACCACCATGAGTTTGGGTTCTCCAACCCTATAAAAAGGATGAGGCCCCACAACTACCCTGAGTTTGGGTTCCCCAACCCTGCACCAAGAATGGGGTCCCATCACCACCCTGAGTTTGGGTTCCCCAACCCCACACCAAAGATGAGGTCCCATCACCACCCTGAGTTTGGGTTCCCCAACCCTACACCAAGAATGGGGTTCCACCACCGCCATGAGTTTGGGTTCCCCAACCCCACACCAAGAATGGGGTTCCACCACCACCCTGGGTTTGGGTTCTCCAACCCTATAAAAAGGACGAGGCCCCACAACTACCCTGGGTTTGGGTTCTCCCAACCCCACACCAAAGATGTGGTCCCATCACCACCCTGAATTTGGGTTCCCCAGCCCTACACCAAGAATGGGGTCCCACCACCACGAGTTTGGGTTCCCCAACCCCACACCAAGGATGAGGTTCCACCACCGCCATGAGTTTGGGTTCCCCAACCCCACACCAAAGATGAGGTCCCATCACCACCCTGGGTTTGGGTTCCCCAACCCTACACCATGAATGGGGTCCCATCACCACCCTGAGTTTCGGTTCCTCAACCCCACACCAAAGATGAGGTCCCACCACCACCATGAGTTTGGGTTCTCCAACCCTATAAAAAGGATGAGGCCCCACCACTACCCTGGGTTTGGGTTCCCCAACCCCACACCAAAGATGAGGTCCCACCACCACCCTGGGTTTGGGTTCCCCCAACCCCACACCAAAGATGAGGCCCCCACCACCACCATGAGTTTGGGTTCCCCAACCCTACACCAAGAATGGGGTTCCACCACCGCCATGAGTTTGGGTTCCCCAACCCCACACCAAGGATGGGGTCCCACCACCCCCCTGGGTTTGGGTTTCCCCAACCCCACACCAAGGATGGGATTCCACCACCACCCTGGGTTTGGGTTCTCTGACCCTAAAAAAAGGACGAGGCCCCACAACTACCCTGGGTTTGGGTTCCCCAACCCCACACCAAAGATGTGGTCCCATCACCACCCTGAATTTGGGTTCCCCAGCCCTACACCAAGAATGGGGTCCCACCACCACCATGAGTTTGGGTTCCCCAACCCTATAAAAAGGATGAGGCCCCACCACTACCCTGGGTTTGGGTTCCCCAACCCCACACCAAGGATGGCGTCCCACCACCACCATGAGTTTGGGTTCCCCAACCCTATAAAAAGGATGAGGCCCCACCACTACCCTGGGTTTGGGTTCCCCCAACCCCACCGCCGAATTGGGTCCTTCACCCCCTCAGGTGTTCGTACAGCCGGCCAACGTGGCCGTCACCAAGATGGACGTCAACAACCTGGCCATGGTGATGGCCCCCAACTGCCTGCGCTGTCAGTCGGACGACCCCCGCGTCATCTTTGAGAACACCCGCAAAGAGATGTCCTTCCTGCGGGTGCTCATCCAGCACCTGGACACCAGCTTCATGGAGGGCGTCCTATAGCATCACCCCACAACCATCCCCTTCCCCACCCCCTCCTCCCCTCAAGGTCCCCCAAGTTCTCGCCCCTCACACCCACTACCTGCCCCCACATCGGAGGGACGGAGGGACCGGAACCTTCTTGCTGGGGGAGGGTGGGTCGGTGTCCACCTGGAGGGACTTTGGGGTGACAATGGGGACGGGGTGACGGCGGAGAGGGGAGAGGAAGACCTCCGGGTGGGGAAAGGGTGGCACTTTGGGGACAGGAGGGACGCGCGGACGTCGCTGGGGGCGTTGGGGGAACTGGGCAGGCTGGTCTTGTCCCATCTTGGTGGCCGTCCTTTGGTGAAGCACCGGGTGATGCGGTGTCACCTTCAGCTCCTGAAGGACACGTGGGACCACCAGTGGGGGTCTGAAGGACACGTGGGACCATCAGTGGGGTCTGAAGGACAGGTGGGACCACCAGTGGGACCTGAAGGACACGTGGGACCATCAGTGGGACCTGGAGGACAGGTGGGACCTCCAATGGGACCTGAAGGACACGTGGGACCATCAGTGGGACCTGAAGGACCCATCTTCACCTGTGGGACCACCAAAAGGATCTGATTGACACATCTGCACCCATAGGACCACCAATAGGATCTGAAGGACGTATGGCACCACCAGCGGGACCTGAAGGACCCATCATCTCCACCTGTGGGGCCACCAGTAGGACCTGAAGGACCCATCTCCACCTGTGGGGCCACCAGTAGGACCTGAAGGACCCATCTCCATCTGTGGGACCACCAGTAGGACCTGAAGGACCCGTCTCACCACCACCCCCCCCCTCCCAGTCCTTCAAGGCCCATCTTGGAACCCACCACCTCCTGGACCATCTGGACCCATCTGGGACCCCACTATCTCTTCCCACTCCTTCTGGGCCCATATGGGAACCCACTGTCCTCTCCTGGGCCTTACGGTTCTGTATGGACATCCACCATCTCCTGCACCTTCTGGATCCATCTCAGAACCCATCTTCCGGACCCACCTTAGAACCCACCACCATCTCCTGGTCCTATATGGGCACCCATCATCTCCTGGACCTTCCGGACCAATATGGGAACCCATCACCTCCTTCTGGTCCTTACAGCCCCATATGGTCCCCCAACATGTCCCGGTCTTTCTGAACCCATCTCAGTGCCCGATATCTCCTGGTCGTACTGGAGCCCTATGGAACTCACCACCTCCTTCTGGTCCCATATGAGCCCTCACCACCATCTCCCGGTCCATATGGCCCCATATGGGAGCCCACCACCATCTCCTGGTCCGTATGGGCCCATATGAGCTCCCAACAGCATCGCGTGGTCCATAAGGACCCATATGAGCCCCTACCACCATCTCCTGGTCCTTGCGGTCTCATATGGGATCCCACTGCCATCTCCCGGTCCTTCCGGTCCCATATGAGCCCTCCCAACCATCTCCCGGTCCATATGGCCCTATATGGGAGCCCACCACCATCTCCTGGATCATATGGGCCCATATGAGCTCCCACCACCATCTTCTGGTCCATATGGTCTCATATGGGAACCCACCACCATCTCCTGGTCCTTATGGTCCAATATGAGCCCCCACCACCATCTTCTGGTTCTTCTGGTCCCATATGGGAACCCACCAGCACCTTCTGGTCCTAACTGGGAAGCCACCACCTTCTCCTGGTCCATATGGTCCCATATGAGCCCTCATCACCATCTCCTAGTCTGTACGGTCCCATATGAGACCTCACCACCATCTCCTGGTCCATATGGTCCCATATGAGCCCCCACCACCATCGTTCTGTCC